>CM077670.1:377876122-379126122 GCA_039707655.1 Elymus sibiricus | reverse complement strand
AGATGCGCATCTCACCGCTCCGACGTGTGATGCCGCGAAACGCAATATGAAGGGTAGATTCATTTTGCACGTCGTAGTCAGCCAAGGTGCAGCCATTCTCCAGCTGCTTCCCGGCAAAGAAGAGACGCTGTCTGCCTGGGGGGATGCCGGTTTCATCGAAAAACTTTGCCTTGACACTGTATAGGCTATCTTCTCCCTCAACACCAATAGTTATGATCTTGCCACTCCGTGCCCTGATAAAGATATGCATCCCTTGGGGGACAAGGTCAAGGGTGAGGGTGGACTCCTCCTCGATGTTGTAGTCCTCCAGGCTGCAGCTGTCCACCAGCAACTCACTGCCAAACATGAGTCTCTGCTGGCCTGCAGGGATGCCCTCCTTGTCTTGAATCTTATCCTTGACATCGTAGATCATATTTGATCCCATGACCTCAAGAGTGATGGTCTTTAAACAGTGGGTCTTTCTTTTTTTGCGAACAACTGAACAGTTGATCTTGACAAAGATCTGCATCTGTTAAACGAGCGCACAAAACATTAGCATCTTAGACAAAAGGCTTTCATTGAAGACACCAAACGGTAAATGAAAAGAACAGTAGCGATTCTAACAGATAATAGAACTAAAAACAGCAATCTGCACATTAACCACAACAAACCATCAGATTCCACGGTGATAGCAGTCAGTGTTGCAAATTAGCGATAAATATAATCATCAGGACTGTTTGAGCTATGTTGTCAGTCCTTCACAGATGTACAACCATGTTTTGAGAAAATCAAGTTTCTTATACAAAGTTGACAGATATTGTGGTATAAATACCATAATACTCGAGAATCCTACAGATTAGTCCTTTTCCTTCTTTTAAATATGAATCAAACAAGAACAAGTTTGATATTCTCCAACTAACCAGTCCTAAGATCTAACAAGTGTTATGAGATCAGCCCCATATATGATGCATTACCCCTACAAATTAATCCACGGATTGTAAATACATAAAAAAATACAACCTAACAAATACATTCAAGATCACACGTTATATGCAGGGTGGACCCTACTAGAGACTGAGACCAGACCAACAGTTGTATTATGATTTAGGATATAATCCCTTGCATTCATCTTTGGCCAGCAAAATGTCACAATTTGCAAATTAGATGATTCACTGGCCAGAAAGAAGTATGGGCCAATGTTAAGTGATGAATTGAACTGAAACAGGAAGACCTTCAAGTTGCTATAATCATATAAGGCTGATCACAACCACAGATCTCACGTGCAAGGTTAATTCATTAGGGATACCAGATAAGAGATTGATTGCTCCTAAGGTAATCAGATAACAAAAAGTGAAAGAAACAGCTGTCTTATAAGGAAAATGAACACTTAGATCCACTCGATTTCTAGAAAAGATGACACTACAGAATTGTTTACAGCAAAGGAACCAACATATGCTGAATCTGGGATGCATCGGGCAAAGATGAAGCAGGGCGTGAGAAAAGACGAGCGAAAGGGAGACTCACCGTGCACCGTTGAAGATGCATTTCATTGGTAAGCTTCGTGCGCATTTTTTTACTAGTCTCTTCATTGGTAAGCTTCCTGCGTTTTTTTTATTAGTCTTCTCATTAGTAAGCTTCCTGCGCTTTTGACTAGTCTCCTGTTAAAAAACAGACTCCAGTCTATTAGCATTCCCCAGAAACGGATTATCCTATATGGACATCAGATATCATGGAAATCAAACTTAATAATTCCTAATTAGCTTTCCAGTAACCTTTCCTTTGGTTGTATCTTGCATTATTAACAAAACAACCATGGATACAAAACAACCATGGACAGAATGCTTTTTGTTTTATGGAACTGATGTTTTAGTAAGTACCTTCAGTTGAGAGTTATCAGCATCAGGAAGAGCTTCATGAGCTTCGGAATCCACCAAGTCGCACTCTTGAAGTTCTGCATTGCACACAAAGTTGTCAGTAGCAGCAGCAGTATAATTTCACCGAAATTGGGCACTTCCTTGTAGAAGTTAAAAATGACAACCAAATTGTTATTGAGCAGGTCATAAACCTACATTGACAACTCCCTGACCCAAAGGGATCGAGCCAAAATGGGGAAATGATGCCAATTTTTTCACCCAAATCATCAAAAAGAGAGAAGAAGAGGAGAGATTACCAGCGAGCTTGGGATTGGCACCGGGAGGAAGCTCCGAGTAGGCTGTCTTCCACCTCTCCCTGCTCGCCTCCGCCTTCAGTCGCAATTCGCAAACAACACAGGTAGCATTATCAGCCATAATTATTTATGAAGACCCCAAATGGATAAATAGAAACCCTAGAGAAAAGAAAAGGAAATCGCGAATCACCTGGGGGAGGCGGGCATGGAGGCTCTTCTCGCGGGCGTCCGACAGCTTGATGGCTTCCTCCAGGCGCGCGCGGTCGGCGGCGAGTGCCTCGACCCGCGGCAGCAGCCCTTGGAGTCGGTCGTACACGCGCCGCCACTCCGCAGAGGGGAACTCCAGCGGCGCCGGCCCCGAGCCGCCGCCGGTCATGGAGACGACAGATGATTTATCCGTTCCCCCCTCTCTTTGTAGACTCACAAAGTGTATGGTCAATGCGTGGCATCCTGACTCACAAAGTGTATAATTTCGACTTGTAGCAAATTATTACATCATCCTAACTAGTACGAGCAGAAGATAACCCTGTCAGTAGCAGTGACAGGCGAAGAACACTGACTAGACAACAGCATTCACAGGCCGAAGAAGTATGCTGACGAGGTTCAGGGAAAACACACAAAGAAATTAAATCGAGCAGCGGCACAGTGGAGCATAGCACTTGCTGTCAGCCAGAGCAACGTGTAAAAAGTTTCAGTTTCAGAGTTTTCGAGCTCGGTGTCTCCTGCTTTTAGGTCACTAATCGCCAGCGTTCTGCGTGCCTAGCTTGAGCATATCTGGTTTCCAATGCAGTAGATAATAGTAACTAAGATATCCCAGTTTTTTTCTCTCTCGAAAAAAAAGATATCCCAGTTTTCGGAGCAATTATTTACTGAACTGAAGATGGAACGGTCTAGTCAGAGCTCCAAAAAAAGTACCACGACAGGTTCCGAGCAATGATCCAGTTTCATTGGGTGTGGATGATCCAACTTACTGAACTGAACTTGCCGAAAAGTAACGAAAGTTTTCTGAGCACTTATTTAACTTTTGTTAACATATCTTATTATTGTCTTGTCCTTGATGAAAAACAAAGTTCCCCTTCATTCAAAAAAGAATTTACCAAACCCCCCACTAGAGTAATTTTTTTTACTCTGGTTCTCAAAAAAAAAAAAAAAAAAATTTACCAAGTCCCAAATTTCTATGGATGCAAGTGCAGAAACCTTACGTCCTTGTAAGCCGTGCTCTCCTTGAATAATTTGAAGTCGTCAGCTCAGCTGTTGAAAACAAGAGAAATGTAGTAGTAATCAGCCCTGGTGATTAGTGAAGATGTCCATCATTTATCTTTGCTCTACAATCTAAATGGTTTAGGATTCTCAAATGGAACGGAAACAAAATGTAGTGAAAACTTACTCGATGGAAAACGGATAACGACAGCGTGACTGTACATACTGTCCACACGATCCTGGCAACAACCTGATTTGAAATACATCATCAGGAATTGTTCTTTCAGACCAAGGACAAACTATGCAGAGGAATGCTTGTGCATAAGTTGTCAAGCAGATCAAGATAGAAGGTGTGGTCAAGTGCAGTGGAGATTCAGAGTCATATCAGCAATATGACGGCAGAAGCACAAGAAACCCGTTTTGTCGTACCTGAGGTTGCGTGCACTGTAATGGATGATCAACTTCTGAAGATGAGATGATGCATCCTCCACTGCCTTGTGGGACCCTGCAACACCACTCATCAATTAGTCAGTGAGTGAGACTGCCCCGTGGGTCCCAATTTGGACACGAGCAGAAGACAACCCCAGCAGTGTCAGGAGAAGAACACAGGCTACAAGCAGCAGCATTCACAGGCCGAAGATGTATACTGTGGTGGCACACACAGCACATTAACACAAGAAGCGACCGGATGCACATGTGCATCGATTTCACAAGGAAAAATAAAGAGTTCGTAATGAGAGCTGCATCGACGAACATGGTTAGGCACTCGCGACACAATCCAGTTTCAGAGCTTCAGTTAGAGCATCTCTTGCTATCCGCTAGAGCAGTGTGTAGAGCTTCAGTTTCAGAGTTGGACTTGGTGCCTCCTGATTTTAGGTAACTATTCATCTAAGCAGTATGTAAAAGTAACTAACAGATACCAGGTTTCAGAGCAACTATTTACTGAGCTGAAGGTATGGATGGTCTAATTTCAGAGCAACTGTTTTCAGAGTCTCAGGAAAGTAACCACAACAGATTGTAGGGTATGAATGATCCAGTAATTTACTCAAATGAAGTCACACAGAAGCGAAGCCGTTTTAGTGAAGATGTCCATCATCTATCTTTGCTCTGCAATCTAGATGCTCTAGGGATTCTGAAATGGAACAGAAACAAAACGTAGTGAAAACTTACGCGATGGAAAACAGACAACGGCAGCGTGACTGTACATATTGTCCCTACGATCCAGACAACAACCTGATATGAAATACAACATTAGGATTGGTTCTTTCAGACCAAGGAAAAATTATGCAGGGGAATGTCTGTCCAGATTATAAGTTGTCAAGCAGATCAAGATAGAGGGTGCAGTCAAGTGCAGTGGAGATTCAGAGTCATATCAGCAATGTGACCGCAGAAGCAAAAGAAACACGTTTTCGTCATACCTGAGATTGCCTGTACTGTAATGGAACTCCAGGCATCTCTCTGCGGCCAGACAAAACTTCGATTCCCACATCTGCATCGATTTCACAAGTCAAACACAATGAAATTATATTCAGATGGAACTTGATTAGGCATTCGCGACACAATCGGGCATAGTGCTTGCTGTGCATTATTCTTGCTGTCAGCTAGAGCAAATGGGCAGAGAGTTTCAGATTTTAGCTAACTAATCATCATCATTATTCTGTGAGCCTAGCCTAGCTTGAGATTCAGGTTTTGCAATGCAGTAAAGGTAACCAAGATGAGAGATCCCAGTTTCCAGAGCCATTATTTACTAAACTGAAGGTATGACTGAATGATTCAGTTTGAGAGGAATTATTTTCAGAGCCCCAAGAAAGTAACCACAGGAATTATTTACTAAACTCAGAGGAATGATTCAGTTCAGGGATTATGAAAAACAATAAAAACAAAATGTAGTGAAAACTTACTTGATGGAAAACGGAAAACAGCATCGTGACTGTGCATATTGTCCATATGATCCAGAGAACAACCTGATTCGAAATAGAACATCAGGATTTGCTTTCTCAGACCAGTGGCGGAGCTAGGGGGGGACTGGCAGGAGCCATGGCTCCCCCCATGACCCAGGAAGTGTCATATAATACCCATATTTTCCTTCAGATTTCAAGAAATTTTGTGAAGATTACTAATACTTGGCCCCTCCTGTCAATACTAACACGCATTTGGCCCCCCTAATTGATTTTTCCTGGCTCCGCCGCTGTCTCAGACCAAGGACAAACTATGCAGGGGAATGTTTGTGCAAGTTATAAGTTGTCAAGCAGATAAAGGTAGAAAGTGCAGTCATGTGCACTGTAAATTCATTGTCATATTGGCAATGTGACAGCAGAAGCAAAAGAAACCCGTTTTCGTCAAACCTGAGGTTGCCTGCACTGTAGTAATGCATCCTCTATGCATGCAGTCTCCAAGAAACATATCAACAACATAAATTCGACTCCATAGTTAAAATCCTGTTGGGCAAACTTATTCATTTATCTGACATGTCTAGGCCGAGTTGCACAAAAAGAAAGATTTTGCCAGTAGTAATAAACTACTGCTTTCCACCCCAAACTCCAGAGTCCAACACATGGAACAAGTACATTCTGAAACAAATTAGTACAGCTTAAAACAGCTTCTCACTGCAAGTTGGCACAAGCAGATCAGCTTAAAAACCTGTTGTACGCGTACTCGTGTGACAACATAACCAAGCAACACTACACTACAAGCTCCATGCATTTTATCAAACTTCCAAACAGGCTAACAACAAGATTATATACCAAACAACAGATTTCACTGCTAAACTCTTGGAATAATAAAGAGACAGTAGCATTAATCACAAGTGTTGTAGATTTGCAAGGTCAGATCACTATTGCCAAATTAGAATGAAGAACAACACTGCCGGCTGTCATGCTGGATTCAGATATAACGATGAGAGTTGAAGAGAAATAGTGATAAAACAAACTAGACAGCGACAGTAAAACAGAAGGACCCACCATTTGCCGTAAATTCGAGACAAACCTACAAGTTGATAGCCTTCTGTCCAGGATGCAAAAAAGAGCAGAGTCATCAGGCAAGATACATATATCCTTGACAACTTTGTACATGCTTCGTGGCTGGAAAGCATGCTAATCTGTTGACGTTGAAAAATTAAAATAAGGTGTTGCAAATTTAGTGGCGATATCCATTCATTCAACAAAGAACATGATTAAATATACCTTTCTAAGAACATGTTCCCCACCACATCAGGTGTACAAATTACTCCCTGCCTGTACAAAAGTAGGCTCTGGAAGATTTGAAGGGGGCTGCAATAGTGCTTTTCCAAATAAAGATGAACAGGCTATAAATTAGTTAGCAACAATAGATCATACGGCTAAATGTTAATGTGATCTTTCTCCCAAATAAACATCCTCCACATCAACTCAATGTTTAAACACAGATCGGTTACAGTTCCTAGATATAAGCATTAAACGATAGCATAGGTACTACAGCGATTAGGCTACATCGTCGCCATAGCCGACTTGACGGAATTCAAGATCCTAAAGTAGTCGTAGAACAAAGATGAGTGCTCGCCATCCAAGCCATCACGATGGTGTCGGTTGCTTCCGGCAAGATTGTTACATGGGCTGCCCCCAATCACCAAGTCGAAGCCGCCAAATCTACTAACGTATGATGCAATTTCATCATCCTTGAGGGATTTCACATCAGCAATCTCGATCAACGTGCCTGTCTGGGTCTGATCCCACCAACTCCTCAAAATCTGCCTATTAGCTTTGCATATCTCAACAGAAACTACTGCCCTCATGTGGATCCCAAGCTTGTGCAAGGCAACCTCTCCTCCTCCAATACCGGTGAATAGGGACAGCACACTAACACCATTGGGAAACATGCCCCTCAGCACTGACAAGTGGTAAGCGACTGTATCGACTTGGAATGAGTTGCCGAGAGACTTGTATCTCTGTGTCTTGCCGAGTCCTCTTGTGTGATCCCTTGGGAAACCAAGAAGATATTCCATCTCATGAGGTTCCAATGGAGCAACCTTGTCTTTGCCAACCCAGACAAGGTTCCATTTTGAGCATTCATGCCTGACATATTTCTGTACACTTTGAGGTGGTGGATTGCCTGAGCTTGAAAGAGCACGCTGGATCCGTTCTGTCACCTTTGCACTTGCCATACATGTTTGCAAACAATTGAGGTGCGTTCTCTGGTCCCAGGATGGCCACCACTTCTTGTAACGAGGGAATGCCTCAAATATGGTCTTTGGAGGCAGAGGGAGAAGCGGTGATCTGTTCTCAGTTGGCAAATTGTGGATGTAGCCCCTTTTCCTTGCAGCAGCACACACATGAAAAGAATCCACAAACTCTGGCTGAATGTCAAACAGAAACCTTGTAATTTTCGCCCATACACCTTTTGGAGCTCGGGCCACATTTTCATAGTAGAAGTAAGGTGGTCCGATAGCTAGTTCAGGAAGCACTCGGGTCATTGATGGTCCCCTATAACCAGGAAGGTTAAACCCAATCATTGGATTTGGGAGAGGCATTGATTCCTCATCGCTGCCATCCGAGGAAGGTCGATTGCCTTGTGCTCCACCTCCATATCTCTTCCTCTTTTTCTTGCTCTCTTCAATCAATCTTGCCCTCTTTCTCCCTCCAAAGGAATCGAAGCATCTAGCTGTGACCTGCCAATGTACACAGATTCCAGTGTCCTTCATCAAATTAAAAGAGCGAAACCATTTTCCTGTTCAAATGTACATCAAACCACAAGATACCTGATGGTCAGATAAGTTTCTAGAGTGACAAACTTCTGTAACCCGTGATGCACTAATCGGGTCAACCAATACAGAGAGATCAGCATCCACACCTAGGAAAATTCAAACAGAAGTGTATAGCATAAGGTGCCTTTTCCATGAAGAAAGAAAGACGGTCAAACGGAGGCCATACCACATATCATAATAGCCATGTTTGCTTCATCTTCAGAAAAGCCCATGTCTCGCAATGAGTTGATCTTGTCGTCCTTGTCTGACATCTCTCGTAGAAAATCCTGCACAAAGGTATGACAAAAGCCGAGATTAGATGTCAGCTCAGGTAGATGTTGCTTTCCCGAGGTTGGTCTTGGAGGGTAGTTTGATGCAACTAATGTGGTGAGTGATGTTCTTTTCCAGCATTATGATCATTTTGCGTAGCTGGAAGTCAAAAGAAGAATCTTGAACTATGCCATTTAAATCTTAAAGACCTTGTTCGTCCTAACCTGCATGCTAGTTTTCAACCCACCTTTATGGAGAAGTGAGAAGCTGGGTTGCAGCACAAACTTTACAACAGTGCAGGATAGAATTATTTAGGTCCAGCTATATTCTTGCTTCTTTCTATAGTATTCCACATTCAAGTTTAGCTTCTATTTCTTCCAAACTCTTCTGAGGTCCGTATGATTGTACACTATATCTTGGACTACAAATATCAAAAACCATAACCGTTGCATGAATTTAGATTTCTGCAGGTTAAAGCGCCTATAGTATGTGTAATATCTTCTCTTGGTTCAAGCAACTGTAATATAATTTGCTTGTAGAAACATAACTCCACAAGTCATAAGCCTTGTTACTAATATTCAAATGCATAAGAACTGAAGAGAAAACGAGTTGTGTATAACAGAAATAAATTTTCTGATTCATGATCACAAACAAGCAGGACAATAATACACTCAGTTTCTACTGTTTTCCAGTTTGTTTGATTGCTCTGTGGGAGGTATTGTCTAACGTTGTTCACTCACTCCTTATATTATGCTCTTATAGGATAAAACTTTAACATGGTGAAAATTCTATGTAAAAAAATCAAGAGCTCAAACTTCATGATGAAATGTTACTACACTGATGAAATCCCAAAACAGTAAGTACCAGAGGTGCTCAAGGTGTGCATAGCAAAGATTTCACATATATCAGCGTACATATGATCAAATAATTCTTGGCTACTGAACTGAAGATAAGTAAGCATCTACCTCGCAACCAGAATCATCAGAGCTTGACTCTCTACCACCAGCATCATAGTCGCCATCCCAGTTCTCAAAATCAAGATCATCGTCATCTTCAACAATAGGGGGGTTGCAGCCAGAAGTAGAGTGATTGCCCACTGCATCATCATCACCTAGTGCCTGCATTTTACATCTCAATCGGAATAAACGATCCTTGCCATGAATCAAGAGCACTACAGAATAAATTCAGTAATAAAGCACATGGATATAAATAGTCAAATACCTTATATGTGAGGAGTAGCTCGAGCAACGCAGCTGCATCACTATGTCCTGAAATCAGAAGGCGTTAAAAAAAGGTACAAACACAAAAAGGATAAATAAAATGGAACTGATTACTTTTATATTACCAATCTCCTTAATACTCCTCACGACCATCTCTTTTGGGAAGCCCATTGCCACATATCCCTCGATCAAAGAAGTAGGCGGCGGTTCCCCGTTGATCCACCCATTGGAACTCTTTATGCAGTTACATGAACAAATATCACACCATGGCCATAATTATAACAAATCATGGATAGCTCTTGCGCTGAAATACAAAATTTATATCTGACTTACGAGTGTGGATGGGCCAGGAGCATCGAAGTTCCTCATAGCCGGAGCAGATGAGGCTGAGGCCTCACCATCACTGTCCCACTCAAACTTATCACTGTTATCACTATCACTGGTCCAGCCCTGTGACATGAGTTAAGCACAACTCGATTAATATTGAAAGCAAACCACCAGAAAAGCAATTATAGAGAATAAATTGATGCGAGAGAATAATAATTTTATTATGCCACAAGTCCACAACAGCCACAAGATATCACATTTGAAATCTCCGCCATGAAATCAGTACAACTGCATTTGACTCTAGAGTTTAGAATGCATCGAAAGGGAAGAAGAAAAAAACCGTTTTTTTTTTAATTGAACAAACTCCCCTCGACCACTGTCACAAGAGGGCATTAAGCTAATGCCCGGAAAATATACATCAGTGCAATTAGAAACAGTTTGATTTGTAGTTTTGGGGATGCCTAACTAACCGAAGTATGCTCTATGTTTCAGATAGTGGGAAGGATAGTTCGCTGGGCAGTATGACACGACAAGCATAGTATTTACAAATCATGATGGAGTAAACTAAAGTGATCAAGTAGGTAAATCTAAAAAGGTGAGCAGATTGACCAGGATTGACCATTATCATGCCTAGAGTAAGATTAACTAAACAAGCACTACTGCAGTACCATTTCATGATGCTGTTACCAAATGGATAAACAACGGTGTTTGCAGTCCAAATGAACCGTGTAGATGCATGAGCTGAAGCGCTGGACAATTAATAGTTTTCTTCATTTTACCATATAGGTGGATCACGCTAACATAAACTAAAACAACAGAATCCTGGCATTAAAGAGTGTCAACCTGGTAATGCTATGGTTGACTACAAGAGTGTCAATGCGTCGACATGAACATGATATGAAACAAGAGATCATGCGACAGTCGTAATTCAGAACGCGAAATCAGCATTCCCATTCAACTCTAGGGTCCAGAATGCATCAAATAAATCAAAGAACATATATTAGAGCAAATGGACTGTAAAAAAAGATTACGATGAAAGTTCCCAACAAATAAGGTGTTTAGCTTGTGGTGCTATCTCTGCTATACAGACCTGTATTTTGGACAAACTAGTACAAGCAATGGTGGATCAGATTCAAGAACAATGTGAGAAAATGCAGACAAATACTAACAGATCGAGGTGTTTAGCTTGTGGTGCTCTCTCTGCTATACATTCTTGACAAACTAGTACAAGCAATGGTGAATCAGATACATGAACAATGTGGGAAAATGCAGATAAGGACTAACAGATCAAGGAGTTCACCACCCAACACAACATGGCGTCTGGTCTGCTATATGGTGGATCCTATTCTAGTGTCTGGAACGCATCGAGAAACATTTGTTTTCTTTCGACCGAACAAACAACAAAACAGCCCATATGCAAAACAGAGTCGCGGTCAGAGATATAAGTCAACAATACCAAACAGAAGAGCTCTGATAAACTAAAATAACAGGACCCCGGTATTAAACAGTCTCCACCTGTGTTAATCCTATTGCCTGATCAAAAGACTGTTAATGTGTCAACATGAACAGCATGTGAAACAAAAGACCATGCGACAGTCATCCGCGAAATCAGCAGAGTCTCGTCCAACTCTTATATAGGGACCAGAATGCATCCAATAAAATCAAAAGAACATTCGATATATATTAGACAGAATGGACCTTGGGAAGGGGAAAAAAACAGATTTGAGCTCTCTACAAATAAATAAGGTTTTTATCTTGTTGTGCTATCTCTGCTACAATTGTCTGTATCTTGACAAACAAGTGCAGCATCTCATTTGGTGTGATCCTGATGCATAGCAACTTAGTAACAGTGTGAGACAAAATGCAGACAAGTTGAGCTAAACTGACCCCCACGCTGTGAGGAACAGATTGAGGAGCTAATAACCGGCCAATGCAGCATCAAGTCCGGTTACTGCTAGGTGGCAAGGCAGATCCGATTCTACTACTACCTGTAACGCATCGAGGAAGGGGGAAAGAAAACCCCCAAAAACCCCATATGCAGAACCAAATCGCACACGCACGGAGAGAGTTACGTCAACAGCAACAAACACGAGACATTTTCCCCTGCATCGTCTACGATTGAGCGGCAGGAAAAAAGGGGAATCTTTCACGAATTTTCGTACGGACGCTGCGCAGAGGAATCGCTGAAGATTCTGCGGGATACAATCCCCGCACAGGAGGCACTACTAGTACCACTTCGACCGTCCACGATTACTCCCAAAAACTTCGAATCGGAGTGGCTGTGAAATCGAAAAGAAGGGGAGCAAGGGGAGGTATCCCACCGCCATTGATGGTGCCCGAAGTAGAGGCCCCCTCAGTCTATCTCCCTGCCGCGAGAAAGAGGAAGAGGGGGGACAGCTCGAGGAGTAGTAGGGGCAGGGGCGGCCGAGGAGGAGCAGATCGCGACGGCGGCGGCGGGCTCGTCCGGCCCTCGCTGGCCTCGGACGAGGAGGAGGAGGAGGGGGAAGGAGACACGGCTGTGCCGAGTGTGCTGCTGCCCCTGCCGCGGCGTGTATGCGGGCGCGTGGTTTGTAGCTGAAAGAAGGAACGGACACACGCGGGAACGTGTCTCCGACTTGTGGGCCGTGGTGGGGTGCTTTATCAGTTTTTATGGGATGCGTGGCTGCACACAAAACTGGCCGCACAGTTTTGAGCGCAGTGCACATCCCAATAATGAAGGAGGAGAAAAAGGAAAGGTGTGAACGGAAGAAGGTGTGTGTGAATATATTGATGGTGTTAATAACATCGCTACGTTAGGGTTGGTGCAAAGGTTGGGCATAGCTGTCAAGCACCGAGCTTAACGGCTCTATTGCATGGGTGAAAGAACTAAAATGGAGGATTCAGAAGAAAAAAAATACACCTTCAATATGAATCGGCAAGAGAAAAGGGGGATCTTTCATGAATTTTCGTACGGACGCAACCTAGAGGAATCGCTGAAGATTCTGCGGGACACAATCCCCGCTCCACTCAGGAGGCACTACTAGTAACGCTTCGACCATCCATGATTTCACCGAAGAACTTGGAATCGGAGACGCTGTGAAATCGAAAAGGAGGGGAGGAAAGTAGAGATATCCCACCGCCATTGTTGGTGCCGGAAGTAGAGGCCCCTCCGTCTATCTCTCTGCCGCGAGAAAGAGGACGCGCGGGGGGGGGGGGGGGGGGGGGGGGAGCAGTCGGGTTAGAGGCGGCGGCCGAGGAGGAGCAGAGCGCGACGGCGACGGCGGGCTCGTCCGGCCCTCGCTGGCGAGGAGGAGGAGGGGAAGAGGAGACGCGGCTGCGCCGAGTGTGCATCCGCGGCGTGTATGCGGGCGCGTGGTTTGTAGCAAAACGAAAGAACGGGCACACGCGGGAATGTGTGTCTCTGACTTGCGGGGCCCTGGTAGGGTGCTTCCTCTATTTCAGGGGATGTGCGGCTGCACACAAAACTGACCACACAGTTTTATGCGCAACGCACATCCCAATAAAGAAGAAGAAGATAGGGATAAGTGTGAATTGGTGTGAATAGAGCTTTGCTACAGAGAGCAGCGATTCGGTGCCCAGACTCACCTATATAGAGATTCGAGCATCTACAACCGGACCCATACCTGCCCCAAACGCCCGGGCAGGCTACCTCCGGGCGAAAACAATGTCACTCAACCGGATGCCCCATATCCGGCTCAAATGCCCAGACTGACTGGCACTCCCCATATCCGGTCCATATCTGGGGTGGATATAGGGAGGCCCGGACGCGCCCGGACACGTTTGCCATGTAGGCATTGTCAAGGCGGACCCACCCAAAATCGGAACCAAATCGACTAGTTCTCCGCATCGACCGAACTCCTCCCGCCTCCTCCATTTCTTCCACCCCCCACGCAACCGCCCACCCCCTCCCTTGCTCACCGTCCTCGTCCACCTTCGCTGATGTCGTCGCTGACGATCATGTCCGCCTCCATTAATATTCGAAATGGTTTCGAGAGGAACCGAAAGCGTTTCGGGGTCGCCAAAAGGGTTTCAGAGTTTATCAGGCAATACTGAGTATTACCGATAAATAATATATATGTGTAAAAATGTTTTCGGTGATGTTAAATTAATAATAAAAGCCTCTAATAATAGTTAGGAGACTTTTATATTTAATTAAATATCAACAGGACTTAAAAGACCAAGTGGTGGAAGGAGAATTGGGCCACAAGGGGCCAATAGCATAGCGGTGCCCTATAGAAAGTATTGACATCTAGCTTCATCGGAGGGTCCATCTTCACAGGGGTCTTTTACCACAGAATCCACGAAGACGATGGCTCGCACCACCGGAGGGAGCTACAAAAATCAATGTGGATGCAGGTGTTTCTTTGGAGCGGAATGTTGGTACTGCAGCTGCAATTTGCCGTGATCGTGAAGGCTCCTATTTGGGCTCTTCGATGTTGGTCATTCAGGGACTGGTTGATCCTCCAACGCTTGAAGCGAACGCATGCAAGGAAACGCTCTCTTTGGCACATGACTTGGGAATGCAGCATCTTCAAGTAGCCTCGGCCTGCAAGCAGGCTGTGCATCATATCCATCAAGACGCAGGAGGGTATTATGGCATAATCATTAAGAAGATCTTAGAGACATTTAGTTCTTTCAGTTCGTGTGTTTTCGCTTTTGGATCTAGAGTTTTAAATTTAAGGTAAATACATCAGTGGTGCTTGAACTTGTCATGGAAGTTCAGTTTAGTGCCTGAACTTGAAGAATACATCGAACTGGTTCCAAAACTTGGCACAAACGTGCAAATACGGTGCTAATCTCATCCGTAGACGTAAAGTGAGCCGATGTGATACTGTATATATGGCTGACATGGCATCGACATGGCATGGGGCCCACTTGTAGCGATGAAACATGATTACTTGTATACTATATGTATCAGTGACTAGTGGGTCCCGCCTGTCAGTATCGAAAATTAAAATGAAAAAACGTACCATGAGAGTACTCGAACCATCGACCTGAAGCGCGTGGGCTGTCGGTGCTAACCAACACGCCAAGTCCCGTAGAGCATCTCTAACAGATCCCGTATAAGTTGACCCTTAAAAATGCGTATAAGGTGCACTGTAAACCGTTTTTACGGTGCGAAATTGCCCCGGGCAGAGCAGGCCCCGTAAATAAACTGTATCCCACTATAGCCCTTTTTTTTTTTACTTTTTCCTCCCGTCCCGGCAGAGCCCATCTCCGGCCACGGCGTGCCTCGCGCCGGCGCCGCCCGTTCCTGGCCACGCGTGCAGTGGAGGAGCCCTACACCGCCCGCCCCCGACCGCGCGCTCCCTGGCGCGCCTGCCCGTCCCCGATTGAGCCCGGCACCGCCCGACGCCGCGCGCGCTCCCTAGCGTGGCCGCGTGAACTCCCCGCCCTTCTCCGGCGCCGCCCTGCCCTGATTCAGGCCGCCGGTGGCCTGCTCCGCCCTGCCCGTGGACGGCCTCGCCTCGGCAGTGGAGGTCGAGCCAGCCGCAATTCGGACCGACGGCGGCGGCGGCTTCTTCCGACGTGCGGCGACGGATTCCGGTGAGTTCCGGGTAGATTCCGGCCAGTTCCGCGGCGGCGCGTCTGCTCCGACGAGGTTTGACCGGTTTACGGGTTGAACTGTATACTGCCTTCGAAGCTGTACATATGAGGTTCTCGCGGATGGATTTTCAGTGCCCTTTAAAAGTTTAAGGGCCGAACGAGGTTTACGGGATCTGCTAGGCGCCGTTTTTTCGACCGAAACTGTAAACACCTATTTTTTTACGGATTTGACCGCTTTTAAGGGGTCTGCTAGAGATGCTCTTAACATGACAAGTTTGGCTTCTAGTTCTTCATGTTATTTTTTGAGGGGTTCCTAGTTCTTCATGTAGTAGTAACAAAAATGCTTGTGGTACTTAAATGGGCTGCAGTATCTGCGGCCCATTTAGCACATGTTGTTTTTTCTTAAAAAGTGCAAAAGTCCATAATTCTAATAATAATAATAAATATCCCTAAAAAAGTTAGATCCGAATATTTGTATGCTATTAATAATTACCTCATGGTATACAAATATGCGTGTGCACGTATTATTTAAAAAACAACCTATAAACGAGGAGCCATGCCACGCTGTGGATTATAAATAATTGTGGTACACAAATATCCGTGTGCACACAAAATAAATATATAGAGGTATGCAATAAAAATTTAATAAAATGTCCTGTAATTTTTAGAAGCATTCACTTATTATTTAGAAAATAGAATTTTTAATATAATTCATGAGTATTTAAAAATATTTAGTAGATGCAAACATTTAAAATATACACTCATGGATTATATTTAAAAATGTTTATTAAATAATAAATTAATGAATACAAAAAAAATTATACACATGGCTTATATTAAATTATGTATAACAAAATTTACTTTATATTTATAAATATTCACTGGTGGATAATTTCACTCATGGCTTATATTCAACATTTTTACATAATTTAAATATAATCCACGAGTGAATATTCATATAAAAAAATCAATTTTAAAATTACACATTTCTTAATTATACAAACATTTTCTGAAACAACAGACTTTTGAATTATAAAAATATGCGTACATTTACTCAAATGTTTGAATAATTGAAATAATATTCACAAACTATGATTAATTTTATTATATTATACAAACATATCTACAATTCATATATATTATTGCAATTATATTAATGTTTGTAAAATAATACGTGATTTTTTTAAATTACATGAACATTTTGAAATGATAGTTATTTTTATTTTTATGTAGAGTATTTCTAACACATTAATAGTGGAATTTTATTTGTATTACTGTGATTATAATTTACGGACCTTTTACACTTTTGAAGAAAAGCAACATGTGCTAAATGGGCCGCAGTGACTACAGCCCATTTAAGTACCAAAAGCGTTTTTACTTAGACTATATAAAAAGAAGAGGAGACGCTCTTGGGACGAGAAAGTAGTTGCAGTGTTGGTCAGCGTGGTCTGCAGTCTAGCCTCAGGTTCCCGTTTTGAGTACCGTTCGGCACACGTTTTTCTTTTTATTTTCTGATATTGACAGGTGGGACCCACTAGTCATTGAGCTACAGTATACAATTAATCCTGATACTGACTGGTGGGACCCACTAGTCATTGAGCCACAATATACAATTAATATTGTTTCGTCGCTACAAGTGGGCCTCACGCCATGTCGATGCCACGTCATCCATATACGGTGCCATGTCGGCGCACTTTATGTTCATGCCAAGTCTTAGAACCAGTTCGGTGTATTTTTCAAGTTCAGACACTAAACTGAACATACGTGGCAAGTTCAAGCACCACTGGTGTATTTACCTCTTTTAATTCTGAGGCTCATAGTCTAGCTACATATGGTGTTTCTCTCACTCATGGGAGGCATCTTTGGTTGGGTACACCTCATGACCCAATTGTAATTCCTGTAAACGTTCTAGCTGGAGAAAAATTCACCCACGGTCCTCAAACTTGTCGCGGTGGCCAATTTAGTCCCCGTAGTTAGAAATACCCAAAATACGACCACTGAACTTGTCCCAGGGGTTCACATACGGTTCAATGTAGGCTTTGCTCTACGTATTCACCGATTTGGCAGTTGACTGGGGTGTCCACACGTGCGCTGACTGCCAAGTCATCACCACCTGGTTGGACCGAATCAATACGGGGTTTTTTTGCAAAATTGCCTAAAATAACACTTTGCCCCCCACCTGGTCGGACCGCACCTGGTCGGAGACCGCCAACCCACTCGCCTCTCCCACTCGCTGGCCTGTCCCCCTCGCTCTCCTCTCCCCTCTCAACCTTAGTCCCCAAATTCCGTCCCCTGCCGGCGCACGCGGGCGGTCAGCGTCGTCTCGGACAGGCCACACCGCGGAGGTGCGCGCCGCAACCGCTCATGGGACGATGACGGCGGCAGCAGCCGACGAGGACGGTATCGACGAGAGCTTCTTCGAAGACGCGCGAGACGAGGAGGATGAGCCAGCCAAACCGGAGGAGCCGCTTGGGGCGTGACGTGGCGCCGCCTCGCCGGAGTCGCCCGGGGGGCAGCTGCGCGGGTCCGACGTGCTGCGGGCGCTGCAGTGGGCGGGGACCCCATCTACGGCCAGGCGCAGGGACCGGCAACGCGGCACTGCTCCGCCGCATGCTGCTCATGGTCACCGCCATGCTGCTCGCCGCCTTCCTGTCCATCGTGCTCCTCTGGCTCCGCGTCGACACCGTGCTCCTCGGCCAGCAGCCCGACATCGCAGTGGTGGCGAGGCGGTACGTGGTGTGCCTCCTCTGTTGAAGTGATGACTTATTCCTCTGTACCGTTGTAACCTATGGGCGTGTACCTCCGCCTTTGTCTCTCACGATCCCCTCTTTCTCCATGATTAGCTTGTATCTAGGAGATAGTTAGGGAGTTGGTTAGTGGGTCAAACGCCTGTACTTAAGCCACACCTGAATATTGAATACAGTGAGCGTTGCACATCTCTCTCTCTCTCTCTCTCTCTCTCGTCTTCTACATGGTATCAGATTAGTTCTGGTTCTTCTCCTCTCGCCTTCCGCTGCCCCTCCTCCTCCTTCCATGGCGAGCTTCTCCTCCGACGAGACCAACCCCTTCGCCGAGGGCGTCGATGATCCGATCGCTGTCGACGTCAACGCCGTCCTCACCCAGCACAATCCTCCTGTCTCCGTCACGCTCGAGCTGTAGGAGTCCAACTTCACCACCTGGAACACCCTCTACATGGTCGCCTTCCGGCAATACGGCATCGTCGACCACATCGACGGTTCTGTTGACGCCAAGAAACGCCGCTCCGACAACACTTGGACCAAGATCGACTACCGCATCATCTCCTGGCTTTATTCCTCCATCGACAAGGAGATCCTCGAGGCGGTGATCGGGCCAGATCACACTGCGTTCTCGCTGTGGAAGGCCATCGTTGATCTCTTCCTCAACAACAGCCTGTACCGCGCCGTCTATGCCAAGAAAGACTTCCACAACACATCCCAGGGTGAGCTTTCGATCTCGGCGTACTGCACGCGTCTAAAATCCTACGCCAACACTCTCCGTGACATCGGCCATGGCGTCGACGACGATGCCCTGGTCATCCAGACGCTGGCCGGCCTCAACTCTGAGTTCAGCAACGCCGTCTCCAACGTCTCCGTCAAGCCGTCCGATTGGACGTTCGCTCGCCTGCGCACCTACCTGGTCCAGGAAGAGTGATACATCCATTTTGCATCATGTTTTTCTACTGTTATTTATAGTGTTTTTAATCAATATAACACTTTGTGGAGCAATTTTAATGCCTTTTCTCTCTTAATATGCAAGATTTACATAAGGAGGGAGATTGCCAGCAGCTGGAATTCTGGACCTGAAAAAGCTATGTCAGAGATACCTATTCTGCACATCTCCAAATGAGCTGAAATTTCATGGAGATTTATTTTGGAATAAATAAAAAATACTAGAGAAAAGAAGTACCAGAGGGGGCCACCCAGGTGCCCACGAGGCACCAGGGCGCGCCACCCCCCTAGGCGCGCCCTGGTGGCTCGTGGGGCCCCTGGCCAGCCTCCGGTGCCCATTTTCTGGTATATAAGCCCATTTGCCCTAGAAAAAATAAGGAGAAGACTTTCGGGGCGGAGCGTCGCCGTCTCGAGGCGAAACTTGGGCAGGAGCACTTTTGCTCTCCGGCGGAGCGATTCCGCCGGGGATACTTCCCTCCGGGAGGGGGAAATCGAAGCCATCGTCATCACCAACGATCCTCTCATCGTGGGAGGACCAATCTTCATCAATATCTTCACCAGCACCATCTCATCTCAAACCCTAGTTCATCTCTTGTATTCAATCTTTGTCTCAAAACCTCAGATTGGTACCTGTGGGTTGCTAGTAGTGTTGATTACATCTTGTAGTTGATGCTAGTTGGTTTATTTGATGGAAGATTATATGTTCAGACCCATTATGCTATTCAATACCCCTTTGATCTTGAACATGAATATGATTTGTGAGTAGTTACTTTTGTTCTTGAGGACATGTGAGAAGTTTTGTCTTAAGTAATCATGTGAATTTGGTATTCGTTCGATATTTTGATGATATGTATGTTGTTGATTCTCTTAGTAGTGTCATGTGAACGTCGACTACGTGACACTTCACCATCTTTGGGCCTAAGGGAATGCATTGTGAGTAGTAATTAGATGATGGGTTGCTAGAGTGACAGAAGCTTAAACCCTAGTTTATGAGCTATTCCGTAAGGGGCTGATTTGGATCCATATGTTTAATACTATGGTTAGATTTATCTTAATTCTTCTTTCGTAGTTGCGTATGCTTGCGAGAGGGGTTAATCATAAGTGGAAGGCAAGTAAGAATAGCACCCAAGCACCGGTCCACCCACATATCAAATTATCAAAGTAGCGAACGCGAATCAAACAAACATGATGAAAGTGACTAGATGAAATTCCCATGTGTCCTCGAGAACGTTTAGCTTATTATAAGAGATCGTTCCGGCCTGTCCTTTACAACAAAAGGATTGGGCTACCTTGCTGCACCTTAGTTACTATTGCTACTTGTCACTTGTTACAAATTATCTTGCTATCAAACTACTTGTTACCGATAATTTCAGTGCTTGCAGAAAATACCTTGCTGAAAACCGCTTGTCATTTCCTTCTGCTCCTTGTTGGGTTCGACACTCTTACTTATCGAAAGGACTACGATTGATCCCCTATACTTGTGGGTCATCAAGACTCTTTTCTGGCGCAGTTGCCGGGGAGTGAAGCGCCTTTGGTGAGTGGAATTTGGTAAGGAAACATTTATATTACGTGCTGAAATTTATTGTCACTTGTCACTATGGAAAGTAATCCTTTAAGGGGTTTGTTCGGGGTATCTTCACCTCGACCGGAAGCATAAAGAGTTGCTCCTCAACCTACTGCACCTACTGAAAATATTTATTATGAGATTCCTTCGGGTATGATAGAGAAACTGCTAGCTAATACTTATGCAGGAGATGGAACAATACATCCTGATATGCACTTAATCTATGTTGATGAAGTTTGTGGATTATTTAAGCTTGCAGGTTTACCCGGAGATGAAGTTAAGAAGAAGGTTTTCCCTTTATCTTTGAAGGAAAAGGCATTGACATGGTATAGGCTATGTGATGATATTGGAACGTGGGATTGGAATCGATTGAAATTGGAATTTCATCAAAAGTTTTATCCTATGCATCTGGTTCATCGTTGATACGTCTCCAACGTATCTATAATTTTTGATTGTTCTATGCTATTATAGTATCAATCTTGGATGTTTTATATACATTTACAAGCAATTATATATCATTTTTTGGGACTAACCTATTAACTTAGTGCCCAGTGCTAGTTGCTGTTTTTTGCCTGTTTTTGGTTTTCCAGAATATCAGTACCAAACGAAGTCCAAATGCCACGAAACATTTTGGAGATTTTTTTCTAGACATAAGAGACACTAGAAGCATCGGGAGAGGGCCAGAAGACAGAGGAGGTGGCCACGAGCCACCAGGGCGCGCCCTGGTGCCTCGTGGGCCCACCTCTGCTTCGTTTGACCTAACTCCACCTCTATAAATTCTCTAAAATCGGGAAACCAATAGAGGAGTCCACGAAATACTTTTTCCACCGCCGCAAGTTCATGTTCTCGAGAGATCCCATCTGCAGGTCTTTTCCGGCACTCCGCTGGAGGGGGAATCGATCACGGAGGGGCTCTCCATCAGCCTTGCCGCCCTTCCGATGATGCGTGAGTAGTTTACCACAGACCTTCGGGTCCATAGTTAGTAGCTAGATGGCTTCTTCTCTCTTTTTGATGTTCAATACAATGTTCTCCTCGACGTTCTTGGAGTTCTATCCGATGTAATCACTTTTTGCGGTGTGTTTGTTGGGATCCGATGAATTGTGAGTTTATGATCAGATTATCCATGAATATTATTTGAGTTTTCTCTGAACTCTTTTATGCATGATTATTATAGCTTCGTATTTCTCTCCGATCTATTGATTTGGTTTGGCCAACTAGATTGATTTATCTTGCAATGGGAGAGGTGCTTTGTAATGGGTTCGATCTTGCGGTGCTCAATCCCAGTGACAGAAAGGGACATGACACGTATGTATCGTTGCTATTAAGGGTAAAAAGATGGGGTTTATTCATGCGTGAGTTTACTTTGTCTACATCATGTCATCTTGCTTAAGGCGTTAATCCGTTCTTTATGAACTTAATACACTAGATGCATGCTGGATAGCGGTCGATGTGTGGAGTAATAGTAGTAGATGCAGAATCGTTTCTGTCTACTTGTCTCGGACGTGATGCCTATATACATGATCATTGCCTTGGATATCGTCATGATTATTTGCTTTTCTATCAATTACCCAACAGTAATTTGTTCACCCACCGTATGCTATTTTCAAGAGAGAAGCCTCTAGTGAAAACTATGGCCCCCGGGTCTACCTTAATCATATATTAAAAATCCTAAAAATACCTTGCTGCAATTTTACTTTATTTATTTTATTTTGTATTTTTGTTTGATCTATTTATCTATCTGTTGGAAATATGCCCTAGAGGCAATAATAAATTAGTTATTATTATATTTCCTTGTTCATGATAATCGTTTATTATCCATGCTATAATTGTATTGATTGGAAACTCAAATACATGTGTGGGTACATAGACAACACTGTGTCCCTAGTAAGCCTCTAGTTGACTAGCTCGTTGATCAAAAGATGATGAAGGTTTCCTAGCCATGGACATAAGATGTCATTTGATAACGGGATCACATCATTAGGAGAATGATGTGATGGACAAGACCCAAAGTATAAACATAGCATATGATCGTGTCAGTTTATTGTTATTGTTTTCTGCATGTCAAGTATCTGTTCCTATGACCATGAGATCATGCAACTCCCTGACATCGGAGGAGTACCTTGTGTGTATCAAACGTCGCAACGTAACTGGGTGACTATAAAGATGCTCTACAGGTATCTCCGAGGGTGTCTGTTGGGTTGGCATGGATCAAGACTGGGATTTGTTACTCCGTGTGACGGAGAGGTATCTCAGGGCCCACTCGGTAATACAACATCACAATGAGCCTTGCAAGCAATGTGACTAAAGTGTTAGCCACGAGATCTTGTATTACAGAACGAGTAAAGAGACTTGCCGGTAACGAGATTGAACTAGGTATAGAGATACCGACGATCAAATCTCGGGCAAGTAACATACCGAAGAACAAAGGGAACAGCATACGGGATTAACTGAATCCTTGACATAGAGGTTCGACCGATAAAGATCTTCGTAGAATATGTAGGAGCCAATATGGGCATCCAGGTCCCGCTATTGGTTATTGATCGTAGAGGTGTCTCGGTCATGTGTACATAGTTCTCGAACCCGCAAGGTCTACACACTTAACGTTTGGTGACCATTAGTATAGTTGAGTTATTGTGTTGGTGACCGAAGGTTGTTCGGAGTCCCGGATAAGATCCCGGACATGACGAGGATCTCCGGAAGAGTCCGGAGGTAAAGATTGATATATGTGATAATAGTGTTTTGATCTCCGGAAGGGTTCCAGAATTCACCGGAAGGGGTTCCGGATGTTTACCGAAGTGTTCTGGTGCAGCAACACTTTATATGAGCCAAAGGGGTAAAACCCACGAGGTATTGGAAAGTGCAAAAGGAAGTTTTGCTGCTGCCTTAAGTGGTACTACCGCTGGTAAGGCAGTACTACCGCGTAAGCGGTACTACCGCTTGTGTGAAGCGGTACTACCGCACAAGCGGTACTACCGCTCGTGAGCGGTACTACCGCTTGTTCGCGATACTGCTGGAATCCGAGTTAGACTCTTTCCATGCGGGCCAAACCGACATTGTGCGGGCAAAACCGACCTTGTGGAGGCTTTCTCTCCAAGTTTAGACCCCAGGGCTCAACATATAAATAGAGGGGCAGGGCTAACACACGGGACACATCAAGATTTCCCAAGACGTGTGTCGGCAACCCTAACCCTCTAGTTCCTCCCGTCATAATCTCCGTAGTACTTGGCGAAGCCCTACAGAGATTGTTCCTCACCACCATCACCATGCCGTCGTGCTGCCGGAACTCATCCACTACTTCACCATCGCTCGCTGGATCGAGGAGGTGAAGGCGTCATCAAGCCGTACGTGTGTTGAACGCGGAGGTGCCGTCCGTTCGGCGCTAGTTCGTGATCGGATCGAGGGACGACTTGCGATTTGGATCGCGGAGACGTTCGACTACATCAACCGCGTTTCTTAACGCTTCCGCTTAGCGATCTACAAGGGTATGTAGATTGACTCTCCCTCTCGTAGATGCTCATCACCATGGATAGATCTTGTGTGTGCGTAGGAAAATTTTTGTTTCCCATGCAACGTTCCCCAACAGTGGTATCAGAGCTAGGTCTATGCGTAGATGAGATCTCGAGTAGAACACAAACGAGTTGTGGGCGTGGGTGTATACATATTGCTTGCCGTTACTAGTTGATACTTGATTCGGCGGTATTGTGAGATGAAGCGGCTCGGACCGACATTACGCGTACGCTTATGCGAGACAGGTTTCACCGCTACGTGCACTCGTTGCATAAAGGTGACTGGCGGGTGCCTGTCTCTCTCACTTTAGTTGAATCGATTTCAATGAAGCGGGTTCTTTTAGAAGATCAAAAAGCAATCACTACACCACGTTGTGGTATTGCGTAGGTAAGAATCGTTCTTGCTAGATACCCGTAGGAGCCACGTAAAACTTGCAACAACAATTAGAGGACGTCTAACTTGTTTTTGCAGGGTATGTTGTGATGTGATATGGCCAATTACATGATGAGATATATGTGATGTATGAGATGATCATGTGTTGTATAGAATATCACGACTTGCATGTCGATGAGTACGGCAACTGGCAGGAGCCATAGAGTTGTCTTTAATTATTTTTGCCGTTTTGCTTTACTTTATCGCTATGAGTTAGCAATAGTCGTGGAAGCAACAGTCGGCGCGACAACCTCATGGCGACACGTTGATGGAGATCAAGATGATGGAGATCATGGTGTCATGCCGGTGACGATGGAGATCATGCCGGTGCTTTGGAGATGGAGATCAAAAGCACAAGTTCATGGCCATATCATGTCACTTATGATTTGCATGTGATGTTAATCCTTTTATGCATCTTATTTTGCTTAGGACGACGGTAGCATTATAAGGTGATCCCTCACTTAAATTTCAAGATAAATTGTGTTCTCCCCGAGTGTGCACCGTTGCGAAAGTTCGTCGTTTCGAGACACCACGTGATGATCGGGTGTGATAGACTCTACGTTCACATACAACGGGTGCAAGCCAGTGTTGCACATGCGGAACACTCGGGTTAAACTTGACGAGCCTAGCATGTACAGACATGGCCTCGGAACACAAGAGACCGAAAGGTCGAACATGAGTCATATAGTAGATATGATCAACATGAAGATGTTCACCATTGAAACCACCTCAACTCACGTGATGATCGGACTTGAGTTGGTGGATTTGGATCATGTTACACTCGAATGACCGGAGGGATGTCAATTTGAGTGGGAGTTTTTAAGTAATATGATTAACTAAACTCATTATCTTAAACAATAGTCTAAGTTGTCTTTGCTATATTTATGTTGTAGATCATGGCTCGCGCAGTAGCACCCCTGAATTTTAATGCGTTCCTAGAGAAAGCTAAGTTGAAAGATGATGGAAGTAACTTTGTGGACTGGGCCCGTAATCTAAGGATTATCCTTACGGCTTCCCAGAAGGCTTATGTCCTTGATGCACCGCTTGGTGATCCACCCGCTCCAGTTGAGTCTCTAGACGTTGTGAACGCCTGGCAGGCTCGTTCTGAAGATTACTCAATAGTTCAATGTGCAATATTGTATGTCTTAGAACCGGGACTTCAAAGACGTTTTGAACGTCATGGAGCATATGAGATGTTTCAGGAGTTGAAGTTTATCTTTCAGAAGAATGCCCGGATCGAGAGGTATGAGATCTCCGATAAGTTTTATGCTTGCAAGATGGAGGAGAACGGGTCTATCAGTGATCACGTACTCAGAATGTCTGGGTACTCCACCCGTCTGGCTGAATTGGGGATGCCCCTTCCGCCAGAGGCTATCACTGACAGAGTTCTTCAATCATTGCCACCTAGCTACAAGAGCTTCGTGTTGAACTATAACATGCACGGGATGAACAAGTCAGTCGCCGAGCTGTTTGCGATGCTGAAAGCCACTGAGTCTGAAATTCAGAAGGAGCATCAAGTGTTGATGGTCAATAAAACCACTAGTTTCAAGAAAAATGGCAAGGGTAAGAAGGGTAACTCCAAGAAGAGTGGCAAAGCAGTTGCTCCTCCCGTGAAGAAACCCAAGGCTGGACCCAAACCAGAAACTGTGTGCTTTCATTGCAAGGGAACTGGACACTGGAAGCGGAACTGCCCCAAGTATTTGGCTGACAAGAAGGCGGCCAACAACAAACAAGGTATATATGATATACATGTTATTGATGTGTACCTTACCAACTCTCGTTGTAGTGCCTGGGTATTTGATACCGGTGCGGTTGCTCACATTTGCAACTCTAAACAGGAACTGCGGAATAGACGGAGGCTGGCAAAGGATGAAGTGACGATGCGCGTGGGAAATGGTTCCAAGGTTGATGTGATCGCCGTCGGCACGCTCGCTCTTCGATTACCATCGGGATTAGTGATGAACCTGAATAATTGTTATTTAGTGCCTGCATTAAGCATGAACATTATATCTGGATCTTGTTTATTGCGAGACGGTTACTCATTTAAATCAAAGAATAATGGTTGTTCTATTTATATGAGTAATATCTTTTATGGTCATGCACCCGAAGTGAGGGGTTTATTCTTATTGAATCTCGATAGTAATGATACACATGTTCATAACATTGATGCCAAAAGATGTAGAATAGATAATGATAATACCACTTTCTTGTGGCACTGCCGTTTAGGTCATATTGGCGTAAAACGCATGAGGAAGCTCCATGCTGATGGACTTTTGGAGTCACTTGATTTTGAATCACTTGACACATGCGAGCCATGCCTCATGGGCAAGATGACTAAAACGCCGTTCTCTGGAACAATGGAACGGGCAAGTGACTTATTGGAAATCATACATACTGATGTGTGCGGTCTGATGAGCATTGAGGCGCGCTGTGGTTATCGTTACTTTCTCACCTTCACCGATGACTTAAGTAGATATGGGTATATTTACTTAATGAAACACAAGTCTGAAACATTTGAAAAAGTTCAAACAATTTCAGAGTGAAGTTGAGAATCATCGTAACAAGAAGATTAAATTCCTACGATCTGATCGAGGAGGAGAATATCTGAGTTATGAGTTTGGCAGTCACTTAAGACAATGTGGAATTGTTTCACAACTAACACCGCCTGGAACACCACAGCGTAATGGTGTGTCCGAACGTCGTAATCGAACCTTATTGGATATGGTGCGATCTATGATGTCTCTTGCCGATTTTCCACTATCGTTTTGGGGTTATGCATTAGAGACAACTGCATTCACTTTAAATAGGGCACCATCGAAATCCGTTGAGACAACGCCATATGAACTTTGGTTTGGCAAGAAGCCAAAGCTGTCGTTTCTTAAAGTTTGGGGATGTGATGCTTATGTCAAAAAGCTTCAGCCTGAAAAGCTGGAACCCAAAGCGGAGAAATGCGTCTTCATAGGATACCCAAAAGAGACAGTTGGGTATACTTTCTACCTCAGATCCGAAGGCAAAATGTTTGTCGCTAAAAACGGAACGTTTCTTGAGAAAGAGTTTCTCTCGAAAGAATTGAGTGGGAGGAAGATAGAACTTGACGAGGTTGTTGAACCTTTACTTCAACCTGAAAGTAGCGCAGCGCAGAAAGATGTTTCTGTAGAGCCTACATCAGCTGAAGAGGAAGTTAATGATGATGATCATGAAGCTTTGGATCAAGTTGCTATCGAACCTCGTAGGTCGACAAGGACGCGTACTGCTCCTGAGTGGTACGGCAACCCTGTCTTAGAGGTCATGTTGTTGGACAACGATGAACCTACGAGCTATGGAGAAGCGATGATGGGCCCGGATTCCGAGAAGTGGTTAGAGGCCATGAAATCCGAGATGGGATCCATGTATGAAAACAAAGTGTGGACTTTGGAAGTATTACCTGAAGGGCGTAAGGCCATTCAGAACAAATGGATCTTTAAGAGGAAGACGGACGCGGACGGTAATGTCACCGTCTATAAAGCTCGACTTGTGGCAAAGGGTTTTTCACAAGTTCAAGGAGTTGACTACGATGAGACCTTCTCACCCGTAGCGATGCTTAAGTCCGTCAGAATCATGTTAGCAATAGCTGCCTTTTTCGATTATGAAATTTGGCAGATGGATGTCAAAACAACGTTCCTTAACGGTTTCCTTAAGGAAGAGTTGTATATGATGCAACCAGAAGGTTTTGTCGATCCAGAGAATGCTGACAAAGTTTGCAAACTCCAGCGATCCATTTATGGACTGGTGCAAGCATCTCGGAGTTGGAATCTTCGCTTTGATGAGGTGATCAAAGCGTTCGAGTTTATAGAAGTTTACGGAGAAGCTTGTATTTACAAGAAAGTGAGTGGGAGCTCTATAGCGTTTCTAATATTATATGTGGATGACATATTACTGATTGGAAACAATATAGAAATGTTGGAAAGCGTGAAGGAATATTTGAACAAGAGTTTTTCAATGAAGGACCTAGGAGAAGCTGCTTTCATATTAGGCATCAAGATCTATAGAGATAGATCGAGACGCTTAATAGAACTTTCACAAAGCACATACCTTGACAAAGTTTTGAAGATCTTCAAAATGGATCAGTCCAAGAAGGGGTTCTTGCCTGTATTGCAAGGTGTGAAGTTGAGTAAGACTCAATGCCCAGTGACTGCAGAAGATAGAGAAAAGATGAGTGTCGTCCCCTATGCCTCAGCCATAGGCTCTATCATGTATGCAATGCTGTGCACAAGACCCGATGTCAGCCTTTCCATAAGTATGGCCGGAAGGTTTCAAAGTGATCCAGGAGTGGAACACTGGACGGCGGTCAAGAATATCCTGAAGTACCTGAAAAGGACTAAGGACATGTTTCTCGTTTATGGAGGTGATCAAGAGCTCGTCGTAAAGGGTTACGTCGATGCAAGCTTTGACACTGATCCGGATGACTCTAAGTCGCAAACCGGATACGTATTTATTCTTAATGGGGGTGCGGTTAGCTGGTGCAGTTCCAAGCAAAGCGTGGTAGCCGATTCTACATGCGAAGCGGAGTACATCGCTGCCTCGGAGGCGGCGAAGGAAGGTGTCTGGATGAAGGAGTTCATGACAGATCTTGGAGTAGTGCCTAGTGCGCTTAACCCAATGACTCTGTTTTGTGATAATACTGATGCCATTGCTCTAGCCAAGGTACCAAGATTTCACAAGAGGACCAGACACATAAAGCGACGTTTCAATTCCATCCGCGATTACATCAAGGAGGACGACATAAATATTTGCAAAGTACACACGGATCTAAATGTTGCAGATCCGATGACTAAACCTCTTCCAAGGGCTAAACATGAACAACACCAGAACTGCATGGGTGTTCGATTCATTACAATGTAAATCACATAGTGATGTGAACTAGATTATTGACTCTAGTGCAAATGGGAGACTGTTGGAAATATGCCCTAGAGGCAATAATAAATTAGTTATTATTATATTTCCTTGTTCATGATAATCGTTTATTATCCATGCTATAATTGTATTGATTGGAAACTCAAATACATGTGTGGGTACATAGACAACACTGTGTCCCTAGTAAGCCTCTAGTTGACTAGCTCGTTGATCAAAAGATGATGAAGGTTTCCTAGCCATGGACATAAGATGTCATTTGATAACGGGATCACATCATTAGGAGAATGATGTGATGGACAAGACCCAAACTATAAACATAGCATATGATCGTGTCAGTTTATTGCTATTGTTTTCTGCATGTCAAGTATCTGTTCCTATGACCATGAGATCATGCAACTCCCTGACATCGAAGGAGTACCTTGTGTGTATCAAACGTCGCAACGTAATTGGGTGACTATAAAGATGCTCTACAGGTATCTCCGAGGGTGTCTGTTGGGTTGGCATGGATCAAGACTGGGATTTGTTACTCCGTGTGACGGAGAGGTATCTCAGGGCCCACTCGGTAATACAACATCACAATGAGCCTTGCAAGCAATGTGACTAAAGTGTTAGCCACGAGATCTTGTATTACAGAACGAGTAAAGAGACTTGCCGGTAACGAGATTGAACTTGGTATAGAGATACCGACGATCGAATCTCGGGCAAGTAACATACCGAAGAACAAAGGGAACAACATACGGGATTAACTGAATCCTTGACATAGAGGTTCGACCGATAAAGATGTTCGTAGAATATGTAGGAGCCAATATGGGCATCCAGGTCCCGCTATTGGTTATTGATCGTAGAGGTGTGTCGGTCATGTCTACATAGTTCTCGAACCCGCAGGGTCTACACACTTAACGTTTGGTGACGATTAATATAGTTGAGTTATTGTGTTGGTGACCGAAGGTTGTTCGGAGTCCCGGATAAGATCCCGGACATGACGAGGATCTCCGGAAGAGTCTGGAGGTAAAGATTGATATATGTGATAGTAGTGTTTTGATCTCCGGAAGGGTTCCGGAATTCACCGGAAGGGGTTCCGGATGTTTACCGAAGTGTTCGGGTGCAGCAACACTTTATATGAGCCAAAGGGGTAAAGCCCACGAGGTATTGGAAAGTGCAAAAGGAAGTTTTGTTGCTGCCTTAAGCGGTACTACCGCTGGTAATGCAGTACTACCGCTTGTGTGAAGCGGTACTACCGCACAAGCGGTACTACCCCTCGTGAGCGGTACTACCGCTTGTACGCGATACTGCTGGAATCCGAGTTAGACTCTTTCCGTGCGGGCCAAACCGACCTTGTGTGGGCAAAACCGACGTTGTGGAGGCTTTCTCTCCAAGTTTAGACCCCAGGGCTCAACATATAAATAGAGGGGCAGGGCTAACACACGGGACACATCAAGATTTCCCAAGCCGTGTGTCGGCAACCCTAACCCTCTAGTTCTTCCCGTCATAATCTCCGTAGTGCTTGGCGAAGCCCTGCAGAGATTGTTCCTCACCACCATCACCACGCCGTCGTGCTGCCGGAACTCATCCACTACTTCACCATCGCTCGTTGGATCGAGGAGGTGAAGGCGTCATCAAGCCATACGTGTGTTGAACGCGGAGGTGCCGTCCGTTCGGCGCTAGTTCGTGATCGGATCGAGGGACGACTTGCGATTGGATCGCGGAGACGTTCGACTACATCAACCGTGTTTCTTAACGCTTCCGCTTAGCGATCTACAAGGGTATGTAGATTGACTCTCCCTCTCGTAGATGCTCATCACCATGGATAGATCTTGTGTGTGCGTAGGAAAATTTTTGTTTCCCATGCAACGTTCCCCAACAGTGGTATCAGAGCTAGGTCTATGCGTAGATGAGATCTCGAGTAGAACACAAATGAGTTGTGGGCGTGGGTGTATACATATTGCTTGCCGTTACTAGTTGATACTTGATTCGGCGGTATTGTGAGATGAAGCGGCCCGGACCGACATTACGCGTACGCTTACGCGAGACAGGTTTCACCGCTACGTGCACTCGTTGCATAAAGGTGACTGGCGGGTGTCTGTCTCTCTCACTTTAGTTGAATCGATTTCAATGAAGCGGGTTCTTTTAGAAGATCAAAAAGCGATCACTACACCACGTTGTGGTTTTGCGTAGGTAAGAATCGTTCTTGCTAGATACCCGTAGCAGCCACGTAAAACTTGCAACAACAATTAGAGGACGTCTAACTTGTTTTTGCAGGGTATGTTGTGATGTGATATGGCCAATTACATGATGAGATATATGTGATGTATGAGATGATCATGTGTTGTATAGAATATCACGACTTGCATGTCGATGAGTACGGCAACTGGCAGGAGCCATAGAGTTGTCTTTAATTATTTTTGCCGTTTTGCTTTACTTTATCGCTATGAGTTAGCAATAGTCGTGGAAGCAACAGTCGGCGCGACAACCTCATGGCGACACGTTGATGGAGATCAAGATGATGGAGATCATGGTGTCATGCCGGTGACGATGGAGATCATGCCGGTGCTTTGGAGATGGAGATCAAAAGCACAAGTTCATGGCCATATCATGTCACTTATGATTTGCATGTGATGTTAATCCTTTTATGCATCTTATTTTGCTTAGGACGACGGTAGCATTATAAGGTGACCCCTCACTTAAATTTCAAGATAAATTGTGTTCTCCCCGAGTGTGCACCGTTGCGAAAGTTCGTCGTTTCGAGACACCACGTGATGATCGGGTGTGATAGACTCTACGTTCACATACAACGGGTGCAAGCCAGTGTTGCACATGCGGAACACTCGGGTTAAACTTGACGAGCCTAGCATGTACAGACATGGGCTCGGAACACAAGAGACCGAAAGGTCGAACATGAGTCATATAGTAGATATGATCAACATGAAGATGTTCACCATTGAAACCACCTCAACTCACGTGATGATCGGACTTGAGTTGGTGGATTTGGATCATGTTACACTCGAATGACCGGAGGGATGTCAATTTGAGTGGGAGTTTTTAAGTAATATGATTAACTAAACTCATTATCTTGAACAACACTATCACCATACAATTTAATCTTGCAATTAACCACCAAGGGATTGACAACCCCTTGTTCGCGTTGGGTGCGAGGATTTGTTATTTTGTGTGCAGGTACTGCTAACGAGTTGTTGTGTGATTCTCCTACTGCATTGATAACCTTGGTTTCATAACTGAGGAAAATACTTATCTGTACTGTGCTGCATCATCCCCTCCTCTTCGGGGAAATCCCAACACAGCTCACAAGTAGCAATCGTGATCGGAATTATATATATAATTTTTGGCCTCGTGAAGGAGAAAGCATCGCTCAAGCTTGGGGGGGGGGCTTAAGTACATGATGTACACATGCCCTAACCTTGAGCTCTCAAGAGAAATTATCTTACATAATTTTTATGCTCGGCTTTCTCATGATGATCAAACCATGCTCGATTCTTCTTCAACTGGCTCCTTTATGAAGAAAAACTATTGAATTCAGATGGGATCTTCTGGAAAGAATTAAACGCAACTTTAAAGATTGGGAACTCGACAAAGGTAATGAGTCAGGTATAACACTTGAGTACGATTGTGTTAAATCTTTTATGGATACCGATGCTTTTCATAAGTTTAGCACTAAATATGGACTTGGCTTTGAGATAGTAGCCTCCTTGTGTGAATCATTTTCTACTCATGTTGATCTCCCTAAGGATAAGTGGTTTAAATATCATCCCCCTGTTAAAGAAAAGATTGAGGAACCCGTTACTATTAAAGAAGAAACAATTTTTTACCATGTTGATCCAGTTGTGCCTACTGCTTATATTGAGAAACCACCTTTTCCTGTTAGGATTAAGGAACATGCTAAAGTTTCAACTGTGGTTAACAAAAGTAATATTAGAGCACCTAGACCCTCTGAACAAATTAAAGTTGAACCTAATATTGCTATGGTTAAAGATCTCTTGGTCGATAATATAGATGGGCATGTTATTTACTTCTGTGATGAAGCAGCTAGAATTGCTAAACCAGATCCTAAAGATAAAAACAGACCCGTAGTAGGCATGCATGTTGTCTTTGTTAAAATAGGAGATCATTGTTATCATGGCTTATGTGATTTGGGTGCTAGTGTGAGTGCTATTCCGTTTACCTTATATCAAGAAATTGTGAATGATATTGCACCTATTGAAATAGAGGACATTGATGTTACTATTAAGCTTGCAAACAGAGATACCCTTACGCCGCTTGGGATCGTTAGAGATGTTGAAGTCTTGTGTGGAAAAATAAAATACCCTACTGATTTTCTAGTCCTCGGTTCTCCACAAGATAATTTTTTTCCCATTATATTTGGTAGACCTTTCTTGAACACTGTTAATGCCAAGATTGATTGCGCTAAAGAAACTGTTAGTGTTAATTTTGGTGGTATATCTCATGAATTTAATTTCTCCAAGTTTTGTAGACAACCTCATGATAAAGAATTTCCTAGTAAAGATGAATTTATTGGTCTTGCTTCTATTGCCGTACCTCCTACTGATCCGTTAGAACAATATTTGCTAGACCATGAAAATGATATGCACATGAATGAAAGAAGTGAAATAGATAAGATGTTCTTTGATCAACCTGTTGGAAATATGCCCTAGAGGCAATAATAAATTGGTTATTATTATATTTCCTTGTTCATGATAATTGTTTATTATCCATGCTATAATTGTATTGATTGGAAACTCAAGTACATGTGTGGATACATAGACAACACTGTGTCCCTAGTATGCCTCTAGTTAACTAGCTCGTTGATCAAAAGATGGTGAAGGTTTCCTAGCCATGGACATGAGATGTTATTTGATAACGGGATCACATCATTAGGAGAATGATGTGATGGACAAGACCCAAACTATAAACGTAGCATTTGATCGTGTCAGTTTATTGCTATTGTTTTCTGCATGTCAAGTATCTGTTCCTATGACCATGAGATCATGCAACTCACTGACACCGGAGGAATACCTTGTGTGTATCAAACGTCGCAACGTAACTGGGTGACTATAAAGATGCTCTACAGGTATCTCCGAGGGTGTCTGTTGGGTTGGCATGGATCAAGACTGGGATTTGTTACTCCGTGTGACGGAGAGGTATCTCAGGGCCCACTCGGTAATACAACATCACAATGAGCCTTGCAAGCAATGTGACTAAAGTGTTAGCCACGAGATCTTGTATTACGGAACGAGTAAAGAGACTTGACACTAACGAGATTGAACTAGGTATAGAGATACCGACGATCGAATCTCGGGCAAGTAACATACCGAAGAACAAAGGGAACAACATACGGGATTAATTGAATCCTTGACATAAAGGTTCGACCGATATAGATCTTCATAGAATATGTAGGAACCAATATGGGCATCCAGGTCCTGCTATTGGTTATTGGCCGTAGAGGTGTCTCGGTCATGTCTACATAGTTCTCGAACCCGCAGGGTCTGCACACTTAAGGTTCGGTGACATTTCGGTAGATTTGAGTTATGCATGTTGGTGACCGAAGGTTGTTCGGAGTCCCGGATGAGATCACGGACATCACGAGGAGCTCCGGAATGGTCCGGAGGTAAAGATTGATATATAGGAAGTCCCGTTTTGGCCACCGGAAAAGTTTCGGGTATTTCCGGTAGTGTACCGGGAGTGCCGGAGGGCCATCGGGAGGGGCCACCCACGCCGGGAGGCCACATGGGCCTAAAGGGGGTTGCACCGGCCCTTAGTGGGCTGGGCAAGGCAGCCCTATAAGGCCCATGCAGCTGGAATAAGTGGAAAAGGCATAAAACCCAAGAAAAGGGAAGGGGAACCAAATATGGAAGGTGTCCTATTTGGACTAGGAAGAAGTGGAGGAGTCCACCTCCTCCTCCTTGGTTCGGCCGCACCTAGGGGGGAAACCCTAGGGTGCCAGCCCCCTCCCCCTCCCTCCTATATATACTAGAGGGGAGAGAGGGCCAAACACCCTAAGCCACGGTGCAGCCCTCTCCCCCCGTAACTCTGCAGTTTTCTCCTCTAGCTGATTTTGACGGTGCTTAGGCGAAGCCCTGTCGGAATTGCTCTACCACCACCACCACCACGCCGTCGTGCTGCTGGAGTACTCTTCTACCTCTCCGCTCTCTCTTGCTGGATCAAGACGGCGGAGATCGTCATCAAGCTGTACGTGTGCTGAACGCGGAGGTGCCGTCCGTTCGGTACTTGATCGGGACGGATCGTGATTGGATCGCGGGACGCTCGGTGATTTGGATCACGAAGACGTTCGACTACATCAACCGCGTTGATCAAACGCTTCCCGCTTAGCGATCTACAAGGGTATGTAGATTCACTCTCCCTCTCGTAGATGCTCATCACCATGGATAGATCTTGTGTGTGCGTAGGAAATTTTTTGTTTCCCATGCAACGTTCCCCAACAGTGGCATCTGAGCTAGGTCTATGCGTAGATGAGATCTCGAGTAGAACACAAAGGAGTTTGTGGGCGTTGATATTCAGATTGCTTCCCTCCTTAGTCTTTTCTTGATTCAGCGGTATTGTGGGATGAAGCGGCTCAGACCAACCTTACTCGTCCACGTACGAGAGACCGGTTCCATCGACTGACATGTAACTTTGTTGAATAAGATGGCTGGCGGGTGTCTGTCTCTCCCACTTTAGTTGAATCGGATTCGACAGAGGCGGTCCTTGTAGAAGGTGAAATAGCAACTTTTATATCACCGTTGTGGTTTTTGCGTAGGTAAGAATCGTTCTTGCTAGATACCCGTAGCAGCCACGTAAAACATGCAACAACAATTAGAGGACGTCTAACTTGTTTTTGCAGGGTATGTTGTGATGTGATATGGCCAATTACATGCTGAGATATATGTGATGTATGAGATGATCATGTGTTGTATAGAATATCACGACTTGCATGTCGATGAGTAAGGCAACTGGCAGGAGCCATAGAGTTGTCTTTAATTATTGTATGACCTGCGTGTCAATCATTAAGCGCTATGTAATGCTTTACTTTATCGCTAAACGTTAGCAATAGTCGTGGAAGCAACAGTCGGCACGACAACCTCATGGCGACACGTTGATGGAGATCAAGATGATGGAGATCATGGTGTCATGCCGATGACGATGGAGATCATGCCGGTGCTTTGGAGATGGAGATCAAAAGCACGAGTTCATGGCCATATCATGTCACTTATGATTTGCATGTGATGTTAATCCTTTTATGCATCTTATTTTGCTTAGGACGACGGTAGCATTATAAGGTGATCCCTCACTTAAATTTCAAGATGAATTGTGTTCTCCCCGAGTGTGCACCGTTGCGAAAGTTCGTCGTTTCGAGACACGCCGTGATGATCGGGTGTGATAGACTCTACGTTCACATACAACGGGTGTAAGCCATGTTGCACGTGCGGAACACTCGGGTTAAACTTGACGAGCCTAGCATGTACAGACATGGCCTCGGAACACAAGAGACCGAAAGGTCGAACATGAGTCATATAGTAGATATGATCAACATGAAGATGTTCACCATTGAAACCACCTCAACTCACGTGATGATCGGACTTGAGTTGGTGGATTTGGATCATGTGACACTCGAATGACCGGAGGGATGTCAATTTGAGTGGGAGTTTTTTAAGTAATATGATTAACTAAACTCATTATCTTGAACAATAGTCTAAGTTGTCTTTGCTATATTTATGTTGTAGATCATGGCTCGCGCAGTAGCACCCCTGAATTTTAATGCGTTCCTAGAGAAAGCTAAGTTGAAAGATGATGGAAGTAACTTTGTGGACTGGGCCCGTAATCTAAGGATTATCCTTACGGCTTCCCAGAAGGCTTATGTCCTTGATGCACCGCTTGGTGATCCACCCGCTCCAGTTGAGTCTCTAGACGTTGTGAACGCCTGGCAGGCTCGTTCTGATGATTACTCAATAGTTCAATGTGCAATGTTGTATGGCTTAGAACCGGGACTTCAAAGACGTTTTGAACGTCATGGAGCATATGAGATGTTCCAGGAGTTGAAGTTTATCTTTCAGAAGAATGCCCGGATCGAGAGGTATGAGACCTCCGATAAGTTCTATGCTTGCAAGATGGAAGAGAACGGGTCTGTTAGTGATCACATACTCAGAATGTCTGGGTACTCCACCCGTCTGGCTGAATTGGGGATGCCCCTTCCACCAGAGGCTATCACTGACAGAGTTCTTCAATCATTACCACCTAGCTACAAGAGCTTCGTGTTGAACTATAACATGCACGGGATGAACAAGTCAGTCGCCGAGCTGTTTGCGATGCTGAAAGTCGCTGAGTCTGAAATTCAGAAGGAGCATCAAGTGTTGATGGTCAATAAAACCACTAGTTTCAAGAAAAATGGCAAGGGTAAGAAGGGTAACTCCAAGAAGAGTGGCAAAGCAGTTGCTCCTCCCGTGAAGAAACCCAAGGCTGGACCCAAACCAAAAACTGTGTGTTTTCATTGCAAGGGAACTGGACACTGGAAGCGGAACTGCCCCAAGTATTTGGCTGACAAGAAGGCGGCCAACAACAAACAAGGTATATATGATATACATGTTATTGATGTGTACCTTACCAACTCTCGTTGTAGTGCCTGGGTATTTGATACCGGTGCGGTTGCTCACATTTGCAACTCTAAACAGGAACTGCGGAATAGACGGAGGCTGGCAAAGGACGAAGTGACGATGCGCGTGGGAAATGGTTCCAAGGTTGATGTGATCGCCGTCGGCACGCTCGCTCTTCGATTACCATCGGGATTAGTGATGAACCTGAATAAATGTTATTTGGTGCCTGCGTTAAGCATGAACATTATATCTGGATCTTGTTTATTGCGAGATGGTTACTCGTTTAAATCAGAGAATAATGGTTGTTCTATTTATATGAGTAATATCTTTTATGGTCATGCACCCGATGTGAGGGGTTTATTCTTATTGAATATCGATAGTAATGATACACATATTTATAACATTGATGCCAAAAGATGTAGAATTGATAATGATAAAACCACTTTCTTGTGGCACTGCCGTTTAGGTCATATTGGCGTAAAACGCATGAGGAAGCTCCATGCTGATGGACTTTTGGAGTCACTTGATTTTGAATCACTTGACACATGTGAGCCATGCCTCATGGGCAAGATGACTAAAACGCCGTTCTCTGGAACAATGAAACGGGCAAGTGACTTGTTGGAAATCATACATACTGATGTGTGCGGTCCGATGAGCATTGAAGCGCGCGGTGGTTATCGTTACTTTCTCACCTTCACTGGTGACTTAAGTAGATATGGATATATTTACTTAATGAAACACAAGTCTGAAACGTTTGAAAAGTTCAAACAATTTCAGAGTGAAGTTGAGAATCATCGTAACAAGAAGATTAAATTCCTACGATCTGATCGAGGAGTAGAATATCTGAGTTATGAGTTTGGCAGTCACTTAAGACAATGTGGAATTGTTTCACAACTGACACCGCCTGGAACACCACAGCGTAATGGTGTGTCCGAACGTCGTAATCGAACCTTATTGGATATGGTGCGATCTATGATGTCTCTTGCCGATTTGCCACTATCGTTTTGGGGTTATGCATTAGAGACAGCTGCATTCACTTTAAATAGGGCACCATCGAAATCCGTTGAGACGACGCAATATGAACTTTGGTTTGGTAAGAAGCCAAAGCTGTCGTTTCTTAAAGTTTGGGGATGTGATGCTTATGTCAAAAAGCTTCAACCTGAAAAGCTGGAACCCAAAGCGGAGAAATGCGTCTTCATAGGATATCCAAAAGAGATAGTTGGATATACCTTCTACCTCAGATCCGAAGGCAAAGTGTTTGTCGCTAAAAACGAAACATTTCTTGAGAAAGAGTTTCTCTCGAAAGAATTGAGTGGGAGGAAGATAGAACTTGATGAGGTTGTTGAACCTTTACTTCAACCTGAGAGTAGCACAGTACAGAAAGATGTTTCTGTAGAGCCTGCATCAGTTGAAGAGGAAGTAAATGATGATGATCATGAACCTTCGAATCAAGTTGCTATCGAACCTCGTAGGTCGACAAGGACGCGTACTGCTCCTGAGTGGTACGGCAACCCTGTCTTAGAAGTCATGTTGTTAGACAACGATGAACCTACGAGCTATGGAGAAGCGATGATGGGCCCGGATTCCGAGAAGTGGTTAGAAGCCATGAAATCCGAGATGGGATCCATGTATGAAAACAAAGTATGGACTTTGGAAGTATTACCTGAAGGGCGTAAGGCCATTCAGAACAAATGGATCTTTAAGAGGAAGACGGACGTGGACGGTAATGTCACCGTCTATAAAGCTCGACTTGTGGCAAAGGGTTTTTCACAAGTTCAAGGAGTTGACTACGATGAGACCTTCTCACCCGTAGCGATGCTTAAGTCCGTCAGAATCATGTTAGCAATAGCTGCCTTTTTTGATTATGAAATTTGGCAGATGGATGTCAAAACAACGTTCCTTAACGGTTTCCTTAAGGAAGAGTTGTATATGATGCAACCAGAAGGTTTTGTCGATCCAGAGAATGCTGACAAAGTTTGCAAACTCCAGCGATCCATTTATGGACTGGTGCAAGCATCTCAAAGTTGGAATCTTCGCTTTGATGAGGTGATCAAAGCGTTCGAGTTTATACAAGTTTACGGAGAAGCTTGTATTTACAAGAAAGTGAGTGGGAGCTCTATAGCGTTTCTAATATTATATGTAGATGACATATTGCTGATTGGAAACAATATAGAAATGTTGGAAGGCAGGAAGGAATATTTGAACAAGAGTTTTTCAATGAAGGACCTAGGAGAAGCTGCTTTCATATTAGGCATCAAGATCTATAGAGATAGATCAAGACGCTTGATAGGACTTTCACAAAGCACATACCTTGATAAGATTTTGAAAAAGTTCAAAATGGATCAGTCCAAGAAGGGGTTCTTGCCTGTTTTGCAAGGTGTGAAGTTGAGTAAGACTCAATGCCCAGTGACTGCAGAAGATAGAGAAAAGATGAGTGTCGTCCCCTATGCTTCAGCCATAGGCTCTATCATGTATGCAATGCTGTGCACAAGACCCGATGTCAGCCTTGCCATAAGTATGGTCGGAAGGTTTCAAAGTGATCCAGGAATGGAACACTGGACGGCGGTCAAGAATATCCTAAAGTACCTCAAAAGGACTAAGGACATGTTTCTCGTTTATGGAGGTGATCAAGAGCTCGTCGTAAAGGGTTACGTCGATGCAAGCTTTGACACTGATCCGGATGACTCTAAGTCACAAACCGGATACGTATTTATTCTTAATGGGGGTGCGGTTAGCTGGTGCAGTTCCAAGCAAAGCGTGGTAGCTGATTCTACATGCGAAGCGGAGTACATCGCTGCCTCGGAGGCGGCGAAGGAAGGCGTCTGGATGAAGGAGTTCATGACAGATCTTGGAGTAGTGCCTAGTGCGCTTAACCCAATAACTCTGTTTTGTGATAATACTGGTGCCATTGCTCTGGCCAAGGAACCAAGATTTCACAAGAGGACCAGACACATAAAGCGACGTTTCTATTCCATCCGCGATTACATCAAGGAGGACGACATAAATATTTGCAAAGTACACACAGATCTGAATGTTGCAGATCCGATGACTAAACCTCTTCCAAGGGCTAAACATGAACAACACCAGAACTGCATGGGTGTTCGATTCATTACAATGTAAATCACATAGTGATGTGAGCTAGATTATTGACTCTAGTGCAAGTGGGAGACTGTTGGAAATATGCCCTAGAGGCAATAATAAATTGGTTATTATTATATTTCCTTGTTCATGATAATTGTTTATTATCCATGCTATAATTGTATTGATTGGAAACTCAAGTACATGTGTGGATACATAGACAACACTGTGTCCCTAGTATGCCTCTAGTTAACTAGCTCGTTGATCAAAAGATGGTGAAGGTTTCCTAGCCATGGACATGAGCTGTTATTTGATAACGGGATCACATCATTAGGAGAATGATGTGATGGACAAGACCCAAACTATAAACGTAGCATTTGATCGTGTCAGTTTATTGCTATTGTTTTCTGCATGTCAAGTATCTGTTCCTATGACCATGAGATCATGCAACTCACTGACACCGGAGGAATACCTTGTGTGTATCAAACGTCGCAATGTAACTGGGTGACTATAAATATGCTCTACAGGTATCTCCGAGGGTGTCTGTTGGGTTGGCATGGATCAAGACTGGGATTTGTTACTCCGTGTGACGGAGAGGTATCTCAGGGCCCACTCGGTAATACAACATCACAATGAGCCTTGCAAGCAATGTGACTAAAGTGTTAGCCACGAGATCTTGTATTACGGAACGAGTAAAGAGACTTGCCAGTAACGAGATTGAACTAGGTATATAGATACCGACGATTGAATCTCGGGCAAGTAACATACCGAAGAACAAAGGAACAGCATACGGGATTAATTGAATCCTTGACATAGAGGTTCGACCGATATAGATCTTCGTAGAATATGTAGGAACCAATATGGGCATCCAGGTCCCGCTATTGGTTATTGGCCGTAGAGGTGTCTCGGTCATGTCTACATAGTTCTCGAACCCGCAGGGTCTGCACACTTAAGGTTCGGTGACGTTTCGGTAGATTTGAGTTATGCATGTTGGTGACCGAAGGTTGTTCGGAGTCCCGGATGAGATCACGGACATCACGAGGAGCTCCGGAATGGTCCGGAGGTAAAGATTGATATATAGGAAGTCCCGTTTTGGCCACCGGAAAAGTTTCGGGTATTTCCGGTAGTGTACCGGGAGTGCCGGAGGGCCATCGGGAGGGGCCACCCACGCCGGGAGGCCACATGGGCCTAAAGGGGGTTGCACCAGCCCTTAGTGGGCTGGGCAAGGCAGCCCTATAAGGCCCATGCGGCTGGAATAAGTGGAAAAGGCATAAAACCCAAGAAAAGGGAAGGGGAACCAAATATGGAAGGTGTCCTATTTGGACTAGGAAGAAGTGGAGGAGTCCAACTCCTCCTCCTTGGTTCGGCCGCACCTAGGGGGGAAACCCTAGGGCGCCAGCCCCCTCCCCTCCCTCCTATATATACTAGAGGGGAGAGAGGGCCAAACACCCTAAGCCACGGTGCATCCCTCTCCCCCCGTAACTCTGCAGTTTTCTCCTCTAGCTGATTTTGACGGTGCTTAGGCGAAGCCCTGTCGGAATTGCTCTACCACCACCACCACCACGCTGTCGTGCTGCTGGAGTACTCTTCTACCTCTCCACTCTCTCTTGCTGGATCAAGACGGCGGAGATCGTCATCAAGCTGTACGTGTGCTGAACGCGGAGGTGCCGTCCGTTCGGTACTTGATCGGGACGGATTGTGATTGGATCGCGGGACGCTCGGTGATTTGGATCACGAAGACGTTCGACTACATCAACCGCGTTGATCAAACGCTTCCCGCTTAGCGATCTACAAGGGTATGTAGATTCACTCTCCCTCTCGTAGATGCTCATCACCATGGATAGATCTTGTGTGTGCGTAGGAAAATTTTTGTTTCCCATGCAACGTTCCCCAACACAACCACCTATCCTTAAACACAATTTGCCTATTGAAACTCTTGGAGGCCCTCCTCCACCTAAGGGTGACCGTGTATTCAAACTGAAACAATTGCCAGATACATTGAAATATGCTTATCTAGATGAAAAGAAGATATATCCTGTTATTATTAGTGCTAACCTTTCAGAGCATGAAGAGAAGAGATTACTAAAAACTCCAAGGAAGCATCGTGCTGCTATTGGATATACTCTTGATGATCTTAAGGGCATTAGTCCCACTTTATGTCAGCACAAAATTAATATGGAGCCTGATGCTAAACCAGTTGTCGACCACCAACGACGATTAAATCGTAAGATGAAGGAGGTGGTAAGAACTGAAATATTAAAGCTTCTAGAAGCACGTATAATCTATCCCATAGCTGATAGTAGATGGGTAAGTCCCGTTCATTGTGTCCCTAAGAAAGGAGGCATTACTGTTGTTCCTAACGATAAAAATGAACTCATTCCACAAAGAATTGTAACTGGTTATAGGATGGTAATTGATTTTAGAAAATTAAACAAAGCCACTAGAAAAGATCATTACCCCTTACCTTTTATTGATCAAATGTTAGAAAGATTGTCCAAGCATACACACTTTTGCTTTCTTGATGGATATTCTGGTTTCTCTCAAATACCTTTATCACAGGCCGACCAAGAGAAAACCACCTTTACTTGTCCTTTTGGAACTTATGCTTATAGACGTATGCCTTTTGGTTTATGCAATGCACCTGCTACCTTTCAAAGATGTATGACTACTATATTCTCTGACTTTTGTGAAAAGATTGTTGAGGTTTTCATGGATGAATTTTCCGTTTACGGAACTTCCTTTGACGATTGCTTAAGCAACCTTGATCGAGTTTTACAGAGATGTGAACAAACTAATCTTATCTTGAATTGGGAGAAGTGCCACTTTATGGTGAATGAAGGTATTGTCTTGGGGTATAAAATTTTTGAATGAGGTATTGAAGTAGATAAGGCTAAAGTTGATGCAATTGAGAAAATGCCATGTCCTAAAGATATTAAAGGTATAAGAAGTTTCCTTGGTCATGCTGGTTTCTATAGAAGGTTTATTAAAGACTTCTCAAAATTTTCTAGGCCTCTTACTAATCTCATGCAAAAAGATGTTCCATTTGTTTTTGATGATGATTGTGTAGAAGCCTTTGAAACACTTAAGAAAGCATTAACCTCTGCACCTATTGTTCAACCACCTGATTGGAACTTGCCTTTTGAAATTATGTGTGATGCTAATGATTATGTTGTTGGTGTTGTTCTAGGACAGAGAGTTGATAAGAAATTAATGTTATCCATTATGCTAGTAAAACTCTAGACAGTGCTCAAAGAAATTATGCTACTACTGAGAAAGAATTTCTAGCAGTTGTGTTTGCATGTGATAAATTCAGATCTTACATAGTTGATTCTAAAGTAATTGTTCACACCTTTCATGCTGCCATTAAATACCTTATGGAAAAGAAAGATGCTAAACTTAGACTCATTAGGTGGGTTCTATTGCTACAAGAATTTGACTTGCATATTACTAATAGGAAGGGAGCTGAGAACCCCGTAGCTGATAACTGATACGTCCATTTTGCATCATGTTTTCCTACTATTATTTATAGTGTTTTCTATCAATATAACACTTTGTGGAGCAATTCTAATGCCTTTTCTCTCTTAATATGCAAGATTTACACAAGGAGGGAGATTGCCGGCAGCTGGAATTCTGGACCTGAAAAAGCTATGTCAGAGATACCTATTCTGCACATCTCCAAATGAGCTAAAATTTTACAGAGATTTATTTTGGAATAAATAAAAAATACTGGAGCCAAGAAGTACCAGAAGGGGCCACCCAGGTGCCCACGAGGCACCAGGGCACGCCACCCCCCAGGCACGCCCTGGTGGCTCGTGGGGCCCCTGTCCAGCCTCTGGCCCCCATTTTCTTGTATATAAGTCCATTTGCCCTAGAAAAAATATAGAGAAGACTTTCGGGACGGTGCGCCGCCGTCTCGAGGTGGAACTTGGGCCGGAGCACTTTTGCTCTCCGGCGGAGAGATTCTGCCGGGGATACTTCCCTCTGGGAGGGGGAAATCATCGCCATCGACATCACTAACGATCCTCTCATCGTGGGAGGAGCAATCTTCATCAACATCTTCACCAGCGCCATTTCATCTCAAACCCTAGTTCATCTCTTGTATTCAATCTTTGTCTCAAAACCTCAGATTGGTACCTGTGGGTTGCTAGTAGTGTTGATTACATCTTGTAGTTGATGCTAGTTGTTTTATTTGGTGGAAGATTATATGTTCAGATCCATTATGCTATTCAATACCCCTCTGATCTTGGACATGAATATGGTTTGTGAGTAATTACTTTTGTTCTTGAGGACATGGGAGAAGTCTTGTCATAAGTAATCATGTGAATTTGGTATTCGTCGATATTTTGATGATATGTATGTTGTTGATTCTCTTAGTGGTGTCATGTGAACGTCGACTACATGACACTTCACCATCTTTGGGCCTAAGGGAATGCATTGTGGAGTAGTAATTAGATGATGGGTTGCTAGAGTGACAGAAAGTTAAACCCTAGTTTATGCGCTATTACGTAAGGGGCTGATTTGGATCCATATGTTTAATGCTATGGTTAGAGTTATCTTAATTCTGCTTTCGTAGTTGCGGATGCTTGCGAGAGGGGGTAATCATAAGTGGGAGGCTTGTTCAAGTAAGAACAGCACCCAAGCACCGGTCCACCCACATATCAAATTATCAAAGTAGCGAACGCGAATCAAACCAACATGATGAAAGTGACTAGATGAAATTCCCATGTGTCCTCGAGAACGCTTTGCTTACTATAAGAAATCATTCCGGCTTGTCCTTTGCTATAAAAAGGATTGGGCCACCTTGCTGCACTCTTTGTTACTATTGCTACTTGTCACGTGTTACAAATTATCTTGCTATCAAACTACTCGTTACCGATAATTTCAGTGCTTGCAGAAAATACCTTGCTGAAAACCGCTTGTCATTTCCTTATGCTCCTTGTTGGGTTCGACACTCTTACTTATCGAAAGGACTACGATTGATCCCTATACTTGTGGGTCATCAAGGCTCTTTTCTGGTGCCGTTGTCGGGGAGTGAAGCGCCTTTGGTGAGTGGAATTTGTGAAGGCAACATTTATATCACGTGCTGAAATTTACTGTTACTTGTCACTATGGAAAGTAATCCTTTGAGGGGTTTGTTCGGGGTATCTTCACCTCGACCGGAAACACAAATAGTTGCTCCTCAACCTACTGCACCTACTGAAAATATTTCATATGAAATTCCTCCGGGTATGATAGAGAAACTGCTAGCTAATCCTTATGCAGGAGACGGAACGACACATCCTGATATGCACTTGATCTATGTGGATGCAATTTGTGGATTGTTTAAGCTTGCAGGTTTATCCGGAGATGGAGTTAAGAAGAAAGTATTCCCTTTATCTTTGGAGGGAAAGGAATTAACATGGTATAGGCTATGTGATGATACTGAAACATGGGACTGGAACCGATTGAAACTGGAATTCCATCAGAAATTTTATCCTATGCATTTGGTTCATCGTGATCGGAATTATATATATATTTTTTGGCCTCGTGAAGGAGAAAGCATCGCTCAAGCTTGGGGGAGGCTTAAGTACATGATGTACACATGCCCCAATCATGAGCTCCCAAGAAAAATTATCTTACAGAATTTTTATGCTCGGCTTTCTCATGATAATCAAACCATACTCGATTCTTCCTAGACTGGCTCCTTTATGAAGAAAACTATTGAATTCAGATGGGATCTTCTGGAAAGAATTAAATGCAACTCTGAAGATTGGGAACTGGACAAAGGTAATGAGTCAGGTATAATACCTGAGTTCGATTGTGTTAAATCTTTTATGGCCACCGATGCTTTTCATAAGTTTAGCACTAAATATGGACTTGACTCTGAGATAGTAGCTTCCTTTTGTGAATCATTTGCTACTCATGTTGATCTCCCTAAGGAGAAGTGGTTTAAATATCATCCCCCTATTAAAGAAAAGATTGAGGAACCCGTTAGTGTTAAAAAAGAAACAATTATTTACCATGTTGATCCAGTTGTGCCTACTGCTTATATTGAGAAACCATCTTTTCCTGTTAGGATTAAGGAACATGCTAAAGTTTCAACTATGGTTAACAAAAGTAATATTAGAGCACCTAGACCCTCTGAACAAATTAAAGTTGAACCTAATGTTGCTATGGTTAAAGATCTCTTGGTCGATAATATAGATGGGCATGTTATTTACTTCTGTAATGAAGCAGCTAGAATTGCTAAACCAGATCCTAAAGATAAAAACAGACCCATAGTAGGCATGCCTGCTGTCTCTGTTAAAATAGGAGATCATTGTTATCATGGCTTATGTGATTTGGGTGCTAGTGTTAGTGCTATTCCGTTTACCTTATATCAAGAAATTATGAATGATATTGCACCTGTTGAAATAGAGGACATTGCTGTTACTATCAAGCTTGCAAACAGAGATACCATTACACCAGTTGGGATCGTTAGAGATGTTGAAGTCTTGTGTGGAAAAATAAAATATCCTACTGATTTTCTAGTCCTAGGTTCTCCACAAGATAACTTTTGTCCCATTATATTTGGTAGACCTTTCTTAAACACTGTTAATGCTAAGATTGATTGCGCTAAAGAAATTGTCAGTGTTGATTTCGGTGGTACATCTCATGAGTTTAATTTCTCCAAGTTTCGTAGACAACCTCATGATAAAGAATTGCCTAGTAAAGATGAAATTATTGGTCTTGCTTCTATTGCCGTACCTCCTACTGATCCGTTAGAACAATATTTGCTAGACCATGAAAACGATATGCATATGAATGAAAGAAATGAAATAGATAAGATGTTCTTTGATCAACCACCTATTCTTAAACATAATTTGCCTATTGAAATTCTTGGAGGCCCTCCTCCACCTAAGGGTGATCCTGTATTTGAATTGAAGCAATTGCCTGATACATTGAAATATGCTTATCTTGATGAAAAGAAGATATATCCTATTATTATTAGTGCTAACCTTTCAGCGCATGAAGAAAAGAGATTACTAAAAACTTTGAGGAAGCACCATGCTGCTATTGGATATACTCTTGATGATCTTAAGGGCATTAGTCCCACTCTATGTCAGCACAAAATTAATATGGAGCCTGATGCCAAACCGGTTGTCGACCACCAACGACGATTAAATCCTAAGATGAAAGAGGTGGTAAGAACTGAAATATTAAAGCTTCTGGAAGCAGGTATAATCTGTCCCATAGCTGATAGTAGATGGGTAAGTCCCGTTCATTGTGTCCCTAAGAAAGGAGGTATTACCGTTGTTCCTAATGATAAAAATGAACTCATTCCACAAAGAATTGTAACTGGTTATAGGATGGTAATTGATTTTAAATAATTAAACAAAGCTACTAGAAAAGATCATTACCCCTTACCTTTTATTGATCAAATGTTAGAAAGATTGTCTAAGCATACACACTTTTGTTTCCTAGATGGTTATTCTGGTTTTTCTCAAATACCTGTATCACAACCCGATCAAGAGAAAACCACCTTTACTTGTCCTTTTGGAACTTATGCTTATAGACGTATGCCTTTTGGTTTATGCAATGCACCTGCTACCTTTCAAAGATGTATGACTGCTATATTCTCTGACTTTTGTGAAAAGATTGTTGAGGTTTTCATGGATGATTTCTCCGTTTACGTAACTTCTTTTGATGATTGCTTAAGCAACCTTGATCAAGTTTTGCAGAGATGTGAAGAAACTAATCTTGTCTTGAATTGGGAGAAGTGCCACTTTATGGTGAATGAAGGTATTGTCTTGGGGCATAATATTTCTGAAAGAGGTATTGAAGTTGATAAAGCTAAGGTTGATGCTATTGAGAAAATGCCATGTCCTAAAGATATTAAAGGTATAAGAAGTTTCCTAGGTCATGCTGGTTTCTATAGGAGATTTATTAAAGACTTCTCTAAAATTTCTAGGCCTCTTACCAATCTTTTGCAAAAAGATGTTCCATTTGTTTTTGATGATGATTGTGTAGAAGCCTTTGAAACACTTAAGAAAGCCTTAACCACTGCACCTATTGTTCAACCACCTGATTGGAACTTGCCTTTTGAAATTATATGTGATGCTAGTGATTATGCTGTTGGTGCTGTTCTAGGACAGAGAGTTGATAAAAAATTAAATGTTATCCATTATGCTAGTAAAACTCTAGACAGTGCCCAAAGAAATTATGCTACTACTGAGAAAGAATTTCTAGCAGTTGTGTTTGCATGTGACAAATTCAGATCTTACATAGTTGATTCTAAAGTAACTGTTCACACTGATCATGCTGCTATTAAATATCTTATGAAAAAGAAAGATGCTAAACCTAGACTCATTAGGTGGATTCTATTGCTACAAGAATTTGACTTGCATATTATTGATAGAAAGGGAGCTGAGAATCCCGTAGCAGATAATTTGTCTAGAATGGAAAATGTTCTTGATGACTCACTACCTATTAATGATGATTTTCCTGATGAACAATTAGCTGTCATAAATGCTTCTCGTAATACTCCTTGGTATGCAGACTATGCTAATTACATTGTTACTAAATACATACCACCTAGTTTCACATACCAACAAAAGAAAAAGTTCTTCTATGATTTAAGACATTACTTTTGGGATGACCCACATCTATATAAAGAAGGAGTAGATGGTATTATTAGACGTTGTATACCTGAGCATGAATAGGAACAAATCCTATGGAAGTGTCATTCCGAGGCTTACAGAGGACACCATGCGGGAGACAGAACTGCACATGAGGTATTACAATCTGGTTTCTATTGGCCTACTCTTTTCAAGGATGCTCGTAAGTTTGTCTTATCTTGTGATGAATGTCAAAGAATTGGTAATGTTGGTAGACGTCAGGAAATGCCTATGAATTATTCACTTGCTATTGAACCATTTGATGTTTGGGGATTTGATTATATGGGACCTTTCCCTAAATCCAATGGGTACACTCATATTTTAGTTGCTGTTGATTACGTTACTAAGTGGGTAGAAGCTATTCCAACTAGTAGTGCTGATCATAACACTTCTATTAAAATGCTTAAAGAAGTCATTTTCCCAAGGTTCGGAGTCCCTAGATATTTAATGACTGATGGTGGTTCACATTTTATTCATGGTGCATTCCGTAAATTGCTTGCTAAATATGATGTCAACCATAGAATTGCATCTCCCTATCACCCTCAATCTAGTGGCCAAGTAGAATTGAGCAATAGAGAAATAAAATTAATTTTGCAAAAAACCGTCAATAGATCTAGAAAGAATTGGTCTAAGAAACTTGACGATGCATTATGGGCTTATAGAACTGCTTATAAAAATCCTATCGGTATGTCTCCTTATAAAATGGTTTATGGAAAAGCATGCCATTTGCCTCTTGAGTTAGAACATAAAGCATATTGGGCAATTAAAGTACTCAATTATGATTTTAAACTTGCTGGTGAGAAGATGTTATTTGATATTAACTCACTAGATGAATGGAGAACCCAAGCTTATGAAAATGCCAAATTGTTTAAAGAGAAAGTTAAAAGATGGCATGATAGAAGAATTCAAAAATGGGAATTCAAAGTGGGTGAACAAGTTCTATTGTACAATTCTCGTTTGAGATTCTTTGCAAGAAAACTTCTCTCTAAATGGGAAGGACCATATATTATCGAAGAAGTTTATCGCTCCGGAGCCATCAAAATAAACAACTCCGAAGGCACTAATCCGAGAGTGGTGAATGGGCAAAGAATTAAGCACTATATTTTAGGTACCCCCATTAATGTTGAAGCTAATATTATTGAAACAATTACACTGGAGGAATACAAAAGAGAGACCTTCCGGAACGCTCCAGAACCCTGAAAAGGGAGAGGTACGTGATACGGTAAGTAAACCGATTCCAAAAATTCCATAAAAATATTTTCTGTCAGTTTTGGAATATTAGAAAAAATACAAAAATAAGAAACAACCGAGGGGACCCACCTGGCGCCCACGAGGCACCAGGGCGCGCCACCCCCCAGGCGCGCCCTGGTGGCTCGTGGGCCCCTCGTGAGCCTTCCCGACTCCGTTTTCTTCTGAATTACTTGTTTTGCAAGATAAAAATTCTTTATATATAGTCCCAGACTTTTTGACCACCGTATCGCATAAATCTCCTCTGTTCTTGTTTCGTGCTATTTCTCTGACAGATCCGAAAGTATGCCGTCTCAAGACTTAGATGGAGAGAGCTTCGTATCGCACTATGCTGCAAATCCAAGGATCTATGGGGATATAGATCCCTATGGATGGCCCGCGGAGGAGGAGCGAGATGCTAACATGAAGGGAACGGAAGACGCGAGCTCGGATGAAGAAATGTCCCTCTACCTCAACCGGGAGATATGCATGTGGAGTTCAAGAAGTTGAGTCTCCCAAACACAGTAAACAAATCTAAGATCCAATTTATCCCTTTCCGTCTTCTACAGGAAAACAAGAATGCATTGTGTGAGAAGATAGTGGAGCTTGAGCAAGAAATTAGCAGATTGAAGGAAGAAAACTATGTTCTGAAGCAGAAACTGAAGGACAAGCCTACCACTTCATCACCACCACCATCACCGAAGAAGGAGACTTGAGTACATGGGTATGGGCACTCCCCTTGGCTTGTGCCATGCTTGGGGGAGGCGCCTCGGTATCGTATCACCATCACTTTTATCATCTTTACCTATTTTTAGTTCGATCCTTAGTTATTTCATGATTTAGTTGAATAAAAGTTTAGTATGATCTATTTTCGAGTGCTAGTTTCGTGATCTATCTATGTATGTAATTGAGTTGAGGGTTATATAATAAAGAGTACTTTGAGCTTTTGCTTCTTTACTTTCATGTTTCAATCCTAGCAATGAAAATAATGAAAAAGATCATATGCTAATCTTATGGAAAGTAATGACATTACATAGAGAAAAGTGTAAGTGGTAAAATTTATTGAAGGTTAACAAGCATAGCATTGGTCAATGATGCAATTCATGAAAAAATTAATAGGGAAGAGAAGATTCACATGCAAATACACTATCTTGGACATCTTTTATGATTGTGAGCCCCCATTAATTATTTTATGTCAAATTGTTGACGTTGGACAAGGAAGACAACGTAATGAGTTATGTTTGCTTATATTCACATAGAAGTTATATTGTTATAGATCCTCCAACATGTGGTGCTTGCCCAATATCTTTGCTAGCCAAAAATCCGCACCAAGTAGAGATACTACTTGTGCATCCAAAACCCTTAAACCCAGTTTCATGTCATGAGAGTCCACTATATCTACCTATGGATTGAATAAGATCCTTCAAGTAAGTTGTCATCGGTGCAAAAAGCAATAAAAATTGCCTCTAAATATGTCTGAACTTTTATTGTAAGGGAAAATAAGCTTTGTACGAACTTGTGATGGTAAAGAAATAAAAGCGACAGACTGCATAATAAAGGTTGCTATCACAACGGTCAATATAAAGTGACATGCCTTTGCATTAAGAGCTTGTGCATCCAACAACAAAAAGCGCATGACAACCTCTGCTTCCCTCTGCGAAGGGCCTATCTTTTACTTTTATGTATTTACTTTTTATGCAAGAGTCAATAGTGTTCTCCTCTATTCCTTTTTATTTTTCTCTTTTGCAAGCATCATGTGGTGGGAAAAGATCTAGGCATATATATCCAGTTGGATATGAGTGATCACGAGTTATAATTGTTGACATCACCCTTGAGGTGAATAAGTTGGGAGGCGAAATTATAAGCCCCTATCTTTCTATGTGTCTGGCTGAAACTTTTTGCTCCATATATATGTTGTGAGTGTTAGCAATCATAGAGGACTATATGATGGTTGAGTATGTGGACTTGCTAAAAAGCTCCTACACGAGACCCTTCCTGAAAATATGATGAATTGCAATTGCATTGTTGACTGAGAACATAGTTTGTTAGTTTTCAAGAAAGTTTATGCCTTATACTTCATTGTTGTGATGAATTGTTACTTGCTCATGAGAAGTTATATGATAATAAATATTGCTGTTATAATAATGATCATGATGCTACTATGTCCGTATTTTGTTTTTATCGACACCTCTCTCTCTAAATATGTGGACATGATTATCGATATCGGCTTTCGCTTGAGGACAAGCGAGGTCTAAGCTTGGGGGAGTTGATACGTCCATTTTGCATCATGTTTTCCTACTGTTATTTATAGTGTTTTCTATCAATATAACACTTTGTGGAGCAATTCTAATGCCTTTTCTCTCTTAATATGCAAGATTTACACAAGGAGGGAGATTGCCGGCAGCTGGAATTCTGGACCTGAAAAAGCTATGTCAGAGATACCTATTCTGCACATCTGCAAATGAGCTGAAATTTTACGGAGATTTATTTTGGAATAAATAAAAAATACTAGAGCCAAGAAGTACCAGAAGGGGCCACCCAGGTACCCACGAGGCACCATGGCCCCCCCTGGTGGCTCGTGGGGCCCCTGGCCAGCCTCTGGCCCCCATTTTCTGGTATATAAGTCCATTTGCCCTAGAAAAAATATAGAGAAGACTTTCGGGACAGTGCGCCGCCGTCTTGAGGCGGAACTTGGGCAGGAGCACTTTTGCTCTCCGGCGGAGAGATTCTGCCGGGGATACTTCCCTCCGGGAGGGGGAAATCGTCGCCATCGACATCACCAACGATCCTCTCATCGTGGGAGGAGCAATCTTCATCAACATCTTCACCAGCACCATCTCATCTCAAACCCTAGTTCATCTCTTGTATTCAATCTTTGTCTCAAAACCTCAGATTGGTACCTGTGGGTTGCTAGTAGTGTTGATTACATCTTGTAGTTGATGCTAGTTGGTTTATTTGGTGGAAGATTATATGTTCAGATCCATTATGCTATTCAATGCCCCTCTGATCTTGGAGATGAATATGGTTTGTGAGTAGTTACTTTTTTTCTTGAGGACATGGGAGAAGTCTTGTCATAAGTAATCATGTGAATTTGGTATTCGTTCGATATTTTGATGATATGTATGTTGTTGATTCTCTTAGTGGTGTCATGTGAACGTCGAATACATGACACTTCACCATCTTTGGGCCTAAGGGAATGCATTGTGGAGTAGTAATTAGATGATGGGTTGCTAGAGTGACAGAAGCTTAAACCCTAGTTTATGCGCTATTCCGTAAGGGGTTGATTTGGATCCATATGTTTAATGCTATGGTTAGAGTTATCTTAATTATGCTTTCGTAGTTGCGGATGCTTGTGAGAGGGGGTAATCATAAGTGGGAGGCTTATTCAAGTAAGAACAGCACCCAAGCACCGGTCCACCCACATATCAAATTATCAAAGTAGCGAACGCGAATCAAACCAACATGATGAAAGTGACTAGATGAAATTCCCATGTGTCCTCGAGAACGCTTTGCTTACTATAAGAAATCATTCCGGCTTGTCCTTTGCTATAAAAAGGATTGGGCCACCTTGCTGCACTCTTTGTTACTATTGCTACTTGTCACGTGTTACAAATTATCTTGCTATCAAACTACTCGTTACCGATAATTTCAGTGCTTGCAGAAAATACCTTGCTGAAAACCGCTTGTCATTTCCTTCTGCTCCTCATTGGGTTCGACACTCTTACTTATCGAAAGGACTACGATTGACCCCCTATACTTGTGGGTCATCAATAACTTGTCTAGGTTGGAAAATATTCTTGATGACCCACTGCCTATTGATGATAGTTTTCCCGATGAGCAATTAGCTGTCATAAATGCTTCCCGTAATACTCCTTGGTATGCAGACTATGCTAATTATATTGTTGCTAAATTTATACCACCTAGTTTCACATACCAACAAAAAGTTCTTCTTTGATTTAAGACATTACTTCTGGGATGACCCACATCTTTATAAAGAAGGAGTGGATGGTATTATTAGATGTTGTATACCTGAGCATGAACAGGAACAAATCTTACAGAAGTGTCATTCCGAGGCTTACGGAGGACACCATGTGGGAGACAGAACTACACATAAGGTACTACAATCTGGTTTTTATTGGCCTACTCTTTTAAAGGATGCTCGTAAGTTTGTCTTATCTTGTGATGAATGTCAAAGAATTGGTAATATTAGTAGACGTCAGGAAATGCCTATGAATTATTCACTTGTTATTGAACCATTTGATGTTTGGGGACTTGATTATATGGGACCTTTTCCTTCCTCTAATGGGTATACACATATTATAGTTGCTGTTGATTACGTTACTAAGTGGGTAGAAGCTATTACCACTAGTAGTGCTGATCATAACACTTCTATTAAAATGGTTAAAGAAGTTATTTTCCCGAGGTGCGCCCTGGTGGCTCGTGGGCCCCTCGTGAGCCTTCCCGACTCCGTTTTCTTCTGGAATACTTGTTTTGCAAGATAAAAATTCTTTATATATACTCCTGGACGTTTTGACCACCGTATCGCAGAAATATCCTCTGTTCTTGTTTCATGCTATTTTCTGTCAGATTTCGAGGCCAGGCATCATGTCTTCCTCTTCCTCCAACAATGTGGGAGACGACGCTTGGTTGATGCAGATGGAGCTCAGGAGGGGGGAGGAAGGAGAGGTTACCATGGAAGAAGATGATGTTGGGGAACGTCGCATGGGAAACAAAAATTTTCCTACGCACACGCAAGATCTATCCATGGTGATGAGCATCTACGAGAGGGAGAGTGAATCTACATACCTTTGTAGATCGCTAAGCGGAAGCGTTAAGAAATGCGGTTGATGTCGTCGAACGTCTCCGCGATCCAAATCGCAAGTCATCCCTCGATCCGATCACGAACTAGCGCCGAACGGACGGCACCTCCGCGTTCAACACACGTACGGCTTGATGACGCCTTCACCTCCTCGATCCAGCGAGCGATGGTGAAGTAGTCGATGAGTTCCAGCAGCACGACGGCGTGGTGATGGTGGTGAGGAACAATCTCTGCAGGGCTTCGCCAAGCACTACGGAGATTATGACGGGAGGAACTAGAGGGTTAGGGTTGCCGGCACACGGCTTGGGAAATCTTGATGTGTCCCGTGTGCTAGCGCTGCCCCTCTATTTATATGTTGAGCCCTGGGGTCTAAACTTGGAGAGAAAGCCTCCACAAGGTCGGTTTTGCCTGCACAAGGTCGGTTTGGCCCGCACGGAAAGAGTCAAGCTCGGATTCCAGCAGTATCGCGTACAAGCGGTAGTACCGCTCACGAGCGGTAGTACCGCTTGAGCGGTAGTACCGCTTCACACAAGCGGTAGTACCGCTTATGCGGAAGTACCGCTTCACACAAGCGGTAGTACCGCTTACGCGGTAGTACTGCCTTACCAGCGGTAGTACCGCTTAAGGCAGCAGCAAAACTTCCTTTTGCACTTTCCAATACCTCGTGGGCTTTACCCCTTTGGCCCATATAAAGTGTTGCTGCACCCGAACACTTCGGTAAACACCCGGAACCCCTTCCGGTGAATTCCGGAACCCTTCCGGAGATCAAAACACTATTATCACATATATCAATCTTTACCTCCGGACTCTTCCGGAGATCCTTGTCATGTCCGGGATCTTATCCGGCACTCCGAACAACCTTCGGTCACCAACACAATAACTCAACTATACTAATCGTCACCAAACGTTAAGTGTGTAGACCCTGCGGGTTCGAGAACTATGTAGACATGACCGAGACACCTCTACGGCCAATAACCAATAGCGGGACCTGGATGCCCATATTGGTTCCTACATATTCTACGAAGATCTTCATCGGTTGAACCTCTATGTCAAGGATTCAGTTAATCCCGTATACTATACCCTTTGTTCTTCGGTATGTTACTTGCCCGAGATTCGATCCTCGGTATCTCTATACCTAGTTCTATCTCGTTACCGGCAAGTCTCTTTACTCGTTCCGTAATACAAGATCTCGTGGCTAACACTTTAGTCACATTGCTTGCAAGGCTCATTGTGATGTTGTATTACCGAGTGGGCCCTGAGATACCTCTCCGTCACACGGAGTAACAAATCCCAGTCTTGATCCATGCCAACCCAACAGACACCCTCGGAGATACATGTAGAGCATATTTATAGTCACCCAGTTACGTTGCGACGTTTGATACACACAAGGTACTCCTCCGATGTCAGGGAGTTGCATGATCTCATGGTCATAGGAACAGATACTTGACATGCAGAAAACAATAGCAATAAACTGACACGATCATATGCTATGTTTATAGTTTGGGTCTTGTCCATCACATCATTATCCTAATGATGTGATCCCGTTATCAAATGACATCTTATGTCCATGGCTAGGAAACCTTCATCATCTTTTGATCAACGAGCTAGTCAACTAGAGGCTTACTAGGGACACAGTGTTGTCTATGTACCCACACATGTATATGAGTTTCCAATCAATACAATTATAGCATGGGTAATAAACTATTATCATGAACAAGGAAATATAATAATAACTAATTTATTATTGCCTCTAGGGCATATTTCCAATAGTCTCCCACTTGCACTAGAGTCAATAATCTAGTTCACATCACTATGTGATTTACATTGTAATGAATCGAACACCCATGCAGTTCTGGTGTTGTTCATGTTTAGCCCTTGGAAGAGGTTTAGTAATCGGATCTACAACATTTAGATCCGTGTGTACTTTGCAAATATTTATGTCGTCCTCCTTGATGTAATCGCGGATGGAATTGAAACGTCGCTTTATGTGTCTGGTCCTCTTGTGAAATCTTGGTTCCTTGGCTAGAGCAATGGTACCAGTATTATCACAAAACAGAGTCATTGGGTTAAGCGCACTAGGCACTACTCCAAGATCTGTCATGAACTCCTTCATCCAGACACCTTCCTTCGCTGCCTCCGAGGCAGCGATGTACTCCGCTTCGCATGTAGAATCAGCTACCACGCTTTGCTTGGAACTGCACCAGCTAACCGCACCCCCATTAAGAATAAATACGTATCCGGTTTGTGACTTAGAGTCATCCGGATCAGTGTCAAAGCTTGCATCGACGTAACCCTTTACGACGAGCTCTTGATCACCTCCATAAATGAGAAACATGTCCTTAGTCCTTTTCAGGTACTTCAGGATATTCTTGACCGCCGTCCAGTGTTCCATTCCTGGATCACTTTGAAACCTTCCGACCATACTTATGGCAAGGCTGACATCGGGTCTTGTGCATAGCATTGCATACATGATAGAGCCTATGGCTGAAGCATAGGGGATGACACTCATCTTTTCTCTATCTTCTGCAGTCACTGGGCATTGAGTCTTACTCAACTTCACACCTTGCAATACAGGCAAGAACCCCTTCTTGGACTGATCCATTTTGAACTTCTTCAAAACTTTGTCAAGGTATGTGCTTTGTGAAAGTCCTATTAAGCGTCTCGATCTATCTCTATAGATCTTGATGCCTAATATGAAAGCAGCTTCTCCTAGGTCCTTCATTGAAAAACTCTTGTTCAAATATTCCTTCACGCTTTCCAACATTTCTATATTGTTTCCAATCAGTAATATGTCATCCACATATAATATTAGAAACGCTATAGAGCTCCCACTCACTTTCTTGTAAATACAAGCTTCTCCGTAAACTTGTATAAACTCGAACGCTTTGATCACCTCATCAAAGCGAAGATTCCAACTCCGAGATGCTTGCACCAGTCCATAAATGGATCGCTGGAGTTTGCAAACTTTGTCAGCATTCTCTGGATCGACAAAACCTTCTGGTTGCATCATATACAACTCTTCCTTAAGGAAACCGTTAAGGAACGCTGTTTTGACATCCATCTGCCAAATTTCATAATCGAAAAAGGTAGCTATTGCTAACATGATTCTGACGGACTTAAGCATCGCTACGGGTGAGAAGGTCTCATCGTAGTCAACTCCTTGAACTTGTGAAAAACCCTTTGCCACAAGTCGAGCTTTATAGACGGTGACATTACCGTCTGCGTCCGTCTTCCTCTTAAAGATCCATTTGTTCTGAATGGCCTTACGCCCTTCAGGTAATACTTCCAAAGTCCACACTTTGTTTTCATACATGGATCCCATCTCGGATTTCATGGCCTCTAACCACTTCTCGGAATTCGGGCCCATCATCGCTTCTCCATAGCTCGTAGGTTCATCGTTGTCCAACAACATGACCTCTAAGACAGGGTTGCCGTACCACTCAGGAGCAGTACGCGTCCTTGTCGACCTACGAGGTTCGATAGCAACTTGATCCAAAGCTTCATGATCATCATCATTAACTTCCTCTTTAGCTGATGTAGGCTCTACAGAAACATCTTTCTGCGCTGCGCTACTTTCAGGTTGAAGTAAAGGTTCAACAACCTCATCAAGTTCTATCTTCCTCCCACTCAATTCTTTCGAGAGAAACTCTTTCTCAAGAAATTTTCCTTTTTTAGCGACAAACACTTTGCCTTCGGATCTGAGGTAGAAGTTTTACCCAACTGTCTCTTTTGGGTATCCTATGAAGACGCATTTCTCCGCTTTGGGTTCCAGCTTTTCAGGCTGAAGCTTTTTGACATAAGCATCACATCCCCAAACTTTAAGAAACGACAGCTTTGGCTTCTTGCCAAACCAAAGTTCATATGGCGTCGTCTCAACGGATTTCGATGCTGCCCTATTTAAAGTGAATACAGCTGTCTCTAATGCATAACCCCAAAACGATAGTGGCAAATCAGCAAGAGACATCATAGATCGCACCATATCTAATAAGGTTCGATTACGACATTCGGACACACCATTACGCTGTGGTGTTCCAGGCGGTGTTAATTGTGAAACAATTCCACACTGTCTTAAGTGACTGCCAAACTCATAACTCAGATACTCTCCTCCTCGATCAGATCGTAGGAATTTAATCTTCTTGTTACGATGATTCTCAACTTCACTCTGAAATTGTTTGAACTTTTCAAACGTTTCAGACTTGTGTTTCATTAAGTAAATATACCCATATCTACTTAAGTCATCAGTGAAGGTGAGAAAGTAACGATAACCACCGCGCGCCTCAATGCTCATCGGACCGCACACATCAGTATGTATGATTTCCAACAAGTCACTTGCCCGTTCCATTGTTACAGAGAACGGCGTTTTAGTCATCTTGCCCATGAGGCATGGCTCGCATGTGTCATGTGATTCAAAATCAAGTGACTCCAAAAGTCCATCAGCATGGAGCTTCCTCATGCGTTTTACGCCAATATGACCTAAACGGCAGTGCCACAAGAAAGTGGTATTATCATTATCAATTCTACATCTTTTGGCATCAATGTTATGAACATGTGTATCATTACTATCGAGATTAAATAAGAATAAACCCCTCACTTCGGGTGCATGACCATAAAAGATATTACTCATATAAATAGAACAACCATTATTCTCTGATTTAAATGAGTAACCGTCTCGCAATAAACAAGATCCAGATATAATGTTCATGCTTAACGCAGGCACTAAATAACAATTATTCAGGTTCATCACTAATCCCGATGGTAATCGAAGAGCGAGCGTGCCGACGGCGATCACATCAACCTTGGAACCATTTCCCACGCGCATCGTCACTTCATCCTTTGCTAGCCTCCGTCTATTCCGCAGTTCCTGTTTAGAGTTGCAAATGTGAGCAACCGCACCGGTATCAAATACCCAGGCACTACAACGAGAGTTGGTAAGGTACACATCAATAACATGTATATCATATATACCTTGTTTGTTGTTGGCCGCCTTCTTGTCAGCCAAATACTTGGGGTAGTTCCGCTTCTAGTGTCCAGTTCCCTTGCAATGAAAGCACACAGTTTCTGGTTTGGGTCCAGCCTTGGGTTTCTTCACGGGAGGAGCAACTGCTTTGCTACTCTTCTTGGAGTTACCCTTCTTACCCTTGCTATTTTTCTTGAAACTAGTGGTTTTATTGACCATCAACACTTGATGCTCCTTCTGAATTTCAGACTCAACGACTTTCAGCATCGCAAACAGCTCGGCGACTGACTTGTTCATCCCGTGCATGTTATAGTTCAACACGAAGCTCTTGTAGCTAGGTGGCAATGATTGAAGAACTCTGTCAGTGATAGCCTCTGGCGGAAGGGGCATCCCCAATTCAGCCAGACGGGTGGAGTACCCAGACATTCTGAGTATGTGATCACTGATAGACCCGTTCTCCTCCATCTTGCAAGCATAGAACTTATCGGAGATCTCATACCTCTCGATCCAGGCATTCTTCTGAAAGATAAACTTCAACTCCTGGAACATCTCATATGCTCCATGATGTTCAAAACGTCTTTGAAGTCCCGGTTCTAAGCCATACAATATTGCACATTGAACTATTGAGTAATCTTCAGAACGAGCCTGCCAGGCGTTCACAACGTCTAGAGACTCAACTGGAGCGGGTGGATCACCAAGCGGTGCATCAAGGACATAAGCCTTCTGGGAAGCCGTAAGGATAATCCTTAGATTACGGGCCCAGTCCACAAAGTTACTTCCATCATCTTTCAACTTAGCTTTCTCTAGGAACGCATTAAAATTCAGGGGTGCTACTGCGCGAGCCATGATCTACAACATAAATATAGCAAAGACAACTTAGACTATTGTTCAAGATAATGAGTTTAGTTAATCATATTACTTAAAAACTCCCACTCAAATTGACATCCCTCCGGTCATTCGAGTGTAACATGATCCAAATCCACCAACTCAAGTCCGATCATCACGTGAGTTGAGGTGGTTTCAATGGTGAACATCTTCATGTTGATCATATCTACTATATGACTCATGTTCGACCTTTCGGTCTCTTGTGTTCTGAGGCCATGTCTGTACATGCTAGGCTCGTCAAGTTTAACCCGAGTGTTCTGCATGTGCAACACTGGCTTGCACCCGTTGTATGTGAACGTAGAGTCTATCACACCCGATCATCACGTGGTGTCTCGAAACGATGAACTTTCACAACGGTGCACACTCGGGGAGAACACAATTTATCTTGAAATTTAAGTGAGGGATCACCTTATAATGCTACCGTCGTCCTAAGCAAAATAAGATGCATAAAAGGATTAACATCACATGCAAATCATAAGTGACATGATATGGCCATGAACTTGTGCTTTTGATCTCCATCTCCAAAGCAGCGGCATGATCTCCATCGTCACCGGCATGAAACCATGATCTCCATCATCTTGATCTCCATCAACGTGTCGCCATGAGGTTGTCGCGCCGACTGTTGCTTCCACGACTATTGCTAACTCATAGCGATAAAGTAAAGCAAAACGGCGAAAATAATTAAAGACAACTCTATGGCTCCTGCCAGTTGCCGTACTCATCGACATGCAAGTCGTGATATTCTATACAACACATGATCATCTCATACATCACATATATCTCATCATGTAATTGGCCATATCACATCACAACATACCCTGCAAAAACAAGTTAGACATCCTCTAATTGTTGTTGCAAGTTTTACGTGGCTGCTACGGGTATCTAGCAAGAACGATTCTTACCTACGCAAAACCACAACGTGGTGTAGTGATTGCTTTTTGATCTTCTAAAAGAACCCTCTTCATTGAAATCGATTCAACTAAAGTGAGAGAGACAGACACCCGCCAGTCACCTTTATGCAACGAGTGCACGTAGCGGTGAAACCTGTCTCGCGTAAGCATACGCGTAATGTCGGTCCGGGCCGCTTCATCTCACAATACCGCCGAATCAAGTATCAACTAGTAACGGCAAGCAATATGTATACACCCACGCCCACAACTGATTTGTGTTCTACTCGAGATCTCATCTACGCATAGACCTAGCTCAGATGCCACTGTTGGTGAACGTCGCATGGAAAACATAAATTTTCCTACGCACACGCAAGATCTATCCATGGTGATGAGCATCTACGAGAGGGAGAGTGAATCTACATACCCTTGTAGATCGCTAAGCGGAAGCGTTAAGAAACGCGGTTGATGTAGTCGAACGTCTCCACGATCCAAATCGCAAGTCGTCCCTCGATCCGATCACGAACTAGCGCCGAACGGACGGCACCTCCGCGTTCAACAGACATACAGCTTGATGACGCCTTCACCTCCTCGATCCAGCGAGCGATGGTGAAGTAGTGGATGAGTTCCGGCAGCACGACGACATGGTGATGGTGGTGAGGAACAATCTCTACAGGGCTTCGCCAAGCACTACGGAGATTATGATGGGAGGAACTAGAGGGTTAGGGTTGCCGGCACACGGCTTGGGAAATCTTGATGTGTCCTGTGTGCTAGCCCTGCCCCTCTATTTATATGTTGAGCCCTGGGGTCTAAACTTGGAGAGAAAGCCTCCACAAGGTCGGTTTTGCCCGCACAAGGTCGGTTTGGCCCGCACGGAAAGAGTCAAACTCGGATTCCAGCAGTATCGCGTACAAGCGGTAGTACCGCTCACGAGCGGTAGTACCGCTTGAGTGGTAGTACCGCTTCACACAAGCGGTAGTACCGCTTATGCGGAAGTACCGCTTCACACAAGCGGTAGTACCGCTTACGCGGTAGTACTGCCTTACCAGCGGTAGTACCGCTTAAGGCAGCAGCAAAACTTCCTTTTGCACTTTCCAATACCTCGTGGGCTTTACCCCTTTGGCCCATATAAAGTGTTGCTGCACCCGAACACTTCGGTAAACACCCGGAACCCCTTCCGGTGAATTCCGGAACCCTTCCGGAGATCAAAACACTATTATCACATATATCAATCTTTACCTCCGGACTCTTCCGGAGATCCTTGTCATGTCCGGGATCTTATCCGGGACTCCGAACAACCTTCGGTCACCAACACAATAACTCAACTATACTAATCGTCACCAAACGTTAAGTGTGTAGACCCTGCGGGTTCGAGAACTATGTAGACATGACCGAGACACCTCTACGGCCAATAACCAATAGCGGGACCTGGATGCCCATATTGGTTCCTACATATTCTACGAAGATCTTCATCGGTTGAACCTCTATGTCAAGGATTCAGTTAATCCCGTATACTGTTCCCTTTGTTCTTCGGTATGTTACTTGCCCGAGATTCGATCCTCGGTATCTCTATACCTAGTTCAATCTCGTTACTGGTAAGTCTCTTTACTCGTTCCGTAATACAAGATCTCATGGCTAACACTTTATTCACATTGCTTGCAAGGCTCATTGTGATGTTGTATTACCGAGTGGGCCCTGAGATACCTCTCCGTCACACGGAGTAACAAATCCCAGTCTTGATCCATGCCAACCCAACAGACACCCTCGGAGATACCTGTAGAGCATCTTTATAGTCACCCAGTTACGTTGCGACGTTTGCTACACACAAGGTACTCCTCCGATGTCAGGGAGTTGCATGATCTCATGGTCATAGGAACAGATACTTGACATGCAGAAAACAATAGCAATAAACTGACACGATCATATGCTATGTTTATAGTTTGGGTCTTGTCCATCACATCATTCTCCTAATGATGTGATCCCGTTATCAAATGACATCTTATGTCCATGGCTAGGAAACCTTCATCATCTTTTGATCAACGAGCTAGTCAACTAGAGGCTTACTAGGGACACAGTGTTGTCTATGTACCCACACATGTATTTGAGTTTCCAATCAATACAATTATAGCATGGATAATAAACGATTATCATGAACAAGGAAATATAATAATAACTAATTTATTATTGCCTCTAGGGCATATTTCCAACAGATGATGGAGATTCGCTTGAGGTCCACCCTCCGGCTTCTGAGAGGGGTACCCTTGCCGGCATCTCCACGATCCCAAATCCTCATCAAGCCCGAAGAAGCACTACGAGCCATGGGAATCCAGAGGTACAAGGAGGGCTTCCTCCTCGGAGGCCCTCACACAGGTTACATCGTAACAACTTTCATAACTTGGTCCGCAATTACGGGGTTGAAAATACTCCTCGTATGCACATACCCTCAATTGGGACATCTCTCGTCCAAGTGAAAGTGATGCAGGAAAGAATGCTTGGGGGCCAGAGAATAAGCATATTATGGCCGAAGTCCAAAAGAATACAGAGATGATACAGCATGTGCTCCGGGAAATCCAGAGCCTAAAGGAGATCCTAATTAATGTCATGAAGGACAAGCCCACCACCTCATCATCACCATCATCACCGAAGAAAGAAACTTGAGTACATGGGTATGGGCACTCCCCTTGGCTTGTGCCAAGCATGGGGGAGGTGTCCCGGTATCGTATCACCATCACTTTTATTATATTTTCGAGTGCTAGTTACATGATCTATCTATCTATGTAATTGAGTTGAGAGTTATATAATAAAGAGTAGTTTGAGTTTTTGCTTCTTTACTTTTATGTTTCAATCCTAGCAATGAAAACAATGAAAAAAGATCATATGCTAATCTTATGGAAAGTAATGACATTACATAAAGAAAAGTATAAGTGGTAAAATTTATTGAAGGTTAACAAGCATAGCATTAGTCAATGATGCAATTCATGAAAAAAATTAATAAGGGAAGAGAAGATTCACATGCAAATACACTATCTTGGACATCTTTTATGATTGTGAGCCCCCATTGAGTATTTTATGTCAAATTGTTGACGTTGGACAAGACAACGTAATGAATTATGTTTGCTTATATTCACATAGAAATAATATTGTCATGGATCCTCCAACATGTGATGCTTGCCCAATATCTTTGCTAGCCAAAAATCCGCACCAAGTAGAGATACTACTTGTGCACCCAAAACCCTTAAACCCAGTTTCATGTCATGAGAGTCCACTATATCTACCTATGGATTGAATAAGATCCTTCAAGTAAGTTGTCATCGGTGCATAAAGCAATAAAAATTGCTCCTAAATATGTATGAACTTTTATTGTAAAGGAAAATAAGCTTTGTACGAACTTGTGATGGTAAAGAAATAAAAGCGACGGACTGCATTATAAAGGTTGCTATCACAAGGGGCAATATAAAGTGACGTTCCTTTGCATTAAGAGCTTGTGCATCCAAAAACAAAAAGCGCATGACAACCTCTGCTTCCCTCTGCGAAGGGCCTATCTTTTACTTTTATTTATTTACTTTTTAGGCAAGAGTCAATAGTGTTCTCCTCTATTCCTTTTTATTTTTCTCTTTTGCAAGCATCATGTGGTGGGGAAAGATATATCCAGTTGGATATGAGTGATCATGAGTTATTATTGTTGACATTACCCTTGAGGTGAATAAGTTGGGAGGCGAAATTATAAGCCCCTATCTTTCTATGTGTCTGGCTGAAACTTTTTGCTCCATATATATGTTGTGAGTGTTAGCAATCATAGAAGACTAAATGATGGTTGAGTATGTGGACTTGCTAAAAGCTCCTACATGAGACCCTTCCTGAAAATATGATGAATTGCAATTGCATTGTTGACTGAGAACATAGTTTGTTAGTTTTCAAGAAAGTTTATGTCTTATACTTCGTTGTTGTGATGAATTGTTACTTGCTCATGAGAAGTTCTATGATAATGAATATTGCTGTTATAATAATGATCATGATGCTACTATGTCCGTATTCTATTTTTATCGACACCTCTCTCTCTAAACATGTGGACATGATTATCGATATCGGCTTTCGCTTGAGGACAAGCGAGGTCTAAGCTTGGGGGAGTTGATACGTCCATTTTGCTTCATGTTTTCCTACTGTTATTTATAGTGTTTTTAATCAATATAACACTTTGTGGAGCAATTCTAATGCCTTTTCTCTCTTAATATGCAAGATTTACATAAGGAGGGAGATTGCCGGCAGTTGGAATTCTGGACCTGAAAAAGCTATGTCAGAGATACCTATTCTGCACATCTCCAAATGAGCTGAAATTTCACGAAGATTTATTTTGGAATAAATAAAAAATACAGGAGAAAAGAAGTACCAGAGGGGGCCACCCAGGTGCCCACGAGGCACCATGGCGCGCCACCCCCCCAGGCGCGCCCTGGTGGCTTGTGGGGCCCCTGGCCAGCCTCCGGTGCCCATTTTCTGGTATATAAGCCCATTTGCCCTAGAAAAAAAATAAGGAGAAGACTTTCGGGACGGAGCGCCGCCGTCTCGAGGCAGAACTTGGGTAGGAGCACTTTTGCTCTCCGGCGGAGCGATTCCGTCGGGGATACTTGACTCCGGGAGGGGGAAATCGAAGCCATCGTCATCACCAATGATCCTCTCATCATGGGAGGACCAATCTTCATCAACATCTTCACCAGCACCATCTCATCTCAAACCCTAGTTTATCTCTTGTATTCAATCTTTGTCTCAAAACCTCAGATTGGTACCTGTGGGTTGCTAGTAGTGTTGATTACATCTTGTAGTTGATGCTAGTTGGTTTATTTGGTGGAAGATTATATGTTCAGATCCATTATGCTATTCAATACTGATATGTCTCCGTCGTATCTACTTTTCCAAACACTTTTGCTCTTGTTTTGGACTATAATTTGCATGATTTGAATGAAACTAACCCGGACTGACGCTGTTTTCAGCAGAACTACCATGGTGTTGTTTTTTGTGCAGAAATTAAAGTTCTCGGAATTGGACGAAACTTTTTGGAGATTTTTTATGGAATAAATAAAAAATACTGGAGCCAAGATCCACTGGAAGGGGCCACCTGTTGCCCACGAGGCACCCGGGCGCGCCACCCCCCCTGGCGCGCCCTGGTGGCTGGTGGGGCCCACGTGGCTCCGCTGTCCCTAATCTCAGGCCTATAAATTCACAATTTCAGAGAAAAAAAATCAGAGAAAAAGTTTCATCGCGTTTTACGATACGAAGCCGCCGCCACCTCCTGTTCTTCATCGGGAGGCCAGATCTGGAGTCCGTTCGGGGCTCCTAGAGGGGGATCTTCCGTCATTGTCATCATCAACCATCCTCTATCACCAATTTCATGATGCTCACCGCCGGGAGTGAGTAATTCCTTCGTAGGCTTGCTGGACGGTGATGGGTTGGATGAGATTTATCATGTAATCGAGTTAGTTTTGTTAGGGCTTGATCCCTAGTATCCACTATGTTCTGAGATTGATATTGCTATGACTTTGCTATGCTTAATGCTTGTCACTAGGGCCCGAGTGCCATGATTTCAGATCTAAACCCTTTATGTTTTCATGAATATATTTGTGTTCTTGATCCAATCTTGCAAGTTATATGCACCTGCTATGTGTTATGATCCGCATACCCCAAGGTGACAATAATTGGGATTCTTTCCGGTGATTGCCGTAGTTTGAGGAGTTCATGTATTCACTATGTGTTAATGCTTTGTTCCGGTGCTCTATTAAAAGGAGGCCTTAATATCCCTTAGTTTCCTTATGGACCCCGCCGCCATGGGAGGGTAGGACAAAAGATGTCATGCAAGTTCTTATCGCAAGCACGTATGACTATATACGGAATACATGCCTACATTACATTGATGAATTGGAGCTAGTTCTGTGTCGCCCTAGGTTATGACTGTTACATGATGAATGTTATCCAACATAATCACCGATCCAATGCCTACGAGCTTTTCACATATTGTTCTTTGCTAAGTGACTACTGTCACAATTGCTACAAAACTATTGCTTGCTGAAATGAAAGAAAAATCTATGAAGGAGAGAATGAAATATGATCCTAAGTTTGCTACCTCTCCCATATTTGTTACTGATAAGGATTATGAATTCTCTGTTGATCCTGAGTTAATTACTTTGGTTGAATCTGATCATTTCCATGGCTATGAAACTGAAACCGTTATGGCACATCTTACTAAATTAAATGATATAGCCACCCTATTCGCTCATGAGGAAAAAATTCGCTATTACTGTATTCTTAAGGTGTTTCCTTTCTCATTAAAGGGTGATGCTAAGAAATGGTTTAATACTCTTGCTCCTGGTTGTGTGCGTAGTCCCCAGGATATGATATATTACTTCTCTGAAAAATATTTTCCTGCTCATAAGAAACAAGCTGCTTTACAGGAAATATTTAACTTTGTGCAAATTGAAGAAGAGAATCTCCCTCAAGCTTGGGGGAGGCTTCTCCAATTACTTAATACTTTGCCTGATCATCCTCTTAAGAAGAATGAAATACTTCATATCTTTTATAGTGGACTAACCGATGCTTCTAGGGACTACCTAGATAGTTGTGCTGGTTGTGTTTTCAGGGAACGGACTATTGAACAAGTTGAAGAACTATTGAATAATATATTGCAAAATGATAATGATTGTACACTTCCCGAACCACCGCCTAAGCCCACTGCGAAGAAGAGGGGTATTCTATTTCTCAGTCCTGAAGATATGCAAGAAGCAAAGAAATGTATGAAGGAAAAAGGTATTAAAGCTGAAGATGTTAAGAATTTGCCACCTATTGAAGAAATACATGGTCTTGACACACCGCCACATGTAGTAGAGGTAAATTCTCTTATAAAGTTTGATGAAGGTGACATTCGTTATAACAAACCTCCTAATCAATGTCTGTATGAATTTGACAATTATATTATTAAGCAAGATCATTTCAATGCAAATGTTATGAAACAATTGAAACGAAACGCCTACATGATTGATCGCTTGAGTGACCTGTTATTTAGAATTGCTAATGATGTCAAAGGTGTAGGTAAACATGCATCTATGGTTCAAACACAATTAGAACAAGTTGCTAAATCTCAAAGTGAATTGCTCAATGAAATGAATAACAATATGAATGATCATGCTGTCAGAGTAATGACTAGAGGAGGTAGAATGACCCAGGAGCCACTTTATCCTGAAGGTCACCCTAAAAGAATTGAACAAGACTCTCAAAGAATTAATGTTGATGCACCTAGTCCATCTAAAAAGAAAAAGAAAAAGAAAAAGAAAAATGATAGGACTTTGCATACTTCTAGTGAACCTGAAGTAGAAAAACTCTCTAAGGATAATAATGATGTTTCTATTTCCGATGCTGAAACACAATCTGGTAATGAACTTTCACCTGATGATAATAATAATGATGATGCTCATGTGGATGCCCAACCAGATAACGATAAAGAACCTGATAATGATGTTGAAATAGAACCTGCGGTTGATCTTGATAACCCACCTCCTAAAAATAAACATTATGATAAAAGAGACTTCGTTGCTAGAAAACATGGTAAAGAAAGAGAACCATGGGTTCAAAAACCCACGCCCTTTCCTCCTAAACCATCTAAGAATAAGGATGAGGAAGAATTTGAACGCTTTGTTGAAATGCTTAGGCCAGTCTTTTTGCGTACTCGTTTGACTGACATTTTAAAGATGGCCCCTTATGCTAAATATATGAAAGACATTGTCACAAATAAAAGAAAGATACCTGAAGCTGAAATTTCTACCATGCTTGCAAATTATTCTTTTAAGGGAGGAGTACCTAAGAAACTAGGAGATCCAGGAATACCAACTATACCATGCTCCATTAAAAGAAATTATGTCAAAACTGCTTTGTGTGATCTAGGAGCCGGTGTTAGTGTTATGCCCTTCTCTTTATATAAAAGATTTGATTTGAATAAACTCACTCCCACTGAAATATCATTGCAAATGGCTGACAAATGAACTGCCATACCTATCGGTGTTTGTGAGGATGTGCCCGTTGTAGTTGCAAATGTTACTATCCTAACAGACTTTGTTATACTTGATATGCCCGAGGACGACAATATGTCGATTATCCTTGGTAGACCCTTTTTGAATACTGCAGGGGCTGTTATTGATTGCAACAAAAGCAAGGTCACTTTTCATATCAATGGTAATGAACATACGGTGCACTTTCCGAAGAAACAATTTCAAGTAAACGGTATTCATGTTATTGAAAAAACTCCGACAATTACTATTGGAAGTTTTCAACTCCCTCTTCCTACTGTCAAAAAGAAATATGAAACTCTTATTATTGGGGAGGTACACATCCCTGTTGAGGTAACCTAGTGTTTTACGAAGGTTCTTCGGTTTCATGTTACTCGGAAATGGTTTGTTAATAAGACTTGATCAACCTTATTAATGGATTCTTTTTGAGAGGCATGTGGTCGATGAATTTAGTAAGCACAACCTTCTGCACCCACTTTTTGTTTTCTGTTATTTTAGTTAAATGCAATAAAATGCCATGATTATCCTGTTTTCTGAATTATCCGTGCAATAAAAAAGTGCCCAAAAATGAAAGTGCTCAGAATGATCTGAAATTTTTACATGAATTTTTATAGAATATTTAAGAATTTTTGGCACTAAAAACATACCAGGGGGATGCCCCAGGTGCCCACGAGGCACCAGGGCGCGCCACCCCCTGGCGCGCACTGGTGGCTTGTGGGCCCCACAGGGACCCCCCTCACTTATTCCTTCAGCCCACTTCGTCTCTTACCTCTAGAAAAAAATTCCTGGTAACTCTCTCTCTCGTGTTCTTGCTCCCAAACCTGAGATTTTCGATCTCTTTGCTCGGAGCTACGTTTCCGAAACTGTTTTGGGAGATTGCTACTTGGTATGTGACTCCTCCATTGCTCCAATTAGTTTGTGCCCTAGTGGATTATATTTTGCATAATTAGCTGCTCTTGGTGCTACCGAAAATGAGCTTGCATGTTGAATTCTTTGAGTTCCAAGTAGTTTGAATGCTTGATATGGCCTCTAGACATCCATATGAGTAGTTGCTATCAATTTTGTGAAGTTTTGTTAACATCTTTTTGTGGCCCAATTTTTTTTCAGAAATTTGTCCTTAAGAAAATGAATTTCTTCCGGAGGAGTTCCTCAAAGCGGAATGCCAAGGGAGTCCTTGGGGACTCCTCGGACAACGACCTCAACATTCCGCGTAGGACGGAGGTCCGGCCGTGCGAATGGCCGCACAATGCTTTCATGAACGAAGCCGGATTCTACCAAGAGTTCGCGCAATTTTTTGCTATTGCCGGATTGACCAACTTCCTCGCAGATGAGTGTGACCAGCACCACATCCTTACGAATTCCTTTGTGCAAAACTTTCATTTCCTGAATAGGCTTGAACCCCCTGCGGTGCGCTTTGATTTATATGTTGAACATCATCAGATACCGCTTGCTGAATTTTGTGACATATGTTTGATCCCTTTGATGGGGAATTAAGAGAGCCTCGACTGGAGGAGTTTGAGGGTTTCCTCCGCACTTTAACTGTGGGCGAAGAAAGGGGCGTGTCGAAAGCCCGAGCCACTAGCTTGCAATTTCCCACTGTTCATTACTTTGCTTTATTCATAGGGAAATGCTTGACTGCTAGAGAGCAAGGTGGTGCGCTATGTGCACCTGACTTTGCCATTTTATGCCGCGCACTGCATAATGACAACACTTATAACCTGGGAGCTATCATTGCACGCCGCATGCACACTAATAGGACTAAGGGTAAAATTCATGGTGGTATTTATGCTACTCACTTAGCGAGATGTTTTAATGTTAACATTCGCCCACATGATTATTTGTTGCCCAGAGTTTATTTAGATCACCAGTCTATGAGAGACCACCACTTTCTTGATGCTCCTGAGCCTCCTCACCACATTCGTTATAACTTGGGTTTTAGTGAGGATACTCGTGATATTATTCCGTTGCCTGCACCTGCTTTGTTTGATTCTCATGCCAGGAACGGATATACTATTATGCCACCAGACATCGTTGCCTACCGGAACGCATTGGCAGCGGCAGAGGATGAGGCCCAGGATTGGGATGCTAGGGTGCCGCCGCCTCAGCACTTTCATATGGGGCCGGATGGCTACTATGGATGGCCGTAGACCAAGCTAGGCAAATGCCTAAGCTTGGGGGAGTACGTATTTCTCACCGACAATACATTCATGATCACACATTTCATTCCAGTTGTCGGTGTTCATCCCTTTTCATTGTATAATCCATGTTAGTTTTATTTTCTCGCTTTCTTCTTGTGTGTTTGAAAAACTTTGAGAAAATCCAAAAACATTTCTCGTTTCTTTTCGGTCTTTCTTTCTAGCTTAATTAGTTGTAGTATTAAAAGAAAACCCAAAAAGATTTCTCGTTTCTTCTTTTGCTTGTTGGGAGCTTTCCCGTGTAAATAGTTTTCTCACTTTTTGGTTTTCTTCTTGAAATTGCTTCCTTCAAGAAAAAAACTAATAACTCCAAAAATATTTCAGTATGTTTCTCTGAAATTCTTTTCTTTTGTTGAGTCATTGTAAGGAAAAGACCACGATGAAAATGTTGAGTGGCTCTCGTCTGCATTATTGTTGATCTAACAAAGAGCTCATATTACCTTGTCTTCTCCTTTGAATAAAATGTTTGCAGATTCCAACTTAGTCCACGACACTCTTGCACTATTATTATTTTCACATCATTCGGTCGTGCAAGTGAAAGGCAATAATGACGATGATTTGATGAAGTGACTGTGACAAGGAAAAGCAGGTATGAACTCAACTTGTTTTTGTTTTTGTAAATATGTTTAACTCAGTATCCATGATTCAGCATATTATGAGTAAACATGTTTGTGATGACAATTAGAGATTATAGTTGCTCATGCCATGCTTAAGTAGCTAGGAGTGGATAATGATTTATCTTGGGTGTCAACATGCATTAAAATGTTTATGATGTAGTATGATGATATGGTATCCTCCTCTGAATGTTTCGAGTGACTTGACTTGGCACATGTTCACGCATGTAGTTGATTCAAAACCAACATAGCCTCCACGATATTTATGTTCATGGTGCTTATATCCTATTCATGCTAGTATTCAATGTTGATTATTCATAATGCATGATTATGATCCTGAGTCATGCTGCCTCCTCTAGTAACAACTCTAACAACATGGTCATTCTTTTTATAATTCATTTCATCAAGCAAATCATTTTGTGACTTAGCAATTTGTTCTAACTGAGTCTGAACCATAGAAGCATGTTTACTCAAGCATTTAACATCATTAGCAGTTCTAAACATCAAATCACTCAAGCGTTCAATCATAATGGCATTCCATTTTAGTTGATTGCTAACATACATATTAAAGTGTTCCTGTTTAATGATGTAATTATCAAATTCATACAGGCATTGACTAGAAGATTTATTATACGGCATATCACCTTCATCAAGTGAGAGAATTTACCTCCACTACTTGTGTCGGGATGTCGAGCCCATGTATTTCTTCAATAGGTGGTAAATTTTTAACATCTTCAGCTTTAATACCTTTTCCTTCATAGATTTCTTAGCTTCTTGCATATCTTCTGGACTGAGGAATAGAATACCTCTCTTCTTCAGAGTTAGCTTATGTGGTGGTTCAGGAAGTGTCCAATCATCGGCATTTCTCAATATATTATTCAATAGTACTTCAGCCTGTCCAACAGTTCGTTCCCTGAAAACACAACCAGCACAACTATCTAGGTAGTCCCTAGAAGCATCGGTTAGTCCATTATAAAAGATATCAAGTATTTCATTCTTCTTAAGAGGATGATCAGGCAAAGCATTAAGTAGTTGGAGAAGCCTCCCCCAAGCTTGAGGGAGATTCTCTTCTTCAATTTGCACAAAGTTAAATATTTCCTGTAAGGCAACTTGTTTCTTATGAGCAGGAAAATATTTTTTCAGAGAAGTAATATATCATATCCAGGGGACTACGCACACAACTAGGAGCTAGAGTATTAAACCATTTCTTAGCATCACCATTTAATGAGAAAGGAAACAACTTAAGAATATAGTAATAGCGATTTTTTTCCTCATGAGCAAATAAGGTGGCAATATCATTCAACTTAGTAAGGTGTGCCATAACAGTTTCAGTTTCATAACCATGAAAAGGATCAGATTCAACCAAAGTAATTAACTCAGGATCGACAGAGAATTCATAATCCTTATCAGTAACAAATATGGGAGAAGTAGCAAACTTAGGATCATATTTCATTCTCTCCCTCATAGATTTTTCTTTCAACTCAGCAAGCAATTTTATAACCTCACCTCTATCATTACAAGCAAGAATTGCCCTAGCTGTCTCTCTATCAAAAACATAACCATCAGATGTTTCAGGCATTTCAACTCTAGTAGGAGAGCTAGGCAGAATAGGTGAATCATAATTTTCAAGAGTTTCAACATTTTCAGTTTCTTTAGCTTTAGCAATTTGTTCATCAAAAAATTCACCAAGTGGCACAGTATTATCAAGCATAGTACTAGCATCATCATAAGTATCATTCATAGCAGAAGTAGTATCATCAATAACTTGCGACATATCAGAATGAATAACAGGTGGTGGTGTCGCAAGCATACTCAAAACAGAAGGTGAATCAAGTGCAGAGTGTGATGGCAGTTCCTTACCTCCTCTAGTCATAGAGGGGACGATCTTGGTTTTAGCGTCTTTTAGATTCTTCATAGTGATCAACAGATATAAATCCCAAGTGACTCAACAAATAGAGCTATGCTCCCTGGTAACGGCGCCAGAAAAAGATCTTGATAACCCATAATTATAGGGGATCGCAACAGTTTTCGCGGGTAGTATTTCACCCAGATTTATTGATTCGACACAAGGGGAGCCAAAGAATATTTGCGAGTATTAGCAGTTGAGTTGTCAATTCAACCACACCTGGAGAACTAAATATTTGCAGCAAAGTGTTTAGTAGCACAATAGTATGATAGTTTCAAGAGCAATAGTAACAGTAGTGACAGTAACAGAAGCAGTTTTGTAGTAATTGTAACAGCAGCAGCAACGAAAGTAACTTAGCAAAGATCAATATGCGAAAAGCGTAGGCATTGGATCAGTGATGTATAATTATGTTGGATCGGATGACATTCATCATGTAACAGTCACGACCTAGGGCGATACACAATAGCTCCAATTCATCAATGTAATGTAGGCATGTATTCCGTATATAGTCATGCGTGCTTATAGTAAGAACTTGCATGACATCTTTTGTCCTACCCTCCCGTGGCAGCGGGGTCCTTAAGGAAACTAAGGGATATTAAGGCCTCCTTTTAATAGAGAACCGAAACAAAGCATTAACACATAGTGAATACATGAACTCCTCAAACTACAGCAATCACCGGAAAGAATCCCAATTATTGTCACCTTGGAGTATGCAGATCATGACACGTAACAGGTGCATATAACTTGCAAGATAGGATCAAGAACTCAAATATATTCATGAAAACATAAAGGGTTCAGATATGAAATCATGGCAATCGGGCCCTAGTGACAAGCATTAAGCATAGCAAAGTCATAGCAACATCAATCTCAGAACATAGTGGATACTAGGGATCAAAGCCCTAACAAATTGACTCAATTACATGGTAAATCTCATCCAACCCATCACCGTCCAGCAAGCCTACGAAGGAATTACTCACACACGGCGGTGAGCATCATGAAATTGGTGATGGAGGATGGTTGATGATGACGACGGCGTCGAATCCCCCTCTCCGGAGCCCCGAACGGACTCCAGATCAACCCTCCCGATGAAGAATAGGAGGTGGCGGCGGCTCCGTATCGTAAAACGCGATGATTCTTTCTCTTCATTTTTTTCTCCACGAATAGGTATTTATAGCGTTGGAGTTAGGGCAAACGGAGCTGCCAGGGGCCCACAAGCTTGCCAGGCGCGCCCTAGGGGGGTTGGCGCGCCCCTCAGGCTTGTGGCACCTGGTGCCCCCCCCTCTGGTAGATCTTTGCGCCAGTATTTTTTATATATTCTGAAATAATTCTCCGTAAATTTTCAGGTCCACCCGAAAACTTTTATTTCTGCACAAAAATAACACCATGGAAATTCTGCTGAAAACAACGTCAGTCCGGGTTAGTTCCATTCAAATCATGCAAATTAGAGTCCAAACTAGAGCAAAAGCGTTTGGAAAAGTAGATACGTTTGGGACGTATCAGCCCCGTCCTGCGCCGTCCATGGCAGCAGCCGCGCCGTCTGGCAGCCGCCGCGCCAAGCAAGCAGGCGAAAAAGGAAAAGGGCCCCGCCGCCACCTTCACAGGAGCCGGCGCGGACTTTGCCGGCCGCTCCTCCGGCGGCGGCGATCCGAGGGGAGGGAGGAGAGGGGGGGTGCGGCTCCTCGATCTAGGGTTTCCCCGTGTCGCCAGGGAGGGCGACGCGGGGGATGCGGTGGAGGGGTGTGTCCGGGGAAAAGAATAGTGCAGCTTGTCTTTTTTGTATCTCTATATCTTTACTAGTAGTATTAATCTACTATTCTTCTACTATTAAAGGGAAGTTCGTTTTATGACCTCCATCTCTCACCTGGTTTTTTCCTCCCATGTTCCCCTTCTTCCTTTGGTTTTCTATTTTTTTGGTAACCCCAACCGATGCCGGACAAAATAAATTAACATAAATCGATACTTTCACAAAACCAAGTCATGAATTAAGTCAATCGAATGAATTTTACCAAAATCTCAACTAAACTAGTACTTTTTTTTGCGTTCCCCTACACATACTCTCATCAAATTATAAGTTATCAAAATTGATGTAAGATATATGTCTGACAAGATTGATGTTAAAACACTAGAGTACGTTGCAACGCACGAGCAATAAGCTAATTTACTACTAATTGTGTGCGTGCAATGCACGTTAATATTAAAAAAGATATTAATTGCATTGCGTGTTAATATTTGACAAGAAATAGATTGCACATTGATATTAGGTAGGATATAATTACCTTGTTAAAAGTTTAACACTCACTTTGATAGCACGTATGAAATTAATTAGCGATGGCGCTAAACATGTTTAGTGTTATAAACATGTTTAACACTAAACAGCGGAGGGATGTAGACAGCTGGATAGACGCGGTTAAATGGGTGAGATTTGTTGGATCTCCACACCTTATTCTTTTTATACTACAGGATACCCCGCACGTTGCCGTAGGAATTGGTTGTTGAAATTTTTGATTGATAACATGAGAACCAGAATTGAAAATACATATGATTTATTATATTTGATTATATATAACTGCAATAATATTTATAGAATATAAGTAGAATAATTAAATGGGAAACCCATGCATGGTAGAATGTTGTGGTGGGTCTTTTTCCCATGCATGATTGTATGTTGAGGTGGGTCTTACCCCATTCATAATTGTATGGTGAGGTGGCATGTTTGCATGTTGAGATAAATAAGTTACTGGGGATGACTCTCTTAGGTATAATATAGGATAAAAAACATGAATATAAATATAAATAATATAATGTTAGAAAAAGATGTTAATTGTATTACAAATTAACAATAGGTAATATATAAATTACACATTGATATTAGATAGGATATAATTATTTGGTTAATGTTGGCGTTGATATCAGGTATGATGTTAATTCGGGGATGTCACTGAACGTGTTTAGTGCTAGACATGTTTAATACCAAACACCGGAGCAACGTAAACCGCTGGATAGACGTGATTGAATGTATATAATATAGAAAAAGTTTGTGAAATGGCAAAACAAAAAAATGTTGATGAAAATTTTGAGGATGTTCACAATCTTTTAGAAATGTTTCAGAATTTTAATTAGATAATTTAGTAAATGTTCACAAACATAAAAAATGTTGTTTTTTTTTAAATATTTACAATTTTTAAAAGGTTCTATGATGTTTTAAAAAAAAGTCATGAACTTCTAAAAAATGTCACAAATTTTTGAAATGTTTGTGAACTCTAAAGTATGTTCAACATTTTAAAAACATTCTCAAATCTTTAAACATGTTTATGTGATTTTTAAAAAGTATAAAAAATTAAAAAACCTATTCATAAATCTTTTAATTTCATCCTTTGATGACTCAGTGAGGAGGATGAAGACGATGGGCGTAGTTGTGAATGGTCAAGCGTTGCTCCCGATCGGTGCCGCCTGGGCCTCCGCCGACAGGCGGCACCGATGTGGTCTTCTACAAATCCACCCTAGTTGCACAAAAGCATGGGATTTTTTTTGGAAATACTACTTTTTTTGAACAAATTCAGAAAATATGATGAACAAAAAAAAACAGAAATAGCACACCGTCGTCCTACTGTTGGACGAAACCTGATGTTTCGGTCAACCGTTGGACGAAACGTGACGTGTCGTCCATCCGTTGGTCGAAACACGACTTGTCGTCCATCGGTTGGACGAAACATCTGTTTCGTTCTAACAGAAGCCGAATCATCCATGCATTCGGCTACGAAGCCAGTTTCGTTTATCTGGAGAACGAAAAGTCTATTATTTTTCCCCGCCTTTTTTTTCCCGCCAAAATTCTTCCCGCCATTTTCGTTGCCGCCAATATTGTTCCCGCCATTTTATTTTCCACCTTTTTCTTTGCCGCCAATATTATTTCGCGCCTTTTTTTTGCCGCCAATATTCTTCCCGCCATTTTACTTTGCACCTTTTTATTTGCCGCCAATATTATTTCGCGCCTTTTTTTTTGCCGCCAATATTCTTCCCGCCATTTTATTTTGCACCTTTTTCTTTGCCGCCAATATTATTTCACGCCTTTTTTTTTGCCGCCAATATTCTTCCCGCCTTTTTCTTTCCCGCCAATATTCTTCCCGCCATTTTCGTTGCCGCCAATATTCTTCCCGCCTTCTTCTTTCCCGCCAATATTCATCCGGCCTTTTTCTTTCCCGCCATTCTCTCCCGCCATCTTCTTTCCCGCCATCTTCTCTTCTCAACCTATAAAACCCCCTCCACACTAAGGAGGGTAAGCAGGCCAGTGTAGTCTCATCAAGATGTCCGGTTATCCTTTCGATCGTAGTTTTCACCCTAGTATGTCGAAATGTCTTCTAAGGTTAGCCGCCAATTTCGAGATAGACAATAGGATAGTTCCATGGGACGAACTCCTCAGTAGTGACACCTTACTGAATGAGTTGGCTCACGCATTAAGTAGGTCCGGGTGGCCTGCAAGGACCTTTGAGGAGATACGAAAAGAACTTCTCAGATTGCATGGAAGGTGGAAGAAGCAACAACATAAGGGTGAAGCATTCCTAAAGGCTGCAGCAGAACATACTTATTTATGGACCCAAGACAGCGAGGACGAAGATGATCTTTTCATGCCGAGCAGCAAGGGCAAGAGTACCGCATCGTCGAAGGGCAAGAGTGCCGCATCGTCGAAGGGCAAGAGTGCTGCATGGACGGAGGATGACGATGATGCCTTCATGTAGTTTGTAAGCTGTATTTTTTAATTCATATGTACTTGTATCTTAATTGTAGGAGCATTATGTTGTATCTTAATTTTCCGTTGTAGTTGTTGCACGATGTTGTAGAATTAGTTTGTAGTGTCTTTTTGTAGAAGCATTATGTTGTATCTTAATTTTCTGTTGTAGTTGTTGCACGACGTTGCAGAAATAGTTTGTACTATCAGAATTATCATATGCATTATGTGTCTCATACATAGATAATGGCTCATAGATAGATAAAAGTCGGAAAAAAACATAGATAGAAATATGTCTCATACATAGATAAAAGTCGGAAACAACTATAGATACAAATATGTCTGATGCATAGATAAAAGTCTGAAACAAACATAGATAGAAATATGTCTCATGCATAGATAATAGTATCACTCGGCTCTATGAGGACGCGTACACGGTCTCCGCCAAGGACCGGAAAGCGTGAGTGGGATCCTCGGACGCACGTGACGTAGACCTAGGCCGTACAACGGCTCGTCAACCTCTGGTTGTGTCTCCTGCGTGGGAGGTGGTGGCGGAGTCTGATATGCTTGTTGAGACCAGCCGGTGTAGGCTTGCGGGTCTCCCAAGACATCTGATGAGCGGTCAGAACACGCGGCAGTGTGTCCCCCAGGCGAAGCCATGTACTGTCCCTCAGTAGTGTTTGTGGTATGAACGACGTCATAGTGAGTTGCATATTTATAATCAATTAGTAACAAGAATGATGAATTATTACCTTGCCACATATGTTGTTGCGGTTGCCACACCTGTTGATGAAGCCAATCCTCTTCCTGTTGCGACCCCTATTGCTGCTGCCATGATGAACTTCCGGGCTGGAAAGGAGGTGGTGGCCTAGGAGGAATCTCAGGCGAAACATGTGGTCGCGGACCCTAACGGTGCAAAGAGTGCCGAGGGGCCGATACATGTGGGCGCGATTCCTGACGGCGCAAAGAGTGACGAGGGGGCGAAACATGTGGCCGCGGATCGTGAAGGTCCACTGAGTGACGCGGGGGGCGCTGTGCTGCTCGACGAGGCACAACGTCAGACGAGCGCGTACACGAAATAGCCTGCTTGATAACTCGTAGCTTCTCTTCAAGACGCCTCAACCAGGAGACGTGCTCCTCCTGGGGGAGAAGAGGCCCAGTCTCAACCCGGTGAATAAAAGCAGCAACATCCTCCTGAGCCTGTTCAGTCAACTCACCCTGAAAAGAATAAAAAAAAGTTATATACGTATTCAAGATTTGATACGTGCACGCAATTGAGGGACATGATACTTACAGCATGGTGTCTGATCCCCGCCATTGACTCAATTGGGTACATCTCCGACGTGCCAGGGGGTTGCATCTGGCCAGGAATTGCCGTCGGTACCAAGTATAGACGAGCCAAGCTTCTGTACATCTGGAGATACGCGGCGAAATCCCGTGGCTGAAATGGGACATTCTCAACCCAGACTTGTGCCTCCGCCGAGTGCCACGAGTCAACGTACGGTCGAAGGGTCCGCATCCAGGCACTAAAAGCTTTTTCTCCTCCTTTGCGGCTTAAACTAAGATTGAGATATGTGTTGGACAATCAACAAACAAAGAAATATGGACACATGCGTTAGATAAGTTAGGAATGAACTTACTCGTGGACATGCGACGGGAGGGGATGATCCGGGCGAACTGGGTTAGCCAATTGGCGCCTACCAAACTGTCTCATAACCCTCTGTTGGGACATCTCCTCCACGAAGATGTCAAAAATAATCTTTACCTTGGTCATCTAATATATGTGATCTCTGGTGCACAAGTTAGAAATCCCGCGGGGGTATCTGTGAGCCAACTCCTCCGCCGTGTACGGCTGCCAAATGACCTTATCCTCGTGCAAGGTATCAAACTGCGCCGTGAAGGACGGGTAACAACGACTCACTTGTTGATGTGCATACTATCTCTGCAGATTAAAAAAATTAGTTGTGAGAAACATGTTTGTCAACATAGAATAAAAAGTACCGGGGATAATGAAAAAACATACCGCTCTACGTGTCCACACGGTACCAAAAGTAGGCAAGTCGATGAGATTTGCATCCATCTGTCTAACATCATATGGATCCTCAACATAGATGTTAGGTCGTCCGATAGGGAACCTCTCGTACGACCATAATTGCAACAACAGTGGGCATCCTAGCAATGCTGATTTTGGAGCGCGTTGTAAGCAAGCCTTGCACATACCTCTGTATGTAGCTGCTAAGACGGCAGAACCAAAACTCCTCGGCACGATGTCATGAACATAATGTGCGTCCGCGATCTCTCTTATAATACTGATGTATCGGGCATCAACAATGTTGACGTGGTTATCCATGAACATCACTTTGCCAAACAGCCACAAGATATATGCCTCTAGGCATCGATCAATCTGTGGCCTCGACAAGTCTATCTCTGGATATCCTAGAAGGACAATCTGCATGAAACAAAGAACATGTGAAGCTAAATAATGAGAAGATGTATGTCCAAACAGATAAGAATATAAAACTATTGATTTACCTGAAACTGGCTCAACCATAAAAACCGAGGTCCGTGTAGATCAGGCTCTAAGTTCACCATCCCATCGGCTGGCCCAAGACCTGCGAAACGTGCCTGCATGTCCTCCCGCCAATTATCTGGTACCTCCAACGGGCCTATGGCCTGGCCCGCCAAAGGTAGTCCCAACAGGTCTCCTGCAATTAAATTTCATATTCCCGTCAACCACTACGTACCCATAAATTTTTTTACACTAACAGAAATGTCTACCACATATACATGACTACCACAAAGTAAATAACCGATCTAACGAACTAAAATTTCAGACATGTCTCCTGCAATTAAATTTCACATTCCCGTCAACCACTACGTACCCATAATTTTTTTTTACACTAACAGAAATGTCTACCACATATACATGACTACCACAAAGTAAATAACCGATCTAACGGACTAAACAATCGTCATTTATATTATGAACTAAACAATTTTTTTACACTAACAAAAAAGTGAAGCTCATTAAACCTAAAATAAAAATGCACTAAACAAAAATGTGAGGTTATACCTTTGACGCGTGCTTCTCCGGCGAGCTCCTGTCCTCCGCGCTAATCCGAGCACCGAGCTGCCCACGGCCAACCCGCACGACCACGGCCACCACAGATGGCTGCCCCTGCCAAGAGCTCCTCCAATGGCCGCCCCTGCCTCATCCCCGCCCCTGCCAAGCTCCACCACGGCCGGGAGCAGGCTCCAATGGCTGCCTCCACAGCCGCCCTCCCTCCTCTACCCTCTCCCCCACACGCGGCTACCGGCTACCCTCCTCTACCCCATTGCCGGATCGGGTTACTAGCAGCCGGTTTCTACCTCCATCTACTCAATTTAGTGGCTAAATGGCCTGGAATCTGAAGAAATATGCAAAGAAAAGGAAGAACAGAGAGAGAGAGCCGAGAGAAAGGGAGGAAGGAGGAAGAAGATGGCCTGCGGCCTTATCCCGAACCGTTTCATCCTCTGGTAGGACGATTCGTCACTACTAGGAAATACCTTATAGGTAGAATCTTAGTAGTAGCGCGGGTTATCTACCCCGCGCTGCTGCTAATTAGTAGTAGCGCGGGATATAAACCCACGCTGCTACTAAGTTGATAGTAGTAGCGCTGGGTATAAATCCCGCGCTACTACTAAGTGATTCCCATCGTAGCACCCGGACATGCTGTAGTAGTAGCGCGGGGTGCAAAACCTGCGCTACTACTAACTAGATAGTTGTAGCGCAGGTGAAACACACCGCGCTACTACTATTTTGTCGCTAGCTGTGCTGTAACTACAACAGCCGTGTATAAAATACCAACGCATCCCGTCCCCTCGGTCTCTCTCTCTAACTCATATCTTTCTCCTGGCCGCTGCGTCCTCATCCTCCTCCACCACTGGATCCAGCCACCGCCCAAGTTTCCCCTCGCCAAGCTCCGAGCGGCTACTTCTCCAGCCTCCGGCGAGGTGCAGATGTCGGCCGCGGCGCAGTACATGGGGGGCGTGTCGTTCCTTGTGGAGCAGCTCACGGCGACCTGCACGTCCGCCACCGGCGAGGACGCGGCCGGCGCGCTACTCAACATCTCCCTCCCCGCGCGGGAGAGCTCATGTGATCCCCCGTCCTGGTCGTCTCGCATCCGGCCAGCACCAGTGAGCCCACTCTCCTTCCCGTCTCCCCGTTCTTCATGCTCCGAGGCAGAAAAATTAATAAGGGAGCCCCGTGTGCTTTTTTGGTGGTAGATCTCGTCCTACCTGGCTTGGATCTGTGGACGGCACACGTGGATCAGGCAACCTGGAAGCCGGCGGCTCCGGCAGGCTCATCTCCCTTGTTTAATCGATTTGCTGAGCCTGTACTAGTACTTGTGCTGGATTTCCAACCCAATGCACCGTGTACTAGTTGATGCAACTGATCGATGGATGTTTGGAGCGTATAAAATGGAATTGGTTGATTTTTTTTAAATCCTAATTAGTTAGTAGTAGCGTGGGGTATTATAGAAGCGCTACTACTAATAGTAGTAGCGCGGGGTAAAACACGCGCTACTACTAAAAAATAGCTGTAGCGTCATAGTAGTAGCGCGGGACCCCACGCTACTAGTAGGCGAAAAACCAACGCTACTACTAGTGTTTTTCCTAGTAGTGCGTCCAACGCTAGGACGATTCGTCCAACGCTAGGACGAAACCAGCCAAGGCCATCGGTGCGAGTATGAAACTGGGCTGTTTCGTAGCCCAATACAACGAATCGCACGTTTCGTCCAACGCTAGGACGAATCATACGTGTTTCGTCCAACGCTAGGACGAATCCCACGTTTCGTCCAATAGTAGGACGACGGTGTGCTATTTTTGAAATTTCTGATTTTTTGATCTTATTTTCCGAATTTGTTCAAAAAAAAAGTAGTATTTCCAAAAAAAAATCCAAAAGCATGTCACCTGGCATCACGCGATGAGTTCGCCTTTGAGATCCCCTGCCCTGGATACAAGACGAACTCAACATAATAACTTGAGACATAGCATGACAAATAATTTGCAACATCATCCTTCTTGAACTTGGGCACACGTGGTAAGCAACTCAACCTTGACGAGAACTTCGGCCCAACGTGTCCACCGCCCAAGAGATCAAAGGCATAACCTTGACGAGAACGGCAGGACTGACATAATCCTATGGTGGGATTTGATATGCACTAGTAGAAAACAGGGCATCGGTCCACCCCTGAGAAGCCCATTAGTCCCGGTTCACTCACGAACCGGGACCCATGGGGGCATCGGTCCCGGTTCGTGAGGCCAGGGCGCCGGCCGGGCCTCATGGGCCATTGGTCCCGGTTCGTCTGACCCCTTTTGTCCCGGTTCTAGACACGAACCGGGACCAATGCGCCTCGCTCCTGGCCCACAACCATTGGTCCCGGTTTGTGGCTGGAACCGGGACTAAAGGTGACCCCTTTTGTCCCGGTTCCAGCCACGAACCGGGACCAATGCGCCTCGCTCCTGGCCCACAACCATTGGTCCCGGTTTGTGGCTGGAACCGGGACCAATGGTTGGCCTATATATAGCCCCCACCCGCGAGGAGAGCAATGCATTGCTCTGTTTTTTTGCCCGGCCGTGGGAGAGCTTTTGTGGTGCTCTAGCTCACCTCCTATGCACATGAGGTGTTCGATGAAATGCCCGAGCCACACTTAAGCTTTCTCCTCTCGAAGCTCCTTGTCCAAGCTCCATTTTCCTCAAGATTTGTCTAGGTTTGGCGGTCCGTCCTGTCCCGTCCCCGTCCTCACCGCCGTCGATCGCCCGCGCCCATCTCGGCGCCGGCAACACCGTGGTTAGCCTCTTCTTCTTATCTTCTTTCTAAAAGAAAAAAGTTCTTACTTGTGTGTTTTAATTAGATGCTCTAGAGAGTTATATGTTGTTCAATAATAAGAACTATATAACGCACGCAGATGAACCAGCAATGGATGTACGGTGACCGACGCACCTCCGAGTATATTAAGGGCCTGCATAATTTTCTCGAAGCGGCTGAGGCAAACAAGCAGAATGGTTTTATGCATTGTCCATGTACTGTCTGTGAGAATACGAAGGCTTTCTCCAACTCTAAAACCCTTCACTTCCACCTGCTTGAGAAGGGTTTTATGCCACACTATAATGTTTGGACCAAGCACGGAGAAAGAGGGGTTATGATGGAAGACAACGAAGAAGAAGAGGATGATGACAACTACCCGCCCCCTGAATACGGTGATGCTGCAATGGGGGAAGCTGAAGATCAAGAGGAACCAGACAATGTGCCCGATGATGATCTTCGCCGGGTCATTGTTGATGCACAGAGAGAATGCGAAAGTGAAAGGGAGAAGTTGAAGTTCGATCGCATGTTAGAGGATAAAAAAAAGGGTTATACCCAAATTGCGAAGATGACAACAGAAAGCTCGGTACCACACTGGAATTGCTGCAATGGAAGGCAGACAATGGTGTATCTGACAAGGGATTTAGTTCGCTGCTAAAAATAATGAAGAAGAAGCTTCCAAAGGATAACGAATTGCCCGTCAGTACGTACGAAGCAAAGAAGGTTCTATGCCCTCTAGGATTGGAGGTGCAGAAGATACATGCATGCCCTAATGACTGCATCCTCTACCGCGGTGAGTACGAGGATTTGAGCGCATGCCCGGTATGCGGTGCATTGCAGTATAAGATCAGACGAGATGACCCTGGTGATGTTGAGGGCGAGCGCCCCAGGAAGAGGGTTCCTGCCAAGGTGATGTGGTATGCTCCTATAATACCACGGCTGAAACGTCTGTTCAGAAACAAAGAGCATGCCAAGTTGATGCGATGGCACAAAGAAGACCGTAAGAAAGACGGGAAGTTGAGAGCACCCGCTGATGGGTCGCAGTGGAGAAAAATCGAGAGAAGGTGGGGGGACTTTGCAGGTGACGCAAGGAACGTATGGTTTGGTTTAAGTGCAGATGGCATTAATCCTTTTGGGGAGCAGAGCAGCAATCATAGCACCTGGCCCGTGACTCTATGTATCTATAACCTTCCTCCTTGGTTGTGCATGAAGCGGAAGTTCATTATGATGCCAGTGCTCATCCAAGGCCCTAAGCAACCCGGCAATGACATTGATGTGTACCTAAGGCCATTAGTTGAAGAACTTTTACAGCTGTGGAATGGAGAAGGTGTACGTGTGTGGGATGAGCACAAACAGGAGGAATTTGACCTACATGCGTTGCTGTTTGTAACCATCAACGATTGGCCTGCTCTCAGTAACCTTTCAGGACAGACAAACAAGGGATACCACGCATGCACACACTGTTTAGATGACACCGACAGTATATATTTGGACAAATGCAGGAAGAATGTGTACCTGGGGCATCATCGATTTCTTCCGACCAACCATCAATGTCGAAAGAAAGGAAAGCATTTCAAAGGTGAGGCAGATCACCGGAAGAAGCCCACCCTCCGTACTGGTGATCACATACTTGATATGGTCAATGATTTACAAGTAATCTTTGGAAAGGGTCCTGGCGGACTATCTGTTCCGACTGACGATGCGGGACGCGCACCCATGTGGAAGAAGAAATCTATATTTTGGGACCTACCCTATTGGAAAGACCTAGAGGTCCGCTCTGCAATCGACGTGATGCACGTGACGAAGAATCTTTGCGTGAACCTGCTAGGCTTCTTGGGAGTGTATGGGAAGACAAAAGATACACCGGAGGCACGGGAGGAACAGCAACGTGTGCATGAAAAAGACGGCATGCATCCAAAGCAGTATGAAGGTCCTGCCAGCTACGCTCTTACCAAAGAAGAGAAGGAAATCTTCTTTGAATGCCTGCTCAGTATGAAGGTCCCGTCTGGCTTCTCGTCGAATATAAAGGGAATAATAAATATGGCAGAGAAAAAGTTCCAGAACCTAAAGTCTCATGACTGCCACGTGATTATGACGCAACTGCTTCCGGTTGCATTGAGGGGGCTTCTACCGGAAAACGTTCGATTAGCCATTGTGAAGCTATGTGCATTCCTCAATGCAATCTCTCAGAAGGTGATCGATCCAGAAATCCTGTCAAGGTTAAGGAGTGATTTGGTGCAATGTCTTGTTAGTTTCGAGCTGGTGTTCCCACCATCTTTCTGCAATATCATGACGCACGTCCTAGTTCATCTAGTCGACGAGATTGTCGTTCTGGGCCCTGTATTTCTACACAATATGTTCCCCTTTGAGAGGTTCATGGGAGTCTTAAAGAAATATGTTCATAACCGCGCTAGGCCAGAAGCAAGCATCTCCATGGGCCATCAAACAGAGGATGTCATTGGGTTTTGTGTTGACTTCATTCCTGACCTTAAGAAGATTGGTCTCCCTCAATCGCGGTATGAGGGGAGACTGACTGGAAAAGGCACGCTAGGAGCGGACTCAATAATATGTAGGGACGGGCATTCTTGGTCTCAAGCACACTACACAGTTCTACAGAATTCTACCTTGGTGACCCCGTATGTCGATGAACACAAGAATATTCTGCGCTCCAAACACCCGGAGCAGTGTGACGACTGGATTACATATGAACACATCAGGACTTTCGGCAGTTGGTTGCAAACACGTCTCATGGGTGACAACACTGTTTCTGATGAGCTGTACTCGTTGGCCAGGGGACCATCTTCGACTGTATTGACTTACAAAGGGTACGAGATAAATGTGAATACATTTTACACGATCGCCCAAGATCAAAAGAGCACCAACCAAAACAGCGGTGTCCGCTTTGATGCAGCAACCAAGAGGGGAAAGGACACATATTATGGTTACATAGTGGACATATGGGAACTTGACTATGGACATGATTTCAAGGTCCCTTTGTTTTAGTGCAAATGGGTCAATCTGTCAGGAGGCGGGGTACAGGTAGACCCACAGTATGGAATGACAACAGTGGATCTCAATAATCTTGGGTACACAGACGAACCATTCGTCCTAGCCAATGATGTGGCGCAGGTTTTCTATGTGAAGGACATGTCTACCAAACCGAGAAAAAGAAAAGATAAGGAAGCGAATACATCATACGATGAGCCAAAGCGCCACATAGTTCTTTCAGGAAAAAGAGACATCGTGGGATTGGAGGGCAAGACAGACATGTCTGAAGATTATGAAAAGTTTCATGAAATTCCTCCCTTCAAAGTCAAGGCTGACCCAAGCACCCTGTTAAATGATGAAGATTATCCATGGTTACGGCGCAATAAGCAAAGGACACAAGCGAAGAAAAAGTGAAGACTTTCTCTCCACAACTATATCATTGCAGTTACATGTGAAGAAATTAAATGCCTTTTGTAACAGAAGAGTTTTCGTCCGAAACCCTGATACTTCGAAAGAGATTGTCCGTTTTGTACACGAAGTGCATCCAGTTTTTGCCGTAACCCTCTCAACTTTTTAGCACATGCTATGTGGGTGAAATGATGATACCATGCCAACTTTCAACCTGTTCAGAGTTCATTTGTAGTGCTTTTCAATTTCAGGGTCATTTAGCTTAAAAAAATCAGTAAATGCATGAAAAATAGGAAATGAAGTCAGAAAGGGTTGAAAATTGATGATGTGGCTTTGAATGGTGCATTTTGAACACACAAAAAGTCTGGAGTTCAAATAAGTTCAAAAAAATGAAATCCCTTTGTAACAGATGAGTTTTCGTCCGAAACCCTGATACTTCGAAAGAGATTGTCCATTTTGTACATGAAGTGCATCCAGTTTTTGCCGTAACCCTCTCAACTTTTTAGAACATGCTATGTGGGTGTAATGATGATACCATGCCAACTTTCAACCTTTTCAGAGTTCATTTGAAGTGCTTTTCAATTTCAGGGTCATTTAGCTCAAAGAATGAACTAATAGCAAAAAGAATGAACTAGAAAACCTTTATGAAACTCTAATAGCAAAAATAATGAACTAAAAATAATTAATTAAAAAATTCTGTTATGATCAACTAAAATAAAACTATAATATTCTTCAATAGCAAAAAGAATCAACTAAAAAGCTTTTATAAAACTCTAATAGCAAAAGGAATCAACTAAAATAACAAAATCTGTTTTTGGTTAAAACAGACATTTAAAATTACCTAAAAATTACCAAATTGAATATAATGATAAAACACAGTAATATTAAATAGCAGGAAAAAGAATCACTCAAAAATCTATTTTTATAGTAAAGTTATTCACAAACTAGTGATTCACACCAATTTAAAAGAATTCAATCTTAAACTATTCAAATTTGGAAACTAATGGCACTAACAGAAAGTTTATAATTTTTGTGACCTAAAAGCAAAAAGAATCACTGAAAAACTGTAAGTAGAAACAAAAGAAAATAAATAAAGCAAAAAAGAAAACAAAAAAAGTAGATTTTTTTTTTTAAAAATGCCACCTAGTGGGCCACCACAGCCTGAATACGACTAGAAACCCAACCATCTAGTTGGGCCAGGATTCAGGCCCGCAGAAGGCCCAGAAGGTCCACAAGCAGAGGTGTGCGTGATTAGGCCCGTAAGCCTGCAGTTGAGAGGAGCTCGAGAGGGCTGGCGCAACAGCGCTTATAAACCACTCTCGAGCCCTCTCAGCTAGCGAGGTGGGACTAAACTTTTGGCCCCGGGCAGCACCACCCTTTAGTCCCGGTTGGTGGCACCAACCGGGACCAATGCCCACCTTTGGTCCCGGTTGGTGGCACCAACCGGGACCAATGCCACCCTTTAGTCCCGGTTGGTGCCACCAACCGGGACCAAAGGTCTCTGCTTCCCGCCCTTTGGGCTGACGAAAAGAGACCTTTGGTCCCGGTTGGTGGCACCAACCGGGACTAAAGGTGGGCATTGGTCCCGGTTGGTGGAACCAACCGGGACCAAAGGTCTCCCTATATAAGCGGGGAGTTGGGAAAATTTGCCAGTTTCCCCCGACGACGCTGAGCACATCGGCGCCGCCAGGCTGCCCGAGCTCGCCGTCGACGCCCTCGCCGCCCTCTGCCCCGTCGACGCCGTCAGGCTGATCCTCGTCGCCATCGCCGCCGAGCCCCCGCTGCCCCGACGCCCTCGACGCCCTCTGCCCCGACGCCGGCGCCGCTCCCCGCGCCCCTGCTGCCCCGACGCCGCCCGCCGTGCCCCCCTGCCCCTGCCCCGCCCCCGCCCCCAGTGAGCCCCCACTTCCCCCGCGCCGCCGCCACTGCTCTGCTTGCCGCGCCGTGCCCCTGCTCTGCTTGCCGCGCCGCCGCCGCCACCGCCGCCCCGGCCGGATCTGCCTTTTTTTTGTATGTATATGCAGTATGTATGTATGTATGTATGGATGCTGTATGTATGTATGTATATGCAGTATGTATGTATGGATGGATGATCCATAGAAAGTTTTTATATATGCATTGATACAATTTTATTTTTGTTCATAGATTTTTTTTGTTCATAGATGTATGTTTTTTTTTGTTTATAGAAAGTTTTTATATATGAGCAATGATGATCCATAGAAAGTTTTTATATATGCATTGATATATGAGCAATGATGATCCATAGAAAGTTTTTATATATGCATTGATACAATTTTATTTTTGTTCATAGAATTTTTTTTGTTCATAGATGTATGCTTTTTTTTTATAGAAAGTTTTTGTCATGAGGGGGGACGTCGGACATGCATGAGAGAGAGGCGGTCCGCTCGTCGGACATGTCATGTGGATTTTTTTTTTCATATAGAAAACTCCGGTAACTTCGACATAAGGGGGGGAGACGTCGATCAACCCCCTCCCGCCCCTACCCGTAAAAGTTAAAATGTTCATATATTCAAAATGAGTTAAAATGAGTTAAAAGTTACTTACTCCCGGTCCGCTCGCCCGACCAACTCTCGAGGCCACCTGTACCCCCTCCCCGATAACTTCGACATGAAGGGGGACGTCGGACATGAGGGGTGAGCGTCGTTGTCGTCTACCCCCTCCCCGATAACTTCGACATGAGGAGGGACGTCGGACATGACATGAGGGGTGAGCGTCGTTCTCGTCTACCCCCTCCGGTAACATAGATAACTCCGGTAACATAGATTTATCAAGAATACCCCCATTATGGATGTGCACAAGTTGATCCAATTTTTTTCTGATCTCATCTATATATATATTCTTCTATATTTGCAGAAACTATGGATCAAAGAGACTTGGAACAAGAACAATTGTTGGGGGAGATAATCCTCGCCGGAGGTGATGCTGTCTTGTCGTTTCTCAACGACACCGATGGAACAATGGAGGAGGAAGGACATGATCATGATGGCTCCGGTGACATGATCATGATGGCTCCGGAGGTGCTGACTAGCTAATTGATGCATTAATTGTTTTGGTATGTACATATATTAACTCTTCTTTCTTCTTTTATAGCCCTCCGGATCGAGCCAAACTTCGGTAACGAGACGAGGCCCGAAGAAGAGGTTGCGCAAGGATGAAAGGTTCACGATCACAGCACTCGCGGACGATGGCCTACCGATTGAACCCAAGCGGACCAAGGACGCATTTTCTGCTCAGTGCGGAGCTATTGTTAGGGACAACATCCCGATCAGCATCAAGCAATGGAATAAGCCTAAGGACGACGCCCCTGAAGGTGATTATGTCACCGATAGACAGAAAGATGATCTTTGGACCTTGCTGAAGGCAAATTTCACCCTACCGCCAGAGGAGGATCCGAATAAGCCCGTTATAGAGCCACTGGTCAAGGCGTGTGCTCTTAAGAAGATGGCAGATCTATTCAGGAGGTGGAAGAAGGAGTTGAAATCAAAGTTGGTCGACAAAGGTGAGACTCCAGAATTCATCGGCCGATTTGAGAAGATAAGAGATCACTGGCCCGCATTTGTGGCCTACAAGACATCAAACAAGAGTAAGAAAATGTCAGAGACAAACAAGAACAACGCTGCAAAGAAGCAGTATCACCATCACACGGGGTCAGGTGGCTACCTCAAAGCCCGGCCGTTGTGGGACAAAGCTGAGAATGACCTGATTGCTAAAGGGGTCGAACTAGAGACATTGAACTGGCCAGACCGTTCAAGGACTTGGTTCTTCGGGGTTGGGGGAACTTTGGACCCTGAAACAGGGAAGTGCCGTTGGACGGACGAGCAACTTGCAATACCCGTCACGAAGCTTCAGAAGTATATCACCGCAGCGCAGGAAGAGACGTTCATTCCCGACAGAGAGAAGGACGAGCTGACTGAGGCCCTAGGGAATGCTGAGCACCCTGGACGAACACGAGGCACACCAGGCTCCGTTCCGTGGAAGTTTGGGTTTCCCGACGCAGGCGGTTACAGAAGCCGGGAGAGAAAGAGGAAAGCGGAGCTGAGCGACATGCAGAAGATGAGTGCAAGACTACAAAAGCTAGAGGAAGCTGAGAGCCAACGAGCTGCCGGCCAACTATCTCAGCGGCACGAAGCTACCCCAGAAGCTACCCCGCCATCTCAGCGGAGAAGCAGCGTGGCTTCCACGGAGCCCGTTCAGACTGACTTCACGGAGCCTATCTACCCCGTGGATACTATCACGGAGGCTCAAAATTGCGAGCTTATGACAAAATGCCATAACCTCACTTTCAAGGCGGCTCTCGGCTCTGTTGCACCTCCTCAACCCAACGGAACTTTTCACTGCCTTCCGATTCCACATGGCTATGCTGTTGTGATGGTGGATGAAGTAATGGAGGGATTTGAGGAGCTCGAGCTTTACCACTCTACAGGTGAAGGGGAGAATCAGCTGGTTCGTGCTCTGAGGAGTACATGTCTATGGCAGAAGGAGTACATCAAGCTTCCAAACTGGACGCCTCCGCCTCCTCCTCCTCCTCCTCCGGCGAGTCAGGGCACTCCGCCTCCTCCTCCTCCTCCTCCTCCGGCGAGTGATCAGGGCACTCCGCCTCCTTCTCCAGCTCCTCCGACGCGTGAGGGCACTCCGCCTCCTCCTTCGCCTACTCCGGCGCGTCGGAGCACTCTGCCTCCTTCTCCGCCTCGTCAGCAACGACGGAAGAGAGACGCCGCCGCTCCGGCGGCTAGCAGTACAAGCAGAGGCGGGAGGCAATTCAGATACGGTCCATCTCTCAAGCCTGTGGAAAAGTTACCATATGAGAGGACCGAGCAGGAAAACGAGGACATATGTCGTGCCCAAGTGAGGGACCATTTTGCAAAGAAAACTCCACCTCCGAAGGAGAAGCTAGATCCGGTGAAAGTGAAGCGCACTATCGATGCCCTGAAGCGACCACCACCGCCTCCGCCGGATTCCAACTATGTCCGCATTCTTAAAAAGACATATGAAGAAGCGCGGCGGTCGGGAAGTACTTCCAGTGATGCAAGGTTAGCAGAACGAAGAAGTGGGAAAACAATTCCCCAGCTCGGCGAACAGGAGAAGAAATCGTGCCCCCCGCTCAAGGTGTCTAGCAATATCTTCGCTAATCATCCGGGGATGGTGCCTGGTACCAATCCTGGTGATTACTTGGGGGATGATGTAATTTTTCAAACGGCTGAGGTAACAAAAGAAGAATATAAATACGTGCACGGGAAGCCTCTCGTCAAACCTGATCATCCTCCTCTAACAACGATGATGTACAAATTGCATGAGTGGTACATGAAAACCTGCAGGGAGTCTGGGAGAGACACTATGTATATGGCAGTGAAACCAAAGCACGAATTCATTGGACTTCCCGTGATGCCTATTGAATTTGTGGAGTTATTTCAGTTATACAATCAACTGGCCCTCGACAAACAACTCATGACTTCCTACTGTCTGTAAGTATTACTTCTATAGTTAAGTCTCTAGCTCAGCTCGTTCATTGCATGTATATATAATTATCCTCACTATATTATGCAGATTGAAGATCTTCGAATGCGAAAAAGTAGGAATCTTCGACGTTGGGTTCATTAGCCCAGATGCCGTAAATGAATGGACGGTACAAAACTCAATCAAAGAGACCGAGGAGAACTTGCTACAGTCGTTCCTTATACATCAAAACAAAAGGGAAATACTCTTTCCTTACAACTTCAAGTGAGTATTGCTGTCTTCTCTGTATACTCAGTTTCACTTACTCGAGGTTAAGTAATGTAATTGATGAGTTATATATGCGTGCGCAGTTTCCACTTTATTCTGCTATCCATTAAGCTTGACGGGGCATTAGTAACTGTCTTAGACTCGAGACGTAAAGATCCCGAGAATTATGCGGACATGACTGCAATGCTCAAGAAGTAAGTTCAGTCAATACCGGGACCATATCGGCATGCAACTTTCGTTAATTTCCTGATATCAAGTAATCATTTTCTTTGCCTGGCAGGGTTTGGAAGAAGTTCACCCGAAAGGTTCCCGGTCTAAACAAAGAGTTGCGATTTACGCACCCCAAAGTAAGTAGTACTAGCTAGTTCCGCGCATCTCTAATTGATTCAAATTTTCATCAATATATCATTACCATGCTTGCTTATCAGTTTGATTGAACTCTATTCTCGTAAAGTGCTTGTACCAGAAAGAAGGGACTGTTTTATGTGCATACTACGTATGCGAGTTCATTCGCCACTCGACCTCTGAGCGGGGCTTCTCTGACAAACAATTTGAAATAGGTAAATAATATTCACAATTTTATTTTATATATTACCATCAATTGTGTTGAGTTTTATTCATATATATGCATGTATTGACCCCCTTCTTTAAATTAGATCTGGCAGATGCGGGATGAACTCCTACCACATGATCGCATACGAGCAATTCAAGAGGAATTGGCGGGATTCTTTCTTGACCACGTCATACCTAAAGACGGGAAATACCATGCGGATTTGTGATTGGATCTTAGGTAGATGATGTTAGGGATTGTAAAAGATGTTATATTGTATATATGTAGTACCGTCGGATAGATATACGAAAACTTGTTGTTCGACCAAGCACGGAGAAAGTGATGTCACTTCTCTCTATATATGTTCAGCATGACGATCTTGTGTAATTAATGGTTTCCTTCATTTTCTTATTAGCTAGCATCGAGTTATCTCTATATGTATAGTAGCTACCGTCGACCGAGCACGGAGAAAGAGACGACACTTCTCCCTATTAGCTAGCTAACACAATATGAAACCCCTAAATTAACCCTCGAAAACCCCCCAACCCCCCCCCCCCCCCCCCCCCCCTTCAAAAAAAAAAAAAAAAACCCCAGCTGCTGCCAGATGCTCACGCGTGGATGACCTTTGGTCCCGGTTGGTGTGACCAACCGGGACTAAAGGTTCTCCTGCCTGGGCTCCCCGCAGCGGCCACGTGGATGCCTTTTGGTCCCGGTTGGTGTTACCAACCGGGACTAAAGGTCCTCCTGCCTGGGCTTCCCGTAGCGGCCACGTGGATCCCCTTTGATCCCGGTTCGTAAGCGAACCGGGACTAAAGGTTTTGGGCTTTAGTCCCGACCCTTTAGTCCCGGTTCCAGAACCGGGACTAAAGGCCCTCTGGAACTGGGACTAAAGGCCCTTTTTCTACTAGTGATGGGTCCATCGCTCGTCGCCGGGCTTGGCGACGGCTAGGCCAAACGGGCGAAAATGAAGCACAACTGTGTCGTCGTCGGCGAGGCCCGCACCACGCAGCTCAAGATTACACAGGCTCTCCCCGCTGTCCAGCAGCGTGGCTGCACTTGGAAGTCCGGCGACCTGTCCCGTCAGCGGGTTAAGGAGCTGGCCAACGTGGGTGCCTAGTTGTAGAATGAGGCCCTCAGACGTGGTCCCAACAGCATAGCAGCGGCGCCGGTGATCCAGATCTGGGAGCCCCTGGTAGATGGACTCGCCGGTGAAGACATTCATGAAGCGTCGTCGGTTGTGGACTTTGCTGTATTTTTTCGGGAGCATGATCCACCGCCGGGGCAGGAACCGCCGGTCCAGAACGTCCTGCGGGCGCAGGTGGGCAGAGCACGCGCGCCACGCCCTGCACACCGCGCGGAAGCGGATGAGGTCGGCGGGTCGTTGCTCAGGACGTGCTCGGCAACCAGCCCCGCCGGCCCGGCGTCCAGGTTCGCCCAGTCCCTCCGGAGGCGTTGATGCCGAGCACTGGACGGCGCCATGCTTCTTCTTGGCGTGGGATGCGGAGCGTCCGGCCGGGAGCTAGCTAGGTCGGGAAAGCGTCCGGGTCTTGCGGTTTTGTTCGATTGATTGAGGATATATATCTCGCATCTATCTACATGTATAAAAGGGAGACTCAAGAATCTGCATGCGATACGCTAATTAGCTACGGAGACGCAAGCGAATCAGGATGGAAGCTTTTCCTTTCCCTATTAGTAGCGCGTGTCCTGCTCATATACTACTACATGTGTGTTTCTGTACACTTAAAAAAATTGCTGTCACAAAGGTAAACATACGTATATTTGTTTGATGTGGCTTTTTCTTTTCCTTTCCCTATTAGCGAGCGTCTGAACTGAATGTTAAGGGGCAGAGCCTAACACCATGGAAACGAAAACCTCTTTCTGTTGTACGATGTTATAGAGGGAAGGGTACTGTATGGCTAGTGGGATATCACCTAACCAGGTATCTTCCCAAAACCTGATACCCTGTCGGGTCCCTACAATGAATTTGCTTCTGTTGAAGAAGGCATTCTTAATCCTCATAAGCCCCTTCCAAAACGGAGAGTCAGACGGTTGTGCCGAAACTTGCGCCAACGTTTTAGTGTGTAAATACTTATTACGCAAGATCTGTATCCAAACCCCTTCCGTCTCCACCGACAACCTATAAAGCCACTTGCTAAGTAGGCACTTATTTTTAACTTCGAGATTTTCAATGCCTAAGCCCCCTTGGTCCTTCGGCCTACAAATAATATCTCATTTAGCCAATCTATATTTGGTTTTGTTCTCGTTAATCTGCCAGAAAAACTGAGATCGATAAAAATCCAATCTTTTCCGTACCCCTACGGTACCTCAAAGTAAAAGTCAGATTAGCCCTTCATCAGGACCGTTGCGGATGGGCTGAGCCGCTGAGGCGCAGTGGGCTCTAGTCGTGACACAAAGTAGCCGGACCAGGAGGTTGTTGCTCACTCGCGCAAAAGAATTACATCAAAGGACAACGAATCTTTGGCTGATATATTCGTGGCGGATACTGCAGATCCAGCGCCTGATTAGTTGCTTGTGTTCATGTGTTGCGAGCATGTACATAATTATAATCCAGTGGATAACTGGCCCATGATCGCTTCCAGATCACAGCAAAGCGAGATGGAGGCTCCAGATCCAGCACGATGGAGTACTAATCAATGGTTAATTGTTGGTGTATATTTTCCTTCTCCGCCTGTAAAAGAATCTGATAATCTTGTCATAGGTGTTTTCGATCGATCTGCTGGTAGTTGATCTGAAGCTTGTAACGGATCAGTGGTAGGTATTATGAAACCCAATACTCCCTCCGATCCATAATAAATGTCGCAGATTTGAACTAAGGTTGAACTAGTTTTGTTTGTATATTTCTCTGATTGTTCTTGAGAGCTAAGCTCGTTGTTGCAGTATGGTTACAAGGTACTACTGCGGTTATTTTGCGACGCATGGGTCATCATGCATGAGAAGAAATGGTGGCACGTGGAGTTGAATCAGATCAAAGTAACCGATCCTGGAAGTTGCTTGATCAGCCGCGAAAAAGAGAACTAATAATTACTACTAGTACATCAGAGGTTCATGTGTTAATCTTTGGTTCATGTGTTGCGCATGGCCCTATGGATAATAATCCAGTCGACAGCCCGCCTGCCCATGATCGCATCAGGATATCCCATGCCTCTCGGGTCAACACCTACAGCACATGCTGCAGATCGATTAAGCCATATAGTAACAAGCTGGTAGTAACGTCTACTTCTACTTGATCGCAGGTGCATTTTGCCGCCTATAAATAGATGATATACTTCATGGTATAGCTAGGCACCACTTTTCTATCTACTACTAGCTACCTGGCATGTCTTCTTCTAGCTAGCTAGCCTCTTGCTCCACCGTACCTCCTCCAACCATAGATCGAATGGCTGGTTCCGCCGCCGTTCTCAGGGCGGCCCTTGTTGCCGCCCTGCTGCTCATCACCATGAACGCGGCGCATGTGGTGGAGGAGGCCGCCTGGACGGAGGAATGCGGTAAGTGCAACAAGAACTGTGTTGCAGAGTGCGAAGGCATTCGCAGATCATGCCCAGGGCGGTGCGGTGGCATCACTTCCTGCACGGTCGAGTGCAAGGACAACATACCCACGGACATAATTAAGTGCAATGACAACTGCTACCGCGGCAAATGCGCCATGACGATGAAGTGCCCCGAAGACGCGACCAAGCTGTGCAAGGCCTGCCGCGACGCGTGCGACGAAAGCTGCAGCAGCTCCGACAACGACGGGTGCAAAGCCACCTGCTTCTCCGAGAAGTGCGACTCCGGTTCCGGATGCCCGCCGTCGCCGTCAAGCTAGCAATAGCATGTCATCGATCTGCATCGTCGTCAACGTTTCATCCATCGTTTTACGTCACCGTACCGACCGTATGTTATTTATGCGCGCGTTGCAAAAGCCCTTGTGTTTGCTTTTGCGTTTTGATCTACTATTTGTGATGTTCATGTTTCCTTTCATTTCCCCGTTCCAATAAAGCCTTCGGCATTGTTATTCACTCTTAATTTGTAACCTACCAATGCGCCTGGATCATCTATCTATCCATCTGTTATAATATGTAATGTGATTTCGATGATATAGAGTTTTCAAAGCTAACCAGCAGCTGAGATTTAATTAGATCTATGCCTATTAGATATACTAGAAAATATGTCCACGCGTTGCAACGGACAGTTTAGTCCATAAATTTGCATGATTGTGAACTATCTTGAACCACGCCAATTGCCAATAAACCAGGGTTGGCCGGATTGACAAAAACGATGAATCGATTGAGAGTGGGATTCTTTGGGGCGCTACGTAATATGGGAAATGATTCCAAGTCAATTGATCCGGGCGGCGTACAATGCTCAATTCAAAATATTAGTTCATATTTGACATTGGTCTCGTCTTCCTTCACTTCAACCGTATCCAGTGAAACATTGGCGTGGCACAACCACTACCGGGATTAATGTCTATGCCGACGGCCAAAGGTCCAAATCCCGTCGGGATAGACCTATGCCGACGGCCGCTGTCCGCATAGACCCGTCGGCATCGTATACGTCGGCGTACCTGGGCCTGCCGTCGGCATAGGTACCTATGCCGACGGTGTCCGTACGGCCGTCGGCACAGATTGGCCGTCGGCAAACTCGTTCGTATGACGGCGGCAGACGGCGCCGTCGTCAAGTTACGCCCAATAAAAACGCGCCACGTGTCAGCACTATACCGACGGCTAAGCCGTCGGCATATGTTCAAATCTATGCCGACGCCAAAGCCGTCGGCATAGTGCTGACACGTGGCAAACACTGGCATTCCCTGGCGTCAGCATATGCCGACGGCTAAGCCGTCGGCATAGATTTGAACATATGCCGACGGCCAGGACGTCGGCATATACTGGTGCCATGGAGTACAGTTGGGCGACACGTGACACAGCCGTCGGCATACGCTTAAATGTATGCCGACGGCTAAGCCATCGGCATAGGGCCTCGGGGATGTACTAACCGGAGTCTCCATGTTCTGTTGCGAGAAACTCCTCAAAGGTAAGGAGCACTGGTGCAGGTCCAGCAAGTGGTGGTGGTGGTTCCATTACAGGAACCGTGCCGGCCGCCATGCTCTCAAAAACGCGCTGCATGTGAATTGACCAAGCAAACACGAAGGTCAGAAGAAATGAAAGTGCAAATATGGAAGTGAAATGAAAGAGGCTAAACTAACCGTCATCATACGACTGCTGTGCTCCTGGACTGCTGCAACTCTCGCCTGCCACGCCATGGTCTCCTGGCGTGTGTACTCCATGTAGGCCTACGATATGACATGATGAACTCATAAAACATCTCAATGCGGAAAATAAAGTGAGCAAAAAGGAAGATAAGAGGGAAAATAGTTACGCTGGTCTGCTGGGCTAGGAGGGAGTGTGACTGTGCACTGGTCGTGCTCGTGCGCTGGCTCAGTCTCGGGTCGGTAGCTCGGAGCCGTGTGAAGGAGATAGAAGGAGTACACACGGCATCCAGAACCGCCTGCCGACCATGAAGCTTCGGCCCTATGCCCACCACCGCCCTCTCGTCCGTAGCCTGCTTTAAGGGGTCAGGTGTGCCAGGATTTACCTTCAGATACACCTCCTCGTAGGCCTTCAGGTTCTCCTCGCTCTTGCCGTAGTAGTCGCCCTTGCCCTCCTTGGACTTATTCCGCGTATGGGCGATCTGCCACGCCGCTATGTCAGAGAGCGGCCGCTTCAGTTTCTCCTCCTGCACCACCAAATAGAGGTTAGTGATACATAAGAAAGTGACGGTAAATAGAAGAATAAGAATGTTTCATGTAAATAGATATACCTAAACTTTCTTGTGGCTAAAGTGGTTCCGGTTTCCCTGACCATGTGTTCCGTCGGTCCCTCGGTTAGCCCGGTTTTTCTTGCTCTTAGCAGCCCACTCTGCATCCTGACCGAGCCACAGATCCACCAATGCCGCCCATCCATCGTCCTTTCCATAACACCAAGCAGGACATACCTACATAATGAAAGCATAATGGCATGTCAACATGAAACGATGAAATTTAGCACAAACGCTGGAATGAAAAGTCTGTTATACTTACGGCCAAGTACTCCTCCCTCTCCAAGGTAACACGCATCCTCCGCGCGTCTTCCTTGGTCATCTTCGTCTCAAGAGCGTCGTGATGATATTGCGAGATGGCCACCCAGCGCACCTCGTACTGCATCTGACGGGCCTTCTTCCTCGCTTGGCGCAGCACGATCTCGTCGGTAGTGGACTTTCCTCAAGAACTCGACAGTATTTCTACTATCATTCAGAAAACCAGAATGGAAGAAGCCATGAGTTAAACCATTTGATGATAAACTACGAACGAAACTCAAGACTCGTGCTTCTGAAGAGAACTTACCCAAAAATTTGTGATCACGGCCTTAGCATACGTGGTATGGTCCGGGTGGGGGGCCGCTTCCCAGTGGTCCCAGCTCGTGGCCAAAACCCGGTGCTCAGGCTGCCTGACTGGATCCGGATGGAACAGCCCCGGCCAGTGTTCCTTCAGCAAAACGGTGATGACGCCGTTTGGAAGACGGGTCCCTTTAGGAATTATTCAGTTGCTGCAAAAGATAGAAAGAATGAAAATATGAGCATGTGTACAATCAAAAGAATGAAAATATTAGTATGTGTACAAGCAAAAGACTTAAATTATGATTAAGTGGCACTTACTCTTTCCCCTTGGGCTCAATGAGCCACTTCTGCTCCTCGGTAGCAGGAAGGGGAGGGAGCTTTGCATTACCACGCAGCCACCCCTTGTTGTGGGCAACCCCCTCGCTGCCACCACCATCCTCCCCGCCACCACCATCCTCCTCCTCCTCGTCCCCCTTCCCAACCTCCTCCTCCTCCTCCTCCTGAACCTCCTCCTCCTCGCGAACCTCCTCCTCCTCCTCCTCCTCGGCAGAGGGTACCTCACTAGAGGAGGGTACCTCAGTAGAGGAGGGCCTCGAAGAGGACACCCCTAAGTCGGTGAGGGAGCGCTGTTTCTGGCCCCGACCTGTCCTCCTCTAGGGGCTCTCCCCCCACCCCCTCCACCTCTAGTGGCACCTCTCCCTCGACCTCCCTGTGAGGAGTCATCCTCAAGTAGTCAGGGGGGGGGGGGAAGAGTACGGGGTCGACCACTCCGACTAGTCATCGTGGTGAGCTTCGATAGGAAACCCGTGCCGTCGGCCTTCCCCTTGCCCATGTTTAGCGAACCTGCATTGAAAAGAGAATAAACAATTAGTACATTAATAATGAAGAAAAAAGCATAATAATAACGAATAAAAAACACATTAATAAATAAGCATAAAAAGGCATATTAACAAACCATAGAAAAAAAGACATGAAACGTACATCTGCTAGAACCCATACGAATCATCACTGTTGTAACCGATTCCTCGATCGGTCTCATCATCAGTATCACGCATATCATCTTCGTTGTCTGACGGAGCTGGAGGCTCTTCCTCGTCGTCAGTGTCTTCGTTTAACTTTTCTAGCATAAGTATGGCATTTTCATTAACAATGGTCTCACCATCATTTCGTGCATCGTTATCGTTTGGATCCACTTCATCATCACCCAAGGCGTCAGCGTCATCGTTTCTGACCACATCATCATCAGGTTGCTCTTGATAGAACACTCCCTCGTATGTCATGGGGTTAATGTTGTAGTAATCGTCATCGTTCGGGTCCGGTAGCTTACCATGTGGCGACACCTTAAACACAACTTCCCAACCCTTTAGGTACTCTTTCTGGCATGGGTAAGGCAGGTAATAAACTTGTGTGGCTTAGGTAGCCGCAATAAAGAGATCGGCTCTGGCATACACGGTTGATGGTTTAACTTCGAACAAACCAACATAAGGCGTATGTCTCAGCCCCTCTACTGGGTCGAACCATCGGCATTTGAACACAGGGAGACTTAGGGTTTCGCGCCCACGGCTGAATGTAAGCTCGTATATTTTTTCTACCCTTCCGTAGTAGTCAACTGAATTTTGACCTTGCGTGTACACTCCGGTATTTATAGTCTTGGGTTCAGGCCAGCTGTTCTGGTGCTCTTCTGTATGGAAGCGATACCCATTCACATCATACTTTTCACATGTCTTGACCCGAGGGTCAAAACCCATGGAAACCCATCTCAATTCGTCATCCATGGATATGTTCGGATCTTGTCCCTACAAGTTTAATTGAAATTGCTGGGTGCATTAGTTCAGTAAACTAATAAATGTTGAACTAGGTATTTAATAGGGGAATGTGAAAGTTTACTTTCTCCATGAACCAAGCAACAAAAATTTTCCTTCCAGGGTTTTCATGCCGGAGAAGAGTAAGTTCCTCCGCCTCAGTAGGAGGAATCATTCCCGTCCACTCCTCACGAATGAATTGACTAAAAGAAGAAAAGCGGTGTTAGACCGGGACTAAGTGAACATAGAACATGATGTTGTGCAAGACATAAAGGAAATGGTGTAGTGGTATTACCTCATCCACACATCCTCAACTTCCTTGATGTTGTGCAAGACATAGAACATGAGGTCCTCCCACTCTTGTTGTGGCATGTTATAAGATTTCGAGCCCCCAGCCCTGCCACCTTGCCCGCTGAATAGATGGAGCTTGGGTTTATACTTGGGCTCTTCTATATTGTATCGAGGCACCTTATTATGCAGAGTGGGAACGTGGTCTGGATAGTACGATGTCCTGAGGTCTGACACCTCCTCTAGGATAACTGCCTCAGCTATGGAAGCTTCAATCTTAGCTTTGTTTCCACATTTGTGTCGGAGATGCTTGTTCTGTCTCTCAGGGTCGTACTGCCAACGATTCTGCACAGGCCCCCCCAACAATACCTCGTTCGCGAGGTGCAAAATGAGATGTGTCATCGGAGTAAAGAAGCCTGGCGGAAAGATCTTCTCTAGCTTGCATATCAACTCCGGTGCCTTCTTATGCAATTGCCTAATCACCTCGGGACATACTTCTTTAGCACAGAGCGTGCGGAAGAAATGGCTTAGCTCCGCAAGCACTCGCCAGACATGCTCGGGGACATAACCTCGAACCATCACCGGCATTATCCGCTCAATCCATACATGATAGTCATGACTCTTGAGCCCGGTCACTTTGCCCCTTGAAAGATTGACTCCCTTACTTATATTCGATGCATAACCATCAGTGAACTTCACTATGTGTTTGAGCCACTTCAATACCTCCATCTTTTCTGGGTTTTTAAGTACGAAGTCAGCATCTGGCTTGAACCAGTTTCTTCGACCGCCTGTGGGAGGCTTCATTTTTAGACGTGGTCTATCACAAATTTTCTGTTGATCGGCTCTAGCTTTAATGTTATCCTTTGTCTGATTAGGAATGTTGAGGATCGTGCGGAAAAGGGACTCTGCAACATTCTTTTTGGTGTGCATCACATCGATGTTGTAAGGAAGTTTGAGGTCCTTGAAATAGGGAAGCTTCGTGAAGGGGGTAATGTGAGTCCAGTTGTGCGTCTCACCATATCCCTCGAAGCCTTTGGCTTTGGCTTTGCCTTTGCCTTTGCCTTGGCCTTGGCCTTCGCCTTCTCCTTTGGCTTTGGCTTTGCCTTTGCCTTTGCCTTTCCCTTTGCCTTTGCCTTCGCCTTCAGGCTTGAGAGCTTTTAGCTGAGCAAGAACATCTGCCCCCGAAAACGTTGGAATCTCGTTTACTTCATGGACAACCCGGCCTTTCGTGAAGTTCTTCTTGTCTTCCCTATCTGGATGGTCTGGAGGGAGGAACTGTCGATGCAGGTCAAATGCTACATACTTGCCACCCTTCTTCAGCCAAATTAAACGTAGAGCCTGCATGCACACTGGGCATGGCATCTTCCCACTTGTACACCATCCGCAGAAAAGGGCATAACCGGGAAAGTTATGCATGCAATAGTGCAACCAAACTTTCATCAAGAAATTTCTCTGCAGATCTTGATCGTATGTCAACCTCGGGAAGTACCAAGAATGGTGCAAATCATCCACCAGCGGCTGCATAAACACACCCAAATTCTTCTCCGGGTATTCAGGCCCCAGAATGATGAGCGACAAGAACATGGTCTTGCGTTGCATTAGGGCACCGGGAGGGAGATTGAGCGGAATAACAAACACGGGCCAGCAGCTGTATGCATTGGACAGCATAGCATATGGATTGAACCCATCACCTGATATGGCAATTCTGACATTCCCAGCCTCGGCTGCTTCCTCGGGGTATTCTCTTCATCGAACGACTTCCATGCTTCGCCTTCTGATGGATGTACGATTTTATTTGGATGGTACCTTATACCTTCCTTGTGCCACTTCATCATTTTGGCAGACTCCTCCGTGATGAAAAGGCGCTGCAGTCTTTCTATGAAATGCAGATACCGAAGAACCTTTGCAGGGATGCCTAGCTGCCTCTTCTCACCATCCTCACCGACCACCTCAAGGTACCGAGAGGAACCGCACTCCCTACAGTACTTGTCATCCGCATACTCGTGCCTAAACAAAAGGCAATTCTTCGGACAAACATGTATTTTCTCATAATCCATAGAGAGTGCCTTCATGAGTTTCTTCGTGGCATACATGCTTTTCGGCAGTTCATGACCCTCGGGGAGGCTGTTAGCCCATACTCCCAGAAATGCTTCGAAGCATTTCTGGCTACAGTCGTACTCAGCCTTGACTGCCATCAGTTGCGAGATGGCATCCAGCTGAGAGACTTTGGCACCCGCATAAAGAGGTTTCTTTGACGAGGCCAAGATCTCCAAGAAGGCCTTTGCGGTTGCCTCCGGCTCCTCTGGTTCATTCTCTGAAGGTGTCGCATGTGCCATGTCTGCAGCAATGACATCATCTAGCATGTCTCTGACCCCGTCGTCCGCATAACCACCGATGCGTTGTCGCATCACCTCCTCTCTACCACGGTCCTGCTCGGCAAAGTTTATCGGCGGCATGTCAAAGTTTGGCATATATCCGTGCGTGCGAAGGTGCTCAGACATGTCCTTCTGATTTTTACGGAGACGTCTTTCACATTTCGCACAGGGGCATTGTGGGATAATTCTCATTGGACGACGGAATATCTCCTTCAAAAACACATCGGTTCTCGCGACCCACTCTGGTGTAACTCGATTCCGGCGGATAAAACCACTGTACCTCCACAGATTATCTGCCATCCTCTACTTTATTGGGAGCCACACAACAAAAGTAAGGATTCATTTAAATTAATCACATCAAATTTTTATTTTCTACCGCGTTGACGGCATTGAATCCACCTACATCTCTAATAGGTAAAGATAGGTCCTAATCCCACCCGAGGATGTGTAGATTGAGTACGTTCTCCATGCTCTACCCCGTTCCGAGACAAAATTTCGGCAGCACCTCCCCGCTGTTCTCCAGATACACGTCTCGGCAATAAGCCGAGAGAATGTGCATCCGGAGAACAATGGGGAGGCGCCGCCGAAATCCTGTCTCGGAACGGGGTAGAGCATGGAAAACGTGCCCAATCTACACATCCTCGGGCTGTCCGTGGAAAACGCTGGACAATCCGAAAAAGTTGCGGTGATAAATATACAATTGAATGCATATTTATCGATGCAATCCTTTCAGATAGGAGACGCCTAGGTTACGCGACTTGACGTGAAAATAAAATCTAGTGACATGAAAAAAAACGGAGGAGTAGATGGATTTGTAGCTCACCCTCGGCTGTAGAGGATGAAGTCGAACAACGGCGGGATGATCAGGGACCAACAGCTCTGACGACGATGACTCCACGGAGATGCAACACAAGAAAGTCTGTAAATTCAAACAAGATAGAGTGAACAATTTAGATCATCATGATATTTCAAATCCTTACTTTTCTCAAGTGTCAAACTTTTTTCATCACATTCATACAACAGTAAATATAGTACCAACAAAAGAAATAATTGAAACAACAAAGTATTTATAGTACCAACACATTCATACAATAGTAAATATTGATAGTACCAACATATATGCAATAACAACAATAGAGTCATTTCTTCCATCAATCTAACAATTTACCTAGCACCATCAACAATCAATCCATCTAACAACATCCATTCATCCATTCATCTAGCATCATCTAACAAACATTAACAACCAACTAACAACATCAACAATCAATAGGCAAAAAAAATTAACCTACCATCATCTCTTCATCTAACAACATCAACAATCAAATTTTTATCTTCAATTTTTTTAGCAAGATCATCATGATGAAGTAACCACTTATCATGATCCAAATTTTAACATCCGTCTATCTATCTACTTCACAAAACATCTATCCATGGATCAGTTGCAATGCAAGGCACTTTGCTAGTTAGTACTACTATCTAAAAAAATCTACTGAGTTCTTTTCTAAAAAAATGTACTTAGTTCTTTTCTAAAAAAAATCACTTACTACTACTTACTACTTACAAATGGGCTACAAATAGCTATCCAACCATATCATCATCAATTTATACAGCCAAGTGGTGATCAATTTTGACGGTCAATTTTTTTTTGCAAGAAATGGGCTCACCTTCTCTGTAGCCGAAGAGGAGGAGGTGTGCAGGGGAGGTCGAGGGACCCCGCCGTCCACCACCACCGAGCGGTGCGGCCAGGGCGGACAGGGCGGGCCGGTGGCGTTGGCGGCCAGTGGGCAGGGACAGAAAGAGGACGGCGGGATGGAGAGGGTGGTGGCGGCGGTGGCGGGTCGGCCTGGAGAGGGTGGCGGCGGCGTCGGGTCGGCCTGGATCCGGAGCGGGCGTGGGCGGCGGCGGCACGAGGAGGGGGTGGCCACGGCGGTGGTGGTGGCGACGGTGGCGGCGGGACGAGGAGGTGGCGGCCGCGGCGGTGGTGGTGGCGACGGCTGCGGCGGGACGAGGAGGGGGCGGCCGCGGCAGTGGTGGTGGCGACGGCTGCGGCGGGACGAGGAGGGGCGGCCACGGCGGTGGTGGTGGCGAGGGCGGCGCGCGTGGAGAGGGTGGCGGCGGCGACTGGGGTCGAGAGAGAGATGGGATCGGGTCGAGAGAGAGAGAGAGAGTGAGTGGAGAAGGAGGCCCGCGAGTGGATAAGGGGGGCTATGCCGACGGCAAAGCCGTCGGCATGCCTTTGGCCACGTCATCGATCCGCGGCACGTGCCACGCCATCGATCCATGACATAGATATGCCGACGGCTTTACCGTCGGCATAGCTATGTATTATTTATTTTATTTTATTTTTTTTCTAAATTGAAATTTGATTAATTTAAATGTGCCTTATCTAAACATAAACATACATAGATACACCACGTGTGTCTGTTGGGCCCAGTTTGCCGCCCGGTCGACAGTGCCAGGGTTAGACGGGACGGGGTTCTTGGGGGGTAGCTATGCCGCCAGGTCTCGCGCTGGGACCTCTTACACGTCTAGAAGTGTGGTGGCAGGTGCAATCACCCAGCACGCGGCTCCGTAGTGTGTCCCCCCTCACGGACGTCGCTGCCGCCGTCGCACGGAGGGGGGAAACGGCCACGTCGGGCAGACACGGAGGGAATCTTGTGGCGGGTTGTGCGCGGACCTTGATCCGAAGGGACTTGCACCTGCCACCACACTACGGAGCCGCGTGCTTGCACCTGCCACCACATTTCCAGACGTGTAAGAGGGCCCAGCGCAAGACCTGGCGGCATAACTACCCCCCAAGTACCCCGTCCCGTCTAACCCTGGCACTGTTGACCGGGCGGATCTAGGCCTTTGACTTTCGCCAGACGGGGTTTGACCGATGGACATTTTCACCTGGCTGTGATAGGCCAGCCCATAGGTACACCTTGGATCAAGGTCCGGGCACAACCCACCGCAAGATTCCCTTTGTGTCTGCACGACGTGGCCGTTTCCCCCCTCCGTGCGATGGCGACAGCGACGTCCGTGAGCGGGGTCACACAACAGAGCCGCGTGCTTGCACCTGCCACCACACTTCCAGACGTGTAAGAGGGCCCAGCGCAAGACCTGGCGGCATAGCTACCCCCCAAGTACCCCGTCCCGTCTAACCCAGGCACTGTTGACCGGGCGGATCTAGGCCTTTGACTTTCGCCGGACGTGGTTTGACCGATGGACATTTTCACCTGGCTGTGATAGGCCAGCCCATAGGTACACTTCGGATCAAGGTCCGGGCACAACCCACCGCAAGATTCCCTCCGTGTCTGCCCGACATGGCCGTTTCCCCCCTCCGTGCGACGGCGGCAGCGAAGTCCGTGAGGGGGCTCACACTACGGAGCCGGGTGCTCGCACCTGCCACCACACTTCCACACGTGTAAGAGGGCCCAGCGCAATAGCTACCCCCCAAGTACCCCGTCCCGTCTAACCCTGGCATTGTTGACCAGGCGGATCTAGGCCTTTGACTTTCGCCGGACGTGGTTTGACCGATGGACATTTTCACCTGGCTGTGATACGCCAGCCCATAGGTACACTTCGGATCAAGGTCCGGGCACAACCCATCGCAAGATTCCCTCCGTGTCTGCCTGACGTGGCCGTTCCCCCCCCCCCCCCCCCGTGCGACGGCGGCAGCGACGTCCGTGAGGGGGGTCACACTATGGAGCCGGGTGCTTGCACCTGCCACCACACTTCCAGACGTGTAAGAGGGCCCAGCGCAAGACCTGGCGGCATAGCTACCCCCCAAGTACCCCGTCCCGTCTAACCCAGGCACTGTTGACCGGGCGGATCTAGGCCTTTGACTTTCGCCGGACGTGGTTTGACCGATGGACATTTTCACCTGGCTGTGATAGGCCAGCCCATAGGTACACTTCGGATCAAGGTCCGGGCACAACCCACCGCAAGATTCCCTCCGTGTCTGCCCGACATGGCCGTTTCCCCCCTCCGTGCGACGGCGGCAGCGAAGTCCGTGAGGGGGCTCACACTACGGAGCCGGGTGCTCGCACCTGCCACCACACTTCCACACGTGTAAGAGGGCCCAGCGCAAGACCTGGCGGCATAGCTACCCCCCAAGTACCCCGTCCCGTCTAACCCAGGCACTGTTGACCGGGCGGATCTAGGCCTTTGACTTTCGCCGGACGTGGTTTGACCGATGGACATTTTCACCTGGCTGTGATAGGCCAGCCCATAGGTACACTTCGGATCAAGGTCCGGGCACAACCCACCGCAAGATTCCCTCCGTGTCTGCCCGACATGGCCGTTTCCCCCCTCCGTGCGACGGCGGCAGCGAAGTCCGTGAGGGGGCTCACACTACGGAGCCGGGTGCTCGCACCTGCCACCACACTTCCACACGTGTAAGAGGGCCCAGCGCAATAGCTACCCCCCAAGTACCCCGTCCCGTCTAACCCTGGCATTGTTGACCAGGCGGATCTAGGCCTTTGACTTTCGCCGGACGTGGTTTGACCGATGGACATTTTCACCTGGCTGTGATACGCCAGCCCATAGGTACACTTCGGATCAAGGTCCGGGCAGAACCCACCGCAAGATTCCCTCTGTGTCTGCCCGACGTGGCCGTTTCCCCCCTCCGTGCGACGGCGGCAGTGACGTCCGTGAGGGGGGTCATACTACGGAGCCGCGTGCTTGCACCTGCCACCACACTTCCAGACGTGTAAGAGGGCCCAGCGCAAGACCTGGCGGCATAGCTACCCCCCCCAAGTACCCCGTCCCGTCTAACCCTGGCACTGTTGACCGGGCAGATCTAGGCCTTTGACATTCGCCGGACGTGGTTTGACCGATGGACATTTTCACGTGGCTGTGATAGGCCAGCCCATAGGTACACTTCAGATCAAGGTCCGGGCACAACCCACCGCAAGATTCCCTCCGTGTCTGCCCGACGTGGCCGTTTCCCCCCTCCGTGCGACGGTGGCAGCGACGTCCATGAGGGGGGTCACACTACGGAGCCGGGTGCTAGCACCTGCCACCACACATCCAGACGTGTAAGAGGGCCCAGCGCAAGACCTGGCGGCATAGCTACCCCCCCAAGTACCCCGTTCCATCTAACCATGGCACTGTTGACCGGGCGGATCTAGGCCTTTGACTTTCGCCGGACGTGGTTTGACCGATGGACATTTTCACCTGGCTGTGATAGGCCAGCCCATAGGTACACTTCAGCTCAAGGTCCGGGCACAACCCACCGCAAGATTCCCTCCGTGTCTGCCCGACGTGGCCATTTCCCCCCTCCGTGCGACGGTGGCAGCGACGTCCATGAGGGGGGTCACACTACGGAGCCGGGTGCTCGCACCTGCCACCACACATCCAGACGTGTAAGAGGGCCCAGCGCAAGACCTGGCGGCATAGCTACCCCCCCCCCCCCCCAAGTACCCCGTTCCGTCTAACCATGGCACTGTTGACCGGGCGGATCTAGGCCTTTGATTTTCGCCGGACGTGGATTGACCGATGGACATTTTCACCTGGCTGTGATAGGCCAGCCCATTGGTACACTTTGGATCAATGTCCGGGCACAACCCACTGCAAGATTCCCTCCGTGTCTGCCCGACGTGGCCGTTTCCCCCCTCCGTGCGACGGCGGCAGTGACGTCCGTGAGGCAGGTCACACTACGGAGCCGCGTGCTTGCACCTGCCACCACACTTCTAGACGTGTAAGAGGGCCCAGCGCAAGAACGGGCAGCATAGCTACCGCCCCCCCAAGTACCCCATCCCGTCTAACCCTGGCACTGTTGACCGGGCGGATCTAGGCCTTTGACTTTCGCCGGAAGTGGTTTGACCGATGGACATTTTCAAATGGCTGTGATAGGCCAGCCCATAGGTACACTTCGGATCAAGGTCCGGGCACAACCCACTGCAAGATTCCCTCTGTGTCTGCCCGACGTGGCCGTTTCCCCCCTCCGTGCGACGGCGGCAGCGACGTCCGTGAGGGGGCTCCCACTACGGAGCCGGGTGCTCGCACCTGCCACCACACTTCCAGACGTGCAAGAGGGCCCAGCGCAAGACCTGGCGGCATAGCTACCCCCCCCCCCCCCCAAGTACCCCGTCCCGTCTAACCATGGCACTGTTGACCGGGCGGATCTAGGCCTTTGACTTTCGCCGGACGTGGTTTGACCGATGGACATTTTCACCAGGCTGTGATAGGCCAGCCCATAGGTACACTTTGGATCAAGGTCCGGGCACAACCCACCGCAAGATTCCCTCTTTGTCTGCCCGACGTGGCCGTTTCCCCCCTCCGTGCGACGGCGGCAGCGACGTCCGTGAGGGGGATCCCACTACGGAGCCGGGTGCTCGCACCTGCCACCACACTTCCAGACGTGTAAGAGGGCCCAGCGCAAGACCTGGCGGCATAGCTACCCCCCCCCCAAGTACCCCGTCCCGTCTAACCATGGCACTGTTGACCGGGCGGATCTAGGCCTTTGACTTTCGCCGGACGTGGTTTGACCGATGGACATTTTCACCAGGCTGTGATAGGCCAGCCCATAGGTACACTTTGGATCAAGGTCCGGGCACAACCCACCGCAAGATTCCCTCCGTGTCTGCCCGACGTTGCAGTTTCCCCCCTCCGTGCGACGGCGGCAGTGATGTTCGTGTGGGGGGTCACACTACGGAGCCGCGTGCTTGCACCTGCCACCACACTTCCAGACGTGTAAGAGGGTCCTACGCAAGACCTGGCGGCATAGCTACCCCCCCCCCAAGTACCCCGTCCCGTCTAACACTGGCACTGTTGACCGTGCGGATCTAGGCCTTTGACTTTTGCCGGACATGGTTTGACCGATGGACATTTTCACCTGGCTGTGATAGGCCAGCCCATAGGTACACTTCGGATCAAGGTCCGGGCACAACCCACCGCAAGATTCCCTCCGTGTCTGCCCGACGTGGCCGTTTCCCCCCTCCGTACGACGGCGGCAGCGACGTCCGTGAGGGGGCTCCCACTACGGAGCCGGGTGCTCGTACCTGCCACCACACTTCCAGACGTGTAAGAGGGCCCAACGCAAGACCTGGCGGCATAGCTACCCCCCAAGTACCCTGTCCCGTCTAACCCTGGCACTGTTGACGGGGCGGATCTAGGCCTTTGACTTTCGCCGGACGTGGTTTGACCGATGGACATTTTCACCTGGCTGTGATAGGCCAGCCCATAGGTACACTTCGGATCAAGGTCCGGGCACAACCCATCGCAAGATTCCCTCCGTGTCTGCCTGACGTGGCCGTTCCCCCCCCCCCCCCCCGTGCGACGGCGGCAGCGACGTCCGTGAGGGGGGTCACACTATGGAGCCGGGTGCTCGCACCTGCCACCACACTTCCAGACGTGTAAGAGGGCCCAGCGCAAGACCTGGCGGCATAGCTACCCCCCAAGTACCCCATCCCGTCTAACCATGGCACTGTTGACCGGGCGGATCTAGGCCTTTGACTTTCGCCAGACGTGGTTTGACCGATGGACATTTTCACCTGGCTGTGATAGGCCAGCCCATAGGTACACTTCGGATCAAGGTCCGGGCACAACCCACCGCAAGATTCCCTCCGTGTCTGCCCGACGTGGCCGTTTCTCCCCTCCGTGCGACGGTGGCAGTGACGTCCGTGAGGGGGGTCACACTACGGAGCCGCGTGCTTGCACCTGCCACCACACTTCCAGACGTGTAAGAGGGCCCAGCGCAAGACCTGGCGGCATAGCTACCCTCCCAAGTACCCCGTCCCGTCTAACCCTGTCACTGTTGACCGGACGGATCTAGGCCTTTGACTTTCGCCGGACGTGGTTTGACCGATGGACATTTTCACCTGGTTGTGATAGGCCAGCTCATAGGTACACTTCGGATCAAGGTCCGGGCACAACCCACCGCATGATTCCCTCCGTGTCTGCCCGACGTGGCAGTTTCCCCCCTCCGTGCGACGGCGGCAGTGACGTCCGTGAGGGGGGTCACACTACGGAGCCGCGTGCTTGCACCTGCCACCACACTTCCAGACGTTTAAGAGGGCCCAGCGCAAGACCTGGCGGCATAGCTACCCCCCAAGTACCCCGTCCCGTCTAACACTGGCACTGTCGACCGGGCGGATCTAGGCCTTTGACTTTTGCCGGACGTGGTTTGACCGATGGACATTTTAACCCGGCTGTGATAGGCCAGCCCATAGGTACACTTCAGATCAAGGTCCGGGCACAACCCACCGCAAGATTCCCTCCGTGTCTGCCCGACGTGGCCGTTTCCCCCCTCCGTGCGACGACGGCAGCGACGTCCGTGAGGGGGCTCCCACTTCGGAGCCGGGTGCTCGCACCTGCCACCACACTTCCAGACGTGTAAGAGGGCCCAGCGCAAGACCTGGCGGCATAGCTACCCCCCCAAGTACCCCGTCCCGTCTAACACTGGCACTGTCGACCGGGCGGATCTAGGCCTTTGACTTTTGCCGGACGTGGTTTGACCGATGGACATTTTAACCTGGCTGTGATAGGCCAGCCCATAGGTACACTTCAGATCAAGGTCCGGGCACAACCCACCGCAAGATTCCCTCCGTGTCTGCCCGACGTGGCCGTTTCCCCACTCCGTGCGACGGCGGTAGCGACGTCCGTGAGGGGGCTCCCACTTCGGAGCCGGGTGCTCGCACCTGCCACCACACTTCCAGACGTGTAAGAGGGCCCAGCGCAAGACCTGGCGGCATAGCTACCCCCCAAGTACCCCATCCCGTCTAACCATGGCACTGTTGACCGGGCGGATCTAGGACTTTGACTTTCGCCGGTCGTGGTTTGACCGATGGACATTTTCACCTGGTTGTGATAGGCCAGCCCATAGTTACACTTCGGATCAAGGTCCGGGCACAACCCACCGCAAGATTCCCTCCGTGTCTGCACGACATGGCCGTTTCCCCCCTCCGTGCGACGGCGGCAGCGACATCCGTGACGGGGCTCACACTACGGAGCCGGGTGCTCGCACCTGCCACCACACTTCCAGACGTGTAAGAGGGCCCAGCGCAAGACCTGGCGGCATAGCTACCCCCCAAGTACCCCGTCCCGTCTAACCCTGGCACTGTTGACTAGGCGGATCTAGGCCTTTGACTTTCGCCGGACGTGGTTTGACCGATGGACATTTTCACCTGGCTGTGATACGCCAGCCCATAGGTACACTTCGAATCAAGGTCCGGGCAGAACCCACCGCAAGATTCCCTCTGTGTCTGCCCGACGTGGCCGTTTCCCCCCTCCGTGCGACGGCGGCAGTGACGTCCGTGAGGGGGGTCACACTACGGAGCCGCGTGCTTGCACCTGCCACCACACTTCCAGACGTGTACGAGGGCCCAGCGCAAGACTTGGCGGCATAGCTACCCCCCAAGTACCCCGTCCCGTCTAACCCTGGCACTGTTGACCGGGCGGATCTAGGCCTTTGACTTTCGCCGGACGTGGTTTGACCGATGGACATTTTCACCTGGCTGTGATAGGCCAGCCCTTAGGTACACTTCAGATCAAGGTCCGGGCACAACCCACCGCAAGATTCCCTCCGTGTCTGCCCGACGTGGCCGTTTCCCCCCTTCGTGCGACGGCGGCAGTGACGTCCGTGAGGGGGGTCACACTACGGAGCCGCGTGCTTGCACCTGCCACCACACTTCCAGACGTGTAAGAGGGCCCAGCGCAAGAACTGGCGGCATAGCTACCCCCCCCCCCCCCAAGTACCCCGTCCCGTCTAACCCTGGCACTGTTGACCGGGCGGATCTAGGCCTTTGACTTTCGCCGGACGTGGTTTGACCGATGGACATTTTCACCTGGCTGTGATAGGCCAGACAATAGGTACACTTCGGATCAAGGTCCGGGCACAAACCACCGGAAGATTCCCTCTGTGTCTGCCCGACGTGGCCGTTTCCCCCCTCCGTGCGACGGCGGCAGCGACGTCCGTGAGGGGGGCTCCCACTACGGAGCCGGGTGCTCGCACCTGCCACCACTCTTCCAGACGTGTAAGAGGGCCCAGCGCAAGACCTGGCGGCATAGCTACCCCCCCCCCCAAGTACCCCGTCCCGTCTAACCATGGCACTGTTGACCGGGCGGATCTAGGCCTTTGACTTTCGCCGGATGTGGTTTGACCGATGGACATTTTCACCAGGCTGTGATAGGCCAGCCCATAGGTACACTTTGGATCAAGGTCCGGGCACAACCCACCGCAAGATTCCCTCCGTGTCTGCCCGACGTGGCAGTTTCCCCCCTCCGTGCGACGGTGGCAGTGATGTTCGTGAGGGGGGTCACACTACGGAGCCGCGTGCTTGCACCTGCCACCACACTTCCAGACGTGTAAGAGGTCCCAGCGCAAGACCTGGCGGCATAGCTACCCCCCCCCCAAGTACCCCGTCCCATCTAACACTGGCACTGTTGACCGGGCGGATCTAGGCCTTTGACTTTTGCCGGACGTGGTTTGACCGATGGACATTTTCACCTGGCTGTGATAGGCCAGCCCATAGGTACACTTCGGATCAAGGTCCGGGCACAACCCACTGCAAGATTCCCTCCGTGTCTGCCCGACGTGGCCGTTTCCACCCTCCGTGCGACGGCGGCAGCGACGTCCGTGAGGGGGCTCCCACTACGGAGCCGGGTGCTCGCACCTGCCACCACACTTCCAGACGTGTAAGAGGGCCCAGCGCAAGACCTGGCGGCATAGCTACCCCCCAAGTACCCCGTCCCATCTAACACTGGCACTGTTGACCGGGCGGATCTAGGCCTTTGACTTTCGCCGGACGTGGTTTGACCGATGGACATTTTCACCTGGCTGTGATAGGCCAGCCCATAGGTACACTTCGGATCAAGGTCCGGGCACAACCCACCGCAAGATTCCCTCCGTGTCTGCCTGACGTGGCCGTTCCCCCCCCCCCCCCCCCCGTGCGACGGCGGCAGCGACGTCCGTGAGGGGGGTCACACTATGGAGCCGGGTGCTCGCACCTGCCACCACAGTTCCAGACGTGTAAGAGGGCCCAGCGGAAGACCTGGCGGCATAGCTACCCCCCCCCCCAAGTACCCCGTCCCGTCTAACCCTGGCACTGTTGACCGGGCGGATCTAGGCCTTTGACTTTTGCCGGACGTGGTTTGACCGATGGACATTTTAACCTGGCTGTGATAGGCCAGCCCATAGGTACACTTCGGATCAAGGTCCGGGCACAACCCACCGCAAGATTCCCTCCGTGTCTGCCCGACGTGGCCGTTTCCACCCTCCGTGCGACGGCGGCAGCGACGTCCGTGAGGGGGCTCCCACTACGGAGCCGGGTGCTCGCACCTGCCACCACACTTCCAGACGTGTAAGAGGGCCCAGCGCAAGACCTGGCGGCATAGCTACCCCCCAAGTACCCCGTCCCATCTAACCCTGGCACTGTTGACCGGGCGGATCTAGGCCTTTGACTTTTGACGGACGTGGTTTGACCGATGGACATTTTCACCTGGCTGTGATAGGCCAGCCCATAGGTACACTTCGGATCAAGGTCCGGGCAAGATTCCCTCCGTGTCTGCCTGACGTGGCCGTTCCCCCCCCCCTCCCCGTGCGACGGCGGCAGCGACGTCCGTGAGGGGGGTCACACTACGGAGCCGGGTGCTCGCACCTGCCACCACACTTCCAGACGTGTAAGAGGGCCCAACGCAAGATCTGGCGGCATAGCTACCCCCCAAGTACCCCATCCCGTCTAACCATGGCACTGTTGACCGGGCGGATCAAGGCCTTTGACTTTCGCCGGACGATGTTTGACCGATGGACATTTTCACCTGGCTGTGATAGGCCAGCCCACAGGTACACTTCGGATCAAGGTCCGGGCACAACCCACCGCAAGATTCCCTCCGTGTCTGCCCGACGTGGCCGTTTCTCCCCTCCGTGCGATGGCGGCAGTGACGTCCGTGAGGGGGGTCACACTACGGAGCCGCGTGCTTGCACCTGCCACCACACTTCCAGACGTGTAAGAGGGCCCAACGCAAGACCTGGCGGCATAGCTACCCTCCCAAGTACCCCGTCCTGTCTAACCCTGGCACTGTTGACCGGGCGGATCTAGGCCTTTAAATTTCGCCGGACGTGGTTTGACCGATGGACATTTTCACCTGGCTGTGATAGGCCAGCCCATAGGTACACTTCGGATCAAGGTCCCGGCACAACCCACCGCAAGATTCCTTCCGTGTCTGCCCGACGTGGCAGTTTCCCCCCTCCGTGCGACGGCGGCAGTGACGTCCGTGACGGGGGTCACACTACGGAGCCGCGTGCTTGCACCTGCCACCACACTTCCAGACGTGTAAGAGGGCCCAGCGCAAGACCTGGCGGCATAGCTACCCCCCCCAAGTACCCCGTCCCGTCTAACACTGGCCCTGTTGATCGGGCGGATCTAGGCCTTTGACTTTTGCCGGACGTGGTTTGACCGATGGACATTTTCACCTGGCTGTGATAGGCCAGCCCATAGGTACACTTCGGATCAAGGTCCGGGCACAAACCACCGCAAGATTCCCTCCGTGTCTGCCCGACGTGGCCGTTTCCCCCCTCCGTGCGACGGCGGCAGCGACGTCCGTGAGGGGGCTCCCACTACGGAGTCGGGTGCTCGCACCTGCCACCACACTTCCAGACGTGTAAGAGGGCCCAGCGCAGGACCTGGCGGCATAGCTACCCCCCAAGTACCCCGTCCCGTCTAACCCTGGCACTGTTGACCGGGCGGATCTAGGCCTTTGACTTTCGCCGGACGTGGTTTGACCGATGGACATTTTCACCTGGCTGTGATAGGCCAGCCCATAGGTACACTTCGGATCAAGGTACGGGCACAACCCACCGGAAGATTCCCTCCGTGCCTGCCTGACGTGGCCGTTCCCCCCCCCCCCCCGTGCGACGGCGGCAGCGACGTCCGTGAGGGGGGTCACACTATGGAGCCGGGTGCTCGCACCTGCCACCACACTTCCAGACGTGTAAGAGGGCCCAGCGCAAGACCTGGCGGCATAGCTACCCCCCAAGTACCCCATCCCGTCTAACCATGGCACTGTTGACCGGGCGGATCTAGGCCTTTGACTTTCGCCGGACGTGGTTTGACCGATGGACATTTTCATCTGGCTGTGATAGGCCAGCCTATAGGTACACTTCGGATCAATGTCCGGGCACAACCCACCGCAAGATTCCCTCCGTGTCTGCCCGACGTGGCCGTTTCTCCCCTCCGTGCGACGGCGGCAGTGACGTCCGTGAGGGGAGTCACACTACGGAGCCGCGTGCTTCCACCTGGCACCACACTTCTAGACATGTAAGAGGGCCCAGCGCAAGACCTGGCGGCATAGCTACCCTCCGAAGTACCCCGTCCCGTCTAACCCTGGCACTGTTGACCGGGCGGATCTAGGCCTTTGACTTTCGCCGGACGTGGTTTGACCGATGGACATTTTCACCTGGCTGTCATAGGCCAGCCCATAGGTACACTTCGCATCAAGGTCCGGGCACAACCCACCGCAAGATTCCTTCCGTGTCTGCCCGACGTGGCCGTCTCCCCCCTCCGTGCGACGGCGGCAGCGACGTCCGTGAGGGGGGTCACACTACGGAGCCGGGTGCTCGCACCTGCCACTACACTTCCAGACATGTAAGAGGGCCCAGCGCAAGACCTGGCGGCATAGCTACCCCCCAAGTACCCCGTCCCGTCTAACCATGGCACTGTTGACCGGCGGATCTAGGCCTTTGACTTTCGCCGGACGTGGTTTGACCGATGGACATTTTCACCTGGCTGTGATAGGCCAGCCCATAGGTACACTTCGAATCAATGTCCGGGCACAACCCACCGCAAGATTCCCTCCGTGTCTGCCCGACGTGGCCGTTTCCACCCACCGTGCGATGGCGGCAGTGACGTCCGTGAGGGGGGTCACACTACGGAGCCGCGTGCTTGCACCTGCCACCACACTTCCGGACGTGTAAGAGGGACCAACGCAAGACCTGGCGGCATAGCTACCCCCCCCCCCCAAGTACCCCGTCCCGTCTAACCATGGCACTGTTGACCGGGCGGATCTAGGCCTTTGACTTTCGCCGGACGTGGTTTGACCGATGGACATTTTCACCTGGCTGTGATAGGCCAGCCCACAGGTACACTTTAGATCAAGGTCCGGGCACAACCCACCGCAAGATTCCTTCCGTGTCTGCCCGACGTGGCCGTTTCCCCCCTCCGTGCAACGGCGGCAGCGACGTCCGTGAGGGGGGTCACACTATGGAGCCGGGTGCTCGCACCTGCCACTACAATTCCAGACATGTAAGAGGGCCCAGCGCAAGACCTGGCGGCATAGCTACCCCCCAAGTACCCCGTCCCGTCTGACCATGGCACTGTTGACCGGCGGATCTAGGCCTTTGACTTTCACCGGACGTGGTTTGACCGATGGACATTTTCACCTGGCTGTGATAGGCCAGCCCATAGGTACACTTCGGATCAAGGTCCGGGCACAACCCACCGCAAGATTCCCTCCGTGTCTGCCCGACGTGGCCGTTTCTCCCCTCCGTGCGATGGTGGCAGTGACGTCCGTGAGGGGGGTCACACTACGGAGCCGCGTGCTTGCACCTGCCACCACACTTCCAGACGTGTAAGAGGGCCCAACGCAAGACCTGGCGGCATAGCTACCCTCCCAAGTACCCCGTCCTGTCTAACCCTGGCACTGTTGACCGGGCGGATCTAGGCCTTTGAATTTCGCCGGACGTGGTTTGACCGATGGACATTTTCACCTGGCTGTGATAGGCCAGCCCATAGGTACACTTCGGATCAAGGTCCCGGCACAAACCACCGCAAGATTCCTTCCGTGTCTGCCCGACGTGGCAGTTTCCCCCCTCCGTGCGACGGCGGCAGTGACGTCCGTGACGGGGGTCACACTACGGAGCCGCGTGCTTGCACCTGCCACCACACTTCCAGACGTGTAAGAGGGCCCAGCGCAAGACCTGGCGGCATAGCTACCCCCCCAAATACCCCGTCCCGTCTAACACTGGCACTGTTGATCGGGCGGATCTAAGCCTTTGACTTTTGCCGGACGTGGTTTGACCGATGGACATTTTCACCTGGCTGTGATAGTCCAGCCCATAGGTACACTTCGGATCAAGGTCCGGGCACAACCCACCGCAAGATTCCCTCCGTGTCTGCCCGACGTGGCCGTTTCCCCCTCCGTGCGACGGCGGCAGCGACGTCCGTGAGGGGGCTCCCACTACGGAGTCGGGTGCTCGCACCTGCCACCACACTTCCAGACGTGTAAGAGGGCCCAGCGCAAGACCTGGCGGCATAGCTACCACCCAAGTACCCCGTCCCGTCTAACCCTGGCACTGTTGACCGGGCGGATCTAGGCCTTTGACTTTCGCCGGACGTGGTTTGACCGATGGACATTTTCACCTGGCTGTGATAGGCCAGCCCATAGGTACACTTCGGATCAAGGTCCGGGCACAACCCACCGCAAGATTCCCTCTGTGTCTGCCTGACGTGGCCGTTCCCCCCCCCCCCCGTGCGACGGCGGCAGCGACGTCCGTGAGAGGGGTCACACTATGGAGCCGGGTGCTCGCACCTGCCACCACACTTCCAGACGTGTAAGAGGGCCCAGCGCAAGACCTGGCGGCATAGCTACCCCCCCAAGTACCCCGTCCCGTCTAACCCTGGCACTGTTGACCGGGTGGATCTAGGCCTTTGACTTTTGCCGGACGTGGTTTGACCGATGGACATTTTCACCTGGCTGTGATAGGCCAGCCCATAGGTACACTTCGGATCAAGGTCCGGGCACAACCCACAGCAAGATTCCCTTCGTGTCTGCCCGACGTGGCCGTTTCCACCCTCCGTGCGACGGCGGCAGCGACGTCCGTGAGGGGGCTCCTGTTGGAAATATGCCCTAGAGGCAATAATAAATTGGTTATTATTATATTTCCTTGTTCATGATAATCGTTTATTATCCATGCTATAATTGTATTGATTGGAAACTCAAATACATGTGTGGGTACATAGACAACACTGTGTCCCTAGTAAGCCTCTAGTTGACTAGCTCGTTGATCAAAGATGGTTAAGGTTTCCTAGCCATTGACATGAGATGTCATTTGATAACGGGATCACATCATTAGGAGAATGATGTGATGGACAAGACCCAAACTGTAAACGTAGCATTTGATCGTGTCAGTTTATTGCTATTGTTTTCTGCATGTCAAGTATCTGTTCCTTTGACCATGAGATCATGCAACTCTCTGACACCGGAGGAATACCTTGTGTGTATCAAACGTCGCAACGTAACTGGGTGACTATAAAGGTGCTCTACAGGTATCTCCGAGGGTGTCTGTTGGGTTGGCATGGATCAAGACTGGGATTTGTTACTCCGTATGACGGAGAGGTATCTCAGGGCCCACTCGGTAATACAACATCACATTGAGCCTTGCAAGCAAAGTGACTAAGAGTTAGCCACAGGATCTTGTATTACGGAACGAGTAAAGAGACTTGCCGGTAACGAGATTGAACTAGGTATAGTGATACCGACGATCGAATCTCGGGCAAGTAACATACCGAAGAACAAAGGGAACAGCATACGGGATTAACTGAATCCTTGACATAGAGGTTCGACCGATAAAGATCTTCGTAGAATATGTAGGAGCCAATATGGGCATCCAGGTCCCGCTATTGGTTATTGATCGTAGAAGTGTCTCGGTCATGTCTACATAGTTCTCGAACCCGCAGGGTCTACACACTTAACGTTTGGTGACGATTAGTATAATTGAGTTATTATGTTGGTGACCGAAAGTTGTTCGGAGTCCCGGATAAGATCCCGGACATGACGAGGATCTCCGGAATAGTCCGGAGGTAAAGATTGATATATGTGATAATAGTGTTTTGATCTCTGGAAGGGTTCCGAAGTTCACCGGAAGGGGTTCCGGATGTTTACCGAAGTGTTCGGGTGCAGCAACACTTTATATGAGCCAAAGGGATAAAGCCCACAAGGTATTGGAAAGTGCAAAAGTAGTTTTGCTGCCGCGTAAGCGGTACTACCGCTTGGTGAAGCGGTACTACCGCCGGAGCGGTACTACCGCTTGTGTGAAGCGGTACTACCGCCCAAGCGGTACTACCGCTTGTGTGAAGCGGTACTACCGCTTGTGCGCGGCTGTGCACGGTTCGGCAGGGATCCGAGTTGGACTCTTTCCCTGCGGGCCAAACCGACCTTGTGCGGGCAAAACCGACCCGGAGGAGGCTTTTACTCCAAGTTTAGACCCCAAGGCTCAACATATAAATAGAGGGGCAGGGCTAGCACACGGGATACATCAGGATTTCCCAAGCCGTGTGCCGGCAACCCTAGCCCTCTAGTTCCTCCGTCATAATCTCCGTAGTGCTTGGCGAAGCCCTGCAGAGATTGTTCCTCACCACCATCACCACGCCGTCGTGCTGCTGGAACTCAACCACTACTTCACCATCGCTCGCTGGATCGAGGAGGTGAAGGCGTCATCAAGCCGTACGTGTGTTGAACGCGGAGGTGCCGTCCGTTCGGCACTAGATCGGAAGGATCGTGATTGGATCGCGGGACGCTCGGCGATTTGGATCGCGAAGACGTTCGACTACATCAACCGCGTTTATTAACGCTTCCGCTTAGCGATCTACAAGGGTATGTAGATTCACTCTCCCTCTCGTAGATGCTCATCACCATGGATAGATCTTGCGTGTGCGTAGGAAAAATTTTGTTTCCCATGCAACGTTCCCCAACAGTGGCATCATGAGCTAGGTCTATGCGTAGATGAGATCTCGAGTAGAACACAAACGAGTTGTGGGCGTGGGTGTATACATATTGCTTGCCGTTACTAGTTGATACTTGATTCCGCGGTATTGTGAGATGAAGCGGCCTGGACCGACATTACGCGTACGCTTACGCGAGACTGGTTTCACCGCTGCGTGCACTTGTTGCATAAAGGTGACTGGCAGGTGTCTGTCTCTCTCACTTTAGTTGAATCGGTTCAATGAAGAGGGTTCTTTTAGAAGATCAAAAAGCAATCACTACACCACGTTGTGGTTTTGCGTAGGTAAGAACGGTTCTTGCAAACCCGTAGCAGCCACGTAAAATTTGCAACAACAATTAGAGGACGTCTAACTTGTTTTTGCAGGGTATGTTGTGATGTGATATGGCCAATTACATGATGAGATATATGTGATGTATGAGATGATCATGTTTTGTATAGAATATCACGACTTGCATGTCGATGAGTACGGCAACTGGCAGGAGCCATAGAGTTGTCTTTAATTATTGTATGACCTGCGTGTCAATCATTAAGCGCTATGTAATGCTTTACTTTATCGCTAAACGTTAGCAATAGTCGTGGAAGCAACAGTCGGCGCGACAACCTTATGGCGACACGTTGATGGAGATCAAGATGATGGAGATCATGGTGTCATGCCGGTGACGATGGAGATCATGCCGGTGCTTTGGAGATGGAGATCAAAAGCACAAGTTCATGGCCATATCATGTCACTTATGATTTGCATGTGATGTTAATCCTTTTATGCATCTTATTTTGCTTAGGACGACGGTAGCATTATAAGGTGATCCCTCACTTAAATTTCAAGATAAATTGTGTTCTCCCCAAGTGTGCACCGTTGCGAAAGTTCGTCGTTTCGAGACACGCCGTGATGATCGGGTGTGATAGACTCTACGTTCGCATACAACGGGTGTAAGCCATGTTACACGTGCGGAACACTCGGGTTAAACTTGACGAGCCTAGCATGTACAGACATGGCCTCGGAACACAAGAGACCGAAAGGTCGAACATGAGTCATATAGTAGATATGATCAACATGAAGATGTTCACCATTGAAACCACCTCAACTCACGTGATGATTGGACTTGAGTTGGTGGATTTGGATCATGTTACACTCGAATGATCGGAGGGATGTCAATTTGAGTGGGAGTTTTTTAAATATGATTAACTAAACTCATTATCTAAGAACAATAGTCTAAGTTGTCTTTGCTATATTTATGTTGTAGATCATGGCTCGCGCAGTAGCACCCCTGAATTTTAATGCGTTCCTAGAGAAAGCTAAGTTGAAAGATGATGGAAGTAACTTTGTGGACTGGGCCCGTAATCTAAGGATTATCCTTACGGCTTCCCAGAAGGCTTATGTCCTTGATGCACCGCTTGGTGATCCACCTGCTCCAGTTGAGTCTCTAGACGTTGTGAACGCCTGGCAGGCTCGTTCTGATGATTACTCAATAGTTCAATGTGCAATGTTGTATGGCTTAGAACCGGGACTTCAAAGACGTTTTGAACGTCATGGAGCATATGAGATGTTCCAGGAATTGAAGTTTATCTTTCAGAAGAATCCCCGGATCGAGAGATATGAGATCTCCGATAAGTTCTATGCTTGCAAGATGGAGGAGAACGGGTCTATCAGTGATCACGTGCTCAGAATGTCTGGGTACTCCACCCGCCTGGCTGAGTTAGGGATGCCCCTTCCGCCAGAGGCTATCACTGACAGAGTTCTTCAATCATAGCCACCTAGCTACAAGAGCTTCGTGTTGAACTATAACATGCACGGGATGAACAAGTCAGTCGCCGAGCTGTTTGCGATGCTGAAAGCCGCTGAGTCTGAAATTCAGAAGGAGCATCAAGTGTTGATGGTCAATAAAACCACTAGTTTCAAGAAAAATGGCAAGGGTAAGAAGGGTAACTCCAAGCAGAGTGGCAAAGCAGTTGCTCCTCTCGTGAAGAAACCCAAGGCTGGACCCAAACCAGAAACTGTGTGTTTTCATTGCAAGGGAACTGGACACTGGAAGCGGAATTGCCCCAAGTATTTGGCTGACAAGAAGGCGGCCAACAACAAACAAGGTATATATGATATACATGTTATTGATGTGTACCTTACCAACTCTCGTTGTAGTGCCTGGGTATTTGATACCGGTGCGGTTGCTCATATTTGCAACTCAAAACAGGAACTGCGGAATAGACGGAGGCTGGCAAAGGACGAAGTGACGATGCGCGTGGGAAATGGTTCCAAGGTTGATGTGATCGCCGTCGGCACGCTCGCTCTTCGATTACCGTCGGGATTAGTGATGAACCTAAATAAGTGTTATTTGGTGCCTGCGTTAAGCATGAACATTATATCTGGATCTTGTTTATTGCGAGACGGTTACTCATTTAAATCAGAGAATAATGGTTGTTCTATTTATATGAGTAATATCTTTTATGGTCATGCACCCGATGTGAGGGGTTTATTCTTGTTGAATCTAGATAGTAATGATACACATGTTCATAACATTGATGCCAAAAGATGTAGAATTGATAATGATAATACCACTTTCTTGTGGCACTGCCGTTTAGGTCATATTGGCGTAAAACGCATGAAGAAGCTCCATGCTGATGGACTTTTGGAGTCACTTGATTTTGAATCACTTGACACATGTGAGCCATGCCTCATGGGCAAGATGACTAAAACGCCGTTCTCTGGAACAATGGAACGGGCAAGTGACTTATTGGAAATCATACATACTGATGTGTGCGGTCCGATGAGCATTGAGGCGCGCGGTGGTTATCGTTACTTTCTCACCTTCACTGATGACTTAAGTAGATATGGGTATATTTACTTAATGAAACACAAGTCTGAAACATTTGAAAAGTTCAAACAATTTCAGAGTGAAGTTGAGAATCATCGTAACAAGAAGATTAAATTCCTACGATCTGATCGAGGAGGAGAATATCTGAGTTATGAGTTTGGCAGTCACTTAAGACAGTGTGGAATTGTTTCACAATTAACACCGCCTGGAACACCACAGCGTAATGGTGTGTCCGAACGTCGTAATCGAACTTTATTGGATATGGTGCGATCTATGATGTCTCTTGCCGATTTGCCACTATCGTTTTGGGGTTATGCATTAGAGACAGCTGCATTCACTTTAAATAGGGCACCATCGAAATCCGTTGAGACGACGCCATATGAACTTTGGTTTGACAAGAAGCCAAAGCTGTCGTTTCTTAAAGTTTGGGGATGTGATGCTTATGTCAAAAAGCTTCAGCCTGAAAAGCTGGAACCCAAAGCGGAGAAATGCGTCTTCATAGGATACCCAAAAGAGACAGTTGGGTATACCTTCTACCTCAGATCCGAAGGCAAAGTGTTTGTCGCTAAAAACGGAACATTTCTTGAGAAAGAGTTTCTCTCGAAAGAATTGAGTGGGAGGAAGATAGAACTTGATGAGGTTGTTGAACCTTTACTTCAACCTGAGAGTAGCGCAGCGCAGAAAGTTGTTTCTGTGGAGCCTACATTAGCTGAAGAGGAAGTTAATGATGATGATCATGAAGCTTTAGATCAAGTTGCTATCGAACCTCGTAGGTCGACAAGGACGCGTACTGCTCCTGAGTGGTACGGCAACCCTGTCTTAGAGGTCATGTTGTTAGACAACGATGAACCTACGAGCTATGGAGAAGCGATGATGAGCCCGGATTCCGAGAAGTGGTTAGAGGCCATGAAATCCGAGATGGGATCCATGTATGAAAACAAAGTATGGACTTTGGAAGTATTACCTGAAGGGCGTAAGGCCATTCAGAACAAATGGATCTTTAAGAGGAAGACGGACGCGGACGGTAATGTCACCGTCTATAAAGCTCGACTTGTGGCAAAGGGTTTTTCACAAGTTCAAGGAGTTGACTACGATGAGACCTTCTCACCCGTAGCGATGCTTAAGTCCGTCAGAATCATGTTAGCAATAGCTGCCTTTTTCGATTATGAAATTTGGCAGATGGATGTCAAAACAGCGTTCCTTAACGGTTTCCTTAAGGAAGAGTTGTATATGATGCAACCAGAAGGTTTTGTCGATCCAGAGAATGCTGACAAAGTTTGCAAACTCCAGCGATCCATTTATGGACTGGTGCAAGCATCTCGGAGTTGGAATCTTCGTTTTGATGAGGTGATCAAAGCGTTCGAGTTTATACAAGTTTACGGAGAAGCTTGTATTTACAAGAAAGTGAGTGGGAGCTCTATAGCGTTTCTAATATTATATGTGGATGACATATTGTTGATTGGAAACAATATAGAAATGCTGGAAAGCGTAAAGGAATATTTGAACAAGAGTTTTTCAATGAAGGACCTAGGAGAAGCTGCTTTCATATTAGGCATCAAGATCTATAGAGATAGATCAAGACGCTTAATAGGACTTTCACAAAGCACATACCTTGATAAGATTTTGAAGAAGTTCAAAATGGATCAGTCCAAGAAGGGGTTCTTGCCTGTTTTGCAAGGTGTGAAGTTGAGTAAGACTCAATGCCCAGTGACTGCAGAAGATAGAGAAAAGATGAGTGTCATCCCCTATGCTTCGGCCATAGGCTCTATCATGTATGCAATGCTGTGCACAAGACCCGATGTCAGCCTTGCCATAAGTATGGTCGGAAGGTTTCAAAGTGATCCAGGAATGGAACACTGGACGGCGGTCAAGAATATCCTGAAGTACCTGAAAAGGACTAAGGACATGTTTCTCGTTTATGGAGGTGATCAAGAGCTCATCGTAAAGGGTTACGTCGATGCAAGCTTTGACACTGATCCGGATGACTCTAAGTCGCAAACCGGATACGTATTTATTCTTAATGGGGGTGCGGTTAGCTGGTGCAGTTCCAAGCAAAGCGTGGTAGCAGATTCTACATGCGAAGCGGAGTACATCGCTGCCTCGGAGGCGGCGAAGGAAGGTGTCTGGATGAAGGAGTTCATGACAGATCTTGGAGTAGTGCCTAGTGCACTTAACCCAATGACTCTGTTTTGTGATAATACTGGTGCCATTGCTCTAGCCAAGGAACCAAGATTTCACAAGAGGACCAGACACATAAAGCGACGTTTCAATTCCATCCGCGATTACATCAAGGAGGACGACATAAATATTTGCAAAGTACACACGGATCTGAATGTTGCAGATCCGATGACTAAACCTCTTCCAAGGGCTAAACATGAACAACACCAGAACTGCATGGGTGTTCGATTCATTACAATGTAAATCACATAGTGATGTGAACTAGATTATTGACTCTAGTGCAAGTGGGAGACTGTTGGAAATATGCCCTAGAGGCAATAATAAATTGGTTATTATTATATTTCCTTGTTCATGATAATCGTTTATTATCCATGCTATAATTGTATTGATTGGAAACTCAAATACATGTGTGGGTACATAGACAACACTGTGTCCCTAGTAAGCCTCTAGTTGACTAGCTCGTTGATCAAAGATGGTTAAGGTTTCCTAGCCATTGACATGAGATGTCATTTGATAACGGGATCACATCATTAGGAGAATGATGTGATGGACAAGACCCAAACTGTAAACGTAGCATTTGATCGTGTCAGTTTATTGCTATTGTTTTCTGCATGTCAAGTATCTGTTCCTTTGACCATGAGATCATGCAACTCTCTGACACCGGAGGAATACCTTGTGTGTATCAAACGTCGCAACGTAACTGGGTGACTATAAAGGTGCTCTACAGGTATCTCCGAGGGTGTCTGTTGGGTTGGCATGGATCAAGACTGGGATTTGTTACTCCGTATGACGGAGAGGTATCTCAGGGCCCACTCGGTAATACAACATCACATTGAGCCTTGCAAGCAAAGTGACTAAAGAGTTAGCCACAGGATCTTGTATTACGGAACGAGTAAAGAGACTTGCCGGTAACGAGATTGAACTAGGTATAGTGATACCGACGATCGAATCTCGGGCAAGTAACATACCGAAGAACAAAGGGAACAGCATACGGGATTAACTGAATCCTTGACATAGAGGTTCGACCGATAAAGATCTTCGTAGAATATGTAGGAGCCAATATGGGCATCCAGGTCCCGCTATTGGTTATTGATCGTAGAAGTGTCTCGGTCATGTCTACATAGTTCTCGAACCCGCAGGGTCTACACACTTAACGTTTGGTGACGATTAGTATAATTGAGTTATTATGTTGGTGACCGAAAGTTGTTCGGAGTCCCGGATAAGATCCCGGACATGACGAGGATCTCCGGAATAGTCCGGAGGTAAAGATTGATATATGTGATAATAGTGTTTTGATCTCTGGAAGGGTTCCGAAGTTCACCGGAAGGGGTTCCGGATGTTTACCGAAGTGTTCGGGTGCAGCAACACTTTATATGAGCCAAAGGGATAAAGCCCACAAGGTATTGGAAAGTGCAAAAGTAGTTTTGCTGCCGCGTAAGCGGTACTACCGCCGGAGCGGTACTACCGCTTGTGTGAAGCGGTACTACCGCCCAAGCGGTACTACCGCTTGTGTGAAGCGGTACTACCGCTTGTGCGCGGCTGTGCACGGTTCGGCAGGGATCCGAGTTGGACTCTTTCCCTGCGGGCCAAACCGACCTTGTGCGGGCAAAACCGACCCGGAGGAGGCTTTTACTCCAAGTTTAGACCCCAAGGCTCAACATATAAATAGAGGGGCAGGGCTAGCACACGGGATACATCAGGATTTCCCAAGCCGTGTGCCGGCAACCCTAGCCCTCTAGTTCCTCCGTCATAATCTCCGTAGTGCTTGGCGAAGCCCTGCAGAGATTGTTCCTCACCACCATCACCACGCCGTCGTGCTGCTGGAACTCAACCACTACTTCACCATCGCTCGCTGGATCGAGGAGGTGAAGGCGTCATCAAGCCGTACGTGTGTTGAACGCGGAGGTGCCGTCCGTTCGGCACTAGATCGGAAGGATCGTGATTGGATCGCGGGACGCTCGGCGATTTGGATCGCGAAGACGTTCGACTACATCAACCGCGTTTATTAACGCTTCCGCTTAGCGATCTACAAGGGTATGTAGATTCACTCTCCCTCTCGTAGATGCTCATCACCATGGATAGATCTTGCGTGTGCGTAGGAAAAATTTTGTTTCCCATGCAACGTTCCCCAACAGCTCCCACTACGGAGCCGGGTGCTCGCATCTGCCACCACACTTCCAGACGTGTAAGAGGGCCCAGCGCAAGACCTGGCGGCATAGCTACCCCCCAAGTACCCCGTCCCATCTAACCCTGGCACTGTTGACCGGGCGGATCTAGGCCTTTGACTTTTGACGGACGTGGTTTGACCGATGGACATTTTCACCTGGCTGTGATAGGCCAGCCCATAGGTACAATTCGGATCAAGGTCCAGGCAAGATTCACTCCGTGTCTGCCTGACGTGGCCGTTCCCCCGGCCCCTCCCCGTGCGACGGCGGCAGCGACGTCCGTGAGGGGGGTCACACTACGGAGCCGGGTGCTCGCACCTGCCACCACACTTCCAGACGTGTAAGAGGGCCCAATGCAAGACCTGGCGGCATAGCTACCCCCCAAGTACCCCATCCCGTCTAACCATGGCACTGTTGACCGGGCAGATCTAGGCCTTTGACTTTTGCCGGACGTGGTTTGACCGATGGACATTTTCACCTGGCTGTGATAGGCCAGCCCACAGGTACACTTCGGATCAAGGTCCGGGCACAACCCACCGCAAGATTCCCTCCGTGTCTGCCCGACGTGGCCGTTTCTCCCCTCCGTGCGATGGCGGCAGTGACGTCCGTGAGGGGGGTCACACTACGGAGCCGCGTGCTTGCACCTGCCACCACACTTCCAGACGTGTAAGAGGGCCCAACGCAAGACCTGGCGGCATAGCTACCCTCCCAAGTACCCCGTCCTGTCTAACCCTGGCACTGTTGACCGGGCGGATCTAGGCCTTTGAATTTCGCCGGACGTGGTTTGACCGATGGACATTTTCACCTGGCTGTGATAGGCCAGCCCATAGGTACACTTCGGATCAAGGTCCCGGCACAACCCACCGCAAGATTCCTTCCGTGTCTGCCCGACGTGGCAGTTTCCCCCCTCCGTGCGACGGTGGCAGTGACGTCCGTGACGGGGGTCACACTACGGAGACGCGTGCTTGCACCTGCCACCACACTTCCAGACGTGTAAGAGGGCCCAGCGCAAGACCTGGCGGCATAGCTACCCCCCCAAGTACCCCGTCCAGTCTAACACTGGCACTGTTGATCGGGCGGATCTAGGCCTTTGACTTTTGCCGGACGTGGTTTGACCGATGGACATTTTCACCTGGCTGTGATAGGCCAGCCCATAGGTACACTTCGGATCAAGGTCCGGGCACAACCCACCGCAAGATTCCCTCCGTGTCTGCCCGACGTGGCCGTTTCCCCCCTCCGTGCGACGGCGGCAGTGACGTCCGTGAGGGGGCTCCCACTACGGAGTCGGGTGCTCGCACCTGCCACCACACTTCCAGACGTGTAAGAGGGCCCAGCGCAAGACCTGGCGGCATAGCTACCCCCCAAGTACCCCGTCCCGTCTAACCCTGGCACTGTTGACCGGGCGGATCTAGGCCTTTGACTTTCGCCGGACGTGGTTTGACCGATGGACATTTTCACCTGGCTGTGATAGGCCAGCCCATAGGTACACTTCGGATCAAGGTCCGGGCACAACCCACCGCAAGATTCCCTCCGTGTCTGCCTGACGTGGCCGTTCCCCCCCCCCCCTCCGTGCGACGGCGGCAGTGACGTCCGTGAGGGGAGTCACACTACGGAGCCGCGTGCTTCCACCTGGCACCACACTTCTAGACGTGTAAGAGGGCCCAGCGCAAGACCTGGCGGCATAGCTACCCTCCGAAGTACCCCGTCCCGTCTAACCCTAGCACTGTTGACCGGGCGGATCTAGGCCTTTGACTTTCGCCGGACGTGGTTTGACCGATGGACATTTTCACCTGGCTGTCATAGGCCAGCCCATAGGTACACTTCGCATCAAGGTCCGGGCACAACCCACCGCAAGATTCCTTCCGTGTCTGCCCGACGTGGCCGTTTCCCCCCTCCGTGCGACGACGGCAGCGACGTCCGTGAGGGGGGTCACACTACGGAGCCGGGTGCTCGCACCTGCCACTACAATTCCAGACATGTAAGAGGGCCCAGCGCAAGACTTGGCGGCATAGCTACCCCCCAAGTACATCGTCCCGTCTAACCATGGCACTGTTGACCGGCGGATCTAGGCCTTTGACTTTCGCCGGACGTGGTTTGACCGATGGACATTTTCACCTGGCTGTGATAGGCCAGCCCATAGGTACACTTCGGATCAAGGTCCGGGCACAACCCACCGCAAGATTCCCTCCGTGTCTGCCCGACGTGGCCGTTTCCCCCCACCGTGCGATGGCGGCAGTGACGTCCGTGAGGGGGGTCACACTACGGAGCCGCGTGCTTGCACCTGCCACCACACTTCCGGACGTGTAAGAGGGCCCAACGCAAGACCTGGCGGCATAGCTACCCGCCCCCCCCCCCCCCCAAGTACGCCGTCCCGTCTAACCATGGCACTGTTGACCGGGCGGATCTAGGCCTTTGACTTTCGCCGGACATGGTTTGACCGATGGACATTTTCACCTGGCTGTGATAGGCCAACCCACAGGTACACTTCGGATCAAGGTCCGGGCACAACCCACCGCAAGATTCCCTCCGTGTCTGCCCGACGTGGCCGTTTCTCCCCTCCGTGCGATGGCGGCAGTGACGTCCGTGAGGGGGGTCACACTACGGAGCCGCGTGCTTGCACCTGCCACCACACTTCCAGACGTGTAAGAGGGCCCAACGCAAGACCTGGCGGCATAGCTACCCTCCCAAGTACCGCGTCCTGTCTAACCCTGGCACTGTTGACCGGGCGGATCTAGGCCTTTGAATTTCGTCGGACGTGGTTTGACCGATGGACATTTTCACCTGGCTGTGATAGGCCAGCCCATAGGTACACTTCAGATCAAGGTCCGGGCACAACCCACCGCAAGATTCCCTCCGTGTCTGCCCGACGTGGCCGTTTCCCCCCTCCGTGCGACGGCGGCAGCGACGTCCGTGAGGGGGCTCCCACTTCGGAGCCGGGTGCTCGCACCTGCCACCACACTTCCAAACGTGTAAGAGGGCCCAGCGCAAGACCTGGCGGCATAGCTACCCCCCAAGTACCCCGTCCCGTCTAACCATGGCACTGTTGACCGGGCGGATCTAGGCCTTTGACTTTCGCCGGACGTGGTTTGACCGATGGACATTTTCACCTGGCTGTGATAGGCCAGCCCATAGGTACACTTCGGATCAAGGTCCGGGCACAACCCACCGCAAGATTCCCTCCGTGTCTGCCTGACGTGGCCGTCCCCCCCCCCCCCCCCCCCGTGCGACGGCGGCAGCGACATTCGTGAGGGGGGTCACACTATGGAGCCGGGTGCTCGCACCTGCCACCACACTTCCAGACGTGTAAGAGGGCCCAGCGCAAGACCTGGTGGCATAGCTACCCCCCAAGTACCCCATCCCGTCTAACCATGGCACTGTTGACCGAGCGGATCTAGGCCTTTCACTTTCGCCGGACGTGGTTTGACCGATGGACATTTCCACCTGGTTGTGATAGGCCAGCCCATAGTTACACTTCGGATCAAGGTCCGGGCACAACCCACCGCAAGATTCCCTCCGTGTCTGCCCGACATGGCCGTTTCCCCCCTCCGTGCGACGGCGGCAGCGACATCCGTGACGGGGCTCACACTACGGAGCCGGGTGCTCGCACCTGCCACCACACTTCCAGACGTGTAAGAGGGCCCAGCGCAAGACCTGGCGGCATAGCTACCCCCCAAGTACCCCGTCCCGTCTAACCCTGGCACTGTTAACTAGGCGGATCTAGGCCTTTGACTTTCGCCGGACGTGGTTTGACCGATGGACATTTTCACCTGGCTGTGATACGCCAGCCCATATGTACACTTCGAATCAAGGTCCGGGCAGAACCCACCGCAAGATTCCCTCTGTGTCTGCCCGACGTGGCCGTTTCCCCCCTCCGTGCGACGGCGGCAGTGACGTCCGTGAGGGGGGTCACACTACGGAGCCGCGTGCTTGCACCTGCCACCACACTTCCAGACGTGTACGAGGGCCCAGCGCAAGACTTGGCGGCATAGCTACCCCCCAAGTACCCCGTCCCGTCTAACCCTGGCACTGTTGACCGGGCGGATCTAGGCCTTTGACTTTCGCCGGACGTGGTTTGACCGATGGACATTTTCACCTGGCTGTGATAGGCCAGCCCATAGGTACACTTCAGATCAAGATCCGGGCACAACCCACCGCAAGATTCCCTCCGTGTCTGCCCGACGTGGCCGTTTCCCCCCTTCGTGCGACGGCGGCAGTGACGTCCGTGAGGGGGGTCACACTACGGAGCCGCGTGCTTGCACCTGCCACCACACTTCCAGACGTGTAAGAGGGCCCAGCGCAAGAACTGGCGGCATAGCTACCCCCCACCAAGTACCCCGTCCCGTCTAACCCTGGCACTGTTGACCGGGCGGATCTAGGCCTTTGACTTTCGCCGGACGTGGTTTGACCGATGGACATTTTCACCTGGCTGTGATAGGCCAGACAATAGGTACACTTCGGATCAAGGTCCGGGCACAACCCACCGGAAGATTCCCTCTGTGTCTGCCCGACGTGGCCGTTTCCCCCCTCCGTGCGACGGCGGCAGCGACGTCCGTGAGGGGGGCTCCCACTACGGAGCCGGGTGCTCGCACCTGCCACCACACTTCCAGACGTGTAAGAGGGCCCAGCGCAAGACCTGGCGGCATAGCTACCCCCCCCCAAGTACCCCGTCCCGTCTAACCATGGCACTGTTGACCGGGCGGATCTAGGCCTTTGACTTTCGCCGGACGTGGTTTGACCGATGGACATTTTCACCAGGCTGTGATAGGCCAGCCCATAGGTACACTTTGGATCAAGGTCCGGGCACAACCCACCGCAAGATTCCCTCCGTGTCTACCCGACGTGGCAGTTTCCCCCCTCCGTGCGACGGTGGCATGATGTTCGTGAGGGGGGTCACACTACGGAGCCGCGTGCTTGCACCTGCCACCATACTTCCAGACGTGTAAGAGGGCCCAGCACAAGACCTGGCGGCATAGCTACCCCCCCCCCCCAAGTACCCCGTCCCATCTAACACTAGCACTGTTGACCGGGCGGATCTAGGCCTTTGACTTTTGCCGGACGTGGTTTGACCGATGGACATTTTCACCTGGCTGTGATAGGCCAGCCCATAGGTACACTTCGGATCAAGGTCCGGGCACAACCCACCGCAAGATTCCCTCCGTGTCTGCCCGACGTGGCCGTTTCCACCCTCCGTGCGACGGCGCCAGCGACGTCCGTGAGGGGGCTCCCACTACGGAGCCGGGTGCTCGCACCTGCCACCACACTTCCAGACGTGTAAGAGGGCCCAGCGCAAGACCTGGCGGCATAGCTACCCCCCAAGTACCCCGTCCCATCTAACCCTGGCACTGTTGACCGGGCGGATCTAGGCCTTTGACTTTTGACGGACGTGGTTTGACCGATGGACATTTTCACCTGGCTGTGATAGGCCAGCCCATAGGTACACTTCGGATCAAGGTCCGGGCAAGATTCCCTCCGTGTCTGCCTGACGTGGCCGTTCCCCCCCCCACCCCCCCCCCCCGTGCGACGGCGGCAGCGACGTCCGTGAGGGGGGTCACACTACGGAGCCAGGTGCTCGCACCTGCCACCACACTTCCAGACGTGTAAGAGGGCCCAACGCAAGACCTGGCGGCATAGCTACCCCCCAAGTACCCCATCCCGTCTAACCATGGCACTGTTGACCGGGCGGATCTAGGCCTTTGACTTTCGCCGGACGATGTTTGACCGATGGACATTTTCACCTGGCTATGATAGGCCAGCCCACAGGTACACTTCGGATCAAGGTCCGGGCACAACCCACCGCAAGATTCCCTCCGTGTCTGTCCGACGTGGCCGTTTCTCCCCTCCGTGCGATGGCGGCAGTGACGTCCGTGAGGGGGGTCACACTACGGAGCCGCGTGCTTGCACCTGCCACCACACTTCCAGACGTGTAAGAGGGCCCAGCGCAAGACCTGGCGGCATAGCTACCCCCCCAAGTACCCCGTCCCGTCTAACACTGGCACTGTTGATCGGGCGGATCTAGGCCTTTGACTTTTGCCGGACGTGGTTTGACCGATGGACATTTTCACCTGGCTGTGATAGGCCAGCCCATAGGTACACTTCGGATCAAGGTCCGGGCACAACCCACCGCAAGATTCCCTCCGTGTCTGCCCGACGTGGCCGTTTCCCCCCTCCGTGCGACGGCGGCAGCGACGTCCGTGAGGGGGCTCCCACTACGGAGTCGGGTGCTCGCACCTGCCACCACACTTCCAGACGTGTAAGAGGGCCCAGCGCAAGACCTGGCGGCATAGCTACCCCCCAAGTACCACGTCCCGTCTAACCCTGGCACTGTTGACCGGGCGGATCTAGGCCTTTGACTTTCGCCGGACGTGGTTTGACCGATGGACATTTTCACCTGGCTGTGATAGGCCAGCCCATAGGTACACTTCGGATCAAGGTCCGGGCACAACCCACCGCAAGATTCCCTCCGTGCCTGCCTGACGTGGCCGTTCCCCCCCCCCCCCCCCCCCCCCCCCGTGCGATGGCGGCAGCGACGTCCGTGAGGGGGGTCACACTATGGAGCCGGGTGCTCGCACCTGCCACCACACTTCCAGACGTGTAAGAGGGCCCAGCGCAAGACCTGGCGGCATAGCTACCCCCCAAGTACCCCATCCCGTCTAACCATGGCACTGTTGATCGGGCGGATCTAGGCCTTTGACTTTCGCCGGACGTGGTTTGACCGATGGACATTTTCACCTGGCTGTGATAGGCCAGCCTATAGGTACACTTCGGATCAATGTCCGGGCACAACCCACTGCAAGATTCCCTCCGTGTCTGCCCGACGTGGCCGTTTCTCCCCTCCGTGCGACGGCGGCAGTGACGTCCGTGAGGGGAGTCACACTACGGAGCCGCGTGCTTCCACCTGGCACCACACTTCTAGACATGTAAGAGGGCCCAGCGCAAGACCTGGCGGTATAGCTACCCTCCGAAGTACCCCGTCCCGTCTAACCCTGGCACTGTTGACCGGGCGGATCTAGGCCTTTGACTTTCGCCGGACGTGGTTTGACCGATGGACATTTTCACCTGGCTGTCATAGGCCAGCCCATAGGTACACTTCGCATCAAGGTCCGGGCACAACCCACCGCAAGATTACTTCCGTGTCTGCCCGACGTGGCCGTTTCCCCCCTCCGTGCGACGGCGGCAGCGACGTCCGTGAAGGGGGTCACACTACGGAGCCGGGTGCTCGCACCTGCCACTACACTTCCAGACATGTAAGAGGGCCCAGCGCAAGACCTGGCGGCATAGCTACCCCCCAAGTACCCCGTCCCGTCTAACCATGGCACTGTTGACCGGCGGATCTAGGCCTTTGACTTTCGCCGGACGTGGTTTGACCGATGGACATTTTCACCTGGCTGTGATAGGCCAGCCCATAGGTACACTTCGGATCAAGGTCCGGGCACAACCCACCGCAAGATTCCCTCCGTGTCTGCCCGACGTGGCCGTTTCCCCCCACCGTGCGATGGCGGCAGTGACGTCCGTGAGGGGGGTCACACTACGGAGCCGCGTGCTTGCACCTGCCACCACACTTCCGGACGTGTAAGAGGGCCCAACGCAAGACCTGGCGGCATAGCTACCCCCCCCCCCCAAGTACCCCGTCCCGTCTAACCATGGCACTGTTGACCGGGCGGATCTAGGCCTTTGACTTTCGCCGGACGTGGTTTGACCGATGGACATTTTCACCTGGCTGTGATAGGCCAGCCCACAGGTACACATCAGATCAAGGTCCGGGCACAACCCACCGCAAGATTCCCTCCGTGTCTGCCCGACGTGGCCGTTTCTCCCCTCCGTGCGATGGCGGCAGTGACGTCCGTGAGGGGGGTCACACTACGGAGCCGCGTGCTTGCACCTGCCACCACACTTCCAGACGTGTAAGAGGGCCCAACGCAAGACCTGGCGGCATAGCTACCCTCCCAAGTACCGCGTCCTGTCTAACCCTGGCACTGTTGACCGGGCGGATCTAGGCCTTTGAATTTCGCCGGACGTGGTTTGACCGATGGACATTTTCACCTGGCTGTGATAGGCCAGCCCATAGGTACACTTCGGATCAAGGTCCGGGCACAACCCACCGCAAGATTCCCTCCGTGTCTGCCCGACGTGGCAGTTTCCCCCCTCCGTGCGACGGCGGCAGTGACGTCCGTCAGGGGGGTCACACTACGGAGCCGCGTGCTTGCACCTGCCACCACACTTCCAGACGTGTAAGAGGGCCCAGCGCAAGACCTGGCGGCATAGCTACCCCCCAAGTACCCCGTCCCGTCTAACCCTGGCACTGTTGACCGGGCGGATCTAGGCCTTTGACTTTCGCCGGACGTGGTTTGACCGATGGACAATTTCACCTGGCTGTGATAGGCCAGCCCATAGGTACACTTCGAATCAAGGTCCGGGCACAACCCACCGCAAGATTCCCTCCGTGTCTGCCTGACGTGGCCGTTCCCCCCCCCCCCCCCCCCGTGCGACGGCGGTAGCGACGTCCGTGAGGGGGGTCACACTATGGAGCCGGGTGCTCGCACCTACCACCACACTTCCAGACGTGTAAGAGGGCCCAGCGCAAGACCTGGCGGCATAGCTACCCCCCAAGTACCCCATCCCGTCTAACCATGGCACTGTTGACCGGACGGATCTAGGCCTTTGACTTTCGCCGGACGTGGTTTGACCGATGGACATTTTCACCTGGCTGTGATAGGCCAGCCCATAGGTACACTTCGGATCAATGTCCGGGCACAACCCACCTTAAGATTCCCTCCGTGTCTGCCCGACGTGGCCGTTTCTCCCCTCCGTGCGACGGCGGCAGTGACGTCCGTGAGGGGGGTCACACTACGGAGCCGCGTGCTTCCACCTGCCACCACACTTCTAGACGTGTAAGAGGGCCCAGCGCAAGACCTGGCGGCATAGCTACCCTCCCAAGTACCCCGTCCCCTCTAACCCTGGCACTGTTGACCGGGCGGATCTAGGCCTTTGACTTTCGCCGGACGTGGTTTGACCGATGGACATTTTCACCTGGCTGTCATAGGCCAGCCCATAGGTACACTTCGCATCAAGGTCCGGGCACAACCCACCGCAAGATTCCTTCCGTGTCTGCCCGACGTGGCCGTTTCCCCCCTCCGTGCGACGGCGGCAGCGACGTCCGTGAGGGGGGTCACACTACGGAGCCGGGTGCTCGCACGTGCCACTACACTTCCAGACGTGTAAGAGGGCCCAGCGCAAGACCTGGCGGCATAGCTACCCCCCAAGTACCCCGTCCCGTCTAACCATGGCACTGTTGACCGGCGAATCTAGGCCTTTGACTTTCGCCGGACGTGGTTTGACCGATGGACATTTTCACCTGGCTGTGATAGGCCAGCCCATAGGTACACTTCGGATCAAGGTCCGGGCACAACCCACCGCAAGATTCCCTCCGTGTCTGCCCGACGTGGCCGTTTCCCCCCACCGTGCGACGGCGGCAGTGACGTCCGTGAGGGGGGTCACACTACGGAGCCGCGTGCTTGCACCTGCCACCACACTTCCGGACGTGTAAGAGGGCCCAGCGCAAGACCTGGCGGCATAGCTACCCCCCCCCCCCAAGTACCCCGTCCCGTCTAACACTGGCACTGTTGACCGGGCAGATCTAGGCCTTTGACTTTCGCCGGACGTGGTTTGACCGATGGACATTTTCACCTGGCTGTGATAGGCCAGCCCATAGGTACACTTCGGATCAAGGTCCGGGCACAATCCACTGCAAGATTCCCTTCGTGTCTGCCCGACGTGGTCGTTTCCCCCCTCCGTGCGACGGCGGCAGCGACGTCCGTGAGGGGGCTCACACTATGGAGCCGGGTGCTCGCACCTGCCACCACACTTCCAGACGTGTAAGAGGGCCCAGCGCAAGACCTGGCGGCATAGCTACCCCCCAAGTACCCCGTCCCGTCTAACCCTGGCACTGTTGACCGGGCGGATCTAGGCCTTTGACTTTCGCCGGACGTGGTTTGACCTATGGACATTTTCACCTGGCTGTGATAGGCCAGCCCATAGGTACACTTCGGATCAAGGTCCGGGCACAACCCACCGCAAGATTCCGTCCGTGTCTGCCCGACGTGGCCGTTTCCCTCGTCCGTGCGACGGCGGCAGCGACGTCCGTGAGGGGGGTCACACTACGGAGCCGGGTGCTCGCACCTGCCACCACACTTCCAGACGTGTAAGAGGGCCCAGCGCAAGACCTGGCGGCATAGCTACCCCCCCAAGTACCACGTCCCGTCTAACCCTGGCATTGTTGACCGGGCGGATCTAGGCCTTTGACTTTCACCGGACGTGGTTTGACCGATGGACATTTTCACCTGGCTGTGATAGGCCAGCCCATAGGTACACTTCGGATCAAGGTCCGGGCACAACCCACCGCAAGATTCCCTCCGTGTCTGCCCGACGTGGCCGTTTCCCCCCTCCGTGCGATGGCGGCAGCGACGTCCGTGAGGGGGGTCACACTACGGAGCCGCGTGCTTGCACCTGCCACCACACTTCCAGACATGTAAGAGGGCCCAGCGCAAGACCTGGCGGCATAGCTACCCCCCAAGTACCCCGTCCCATCTAACCCTGGCACTGTTGACCGGGCGGCAAACTGGGCTCAACAGACACGCGTGGTGTATCTATGTATGTTTATGTTTAGATAAGGCACATTTAAATTAATCAAATTTCAATTTATAAAAAAATAAAAAATAATAATACATAGCTATGCCGACGGCTTTACTATGCCATGGATCGATGACGTGGTACGTGCCGCGGATCGATGACGTGGCCAAATCTATGCCGACGGCCGCCGTTAGGGCCGTCGGCATATATTTGACGGCGTCAAACGACAGTTAACCACCGGGTGGCCGGGCCCACATATGTGCCGACGGCCACCGTACGCATATCACGACATATGCCGATGGCGTCGTGACGCCGACGGCCCCCGTCGGCATAGATGGTGGTATCCCAACGGCCGAACTACGCCGACGGTTTGCCTTAGGCCGTCGGCATACCGCCATCTATGCCGACGGCCCCCGTCGGCATCGTATGGGCCGTCGGCAACGGGACTTATTCTGGTAGTGAACAACATATACCGCCCGAGGGTGAGAGGGCCACATCTTCCTCGATTATGGCTACCATCCACCAAAACGCCCACCAGAACAACGGTGACCTTGCAACGACGAACCAGAGTTGTGCGCCATGACGTGGACTGAGCTACGATGTGTCTAGGATCTAGCAGAGGAGAGTTTTTTTTTTTTTTTGCGAAAATCATCGGATCTATTATAAAAGTTTTTTGAGGAACATCTATTATAAAAGTTCGCCGGAAGCACAAAGCATCTCAAGCATAACAAAAATTACATCAAGATTTCAAGATCGCTGAACGACCACTGCTGCCACCAGAACGAGCAGCCGACGCGCCACTGTCGCCGCTCCTAGGAGAGGAGAGTTCTTACACAGACGCTCAGATGTGGCGTGACTTGTGAGGCTCGCATGAATTTTCCATGGACTCGTTGGTGATGTCGCCACCACCATCAATCTCCTTGAATCCTTGGATGGATAGATATATAATGCACTAAAAGAGAATCTGATTCAAAAGAAAAGTAATGTATATACACATGGTATCCTAACTTTTAATAACCTAAGGTAATGCTATTTAGTTGAGGTTCTCTGGGAGGGAATGGCAAAACGAATGTTTTTTTTATTATAGAATTTCAGTAGACGCGAGGATGTCAATTTTAGTTTGCAAGCACGGCAATCCCTGGCAAAAAATTGAACTAAGGCAAAATTGTCATCCTCGCTAACTAAACTTGCCATCCTCAGCCAGCATAAATTGTCATGCAAATCATTTGCAATTGCCATCCTCCCCGACGAACGTTCGCTGGTTAAGCCGGTCCATAATCTAAATCATGTAGTAAAAAAGAACTAAAACAGCACATACATCTCTAAAGAGGATGCAAATTTTCTTGTTTTCCTTTTTTTTTTTTCACTGCACAATCTCATAATTTTGAGGATCATTTTTTTCAACCTTGGTTGTTCTTTATTGTGCGCACAAGTAATCACATAAATAGGCTTTTAATTGCTTATCTATTTTTTTTCTGAATATGTTCCCCACTTAACTTTTTGGTGGCTTAGTTGCAACTTGTTATACTTGTATCTCAGTTCACAATGTGAGGCAGTTTTGGTCCCTTACTTGAGTTGATAGCGGAGAGTTTTGAAAGTAATTATGGATGCTGTTTCTTGGCGCTACCGTTTGGCTCTACATTAACTGCAACCAAGTTGTGTTCAGTTAAAAAATGTCAAGCATAAACCATGTTCAGTTTCTTCGGAGTATAAGTTCACCTTATTGCAAGAAAGCTGTTGTGTTTTTTAATTATTTTTTAGAAGAGTAGAATTGCACAAGTTACTTCCTGTAGCATTGCACCAAAGGGTAGAATTTACACAAGAATTGCACAAGTTGGACACTAGCACGCTGATTTTGTGATGCAACAGTAACAGGGCGCGTTTTTGGCGAAGAGGAGGGGAGGAACCTGCGGGCGGGCGGCCGGGTGTGTAACTGCAAAGTCGTTGTGCTTGGTGACTCGGCGTCGAATGCATTTATGCTCAATTGCTCACTGATCATGCAAAGTTGGGAATCAAATGCATTTGATGATGGATTTGTAGAAAGCATGCATGTATTGCCTACATTGTCTCAGGTAGTGAGTGGTCAATGCTCAGAATGATGTAAGTCTGCTGCTTTGCCGATTGCCATGAAGTGTGTAATATACTATCATGTCAGAACATTCAACAACTGATCATTTCTCTCTTTTCCAGTTACTTAACCATGTTCAACCTTCATTTTTTTGCGAGAAAAACTTCCGATCTATTCATCAACTGTCATGGTAGTACTTGTAGCGATGACTACAAGTACTGGAGCGAGTCGAAGGCGCGCCACCATCATCGCCCCTCCCTCACGGGAGCCGGGCGAAACTTGTTGTAGTAGACAATCGGGAAGTCGTCGTGCTAAGGCCCAATAGGACCAGTGCACCAGAACAGCAACCACCGCCGATGAAGAGAAGTGTAGATCTGAAAGATTTAACCTGTAGACACACGAACGTAGACTGGATTCAAGTGGATCCACCGAAGACAAACGCCGACCGAATCCCGCGAGATCCGTCGGAGACACACCTTCACAAGCCCTCCGATGGCGCTAGACGCACCGCCGGAACGGGGGCTAGGCGGCGAGAACTTTATTCCATCTTCAAGAAACCGCCGCCACCTTGTCTTCCTGAGCCAAACCCTAAACAAACACAAAAAAACACCTAAAAACGGAGCAGGAGCCCTCCCGTCGGCAAGGACCGAGATCCACCGCGCCTCCATGGCCCTAAGGCCACAGAAGATGAGGTAGATCGGTGGCGGCGCCGACGGGAGGCAAGGAAACCCTAGCCGCCCTCGCGAGAATCACGAGGCGAAGGGATACTATTTTTTGAAACGTTCAGCCTTCAATAATGTTGTATTCTAATACTTCCTCCGATCCATATTAATTGACGCACACTTAGTACAACTCTGTACATTATTTTGTGGCAAAAAACTAAGGATGGGTACAGGCAGGTTCAGGGGAGGGTAGTAGTGGTTTCCTGATTCTGCCAGAACCCAGAAGATGTGTTCATAATTATAACAACCAGAAATTATGCCATTTGTAGAGAGATATCACGAGTTGTAGCTAGCTCCTACTTCTGGTGCCTGCAGAAGTAATTATAATAACCTAACCTGTAGATAAATTCTGAAGGAATACTACAACGTTGCATTTGCAGCTAGGCACCATTGACTAATTTATTATTTTGTTTCTACAATATGTGCTTGTGTTTGTCATTTATTTAGAGAAAAACACAGGGCTGCTAGTTCTGGAAAGTAATTATAATATTATTATGAACTTTCGCATTTGCGTAAACTTTGAATAATTATTATTTTTTGGATATGCACCTGAGATTCTAACAAGAGTCCTTCTATGTATATTAGTACTTGTTTTGATAGGAATTTTCTTGTTTTCCATTTCTTTTTACTGCACAATCTCTTCATCTTTGAGGATGCAAGTTTTCTTCTTTTCCATTTCTTTCCAGAAAATTCTAACAAGAGTCCTTCTATGTATATTAGTACTTGACTAGATATCGGAGAGTTTTGAAAGTGGTAACTGTTTGTTGCATTATTTCTGCATCTGCTGTTTCCGAGCGCAAATGTTTTGTTTTGCACCTGCTAAGTGCAATTTATGTTCAGTTCTAAAAAATTGTCAAACGTCAACTATGTTAAGTTTCTTCAGAGTATAAGATCACCTTATTGCAAGAAAGCTGTTTTTTTTAATTACTCCCTCTGTTTCGAAATATAAGATGTTTTTGCTGTACGTCTTATATTTAGGAACTTAGGTAGTATTATTTTAGAAGATTAGAATTGCAGAAGTTACATCATGAAGCATTGCACCAAAGGGTAGAATTTACACAATATTAACACTATGCTTTTTTGTTTGGAGTATCGTTTAACACTCTGCTTTGATGGAGACTAACACGCTGCTTTTGTGATGCAACAGTAGCAGTGGAGATTTGCATTTTTGGCGAAGAGGAGGGGAACCTGCGGATGGGCGTGCGTGTAACTGCAAAGTCGTTGTGCTCGGCGTCGAATGCATTTATGTTAACTGATCATGTAAAGTTGGGAATCAAATACATGATAGATTCTCAAAAAATAAAAGTGCATTTGATGATGGATTTGTAGAAAGGATGTATGTATTGCCTAGATTGTCTCTAGTAGTAAGTGGCGAATGCTCATAATGCTGCCTTGCCAATTGGCATAAAGTGTGTAATCTACTATCATGTCAGAAGATTCAACAACTGATCGTTTCTCTCCTTTTCGATTATTCGACCGCGTTCAGCCTTCAACATGCTGTATATATTCAGACACAACATTTTGTGGGAAAGAAGTAAGGATGGGTACAGATCGGAAAGAGCTTTTTACCGGTTCCGGTATCTAGCGGCAAAGAATCCATCGTCCGCTCTTGCATTGCGATTCGTGTGTGGGCCTACCAATTAATTCTCAATAACAGCTATATAGGAATCAATTTCCTGCAGTATACACTATAATACGGCTGACATGCACAGGCTTTTGTCAGCAAGAGTGCGACAGGAGGGATGGTGGTTGCTGCATGCACGTCCCATCCTCCTCTCTCTCCAAAAAACAGAACTTGTCTTTTATTTTCAATGTGGCATCTTGAATTGATCATAACTTTTGAATCGCATTTTTGTTTTTCAAACTTTTTACATATTTCAATTCAGGTCAACAAGATCTTCAAATAGAGAACAATTTTTTTATATATTTTGACTAGTTTGAATTTTCAATCAAATTTCAATTTCAATTATTTTTTACAGTGATGTTGCTTATTTCTCGAAGAGTGATTATTTGGTGAAATTAGTTTTTCTCGGAACAACGATTCTTTCTAATTGAGTGAAATCGACCAAGTAAAATGAGTGAAATTAGTTTTTCTCGGAACAGCGATTCTTTTTAACAGACTTGAAATCAGTTTTTTCAAATGAGTGAATTTAGTATTTTGGTAATAATTGAAACCTATTTTCTGGAACAAATGAAATCCATCGAAATATGTGTAATTGATATTTTGTGATCTCTGAAATTAGTGAAATAACTGAAATACAATTGAAATATGTTCTTTAAAAAACTTGAAATCGGTTTCTTCAAATGAGTGAAATTAGTATTTTGGTAATAATTGAAATCCAAAAGACTTGAAATCAGTTTCTTCAAATAAGTGAAAATTTTATTTTGGTAATAATTGAAATCTTTTTTCTAGAACAAATGAAATCCATCGGAACATGATGTGCAAATATGTGAAATTGATATATTGTGATCTCAGAAATTAGTGAAATAGATGAAATACACTTGAAATATGTTCTGTAAAAGACTTGAAATCAGTTTCTTCAAATGAGTGAAATTCGTATTTTGGTAATAATTGAAATCCTTTTTCTAGAACAAATGAAATCCATCGAAACATGATGTGCAAATATGTGAACTCGATTGAAATAACTTGCCAATCTATTTTTTAAATGATCATTTGAAATAATTCAAAATGTTTTTTGAAAGAAATGAAATCTGAATTTTCAAATGAATGAAATAGTTGAAGTGAAATAAATCGATTGAAACATTAAAATTTAAATGTGTTTGAAATATATTCAAGATTGGTCTTGTTTTAAAGGTTTGGACGCCATGAGTTCAAATATATAAAAAGTTTCAAAAACAAAATTATGGTTTAAAACATACAGATGATTTAAATTAGCAACTGTGAAATAAAACTGTGAATTTATTCTGTAAAGGAAGAGAGAGATGAGACATGTCTGATTCCATCCATGCATGCATGTGGATGATGACATCACGTGGTGGGCCAGAGTGTTGAAATACCAACATTTAGTAAACAGTGTTATACTGCATGTAGTATAAACTACGCTGTGTGGTTGCAGAAAATGATTGCTTCGACGTTGCCGGTAGCTACCGGAACCGGTAAATTTACTTATTCGGGGTACAGATGGCTTTCAATGGCAGAGATGTGACTTGGAGCGAAATTTCAGCAGCTATGAGTCTGTGGTAGGTGGGCGTGTAAAAAAGTAGAAATAGGCTGACAGACTCCATCTGAACTCGCACCCCTGAGTCACACCTGCACAGCACATCGATGCGGTGTTACCAGTGGCTCGGGCCGTTGGCCGTGTTAGTGTGTGCGTCGCGTGTGGCTATTTAAAGCCCGTGGTTGTTCTGTGTTGTTCATGCGATAAGAGAACTCTGAACACCAAACAGAGCAAGTCCTGAACTGTCTCACGACACCCAGACAGACAGTCACGTTCTGTCTTGCCATGCCGCATTATCCAGTTCTGAAGAGAATTTCAACTACAATTCGAGCAAAAGAATGCTTTATACTGAATGTTTAATTAAAAGTTTGATATTTCCCCACCTAGCTTTTGTGGTGGCTTATTTCCCCGGATATTGCTTTTGGCGCGCAGGAGCATATGCTCCCTAGAGCCAAAAGCAATATCCGGTCGGTGACTTGTTACTATATTGCATCCATTTCATGATATTAGGCAGTTGATGAAATCTGGAGACGACGCGGACGTAGATGATGCAGCGGACATGGACGAACGGCGTAGAGCAGTCGCATAGGAGACGCTCCCCAAAAACCTAATCGTCCCTCTCCCGTACAGGATCCGGAGAGGCGGGGTTTCGGAGGCCTGCTCTCCCGTCGACCGTGTACGTGGCGGACGGGATGGGATCACCGACGGCAGCAGCAGCAATGGAACGACGTAAATAAGCGCATAGGTGTGAGCTCGACTCGGCTCATTCCCGCAACCCGCGTCGCGTCGACGCGCCGAGGCGTGGCGGGCGGCGGCGGAGGAGCACGCAGGAACCACTTCTCTTCTCAAGCTCCAATAGCATGTGGGAGAGAATCCCTTATAAGGAGGTCCAACTCCTTTTCCACTAGCGGTAGGCGACTAAACTTATCACTACATCCATTGCCATATATCCCACATGGACCCTTAGAGATTTTCTGAAATTGTTAGATAGGCCCTAGGCCCACCCTAATATTTCAACAGAGGTTTCTATGAGCATACCCATTACTTAAGATACAAAGGCACGATCTTCCAGTTTTCAGCGCCAGCAAGATATTATTTTGCGTCAACAAAGTAATTTATAATGCTTAGTTCATACCCACAGGATGGAGAGAGACAAGCTGGAGGTGGAGGCCGAGAAGGGGCATCCAGGAACTGATCTCTCAACTTAAAATGGGATATGCCCCTATCCTACTGTTGTATTTGAACAAAATGAAACAATTAATCCTACTGTGTTAAAAAGTGATAGGTTACATAGTTTCATTACACGCTGATCCTAAATCAGACAACATTAATCAATGTAATTCTGGTCTTCTGCAATTCTGCTCTTCTAAAAAAACAGAACAACTTTTATGCAATAAGGTGATCTTATACTTTGATGAAACTGAACATAGTTGACTTGACACTTAACATTTTAAAAAACTGAGCATAAATTCCAGTAAATGTAGAGCAAAACAGTACAGCTAGCGCCGAGGTACAGCAGATGCAGAAAGCTTAGGTGGGGGGCATATTTAAACAAATTGTTAAGCACTTAAGGGCACCAAAGGTTGGAAAGCAGATCCTCACAAATTGAGATTGTGCAGTGAAAAAAGAATGGAAAACAAGAAAATTTGCATCCTCAATGATGAATACTACATACACATATACATGTGTACTATGTACGTACTAATTTCATAATTATATTGTTTTTCTTGTAGCTTACAAATTACCATATTATTTGATGAATATTTATAGATATATTAGCAAACATTTATAAGTTTTCACAGAAACAAATTTGATTTTTTATCTTTAAAATACCTCTTTTCTATTTTTTTCAAAATATCAGGCTCCTGGTATCCTGGAGCCAAAAAAATCGCACTCGTCATCCCATTTGATGAAAGGGCAAAAGCCTCTGATTTCATTGCATTTGAAATTAGAATATGTTTAGTATAACATTTTTCTGGGTTAACTATTTCTACTTTCTTACAGCTGATAAAGCACATATTTGGTAATACAACATGTTGAAGGTTGAACGCATTCAGTTGTTGAATGTTCAGAGATGATAAGGTTACATGCCAAGTTAGTTTGCCCCTACCTAATATTTGGCTAGCCACAATTTCAGGTGAGCTTTTTCGTTGCTCGTTAGTCGACCAACATTAGCACAAAATATTACTAAACAACATTGGCAAAACAGAACCATTGGCAACTTGGCATTGCCTAAAATTGAAAATCATCCAGACAAGGACAAAAAAAAAATTGGCACGACAAAAAATATGGTAGGATAAGCTTTGATCACCATCCAAAAATACCCATAGTTTATACCAATTGGCAACGTGGTAGACCCAATATATCTGAGCATTGACCCCTACTTGAGACAGTCAGGCAATACATTCGAAAAGGGAAGTGTTATGCATTTGATTACCAGCTTTACATTAGCAGTGAACAGAAATGCATCGATGCCAAGCAAGACGACGACCTTGCAGTTACACGCATGCCAGTAGGTTCCCCTCCTTCACCAAGAACGCAAATCTCCCCAGCACCCATGACATGGCAATTTAGCAACCCTGCTACTGTTGCATCACAAAAGCAGCGTGATAATCTTGCACAATTTCTACTCTTTGGTGCAATGCTTCAGGATGTAATGACACTTGACATTTTAAAAACTGAACATAAATTGCTGTTGACATAGAGCAAAACGGTACAGTATAGAGATACCGCGGATGTAGAAAGAATGCAGACAACAATAACTACTTTGAAAACTGATTGTCAAGCACTTGAAAGCCGATTTATACTATTAGCTGTGCACGCAGCAAAGAACAACAAAGGTTGAAAACAGATCCTCGACAATTAAGAGATTGTGCAGTGAAAAAATAATGGAAAACAAGAAAATATACCCGTCAAGGATGAAGAGATTATGTGTTAAAAAACAATAAATGTGTATGAAGGCATTCTTGTTAGAACCACAGATGCATATCCGAAAGTTCATAATATTACAATTACTTTCCAGAACTAGCAGTCCTCTGTTTTTCTCTCAATAAATGATGAGCACGAACACAAATTGTACAAATTAGTCAATAGGGCAATAGCAACAAATGCAACATAGCAGTATTCCATAGAAGGTTTACAGCAGATGAAAACCCAATCCTCCATAAATAAATTTAGCTCCAGAATGGTACCGGTAGTTTGAAAGCATCTAAAGGTTTGTATGGTAAACCATTACTTAAGATACCAATGAATGATCTTCCAGTTTTCAATGCCAAGTAGATGATATATTTTGCATCAACAAAGTAAATAATAATGGTAAACTCATACCCACAAATTTCCATTCATTTCCTCGTATGACAAACAACTGCAGACTTCAGTAAGAACCTACGACTTCATGTTCAGTGCTCCCATCATGGCCAACTAAAGAAGGAGGCCAGGCCATAACATACGGATAGGCACGGCTATCAAATGCACCGTGGATCAGTAACTCAATCTCCATGGTCTCCAATGGAAGGGAGAAGAACCAGCAGCGGAGTGTGCTGGCAGGGGTGATGCATGTCATGGACAAGTACAAGTGCCCAGACCTAACATGCCAAATGTAGAGGTCTCCCGGCATGCCCTGAGTGAACCGATCAATTTCTGCACTTAAAGAGAGCATGTTCTGCAGCACCCAAGTCTCAATTCCATCACCGTCCGCACTGCGGATCCAAACATGGAGGAGGAAATCATCAGATGCATAGACAATGCAGAGTTCACCATCCTTAGTCTCCCCTGCGCAGAAATTGGGCCCGTTCACCTGCACCTGCGAGGGTAGATCCACAGAGGAGACATCCATGGTGGCTGTGTTGATCCTAATCATGCGCGCTTCACCGTGAAAAGGCCAGTAAACGGAACCATCCACCAGCGTGCCAGCAGTGAACTTTAGGCTGTTGTCACCACCGATTTCCACCCATGGGTGGACGACCCAATCCGAGGTCTCAGACCAGAAGACGGCGGCACGAACCCTTGCTGATCCTTGCAGACGCAGACCACGCGGAACGACCAGGAGTTCTCCTCGGAAGACAACAGATGGAAACCAAGGAAGCCGAAACTGAGGCCGCTCCCAGAGTCAACATCGTGGGTATCGGGATGATGTCCACAACCCAGGTCATGGGGTTCACGGCGGCGACAGACATCATGTTCCACATGAGGATGTAACCGTCGCGGCAATCCATGATGCTCCAGCCCGTGTGCGCGCCGTCCTCCGCGGGGAGGGAGGTGAGGAAGAAGTCGCCGCGGCGGAGGGCGGCGGCGACGTCGGGATCTGTGCGGCGCAGGGGGGCGAAGGAGGGCGCAGTACCGTCGTCGACTTCGAGGAAGATCCCGAGGAGGGGCGCCGGGTGGAGGGCCCGGAATTGCCGGCGGAAGGGCGGGGAGGAGCGGACGGCGCCGAGCCAGGAGCGGCAGGTGAGCGCGGCGCGGACGAGGGCCGGCAGGTTGGGCAGGCGGAGGAAGATCTCGAGGAGCTGGTCTTGGCCGAGGGATGATATGGTGGTGGTTCCGTCGGCGGTGGTGGCGACGGTGGCGATGGTGGTGCTGGCCATGGAGGGGGTCGTGAGAGGTTTCGCTGATGGCGCAGCGCCCGCCGCCGGCGGCGGCAGTTCGCTGGCCATTGCTCGAGAGTGGAGTCGATGGAGATTCTGGAACCCTGGCCGTGGCGACGACTACTATTGAGTACGCCTCATGCTTTGAGCCCATGGGCCCATGTACGCATCTATAGTCCAAGTTTAGGTCAGCCGTATGCTTTGGAATTAAACTCAGTTTTTCTTTTCTTTGGGAGATGTGTTAATAGGTTGAAAAAGCTAGAGTGATTGATATCTCAAAAAAAACTAGAATGATTGATTGCTGAAATTCAGCAATGAATTTTTTTTGAAACATATCTCTTTGAAACTTTTGAAACATACTTTCCACTTTTTCACAAGTTTCCACCGCAAGTTTGTTTCTTATCACGTAACAATGAGAGAGGAATATGTGATGGTTGAATAATCATCAGGTCAAAATCAACATAAAAAAAATTGTATTTCCATGTTACATATTCATGGAATGAAATGTTAATTAGGAAATCTAAGCAAGCAAATGTGTCTATGAAGAAGGTACCATGTTTCTAATGTTATTGTGTTTTTTTGGTGAAAACAGTGCACTCAACCATGGAGATATCCAATGCGATATCAAAGCATTGCCGAGGAGCTTGAACAAAAAACATAGTACATTTCAGAAAAAGCATGCAGAAATAGTTTGGACCAAACCTCGGGTTTTAAGAGAGTTTAAGCTCCGATTTCTAGAGAAACACACCATTTTTCAAAAAACACGCAAACACATGGGGTCACAACAATAGCAAAATGTGTCGCCATGTGCCAGATGTTCAGGTCTCACCTAAACCAGCTACAAGGTCTCCAACTTTATCACCTCCATAGTAACAAGCTTAACCATCGTTGTCACTCTTTCATCTCCTTTGTCATGCTCCCTGGGTCAATCGCCACCATGTGATACAGGAATTGTGTGTCATGGATAAGTGCCCTGTGTGGCTTGGTATGTAAGCTCACATAAGGAGCCAACACCTAACTTTGTGTACTTCCACATTCAATGCCAAAGTTTAGCAGCTTTACACCATCCAATTCACAGGCGTAAACTAAGAGGGTATCAGCTCACCGCCAAGAAACTCCAGCTTCTTTACCACCATGGCGGAAGCCGGATATGTGAAGGCTGCCGCGGGAAGCTCACTGCTATGTCGGTGGGTACGGTTACCATGCGTATGGGAAGGCCAGGTGGTCAAGGACAACAAGGGTGGTGTCTGCAATGAGAGACGGGAGATGAAAGATGAATTTGTATTGGTTAAATATAATCATCAGGTCAATAGCAACATGGCAAAGTCAACATAAAAAATGCATTTGCATGTTACATATTTAGTGGATGAAGTGTCTCAAAAACTAAGCAAGCAAATGTATCTATAAAGTAGGTGACTGGAGATGGTGAGTGGAGGGGCATGGCTAAGGTTTGACGGGCTTGAGAGTCTCGAACATGATCGTTTGTGTAGTTTTCGTTCTAGAGCGAACAATGTTCGGTGCTGAGGTGGCAGGGGGAATGTGCCAAGATTCGTGCGCCTAGATCCAACGGCTCCCAGGCCGTTCGCTGGAAGTTCCTTCACCGGGAACATCAGTCGTATAACATTTTTCTAAAGATTTCCATGTCGCCTTTTGTAGATGCCAGTAGGAGGGGAACTTTTGGTCCATGAGTGTATATACACCCTATATGAAAAAAAGTAATTAAATAAAAAGTCAAAAAATTCTGAAAATATTTTATTTTTGAAATAAACTTGACCTTCCATTGTACTTGTGAAAAAAATTCCAAAAAAAGAAAAAAAACCCGTCGACTTCTTTTAGAAAAAACAAAATTTTTGGCCAAAATAGTGTGAATAGTGACATATAATAGCAATAATATTTTTTTGCCCTGAAGTCAACGCTGGTTTTTTATTCGTAAAAAATTACATACTAGTGCAAAAGAAAGTCAAGTTTATTCTAAAAAAACTTCTAAACTTTATTGACACATTTTTCTTATATGAGGTGTATATACACAGTGGAACCAAAAGGTATTTCTCATAGCCAGTATCGGTATATATGACATTGCATTGCTGCAGACGACAAACATACTTATCTTCTTGATATTAATACAAAAAATATTGTTAAAGAAATAGTTGCATCGCATAGTCTTGAAATCTTTAGAATCATTTCGAGGAGCACAATATGAATTCCGAACTACATGTCGTGATTGCACGATGCCCGCGGTGTAGCCAGGACGCGAAGCGGAACCCTCTTTCGCGAGGTGATCCCAGGCGCCTCCTCCATGTCCACCACCTCCGCCGCGCCCTCCGGCAGCGCCCAGTCGAACCGGCCGACGAGGCTGGCAATCGCGATCTCCATGATCGCCATGGTGAAGTTGATCCCCGGGCACGCCCTCCTCCCGGAACCGAACGGTATGAGCTGGAAATGCCGGCCCCGGAAGTCCACCACGCCGCCGGCGCCGAGGAACCTCTCCGGCCGGAACTCCTCCGGCGACTCCTCCCAGCTGCCCTGGTCCCTTCCGATGGCCCACGCGTTCACGATCACCATGGTCTTGCTCGGCACGTCGTACTGCTGGATCCTCGTCTGCTCCATGGCCTCGCGGGGGATCAGCAACGGACCGGGAGGGTGCAGCCGCATGGTCTCCTTTATCACCGCTTTCACTTAGACCATCCCGTGTAGATCTTCTTCGGTGATCGTGTTGTCCGTTTGGGAGTCGGTGCTTCCAGATCTCAGCTCGCGCTGTAACTTCTCCATGGCTCCCTTGTTGCGGAGCAGCTCTGCCATGGCCCATTCGAGCACGATGATGGTGGAGTCTGCCCCTGCCCCGAAGAGATTCTGCGTGCCCGGCCGGAAATACGACATGAATTTTTAGGTGCAGTCAGTGCAGTCAGTGAGTGAATCAGTGCGCGTACCGCAAGGAGCCCCTTGACGTTGTCCCTCGTGAATCGCCGCTCCGCGGCCGCGCCGCCGGTGCCGGAGGTGTTGTTGCCAAGCGACAGCAGCACATCGACGAACGTGCTGTCGTGCCGCCCCAGCGCATCGCCTCCGTGCACTCCGCCCATGCGTCTCTCCGCGGCGTCGACGATCTCCTCGAGAACCGCGTCGATCCTGTCGAACGCCTTGCCGACCTTGGCGTCCGTGCCGTCCAGGGCGCCGACCCACCGCCCACGCCAGGCTGGGGAAGTAGTCGCCGACGTGGAACGTGCCGAGCAGCGCGTTGCCCTCCTCCAGCAGCGCGTCCACCTTGGCGCCCCACCCGTCTGCGCGCGTGGCGGCGCTCGCCCCGAACACGATTCGCCCTGCTATCACGTCCTTGGCGAAGCCAGCCAGGAGCTCGCTCAGGTTCAAGCAGCCGCCGCCGACGCGCGACTGCCGCCGGACCTTGTCAACAAGCGCGCCCACCTCCTCCTCCCGGACGGCGCGGTAGGCGCGCACCCTGGCGGGGCTGAGGAGGTGGAGCACGCACGTCTTGCGGGCGTGCAGCCAGTAGGAGCCGTGCGGGGCGAAGGCGACGTCGGTGCAGCCGTAGAAGAGGCTGAAGAGCTTGGAGGGGATGGCGAGCGAGGGGCGGGTGGCGAAGACGTGGTCCTGCGCCAGCATCACCTCCCGCGCGGCGTCGGCCGAGGACACGACGACGGCCGGGACCTGGCCGAGGCGGAGGAGCATGACGGGGCCGTGCGCGGCGGCGAGGGCGGCCAGCGTGCGGTGCGGGAGGCAGCCGCCCGCGAGCTGGTGCAGGTTGCCCACGAGCGGGAGCCGCCATGGGGAAGGCGGCGGGACGGCGCGACCGGTGGCGAGCTTGGAGTGATGAGGTCTCTTCTGGGGATTGGAGCGAGCTGCACGGAGGAGTAGCGTGCAGCACAGGATGGACACGGTGGTGGCCACGGGGAGGAGGAAGAGGAGGACGGCGTCTTCCATGGCCGCTCTCTCGTGGACCCGTCCGTGGGGTTGGCAGTGTTAGCTGTTGATAGGAGTGGTTCAGCTTGTTGAAGAGCTAGCGGCTCATGCCCGGCCGGATTTGACGGATCATGCATGGAGCAGCAGCAGACAATTACTATGAGAAGAAGGTGGGAAGCAGAAGCTCGATAATGGCGAGACCGATCGGTCATGTGCCATTTAATACTCTACGTGCCACTGTGTCCTGGGTAATGATATCTCTACTCCTAAACGGGGACTTGATACGTAGTTTCGTCTCGTACCCCCATCCATTGAAGCCCACCCTCCCCTCGTTTTCCCACCCCCCTGCCTCTGATTTTTTCGGTCCAAACCGATATCCCACCCGCACCCCCGCAGACAGTATGACCGAAAACCCGTGGGAAAAAACCGTCATTGAAACCTGCCACGTGCCTTTCCCCCTTTCACAAACCCTAGCCGCCGCACAAGTCTTTCCTTTAGCTCCTCGTATCTCTTTTCGTCCGATCTGGATGGAGCACGGTCGAGGAAAGAGATGATGGAGAGGAGGATGCATGGCGCCTCCAAACTTGTCCGACGCAGCCTTCCCTGCACTCCAAAGCCGGCCTCACCTTGGACCCACGCATCCTCTCCATCATCCCCCCGCTGCGGTGCTACTCGCTTCTCAACTTCGCCATCGACCCTGCCTCGTTGGTCTCCTCCTCCCCGTAGTCGGCGGCCGCGGCAGCTGCCTACCTCGTTGCAACAGCGGCGAGCTCGTTATCCTGCGCCCATGTCCACCCAGGATGTCCGTGACTTCTCCTCCACCTGCTACTACTGCCGCCGTGCCCGACGGCGGAGGATCCGAATCCAACCCGCTAGCCTGGAGCAACATATGCTACGGGGCAGCAGGATCCGTGTCTCACCACGAGGGCCCGACCTTCTCGATCCGCGGCTGTGGTAGGTGCAGAACTCACCAACGATGATGACGAGGTCGTCTCTAATTCATTTTCAATGGATCGGATTCATGAAGGTCCAACTAAGAAATAAGTTTTAGTCCACCTTCACCCCCGCCTCTCCAACTAATAAGTTTTAGCATGCACTGAAATTTTGTGAGGCGGCCAAAATCCCTCTCATGCGTGAACCATACACACAGAACTACCTGACACTTACCTTTCGTTTATCACGTGATGGGTGTACCAAAATGTATATGAAGACTACATGATCCTCTATACATCATACACGATCTATGCTGCTTGCTGCCTGTGTTTACATGGTAGAGTGATCGCTGCTTTGCTTTTGTCTGTGCGTGCTACTTGCCATTGCAGAGACTTCTTATTTTTCTGATACGTCAATGTATTCTGATGATTCTGATAGTGCCACCTGCCACACATTACCATGTTTCTCTATTGTAATTTGATGATCATTATTTCTTTGCAGGTACACACTTGCTGCGAACTGATGTATTGAACTTTTGAGGAATTGGATTGGTTGCCGAAATAACATATTCCCCTTTTGTTGATATTTCTGAAAGAGATCATTATTTCCATTTGAAAGTGCTAGTTATCGACTAGAGAGGGGGTGAATAGGCGATTTTTGTGAAAGTCTTCGAAACAGGCAATGTCTTCGAAGACGCAGATGATAAACAGTAACTAAACAGGATACAGCGAAAGATAAACTACACTAAACATGCTGACTGAACCACACAATTGAAGTGAGAAGTGAAGTCAAACAGCAAATTAGGTAGCAGTGAACAGTAGATACAGTTAGTGTGAAGAAAAGATATGATCAGAGAGATTATCTTCAAGCAATGTCTTCAAACAGATAGGGGCAAGCAATGACTTCACAATACAAAAGCAGTAAGTAAAGGAGTGAAGTGGTAGAACCAGTTTCTTGGAGAAGACAAGTGATTTGTTTGACCAGTTCCAGCTGCTGTGACAGCTGTACGTCTGGTTAGGGAGGCTGAGATTGAACTCAGAAGACCTGGTCTTCACCTTATTCCCCTTGAGCTAAGATCACTGAAGACCTCGCCCAATCACTCAGGTAAGTCTTCAAGGGAGACTTCCAAACCTTCACAAACTTCGCTCACCGGCAATCCACAATGACTCTTGGATGCTCAGAATGTGATGCCTAACCGTCTGGAAGATCACAGTCTTCAAGTGTAACAAGTCTTCGGTTCACTCAGAACAGAATGTCTTCGGTGATGCTCAATCACTTTGGGCTCTGGGTGTTTGGGTTTTTCCTCGCAGGAAATCTCTCTCAAAGGCTTCGGAGGTGGGTTGCTCTCAAACGACAAAAGCCGTGCAATAACTCGGAGCAGCCACCAACTTATGGTGGAAGGGGGTGGCTATTTATAGCCAGGGGCAACCCGACATGATTTGACTGAAATGACCCTGGGCCATCAATCAACCAACACGTGTCCCAACGGTCGGATTTCAAACACACGCGGCAGCTTTACTTGGGCTACAAGCAAAGCTGACTCATCCAACACAGGATGTTATTTTCTCTCATTGTCTTCGCTAGGAAGACATAGGCTTTTGGTTGAGCAATCACTTCAACAACTATTTTCGTTTCACCTCGACCCTACTTAACAGTGCGGTGGTTCCTATGACTCAATAAAAAGAAAATGAACCCTACAAAGAAGCTAAGTCTTCGCGTTCCATTGTCTTCACTCATTATCTTCAAAGGCAACCATTGGCTTCAATGTCTTCGGACATTTTTAGGGGTCGTCTTCGACAGTTAAACCGAATCTCCAGGGACTTCTATCTATGTTATCCTGTGAATCTCACAAACACATTAGTCCCTCAGCCAGGTTTGTCGTCAATACTCCAAAACCAACAAAGGGGTGGCACTAGATGCACTTACAATCTCCCCCTTTTTGGTGATTGATGACAATCTGGTTTAAGTTTTCAACGGGGATAAGAATATATGAAGGTAAGGACTTGAAGATTATGATTCCATGATATAGAGAGGACTCCCCTTGAAGATGTGCATATGAAGATTTTGCTTTGAGTGCAAATGCACGTGGCAGGTTTTGATTGTGGAGAAAACTCCCGCTATATCTTGGAATCCAATCACAGTGCATAGCAGATAATTTGAAGATAATGAAATGCACAATGATAAATGGGCGTCTGCAGAATGACTTCATGCGCATAAGTTCAAATTTAAGCAACATGCAAAAGAACCAAAGTAGCAAAGTGTGCAGACGTCCATCAGGACTTAAGTTTACAACCCAAAGCATCAAATGAACAGAACGGGAGTTGCAAACTTAACAAAATATAACAGCCCAGCCCAAAAGCCCGCTTGAAGACTATCAATACACATGCTTCTCCCCATTTGTCATCAAATGACCAAAAAGGTTTGAAGACATGGCATGTCTACACGTTCCCGGCTGGTGGTGATGAAGATGGGGCATCCGGGGCAGCACTGGAGTTGGGCGGAGCAAGAGGGCCTGACGCAGAATCTTGATGCAGTGTAGGTGAAGCTGGTGAAGTGACATCGTCTTCATCATCAATGACATGAGCATGTACGGATGGAGCTGATGAAGAGTAATCAGAGGCTTCAATGGATCGAGTGTCACGCCATGTAGCACTTACAGGCGGTGGAGTGCAGAACTTGAATTTCTTCTTGAAGCCATCGGCTGCAAGATCATCTTCAGAGCACAACAGCGTGAGGCTCTTCCAGGCACGGCGACAGGCTTCATGAGCAATAGACACATTTTTGGTTGATAAGTTGCGAATGCGATTGATGTCAGTGAGAAGACTCTGCATCTAGCGCTTAGACCAATCATGATGCCTATCCTGCTTCTGAGGAAGGGAAACTAAGAGTTCCCTATTAGTCATAGTGCGCACACGCTTTTTCTGACGCCTTTCGGGCACATTACTTGTTGTGGCTTCGGTAGTGGTGTCACAAGGCTGACGAAACTGGCCAGTCAGATGATCTTGAGAAGCAGCATTGGGAATATGAATGGCTTCAATATGTCCCGAAAAACTTTGGTCCACAGCATGATCATCATCAGTAGGGGCTTTGTCTGGTGCAGGATAAATGACTTCATGAATGACTTCAATGTCAGGAAGATATACAATGTGATTCCTGCAAGACGGCTTGAAGTTGATGTTAGAGCGACGCTTAATAAAGCGCATGAGCCATGGTGCATAAACTTTCTGCTCAAAAAGGTCCATGCCAGACGCAGCGAGTTAACGCAAGAAGAAATCTTGCAGATTGAAGCTAATGCCATTGACAATGTTATAGACCATTGTCTTTTGCGCTCGTTGAAGCTTATCAGATGGTGAATGCCCTTTGATTGGCCATAGAGTATGATGAAGAATGTGATAGATTGTCTTCGGTAAGTACTCGAGGTCATCAACAAAGAACTCCTTGGGGCAGTCAGTATCTGGAGGCATGGGTTTCATCATTGTCAACATTTCTGTCATATTGGGCTCAGGCACATGAAATATGCTTTTTGTGGCTTCAGCATAGGCAGAAGACCGTGGATGAAAGTCTTCACCAGGCGCAGGCAAAGGGGTGATATCAAGAAGCTCACTAGCAGGCGCCTTGAGGTGCATATCGCCGGTCATCCATTCGAGGACCCATGTCTTCAGGTCCCTGCTGAAGCCAGAGATGTGGAGAGTTGCATAGAATTGGAGTATGAGCTCCTCGTTCCAGTGTTCCTTGTCAATGACAAAGGGCAACAATCGAACAGCTCGGAAGCAGTCGAGTGCTTGATCAAAACATGGAAGCCCTTCCATGGCTTCAAAGCTGAGCCGCTGATGAGGAAAGATTCTGTCTTGGCCAAAAAGAATGCTCATATAGTATGTTCGCTGTTGCTGGCTCCAGAAACGATCTGAGCTGATGCAAGGCTGATTGTATGGATTCGTATATGAATCGAAGAATATGTTATTCTTCCTGAAGCCAGGCACACTAAACTGAAGCCGATCAACAGGAGCAGTGTTGCAAAGACGAGGCAATCGCAGTTCAGGCTTGAGGACGAGTGGCCTATTGTTGACGTTGAATTCATATTGCGAGCCAGGCCTCTCTGGCGTTGGAAGCCGAGGCCATCAGACTGCACTTGTTGGACCACTGGACCTGTTTTCTCATCAGCTAGGACAGTGCCATCGTCATTGTCTTCAGTTGAGAGGGATGCACTAACAGGAGGGCCATCTGGGGACCTTGTGGGTTGAGCATTTGCATCTACCTCATTGGCTTCAGATGCAGGATCAACAGCATTATCTTCAGTGGTTGCTGCCTGATTGACTTCGGCTGTTGCAGCTGGAATGTCTTCAGCACGTTTAGCTTCAAGCTCTTTAGTGCGTGGGGCAGGGGGAATGTCATCAATAACCGATGCGGTTGTGTTTGTATGCGTGGTCTCTTCTGGGATGCTGGACATGGAAGAGGAGGGCCTTGGACCTCTGCGAAGCCTTTGAAATGGCGACGACTGTGTAGGTGATGGATCAACCTCCATGATCTCCAATGGTGAGTCTGGGGACTCAATCACTGGCGTAGCAGCCTGAGCAGGAGGTGAGTGAGGAATCACTTCATGCAAAGGAGAATTCGGGTGCTCTTCTTCCTAGAAATCATCTTGTATGATTGGCGTCATAGGATCGCCAATATCCACATTCTCACTGCCTCACGAGGAGGCTATGATATCGGATCAGCTTCAAGCTGAGGAATAACCTCAGGGTCTGGTTGCACATTGTCTTCATGACCAATGTCTTCAGCTGCGGTGTTGTCGATAGCTGGAATGACTTCAGGTTCAGATTCCTTTTCATGAGCCTCTGTGGGAGCAGGTTCATGTATAGCAACACGTCATTCAGTGTTTGGAGACGCTGGTGGAGCCACTAAGATAGGCGTCACAAAAATGGGCTCATCATGAGCAGACGGTTGAGTGGGTGGAACTGGGGGCACTTGGGCCTGGCATGAAGACTGAGCTTGCTTTGTCTTCAACCTCTTCTTAGGGGGTGGAACTGCAGCTTGTGAAGACTTTCGCTTCTTGGCTTCAGCCTCAGCTGTCTTCGTCTTCTTTCGCTCAGAAGCAATGGAAGGAGCAGCAGTTCTAGTACCAGCAAAGTTAGGTGGGAAGATGATCTTCGGCACCTCTTGGCGAGCAGGAGCTAGAGCTGGCTGGCTTGAAGACTGTGTGATAGGCTTCTTCTTCTTATTGATCAGCTTTGGATCAATAGCAGGATGGCCAAGTGCTTTTCTCTTTAGCCCTTCATTGTAAGTTTGGACAGTGAGCTCAACATTTTTCTTCAGACGCACTCGGGCGCCTTTGGCTTCATCACGATGCCTTTTAAATTTAGCTTTCAAATCCTCCATCATTTGCTTGTAGCCCTTGATCTCTTTGGCTCCAAGCTTGTCAACGTGTTTCTTGAACAAAGCCTTTTCATGATCAATCTTGGCCTTTTGTTCAATCACTTTCTGAACTACAGCAAGTTCTCGAGCAATGAAACCTTGGAAAGTGATGCTGATGCCAATCGGCAATTGAAGATCGTCAATAGAGAGGGAGGGGTCACGAAACCATTCATCGATGAAGTTGTTGAGGATGTCATGGTCGAACAGAGGCAGGTCCTTGAAGATATCGCTTTCTTCCTGCTTGTTCTTGATCAGCTGCTCCAGTGCATCGGAGTCATAGTCATCATCAGACAAGTCGATGATATCATCATCATTTCTCAAGGTGCTTGCTGGTTTAGGGCCTCACCCTGGAGTTTTCTTTGTCTTCGGAGAATTCCGAGACTCATTTTCAGTATGCACACTTGTTTCAGGAGGTGCAATATTCAGAGGCTTCGACTTTGAAGCTTTTGGGGCAGCAGCAGATTTTGAAGCCTTTGGCTCCTTAGCTTTTGAAGCTTTTGACTGACGCTTCGGCTTCAGGGATGAAAGAGGAATATCATCATGTTCTTCCTCTTCAGCAGCAGCAGCACGGTTAGCAGCAACGTGCTCCAAATAGGCTTCATAACTGTCCCAAATTTTGGTGACATTTGGATTGGCCTCTCGAGTGCCATCTGGCCTTGGTTCTGAAGGGCCAGGATTGAAATTGACGCCATATTCTTTTTTGTTGAATTCTGCTGAAGCCTTAGCAAACTAATAATTGGCTTCGAACAGATCATCTTCACGACACCATCTGATGCTGGATGGGTCGGGATCCTGAGGTTGCGCATAACGCACCATGCAAGGGTAGAATCCTAAGCCGATGGCTTCAGCCTTGGTCTTGGGGATAAGCTTCCGATAGCAAATATCATTCCATGGCGGTTTGATGGCGTTCTTGTCAGTGGGGAAAATTGTTGGGAAACGTTGCATGGGAAACAAAAATTTTCCTACGCACACATAAGATCTATCCATGGTGATGAGCATCTACGAGAGGGAGAGTGGATCTACATACCCTTGTAGATCGCTAAGCGGAAGCGTTTAAGAAACGCGGTTGATGTAGTCGAACGTCTCCGCGATCCAAATCGCAAGTCGTCCCTCGATCCGATCACGAACTAGTGCCGAACGGACGGCACCTCCGCGTTCAACACACGTACGGCTTGATGACGCCTTCACCTCCTCGATCCAGCGAGCGATGATGAAGTAGTGGTTGAGTTCCAGCAGCACGACGGCGTGGTGATGGTGGTGAGGAACGATCTCTGCAGGGCTTCGCCAAGCACTACGGAGATTATGACGGAGGATCTAGAGGGTTAGGGTTGCCGCACACGGCTTGGGGAAATCTTGATGTGTCCCGTGTGCTAGCCCTGCCCCTCTATTTATATGTTGAGCCTTGGGGTCTAAACTTGGAGTAAAAGCCTCCTCCAGGTCGGTTTTGCCCGCACAAGGTCGGTTTGGCCCGCAGGGAAAGAGTCCAACTCGGATCCCTGCCGAACCGTGCACAGCCGCACACAAGCGGTAGTACCGCTTCACACAAGCGGTAGTACCGCTTGGGCGGTAGTACCGCTTCACACAAGCGGTAGTACCGCTTACGCGGCAGCAAAACTACTTTTTACACTTTCCAATACCTCGTGGGCTTTTATCCCTTGGCCCATATAAAGTGTTGCTGCACCCGAACACTTCGGTAAACATCCGGAACCCCTTCCGGTGAACTCTGGAACTCTTCCGGAGATCGAAACACTATTATCACATATATCAATCTTTACCTCCGGACTCTTCCGGAGATCCTCGTCATGTCCGGGATTTTATCCGAGACTTCCGAACAATTTTCGGTCACCAACATAATAACTCAATTATACTAATCGTCACCAAACGTTAAGTGTGTAGACCCTGCGGGTTCGAGAACTATGTAGACATGACCGAGACACCTCTACGATCAATAACCAATAGCGGGACCTGGATGCCCATATTGGCTCCTACATATTCTACGAAGATCTTTATCGGTCGAACCTCTATGTCAAGGATTCAGTTAATCCCGTATGCTGTTCCCTTTGTTCTTCGGTATGTTACTTGCCCGAGATTCGATCGTCGGTATCTCTATACCTAGTTCAATCTCGTTACCGGCAAGTCTCTTTACTCGTTCCGTAATACAAGATCCTGTGGCTAACTCTTTAGTCACTTTGCTTGCAAGGCTCAATGTGATGTTGTATTACCGAGTGGGCCCTGAGATACCTCTCCGTCATACGGAGTAACAAATCCCAGTCTTGATCCATGCCAACCCAACAGACACCCTCGGAGATACCTGTAGAGCACCTTTATAGTCACCCAGTTACGTTGCGACGTTTGATACACACAAGGTACTCCTCCGATGTCAGGGAGTTGCATGATCTCATGGTCATAGGAACAGATACTTGACATGCAGAAAACAATAGCAATAAACTGACACGATCAAAATGCTACGTTCTTAGTTTGGGTCTTGTCCATCACATCATTCTCCTAATGATGTGATCCCGTTATCAAATGACATCTCATGTCAATGGCTAGGAAACCTTAACCATCTTTGATCAACGAGCTAGTCAACTAGAGGCTTACTAGGGACACAGTGTTGTCTATGTACCCACACATGTATTTGAGTTTCCAATCAATACAATTATAGCATGGATAATAAACGATTATCATGAACAAGGAAATATAATAATAACCAATTTATTATTGCCTCTAGGGCATATTTCCAACAGTCTCCCACTTGCACTAGAGTCAATAATCTAGTTCACATCACTATGTGATTTACATTGTAATGAATCGAACACCCATGCAGTTCTGGTGTTGTTCATGTTTAGCCCTTGGAAGAGGTTTAGTCATCGGATCTGCAACATTTAGATCCGTGTGTACTTTGCAAATATTTATGTCGTCCTCCTTGATGTAATCGCGGATGGAATTGAAACGTCGTTTTATGTGTCTGGTCCTCTTGTGAAATCTTGGTTCCTTGGCTAGAGCAATGGCACCAGTGTTATCACAAAACAGAGTCATTGGGTTAAGCGCACTAGGCACTACTCCAAGATCTGTCATGAACTCCTTCATCCAGACACCTTCCTTCGCCGCCTCCGAGGCTGCGATGTACTCCGCTTCGCATGTAGAATCTGCTACCACGCTTTGCTTGGAACTGCACCAGCTAACCGCACCCCCATTAAGAATAAATACGTATCCGGTTTGCGACTTAGAGTCATCCGGATCAGTGTCAAAGCTTGCATCGACGTAACCCTTTACGACGAGCTCTTGATCACCTCCATAAACGAGAAACATGTCCTTAGTCCTTTTCAGGTACTTCAGGATATTCTTGACCGCCGTCCAGTGTTCCATTCCTGGATCACCTTGAAACCTTCCGACCATACTTATGGCAAGGCTGACATCGGGTCTTGTGCACAGCATTGCATACATGATAGACCCTATGGCTGAAGCATAGGGGATGACACTCATCTTTTCTCTATCTTCTGCAGTCACTGGGCATTGAGTCTTACTCAACTTCACACCTTGCAAAACAGGCAAGAACCCCTTCTTGGACTGATCCATTTTGAACTTCTTCAAAATCTTATCAAGGTATGTGCTTTGTGAAAGTCCTATTAAGCGTCTCGATCTATCTCTATAGATCTTGATGCCTAATATGAAAGCAGCTTCTCCTAGGTCCTTCATTGAAAAACTCTTGTTCAAATATTCCTTTACGCTTTCCAGCATTTCTATATTGTTTCCAATCAGCAATATGTCATCCACATATAATATTAGAAACGCTATAGAGCTCCCACTCACTTTCTTGTAAATACAAGCTTCTCCGCAAACTTGTATAAACTCGAACGCTTTGATCACCTCATCAAAACGAAGATTCCAACTCCGAGATGCTTGCACCAGTCCATAAATGGATCGCTGGAGTTTGCAAACTTTGTCAGCATTTTCTGGATCGACAAAACCTTCTGGTTGCATCATATACAACTCTTCCTTAAGAAAACCGTTAAGGAACGCTGTTTTGACATCCATCTGCCAAATTTCATAATCGAAAAAAGCAGCTATTGCTAACATGATTCTGACGGACTTAAGCATCGCTACGGGTGAGAAGGTCTCATCGTAGTCAACTCCTTGAACTTGTGAAAAACCCTTTGCCACAAGTCGAGCTTTATAGACGGTGACATTACCGTCCGCGTCCGTCTTCCTCTTAAAGATCCATTTGTTCTGAATGGCCTTACGCCCTTCAGGTAATACTTCCAAAGTCCATACTTTGTTTTCATACATGGATCCCATCTCGGATTTCATGGCCTCTAACCACTTCTCGGAATCCGGGCTCATCATCGCTTCTCCATAGCTCGTAGGTTCATCGTTGTCTAACAACATGACTTCTAAGACAGGGTTGCCGTACCACTCAGGAGCAGTACGCGTCCTTGTCGACCTACGAGGTTCGATAGCAACTTGATCCAAAGCTTCATGATCATCATCATTAACTTCCTCTTCAGCTAATGTAGGCTCCACAGAAACAACTTTCTGCACTGCGCTACTCTCAGGTTGAAGTAAAGGTTCAACAACCTCATCAAGTTCTATCTTCCTCCCACTCAATTCTTTCGAGAGAAACTCTTTCTCAAGAAATGTTCCGTTTTTAGCGACAAACACTTTGCCTTCGGATCCGAGGTAGAAGGTATACCCAACTGTCTCTTTTGGGTATCCTATGAAGACGCATTTCTCCGCTTTGGGTTCCAGCTTTTCAGGCTGAAGCTTTTTGACATAAGCATCACATCCCCAAACTTTAAGAAACGACAGTTTTGGCTTCTTGCCAAACCAAAGTTCATATGGCGTCGTCTCAACGGATTTCGATGGTGCCCTATTTAAAGTGAATGCAGCTGTCTCTAATGCATAACCCCAAAACGATAGTGGCAAATCGGCAAGAGACATCATAGATCGCACCATATCCAATAAGGTTCGATTACGACGTTCGGACACACCATTACGCTGTGGTGTTCCAGGCGGTGTCAATTGTGAAACAATTCCACACTGTCTTAAGTGACTGCCAAACTCATAACTCAGATATTCTCCTCCTCGATCAGATCGTAGGAATTTAATCTTCTTGTTACGATGATTCTCAACTTCACTCTGAAATTGTTTGAACTTTTCAAATGTTTCAGACTTGTGTTTCATTAAGTAAATATACCCATATCTACTTAAGTCATCAGTGAAGGTAAGAAAGTAACGATAACCACCGCGCGCCTCAATACTCATCGGACCGCACACATCAGTATGTATGATTTCCAATAAGTCACTTGCCCGTTCCATTGTTCCAGAGAACGGCGTTTTAGTCATCTTGCCCATGAGGCATGGCTCACATGTGTCAAGTGATTCAAAATCAAGTGACTCCAAAAGTCCATCAGCATGGAGCTTCTTCATGCGTTTTACGCCAATATGACCTAAACGGCAGTGCCACAAGAAAGTGGTATTATCATTATCAATTCTACATCTTTTGGCATCAATGTTATGAACATGTGTATCATTACTATCGAGATTCAATAAGAATAAACCCCTCACATCGGGTGCATGACCATAAAAGATATTACTCATATAAATAGAACAACCATTATTCTCTGATTTAAATGAGTAACCGTCTCGCAATAAACAAGATCCAGATATAATGTTCATGCTTAACGCAGGCACCAAATAACACTTATTTAGGTTCATCACTAATCCCGACGGTAATCGAAGAGCGAGCGTGCCGACGGCGATCACATCAACCTTGGAACCATTTCCCACGCGCATCGTCACTTCGTCCTTTGCCAGCCTCCGTCTATTCCGCAGTTCCTGTTTTGAGTTGCAAATATGAGCAACCGCACCGGTATCAAATACCCAGGCACTACAACGAGAGTTGGTAAGGTACACATCAATAACATGTATATCATATATACCTTGTTTGTTGTTGGCCGCCTTCTTGTCAGCCAAATACTTGGGGCAATTCCGCTTCCAGTGTCCAGTTCCCTTGCAATGAAAACACACAGTTTCTGGTTTGGGTCCAGCCTTGGGTTTCTTCACGAGAGGAGCAACTGCTTTGCCACTCTGCTTGGAGTTACCCTTCTTACCCTTGCCATTTTTCTTGAAACTAGTGGTTTTATTGACCATCAACACTTGATGCTCCTTCTGAATTTCAGACTCAGCGGCTTTCAGCATCGCAAACAGCTCGGCGACTGACTTGTTCATCCCGTGCATGTTATAGTTCAACACGAAGCTCTTGTAGCTAGGTGGCAATGATTGAAGAACTCTGTCAGTGATAGCCTCTGGCGGAAGGGGCATCCCTAACTCAGCCAGACGGGTGGAGTACCCAGACATTCTGAGCACGTGATCACTGATAGACCCGTTCTCCTCCATCTTGCAAGCATAGAACTTATCGGAGATCTCATATCTCTCGATCCGGGCATTCTTCTGAAAGATAAACTTCAATTCCTGGAACATCTCATATGCTCCATGACGTTCAAAACGTCTTTGAAGTCCCGGTTCTAAGCCATACAACATTGCACATTGAACTATTGAGTAATCATCAGAACGAGCCTGCCAGGCGTTCACAACGTCTAGAGACTCAACTGGAGCGGGTGGATCACCAAGCGGTGCATCAAGGACATAAGCCTTCTGGGAAGCCGTAAGGATAATCCTTAGATTACGGGCCCAGTCCACAAAGTTACTTCCATCATCTTTCAACTTAGCTTTCTCTAGGAACGCATTAAAATTCAGGGGTGCTACTGCGCGAGCCATGATCTACAACATAAATATAGCAAAGACAACTTAGACTATTGTTCTAGATAATGAGTTTAGTTAATCATATTATTTAAAAAACTCCCACTCAAATTGACATCCCTCCGGTCATTCGAGTGTAACATGATCCAAATCCACCAACTCAAGTCCGATCATCACGTGAGTTGAGGTGGTTTCAATGGTGAACATCTTCATGTTGATCATATCTACTATATGACTCATGTTCGACCTTTCGGTCTCTTGTGTTCCGAGGCCATGTCTGTACATGCTAGGCTCGTCAAGTTTAACCCGAGTGTTCCGCACGTGCAACATGGCTTACACCCGTTGTATGCGAACGTAGAGTCTATCACACCCGATCATCACGGCGTGTCTCGAAACGACGAACTTTCGCAACGGTGCACACTTGGGGAGAACACAATTTATCTTGAAATTTAAGTGAGGGATCACCTTATAATGCTACCGTCGTCCTAAGCAAAATAAGATGCATAAAAGGATTAACATCACATGCAAATCATAAGTGACATGATATGGCCATGAACTTGTGCTTTTGATCTCCATCTCCAAAGCACCGGCATGATCTCCATCGTCACCGGCATGACACCATGATCTCCATCATCTTGATCTCCATCAACGTGTCGCCATAAGGTTGTCGCGCCGACTGTTGCTTCCACGACTATTGCTAACGTTTAGCGATAAAGTAAAGCATTACATAGCGCTTAATGATTGACACGCAGGTCATACAATAATTAAAGACAACTCTATGGCTCCTGCCAGTTGCCGTACTCATCGACATGCAAGTCGTGATATTCTATACAACACATGATCATCTCATACATCACATATATCTCATCATGTAATTGGCCATATCACATCACAACATACCCTGCAAAAACAAGTTAGACGTCCTCTAATTGTTGTTGCAAATTTTACGTGGCTGCTACGGGTTTGCAAGAACCGTTCTTACCTACGCAAAACCACAACGTGATGTAGTGATTGCTTTTTGATCTTCTAAAAGAACCCTCTTCATTGAAATCGATTCAACTAAAGTGAGAGAGACAGACACCCGCTAGCCATCTTTATGCAACGAAGTTACATGTTAGTTGAAGGAACCTGTCTCGCGTAAGTGTACGCGTAATGTCGGTCCGGGCCGCTTCATCTCACAGTACCGCCGAATCAAATATCAACTAGTAACGGCAAGCAATATGTATACACCCACGCCCACAACTCGTTTGTGTTCTACTCGAGATCTCATCTACGCATAGACCTAGCTCATGATGCCACTGTTGGGGAACGTTGCATGGGAAACAAAAATTTTCCTACGCACACATAAGATCTATCCATGGCGATGAGCATCTACGAGAGGGAGAGTGGATCTACATACCCTTGTAGATCGCTAAGCGGAAGCGTTTAAGAAACGCGGTTGATGTAGTCGAACGTCTCCGCGATCCAAATCGCAAGTCGTCCCTCGATCCGATCACGAACTAGTGCCAAACGGACGGCACCTCCGCGTTCAACACACGTACGGCTTGATGACGCCTTCACCTCCTCGATCCAGCGAGCGATGATGAAGTAGTGGTTGAGTTCCAGCAGCACGACGGCGTGGTGATGGTGGTGAGGAACGATCTCTGCAGGGCTTCGCCAAGCACTACGGAGATTATGACGGAGGATCTAGAGGGTTAGGGTTGCCGCACACGGCTTGGGGAAATCTTGATGTGTCCCGTGTGCTAGCCCTGCCCCTCTATTTATATGTTGAGCCTTGGGGTCTAAACTTGGAGTAAAAGCCTCCTCCAGGTCGGTTTTGCCCGCACAAGGTCGGTTTGGCCCGCAGGGAAAGAGTCCAACTCGGATCCCTGCCGAACCGTGCACAGCCGCACACAAGCGGTAGTACCGCTTCACACAAGCGGTAGTACCGCTTGGGCGGTAGTACCGCTTCACACAAGCGGTAGTACCGCTTCACACAAGCGGTAGTACCGCTTACGCGGCAGCAAAACTACTTTTTACACTTTCCAATACCTCGTGGGCTTTTATCCCTTGGCCCATATAAAGTGTTGCTGCACCCGAACACTTCGGTAAACATCCGGAACCCCTTCCGGTGAACTCTGGAACTCTTCCGGAGATCGAAACACTATTATCACATATATCAATCTTTACCTCCGGACTCTTCCGGAGATCCTCGTCATGTCCGGGATTTTATCCGAGACTTCCGAACAATTTTCGGTCACCAACATAATAACTCAATTATACTAATCGTCACCAAACGTTAAGTGTGTAGACCCTGCGGGTTCGAGAACTATGTAGACATGACCGAGACACCTCTACGATCAATAACCAATAGCGGGACCTGGATGCCCATATTGGCTCCTACATATTCTACGAAGATCTTTATCGGTCGAACCTCTATGTCAAGGATTCAGTTAATCCCGTATGCTGTTCCCTTTGTTCTTCGGTATGTTACTTGCCCGAGATTCGATCGTCGGTATCTCTATACCTAGTTCAATCTCGTTACCGGCAAGTCTCTTTACTCGTTCCGTAATACAAGATCCTGTGGCTAACTCTTTAGTCACTTTGCTTGCAAGGCTCAATGTGATGTTGTATTACCGAGTGGGCCCTGAGATACCTCTCCGTCATACGGAGTAACAAATCCCAGTCTTGATCCATGCCAACCCAACAGACACCCTCGGAGATACCTGTAGAGCACCTTTATAGTCACCCAGTTACGTTGCGACGTTTGATACACACAAGGTACTCCTCCGATGTCAGGGAGTTGCATGATCTCATGGTCATAGGAACAGATACTTGACATGCAGAAAACAATAGCAATAAACTGACACGATCAAAATGCTACGTTCTTAGTTTGGGTCTTGTCCATCACATCATTCTCCTAATGATGTGATCCCGTTATCAAATGACATCTCATGTCAATGGCTAGGAAACCTTAACCATCTTTGATCAACGAGCTAGTCAACTAGAGGCTTACTAGGGACACAGTGTTGTCTATGTACCCACACATGTATTTGAGTTTCCAATCAATACAATTATAGCATGGATAATAAACGATTATCATGAACAAGGAAATATAATAATAACCAATTTATTATTGCCTCTAGGGCATATTTCCAACAAAAATATCCTGTGCTCCGGCTACACCCTGCACATCCCAAACGCTGGATACATATTGTAGGGACGGGATTGAACCGAAACGACCCAGCCTTCAATTGTTTTTCAAAAAACACCTCAGGTAAGTACAGAATAGCCATGACATTTCTCCAACCTATGCTGCCCCAAGCTTGAACGAACACGAATAGATAAGGATACGGGGCTCCGGTGGTGGACCTAGCCGTGTGCTATGCCGTGACCTCACCGGCTGCTGCGCTGCGACCTTGCGCTGTTTCGACATACAGCGGACAGCCTGCCCCATCCCAACGCCACCATTTTGCACCTTGGGGCCACCCCCTCCCCACACCCAGCGCCAGATCCGCCCGTCGAAGCCTAGCTCCACCATCTGCCGACGAGAAAGAAGAGAACTCCAGCCTTCAGGTATCCTTTTGAATGTTACAACCTTATGTGTTTTATAGTGTATTTTGGTTCGAATCCATCGCCCCCTTTATGCTGATTGTGTGAGATGTTGCTCATCCTATGTGAGTAAAATGTGTTGATATCTCTTTGTATGAAGGTGCAAGAAAAGTAATCACTGAAACAACTTGTTGTATTTTTCTTAGACTACATATCGAGCAATTAGGTATATAAAATGTCAACGACCTATGGCCTGAGATGAGTACAAATTAATTTTATCTACCTGTTCAAGTACCCGCTGAAGTGCTTATTGGGACAAGACCGAGATCCATTAATAGTAGGAATATGTGCCTCACTAATTTCTTAGAGTTCCATCTTTGTTTGTTCAGTATTTATGTTAAAACTAATACAACGATGTTTTTTGGTTTAGTGAATTAAATGTTAGCTCTTTGATCTTCTTTTTTTTTGGACAAGAGGTAGCACCAACGATGCCTTATATTCATTATCAAGCACATTTTGCATTCCGGATTTGACAATCCTTAACATCTATATTGCCTAGCTTTGAAAGCATGGACACTGATCACCTATATATGCTAACCTACAACATGCCATATTTTTGCTCACTACCTCATCTAATTTACTTATTTCTGAAGCACGGTTATGAGCCACGGAGTTAAAGTTCCTTGGTATGTGATAAATTTGTATTTGCGTGTTTTCTGTTGTAGCAAAGAAAATTGCTAGCTGGTTTCTGATCTCCCGATGCCCAAGGGAAAGAATAATGTTTCTTGACGCTGCTGCCTTCACTACAAGAAATATGGCAACTTGCGACCATCAATATTGGTCACTGAATGGTCACTGTTTTCCATTTTGACCTTTTTGTGACCAAAAAACAGTTGGTCAAAAGCGGGCCGTCTTTAATGAAACTTAACGACCTTCTTTGTGAAATGGTCGTAGAAGGTTACGACCAAAATAGAAGGTCGTTGATTTTATGACCAATTGCTTTGGTCACTGGCAGTCTGCCCAGACCACGTCAGATCCAACGTGTCAAGCTGACGTGGCAAAATTACGACCAAACGAAATGGTCGTTGATTAGAATCAGCCCGGTCCAGTTCGATGCTTTACATGGGCCGAGCCCAACAATTCAGCTTATTTATATCTTTTTTCCTGTCAATTTTTGGTCGGCTTCATGGGCCAAGCCCAACATTGCAGGCTTTTTATTTTTGGGCCGTGGCCTTTTACCGGTGTTCCAGCCATTATATTTGGGAATGGTCAAACCAGTCAGATGGGTCCCACTAGTCATAATTTCATACATTTTCAAATCAGATTCAGATTAGTCCCACATGTCAATTTTTTTAAAATTGCTCAGATTATTTTCACAAGTGGGTCCCACTAGTCAGGTTTCCATTTCACACGTTTTCAAATCACATAATGAATATTTCAAACAGAACAGATTAGTCTACTACAATCTGTACATAGTCTATCACCTAGTCTATTACAATCTGTACATAGTCTATTACAATCTGTACAGTCTATTTATATCTCAAACAGAAGAGACAACTCTTTGCTACACGGCTTTGAACTTCAAATATACTTCCTACTTCACTTTCAGGCTGGAGCTCTTGTAAATGAGAGGAAACAACATTTCTGGATATGTTCATAGAGGCTGAAAAAGGCATCGAACAATAAACAAAAATAGTTAGAAACAAAGTAAAAACAAATATACAAAGCAGCTAGAGACTAAATGATGAAGCATATGTACATGTAACAGTAACAACCACAATGACTAGCTGATAGACAAGGGACAAGAGTTATTTCATCACGATACACCGCTATAAACAAGAAATAACAGTTGTTGCATGAATACCAAAATAGCCAGAATAGTTCTAGATGTCGTTGAATGCAGAACATGATTCAATCTTAGATGGTTCATTGAGCACACGCGAATAAGCTAAGATAACAGGACATTATCAATTATCAATTACAACAGATTCAAAACGAAATACCATAGCTTGTAGATCACATAGGGAATCGACACAATAATATATGTCATGGCATCATGGCCCATCAACCAAGTAACAAAACAAGAGAATGGGATAGACTGAAGACTTATCTAATCCGGAGAAGACAACGTTGTTGCGGTTGCAGCTCAGTGACCTCGAGATTGAGAATGTGGTGCGATGGCCCGGGTTGATGCCCTCCAGCAAGGTAATCATCATGGCTTCATCGGGTCTGCGAGAACAAGCGAGCAAGGTGTGAGTCAGCAAGCATGAAGGGAATGTTATCAATGCTGGAGCATTAAACTAGCAATGAACAGTTCTACTTTTATATAGAACCAAGGATCATGTTCAACCAGCAACAAATGTATGGAACATCACAATGTATAATTGCCAACATAAAAAAGCCATATAGAAATGCCAAGTTACAGAAACTGCATCGCAAATATGATTTGCCTCTGGTGTTTGCCATACATCAATAATGCTGATAGATGACATATTTTGATGAGGCTTAATAACTACTATATACAAAAACATGTATTCAAAAAAAAATCAATAGGGCCCCTGGAAAGGGAGCCCCGACTCTAGCAAAAGGTCTAAATGCTTTGGAGAAAGACAGATGTAGACAGATAGTTTTTTAGTGAATAGAACCCCAGAAAACCATAAAATCCCTTCACATTCCGATTTAGCATTTTGTGATGAAATATTGGCCATCAAGTAATTTTGTGCGAGTCTCAGAACAACTAATATAAGCTCAGGGTAGAAGATAAAACAATTAGGGTGCATGCCTAATCTTACTCCCTTGATTGTGGTTCATTTTCATGTGTCCTCACAATAATCAAATAAACAAAGAAAATAAAATAGTTGGCATTGAGACATTCACTAGAAACAGAAGAAATCAATCAGTAATTCTTCAGCCTCATCTAAAGACATGGAAGTTTTGCAACTATTATGGCCACAACTTCAAAGTGCTAGCTCCTAAATCAATGCATTTCCAGAAATGGAAATGCTACATTTTAACAATAACTATTTCTTTTGTCTTTGGTGTCTATTTTGTAGGTTGAAGATTATCAAGAAGATAGAATTAGTTTAGGGAATAAATAGTTTAGTCTAGGTCTATTCCTTCTCAAGCTTATGTAACTCAAGAAATGTAATTGTAATTTCTAATAAAGATTTCTTTATTCTTTTGTGATATTACTTTGTATTATTTATTTCAATTATTAATAAAGTTTGAATTCCCATTATCAATTATTATTTATTTATAAATGCATTTCCAATTCATATTGAATTGTACTTTTAGCACTTAAGTCCTCCAACTTATTTTTTAATCGTAATTGAACCCAAAACTCTAAATAAGAGCAAAGGTCTTGTCCAATTTTGTATTTGAATGCAAATTTAACTTAGTGATTTGAATGCAAGTTTGAAATTAACCCCAAACTCATATGCATGAATGCAATACAATCGAATCCCCCCCCCCCCCGCTCTCATGTAACTACGGGTCATTACAGTCCCACGCGTCAGTGATATGTCAAACTTAGTATTATCTAGACACGTAAGCGGAAATTGACACATGGACATGACACACAGGCAAAACTGCTGAGGTGGCTGATACATGGACATGACACGTAGTCGAATCTGCTGAGGTGGCCGTCCAAATATTTTAAGGCATTGCAAATTAGCAAATACGACCATTTAAATTGGTCGTAACCGGGTAAAAATAGGGGAAGTAAACAGTGCTATGTGCTTACGACCATTTTGTATAAGGAAACTATGACCTTTCTGGCCAAAATGGTCGTTATGTTTTCGGGTTTGGACCCTCCCAAACAGCTTACGACCAATTGATTCGAAATGGTCATAAATTTATGACTATTTCTTCCAGGGTCACTGACAGAAGGTCACAAGTTAGCATATTTCTTGTAGTGCTTGGCCAGAGTCACCAGAAAAATGACCTGCTTGCCTTGCTCTTGTATGTATTGTGGTGATTTAGACCTAGGTTGCTAGGTGTGGCTTGCCGTTGTTTAGGTTTTCGCCTAGTTTCCCTTTAATAAACCGAGCAGTTTGGGTCCTTGTACCATCTTCTTCTTTACAATGAATATAACAGCTCTCATGTTATCGTTCAAAAAGAAAAGAAATTATTTATGCAGCAACCCGAAGGGCCATAACCTCTACTTCTAATTGGGAAGTGACTTGTTTGTCAGCTGCTGAAACAAAGATGATTGTTTGTACTTCATTTTCTTCAACTTCCACCTGTATTCCAATGTTTGCTTTGGTTGATGCTGACTTGGCCTTCCTTATTCAGGTGTAAAAAATGGCACCACATTCCTACTGATTTAGCATTTTGGTGCTATATGTTATGACATAATGCCAGTTAAGATTGGCACTGCATGCAGCTAAACATTGTGATGATAAGATGAAATACTTTCACAAAGTTATTGTTGATGCTCTTGCACACTTCAGGCAGATGGGACCACTTGACAAGCAAAGTAAAGTTCAAGAGTTTGAATCCTTCATCAGAATGACATTCCCAACCATAATTTGAATAGTATGTCTTTTGTCAGGTTTTCCTAATGTGTTGTTCTTGTTTGAAGAGCAAGTAGCCTCCACGAAGGTCCAACATCAGTATATTGCTCTATTTACCAAGTCGGCCATGACGGCTCAAATGGTTTTTATATTTTGCTACTCGTGGATTAAAACATGTTGAGTATTTTTGTAAATTTTTGACTTGAACTTGCTTGATATTTTGCAGCACAACCCAACCCATGGGGATGACATCATTTACTCTGCATTAGAGATTGGATGAAAAATGCCTTCGCTCATGTGATATGTGAACCTATTTTCATTGGTGTAAACTTCTGCTACAACTTGTGCACCTAGTTGAATATGTTTGTGCAATATATGTGTACCTGCTAATCAGCTATACCTTGGGCTGTAAATAATATTTGGGTTGCAACTCTAGTTATGTGCTTCATGTTCGATTTATGTGTATTGCCATGAGTGCTAGTCACAAAGTATTCATGATATTACCGTCATCATACTATGAACTACAAAATGTTGAGATGTTTGTTGATGCGTTGCCTTCTAATTTAACAAAGATGGTTAATACACTTGATGTTGTCGTCTTCACATTTCTGGTGCAGATTTTATTAGTTCAGACTTTGGTTCATGGACTTGCTAATTCTTCATTTTCTTCGAATTACCTTTACCTTGCTAAATTTGTTTGCTGAATGCTTGTGTTGTGTTTATTTTGTTATGTCATCTTGGAAAATACATGGTCCTATCTGTACTATGGAGTTGACGTCATATTTGTTGGGTGAAGCTGAAAGCATCAGCTTGAAATGACCTGCTACCTTCTTTTTAACTAAAACGACCAGCTACATAGGTACATGATGTGCATCTACTTTCTGTTCAAAAACTGGGGCGACCCATCTCTTGGAGCTAGGTTATTGGAATGTTATCATTATTTTGTACTTATATGGGGTGCTTTCTTCAAATTTCGTAAGATGGGCATTCAGATTCTATCCAGTACCTACGTATTTAATCCAACGACTCTGCTGTCCGTGGAGCAGCCGGAGTACTCAATACTTCAGAGCACACGATATGCTCTCCTTGTCAGCGTACTCAGGTGTGACAAAATGATAATAGAACCATTCCTCTGCCCAGTATCTTTGAATCCATTGAATACGTGACTTACGCTGCCCATATGTTTCCTTAGGATCAGATTTGTATTTTGCATATAGTGTAGGGGGAAGATCTTGAGCTGTATTGAGTCTGCGCTGTCTGATACGTCTCCAACGTATCTATAATTTATGAAGTATTCATGCCATGTTTATTATAGTTTTGTATGATTTTGGTGCACTTTTATATGGCTTTATATGATTTTTATGGACTAACATATGGACCTAGTGCCCAGTGCCAGTTGCTGTTTTCTTCTTGTTTTTGCTTTTCCAGAAAATCCATATCAAATGAAGTCCAAATGGAGCGAAACTTTTTGACGATTTTTTTTGGAAGGAAACAGACCCAGGAAGGTTCGGGGGAGCAGCAGAAGATCCACAGGGGCCCCACAAGCCACCAGGGCGTGCCCGGGTGCCTCATGGGCCCCCTGTGGCACCTCTTTGCGTGATTCCAATGCTGAAAAATCATATATATTCAGAAACCCCCGAAAGTTAACCTAGATGAGTTTTTACACCGCCGCAAGCCTCTGTACCTCCACAATCTCATCTACAGCCCTTTTCCGGCACCCTGCCGGAGGGGGGAATCATCACCGGAGGCCATCTTCATCATCCCGACGGTCTCCATGACGAGGAGGGAGTAGTTCACCCTCGGGGCTGAGGGTTTGTACTAGTAGCTATGTGTTTTATCTCTCTCTCTCGTGTTCTTGATTTGGCACGATCTTGATGTATCGCGAGCTTTGTTAATATAGTTGGATCATATGGTGTTTTCCCCTCTCTATCTTGTTGTGATGAATTGAGTTTTTACCTATGAGGTTTCACTATTATCGGATTGAATATTTTTATGGATTTGAGAACACTTGATGTATGTCTTGCATATGAATACCCGTGGTGACAATGGGGTATTATATTGATTCACTTGATATATGTTTTGGCACTCAACTCGCGGATTCCCGAGGTGACATTGGGGTAATCTATGCATAGAGGTTGATGCACGTTTTCGTCCTACTTTCTCCGGTAGAAATCTTGGGGCACTCTTTGAAGTTCTTTGTGTGGATTGAATATTATTAATCTGAAGTTGTTTGATGCGTATCGTATAATTGACTCACGGATACTTGTGGTGACATTGGAGTATCTAGGTGACATTAGAGTTAGTTGATGCGTATCATATGGTGTTATTTTAGTACGAACTCTAGGGCTATTTGTGACACCTATAGGAATAGCTCAATAGATTGATCGGAAAGAATAACTTTGAGGTGGTTTCGTACCCTATAACAATTTCTATCTTATGTTCTCCGCAAATAGGAACTTTGGAGTGATTCTTTGTCACACGTTGAGGGATTGTTATATGATCCAATTATGTTAACATTGTTGAGAGATTGCACTAGTGAAAGTATGAACCCTAGGCCTTTTTTTCAAGCATTGCAATACCGTTTGTGCTCATTTTTGTTACTAGTTACCTTGCTGTTTTTATATTTTCAGATTACAAAAACCTATATCTACTATCCATACTACACTTGTATCACCATCTCTTCGCCGAACTAGTGCACCTATACAATTTGCCATTGTATTGGGTGTGTTGGGGACACAAGAGACTCTTAGTTATTTGGTTGCAGGGTTGTTTGAGAGATACCATCTTCATCCTATGCCTCCCACGGATTGATAAACCTTAGGTCATCCACTTGAGGGAAAATTGCTATTGTCCTACAGAACTCTGCGCTTGGAGGTCCAACACGGAGGCCCAACACGAGTCTACAAGAATAAGTTGTGTAGTAGACATCAAGCTTTTTTCTGGCGCCGTTGCCGGGGAGGTGAGTGCTTGAAGGTATATCTTTAGATCTTGCAATCGAATCTTTTAGTTTCTTGTTTTATCACTAGTTTGGTTTATAAAAGAAAACTACAAAAAAATGGAATTGAGGTTGCCTCATATTATTCGTCTTTATAATGTCTTTCTTGAAAATGATGGACCGGAAAATTGTGCTCAATTGATAGAAGAAGAATTTAATAAAATGTTTAATGTGAGTTCCTTGAAGGATGAGCATGATTGCAATGTTGTTAGTATGAATTCTTTGAATATCCATGATGCTAATGATATGCAAAGCTACAAGCTTGGGGATTTGATGAAGATGATATTTTTAGTCCCCCAAGTTTTGATGAGCAAATTTATTATGATGATTGCATGCCTCCTATTTATGATGATTATATTGATGAAAGTGGGTTTGGAAGAGTGTCAACTCTAGGTACTAATGATCCCACTATTTTGGAGGGTGTTCAATCTTATTATAATTATGAAAGTTGATTTGGAGAGGTCACAACTTTATTTAATGATGATTCCACTATTTTGGAAGAGGTTTCAATTGATTATGACAACAAAGTTGCTATCTATGATGATTATTGTGATGACATGTATGCTATAAAGAATAATGATAACTATGAAACTTGTCATCATGATTTACATTTTCAATTGGATTTTGTCAATCAAGTATCACATGATAGTTATTTTGTTGAGTTTGCTCCCACTATTATGAAGGAGAATAAATTTCCTTATGTGGAGAGTAATAAAATTTCTATGCCTGTGGATCATGAAAATAATGATTTGTGTGACAGTTATATTGTTGAATTCATTCATGATGCTACTGAAAATTATTATGATAGAGGAGCATATGCTTTTACATATCTCAAAAATATCAAGTTTCCTCTCTATGTGTTGAAAGTTTTGAAGTCATGCTTGTTCTGCCTTCCTATGCTAGTTGATTCTTGCTCCCATTAACTGTTTGCTCACAAAATCACTATGCATAGGAAGTGGGTTAGGCTTAAATGTGCTTGCCATATGTTTCATAATGCTCCCATTGTGTTCCAACTCTTTACTTTTATGTGAGCATTGTTGAAATCACAATGCCTAGCTAAAAAGGCATTAAAGAAAAGCGCTCGTTGGGAGACAACCCAATATTTATACCTACTATTTTTGTGTGTCCACATGATTAATATACTGTAGTAATCATGTTTCATATGTTTTCTTTCAATAATGTGCCAAGTAAAGCCTTTGGGATAGTGTGGACACTTGTTGATTTGATTCTGTGCAAAAACAGAAACTTTTGCGTCCAGTGCTGGAATTTCTATTCTGTACTGGAGCATGAGAAAATTCTGAAATTTTTACAAAGTATTGGGTTACAAATTTTTTACGTTTTCCTAATTTTTCAAAAAATTTGGAGGTACAGAAGTATGATTTTTAGATCTCTCACTACATGCTATTCTGTTTTTGACAGATTCGGTTTTCGGTGCATAGTTTGCTTGTTTTAGTGTTTCCATAGCTTATATTGAGTAATATAAATTGTGGAAATGATAGAATACAGTAGGCATTATGTGAGAACAATTATGAATCTTGTCTTGACAGTACCTAAGTGGATGATTTATTTTTATCATACTAACCTATCTCACAAGTTCCGTTAAGTTTTGTGTGATTGAAGTTTTCAAGTTTTGGGTGAGATATCGATATGAGGAGAATAAGGAGTGGCAAGACCCTAAGCTTGGGGATGCCCAAGGTACCCCAAGGTAATACTCAAGGAAGACTCAAGCGGCTAAGCTTGGGGATGCCCCGGAAAGCATCCCCTCTTTCGTCTTCAACATTATCGGTAACCTTACTTGAAGCTATATTTTTATTCGTCACATGATATGTGTTTTGCTTGGAGCTTCATTTTCTTTTGGTTGGATTTGCTTGCTGTTATTTATAATAACATTTTGTATCATTAGTTCAATAAAATGCCAATTATAGCCTTTACCATGCTCAGTTTGCAAGTTTATGTGTTGCTGTTTGAAAACAGAAAGTTTTCTGTTATGTCCAGAATATTACTGAATAGTCAGAACATGATAAAAATCTGAAATTTTTGAAGTTAGGGAACTATGAATTTTAAATCCCCCTTTTACAGACTGTTCTGTTTTGGCAGATTGCTGTTATAGTTGCATTGTCTGCATATGTTTGCGTGTTTAATGTTTCTATTTGTGGATAGGAGTATTAAATATGAAGAGGCATTTAGTATGCAATGTTTAATTATAATTTTTGTGATTTGCTACAGTATAGAATGTTAGGGTTTTGAGTTGATTTATACTAACTTATCTCATGAGTTCTTGTTGAGTTTTGTGTGGATGAAGTTTTTGAGATTTAGGAGAAGCCGTGATATGAGAGGAATTAAGGAGATACAAGAGCTCAAGCTTGGGGATGCCCAAGGCATCCCAAGTTAATATCTCAAGAAGTCTCAAGCATCTAAGCTTGGGGATGCCCCGGTTGGCATCCCACCTTTTATCATCAACACCTATCGGTTAGCCTAAGTTTTTACTTGTTCACATGATATGTGCTATTCTTGGAGTGTCCTTTTATTTTTGTTTTCTTTGCTATTTGAATAAAATACTTAAGATCTGATTTTTTTAAATGAGAGAGAGTCCTCACATAGCTACCTATTTACTTAACTACTCATTTGATCTTCACTTATGTCTTTTCGGAGTAGTTTGTCATTTACTCTTGTGCTTCACTTATATCCTATGAGTAAATTGTTGAATGAATTGAATATCATAAAGTTGAAATTACATGTGCTTCATATGCTTGTATCATGTCTAGTAGCAGTTTCACATTTGGGTTAGAAAGTGAAATCTATTGAAGCTTGACAATCACAATATTGGTCATACAAGCAATTCATGAATGATTAGTATAAGGAAGAGAACTTTCACATATAAATATATTATCTTGGACAACTTTTATGATTGTGAATACCCATTAATTATTTTCAAACTTGAGCAAATTAGTTGAAGTTGGACAAGGAAGACAACGTAATGAGTTATGTTTGGGTATATTTGCATAGAAGTTATATTATTATGGATCCTCCAACATGTGGTGCTTGATTAGGATCTCTTGCTAGCCAAAAATTCATACTAAGTAGAGATACTACTTGTGCATCTAAAAACCCTTAAACCCAGTTTCTTGCCATGAGTGTCCACCATACCTACCTATGGATTGAATAAGACCCTTCAAGTTAGTTGTCATCGGTGCCAAAAAGCAATAAAAATTGCTCCTAAAATATGTATGATCTTTTATTGCAAGGGAAAATAAGCATTGTACGAACTTGTGATGGTAAAGAAATAAAAGCGACGGACTGCATAATAAAGGTTGCTATCACAAGGGGCAATATAACGTGACGTTCCTTTGCATTAAGAGCTTGTGCATCCAAAAATAAAAAGCGCATGACAACCTCTGCTTCCCTCTGAGATGGGCCTATCTTTTAATTTTATGTATTTACTTTTATGCAAGAGTCAATAGTATTACTTCTCATTTCAACCTGAATTATTCTCTAGTTGGCAAGCATCATGTGGTGGGGAAAGATCCAGGCACATCTGGCCAGTCAAATATATTTCATCATGAATTATTATTGTTGACAAGTATCTCTATGATAAATAAGTTGGGAGGCAAAACACTAAGCCCCTACCTTTCTCTATGTTCGATGGATGCCATTTGTTCTAAAAATATGCTTTGAGTACTTGCAATCATAGAAGACTATATGATAATTGAGTATGTGGAGCTCTTACTTAGACCTTCTTGAAATTAAGTTGAATTGCAATTGTTTGGTGACTAAGAACATAGGTTGTTAAGTTTCAAGAGATTGCATTGTTCGAACCATAACATGTGAATTGATTGCTACTTTATCATGATGAGTTTTATGAGAAAGAGTTGCTGTTATGATGCTAGGAAAAGTGATTGAAATTATCATTGATCAAACTTATGCACTACGCTAGCATTCACACTCATAAATTATTTATTTTATCATTTACCTACTCGAGGACGAGCAGGAATTAAGCTTGGGGATGCTGATACGTCTCCAACGTATCTATAATTTATGAAGTATTCATGCCATGTTTATTATAGTTTATATGATTTTGGTGCACTTTTATATGGCTTTTATATGATTTTTATGGACTAACATATTGACCTAGTGCCCAGTGCCAGTTGCTGTTTTCTGCTTGTTTTTAGTTTTCCAGAAAATCCATATCAAATGAAGTCCAAAAGCAGCGAAACTTCTTGACGATTTTTTCTGGAAGGAAACAGACCCAGGAAGCTTCGGGGGAGCAGCAGAAGACCCACAGGGGCCCCACAAGCCACCAGGGCGCGCCACCCCCCCAGGCGCGCCCTGGTGCCTCGTGGGCCCCCCGTGGCACCTCTTTGCGTGATTCCAACGCTGAAAAATCATATATATTCAGAAACCCCCGAAAGTTAACCTAGATGAGTTTTTACGCCGCCGCAAGCCTCTGTACCTCCACAATCTCAACTACAGCCCATTTCCGGCACCCTGCTGGAGGGGGGAATCATCACCGGAGGCCATCTTCATCATCCCGGCGGTCTCCATGACGAGAAGGGAGTAGTTCACCCTTGGGGCTGAGGGTTTGTACCAGTAGCTATGTGTTTTATCTCTCTCTCTCTTGTGTTCTTGATTTGGCACGATCTTGATGTATCGCGAGCTTTGTTAATATAGTTGGATCATATGGTGTTTTCCCCTCTCTATCTTGTTGTGATGAATTGCGTTTTTACCTATGAGGTTTCACTATTATCGGATTGAATATTTTTATGGATTTGAGAACACTTGATGTATGTCTTGAATATGAATACCCGTGGTGACAATGGGGTAGTATATTGATTCACTTGATATATGTTTTGGCACTCAACTCGTGGATTCCTGAGGTGACATTGGGGTAATCTATGCATAGGGGTTGATGCACGTTTTCGTCCTACTTTCTCCGGTAGAAATATTGGGGCGCTCTTTGAAGTTCTTTGTGTGGATTGAATATTATGAATCTGAAGTTGTTTGATGCGTATCGTATAATTGACTCACGGATACTTGTGGTGACATTGGAGTATCTAGGTGACATTAGAGTTAGTTGATGCGTATCATATGGTGTTATTTTAGTACGAACTCTAGGGCTATTTGTGACACCTATAGGAATAGCTCAATAGATTGATCGAAAAGAATAACTTTGAGGTGGTTTCGTACCCTACAACAATTTCTATCTTATGTTCTCCGTGAATAGGAACTTTGGAGTGATTCTTTTTCACACGTTGAGGGATTGTTATATGATCCAATTATGTTAACATTGTTGAGAGATTGCACTAGTGAAAGTATGAACCCTAGGCCTTGTTTTCAAGCATTGCAATACCGTTTGTGCTCATTTTTGTTACTAGTTACCTTGATGTTTTTATATTTTCAGATTACAAAAACCTATATCTACTATCCATACTACACTTGTATCACCATCTCTTCGCCGAACTAGTGCACCTATACAATTTGCCATTGTATTGGGTGTGTTGGGGACACAAGAGACTCTTTGTTATTTGGTTGCAGGGTTGTTTGAGAGATACCATCTTCATCCTACGCCTCCTACGGATTGATAAACCTTAGGTCATCCACTTGAGGAAAAATTGCTACTGTCCTACAAAACTCTACGCTTGGAGGCCCAACACGACTCTACAAGAATAAGTTGTGTAGTAGACATCACCTTTCCTTGCTCCTGAAGCATTATATACAGCCATTTTCTTCACACTAATGATTGGCTTCACAGTACTGATTCGACAAGAACTGGCTTCAGGTGACTCTAGGTGAAGCTGCAAGAAATCTGCAAATGAATTCAGACTATGAGAACCAAGCGACTCTCCCATGGACATGTACCTGTGAAGGAATTTGAGATGCAAGGGAAGTAGGAGAGCTCATATGCATTCTCAGAGTATTTGAAGATAAATCAGTTTGAAGATAATGACCTCATATCGCGAAGACATTCACTTATTGTGTGAGTAGTTGGTTCCAGATTTCTACCAATTCGAAAATAAGTACAAGTGAGGAATCATACGATTCATGAAGCACAAGTGAAAACTTAGCGAGATATGAGAGAGACTGATAAGTGCTAAAGGGTTGGAAGTGGCAAAACAACATTTGAAGATATTGCAGAAATCAAACGGATCAAATGAACGGTAAAAATAAAGTTTTATTACCGCACGTATGAATAGATGAAGAACAGCTCGACGAGAAGCGAAGCCGAGCGGTCCAATCTACCACACCCTAACTCGGTGGTGGCAAATAGCTACGGCGGCGGCAGAGCGAAGACAAACAGCGGCCGGCATGAGTTCGAAGATGGAGGAGTTGCGACAGCGAAGCGCTTCTTCTCCGGCGACGATGGATTCTAGCGACGGCGCTAGGGTTTGGAGGAGCGAGAGCGACGCGAGGTGATAGCGATTTAATGACCGCGGTGGGGAAGTATTTATAGTGGAGGGGTTTGAGCAGGTTGAAAAGACAAAAGTGCCCCTGGCGCTATGTATCTGCATGACGCGTGGCATGCATGCGCAGTAAAAACTGGCATGCATTAACCTCACTATCTCCACTACCCAACGACATGGGCGGGTAATCGCTCCGGCTTCTGTGGCAACTGCCCAAATCAGATAAGGATGAAATATTTTAAATTTTTGGTCTCAAAATCTTCGACTGACAAGGACACAGTGAAGATAATCGACACATGTCAATTAGAATGCATATGAAGATTTAGAGTAGACTGGGTGAGTTGAGCACAGATAGGTAAGGGTCCGATCACATTCACTTAGTGCAAAAAAACAACAACTTGAAGACATAGCTATAAGTGAATGCTGTTGAGGACACACACACACACACACACACACACACACACACACACACACACACACACACACATATATATATATATATATATATATATATATATATATATATATATATATATAACAGTCAAAAAGAACAAACCAAGTGCAAAGATAAATGTCAACACGAAGACAAATCCAATCATGAAGATATAGCAAACGATGCGACGACAAATGAAAATCTTCTAGAAAACGGGGGTGGCATTACCCACCGTATAGGAATTATTAGACCCAGACACGGCGCACAACTGGTCATGGCATTGTGAAGTCAAATTCCATGATAATTTCTTCACACTTAGAGTGTAAGTCTTCATGAATTGAAGACATACGTTACTTCGTGTGTTGTGCACCAAAGACATCAATATTGCATAAGTGTTTGGAAGTGTGTCCATTCACTGGACATTTGAGGATTCTAAGATATTTAGCTCACACCACAACTTGCAAAACCTCTTCTCATCCAAAGGCTTCGTGAAGATATCTGCAACTAATCTTCAGTGTTCACATGAATGATGTCAATGTCTTCCTTGAGCACGTGGTCGCGAAGAAAATGATGTCGAATCTGGATATGCTTTGTCTTGGAGTGCTGCACGGGGTTGTGGGCGATCTTGATGGCGCTCTCGTTGTCGCAGAGTAGAGGTACTTTCTTCTTGTTGATGCCGTAGTCCTTGAGGGTTTGCTTCATCCAGAGAAGCTGAGCACAACAGGATCCGGCAGCAATGTATTCAGCTTCAGCAGTGGATAGTGACACGCAGTTATGCTTCTTCGAAGACCAACAGACAAGAGATCGGCCAAGAAAGTGACAAGTGCCTGATGTAGACTTGCAATCCACATTGTCTCCAGCATAGTCAGAATAGGAGAACCCAACAAGATCAAACTCTGAGCCCTTTGGATACCATAATCCTAGCGTTGGTGTGTGAGCCAAATATCGAAGAATTCGCTTCACAACATGGTGATGCGATTCCTTTTGTGCCGCAAGGAATCGTGCACACATGCAAACGCTAAGTATTATATCTGGCCTAGATGCACATAGGTACAATAAGGAGCCAATGATGGAATAGTATACCTTTTGATCGAAATCTTTACCATTTTTGTCAGAGTCGAGGTGGCCATTTGTTGGCATTGGCGTCTTGAGGCCCTTGCAATCTTGCATGCCAAACTTCTTCAGACAGTCCTTGAGGTACTTCTCCTGGGATATGAAGATGCCATTGCGTTGCTGGCGAATTTGAAGACCTAGGAAGAATTTCAGCTCTCCCATCATGAACATCTGATATTGCTCTTGCATCATGTGACTAAACTCATCACTGTAACGTTTGTCAGTGCAGCCAAAGATAATGTCGTCCACATAGATTTGACATACAAACAGTTCACCATCATATGACTTAGTGAAAAGAGTGGGATCGAGTGAACCAGGTTTGAAGCCTTTGCTCTTCAAGAAGTCCTTGAGCGTGTCATACCAGGCTCGGGGAGCTTGTTTGAGGCCATACAACGCCTTGTTGAGCCTGTAGACTTTGTCAGGATGCTTTGTGTTGGTGTCCCGGATTAGGGGGTGTTTGCCACGTCAGTCTACCAGTTGTGTGCTAGGCCAAGGACCGATGAATGGGCCTTGTTGGCCTTGACCCTCGGCGTAATCAAGATGAAGATCTCCTAGAGGCTTGGTGTACACTTCAAGCGTATTTTGAATAGATGGCATGTTTGTCCCTACATTGTAACCGACCATGTGTAAACCCTAGGTACCCCTGGTGTCTATATAAGCCGTGGGGTTTAGTCCATAGAGGAATTCATATTCACAAGGTTTAGAGCTTAGACAAACTCATACGATCTCGAGGTAGATCAATCTGTACTTTGTACCCCATCACAATCAATATATAAGAAGTAGGACATAGGGTTTTACCTCATAAAGAGGGCCTGAACCTGGGTAAAACATCATGTCCCTACTCTCCTTGTTACCATCTAGCTCTGATCATCAAGCTTGGGACCCCCTACCCGAGATCTGCCGGTTTTAGCACCGACATTGGTGGCCCATGCAGGTCCCACCAGGTGATCACAAGAGCTTGATGGCGGGTCTTCAGGTCGACGAAAGAATCGGCTGTGGAGACATCTTCGTCCCCGGCCAGCTTTTTGCCTTCGGCGGCATCGTATTGCACACCGACTCCGCTGGCCACCTCGGCCAGGTGGAGAGTCGCCCCCCAAGCCAAGCCCTTCGGTTTGGCAACCTGGAATATGCCGCAGACTCTCGCGGTGAACTCGTCTTCTCAGGCTGGGTGTTAGACCAACCCAATGAATCTACAGGTGTCGTCGCTCACAACTCGGATTCGATCTCGGAGCAGGCCCATGAGGAGACCTGTCCCTCAGACCTAGCTTCAAACTCGGTTCCGAACATCACTCTGCCGAATCAGGCACGAAACCCTTCCAGCAAAGATCCTGAGGTAGCATCAGGCCACATCCCGGCTCTATTACAGGTCGGCTCTCCCTACTGTCAAGATATGGGCGAGGCCGAACTCTCCGCTCTAAATGAGATGTTAAGCAGAATCTAGAATCTCAGTCTCTCGGACGGTCAGACTTCGGTCTATGACAGGATCGAAGGTGAGTCCAAAGGCATGGAAAATTTTGCCCCACCCGCCACCCACGAAGTCGCCACTATCGAAGATTTAACCGACGTACCAGACCACGCCCCTGAAAGGCACATCAACTCAGACAAAGTGGCCGATGATCCGTCAGATGGCATACCGTCGATGACCGCTGATTTGACCAAAAGCAAGGTGGCTGCCCTACCCAGGATGTCTGAATGCTGGATAGTACAAGGGATGAGGATGACCCTGATGATCGTGATTATTGTCCGGATACCGAGGAAGATTTAAGCCTCGGATCCGACGATTTCGACATCCCCGGGGAATTACTCAATGATCCTCGGCTACATGCCTTCCGCCGGTGGTTAATTAATACCGCCAGAAGAATGAAGCAAAAGTCCAAACAGCTTCGAGCCGAACAGGACAGACTAAACAATAAATGGACCAAGGTCCTCAGTGCCTAGCAAGAGTTCAAACAGAGAACCGCCGGCAGCAAGCAGCAATACCCTTGGAGGGAGTCACTCCCAGAAATCAACAAGGAAGTCACCGGCACCCCGCGGTCAATGCTCGGTTGGGCCGAAGATCGAGGTAGCTCTCCTCAAAGCTGATTAGGGCCAACGGGTAGACATTATGACCCTCCGGTGGAGCGACGCCGCCATGGTAAGGACCCAATCCCACTTCAGAATATATACGATCCACGAGACAGGCCGGATCTGATACCAGGTACTCCGACAAGACCTACCTACAGGTCCCAGGAGCACCCACCTACTGGACAGGCGGGATACCTGGCCTGGATGGCCAAATATGGCCAGACATGTGATCACACATGTAATCAGGATGCAACAGCGTCAGATGTCCGACACGCTGCAGCTCGGATCCGAGGAGCAGCTCACCCTAGGTGCTTTACCGACAAGGTGATGCAGTATCCTTTCCCGGATAGATTTAAACCCATTAATATCGAACCATACGATGGGACCACTGATCCGGCAGTGTGGATGGATGATTTCCTCATGCATGTTCATATGGCTCAAGGTGATGACCTTCACGCTGTCAAATACTTGCCTTTAAAGCTTAGAGGACTGGCATGGCATTGGCTCAATAGCTTGCTGATGACCCACAAGTATAGGGGATCAATCGTAGTCCTTTCGATAAGTAAGAGTGTCGAACCCAACGAGGAGTAGAAGGAAGTGACAAGCGGTTTTCAGCAAGGTATTTTCTGCAAACACTGAAATAAGCGGTAACGAGTAGTTTGATAGCAAGATAATTTGTAACAAGTGACAAGTAGCAATAGTAACAAAGAATGCGGCAAGGTGGCCCAATCCTTTTTGTAGCAAAGGACAAGCCGGAACGATCTCTTAAAATAAGCAAGCGTTCTCGAGGACACATGGGAATTTCATCTAGTCACTTTCATCATGTTGGTTTGATTCGCGTTCGCTACTTTGATAATTTGATATGTGGGTGGACCGGTGCTTGGGTGCTGTTCTTACTTGAACAAGCCTCTCACTTATGATTACCCCCTCTCACAAGCATCCGCAACTACGAAAGAAGAATTAAGATAACTCTAACCATAGCATTAAACATATGGATCCAAATCAGCCCCTTACAGAGTAGCGCATAAACTAGGGTTTAAGCTTCTGTCACTCTAGCAACCCATCATCTAATTACTACTCCACAATGCATTCCCTTAGGCCCAAAGATGGTGAAGTGTCATGTAGTCGACGTTCACATAACACCACTAAGAGAATCAACAACATACATATCATCAAAATATCGAACGAATACCAAATTCACATGATTACTTATGACAAGACTTCTCCCATGTCCTCAAGAACAAAAGTAACTACTCACGAACCATATTCATGTCCAAGATCAGAGGGGTGTTGAATAGCATATTGGATCTGAACATATAATCTTCCACCAAATAAACCAACTAGCATCAACTACAAGATGTAATCAACACTACTAGCAACCCATAAGTACCAATCTGAGGTTTTGAGACAAAGATTGAATACACGAGAAGAACTAGGGTTTGAGATGAGATGGTGCTGGTGAAGATGTTGATGAAGATTGGTCCTCCCAAGATGAGAGGATCGTTGGTGATGTCGATGGCTCCGATTTCCCCCTCCCGGAGGGAAGTATCCCCGGCAGAATCGCTCCACCAGAGAGCAAAAGTGCTCCTGCCCAAGTTCCGCCTCGAGACGGCGGCACACCATCCCAAAAGTCTTCTCCTTATTTTTCTAGGGCAAATGGGCTTATATACCAAAAAATGGGCACTGGAGGCTGGCCAGGGGCCCCACAAGCCACCAGGGCGCACTTGGGGGGTGGCGCGCCCTAGTGCCTCGTGGGCTCCTGGGTGGCCCCCTCTGGTATTTCTTTCTTCCAGTATTTTTTATTTATTCCAAAATAAATCTTCGTAAAATTTCAGCTCATTTGGAGATGTGCAGAATAGGTATCTCTGACATAGCTTTTTCAGGTCCAGAATTCTAGCTGGCGGCAATCTCCCTCCTTGTGTAGATCTTGCATATTAGGAGAAAAGGCATTAGAATTTCTCCACAAAGTTTTATATTGATTAAAAACACTATAAATAATAGTAGGAAAACATGATGCAAAATGGACATATCAACTCCCCCAAGCTAAGACCTCGCTTGTCCTCAGGCGAAAGCCGATATCGATAATCATGTCCACATGTTTAGAGAGAGAGGTGTCGATAAAAACAAAATACGGACATAGAAGCATCATGATCATTATTATAGCAGCAATATTCAGTATCATAAAACTTCTCATGAGCAAGTAACAATTCATCACAACAACGAAGTATAAGGCATAAACTTTCTTGAAAACTAACAAACTATGTTCTCAGTCAACAATGCAATTGCAATTCATCATATATTCAGGAAGGGTCTTATGTAGGAGCTTTTTAGCAAGTCCACATACTCAACCATCATATAGTCTTCTATGATTGCTAACACTCACAACATATATATGGAGCAAAAAGTTTCAGCCAGACACATAGAAAGACAGGGGCTTATAATTTCGCCTCCCAACTTATTCACCTCAAGAGTGATGTCAACAATAATAACTCATGATCACTCATATCCAACTAGATATATATGCCTAGATCTTTCCCCACCACATGATGCTTGCAAAAGAGAAAAATAAAAAGGAATAGAGGAGAACACTATTGACTCTTGCATAAAAAGTAAATACATAAAAGTAAAAGATAGGCCCTTCGCAGAGGGAAGCAGAGGTTGTCATGCGTTTTTTGTTGTTAGATGCACAAGCTCTTAATGCAAAGGAAAGTCACTTTATATTGCCCCTTGTGATAGCAACCTTTATTATGCAGTCCGTCGCTTTTATTTCTTTACCATCACAAGTTCGTACAAAGCTTATTTTCCCTTACAATAAAAGTTCATACATGTTTAGAGGCAATTTTTATTGCTTTTTACACCGATGAAAACTTACTTGAAGGATCTTATTCAATCCATAGGTAGATATAGTGGACTCTCATGACATGAAACTGGGTTTAAGGGTTTTTTATGCACAAGTAGTATCTCTACTTGGTGCGGATTTTTTGGCTAGCAAAGATATTGAGGAAGCACCACATGTTGAAGGATCTATAACAATATAACTTCTATGTGAATATAAGCAAACATAATTCATTACGTTGTCTTCCTTGTCCAATGTCAACAATTTGACATAAAATACATAATGGGGGCTCACAATCATAAAAGATGTCCAAGATAGTATATTTGCATGTGAATCTTCTCTTCCCTATTAATTTTTCATGAATTGCATCATTGACCAATGCTATGTTTGTTAACTTTCAATAAATTTTACCACTTATACTTTTCTTTATGTAATGTCATTACTTTCCATAAGATTAGCATATGATCTTTTTCATTATTTTCATTGCTAGGATTGAAACATAAAAGTAAAGAAGCAAAAACTCAAACTACTCTTTATTATATAACTCTCAACTCAATTACATAGATGGATAGATCACGAAACTAGCACTCGAAAATAGATCATACTAAACTTTTATTCAACTAGATCACGAAATAACTAAGGATCGAACTAAAAATAGGTAAAGATAATAAAAGTGATGGTGATACGATACCGGGGCACCTCCCCCAAGCTTGGCACCAGCCAAGGGGAGTGCCCATACCCATGTACTCAAGTTTCCTTCTTCGGTGATGGTGGTGGTTGTCGGTACCAAAACCGGCAGATCTCGGGTAGGGGGTCCGAACTATGGGTCAAGGAGTTGATGGTAACAGGGAGCGTAGGGACAGCGCTTTACCCAGGTTCGGGCCCTCTCGAGGAGGTAAAACCCTACGTCCTGCTTGATTGTATTGATCTGATTGTATGAAGGTTACAGAGTTGATCTACCTCGAGATCAGATGGGCTAAACCCTAGATTATGAGTCTCTCCCCTATGGACTAAACCTCCTGGTTTATATAGACACTAGGGGGGCCCTAGGGTTACATATGGTCGGTTACCATCAGGGATAACATGCCGCTTACGCCATCTATTCCTTGGAGGAGACGCCAAGACTTCAGAGATTTCCTTCTTTCATACGGGGTCGTCCCCAATCAAGCCTTCCATCGACGTGTAGAGAGCGGCCCACCAGTCCGGCCCATGAGAGATAGGCCGGCAGCCCGAGTACCCCTAGTCCGGGACACCCTCAGTAGCCCCCGAACTAGCCTTCAATGCCGAGGTCTACGGTCTTCGGCAGCTTCATGCTTCAGAAGTCTTCGGCTTGGATGGCGAGTTCCTCCCGTTACCTATATTTGGATTAACAATAATTCGGCCACCAATAAGTCAGTTACCGAGGTATCTTCAGAGATAGAATTAAATGACGACCCTCGATTTCTGCACGCCCACGGAATGCGAGTGGCCCGATGGGTTCTTACAAAAATGTCCCTTTAATAGGCCAAGGGCGTGGAGGTTAAGGCACCCCACCCCCTGCCATTCTTCTCCACATCCTCGCAAAGCCAAAGTCAGCAAACAATGGCAAGCGCCCCAGGCTCTTCCTCACGCCCTCATGGCCCCCGTCAAGGTGATTGGGCGGGATGCTCCGTATCTTGTATGCGACTACGTAGGCTTGAGGCGCAGGGGTATCTGTCCGCCTCAGATCTCACATCCACCCGCCCCGGATTAACTTCCGCAGACGGAAAGGCCCTTGCGGAGAATTTCCCTTCCCCTCACGGGGAGGAGAGAGTTTGCTTCGTGCCCTTCGTGCTACGAGGCCTGGGTTTTCCCATTCATCCCTTCTTGAGGGGTTTACTAGAGTTCTACGGGATTCAGCTCCACCACCTTACCCCCGGATCGTTCCTGGGCTGTGAGGCGCACTTTGAGTTGTGGAGGAAATTCTTCTGCCTAGTCCCCCGCACCCGGGAAGGGGTCATCTACGAGGTCGGCGGAGCCGAAGTATGGCGCATTGCCGGGACCGGATACTCCGTTGGGACTCCGAAGAAGGATGCCGAAGAGTGGACTTCGGAATGGTTTTATATCGAAGACGTCCCTTTATTCGATCCAGTTCGAAGGGGTCTACTGGAATTTTCATTGGCTTCTCCAACGAAGCGGTTCAACTGGCGCCCGAAGAGTCCTTCTCAAGAGGAAAGTGCCAAAGTAGCTCGTCTGGCTGCTCAAGTGAGGTGGTTAGCTCATAACGGACTAACCATCGTTGATGTGATGGCAATAGCCATTGCTCGATGTGTCCAGCCTCTCCAACAGAGAATTCATCCGCTATGGAACTACAATGGGGAGGACGACGCTGCCCGGTAAACCAAGAAGGGGCCCGCCAATCAGGCGACGATAGCCGCCATACTAGCCGGTTTGTTCAAGGGGGAAGAGCAAGAGTTCGCTCGACTAAAGCTCAAGAAAGGCTTCTCGATGTATGATCCCATCGAAATGGTGAGTTCGACCACTCTTTTTAGTTCGGATATTACCCCAGACTTTTCATAATCGGATCTTCATCTTGTCCGAAGAGAGTTGGAGGCGATGGATCGAAACGGTGAGTTGCCCGGCTCCTCAACCGGAGAATTACTCTCGCGATGACGATCCTGGGTTCCATGACGACCCTGAAACGGGGTCTTCTACAAGGGGAGCCTTGATGGCTCCAAGGTGGCCCTGTTGACCGATCATCCCGGGGCGCTTCCCTCCTCCATGGTAAGTGGCCAATGGGCTTCCTCTCGAAAGAAACGCTCAGCCGCTGCAGGCCCGAACACACTGACACCTACTCCCAAGGGCCGCCGCACGACGCACCGAACAGCCGCAAAGGTGGCACCAGCGGCTCCGACGACAAGTAGTCATGGGGTGACCCCACGTGTGGCCCCAACGGGAGCTACATCATCGGCGCCCCGCCCGAAGAGGTAATGTATTCACTGTACTGTTATGGCCTCTATCGTCAACATCCACTGCATATGCCAATAATTTGTTCCATGGTGTTCGATAGACGATGTGTGGAACCACGCGCGGCCGAGGATGTTGAGAAGGTGCCAAGGGGTGACTCAAATCCGAGGTCGCCAGATGTAACCGGAGTTACTCCGGGAGCCACTGCCGAGGACCAAAATCCCGAGGACTCGGGAGACGTCTCGGTCACTAATTCCGAAGTTGAAAGTGTGATGAATCATCGGCGGCGCAAGGCATCACTTCGGCAAACCGCATTGTCTAATCAGGAGATCAATGCTCTTAGCTCGGTAGATGCATACCTCGGCGCCGCCCGAACGGGACTTGAAGGCGCAGTGAGGCTCATGTCTACGAATATGCAGGTATAGTAATAGTTTTGACAACTAGTACCTAACCCAGTAGCCCCCGAGCCTTAATTTGGGCAGGACGGCCGAGTTAATGGTCTGATATCCATGCTGCCCTGCTATTTGTGCAGACTGTTCGGGAGCAGAACAAAAAGCTGTCCGAGGACCTCAAGCTGGCTCAAACAGAGTTAAAGTCTGTGAAAACCGAGCTAGAGGGGGTGAAAACATTCACCAGAGAGGCACATGGTAAGTGCCAAATTTAAAGTTCATTAAAGAGAAAATGGGGTGGAACATCTCCACTAATGAAAAATGTTTCCATAGTAGCCGAGATGATAAATCAGTTACAGAAGGACCTGGATATGGCCAGGAAAGCCCAAAGGTATGCGGAGTCACAGCAAGAGGCTGGCTACCGGGTGCTGTCCCGAAGTCATGAGGAGAGGGATAAGCTTAAGGCGGTAGGCGAACAACAGGTCCAAGAAATCAAAAGCTTAAAAGCTCAACTGACTGTAACCCAAGAGGAGAATCAAAGACTGAAAACAGGCATGTTCGGTAAGTGCAATCTAAGTCGCCCGTTCAATAACCGAACGTATACGGTAGCTAGATGAACAATGCCACGTCTTATTGTAGTTCTGCTGACCGGGCGTCCCGAAGAGGAAGCCGGTTCCTTCGGGCGGGACCTGCTGAAGGAGATATCCGCCATACATGAGCGGGCCCGGAGAGCCATAAGTCGCTTCAAAGGGGCTCGGCGCCGCTTTGAGTTATGGAAGATGTCATCTTGTCGTGAAGGAGCACGGGAAGCGTGGGCGATGATCAAGACCCGATTCACCACGCTGGAACCGGACCATTTAGCGAGAGTTGGTCCGGTAGGGCCAGATGGGCAGCAAGTGCCCGTGCATCTGATATATGACCGGGTTATGCCCGCAGCTCGGCTGTCCCAAGCAGATTGTGCTCTGGAGACCATAATAGATGGTCTAGATCAAGATTGATAGGTCGATTCTATGTACCTATGTACTTTACATCGGATAGTCTCCAAACCGTGCATAAAAAACGTTGTCTTAACCGGCCATCGGCTTCCGCCTCCTCGACCAGAAGCCAAGGAGTGTTTTCCTACTATGTAATCCGAGAACATCGGAAAGATACTTCGGAAAACCAGGCAATCCGGCCATTTGGTGCAAACAGACAAAAACGTGCTCGGGGAGTTATGTTATATTACTGATTAACGTAAGAAACATCTTCTGACGAAAATAGTTCCGCTATGGGTTCCTTTCGTCAGGTGACCACGTTATCCGTGGATGGACAACCGAGTACCCGAATTTAGACGGGGACGGTTACTTCAGGAAAATACCCCGGAAACTTGGTGATAGGTATCAATTATTTTCACTTCCCCCCGTGGCCGACCAACTTGTTGTCTTAAGACGCTAGCTTTCGGCTTCACCCGTCTGAGGTACGTACCCGGGAAATCCGGACGTAACAATCGCAGAGGTGCTCCCTTTACTCCCTAGCTGAACAATCGGGAACGTAGGGGGTAAACACAGGAGCGAGGCAACCTAGCTTGGCCAAATCTTAAGTCAAGTTGATGCATATAGTGGCTTGAGAACGACGCAGGAAGGTTGCAAACACGTAAAAAACGGATGATTGCATAAATGAAATTTGACGAGCTTCGTAAAAGAAGCCCCCAGGTAACAAAGTGTGGTACATTCAAAGATGTTTGCCGAAGAAGAATTTAACGTAATTCGGCATTTCCGAACACAACCCGGGAGAGACTATTGACTAGAAAGATGAAGATCCGAAAAGGATAAATCGAACAAGGTAAGTTTGCGGGACTAGCCGTAGAAACGTCGCAGCCGAGCTGCATTCCATGGGTTGGGTTCGAGGCGATCGTCCGTCGGGTCGCGGAGGCGGTACGCCCCGCCCGTGAGTACTTGGTCGATTATGAAGGGCCCCTCCCATTTGGGCGCCAGCTTATGCTTCTGCTTCTCCGGGAGGCGCAAGACTAAATCGCCAACATTGTAGGCCTTCGCCCGTACTTCCCTGCTCTGATAGCGTCTGGCCTGCTGCTGATAAAAAGCAGAACGAGCCCGAGCTATGTCGTGCTCGCCTTCCAAGGCGTCCAGGTCATCTTGCCGATCCAGCTCGGCCTCCTTTTCTTCGTACATACACACCCGAGGGACGTCGTGAATAAGGTCGCAGGGGAGGACGGCTTCTGCCACATATACCATGAAGAATGGTGTGTAGCCCGTGGATCGATTAGGAGTGGTGCGTAGGCCCCACAGTACGGAGTCGAGCTCCTCAACCCAATGGCAGCCGGAGTCTTTCAAAGATCGGACCAAACGAGGCTTAATGCCGCTCAAGATTAGGCCGTTTGCTCTCTCGACCTGTCCATTAGACTGTGGCTGATACACCGAGGCATAGTCGAGCTTAATGCCTAAATTAGCGCACCAATCTTTGACTTCCTGGGCGGTAAAGTTGGATCCGTTGTCCGTTATTATGCTATGGGGAACACCATAGCGGTGTACGACGCCAGATATAAAGTCGATGACCGGCTTAGACTTGGCTGAAGTGACCGGCTTTGCCTCGATCCATTTAGTGAATTTATCTACCATGACGAGTAGATATTTCTTTTTCTTGGTCCCCCATTTAAGTGGTCCAACCATATCCAGCCCCCAGACCGCAAAAGGCCAAGTAATTGGGATCGTCCGAAGGGCCATGGGGGGCATATGACTCTGATTTGCAAAGAGCTGGCATCCAACGCAATGTTGGACCAATGTCTGGGCGTCTGTTCGGGCAGTGGGCCAAAAGAACCCTGCTCGGAAAGCCTTGCTGACCAGGGCCCGAGCTGCCGCGTGGTGACCGCCCATGCCAGCGTGAATCTCGGCCAGAAGCTGCCTTCCCTCCTCTTCAAAGATACATCTCTGGAGGACGCCAGTAGTACTTTTCTTATATAGCTCTCCCTCGTGGACTTTATAGGCTTTAGATCGTCGAAGGATACACCTGGCCTCAGTCTGGTCAGCCGGTAATTCTTGGCGGAGGAGGTAGGCGAGGAAAGGCTCGGTCCATGGCGCGATTACCGCCATGACTTCGTGAGCCGAAGTTGTCATTGCGATGGCCGAGCCCCCGATAATTCCATTATCTGGTTCAATAGGCGGAGGGACGAACCCTCCTGGGGTATTGGTGTCCCAGCCCTGGGCGTTCTCCTGCCACACCACGGACGGATTGAAAAGTCGTTCCAAGAAGGTGTTCTCGGGGACGGGGTCGCGCTTAGCGCCCATTCGAGCCAGGATATCCGCAGCTTGATTGCTGTCACGAGGTATATGGTGAAACTCCAGTCCTTCGAAACGGGCGGAGATCTTCAGGACGGCGTTGCGGTATGCTGTCATTTTTGGGTCTTTTGCGTCGAATTCGCCGTTAACTTGAGAGATGGCAAGACTAGAATCTCCCCGTACCTCGAGCCGCTATATGCCCATTGACACTGCCATCCGAAGTCCGTGCAGCAGAGCCTCATATTCGGCTGCGTTGTTGGAGTCGGTGTACATGATCTGGAGTATGTACCGAATATTGTCGCCAGTGGGGGATGTGAGGACCACTCCAGCCCCTAGTCCTACGAGCATTTTGGAGCCGTTGAAGTACATCGTCCAATGTGAGTATGTGCCGTACTCCCTAGGGAGTTCGGCTTCCGTCCATTCCGCCACGAAATCAGCCAGAACTTGAGATTTAATAGCTCGGCGTGGTCGATAGATGATTTTGAAGGGGAGAAGTTCTATAGCCCATTTGGCTATGCGCCCTGTGGCGTCACGATTGTTGATTATGTCAGTCAATGGTACTTCGGATGCTACCGTAACCGAGCACTCCTGGAAGTAATGGCAGAGCTTTCGGGATGCCATGAAAACTGCGTAGGTGATCTTCTGGTAATGCGGGTACCTTGTTTTACACGGGGTAAGCACTTCGGATACATAGTACACAGGTTTCTGTACCTGGAACTTGTGACCCTCGGCCTCTCGTTCGACAACGAGAACCGCACTGACCACCTGATTCGTCGCCGAGATATATAGCAGCATTGGCTCGGCCGGGCTGGGTGCCGTCAAAATCGGGTTGCTGGCCAGTAGAGTTTTTATTTCCTCGAGTGCCGCCGCCGCTTCGCTAGTCCATTCAAAGTTCTTCGTCCGTTTGAGCAATTTATATAGCGGCAGGGCCTTTTCGCCGAGGCGCGAGATGAAGCGGCTTAGGGCTGCAACAGTACCGGCCAGTTTCTGGACGTGTTTGAGCTCAGTGGGGATAGCCAACTCGGACAGTGCCCGGATTTTCGCTGGGTTGGCCTCTATTCCTCTATGGGAAACTATGAAGCCAAGCAGCTTGCCAGTTGGCACTCCGAAGACACACTTTTGCGGATTAAGCCGTATATCGAAAGTCTGAAGATTGTCAAAGGTTTGCCGGAGATCGTCCACCAGCTGGCTGGCGTGTTTGGTTTTGATAACCACATCGTCCACATAAGCTTCGACTGATTTGCCGATTTGTTTCTCCAGACACGTTTGGATCATGCGCTGGTATGTGGCCCCTGCGTTCTTTAAACCGAAGGGCATTGTGTTGAAGCAGAATGGTCCATAGGGAGTGATGAATGCGGTGGCCGCCTGGTCGGACTCCTTCATTTTGATTTGATGGTATCCGGAGTAAGCGTCAAGGAAACATAGCGAGTCATGCCCGGCGGTGGCATCAATGATCTGGTCGATGCGGGGCAAGGGGAAAGGATCCTTAGGGCAGGCTTTGTTCAAATCCTTAAAGTCGACGCACAATCGCCAGGACTTATCCTTCTTCGGCACCATGACCAGGTTGGCAACCACTCAGGATGTTTGATGTCCCGGATGAACCCGGCTTTGAGCAACTTGGCCAGTTCCTCACCCATGGCTTGACGCTTGGGTTCGGAAAACCGACGGAGAGTCTGTTTAACTGGCTTGAAACCTTTGATTATGTTCAGGCTATGCTCGGCTAATCATGTCTGAAGGGTGCCAGGCGAAGATATCCCAGTTTGCGCGCAGAAATTGGCGCAATTCTTCATCAACCGCGGGGTCCAGCTGGGCTCCGATGGACGCCGTCTTGTTGGGATCTGTTGGGTGCACTTGGAATTTATCAAGGATGACATCGTCCTTGTCCACCGTTGAGTGGAGCGCGGTTAATTCTTCGGCCGCGAGGGCTTCAGACAACACTTCGAGGGCGAGCGATGCCGTCTTATTCTCGGCTCGCAGGGCTCTGTCCGGATCACTTATTACCGTGATTATACCGTTTGGCCCTGGCATTTTAAGCTTCATGTACCCGTAATGTGGCACAGCATGGAATCGGGCGAAGGCATCGCGCCCTAGTAAGGCATGATACCCGCTGCGGAAGGGCACGATGTGGAAAAGCAGTTCTTCGGACCGGTAGTTCTCGGAAGTTCCGAAGACCACATCAAGAGTCACACGGCCACCGGCACGCTCCTCCTTTCCGGGGATAATCCCTCGAAAGGTAGTGTGACTTTGCTCTATGCGGGATCTGTCGAACTGCATTTTATCCAAGGTATCCCCGTAGATGAGGTTGAGCCCGCTGCCGCCGTCCATCAACACCTTTTGTAGTCGGAATCCATCCACTATGGGGTCAAGGACAAGGGCGGCAGCGGCTCGAGTAGGACAGGATCTCGGCTGGTCTTGTTCACTAAAAGTGATGGGTGTATCTGTCCAGGAGTCTGTCTCTGCCACGTGGTGAATTTGGGCGAGCTCTCGAAGGGCTCTCTTCCTCTGATTCTTCGAAGAGTAAGTCTCGTAGATTGTTAAGATTTCGGTGTCGTCGTCAAGGGGCATAACTGGACTTTTAGTGGAGTGCGGGCCTCCGAGAATGGCCTCGCTGCTCTTGGCGACTTGCCTGACCACCCAGCAAGCTCGAAGGCTGTGGGTTGGATTTGTAGACTGTATGGGGCATGGTTTATCCAGTATTCCGTCAAGGACCGTTCTGGACCTCGTCAGGGATTTCATCTTTTTCTCGGACGGCTCATAGTGGCGTGTCCGGTGAGGGAGCGCGCATTTCGCCCAAGCTCGGTTTAGTTCCTCTGTGCGGGTTGACTCCCTTTGCTCAAGCTGGGCCTGCCAAGCGTACTCCATGGCGCAATATTTGGACACCAGATCCGATAAATCAGAGAAATTTTGGATGTTGCGGCGGGCGAGGGCGTTTAAGACGCCCTCGTCTCTGCAGTTTTACCAGAAGATCTCTAGAATGTCCTTGTCGCAGCCGTCCGTCATCTTAGTTTTGATGATAAGGAATCTGGCCTAGAAGTGCCGGACTGTCTCTCCGGGCTGCTGCTTAACGTACATCAGGTCCCATATGTCGGGACGTCCTGTGTTATCCGGACAATACTCAATGTGGGGGGTGGGCGGGATAAAAAACATGATCCCAGCGGAGTGTGAGTCCGGAGTTTTGGGGGCAGCGTCCTAGATTGTCGTGGAATCCGGTTCGCCGAGACCTGGATAATTGACCAGGCGCGGGTGAGCGGATCCGTACTTGCATGTTGAGCCGGACTCCGGCTCTAAACCCTCTCCGGAGCGGAATTCGGCTGTCGAGCTGGAAGGCGAAGCCTATTGGTCGAAAACCCGCACCTCATGCGTTTTTGGTTCGGAGGTAACGGGTGAGGCCTCTGAGGGGCCTTCGATAGTGGCGACCAAGTGAGTAGTGGCGGGGGTATAAATTTCTTTGTCGTCGGTTTTAAGCTCGATCTGATCGTATACCGAGGACTGGCCATCGGCGATTCCCAGAGCTTGGATCCGATCTAGTATCCCGTTTAATGACGAGAGATTGGTTGATTCCAGGTTCGGGTAATTTGCGGGGTCGACCCGCAGTATGGCCGTGACGGGGGTGTCAGAATTTGTCCCGAAGTTACGTTTTGCCGAGGCTGGAGTTCGACAACCGAGCACGGAGGTCAGATCCGGGCTCAAGGTTGACTCTGCAGCGGCTGCCATCTCGGCGGCGGGGTTGGCCGTATTCGAAGCCGGCGCTTCAGGATTCGTGGGTCCGTCAGGCGAAGCTGAGTACCCCGTGAGGATAAGATCTCCCCGGGAGTCGGCGACGAATTCTAAGCTTCCAAACCTGATCCCCTGGTCGGGGGTGAAGCTGTCGACCCGGCCAAGGTGACCGGCCGGATCGGCGTGTAGCACGACGCTTCCGAACGCGAAGAGCTGGCCGGGAACAAAAAGTGTCCCTGCGGCTAGCGCTGTTGCTGATGATTAGGCGAGCCATTGATCCTTGATGTCCCACGGCGGAACTCTCAATGAAAGCACCAATGTCGGTACCAAAACCGGCAGATCTCGGGTAGGGGGTCCGAACTATGGGTCAAGGAGTTGATGGTAACAGGGAGCGTAGGGACAGTGATTTACCCAGGTTCGGGCCCTCTCGAGGAGGTAAAACCCTACGTCCTGCTTGATTGTATTGATGTGATTGTATGAAGGTTACAGAGTTGATCTACCTTGAGATCAGATGGGCTAAACCCTAGATTATGAGTCGCTCCCCTACGGACTAAACCTCCTGGTTTATATAGACAGCAGGGGGGCCCTAGGGTTACATATGGTCGGTTACCATCAGGGATAACATGCCGCTTACGCCATCTATTCCTTGGAGGAGACGCCAAGACTTCAGAGATTTCCTTCTTTCATACGGGGTCATCCCCAATCCAGCCTTCCATCGACGTGTAGAGAGCGGCCCACCAGTCCGACCCATGAGAGATAGGCCGGCAGCCCGAGTACCCCCTAGTCCAGGACACCCTCAGTGGTGATGAAGTGGTGGGCTTGTCCTCCGGCTTCCATGGCATAGGTTCCCCATCATAAAAAGATGAACGAGTCTCCAGTGTCCTGAAACTTGCAGCTAAAGTCATACCTTTGAATCTTGCCTCATACTCAAAATTTTGATTTTCAAGATAATAGATTTGGCCTTGGAGATAGTCAATTCGTTCATTGAGCTTGAAGACATTATCTCCCATTGATTGGCCATCCACCTTGTGCTCACGGGTGAATTCCGTGATCATGGAGTGGTTGGCGCTAAGTCCACGTTCTACCATCCCTTGGCACTTGAAGATCTCCTGCTCCACCGCTTCGAGCCTGGACTCCACGCTCCCGGTCTTCTTGGGTCCTTGAACATCCCAGATGTGAAGCACCCCCTCACGCATCTCAATGGCTTGAGGGTGTTTCATCACCTCCGGTAGGTAGGGGTTGATGACCATCTCGTAGAACTTATCCTTGGAAGAGCTTGGTGGAGCCATAGCGATCTAGATCTATCAGAAAAATAGCACGAAACAAGAACAGACAAGATTTCTATGATACGGTGGTCAAAACGTCTAGAAGTATATATAAATTTTTTTTATCTTGCAAAACAAGTATTCCAGAAGAAAACGGAGTCAGGAAGGCTCACGAGGGCTCCACAAGCCACCAGGGCGCGCCTGGGGGGTGGCACGCCCTGGTGCCTCATGGGCACCTCGTGGGTCCCCTCGGCTGTTTCTTATTTTTGTATTTTTTTAATATTCCAAAACTGACAGAAAGTATTTTTATGGAATTTTTGGAGTCGGTTCACTTACCGTATCACATACCTCTTCCTTTTCAGGGTTCAGGAGTGTTTTGGAAGGTCTCTCTTATGTATTCCTCCGGTGTAATTGTTTCAATAATATTAGTTTCAACATTAATGGGAGTTCCTGAAATATAATGCTTAAGTCTTTGCCCATTCACCACTCTCGGATTAGTGCCTTCGGAGTTGTTTATTTTGATGGCTCCAGAGCGATAAACTTCTTCGATGATATACGGTCCTTCCCATTTAGAGAGAAGTTCTCCTGCAAAGAATCTCAAACGAGAATTGTACAATAGAACTTGCTCACCCACTTTGAATTCCCGTTTTTGAATTCTTCTATCATGCTATCTTTTAACTTTTTCTTTAAACAATTTGGCATTTTCATACGCTTGGCTTCTCCATTCATCTAATGAGCTAATGTCAAATAACCTCTTTTCACCGGCAAGTTTAAAATCATAATTGAGTTCTTTAATTGCCCAATATGCTTTATGTTCTAACTCAAGAGGTAAATGACATGCTTTTCCATAAACCATTTTATAAGGAGACATACACATAGGATTTTTATAAGCAGTTCTATAAGCCCATAATGCATCGTCAAGTTTCTTAGACCAATTCTTTCTAGATCTATTGACGGTTTTTTGCAAAATTAATTTTATTTCCATATTGCTCAATTCTACTTGACCACTAGATTGAGGGTGATAGGGAGATGCAATTCTATGGTTGACATCATATTTAGCAAGCAATTTACGGAATGCACCATGAATAAAATGTGAACCACCATCAGTCATTAAATATCTAGGGACTCCGAACCTCGGGAAAATGACTTCTTTAAGCATTTTAATAGAAGTGTTATGATCAGCACTACTAGTTGGAATAGCTTCTACCCACTTAGTAACGTAATCAACAGCAACTAAAATATGAGTATACCCATTGGATTTAGGAAAAGGTCCCATATAATCAAATCCTCAAACATCAAATGGTTCAATAGCAAGTGAATAATTCATAGGCATTTCTTGACGTTTACCAATATTACCAATTCTTTGACATTCATCACAAGATAAGACAAACTTACGAGCATCCTTGAAAAGAGTAGGCCAAAAAAACCCAGATTGTAATACCTTGTGTGCAGTTCTGTCTCCCGCATGGTGTCCTCCGTAAGCCTCGGAATGACACTTCCGTAGGATTTGTTCCTGATCATGCTCAGGTATACAACGTCTAATAATACCATCTACTCCTTTATAAAGATGTGGGTCATCCCAAAAGTAATGTCTTAAATCAAAGAACTTTTTCTTTTGTTGGTATATGAAACTAGGTGGTATAAATTTAGCAACAATATAATTAGCATAGTCCGCATACCAAGGAGTATTACGAGAAGCATTTATGACAGCTAATTGTTCATCAGGAAAATCATCATTAATAGAAAGTGGGTCATCAAGAACATTTTCCATTCTAGACAAATTATCTGCTACGGGATTCTCAGCTCCCTTTCTATCAATAATATGCTAATCAAATTCTTGTAGCAATAGAACCCACCTAATGAGTCTAGGTTTAGTATCTTTCTTTTCCATAAGATATTTAATAGCAGCATGATCGGTGTGAACAGTTACTTTAGAATCAACTATGTAAGATCTGAATTTATCACATGCAAACACAACTGCTAGAAATTCTTTCTCAGTAGTAGCATAATTTCTTTGGGCACTGTCTAGAGTTTTACTAGCATAATGGATAACATTTAATTTCTTATCAACTCTCTGTCCTAGAACAGCACCAACATCATAATCACTAGCATCACACATAATTTCAAAATGCAAGTTCCAATCAGGTGGTTGAACAATAGGTGCAGCGGTTAAGGCTTTCTTAAGTGTTTCAAAGGCTTCTACACAATCATCATCAAAATCAAATGGAACATATTTTTGCAAGAGATTGGTAAGAGGCCTAGAAATTTTAGAGAAGTCTTTAATAAATCTCCTATAGAAACCAGCATGACCAAGGAAACTTCTTATACCTTTAATATCTTTAGGACATGGCATTTTCTCAATAGCATCAACCTTAGCTTTATCAACTTCAATACCTCTTTCAGAAATTTTATGCCCCAAGACAATACCTTCATTCACCATAAAGTGGCACTTCTCCCAATTCAAGACAAGATTAGTTTCTTCACATCTCTGCAAAACTCGATCAAGGTTGCTTAAGCAATCATCAAAAGAAGTTCCGTAAACGGAAAAATCATCCATGAAAACCTCAACAGTCTTCTCACAAAAGTCAGAGAATATAGTAGTCATACATCTTTGAAAGGTAGCAGGTGCATTGCATAAACCAAAAGGCATACATCTATAAGCATAAGTTCCAAAAGGACAAGTAAAGGTGGTTTTCTCTTGATCTACAGGTGATACAGGTATTTGAGAGAAACCAGAATAACCATCTAGAAAGCAAAAGTGTGTATGCCTGGACAATCTTTCTAACATTTGATCAATAAAAGGTAAGGGGTAATGATCTTTCTAGTGACTTTGTTTAATTTTCTAAAATCAATTACCATCATATAACCAGTTACAATTCTTTGTGGAATGAGTTCATTTTTAACATTAGGAACAACGGTAACACCTCCTTTCTTAGGAACACAATGAACGGGACTTACCCATCTACTATCAGCTATGGGATAGATTATACCTGCTTCCAGAAGCTTTAATATTTCAGTTCTTACCACCTCTTTCATCTTAGGATTCAGTCAACGTTGGTGGTCGACAACTAGTTTAGCATGAGGCTCCATATTAATTTTGTGCTGACATAGAGTGGGACTAATGCCTTTAAGATCATCAAGAATATATCCAATAGCAACGCGGTGCTTCCTCAGAGTTTTTAGTAATCTCTTTTCTTCATGTTCTGAAAGGTTAGCACTAATAATAACAGGATATATCTTCTTTTCATCTAGATAAGCATATTTCAATGTATCAGGCAATTGTTTCAATTCAAACACAGGGTCACCCTTAGGTGGAGGAGGGCCTCCAAGAGTTTCAATAGGCAAATTGTGTTTAAGGATAGGTGGTTGATCAAAGAACATCTTATCTATTTCATTTCTTTCATTCATATGCATATCATTTTCATGGTCTAGCAAATATTGTTCTAACGGATCAGTAGGAGGTACGGCAATAGAAGCAAGACCAATAATTTCATCTTTACTAGGCAATTATTTATCATGAGGTTGTCTACGAAACTTGGAGAAATTAAACTCATGAGACATACCACCAAAATTAACACTAACAGTTTCTTTAGCGCAATCAATCTTGGCATTAACAGTGTTCAAGAAAGGTCTACCAAATATAATGGGACAAAAGTCATCTTGTGGAGAACCGAGGGCTAGAAAATCAGTAGGGTATTTTATTTTTCCACACAAGACTTCAACATCTCTAACGATCCCAAGCAGTGTAATGGTATCTTTGTTTGCAAGCTTAATAGTAACATCAATGTCCTCTATTTCAACAGGTGCAATATCATTCATAATTTCTTGATATAAGGTAAACGGAATAGCACTCACACTAGCACCCAAATCACATAAGCCATGATAGCAATGATCTCCTATTTTAACAGAGACAACAGGCATGCCTACCACAGGTCTATTTTTATCTTTAGGATCTGGTTTAGCAATTCTAGCTGCTTCACCACAGAAGTAAATAACATGCCCATCTATATTATCGACCAAGAGATCTTTAACCATAGCAACATTAGGTTCAACTTTAATTTGTTCAGAGGGTCTAGGTGCTCTAATATTACTTTTGTTAACCACAGTTGAAACTTTAGCATGTTCCTTAATCCTAACAGGAAAAGGTGGTTTCTCAATATAAGCAGTAGGCACAACTGGATCAACATGGTAAACAATTGTTTCCTCTTTAACACTAATGGGTTTCTCAATCTTTTCTTTAACAGGGAGATGATATTTAAACCACTTCTCCTTAGGGAGATCAACATGAGTAGAAAATGATTCACAAAAGGAAGCTACTATCTCAGAGTCAAGTCCATATTTAGTGCTAAACTTATGAAAAGCATCGGTAGCCATAAAAGATTTAACACCATCGAACTCAAATATTATACCTGACTCATTACCTTTGTCGAGTTCCTAATCTTCAGAGTTGCGTTTAATTCTTTCCAGAAGATCCCATCTGAATTCAATAGTTTTCTTCATAAAGGAGCCAGTCGAAGAAGAATCGAGCATGGTTTGATTATCATGAGAAAGCCGAGCATAAAAATTATGTAGGATAATTTCTTTTGAGAGCTCATGATTGGGGCATGTGTACATCATGTACTTAAGCCTCCCCCAAGCTTGAGCGATGCTTTCTCCTTCACGAGGCCAAAAATTATAAATATAATTCCGATCACGATGAACCAAATGCATAGGATAAAATTTCTGGTGGAATTCCAGCTTCAATCGGTTCCAGTCCCATGTATCAGTATCATCACATAGCCTATACCATGGCAATGCCTTTCCCTCCAATTATAAAGGGAATACCTTCTTGTTAACTCCATCTCCGGATAAACCTGCAAGCTTAAACAATCCACAAATTTCATCCACATAGATCAAGTGCAAATCAGGATGTACGGTTCCATCTCCTGCATAAGGATTAGCTAGCAGTTTCTCTATCATACCCGAAGGAATCTCATAATAAATATTTTCAGTACGTGCAGTAGGTTGAGGAGCAACTATTTGTGCTTCCGTTCGAGGCAAAGATACCCCGAACAAACTCCTCAAAGGATAACTTTCCATAGTGACAAGTGACAGTAAATTTCAGCACGTAATATAAATGTTTCCTTACCAAATTCCACTCACCAAAGGCGCTTCACTCCCCGGCAACGGCACCAGAAAAGAGTCTTGATGACCCACAAGTATAGGGGATCAATCGTAGTCCTTTCAATAAGTAAGAGTGTCGAACCCAACGAGGAGCAGAAGGAAATGACAAGCGGTTTTCAGCAAGGTATTTTCTGCAAACACTAAAATAAGCGGTAACGAGTAGTTTGATAGCAAGATAATTTGTAACAAGTGACAAGTAGGAATAGTAACAAAGAGTGCAGCAAGGTGGCCCAATCCTTTTTGTAGCAAAGGACAAGCCGGAACGATCTCTTATAATAAGCAAGCGTTCTCGAGGACACATGGGAATTTCATCTAGTCACTTTCATCATGTTGGTTTGATTCGCGTTCGCTACTTTGATAATTTGATATGTGGGTGGACCGGTGCTTGGGTGCTGTTCTTACTTGAACAAGCCTCCCACTTATGATTACCCCCTCTCGCAAGAATCCGCAACTACGAAAGAAGAATTAAGATAACTCTAACCATAGCATTAAACATATGGATCCAAATCAGCCCCTTACGGAGTAGCGCATAAACTAGGGTGTAAGCTTCTCTCACTCTAGCAACCCATCATCTAATTACTACTCCACAATGCATTCCCTTAGGACCAAAGATGGTGAAGTGTCATGTAGTTGACGTTCACATAACACCACTAAGAGAATCAACAACATACATATCATCAAAATATCGAACGAATACCAAATTCACATGATTACTTATGACAAGACTTCTCCCATGTCCTCAAGAACAAAAGTAACTACACACAAACCATATTCACGTCCAAGATCAGAGGGGTGTTAAATAGCATATTGGATCTGAACATATAATCTTCCACCAAATAAACCAACTAGCATCAACTACAAGATGTAATCAACACTACTAGCAACCCACAGGTACCAATCTGAGGTTTTGAGACAAAGATTGAATACAAGAGATGAACTAGGGTTTGAGATGAGATGGTGCTGGTGAAGATGTTGATGAAGATTGGTCCTCCCACGATGAGAGGATCGTTGGTGATGTCGATGGCTCCGATTTCCCCCTCCCGGAGGGAAGTATCCCCGGCAGAATCGCTCCGCCGGAGAGCAAAAGTGCTCCTGCCCAAGTTCCGCCTCGAGACGGCGGCAAACCGTCCCAAAAGTCTTCTCCTTATTTTTTTCTAGGCCAAATGGGCTTATATACCAGAAAATGGGCACCGGAGGCTGGCCAGGGGCCCCACAAGCCACCAGGGCGCGCCTAGGGGGGGTGGTGCGCCCTGGTGCCTCGTGGGCTCCTGGGTGGCCCCCTCTGATATTTCTTTCTTCCAGTATTTTTTATTTATTCCAAAATAAATCTCCGTAAAATTTCAGCTCATTTGGAGATGTGCAGAATAGGTATCTCTGACATAGCTTTTTCAGGTCCAGAATTCCAGCTGCCGGCAATCTCCCTCCTTGTGTAGATCTTGCATATTAAGAGAGAAAAGGCATTAGAATTGATCCACAAAGTGTTATATTGATTGAAAACACTATAAATAACAGTAGGAAAACATGATGCAAAATGGATGTATCACTTGCCCGCAAACTCAATTGACAGTTGGGAAGAACTCGAGAAAGTTTTCTGAGCTAACTTTCAAGGGATTCATATTCAACCCCCGGATGCCGATGACCTCGGCCTTATCGTACAGAAGCCCAGGGAGACAACGAGACATATCTAGAGTAGGTTCGTAAATAAAAAGAACCAAATCATGGATTGCCCAGATGCAGAAGCAATCACCGCCTTTAAGCACAACATCCGCGACGAACGGCTCGCTTGAGAGCTCGGGCAGGACAGACCCCGAACAATGGCAGCCCTCACTCATTTAATGACCAAATTTTGTGCGGGGAGGATAGCTGGATTATTCATAGCAATCGATCTTGGTGCATCACGCACCCCACCGCGCTCAGCACCAGCGACGCCAACGAGGGAGTAGTCAATACCACGGCTATAAATCAATGCAGAGGTAACAAACGGAAACTAGCTCAAATGGGCAGAGAGGGCCCCTCAACCTTGGATCGGATTATGGATAGGCCATGTGCCATCCATGGTACCCCAGATAAGCCAGTCGCTCATTCTAATCGAAATTGCTGGGTGATCAAGCAAGCCGGCAAGATAACAGCCAAGCACCAGGACGGAGGCCGAGGTCGTAACGACAACAGAGGCCAGCCCAGACCAAGCAATCCCGGCCAAAAGAAATTTCCTTCTAAGGTTAAGGACATTAACATGCTATATCCCACCAATATTCAAAGGGGGCAGGCGCGGGTCACCCACGGCCACATACCCAAACTGCCTCATCAGAGCAGGAGGTCGGATTTTCCAATCGCGCGCAAGCTAACAAAAAACTCAGAAGAACTCCGTTACAGAGGGGAGGCCGCATTGTACTTGATCTCATCGTGGATGGTTTCCACTTAAACCGCGTATTGATGGACTATCGAAGCAGCTTTAACCTGCTCTACGCTGACACCGTCAGAGACATGCATATCAACCCGGCAAGGATAAGACCAAGCGAAATCGTGATAACAGGCTTCGCGCCGGGAGTTTGGAGCCGAAGTATCAGAAATATCACACTTGAGGTGGTATTCGGCACGCCCGAAAATTTTTGCAGGGAAGGCTTGATCTTCGAGATACCACCCTTCCATAGTTGTTACCAAGTAGTCCTTGGGCAGCCTGCTTTCGGCCATTTCCATGTCCTCCCGCGATATGGCAATCTAAAGCTCCAGATGGATGGACCCAAGGGCATAATCACATTAAAAATGGAAACAAGGCATATTTCCCTTTAAAGGACAAACAATTCACGGCCCCAGCAGCCGAGGCAAAGGAAGTCGAGGAACAAGTAACCGAGGATGCAACAGGTAATAGAGCCGCGTTAGGCGACCCTAGGAGCGCAACGTGCCCTGTCAACACGGAAACCACCTCGGCGCAACTCAGCGGCACCCCTCAATAGGGGTACACGCCCCATTGTCCTCACCGCATGACCGAGCACTATGTCCCTCGGATGCACAACTTTGCGTTAAAAATCCCACGGGGGATCATGGAGCACGCGTAAGCTTGAGAATTGGGGCAGTTCGGATAAATCGATGACCCATTCCTAGATGAATTGCATTCAAAAATAACCCGGATCAACCGGGAGCTAGGCAAGCAGCCTCTGGCTGCATTTCAATAAACCTTCACCGAAATACGTCTTCTCGAGACGGTGGCCGACCATATGCCCTCAAGTAAAACGGCCCAATCAATCGGGTGAAGATCAATTTCTCCGGTATAGACGGAGAAACGGTGATGAGCATAAATAGAGAGGTATAAGGAAGAATGGTGGTAAACACCGGCCCCGCTATTTGAACTTCGGCGCACTCTCCCCTCCTCGGCTCTCCCTCCTTCGTACACTTTTATGTCTTCTATAGCTACATCTTGCTCGGATTGTATGGTTCGATCCTCATTATAAATAAAAGGGAAATAGTACTGTTCCTCTTCCTTGTTTTCATTCCGAGCATCGCTATTAATACATTACAACCTTTCTTCATATCAAAAGAAAATTTTAAGAAGATCCTGATTTAAATTCGACCTCCATCTGAGGCATCCTATGATGCTCTCGGCCCCAAGTCATCGGTATTTTTGCATTATATGCATCGATTTCGAGTTGTGTCTTTGGTCAATAGTTGGGTTGCTCGGCTCCTGTGCTTACCTCTTACATTCCCGCTTTGTTCGGCTAGGAGGTAAAGGGAGAATCACTGCGATTGTTACTTCTGGTTCAACCGGTTAAGTACCTCAGATGGAGAAAGTCGAAAACCGACTGTCACAACAAGCGTGAATCGGTCAGCAAGCCGTATGCAGTGTTAAACTAAATATAGCCGATGGAAGTTATCCGAGTAAAATGAAGGGCTTCTTTTTCTCGAAAAGGCCATATAGTGGGTGGTTCGACCTCAGCCAGCCGAGCAGTCAACATATACCGGGGGCTATTAAGTTGCCCCCAAACATACGCTCCTACGACTAAGTGTACGTTATTAAGCCTCATAGTCTGATTGCCTTGTTTGTTCTGATAAAACTGCCTCCGGGCACTAAGACGTCGGCTAAGGGTTATATATCGGTAATAGACACCCGCGGTATATTCTACTAAGGAGCAGAAGCCGATGACTGGTCAACTACATCTTCAAAGAGTCGTAGTAGAGTCAAAATAAAGCTTAAAGCTAGCTATAATAGGGGAAAGCACAAGTAACACGCATCAGTTTGTCTTACAAAAGGAGCATCTCGGCATACCGAGGAGAATAAATAAAATGGTCACGGGAGACCATCCAGAATTTTATCCTTTGGGTACTTTGCCTCGGTCACTCGTGCAGCCGACATCACCTTCCCATAGTACTTCCGAGGTGGACGATCTTTGCCTTCGGGGCCCCGCCGCGCATACTCCTCCAGGTCCATCGACGGCTAGTGCACCTTCACAGCCGCATAGGCCTCCCATGCACCCTCCAAACACGCCGAGCGCTTCCACAGTTCAAACTAAGGAACAGCCCCTTGCAGCTGCTGTGCGAGGCCGAAAAAGCTTGTGGGCAGCAACGCGTCCAGCCATAAGGCCATGCAGAGATCCTCCATGACAGTCTGGGCTGTACGGTGCAGCTCGGCGATCTGCTTGAGCTGGTTACCGAGCAGCTGAGGCCGAGGAGGATCTTGGAATTGCAGCCAGAATGAGCCCTCGTAGTCTCAGTTTCGTGACTGCCATAGTGCTGGCACGCCTGCTCCACGCTGAGGGGAAGATCCGCGAACTCACCTACCAAACGCCATTTTCGCGTTAACGCCGGAAATGCTTCATGTCAGAACATGCACTGTAATAAGTATGGCTTACCGGCCGCTATGCTGGTAGCCTGCTGAAGCTCCTCCTTTGCCGCCCTCGCCTTAGTAGTGGCTTCCTGACAATCTCCCTTCAGCTTCTTGAGCTCATTGGCATCCTTTTCACATGAAGCCTTCAGAGCATCGCATTGCACGGTTGTGCTCTTCAGGTCTTCCTCAATCTCGGCAATCCGCTCCTCGGACGCCACCCGAGTCCTCTGCTCCGCTGCAAGCTCCTCCGCGCTTTTAAGCGCCACAGCCTTCTGCTGCTCAGCTTCTCACCGAACTATCTCAATCTCGGCCCTTGGGGTGGCAAGATCTTTCTCAAATGCTGTAAAAACATACGATTGCATTCAGATTAATATTAAAGCTGTTTTCGATAGATGGGTTAATAAAAACGCAACATTGCATTACCTTGTGCCTGGCCAGCTTGTTGACACATCAAATTAAGATCCTCTTTGGATCGCGCCATCATTCCCTTCATTTCTTCTACTTCCGCCGAAGTCGTAGTGGAAGTAGAGGAAGAGACCTGCGTCAAAATATAACCCAATAAATTGCCCATAAAATAACCGAGCATAAAAATTCGATCCTCCAGTCAGATCCTTTGATCTGACAAGAGTCTCGGGGGCTACTACATATCCGCACTTACACAACAAGAACAATATACAATTTTCATACAACCCTCAAGCCAGTTTTTCAAACTAGCTTAAGGCTTGGGGGCTACTGGTTTATCTGTCTCTTTAAAACAAAGATGTAAAATTATTGTAGACGCCAACTAAAAACTCCTCGGACGGCATTTATATGTCATCTTCGAGGGCTACTAGCTACACCTAGAGGTATCGACGAAGGTTATTCGTCAAGAAGATGTGTGAAATAGTTTACTAATGTTTACCTCGAAGCCTTTTGCAAGGCTGACGAAAGCTTCCATAATCCCAGCCTCGGCCAGCTGGAATTTGGAATAGGCCATGCCAAGAGTGGCGCGGTGCTCGGGCAGAAGTGAAGAGCTGCCTATAGCAACTTCCACGGCCTGCTGGCGCCCCAGAAGCTTGACCGTATTAGGTCCGAGCTGTGGCGAGGACGCTTTCCCCGTGTCACCCCCCAGTAAAGGGGCGAGAGGTGTCTGTACCTGATCCGGTGACTTCAAAGTTGTCGGAACAGGGGAGACGGGGCGTTGGGACTCTAGATCTTCTCGGATCGGGGAAATTCTACCCCCTGGTCCTCGGCCTCATGCTCCACGGATGAGGGGTTAACCTCAGTCATACGAATATCAAGTCCCTCCTCGGCACTAAGGGCTGGGGGGATGGAGCGAGAGGTCGTTTCCCCCACACCGTCATGTGCTGGTGGGGGGTCGCTGGTCATCTCGGAAGAGCTCTCAGCCATGGCGGCGGGTGGTAATCCGCCCTCGGAATCATCTTCCCCTGGCCGATTACGCACCGGGCTGCAAATAAAGTAAATGGATAAGGTAGGATACATCAGTCAGAAAACATCTTTAGAAGAGAAGATATTACCTCTTGGCCGCTGGGCGTACCCGAGGACTCAGGCTGTCCTCGGAGGAGCTTGAGCTACTCAACTGCATGGGCGCAGTGGTCTGGCCCACCGAAGTGGAGTGAGCCTTCCTCGGACGCTTGAACACCCAAGGAGAAACTGTCTCGGTGGCATCGTCGGATGCCACCCTCTTTCCACCCCTGGAGGAGGGGTCCTTGCTCTCTCCCTCCACGGTAGTCGGGTCTAAGGAAGAATTGTGACTAGACTGGCTCTTGGCCCTGTCTTTCTTCTTCCCCTTCCCCTTCTTGACCGGGACCTTGTAAGGGTCCTCGATCAGCAGCTTCTTGAACGCAGGGGTTATGGGGGCCTCGGGCAGCGGGGGGAGAGCCAACATCTTCCGGGCATGCTCGTGCCATTCCTGTATATAGAACACATGTTGCGACTTGATCAAGGAGGCGACCTCAAGAAGTAAGACGCCAAGAAGCTTATGGTACGACACTTACCTTATCGGCTGGGTTGTTGTAGCTGAAGCCCAGGTCCGCGACTCGAGGTGCGGTGTCTTCCTTCTTCGTCTTGAAGAGGAACCTCCACATCGCCGTAGGGCTCGCTCCTCGGTAGACCCGGATGAGTGCCGCCTCATCTTCCGGCTTATACCTCCACATCAGAGTAGCTCGGATCTGAAGAGGCAGGGCACAGCGAAGGAGCATCACATTAACCACGTCCGTCAAGGTCACGCCCGAATCCACCACGGCCTTCAGCCGGCTTTGGAGCACCTTCACCTCTTCCGCATTCACCCTCGGGACGTCCTTCTCGGTCCAGGAGAACGGCCTCTTAGGGCCATCGGCCGAGAAGGCTGGACCTTCTTGATCGTCTGATAGATAAAACCACTCCTGCTGCCATTGTTTCACGGTCTCAATAAACGACCCCTCCGGCCAGGTGACCCTGGGGATTTTGCTTATCATGGCCCCGCCGCAATCAGCGAGCTTGGAGCCGCTGCTATGCGGCTTAATGCCGAACACCTTGAGCCATAGCCCAAAGTGGGTCTCCACGCGAAGGAAAGCCTCACAGATGGTGATGAAGTAGGCGATGTGAAGGAAATCCGAGACCTCGAAGGAAGGGGTGAAGAGGAAATCCGAGACCTCGAAGGAAATGAGAGATGAAAACCACCCGCTCCCCCTCGCGAGGAGTGGGGATAGTGGAGGTCGAGTGAATGGTGTCCCCCTCAATGGGAGAACGGAACTTCGCCATGGGCGAGATGTACCCGTCCGCCTGGAGCTCAATTATGGCACCCTCGGTGACGATGGATTGTATCCACTCTCCCCTTGTGCTGGATGTTTCGAGCGCTAGAGAAACAGCGTCGTCTCCCTCTCCGGCCACTGGTGATGGAGGGGGAAGCTAGGAAGAGATGGGATCGAAAACAGATCTTGGGGTGCTGGAGCTCAAGGGAATCTAGGGAGTAATGTGGCGGAGGGATGGAGGCGTGAATGGAGCTAATGTGCCCTTTCCATCTTATAGGTCGGTAAAAGACCAAGGGTTACCCCCACGCCACAGTAAAATCACCGGTTCCCGATGCATCGTGCAGTGTATGCGCGCAAGAATTAAGGCGCTCTTGTTTGATGGCACTGCTAAAAATCCGGAGCACGATCCCTTTATTGATGGGACATGCCAATGAGAACCACCTCGGGCCACGATATGACTGACATTAACTGTTGATGGCCTGATTCGGCCGCCCGCGATGACGTTTCTGTTTTTCGGCCGAAACGGGCTGCCAAAGTTTGACCTGATCAGGTCATTCATGGCGAGCCTCCGTGGTTAAGTAAAAAAGAGAGTACTTCGGCTGCAGTTACTGTGATATGCTGAGGAAAAAGATTTGTTGAACAGATATCTCCTCTTATTTGACAAGCCGCGGAAACACATGGTCACGATCAGGGAAGCCAAGAAGACCTCAGAGCCGAATATGACCTTGGAATCAGAAGCCGACGTGGTGGATAAAACTCGCCTACGAAGCCGAAGGTTCAAGTTTACAACGTTACCTCGAAGAAGACATCCAATATCCTCGGCTTGAAGGCTAGTTCAGGAGATGCTGTTGGTGTCCCGGATTAGGGGGTGTTTGCCACGTTGGTCTACCGGTTGTGGGCCAGGCCGAGGACCCACCAAGGACCGATGAATGGGCCTTGTTGATCTTGACCCTCGGCGTAATCAAGATGAAGACCTCCTGGAGGCTTGGCGTACACTTCAAGCGTATTTTGAATAGATGGCATGTTTATCCCCACATTGTAACCGACCATGTGTAAACCCTAGGTACCCCCGGCGTCTATATAAGCTGTGGGGTTTAGTCCGTAGAGGCATTCATATTCGCAAGGCTTAGAGCTTAGACAAACTCATACGATCTCGAGGTAGATCAATCTGTACTTTGTACCCCATCACAATCAATATATAAGAAGCAGGACGTAGGGTTTTACCTCATCAAGAGGGCCCGAACCTGGGTAAAACATCGTGTCCCTACTCTCCTTGTTACCATCTAGCTCTGATCATCAAGCTTGGGACCTCCTACCCGAGATCTGCCGGTTTTAGCACCGACACTTTGGATCTTCAAACCCTGGGGGTTGAGCAACATATACTTCTTCCTCAATCTTACCATCGAGGAATGCACTTTTCATATCCATTTGACATAAGAGGATATCATGGTGGTTAGCATAAGCAAGCAATATACGAATGGCTTCAAGCCTAGCAACAGGAGCGAATGTCTCCTCGAAGTCAATACCCTGTGACGCCCTCCGCTCGACCGTGCACTAATGATACACGCAAACGTACATGCTCGAGATCAGAGACTCACGGGAAGATATCACAACACAACTCTAAACTCAAATTAAAACATAATTCTTCATATTACAAACCAGGAGTCACGAGGACCCGAATACATAAGTCATACAAACCAAATAATATCTGGGTACAGACATAGTTAGTCAAGTTTGCCTTAAGAAGGCTAGCACAAACACCGACACTGATCGAAAAGGCGAAGGCCTCCTGCCTAGGGCCTCCGAACTACTCCTGGTCGGCAGACTCAACGCAGTAGTAGTTGCCTCCAGGGATCTCCTGCTCCTGGACTCCATCGTCTGATCGCAGCAACCGGGTATGGGGAAAAGAGATAGCAAAGCAACCGTGAGTACTCATCCAAAGTACTCGCAAGACTGACATCAGAACTATGCTAAGTATGCATCGGTATCAAAGGAATGAGGCTATATCTTTGGACTAAACTGCAGAAATGCCAGAACAGAGGGGAAAGGCCTAGCCTATCAAAGACTAGCATCTTGAAGCAATTTTGCAGCATCAGAAGAGAATAGAGTATAGTAACATATAATAGCAGTTATAATTTAGTAATGCCCTAAGATCCTTCCTCGACTACCCTGTGAGAAAGTGATCCCAAGAGCAGTAGTAACAGTTTAATAGTATCCATTTGTAGTTGTAGCAGATCAGGATACAACTCCGAGCGTCCTGTTACCGTGGACACGGCTATTCGAATAGATAACTTCCCTGCAGTGGTGCACTACTGTTACCCAACACGCTCGATCACATCTGGCCGGACACACTTGCTGGGTAATGCCCGGCCTCGGGTAATCGACACGACGCAGTCCTACCTAGGCTCAGCAGAGAGGTCAACACGCCGGTCTAAATCCTAAGTGTGAAGGGGTCTTGGGTCCATCGCCCTCTGCACTCCTGCACATTGCGAGGGTGGTCGGGGCCCAGGCGCGACACTGTATACACAAGTGGCGTAACCAGCCCACCCCAACAATCAGCCCGCATCTCTGAGCTGTGACATCTGAAGAGCTTTCGGCTGATACATACGACGTAGAGGGTCCCATAACCATTATCCCACGTGGTGGTAGTGCGTATAAGGCCAGCGGCCTACTCAGATCAAATACCCAAATCCGTTAGGCATATTTAGTAACTCGCGAAGATGAACAGGGTCCCTGTCGCTCCGACTTGGTAACACGCGGACTACGACCAAGGACCAGGCCCACCTCTCTCCTAGGTGGTCTCCGCCTGCCCTGTCATTTCGCCATAATATCACTCGCGGGTGCTCTTGGAGCCGACCCGTCTTTAATATTATTCTCTCGCGGGCACTCTTGGAGCCGACCCGACTTACACAGTTTAAAGTATTGCAATATGTAAACATTTCCGTGATCATCACCCAGAGTGATCATGGCCCGATAACAAGCATGGCATACGGACAAGGGTGAAGGGCCAATTGATGAAACATAGCATACCTAACTAGGCATCATAGGATAGCAGGTAAGGTATCAATAGCAGACGACGAAATCAGGCTATGCATCAGAATAGGAGCTATCGGAGCAACAACAGAAGCAATTCTAATGCAAGCATAAGAGAGAAAGAATGGGCGGTATCTGGATGATCAAGGGGGTTTTGCTTGCCTGGAAGCTCAGCTGAAGGGGTCTGATCGTCGACGACGTGGTCGTACTCAGCGGTGTCGTCGGCAGTCTCGGGGTCTATCGGGATAGAAGGAGGGGGAAGAAACAATAAATACACGGCAACACTGCAACAGGGATGCATGACATGTCTACATGATATGCAAGGGTGATTTAGTGCATCTCTAATTATTTAATATGATTTAGGAATTTATCTGGAATTATTTTATCAAGGTCATGCACTATTCATTTATCGGAAACAGGCAAAAAGTTCCATGTTCATCATGTTAGAGGGGTGTGGCAGGTATGTGGGTGGCATATTCGGATTTTTCATATTTTTCTGATCATTTTTCGTATATAAATTATTTTCATCCGAGCTACGGTTTATTTTATATGATTTTTCAAATTTTTATTGAATTTCTGGAATTTCTGGAATTAATTTTAATTCAAAATTTAAAAGCAAAATGCTAAATGCACCCAGCTCTGTGTACACAGAAGTGTACCAGAGAGGCTGACCAGTGGGCCAGGTTGACTGGGTCAACGGTCCAGTCAACGGCCAGCCCACAGAGGCTCACATGTGGGGCCAGCCTGCTGAGTCAGCAGCTGACTCAGCAGGGCTTATCCACTGGAATAGTGGAAGGCCCCATCTGTCAGTGACAGCGGGGGTTAATCCGGTTTAGATTAATTAAATGGACATTAGTTAGGAGGTGGGACCCCATGTCAGTGTCTTATTAAGCCAGTTTAATTAACACTTAATCTAATCCGAGGTTAATTAAGCGTGGGGCCCCACCTGTCGGTCACACAGGGTCGCGGCTTAGTGTTTAAACACGCGGCCACGTCAGCTCGCCGGCGTAATGTCGCCGGTGATCATCCCGCACAGCGGCGCAATGCGGGAACGGCCGTCCGGCCACGGTTTGAAGCGCGAAACGGCGCGTTCGAATGTCCACACGATCCCGCGCGCGATGGTGGCATCAGTTTGTCGCAGGGAGGGCTACAGCGTCGACGGCGTCCACCGTGGCGGACGCCGGAATCGGGAACCGCTCGGGTTTGGGCAAAACGACGACGAGGGGAAGCGCGGCTGCTTGCGTTCGTCTTCTGGCAGCACACTGAGCACGCTGGTGTGCTCAGTTGCTCACAATAGCAACTACAGCGACGGCGGCATCGATTGCGGCGAAGCTCAGCTCGGGCATCCGCGGCGTTGCGTGCTAAGGCGGAAATCAGAGAGAGAGAGCAGAGGGAGACTGGCCAGGCGCTCACTGGGAGGCGCGCGATGGCCGGTGAAGGCTTAGGAGCGCGGGGTTGCTGCAGATCGAGGCGAGGCAGTGCAGTTGGCCGGCGGAGGGGATCGAGTCGATCCGGTTGCTGTGCTGCTCCCCGGGATGAAGTAGAGCACCAGGAGGAAGGAGTCGAGGTCCCTGGAGCTCCTGGACAGCTCACGGTGACGAATGGGTGCCGGTGTCCGCGTGTTCTACGGTGGCGGTGCCATGGTTGTGCTCGGGAGGGAGAGGGGAGCGAGGGAGAGTGGAGGGAAAAGATCTGGGGCTGTCCCCGAGGTCCACGGCGTCATCCTTATCCCCCCAGGAGTCCCTGTAGCGACGCGGTTGGCGAGCGGGCGCGGCTGCGACAGCGACCGGCTCGGGCACGGCGTGTGCGGGAGCGACATGAGGAAGGAGGTGACAGGAGGTGGGCTGGGCTGGCGCTGTAGCACTAGAGCCCATAGGCACAGTAGGTCCTTCTTCTTTTTCTTTTTCTTTTCTGTTTTGTTTTTGCTTTTTTGTTTTGTAATATCTAGTACTGCCATAAAAAGGTTTGGAGTTAAAATGTTTTCATTTGAATTTTTAATGAAATAAGGAGGGATTAAATGGTGTTGTTTTGGTACTGTTTTAGGATGTTAGAGTCATTTAAATAATTCAATTAATGTTGATTTTATTTTTATAATTGCTTTGGGAGTATTTGCAATAGTATGAACTATTTAGTTCCTAGACTTGAACAAGTTTTAATTTCACTTTAAATTTGAGTTCTCAATTGAATTGGAATTTGAAATGAGATATGATTCAAATGATGATCAAGCACTGTTAATCATGGTGACCTGGCATTATCAAAAGGGTGATCACTGTAGCTTGATACATGGAGATGTTGCAATTCTCCTCCTCTAAAAGAAATTCTCGTCCCGAGAATTAAGAGGTAGGCTGAAAGAGAGCGGGGTATTCTTCACGAAGACGATCTTCGCGTTCCCAAGTGGCTTCATCTTCAGAATGATTCGACCACTGTACTTTAAGGAACTTGATTGCCTTCTAACGGGTTCGACGTTCAGCTTGATCAAGAATGCGGATCGGATACTCTTGATAAGAAAGATCCTCTTGCAGCTCAAGCATTTCATGATCCACTGCTCGGATAGGATCCTTGAAGCAGCGACGGAGTTGCGACACATGGAAGACATCATGAACTTGAGAAAGGTTTGGCGGCAATTCCAATTGATATGCCACTTCTCCTTGTCTTGCGAGAATACGGAACGGGCCAATGTAACGAGGGGCTAACTTGCCTTTGATCCCAAAACGGTGAGTGCCCTTCATCGGAGTGACATGAAGGTAAGCTTGTTCGCCAGGTTGATAAACCATTACCTGGTGTTTCCGGTCATAATTGCTCTTCTGACGAGACTGAGCAGCTTTCAAATGTTCACGGACAATGCGGACTTGTTCTTCAGCTTGTTGGATAATATCTGGACCGAAGAGTGGCCGTTCCCCAGTTTCTGGCCAATTCAGAGGGGTTCGGCACTTACGTCCATAGAGAACTTCAAATGGTGCCATCTTCAAACTAGCTTGATAGCTATTGTTGTATGAGAATTCAGCATATGGGAGAGATTCCTCCCATTTCTTACCGAATGAGATGACACAAGCTCGAAGCATATCTTCAAGCACTTGATTGACTCGTTCAACATGTCCCTGGGACTGGGGGTGGAAAGCGGTGCTGAAGGACAGATGAGTTCCCATAGCTTCTTGGAAACTGTTCCAAAATCTTGAGGTAAAGAGGTTGCCACGGTATGAGATGATCTCCAGCGGAATACCGTGAAGTGACACGATTCTGGAAACATATAAGTCTGCTAACTGACTAGCAGTGATTGTCTCCTTGACTGGCAGAAAGTGAGCAACCTTTGAGAATCGGTCAATGACGACAAAAATAGCATCATGACCCTTCTGCGATCTGGGAAAACCAGTAATGAAATCCATTTCGACTTTGTCCCATTTCCATTGAGGAATAGCAAGGGGTTGCAGAGTCCCAGCAGGCCTTTGATGTTCTGCTTTGATGCGACGGCAAACGTCACACTCAGCAACATAGCGAGCAATGTCTCGCTTCATATCAGGCCACCAGTATCTCTGTCGAATGTCTTGGTACATCTTGGTACTACCGGGGTGAATTGACAAAGGTGTATCATGTGCTTCTTTCATAACATCCGAACGAGAGTCTAGGTTGTGCTTTCTGGGGACCACTAGGCGGCCTTTGAAGAACAAGGCACCATCATCATCAACATGGTAGAACAAAGAATTTCCCTGGGAGAGGTATTTCTTAATCTTCTCGACTTCAGAGTCATATTTCTGCCTTGTCTTGATGTTGCACTCGAGGTCCGGTTCAACAACCAGGGTACTGAGATAACCCTGAGGAACAATGTGAAGGTTCAACTTGCGAAGTTCTTCATAAAGAAGGGGTTGTGCTTGCTGAACCGTGAGGTTGTTGCAATAAGACTTGCGACTCAAAGCATCGGCCATTACATTAGCTTTGCCAGGGGTATAGGAAATATCCATGTCATAGTCAGCTATTGTCTCAAGACACCTTTGTTGTTGGAAGTTCAAATCTGGTTGAGTATACAGATACTTCAGACTTTGGTGGTCCGTGTATATCTCGCAACGATTACCAAGAAGGTAATGTCGTCACAGCTTCAGAGCATAGATAACTGCTGCTAACTCGAGATCATGTGTGGGATACTTATCTTCGTGAGGACGCAACTGACGAGAGCCATAAGCAATCACCTTGCGCTCTTGCATTAGGACATAGCCTAATCCTTGACGGGATGCGTCGCAATATATCACAAAGTCCTTGCGAGTATCTAGGGGTGCTAGCACTGGGGCAGATGTCAACTTATCTTTAAGTGTCTGAAAACTTTCTTGGCACTTTTCCGTCCACTCAAACTTCTTGCCTTTGTGAAGCAAATCAGTCAGCGGCTTAGCAATTTTGGAGAAGTTCTCGACGAAACGGCGGTAATAGCTAGCAAGACCGAGAAAACTTCTGACTTGCCTAACATTCTTCGGGGGAGTCCAGTCAAGAATAGCCTGAACTCGTTCTGGGTTAATAGCAATGCCATCTTTGGAAATCACATGACCGAGATAGGTCACCTCGGATAACCAGAATTCACATTTGGAGTATTTAGCATACAGTTGATGTTCACGAAGTTTCTCCAATACAAGCCGAAGATGTTCGGCGTGTTCTTCTTCATTCTTGGAAAATATAAGGATATAATCCAAATAAACCATGACGAATTTGTCGAAGTAGTCCATGAATATATAGTTCATCAATCGAGAGAAGGTTGCTGGAGCATTAGTTAATCCGAAGGACATGACGGTGTACTCGTATGATCCATAACGGGTAACGAAGGTGGTCTTCGGAATATCCTCTTTACGAACTCGGATCTAATGGTAACCGAACCTTAAGTCGAGTTTAGAGAACACAGAGGATCCAACAAGCTGATCATAGAGATCATTGATCCGGGGAAGTGGATATTTGTTCTGGATTGTTGCTTGGTTAATAGGCCGATAGTCCTGGACCAATCGGTTCGTTCCATCCTTCTTCTTAACGAAGAGAGAAGGTGCTCCCCAAGCAGAGGAACTTGGACGAATGAAGCCTTTACGAAGCGATTTGTCGATTTCCTCCTTAACCTCAAGGAGTTCATGCGGCGGCATCTTGTAGGGGCGCTTAGCAATAGGGGTAGTGCCTGGTTTCAAGTCGATGACGAATTCAACGGCTCTAACAGGGGGTGTCCCTGGAAGTTTTTCTGGAAAGACGTCCGGAAATTCGCGAACGACTGGAACATTCTCAATTCCCTCAAGAGGTGAAGCGTTCAAAGCATTCAGAGCATATATCTGAGCTTCGGCATTCCGGATAACTCGGGCGGTATAGTTCACTATCTCGTCGGAGGGGTGAAGGAGTTGGACGACTTTGGTGGCACAATTGATTGAAGCAATGTGAGCTTTCAACCAATCCATCCCCAGAATGAGGTCTATGTTGGAAGAGTTCAAAATGATGGGTGAAACAAGGAATTCCAATCCTTCGATTTCAACAGTGACATTGTGTGCCATCATGGAGGTTTGACAACGGCCTCCAGGGGTTTTAACGACTAATGGAGTATGCATCTTTTCATATTGTATGCCATGCATGAATGCAAATGCTCCAGAGATGAATGAATGTGATGCTCCTGAATCAAATAAAACAGAAGCAGGTACTGAGTTAACGAGAAGGGTACCCATCATAGTATCAGGTTGATCCTGAACTTCTTCAATGTCAACGTGGTAAGCCTGTCCACGTCCATAAGCAGAAGACCCAGTATTATAGTTGCGGGTCTGATTGTTACCACGACCATTGCCACGGCCAGCATGAGGAAGTGCCAACTGATTCTGATTCTGGTGGCAGTCCTTGGCAAGGTGACCTGGGCGGCGACACTTGAAAAACAGACCATCTTCAGGATGAAGAGTAGCAGCACGTGGTGGAGCAGCTTGAGCTCTTGGCTGCCTCTGTGGTGGAGGAGGCAGACGGGGTGCAGCATAAGATGGCCTTAGCGCAGGAGCAGCTGGACGATACATGTTGTTGGGAATCCAGATTTTACGCCTTTGTCCTGAGCTCGAAGATGAGCCAACGTCACGATTGCGCTTGAGTGATTCCCTATGTTCCATCTGAGTGGTCTCAACCTGGATAGCCTTGTTCACCAGAGTGGCGAAGTCGGTGAAGTCATGAACAACAAGTGCAAGCTTGAGGTCTGGGTGGAGTCCGTCACGGAATTTCTCCTGTCTGTGAGCATCAGTGGCTATGTCTTCTTCAGCATAGCGGGACAGGTTAAGGAATTCCCGCTGATAAGCTTCGACAGTCCTATTGCCCTAGGTGAGGTTGCGAAACTCTCTTTTCTTCCGGTCCATGATTCCCTGAGGAATGTAACGGGCACGGAAAGCAGTCTGAAACTCGATCCAAGTAACGACTGTCCCAATAGGTAGTGAACTCCTGTGGGTGTGCCACCATTGAGCAGCGGCACCCTTCAAGAAGTAGGACGCGAAGGTGACAAGGTTGGCGGGGGCAACATTGGCAGACTCCATCTCGTATGTGATGTCGCGAAGCCAGTCATCAGCATCCAGTGGCTGTTCAGAGTTGCGGAAAACAGTAGGGCTGAGACGAACAAACTCCTGCAGAGTTATTGCGGCAGGTTGCTGATTCTGAGCATTCTGGTTCTGGTGTGGGAACTGAGCCACGATTTCAACCATGAACTGGCGGTTCAGCTCGAATTGCTGCATCATAGCTGCCATATAGTCTGGCGGTGGTGGCTGTTCGGGAGCACGGCCACGACCACGACCACCTGGTCTAACCATCCTGCTAAAGATTTAACAGGGGGTAGTTTAGTAAAACAACTGCAAGTGTTTAGAGACAAACATGATGTAACACGACAATGAATAAGTAGTGCAATAGATACATAACAGTAGTCAATTAAGACATACAGATCCATACACAGAGTCGGTTACACGCGGACAGCATAAGTTCGGAAAATTAAATAGCTAGACATACTAGGCGGCGCGCAGGCATGCGGTGAGGAATACAACAACGAGACATAGCAAAGGCTACATCAATGTCGGGGGAAACCACTGAAACCAGGTAACTGCAGATGCGGACGATGAGTGTCCATGGCAGAAAAGTCCTGCGCTCCGTGAGCACTCTGATGCAGAACCCGATCTCGAACAGGAAGAAGAGGTCCACGTGCGGGTGTGTGACCTCCAACAGCAGGCCAATCGATACCTGAAGGCATCTGAGTCCTGCGCGGGTAAAGGATGTACTCTATATGTATCCCTGCACGAATAGCTGGTAGCAACTGTGTCATAGCCTCGTAGAGTCGTGCTCGAGTGGCAAACAACTCGACGGCAAGAGCCCGGGCAGTGCGATCCAGAGCCTGAGTGCACTGAATCAAAACCTGCGGGTCATATCGACGTCGCTCGTAAGGGGCACAGACAGCTGTGTAGTATCCGGTATCATCTCCAGCAGGGGCATACGGGATGTATCGGAACTCGGAGTCATCCAAGCGACTATGCTCGCCACGATGACGTGCGACAGTAGAATGGGCAGCGTCATGGACTGCCATATCAATCGTCACGCCGATACCGTGAAAAGTGTGCAACTCAGTGTCGGAGTCGTCCCGCTGATCAAAGATACGAACATCTGCATGATACTGCTCCTGGTTGAACTCGCGATAATCCTCGTAAACCATGTACTCGGGGTACCAGCGGTAGCCCAATCTGGTCAGGAGAGCGATCAGGATAGCTGGAAAACCAGTCGCATCACGAGCCCAAGTCCGAAGTACAAGCTGCGTCGCAGGGCACGGCGGAAACAAGCGATCCATCTGAAACAGAGGAAAATATCAAGATTGTCAAATGACAGTGAGTGAATTCTTGCATCGTGCATTCAAGGAAGTAATTTGCTGATAATCAAAGCTCCGGGTGGACGTGATCACGAGAACCTAGAGTCAGAGTTAGTAAAATTTTAACCCGAATAGAAGAGAGATCAGGATCCCAGAGTATAGAAGAGGAATAAAAGATCCTAATACCATCCATTGGCGACATGGGCCCATAACCCACAGGTCCCAGGATCGAAACCTGGCTCTGATACCAACTTGTGACGGCCTCCGCTCTACCGTGCACTAATCATACACGCAAACGTACACGCTCGAGATCAGAGACTCACGGGAAGATATCATAACACAACTCTAAACTCAAATTTAAACATAATTCTTCATATTACAAACCAGGGGTCACGAGGACCCGAATACATAAGTCATACAAACCAAATAATATCTGGGTACAGACATAGTTAGTCAAGTTTGCCTTAAGAAGGCTAGCACAAACACCGACACTGATCGAAAAGGCGAGGCCTCCTGCCTAGGGCCTCCGAACTACTCCTGGTCGGCAGACTCAACGCAGTAGTAGTTGCCTCCAGGGATCTCCTGCTCCTGGACTCCATCGTCTGATCGCAGCAACCGGGTATGGGGAAAAGAGATAGCAAAGCAACCGTGAGTACTCATCCAAAGTACTCGCAAGACTGACATCAGAACTATGCTAAGTATGCATCGGTATCAAAGGAATGAGGCTATATCTTTGGACTAAACTGCAGAAATGCCAGAACAGAGGGGAAAGGCCTAGCCTATCAAAGACTAGCATCTTGAAGCAATTTTGCAGCATCAGAAGAGAATAGAGTATAGTAACATATAATAGCAGTTATAATTTAGTAATGCCCTAAGATCCTTCCTTGACTACCCTGTGAGAAAGTGATCCCAAGAGCAGTAGTAACAGTTTAATAGTATCCATTTGTAGTTGTAGCAGATCAGGATACAACTCCGAGCGTCCTGTTACCGTGGACACGGCTATTCGAATAGATAACTTCCCTGCAGGGGTGCACTACTGTTACCCAACACGCTCGATCACATCTGGCCGGACACACTTGCTGGGTAATGCCCGGCCTCGGGTAATCGACACGACGCCTAGGCTCAGAAAAGAGGTCAACACGCCGGTCTAAATCCTAAGTGCAAAGGGGTCTTGGGCCCATCGCCCTCCGCACTCCTACACGTTGCGAGGGTGGTCGGGGCCCAGGCGCGACACTGTATACACAAGTGACGTAACCAGCCCACCCCAACAATTAGCCCGCATCTCTGAGCTGTGACATCTGAAGAGCTTTCGGCTGATACATACGACGTAGAGGGTCCCATAACAATTATCCCACGTGGTGGTAGTGCGTATAAGGCCAGCGGCCTACTCAGATCAAATACCCAAATCCGTTAGGCGTATTTAGTGACTCGCGAAGACGAACAGGATCCCTGTCGCTCCGACTTGGTAACACGCGGACTACGACCAAGGACCAGGCCCACCTCTCTCCTAGGTGGTCTCCGCCTGCCCTATCGTTCCGCCATAATATCACTCGCGGGTGCTCTTGGATCCGACCCATCTTTAATATTATTCTCTCGCGGGCACTCTTGGAGTCGGCCCGACTTACACAGTTTAAAGTATTGCAATATGTAAACATTTCCGTGATCATCACCCAGAGTGATCATGGCCCGATAACAAGCATGGCATACGGACAAGGGTGAAGGGCCAATTGATGAAACATAGCATACCTAACTAAGCATCATAGGATAGCAGGTAAGGTATCAATAGCAGGCGACGAAATCAGGCTATGCATCAGAATAGGAGCTATCGGAGCAACAACAGAAGCAATTCTAATGCAAGCATAAGAGAGAAAGAATGGGCGGTATCTGGATGATCAAGGGGGTTTTGCTTGCCTGGAAGCTCAGTTGAAGGGGTCTGGTCGTCGACGACGTGGTCGTACTCAGCGGTGTCGTCGGCAGTCTCGGGGTCTATCGGGATAGAAGGAGGGGGAAGAAACAATAAATACACGGAAACAATGCAACATGGATGCATGACATGTCTACATGATATGCAGGGGTGATTTAGTGCATCTCTAATTATTTAATATGATTTAGGAATTTATCTGGAATTATTTTATCAAGGTCATGCACTATTCATTTATCGGAAACAGGCAAAAAGTTCCATGTTCATCATGTTAGAGGGGTGTGGCAGGTATGTGGGTGGCATATTCGGATTTTTCATATTTTTCTGATCATTTTTCATATATAAATTATTTTCATCCGAGCTACGGTTTATTTTATATGATTTTTCAAAGTTTTATTGAATTTCTGGAATTTCTGGAATTAATTTTAATTCAAAATTTAAAAGCAAAATGCTAAATGCACCCAGCTCTGTGTACACAGAAGTGTACCAGAGAGGCTGACCAGTGGGCCAGGTTGACTGGGTCAACGGTCCAGTCAACGGCCAGCCCACAAAGGCTCACATGTGGGGCCAGCCTGCTGAGTCAGCAGCTGACTCTGCAGGGCTTATCCACTGGAATAGTGGAAGGCCCCATCTGTCAGTGACAGCGGGGGTTAATCCGGTTTAGATTAATTAAATGGACATTAGTTAGGAGGTGGGACCCCATGTCAGTGTCTTATTAAGCCAGTTTAATTAACACTTACTCTAATCCGAGGTTAATTAAGCGTGGGGCCCCACCTGTCCGTCACACAAGGTTGCGGGTTAGCGTTTAAACACGCGGCCACGTCAGCTCGCCGGCGTAATGTCGCCGGTGACCATCCCGCACGGCGGCGCAACGCGGGAACGGCCGTCCGGCCATGGTTTGAAGCGCGAAACGGCGCGTTCGAACATCCACACGATCCCGCGCGCGATGCTGGCGTCGGTTTGTCGCGGGGAGGGCTACACGTCGACGGCGTCCACCGTGGCGGACGCTGGAATCGGGAACCGCTCGGGTTTGGGCAAAACGGCGACGAGGGGAAGCGCGGCTGCTTGCGTTCGTCTTCTGGCAGCACACTGAGCACGCTGGTGTGCTCAGTTGCTCACGATAGCAACTACAGCGACAGAGGCATCGATTGCGGCGGAGCTCAGCTTGGGCATCCGCGGCGTTGCGTGCTAAGGCGGAAATCAGAGAGAGAGCAGAGGGGGACTGGCCAGGCGCTCACCGGGAGGCGCACGATGGCCGCTGAAGGCTTAGGAGCGCGGGGTTGCTGCAGATCGAGGCGAGGCAGTGCAGTTGGCCGGCGGAGGGGATCGAGTCGATCCGGTTGCTGTGCTGCTCCCCGGGATGAAGTAGAGCACCGGGAGGAAGGAGTCGAGGTCCCCAGAGCTCCTGGACAGCTCACGGTGACGAATGGGTGCCGGTGTCCGCGTGTTCTACGGTGGCGGAGCCATGGTTGCGCTCGGGAGGGAGAGGGGAGCGAGGGAGAGAGGGGGGAAAAGATCTGGGGCTGTCCCCGAGGTCCACGGCGTCGTCCTTATCCCCCCAGGGGTCCCTGTAGCGACGCGGTTGGCGAGCGGGCGCGGCTGCGACGGCGACCGGCTCGGGCGCGGTGTGCGCGGGAGCAACAGGAGGAGGGAGGTGACAGGAGGTGGGCTGGGCTGGCGCTGTAGCACTAGAGCCCATAGGCACAATAGGACCTTCTTCTTTTTCTTTTTCTTTTCTGTTTTGTTTTGCTTTTCTGTTTTGTAAAATGTTTGGCCCCAAATTGACTTTTCTAAAATGTGTAACTTGTCTCAATAAATACTATGCAATATCTAGTACTGCCATAAAAAGGTTTGGAATTAAAATGTTTTCATTTGAATTTTTAAATAAATAAGGAGGGATTAAATGGTGCTGTTTTGGTACTGTTTTAGGATGTTAGAGTCATTTAAATAATTCAATTAATGTTGATTTTATTTTTATAATTGCTTTGGGAATATTTGCAATATTATGAACTATTTAGTTCCTGGACTTGAACAACTTTTAATTTCACTTTAAATTTGAATTCTCAATTGAATTGGAATTTGAAATGAGATATGATTCAAATGATGATCAAGCACTGTTAATCATGGTGACCTGGCATTATCAAAAGGGTGATCACTGTAGCTTGATACATGGGGATGTTACATACCCTCAACCTGTGTGTAACCCTAAGCAACAAGTCGGGCCTTATTCCTAACGACTTGGCCATTCTCGTCTTGCTTGTTGTGGTAGATCCACTTGGTGCCAATGATGTTGTGCTTGCATGGATCAGGGCGCTTGACGAGTTCCCACACGTTGTTGAGCTCAAATTGCTGAAGCTCTTCTTGCATAGCTTGAATCCATTCCGGCTCCATGAAAGCCTCATCAACTTTGGTGGGCTCTGAGATAGAGACAAAAGCAAAATGCCGACAAAAGTTAGCTAGATGAGTGGCTTTTAAGCGAGTGAGAGGACCTGTTGCATTGATGCTGTCAAGTATCTTCTCGATCTGAACTTCATTGGCCACACGAGGATGAACAGGGCGAAGACTTTGTTGTTGTTGAGCATTGTCTTCATTGTCGGCAGCATTGTCATCAGGATCAACATTATCTTCAGGCTGAGCATCGTCTTCACGCTGGAGCAGGTATCATAATCTCGTCATCTCCTGGTTCCTCGGTGGGTATGATATCTCAAGTACCCATTAGCTTGATGGATTCACTGGGAGGCAGTTCATCTAGCACATGTGACAGGTGCTCTCTTTGCGAGCCACTAGTTTCATCGAATCGCACATCTACAGTTTCAAAAACTTTATTGTGAAAGATGTTGAAGACCCTGTAGGTGTGCGAATCCTTTCCATAGCCAATGCATAAAAGCCTCGTGTGCTTTCGATGCAAATTTGGAAGTGTGATGTGGATCCTTTATCCAACACCTAGCACCGAAGACTTTGAAATGACTTACATTTGGCTTCTTACCAGTGATTAGCTCATATGATGTCTTCTTGAAGAACTTGTGGAGATATACCCTGTTGATGATATGGCAGGCGGTGTCAATAGCTTCAGGCCACCACTTGCGTGGTGTCTTGTATTCATCAAGCATAGTGCGTGCCATCTCAATAAGAGTCCTGTTCTTGCGCTCCACGACGCCATTCTGCTGTGGGGTGTATGGAGCTGATATCTCATGAGTGATGCCAAGAACGTCAAGATAGCTGTCGAGTCCAGTGTTCTTGAACTCGGTGCCATTGTCACTCCTGATGTGCTTGATCTTGATGCCATAGTTGGTCATGGCACGGTTGGCGAATCGCCTGAAAACATCCTGCACTTCCCTCTTATACAAGATTATGTGCACCCAGGTATATCGAGAGTAATCATCAACAATCACGAAGCCATACAGATGTGCAGTAGTGGTAAGAGTGGAATAATGAGTAGGGTCGAATAAGTCCATATGCAGCAGCTCGAAAGGATGTGTCGTCGTCATGATTGTCTTCGAGGGATGTTTCGCCCTAGTCATCTTCCTGGCTTCGCAGGCTCCACATAGATGATCCTTCTTGAACTTGACGCCCTCGATCCCAATGATATGCTTCTTCTTCACAAGGGTGTGCAAGTTCCTCATGCTCGCATGTCCTAGCCGTCGATGCCAAAGCCAGCATTCTGAAGCCTTTTCTAGAAGACATGTGGCTAGTTGTGGTCCTGCAGAGAAATCTACCATGTACAAGTCACCTCTTCGAAAACCTTCGAAGACTTTGGTTTTGTCAGAGGCCATTAGCACAAGACAGCGAAATTTTCCAAAGATGACAATCGTATCAAGATCACAAAGCATTGAGACTGACATTAGGTTGAATCCAAGGGATTCGACAAGCATCACTTTATCCATGTGCCGATCCTTTGAGATTGCAACCCTACCTAGACCCAATACCTTGCTTTTCCCTGTATCAACAAATGTAATGTGATTTTGTGTAGAAGGACGTAGGGTTGAGTCCATGAGTAGGCTTCGATCACCAGTCATATGGTTAGTGCAGCCACTGTCCAGGATCCACTCAGTAGCTTTCATAATTGTACCCTACAGTGCAGTTAGTGGGATAGGCTTCACCAAGACAATTGTGAAGAGCAAACATTTGACGATAAACACTTTCAAGAAATGTAAGTTTCTTGGAGGATATGATAGGGCGATCATCAAGAAATCCATGGACGAAATAAATGGTAAGACCATTTGGACATTTTATCTTGCGTCCAACAAGATTTTCAAGTCTCCGACATTGTCTTCAGAACCCAATGCATTTCGGCTGGAGACCTGACCCTGCAAGGGAAATTAGTTCTTCTTAACCACCCACATCTGAAGCGGTGGCTTAGAAGCAATGAGTCTAAGTGTAGCATCAGAGAATTTTGGCTTTGAAGCCCTAGCAAATAGCTTCACATGAGGGTTAGAATACTCAAATGAATATGCAGAAAAATTCTTCGATTTGTGAACATAATGGTTCGAAGAATGATGCTCATATTCATAAGACCGATCATTGTGTCCCTGCGAAATATGTGTTAGCATGATCATATGAAGACCTTTCTCTGTATGAAGACTTTGGTCCATATGAAGGTTTTGCTCTAGGGTTTGTCTTCTTCCCTCCTGGTGTCATGATGACATTCACGGGAAGCTTTTCCAGAAGACTTTTAGGTACCCAGATCTTCTTCATAGGAGAACCATTCCTGCAGCTAGTTCCAATAAACCTGGCAAACACTTCACCATTCTGATTTTTTAACAGTTTATTGTTTGAGTCAAATGACTCATCAATGATGATAGGATTAGCACAGTTGTAGCCAGATAATGTGGATGGGTCCACTGGTGGACCTTTTGCGGTAACCCAAGTAGTTTTGGGGTACTGCTCAGGCTTCTAGTAGGAGCCATCAACATTTATGTTTCTTTCAAAACCAATGCCCTCCTTCCTAGGGTTCCTATTCAAGATCTGCTTCTTGAGGACATCACAAAGGGTTTGATGCCCTTTGACAATTTTGTACATTCATGTCTCAAGCAATGTCTTCAACATGGCATTCTCATTAGCAATAGTGGTGGTTTCCTTAGATGAAGGGTTAGTGACCACAGATATAGTTGAAGATATTGCAGTTTCAGAAGCATTTGAACATTCAGCAGAAGAATTAGCATTATCACGCTCAAGACATTTCAAGCATGGTGGCACAAAGTCATCCTGAGCGGTACTAATCTGTTGAGCGAGTAGTGAATCGTTTTCAGTTCGAAGATCATCATGAGACGCTCTCAGTTTCTCTAGATCTTGCTTCCTTTGAAGATATTCATAGGAAAGCTTGTCATGATCTGCTGAGAGGGTATCATGACGACTTATAATTCATCATACTTAACTGGAAGATTTTTTATGTCTTCAATTAAGGATTGACTTTGATTCATTTCCTCATCCAATAGATCATTGCTTTTGTCTAGCAGAATTTGAATCTTTTCCATGGCAGTTTGTTGCTCAGTTGCAATTTTAGCAAGTTTCTTATAGCTGGGTTTGGATTCACATTCAGAGTCATCTTCACTTGAGGTGTCAAAGTAGGCAGCGCGGGATGTTACCTTTGCGCCTCTTGCCATGAAGCAGTAAGTAGGAGCAAAGTCGTTGTCGTCGCCGGCCTCATTGTCGGTGATGTAGCCATTATCTTCATTGCTAAAGATGGACTTGGCGACGAACGCAGAAGTGAGAACCAGGCTTGCCACGCCCGAATCAGACTCCTCCTCTAACTCCTCCACCACCTCCTCAGAACCAGACTCCTCCTCTGAAACCATTTCATTGCCAATGAATGCGCGAGCTCTGCTATAGGAACTCTTCTTGTGCGATGAAGACTTTGAAGAAGACTTTGAGTGTTTCTTCTTCTTCTTCTTCTTGTCATCAGAGTCATAATCCTTGCTCTTCTTCTTCTTCTTCTTCTTTGATTCCTTTTCCCATAGAGGACAATCAGCAATGTAGTGGCCTGGCTTCTTGCATTTGTGGCAGGTTCTCTTCTTGTAGTCCCGAGCAGAGTTTTCTCTAGTCTTCTTTGGGTCATACTTCGAAGACTTTCCAAAGCGGTTTTTCTTTGAAAACTTCTAGAATTTCTTTACCAGCATTCCAAGCTCTCTGCCAATGTCTTTAGGGCCACTGGAACTGCAGTCAGAGTCTTCAGATGAAAACACAACCTTTGCCTTCAGAGCACGGGCACATCCATAGCTAGGACCATAGATGTCTCTTTTCTCAGATAGCTGGAATTCATGAGTATTGAGCCTCTCAAGAATATCGGCAGGATCCAATTGCTTGAATTCAGGACGCTCTTGAATCATCAGAGATAGGGTGTTGAATGAACTGTCAAGAGACCTCAGCAGCTTCTTCACAAGTTCATGCTTGGTGATGTCAGTGGCGCCAAGAGCATGAAGCTCATTGGTGATATCAGTGAGATAATCGAAAGTGAGCTGAACATTTTCATTGTCGAGCCTCTTGAAGCGGTTAAAGAGATTGCGGAGAACATCAATTCGAGAGTCTCGTTGGGATGAGACGCCCTCATTGACCTTGGAGAGCCAGTCCCAGACCAGCTTCGCAGATTCCAGAGCACTCACACGACCATACTGCCCTTTGGTGAGATGACCACAGATGATGTTCATGGCAGTCGAATCCAATTGAGCAAACCTCTTCACATCAGCAGTGGTGACACCTTCACCGACTTTGGGAACACCAGTCCTGACGACATACCAGAGGTCGTTGTCGATGGCTTCAAGATGCATGCGCATCTTATTCTTCTATTAGGGGTAATCAGTGCCATCGAAGACCGGGCACGCAGCGGAGACTTTGATTATCCCTGCAGTCGACATAGCTAAAACTCCAGGTGGTTAATCCAAATCACACAGAACAAGGGAGCACCTTGCTCTGATACCAATTGAAAGTGCTAGTTATCGACTAGAGGGGGGTGAATAGGCAATTTTTATGCAAGTCTTCGAAACAGGCAATGTCTTCGAAGACATAGATGATAAACAATAACTAAACAGGATACAGTGGAAGATAAACTACACTAGACATGCTGACTGAACCACACAATTGAAGTGAGAAGTGAAGTCAAACAGCAAACTAGGTAGCAGTGAACAGTAGATACAGTTAGTGTGAAGACAAAGATATGATCAGAGAGATTGTCTTCAAGCAATGTCTTCAAACAGATAGGGGCAAGCAATGACTTCACAATACAAAAGCAGTAATTAAAGGAGTGAAGTGATAGAACCAGTTGCTCGGAGAAGACAAGTGGTTTGTTTGACCAGTTCCAGCTGTTGTGACAGATGCACGTCTGGTTCGGGAGGCTGAGATTGAACTCAGAAGACCTGGTCTTCACCTTATTCCCATTGAGCTAAGGTCACTAAAGACCTCGCCCAATCACTCAGGTAAGTCTTCAAGGGAGACTTCCAAACCTTCACAAACTTCGTTCACCAGCAATCCACAATGACTCTTGGATGCTCGGAATGTGACGCCTAACCGTCTGGAAGATCACAGTCTTCAAGTGTAACAAGTCTTCGGTTCACTCAGAACAGAATGTCTTCGGTGATGCTCAATCACTTTGGGCTCTGGGTGTTTGGGTTTTTCCTCGCAGGAAATCTCTCTCAAAGGCTTCGAAGGTGGGTTGCTCTCAAACAACAAAAGCCGTGCAATAACTCGGAGCAGCCACCAACTTATGGTGGAAGGGGTGGCTATTTATAGCCAGGGGGCAACTCGACATGATTTGACTGAAATGACCCTGGGCCATCAATCAACTAACACGTGTCCCAACGGTCAGATTTCAAACACGGCAGCTTTACTTGGGCTACAAGCAAAGCTGACTCATCCAACACAGGATGATATCTTCTCTCATTGTCTTCGCTAGGAAGATATAGGCTTTTGGTTGAGCAATCACTTCAACAACTATTTTCGTTTCACCTCGACCCCACTTAACAGTGCGGTGGTTCCTATGACTCAATAAAAAGAAAATGAACCCTACAAAGAAGCTAAGTCTTCACGTTCCATTGTCTTCACTCATTATCTTCAAAGGCAGCCATTGGCTTCAATGTCTTTGGACATTTTTAGGGGTCGTCTTCGACAGTTAAACCGAATCTCCAGGGACTTCTATCTGTGTTATCCTGTGAATCTCACAAACACATTAGTCCCTCAGCCAGGTATGTCGTCAATACTCCAAAACCAACAAAGGGGTGGCACTAGATGCACTTACACCATTTTTGTTTCAGGTTTTAAACATGACGAATTTTATACTTTTGGAGTGGAGCTACCAAAATATCTATGAGGTAAAATCATTATATACAATAGTGTTTTTCTATGTAAGCAGAATCTGTTACACCCTTAATCAAAGTTTAAGATTTGGGGCAGCTTATTGCAGGATCACTCATTTATTTTATGATGCTTGTGTAAACAGGAGTTCTTGGTTATTTGGCCTCACATAGGTTATTCCTTGACAGAGCTTTCTCTGTGCCGGGTGATGTTGAGAGAAGCAACCTGCAAAGAACTTAAAACAAATATAGTGATGAGAAAGGGTGGAGCTGAGTATGCCACACATGGGTATGATGGTCCCCCCTCTGTTCTTTATAGATTCAGTTCTTGATATCAGTGAATATATTTATAACTGGCAGGTGCTTGTGCAAGGTGAAAAGGATGGGGACAGGGACAGTGACGGTGACAACGACAACACAGAAGCCAGTATGGCTGAGCTAACAAGCCGATATTTTATCTTTCCTCATTTCTTTGTTCCTTGAAGTTAATTATGGGTTACAAAGCTAACAATGATTTTCATTACCTCAGGAGTGCATAATCGAATGTCTCTTCTTCTTACTGTACCTTCTTATTTATACATCTTAGTTAGGAAGTTTATTCTAATTCTTTGTATCATCATGTAATATTTTTTATGCATGAATTGCATCGATTTTCTAAGCTTAAATAAGCGGAGATGTAGTATTATTCCAAGAGCAGCACACAAAAAATGAATTTGGCGGTTTGGAATTTTTATCAGAGGTTGTTCTGCTATTGTGCTTGTTCATTGAAATTTCTGTTGTTCTTGTACATAGATCAACAACATGCATGCCGATATTGTTGTGCACTCTTGGTTGATTACATGATTGCAATTTGATATATGAGTGTAGCTTTGCACCATTTTTTATTGCTCCTTAATGAATTGACATGTTTTGCCCAGTTCCTTAAAACGCGACTATAGCTGGGAGACGAAGTAGCGTTGAAAGGTTAATAGCTATGTGTTTGCATTCTTTTACATTGTTTCCTTGCATTTGCATTCTTCGCCATCTCAAATTTATGATAGTGATGAGCAGGTTGGAGAATGAGGCCACCGATGGTTCCTTCTGGTAACTTGTTAGAAACTCTGGCTCTAGGCTTGTTATTCTCTACAAAAAAAGTCAGAGCATTCTTCTTGGTAATTAGATTCCCATCGATATGTGACTACACCTTTTCTATCCAACTTGATATGCTAAAAGTATCTTTGTTTTCTTCAATAAACTGGTGCCGATGTGTAACATTGATGTGACCATTAGAAATTGCTTTAGGGAGTCATTTGAATTTTTCATCTTATGAGTTTCAAATTGGTTTATCAAAAATGAATTTGCAGTGAGATGGAAATGAGTTAAGCTTGCGCAAACTACACCATGAAGAGAGTTATCAAGCACATCAAGGCTATATTATATGATTTTTTAGTCTTTGATGGTCACTTTTAATATTTGTTAGTACATTATTTGTTACCAAAAGTTGTTTGTGGGGACAGGCTAGTCAATGAGTGTTGTTATCGTTGAATGATGTGTAACTAGAGATGTTGCAAGGTGTACTTCCTATTTACTGGTATTAGTGACCATACCTTGCTAATGTGTATTGCCAGAAAATCGTTTGGTTTGAATAAGTTCCATGGTAAGGGAAGAGAAGGATACATACATGAAGGGAGACGAAAATCGTGGGTCACAGGGTAGGGAAATGTAGGAGGGAAGACATTGCCATTTGCTGTAAGAGAATCAGGATAGGGAAAATAGTTCCTTTTGGCTGAAAGTCATAGGTGAACAAGATAGCAAAAGTGTCGTGGATAGACAAATGTCAGGTCACTTGTAGGCATTCATGTGCTTTGATGTTTTAAATTTTCAATTATTTCTGAAGCCAGTCTTGATTAGTGAAGATGTTGCATGATTTTCTTCATATATGGTGGGCTGAATGGAACAAAATCTTTTTCCAGATGTTGCTCCTGTCCACAAAAAAGCATACTACTCAGTCTTCTACTCCTACTAATTCATTACTACATGACATACAAGGCCTTGTCCATATGTTCATTCAGTATCTTCTGTTTGTCACACAAATAGTTTCTAAATTTTACAGAGTGCACCCAAATATATGGTCTTTGCTAAATTGTTTCTGTTAGTTCAAAAACGTTTTCCCAGTTATGCAGTGAAACGATTTAATCATTTGATGGTAGCAAGTCCAAATAGTTTGGACACATTTAGGGAATAGTTGCATTAAATATGAATAATAAATATTACTTCATAATAATAGTGGTTCATATTTTTTTCATAAAGTCGTATAACTTTTTGGTTAGGATATAAGGATAAATGCATTGATTGGTTGCTTCAAAAGTTACTAACGGACGCGGTGGCGTATCAGTTGCATGCCCAAGAACGGACATAATATTTTTCTTCTGTGGTAATGCATGACATTCAACTTTATGTTACAACGTGGCAATGGCTTAGGAGACATCGGATCTGCCTTCTTGGCTCGTGGTTTGTCACGGGCGGCGCACGCCTCCTCCCACCTGATGATGGTGGCGGATCGGCACAAACACGTGGGGAGGGGATCGGGGCGGAGGGCGGGGCGGTTGGCGGGGGACTCCTTGGCAGTCCATGGAGAAGTACGGTGTGAAGAAGAGAGGGCACCATGGTGAAGCTGAGGTGGGCGCCATCTGGTTTTAAAGGAGATGGTTCTAGCGAGAAATGTTCCGCTATGACAGGAAACCGAGCAGGAAGGGGTGGGTCCGGCAGAAAAAGGGAAGTGTGCATCATGGGGTGTAGTTTTTGTGTTATGTGCTAGAGATAGGATGGCGGATAGTCTGGACAATCACATTTCTCCCTCACATATGGTGCAGTTTTGGGGTAATCGGACTGTCCAGAAGGTTTAATTTTAGGGAGCCTATTGGCCCGTTTGATGTCTGAACATGCTTAGACGTGTGAGGGAGAAATGAGCTTCGACCTTGGAGATGACCTTAATTTTATATGCATTGTAGCCCGTAGCAACACACGTGCGTTCTACTAGTGATTTTCAATGTTACACTCTGATCATCATGTGCATGGGGGACGCCCATGCACATGCATGCATGGCAGGATTCATTACTGATCTCCACTACTTAGTCTACTACTCCCTCGGTAAAGAAATATAAGAGCGTTTAGATCACTAGTGATCTAAACGCTCTTATATTTCTTTATGGAGGGAGTACATCCCAAAGACTAAGGGCAACTTCAACTTGGATCATCAAAACAGACATCAAAAAAATATTCGTGGACACGTCCCAAATGTGTGCGCGGACAATTGTAGGGATCCGAAGTTAGTCTTGGGGTAAAGACTTCTTTCCTTTGTTGAATCAGCAATGGAGGCTGTCCAACTGGAATTATCAAATAAAAAGAGGATACTCAATTTTCATTAATTTTTGGAATAATTTTTATACATAGCAAAAGGACTGGACATTTCTACTCTTCGTTGGACGTGGGCACAAGTACCACGTCCTACTCTTTCTCGAAGCGAGTCTACCTGGCCATCGATGTCACCGGTGGAGGTAAGATCGACGAATGAGATGGATAGGCTTGGCTTTGTCATCGTTGCGGCCCGGCACAAACGACGCGGAGCTGCCGACGTTGGCATCGGGGACGCGCTGGTCTGGTGTGTCGTCAGCCTCCGCCTCGATCGCGTCGAAGAGGCGGTTGCGCTCCACCTCGTTCATGTGGGGCAACCACGCTCGCGGCGGATGGTGCGGGCGTTGCACATAGAATCAAGCATTGCCCGCCGCTCATCCATGATGTCCGGGTCCATCACGACCATGGTAGGCCCTGACTCCGGGTACTAGCTAAATGCCAAAGTAATCCGAGATAGTATGTACATAAATCAATTTAGAACTTGGTAGACCCTCCGGAAGGCAAAAGGGCCAACATATATGAATGGATCAATGAACTGACGCAGATAAAAATATTTTATCCATAGAGCTTGGCTTGTTACCAAGAGTTTCTGACAAGTTCAAGTAGTTCACAACGACGAGATCGTCTCACCGTCGCGATGCTTAAGTCAATTCAAGTTATACTAGCAATTGCTGCGTATTTCAATTATGGGATATGGCAGATGGATGTCAAAAGGATAATCTTAAACTGAAATATAACAAGGACGTGTATATGATACAATCCAGAGTTTTGTTGATCCAAAGGATGCTAAAAAGTGTGCAAACTTCAGAGATCCGGTAATGGACTCAAGCAAGCATACTAGAGTTGGAATCTTCGCTTTGATGAAATGATCAAAGAGTTTGATTTCATCAGGAATAGCGAAGAGGCTTGTATTTGCAAGGAACTAAGTGGGAGCGTAATAACATTTTCAATACTATATGTGGATGACATACTATTAATTGGGAATGATAAAAAATTCTTGACACTAATAAGGACTTTATTGAAAAATAGTTTTTCAAAGAAGGACATGTGCTAGGTCGCATACGCATTGGGCATAATGATCTGTAGAGATAGAAGTGCCTAATAGGGCTGAGCCAAAATACATATTGACAAATACTAAACTACTTTAGTATGAAAACACCAAGAAAAGATTCTTGCCAAAGTCACATGGAAAGGATTTTAGCAAGACTCGGTGTCCTAAAACAATGATGACACACGAATGGAGTTCCATACACATCTATGTTTGGATTAATCATGTCTCCATGGTACGTTAACAACCAGATATGTCCACTACTCCAAAGAGTTGCGAGCAAGATACCAAAGTGATCAGGGTGTTGATCATAGGACAACAGTGGAAATATCTTTAAGCACCAGAATAGGACTAAGGACATGTTTCTTGCATAAGGAAATGATGAAGAGCTAACTGTAAAGTGTTATAATAATGCAAGCTTGTTGTAATTAGTTACATCGATGCAGTGTTCACCATTGCTCCGGGAGATTTTTGATTCCAATCAGGATTTTGTATGATACACAGAATGGTGGTGCAGTAAGTTGGAATTGTTTCAAGTAGAATACTGTGGCAGATTCTATAGTAAAGACTAAGTATATTGTCGCTTCGGAAGGGACAAAGAAGGGCATTTGGATCAAAAGTTCTTTCTCAACTTGGTATGGTTTCAAGATGGCCGAGGCCAATGGAACACTATTAAGGATACTGGATCCATAGCCCAGTGTGCGGAACCAACGTCCTACCAGTGATTCAAATATATACAAAGCCAATTCTACACAATTTTGAATTTTTTGAAAGTGTGGAGAAGAAGAGATATGCATGGTACACACAGACCTGAATGTGTCAGATTCGTTGGGGAAGTATATTTTACATCGGTATGCATAGGTGTAAAGTGCATTAGCAGTGGCTAGATTATTGAATCTAGTGCAAGTAGAAGATAGTAGGAAATATGACCTCGAGGCAATAATAAATGTTATTATTTATTTCCACATTTATAATTAATGTTTATATTTCTATGCTAGAATTGCTATGGTTCTTGAAAATGTGATTCGGAGGAAACTCATATGCATGTTTGGAAGCATAAACACAAAGTAGGTTCCTAGTCTCGCCTCTAAGACTAGCTCATTTGTTACATGATGATCCTGTCGTCACATCCCAGATTTTTCCCAAATCTGGTATGTTAAAATTTCACAGGGAATTAAAATTTTCCTAGGGAATAGCCATGATTGCCTAGGATTGCTTGTGATTGACAGTGAATTGCTTGATTGTTGCCTAGGAGGATGAAAATCCAAATGCCACTAGATGAAACCCTAGCAAACCTTGATAGGAACCCATGACATTTAAATATTATTTGGGCAAAGGCTATCCTAAATAAGTCCCAAGTAATATCAAAGCCAAAATAATTCTCTCAAAAGAAATGAGTTGGATTCATTTTGAGGTTCAATTCAAATCATTGGGAATTATTTAAAATTTGTTTTGCATTTTATTTGGTAGGAAAATGAATTCCACAAGTCCAAATAATATTCTTGACCCTCTGCCATTTTTCTAAAATGGATTTGAAACACATTTGGTTTTGGAACCAAATTCAAATTCAAAAAGAAAATATAAGTGCAGGAAATTATATGTGCATTTTGTCCAAACAAAATGTTCAAACATTTCTAAATATTCTATTTGGAATTTAGAATATGTTCTCTGTTGGCAGAAAATTCAAATCTTAATTCATTTGAAAAAGACAAAACAGAAACAGAAGGAAATAGGAAAACAGAAAAACAAAAGGAAAAAAAGGGGGGGCAACAGCCCAGCCAGCCAGGCCAGCCCAGCAGCGCCGAGCCAGCCCAGCCACGCCCCACCTCTCTCTCTCTCTCTCGCTGACGCGTGGGACCCACCCACGTCGTCCCTAACCTCCCGCTCGCACGCGCGTGCGCCCACGCCCGAGGCCATGACCCCCACTCCGGCCACCTCCCGTGCGTGCCCGAGCCCCACCGCGCCTATAAAACCCCCTCGAGCCCCTCTCTCATTCCCCTCTGCTCGCCCCACACATCGCTGCTAGGCTGCTCGCCAGTGAGCCCCCATTTCCGCCACTGACCTAGCCACTCCAGCAGCGATTTCGGCCAAGCCAGCCATCGCCGAGCCCCACTGAGGCCACCACCAGCTCCACCGCAACCAGGCGAACCCCGTGGACATCGTCCGCAAGCCCAAGACCCCCTGGACGCCCAACTCCACCAAAGTCGAACCTCTCCGCCACCCCGTGGTCAACTCCGGCGATCACCGGAGGTATTTGACCCCCTCACTATGTCCATCATGTTCCCCGTGCACTAGCACATCCGCTGACCCCCTCTGCTTGCCCCGTGGTGCACCAGAGCGAGCCGCGCGACCTCACCCGAAGCTCCGTCGTGCTGTACTCGGCGGCCACCGCATACAAGGCCCAATTCCTTGGTCTAACCCTCTCCCCCATGGATCGCATGGTCTGGAAAATGTGGGCACCTCCAAAGGTCAAATTCTTTGCATGGCTTACTCTGCAAGACAGGATTTGGACCGCCGATCGCTTGGAGAAGCGCGGTTGGCCAAACTGTGGCTCATGCCCTCTTTGCAAAAGGGAACAAGAGACGAGCGCACACCTTTTCTTCAAATGTCGGTACACTATTAGGCTTTGGAGATCTGTCATTGCGAAGCTTGGCCTCGCACACATGAACACATCCGACTGGCACCTTCACGCATCTGTCTACAAGTGGTGGGACACGAGGACCGACAACCGCATTCCCAACCGTCATGCTATGGCCTCCCTCACCATGCTTGTCTCTTGGACCGTTTGGAATGAGAGGAATGCCCGGGTATTCCGTCACAAATCCGCTCCACCACCAATCCTACTTAGCATCATCTTGGAGGAGGCCAAGCTTTGGGTCACCGCGGTGCGAAAAGACTAGGGCATATCATTTTGCGCGAGTAATCGTCATGCCATGTATTTGAGTGTTCTGTAAAACTCTAAACTCTATTCTCCCTTATTTAATGGATGAGGCAAATCTTATGCCCCCGTTTCGGAAAAAAAAAGTAGTCTACGCTGCAAGAGAGGTCACAACATATTCATGGGAAAGTTCCAGCAAAGATCGTCACACATCCCCCCAAATGGACTAAACTGCGCCAACAGGGGAGAAAATTCTGCACATTAATTGATCACAACTACAAAAACAAACTGCTACGCTACAAATTAATTATCATACGTCATAACATGTTACAGTTTTGCTAAATACCATAAACCAATCCGGTTGAGGCATTGTTTTTGTTCAACTTTGACTATGTAAGAACACGTAGAAAACATCCCCAACTGCCCAAGCAATTCACTGCAAAATTCTATGCAATCATGCATCCCAAATCAGTTGCTTGCCCTCAGCAAAATGAATCCCAGTTCATATATGTAAGACGAGGCAGGGAGCTACTAAATGTGCAGCTTAAGAGAGAAAATATATATAGTCAAAAGGATTTCAATCTTGATCATCAGGAACAATATACCAAATCCAATCATCTAACACATGCCTTGATGATTTAATGCAGTAAGCTGAAGAGACGCTTTCAGTAAAACAACATTTGTATCAGTAAGGCAGGGTACTATAACAAATCCAATCATCTACCAAATTTAATGAAGGCTTGGTGGTGAATGCAATAAGGTAAAGGCAGATAGTTTCCATAAAGCAAAATGATATGATAGTTTCCATAAAGCAATATGGAGAGTTCACCTTTCACAAAATTTCAACAGAATGCTGTTTATTACCAGGAATCTTAGCATTAGATTATCGGCCTCACATGCACTGCACCTAACATTACCTAATTCAAAGCCATGCAGCTGCCAAGGAGGTTCCAGAGTCACCCTCACAGGACAAGTTTTAGTGAAAAATGATACAAACATGACCACATGAGGTGTCACTATGCAGACTAATGAGATTGTGCCAGGATAATCTACATCAGCCCCAATTTCTGCACAACTGCACAAACAGCTTACTACGATTCACCACAGGTTGTAAACATGTGGCGATTCTGCTAAACAGCAGACAGAACCTAACAGGTTCCATGTTTCAGGATCAATACGTAAGCATGTTTCAGTTTGAAATTGACCATATGTAAAAACAGATAAAAAGCACATTCACAATTCCTTGTCCCCAACCATACACATAGAGAACGCTTGACAGGCACACGCAACGCGTATATAGGTGTGAACGGTATACTACAATGGGTCAGGGGTAAATTCAAGGGTTTATTACTGGGAATCATAGCGTTAGATTGTCGGTGCACTGCATCTAACTTTGCCCAATTGAGAGTCATGCATACTGCCAAGGAGGTTCCAGAGTCACCCTCACAGGACAAGTTTTAGTGAGAAATGATACAAACATAACTGCATGAGGTGTCACTATGCAGACAAACGACTGATCACTCCAGGATGATCTACATCACGCCCCAATTTCTGCACAAATGCACAAACAGCTTACTACGATTCACCATAGGTAAGAACCAGCAGACATAATCCAACAGGTTCCATGCTTCAGGATGGATACTAAGCATGTTTCAGTTTGAAAATGACCATATGTAAGAACAGATAGAAATCACATATACAATTTCTTGTCCCCAACCATACACATAGAGAACATTAGACAGGCGCAACACGTATATTATATACTCCCTCCGTCCCAAAATAAGTGACTCAAAAGTGACTCAACTTTGCACTAAAGTTAGTGCAAAGTTGAGTCACTTTTGAGTCACTTATTTTGGGACGGAGGGAGTATATAATATAGGTCTTACTATGGGTCAGGGGTAAATTCAAGGGGACCAGAAATCAGTCTATTAGTAGGAACCAATGTGTTAGATTGTCGGTGCCATAACGTTATAAATATGGGTCAGGGGTAAAGAGAAGAAATAGAGCCATCCAAGAGTTCACATTTCATAAAATTTCATTTCGAGAGTAGGTTCCGTGATTAAGTAGTGGAGTGGAGGAACTCAAGGGGATCAGAAATCAGTTTATTACTAGAAACCATAGCGTTAGATAGTCGGTGCACCGCACCTAACTTTGCCTAATTGGAAGTCATGCATACATCCAAGGAGGTTCCAGAGTCACACTCAGAGGTCAGGTTTTAGTGGGAAATGATACAAACATGACTATATGAGGTGTCACTATGCAGACAAATGACTGATCACTCCAGGATTATCTACATCGGGCCCCGATCCCAGCGAAATAGACACATCACTCAACTGATACCCCTGTGAGGGGTGAAAATTCTGCACATTCGGCGACGATAACTGCACAAACAGCTTACCACAATTCACCACAGGTTGTTTACATGTTGCAATTTTACTAAGCAGCAGAAACCAACAAGTTCCATGCTTAAGGATGGATACATAATCATGTTTGGGCATGAAATTGACCATATGTAAGAACAGATAGAAAGCACATTCACAATTTCTTCTCCCCAACCATACACATAGAGGACGGCAGACAGGCGCAACACGTATCATAGGTGCGAAAATAGTAATAACAGTACTCCACAATTCCATGTAATTATGCAACCCGAACCCTCGGCTTGCCGACGACGGCAAGGCCCGATCCTAGTTCTTACCGGCGGCGACGTCCTCGGCGCCGTGGATGATGACGTAGCCGGCCTTCTTGGGGCTCTCGGCGCCGTCGTCCGACACGTCGTCCTCGTCGTCGCTGTAGAGCTCCTCGTAGGGGCCGGCGGCGCCGGTGGAGGCGATGAGGGACCAGACGAGGTACATGGAGGCGGCGGTGAGGGCGCCGCAGCCGAACCCGAAGAGGAGCCCCGAGACGACGACGAGGATGTCCTTGGCGCGCTCCTGGAAGGAGGAGGCGGGGTCGGTGTCAGCCTCAGGGGTGCCGACGGCGGCGGCCGGGAGGGGCTCGGCGGGGCGGCGGATCTGGAGGTGGTCCTGGTGGAAGCGGTGCGGGCCGAGGCGGCGGACGCGGAGGACCGTGACGACGGTGGTGGTGAGCGGCGACGGGTCGGCCGGGTCCGGGTTGGGCCTGGAGAAGGAGGAGAAGGAGATGAGCAGCGTCTGCGCGCGGCCGCAGGGCCGTGCGGCGGCCGACGGGGACGCCGCGAGGAGGGCCACCGCGGCGGCGGCGAGGAGCAGCAGGACGCGGCGGGCGGCGGCCATGGCTGGCGTCAACGGCGGCGGCGGATCGGATTTGGGGAGGGCGTCGTCGGTGGCGTGCCGGTGGGGAAAATTTTGGGGAATGGAATGGAATTGGGGAGGTTTGTTTGACTCGCCGCAGGGGGAGGAGACTTGATGCTTTATCGGGCGGAAGAGTCTTCCTTTCCTTGGCCGACGGGGAGGGGAGGGGAGGGGCGTTTTGCGGTTGGGTCCTCGGATAGTTTCAGTATTGTGTGTCCGGGATGAACCTGGGCATGGGCAGCCCGGGACAATATCTGGTGGTCCCGAGGCCCAAGTGCTACCGTGATACGGGCTCCTGGGACGTCGGATCTCAGATCGAACATCATTTGGGAGTTGTTGGATCTGCTGAACCTATGTGCAATTTTCGGACTTCTCGGGGCTTTTTGTAAAATGTTTCGGAAACCTGTGAGCTAGGGGCTGCCGGAGCACCAGATATTCTCCCTGGGCAGCCCGGCCCGGTCAGGATGAGTCGGGCTTGTCTCCCGGGTGGGCTTAGGATGCTGGCCAGGCTGGGACTTTTTATAAGCACAGCCCAAAAGCCGACCCAGCCTAAGAAATGCTCAGGAAAGGGCGAAAGGCAGGGCGCCCCTATGTCTCGCTTATAGTGAGATGCAGGGAACCCTCGTGTCAAGGCGAGCGCCAGATCGACCGGCCCAGCTCGCCGGAGGCCACAACCTCGGTTTTTTTCACATTTCTGTTTTCGGTTTTTTTTACTTCCAAATATTATAAAAATATATATTACAGAAAACACTTTACATAAAAACATTTGGAAAAAATGTTAACTAAGGATATGAAAAAAATGTGTATTGAGAAAATGTTTCTCACGTATACAAAAAAATACAATGTGCATGAAAAAAAATTGATCATGTATTTAAAAAATGTTAATCGTGCATTTGAAAAAATTGTTAAATAAGTATTTGAAAAATGTTAATCAAGCATTTAAAAAATGTTAAATGTCTATAGAAATTTTTTTGACCATGTATTTACAAAATATTAATCTTGCATTTGAGAAATGTTAATCAAGCATTTGAAAAAAAATGTTAAATGTGTATAGAAAAAAGGTTGACCATGTATTAACAAATGTTAATCTTGTATTTGAAAATGTTAATCAAGTATTTCAAAATGTTAAAATGTGTATAGAAAAAATGTTGACCATGTATTCAAAAACTGTTAATCTTGTATCTGAGAATATTAATAAAGCATTTGCAATATGTTAAAAATGTGTATAGAAAAAATATTGATTGTGTATTCAAAAAATGTTAAACCGATATTTGAAAAATATTAAACATGTATTAGAAAAATGTTCTTGACGTATATGAAAAATGTAGAATGAAAAATAAAAAAAAAATCAATGAAAGCCGAAAAAAGCAAAGGAAACCAAAGAAAAAAGAAAATTTAAGAAACAAGTACAAAGCAATGGAAACAGTGAATACCGATAAAGAAACTAAGAAAACAAAAGAAAACCATCGAAAATCAAGAAAGGAAAAAAACAAATAAAAAACAAGGAAAATGAGAATGAAAAGAAAACTGAAGAAAACCATGAAGAAACAAAGAGAAATCAAAGAAAACAAAAAAATCGAAGTATCACGACGAAACAAAGAAACCAAAAGAAAACTGGAGAAGAAACAAGAAAACCAAACAAAAACAAAAAAAAGGAAAAAAAACAAACGAACACATCAACGAACAGACCGAACGAGTAACACTCTATAGGGCCGGCCCATACGCGTGCGCGCTGCAGGAAAGCGTCAGGCGAGACGGATGCTAGTCTCGCTATAAGCGAGACATAGCATTCGCGGGAAAGGTATGAGATACTATACAAGACCTCTTATACGGCGATTTATGCGCCAACAGGAAACCTGGCACTCGGCCGCCTCATTTGGGCCGGCCCACCAACGCCAGCTAGTGACTCTCTCGGGTCGCCCCCCTCTTGGATTGATCTGATAACTTTACCTGTTGATCATTGACTTGACCCTTTCGTTGACTTAGAGTCATGGATTGTTGACTTGAGTGTTGACCTTTTCGAAATGTTCGCAGATTTCAAAAAAAAAATACGGATTTCAGAAAAGTTCACATGTGCCGCAGATTAAAAAGGTGCAAATTTGAAGAAAACAATAAGGGAGAAAGTTCGCTAATTTGGGAAAAAGTTCACAAATTGATAAAAGTTATGGGTTTCAAAAAAGTTCATGCATTTGAAAAGTGTTTGCAAATTTGAAAATTGTTTTCGATTTTCGAAAAAGTTCACAAAAAATAGAAAAAAAGTTAACGAACTTCAAAACAAAACTTAAATTCCAAAAATGTCCACAAAAAGAGAAAAGAAAAATAAAAAAGGAAATAAATAAATAAACAAAACAAAACAAAAAAAGACCTGGCCCCGAAAGAACTAGAAAAAACTCACTCAAAATAAAACCATTCTGAAAACTGTGTGAAGAGATAGGTATATGCCAATATGGGCTTGGGCGACATGTACCAAATGTACTGTACATGACGCCTTGAACACCGAATAGGAGTCACTCTCCTATACAGGGTGTTTCCTATTTAGCGCTTCAGGCGCCGGTTATAGGCCATTTGGCAAACCAGCACACACCCCTCCCTCGCTCTGGTTTTAATACGCAAAAAATGTGCACGGCTGAAAATCAAACAAGCGACCTCCACCTTAAGTTTAACTCACACTAACCACCTAGGAAACCCACGCGTTGTGAGAATATATTTCCTTTTCTTCTTTTATACTTTCTCCAGATGGTTTTTTTTTCTTTTTTCGTTGTTTGTTTTTTCTGGATCGGTTTTTGTTTTGGTTTTATGTTTCTATTTCTATTTCTTTTCTTTCATCTTTTTTCATTTTTCCTTTACTTTTTAAAAATGCACAAAATTTTCAAATTCGATGAAAGCTTTTTTCAAATTGATGATCTTTTTTCAATTTTGATACACTTTTTCAAATTCGATGAACTTATTTTCAAATCGATGAACTTTTTTTAAAAATGATGAACTTTTTTTAAAATCAATGGACTTTTTTTTCAAAATCGATGATTTTTTTTTCAAAATTGATTTTATTTTTTCCCAAATTGATGAAAGTTTTTCCAAATTCAATTATCTTTTAAAACAAATTGATGAGCCTTTTCAAGTTCGATGAACTTTTTTTCAAAATCTGTGAACTTTTTTTAATTCATCTTTTTTGTGAAAATTTTCGATTTTTTTTCATTTTTTTTCAAATGCGATCGAGCAAACCAGGAGGAAATAATATGCGAAATCTACATGGGCCGGCCCACCAGCGGCGGCGCGTGGAAGCCAGGGAGTTTCCTGGCGCCTGAAGCGTCGAATAGGAGCTCCCTGTATACAGTGCCTTTTGCGCCCGTTCGCATCCTGGCACTCGCGTGGGCCTGCCCAACAGCGCGCGCTCATGGTCGTTGTCCACAGCATTAGCTTGCGCATTTGATCGATGACAAGAACAGTTTGAACGTTGACTACGACCTTTGACCACTGACCAAGACCATTGACCGTGAACTTTTTTAAAAAGTTCATAGCATTTAAAAAATCTCAAAATTTGAAAAAACAAATTTTATGAGTTTAGAAAATTGTCCATGAATTCAAAATAAGTTCATGGATCTGAAACAAGTTGACAAATCTAAAAATGTTCACGGATTTGATAAATGTTCATGGATTAAAAAAATTTCACGGATTTAAAAAAATGTTCACACATTTGCAAAAGTTTCATGGATTAGAAAAAAATGTGCACGGATTTGAAAAATATTTACGAATTCAAAAAATGTTAATGGATCTAAAAAAGTTCAATAATTTGAAAAAGGTTCATGGATTCAAAAATGTTGATGAATTTGAAAAATGTTCACGTATTGGAAAAAAACATGAATTTGAGAAAAGTTCGGGAATTTGAGAATGTTCGCAAAAGTTCATGAATTTGAAAATTGTGTGCGGTTTTCAAATAAAGTTCATGATTTAAAAAAACCTTAATGGATTTGAAAAAAGTGTTCACAAATTCAAAAAAGTTCACGGTTTGAAAAAAGTTCAGGGATATTAAAAAAGAAAGTAACAGAACCAGGGAAAACCAAATGGAAGCTTCTAGAAGCTTCATAAAACTGTCTCGAAGCTTCGCAAAACTGGATGGTGTAGCTTCCGTAAAAAGAAGAACGCACGCTACATGGGCCGACCCATTTCCTACATAGGTGTGTTGGGTGGGTGTGCGCCATTTGCAACAACACCTATAAATGGCGCCTGAAGCGCCAAATAGAAATTGGGCGAGGTTATATCCCTATAAACATTATGCAATATTACGCCAAGGGTCTACATAGGATAAACACAATACGCAATATTAAGTCGGCCCAACCTCTCTTAATTTTTTGTATGAAATTAAGTCGAGGTTCATTACTAGAATCAAAAAGCCTATATAGGATAAAAACTCTTTTTTAAAAAGAAGGTTACCCAGGGAATAATAGTAAAGATGCAGATCTTACAAAAAAACTCACTCATATTTCTCAGTTGAATTAGAAGTGCCCTAAGACTTTGGATTAGTGGTATTCACTATTTTTTTCCCGCTGAAAAGGAAGGCTCTTCTCAAGCTGAGCCATCAATATCTTATTCTCCTCAATAAAAGAGGCATGATCACAAGTAGGGTTAGTGGTACAAACAACAAGTAGGGTTAGTGGTACAAACATCAACATTTATAATCATAGGCAAGTTAATATTGGCAAGAGTGTCTAGATGAGTAAGTCGAAGTTTCTCATAACTCTCTTGAAGTTTGGTGTGCTCCCCCTCCTTAACCTTAAGAGACACGGCGAGGAGCTCAAGATCCTTAGAGAGAGAAGCATGAGCTACTTCGACTTGGCTCTTGGAAGCTTTTAGCTCTTGACAAGTTTTAGTTGCCTTTTTCAAGAAGGTCAAGTTCATAGCATTTGTTTCATTAGTTCTTTTAGTCAACCATAAATTCATCACTCTCAAGCTTCCTCAAATTGGACTTTCCGCTCGAGGAGATCACCATTCTCGTTTTCGTTGGCAACAAGGGATTCGATAGCCTAAATGGTCGGAGTGTTCTTACCCACCATATCCATGAGACAATTTTTGGAAAATGTAGTAGAAAAATAAAAAAAATTGACCTAAGAATAAAACTCGGGATCACTATGAAAATTTAAAGAGGTTCAGATATGATCTTTACCAACTACACAGCGGATAGAAGAGATTGGTGAAGATGTTGATGTAGATTCTCGCATCTAGGATTAAACCTCCAAGCCGCGAGAATTTTCTCCCGTTCGAGGATCGGAGGAACGATCCCTCTGTCAGTACCCACGCGTACGGAATCACCAATCCAACAGAGCTCCTCCAGACACATCTTCGGCGAGCCCCGCTCCGGCCGTCTCCGTCGACCCCGAGCTCCACCGAGTCCACCAGAGGCCCCAGCTCATCGCCCCGCGCCCGTCCGTGCCCTCCGCCGTCGCTAGGACCCTTTGGAACGCCGGCGACGTCCACTCCCGAACGCGCGCCGCCGTCCGCCGCCGTCTCCGGCCATCCTCCGGTGACCTAGCTCCGGTGAGCACCTCCCCCTTCTAATCTCGTCCGTCCATTTCTGATCAACGGCCCACATCAATCCACTTAAAACCCCGAAACGTTTTTTTGTTAAGTTTCGGCCATCCTTCGCTTACCACTCGCAGTGAACACCTATCAGCCAACTAGGATCTGCCATGTGTCCAACCGTATCCGTTCAGTTTTTCTGTAAATTGAATTAACTGGCACTTTTGCAGAAAAGACCCTGAACTTAAAACAGCCATAACTAATTATCTACAAGTCCAAATTAGGTGAATCTTTTTGCTAAAATGACCCTTATGAAATCTAGTTTCACCCTGTCTAGAAACATTTCATGTTTGAATAATTTAAAATTCAAATTCAAACAGAATGAATTCAAACTTAAAATGGGCATAACTTGCAAATTATAAATCCAAATAAATTGATTCTTTTTTCAAATGGAACCTAGTGAAACATACTTTCACCTCAGAACACTTTGGTTAATTTTTGTATAATTTAAAAATATATTTTAGACAAAATACAGTATAGGCCAGAATTAAAATAAGAATTAAACCTAAATTGGTTTAATTTGAAATAAAAATTGTTTAATAAAACAATTATGAAACAAATGAATTCAGAAACTATAATATGAACTTAGAAAATATTTTTTGGATTATTATTTGACTTTAGGCAATTCAAATAACTTATGAATTAATTCAAACATAGTTTGAATATAACTGGAACCCTAGGTTTAAATTGAATAAACCAAATGGTTTAATTAAATGAATTAAACCTAGTGAGTAATGTTTGGAGTTAATATTTGACTTTAGGGAAAGATGAGCTCAAATTAAATTAGATGAAGTTGAAACTATATGCACTTCAGTAAATCAATTGGAGTCATAATTGACTTTATTTTAAACTAAAGATCTAATGAACAAACCTTAGCAACCACATTGGATTGGTACTTGACTTTAGTTGAAAAAAATTGAGTAATGAACTTTAGTAATCAACTAGATTTGTACTTGAGTTTAGTTAAACCAAAATCAAATCAACAAACCTTAGTGAATGTGCTGGATTTGATACTTGACTTTAGGGGAGCAGTTGAATTGCTAAACCAACTTAGTTGATTAATAAATAATTCACAATCCAATTTGACTTAATGGAACCTAATCAAATTGTGAACTCAATTCAAACTGGAAACAAATGAGATGAACCCTAATCCAAGTCCAACTTGAATAGGAAGCCAGACCAAGTCATCATTTTCAGACCTTAGTGTATTCAAGCTCATGAAGGTCAACAAGTTTGAATAGTTATTCAAACTTGAACATGAACTTGGCTAACCAAGTTTCATAGGCCATGACTCTGTTGTCAACATTCCTTTCCAGAATGTGACAACCACAACTTGACATCACACACTCCTTATGTGATGAACCTTTACTTGATACTTGCATGTGAACTCTTATATCACATGTATTCCAATCAACAACCACTATGTTGTTTCCAAACTCTTATGAGTTAACCCTGACACATGATCTCACAGCACGATGACACTAACACCATGCACAACACTTGTTGTATGTTTGATTGTATTGTATGGTTGTTTATGATTGCTCTTTACTTACGATAGATTGTACGGAGAGCGAAGAGTAACGTGATCAAGATTGTGAGATTGAAGAATCGTCAATACATGCAAGTGGAACCTTTGATCATAACCTATGTTTTCATGCATTGTAGTTGTTTCCAACTAGGAATCCCCTATAGGATTTTTTTTACTTTATGACAGAACCCAGTAGAATGATATAGGCCTTTATACCCTGACCTTGTAACCAACGAGTAGTTGCTTAGCTGCTATATCGTGGATTGGGAAACACCTATGTTATTCCACCATACAACCGCATGGTTGACTACTTGACTACTACTTAATTAATGAATCAACTGGGCGGTGCTTCGGTATTGCTTTGGTGGCCGCTGTTGGGGAATGTTGCATGGAAAACAAAAAAAATTCTACGCACACGCAAGATCTATCCATGGAGATGCATAGCTACGAGAGGGGGAGTGTGTCTACGTACCCTCGTAGACCGTAAGCGGAAGCGTTAGAACAACGCGGTTGATGTCGTCGAACAACTTCACGATCCAACCGATCGAGTACCGAACGTACGGCACCTCCGCGTTCAGCACACGTTCAGCTCGGTGACGTCCTCGACTTCTTGATCCAGCAAGACGGCGAGGTAGTGGATGAGTTCCGGCAGCACGACAGCGTGGTGACGGTGATGGTGATGCTATCTCCGTAGGGCTTCGCCCAAGCACTGCGAAAATATGACCGAGGGATGGAACTGTGGAGGGGGGCGCCGCACACGGCTAAGACAATGTTGTGTCTTGTTTGGGGCGCCCCCTCTCCTCTATTTATATATGTGTAGGGGATTGGAGTAGAAGGAATAGTGCCATGTGAACAGTACCACGTGAATAGTACCATGTGAACAGTACCACGTGAATAGTACACACGTGGACTTGGACTCCAAAGTCCAATCCCTTTTTCCTTCCCTAGCTGCGTGGGCTTTTGAGGACTTGGTGCGCCTGGCCCAATAAGGCCAGGGCGCCTCCCCTTAGCCCATGCCAGCCCTTGGGACATGGTGGACCCACTTGTGGACTTCCGGACCCCTCCGGAATCCTCCGGAACCTTCTGGAAGCTTCCCGGTACAATACCAAAAAAACTGCACCTTTTTCCGGAACCCAAAATATGACTTCCCATATATAAATCTTTACCTCTCGACCATTCCGAGACTCCTCGTGACGTCCGGGATCTCATCCGGGACTCCGAACAGTATTCGGTTACCAATTCACATAACTCATATAACACTATATCGTCAACGAACGTTAAGCGTGCGGACCCTACGGGTTCGGGAATGATGTAGACATGACTGAGACGCCTCTCCGGTCAATAACCAATAGCGGAACCTGGATGCTCATATTGGTTCCTACATATTCCACGAAGATCTTATCGGTCGAACCGCAATGACAACATACGTAATTCCCTTTGTCCGTCGGTATGTTACTTGCCCGAGATTCGATCGTCGGTATCTCCATACCTAGTTCAATCTCGTTACCGGCAAGTCTCTTTACTCGTTCCGTAATACATCATCCCGTAACTAACTCCTTAGTCACTTTGCTTGCAAGCTTCTTATGATGTGCATTACCGAGAGGGCCCAGAGATACCTCTCCGAAACACGGAGTGACAAATCCCAGTCTCGATCCATGCCAACTCAACAGACACCTTCGGAGATACCTGTAGAGCATCTTTATGATCACCCAGTTACGTTGTGACGTTTGATAGCACACAAGGTATTCCTCCGGTATCCGGGAGTTGCATGATCTCATGGTCGGAGGAACATGTATTTGACATTCAAGAAAGCAGTAGCAATAAACAGAACGATCATATGCTAAGCTAACAGATGGGTCTTGTCCATCACATCATTCTCCTAATGATGTGATCCCGTTATCAAATGACAACTCATGTCTATGGTTAGGAAACCTTAACCATCTTTGATCAACGAGCTAGTCTAGTAGAGGCTCACTAGGGACACGGTATTTGTTTATGTATTCACACATGTATTTAAGTTTCCGGTCAATACAATTCTAGCATGAATAATAAATCTTTATCATGAACAAGGAAATATAAAATAATAACAACTTTATTATTGCCTCTAGGGCATATTTCCATCTGCCGCGTGTTTTGTGGGCGACCGCCCAGGCTCAAAGGGATTGTACGAGTTCAAAGTTGAGTAGCTTCCATGTGTAACCGTGAGACAATATGGGCTCTATCTGGACCAAGTAAGTTGTGGGAACCCTCCTGCGGCAGACCAGCTGATGTAGTTGCATGTAGAATGGACTGGGTCTGCCTTTTCTGAGAGGCTACTGCTTCCCAAAAGTCTCGTCTTGGTCTACCTGGCTACTTCACAAGTGAAGTTTAGTGGCTTAAGGGTGTGATCGGGAATCACGGGTAAAGTACACAAACCTCTGCGGAGTGTATAAAACTGATCATGATTAGCCGTGTCCCCGGTTATGGACAACTTTTGAGCAACTCATTAGAGAATTGTCAGTTGATCTCATCACCTCTTCCCTTCTAAAAGCAATGGGTTGAACCAAAGGGGAGTGTGGACCAACCCAGGTTCCCGACGTGATACCAGCAGCTTCATCTGGGAAGGTTAGGGCAACCGGGGTTCACCGGGGAACCCACATGCTCAAATGCTATATTACGGATGGTCGCGTGATACGATCTGTCCTATTATTAGAGTAGACCACTACTACAAAGGTAGGGAAACTGTTTCCGCGCAAAAGGAAAACCCAGCCGCACCACCTTGCATGTTTACTTTTCCACCAAGCCAATCCTGGTGAAGCTTGCCAATACATTCGATGTATTGACCCTTGTGGCTGCAACGTATCATGTTGCAGGTTTACCGTATCGAGTGGAAGGTACGAAGTGGGGTTACGGCGCTATACTCAACTTTTGCCTGTGAGTGCATGGACGCCACAAGACTAGAATGATATCTCCACTGCATGATTTTGTGTAAGCTAGCCTATGAGCTAACCAGGTGTGTATTGTAAAGCGCTGGATCTGCGATGTAATACTTGGCACATGATGTATTCTCGGTATTTCATCGTCGATTGTGCGTGTCAGCTATTGATCCAGGGACTGACACAGTAAGCGCAGAGATTCGGGTCCCATTCAGGAACCGGGTCGTGACACCCGTTTTCCCGAGCATAGGGCATTGTTTAAAGTAACAAGGACACCAACAACAAGGAGAGCACGTTGTTAATAGAACAATGGTGTTGAACAGACCTAACCGAATGATATATACTACGAGAACACGTCGTCACAATGTTATAAGTATAATCATAAAAGTGTTAACGTATACTCAGTTTATTAAACAATGAGAATGTCGTGTACCTTCATGCTGGACGATGTGCTTTGGGGTTGTCAAATATTACCTGTAAGAGGGTGAGTGATTATAACGACAACGTTCAGGTACATAGAAAAGTATGCCTAGGGACTCGACAATTCAAGAATGGGATTTGCTTCTCCGATGATGGAGAGATACTTCCCGAGCCCTCTCGGTGTTACGATATTCATCATTGTCTGGCCATACACAACGTGATATGATCACTGGGTACCAGAATGCGAAAATGAGAAAAGGAGAGCAAAACCCATAACGAGGATAACTTGGTATAGTGATCAAGTTGTTCATTCGCATGGATACCCGAAAGTCTCACCTCAGGTTTTGTTATGTGTCGCAAAGCAAAGGGAATTGTGTTCTTGAACAAAAGGTTTGCTCAAGAAATAATTCGTATATGTGTACGAGTCAATATGGATGCCCAGATCCCACTATTGATTAACCGGAAGGAGTTCCGTGTCATTTCTACACATTACCGAACATGTGGGGTCGCACGCTCAAGGGCCATCGATTTGTTGAGTACTTGAAGTGTTAGGAGCATGAGAGAAATACGATAAAAAAGTTCCAAAAATATTGAAAATGTTTCGGAGAGAAAACCAAAAAAGTTTCAAAAAACTGGGAAAGTCCCGAAGAACCCTAAAAGGCATAATGTCTTCTGGAACCTTTCAAAAAGTTCTGGACGGCGCCATGGGCTGATCCCTTGGCTAGGCCTAAGTGGGAGGCAGCCACATGGGCCTATGGGTTCCAATAATGGGGCACCCCCCTTTGCCTTGAGGGGCAACCCACTTAGGGCGGCTAGGTTTTCTTGGGGCACAACCCTTGGTGTGGCCGGCACTAGGAAGGAGGCAGCCCATCCTCCAAGGAAACCACCCTCCCTGCGCCTACAAATATGTGAGGAGAGGCAACCCTCCAGACACATCTCTCTCTCTGGAAAATTCTCTCCAACGTAAGGCTGCTCCACTCCACCTCTAGTCTCTGGTATGTCTTCAATTACCTCATCATTCGAGTGCTTCCAAATGATATCATCCTCGCATTACTCGTCAAGGTGGAAGTCATGAACAAGCAACCAAAGGGTGAAGAATTCCGAAATGTGGGCAGCAGAGACGACAGTGTTCTGGTTTATTTTGAGGATCCACGCATTTCCCCTAAGAGCCTCACACACCTTCCAGTTCTTTCTCCGTGAGGCCTCGTATATTAGAGGAGCAATATCTTTGGGCTTGCACCCAAGCAGCCAAGGGGAGTCCCAAAACAGCGTTTTGGCGCCGTCACCGGCGGTAATAGTAGTTGAGGCGTAGAAGAACTCAAAATCCTCCTCGGTGCAAGGGTTGCCGAAGCCCACCCATAATTTGCGTGGCTCCTTCCATTCATACCAAAGCCACCGGAGGCGTAAGGCACGCGCAAACTTGTCGGTGTTTAGCACACCTAAGCCACCATACTCCTTCGGTCTACAAACCGTCTCCCAGTTGACCTTGCACTTCGCTCCCGTCGTCCTGTCCGACCCGGACCAAAGGAAAGCCCTCTCAATTCTGTTTAGGTTTTGCAGAGTGCTTGGCGGCACAATGAGGGGCGTGATAGAGTACACCGCTTGGGAGGAGATGACTGACTTGACGAGGGCCGTGCGACCGATTGTAGTGATGTTCTGGCCATTCCAAGTTACCAATTTACCAGCAGCCTTGTCCTCAAGGTATTGAAAGTCCACCTTCTTGAGATGCCAAACCGAGAGAGGTAGGCCTAAGTATTTCAACGGGAAGGATGCACGAGTTGCCGGCAAACCCTGAAGGATGTGCCTAAGGTTGAGGTGGTTGCAGCGAATTGGGACCACCGAGCTTTTTTGGAAGTTGGTACAGAGGCCTGTAACCTCACCGAAGCCTCTCAAGATAGAGGCGAGGTTGTCAATGTCCCGCTTGATGGGAGCCACAAAGACCGCCGCGTCATCCGCATAGAGAGAGGTTCTCACCATGGCCCCTCTCCCACGAATCTTGTGAAGAAGACCTTTTCGCGTTGCCAAGTCAAGCACTTTATGGAGAGGGTCGATCGCGATGACAAAAAGGAGGGGGGAGAGGGGGTCCCCCTGCCGAAATCCGCTTCCATGCTTGATTGGGGGGCCGGGAATCCCATTCAGCAGAATCTGTGACGATGAAGAGGAGAGGAGCGCGGCAATCCAAGCCCGAAATTTTGTGGGGAACCCCAACCGTTGGAGAAGATCTAGAATGTATCCCCACTTGACAGAGTCAAATGCTTTTTTGATGTCCAGCTTGAAGAGAAGAGCGGGCGTTTTGCATTTGTGAATCCTTCGAGCGAAGTTCCGAACATACAAGAAGTTGTCATGAATGCTTCGCCTCTTGATGAAAGCGCTCTGGGCATTGGAAACAAGGGCATCCATGTGGGGGGCGAGCCGGAGCGATAGCACCTTAGCAATGATTTTGGCAATGGCATGGATGAGGCTGATGGGCCTGTAGTCGGAGATGCCTTCTGCGCCCTCCTTTTTGGGCAAGAGAACAATATTGGCAGAGTTGAGCCATTGCAGGTTGGAGGTGTGGAGTTACTACTAGACAAGTTGTGATTGCATTGGGTCAACATATACATATGTATAAAATTCAGCAAACAACCAGTAACATTTTCACAAATAGCTGTATTTTTTGCTTGCTGACTAGTTGTGTCCACTCTTCCGTAAGGTACTAGATCCAAAAATGCCCTGTGCACTGCTCTTCTATGCATCCTGATGAACTGCCTAGTGAACCGTGGCTTAGCCCGGTGGTCAGCCGGTGCTGATACCTGCCCACCCACGAGTTCGAGTGTCCCTACTCGCATTTCGATTTTAGCGTTGTTTCCCATAAAAGCACTGTGTACCACCGATGACAAAAGGATTATACTGGTGGTTGCACATAAGAAATTATCATGTATATATCGAGATAATTTCTTACCTAGCCAGACTAGAAGAATAACTGAAGAATATTTGTCAAGCCTAGTTTTTATCAATAATTTTACCACCACAAGGAAGTAGAACATTTTGGAGAAATCCCCACAGCTTTTGTGGGTACCAATGAAATGTCAATGCATGGTGAAACTGCCCGCCACAGCAGCCTTGAATGATTTTTGTGAAATCATCTGAGAAGTAGTATTTGAGTCCCGAAATTTGCCGAAAGCGTGCTAGAGTGCTCTGTAAAATGTCAACCCAATTAAGTCATTGGAGAGTGGGCCAATAATTGGTACTAGTATGTTATTTTTTTAACTAGACGACGTCGACATCCGAATCGGCGCACGGAGGCCGCGTCCATCCCCGACATGATGGTTGCTCCGGTGGACGAGGCACAGCATCGGGATCAGGGCGATTATGCCGAGCGCCATGAGCACAACATCAGGATCATGAAAAGCCCCCTCGAGGGTGATTTTCTTTCTTGTGATCGGTAGCTTACATTTGAGATTGTTATGTCAATACATGTCGCTGCTAAAAATATGAAGGAACGGGCAAGAAACATCAAAACAATTTCTCAACCTCCTACGGTGGAGGGGGTTTCCCCCCAAGTTCCGGGATTGGACCGCGGCTCTTCTTTGCACATCATCTTCGAGGATCATGTTGAATGGTGTGGCTGGCCACCCCATCAAGCACGGTAGGGGCCTACGGCAAGGGGACCCCCTATCCCCGCTCCATTTTGTCATTGCAATTGACACACTCCAACAACTACTTGAGCTGGCATCCCGAAAAGGGCTACTCCACAAAATTCGTGGGAGAGGGGTCATGGTGAGAACTTCACTCTATGCAGGCGATGCGGCCGTTTTCATGGCTCCAATTAAAAAAGATATTGACAACCTCTCAGTCATCTTGCGCGGATTCGGGGAGGTCACCCGGCTATGCACCAATTTTCACAAGAGCTCGGTTGTGCCCATTCGATGCAATCACCTAAACCTGGAGCACATATTGCAAAGCTTGCCGGCAAATAGGGTGTCCTTCCCCTTAAGATACTTGGGTCTTCCACTGTCCGTCTTGCAGCTCAAGAAGGTGGACTTGCAATTTCTTGAGGACAAGGTTGCGAGCAAGTTGGTTACCTATGAAGGACAAAATATCACCACCATTGGATGCACGACCCTTGTTAAGTCCGTCATCACCTCGCAAGCGGTCTATTTCATCCCGCCATTGGTCATACCGCCGGGCATTCTTCACAATATCAACAAACTTGAGCGTGCTTTCCTTTGGTCGGGGTCGGATAAGACGACGGGTGCCAAGTACAAGGTAAATTGGGAGATTGTTTGCCGCCCGTGTGAATATGGCGGCCTAGGGGTCCTCAACACTGACAAATTTGCGCGGGCCTTGCACTTGAGATGGCCATGGTTTGAATGGACGGCACCACACAAACTATGGGTGGGGTTGGGAAATCCATCTGATGAGGAGGACCTTGACTTCTTCTATGCGTCTACGACCATCACCATGGGGAATGGTGCTAAAACGCCTTTTTAGGATTCTCCTTGGCTCCATGGGTGCAAGCCTAAGGACGTTGCTCCGCTCGTCTTTGAGGCCTCCTCGAGGAAGAATTGGAAGGTGCGTGAGGCCCTAAAAATAATGCGTGGATCCTCAAGATCAACACCTCCACGGTCGTCTCCGTTGAACACATCCGACAATTCTTCACCCTATGGGCGCTTGTGAATGATGTCCATCTTGATGAACTCTCCGAAGATACCATTGTGTGGAAGCACATGACGAGCGGGCACTACTCTGCGGCCTCCGCCTACAAGGCTCAATTCCTAGGCTTGGTCCTCTCTCCCATGGACCATATGGTTTGGAAGGCTTGGGCGCCACCAAAGGCTAAATTCTTTGCTTGGTTGGCTATCCAAGATAGAATTTGGACCGCGGATAGACTGGAAAAACGGGAATGACCAAATTGTGGACTTTGCACCCTTTGCAAGAGAGAGCAAGAAAGTGGACCACATCTCGTCTTCAAATGGCGCTACACTATTAGGCTATGGAACTTGGTCATTGCGAAATTCGGGCTTCATCATATGGACACTTCTACGTGGCATCTTGAGGATTCGGTCGAGGAGTGGTGGACAAATAGGACCGGCGCCGGAGTCCCTAATAGGAAGGCTATGGCCTCTCTAACCATGCTTGTGTCATGGACCATTTGGAACGAGAGGAATGACCGTGTTTTCCGGCACAAGAGCGCTCCACCACCAATCTTGCTAAACAACATTGCCCACGAGGCAAACCTTTGGGTCACCGCCGGAGCAAAGAAATTAGGAAATATTATTTTATGCGAGTAATCATTCATGCCGTGTAAGAGTGTGTCTCCTGTAACAAACTCTCTTCTCGTCTTAATTAATAGATGAGGCAAATCTTTTGCCTCCGTTTCGAAAATAAAATTTCTACTTTGTTATCGTACGATTGCACATGCAAGCTTACTACTAGTATGGATAGAAAATCCGTTTGTTTATATATATATATATACCTACTAATAAAAGGGCTATTGCTTCTTACCCCTTGATTTTCGTACGTCTCTTCATAAGTAAATTTTGGTTTCGCCCGTCCGTCAATTTTTCTTCGGCAGGCGCACCACTGGGCCTCAAATTGTTGCACTGTTGATCTTTTCTATAATGGGCCATGGATGGGCCTTTCTCAGGCACGCAAAAATATTTACTACCAACAGAGAACGAACTCGTGACCTCGAGTGTGGTCGGCAGCTGCAGCGACCAACTCAGCCATCTATATTTCATGTTTAGAAATCCCACCTCAGTTCTTTAGACAGGTTTCCACCAGTTTATAACACCGCACCTTCCATCGAATATCAGCAAGACGTATTAAAAGGGACAACGATAACAGAAGAGAGGCTAAAATGAATTGTGGGCTGACCTTCCGTCGAATATCAGCAAGACGTATTAAAAGGGACAACGAGAACAAAAGAGAGGCTAAAAGGAATAATTGTGGGCTGTCTTTCACGGTATTGAAGGAAGGAAGGATGGATTTCCATAGTTGAATGCAAGTGTGGGATGCCTTGGAGCTATTGTAAAGGAAGGATGAATCCCAAGTATTCTTGGGGACACGAACGGCGGTGTGCGTCACGCAGCCCTTGAGGCAGATCGTGGCTGGTGTGTGCGTCACCCAGGTCTCCAGAAAGACGAGCAGGTCCAGCAATCTCGGTAGATGAGGGCATGAGGAGACGGAGGACACCTCGCCGGAACATGTTCGCCACAAGATAGACGAACTGGACGACAAGCTTGAGGAGATGGAGGCAACCACCTCGCCGGAACATGGTCGCCACAAGCTGTAGCTCCTCGCTTTGGACTGGCGAACCCAGGAGAAGATCAAGAGCAATTTGGGATGTGGATTGGATTTTCTGCACTCGAGGTACTCCATGGTCCATGCCCTGGCCGCTGCGTATGACGATTGGCATCTCTTGCATCCGGTTGTGGTCGCCCCAATCCCAGCTGCAGTATATCCAGTTGCTCCCGCCGCCACCACTGCTCGATTATGAGTCGCTCATGTGGCCTGAATAGCAACCTGGTCGCGTTGATTCTGATGGTGTGAGACAACTAAGCACATACAAAGGTATATCAGAATAGATATTACGTGACAGCTATGCATATGCTACCCGTCTACCTGGTTTTAGTGTACAAAATTGATTTTTAAAATTTAACTCCGTTGTTGTAGGCTATGCCACTCTATGGTACCATTTTCTCTGTTATACTAATTTGGTAACAGAGATGTGCTTCTCCTCTAAACTTCTTCCTCTGTTTAAACTTCTTCCTTTTTTAATTTGTTATTGCCCAAGTTTTTATGTTTACTCATCTGTGCCATGCATATCTAAGTAATCGAAGAATATTCAGGTTGGGCAGCTCATTTTTTTCACGGTGTAGCTCCATGCCTTGACTGATGGGTTTTATTTCATTGGTTGTCTCATTTTTTCAATTCTAAAGTTTGAAGAATTCAATGATATTGAGTAGATACGTACTGATACTTCATTTGGAGGTGAACACAAGGAGGATGCAATCAATTGGAAGTGCAGCACAAACTATTGAAGCTGATGCGGCTGAAGAAAAGCCAGTAATGGATCGCATCAGCCAAGCAACTAAGGTGCTTATGAACAACATGGTCTTACTACATGGACCCATTACTGTCTCTCTACTGATTTTGTTGTCATTTCATATATTTTCTGTAATCTTAATGACATTGTTGACATAATTGTATGTATAATATCATTGTTATATGTTATACTGGAATGAACTGAAAGGTGTGTATTTATCTTTCTTTTTTTACGTTTGAATTTCTTCTCGAGACATCCCCGTCAGTCAACTTCTCTTCGGGTCAATCGGCCAACAAAGGTGCCCCTTTTCAGTAAATGATAATAAGAGATGGGTGAATAAACTTAAAAATTCAATATTGTTGCATGAGTAGTATTCTTACGAGGGTTAAGATGGATACATATCCCATATAAAGAAAAGTAACCTGTTGGTGTGGTGTCGTCGGATCGATGAAGAAAAGGGACATGAACACGCTGTTGGTATTAGTCACAATAACATAGAAACATGCGATGGAGATATCTTTAAATAAAGGTTTCAATACTCCTATTTTCCCGTTACAAAGCATGGGCTCTTTTATATGATAGGAAGATGGATAAATGAGGCAAGTTTTTGAAGTTCAGTATCCAATCAGAACATTACAAAATGTGAACAATATAGTATTCGATGGGATGAAGAATCCATTTTTAATTCCTTTGCAGAGGGTTTAATGAGTCTGACCGAATAACTTTGAACTAACTATTATATTTTGAATATACGTATCATTTCGCAATGGATGATTTGAATATGTGAGGATCTTGAGCCATGGATATTGGGTTCGAGTTTGAATATGCATTGTTGCATTTTTATGCAACATCATTTATCATGTTGTTGTTCGTGTGGCATATTTTAAGTGATATTTTGATGTCGTTGGGTGTGTATGAGGGACGATTTATTTTCTCCCGTTGCAACGCATGGGCATTTTTGCTAGTATATATATATATATATATATATATATATATATATATATATATATATATATATATATATATATACTATTATTATATATATATATATTATATTATTATTTTTTTACTAATAAAAGGAGAAGCGTTTCTTACCACCGTAATTTCGTCCGTCAGCCCCATCTATATTTTTCTATCCGAGGTGGTATTAATCTTAGTCCGTCCCCAGCTAGCTCTGCTGTACGAATCCAGGTTTTTGTCCTGTCATCCCTCCTGCGTCGGTCGCCCAGCTAGGCCTAAATCCACGTGATATGGGCCTGTTTTTTAGATAAAGTGATATGGGCCAGCTGGTCCAGTGGGGTAGTGGCTAGCGTAAAATAAAAATAGGTTTCGTACATCAATAGCTAGCTAGCGCTTCCGTACGTCAATCGCTCGCTACTATAGCTAGCACGGATAATTTTCGTACGTCGCCTCCCGAGTCTGTCGCCAAGCTGGGGCTCGCCAGTGCGTTATGGGCCAACTGGTCCTAATGTGCTGACGTAACAACTTTTAAGAATGCCACCAACTGAGCTATTTTTCTCTGTGCAAAAAAGTATAAGGCCAGTATTCTAAGTAATAGTCCCACGTCGCTTTTTGACATCAAATCACACCTATTTATATACACGTGAGTTGCCACAATCAACAAGCCAAGGCATCAATAAATAAAGAGAGGGTGCGCTTAAGAGAAATGAGGAAATTAACTCAGCCTCTGGCTGCGAGTAAATAAACTTGGGTGTGCGTGTAACCTGATCACACTCCAAATCCAATTAATATGAGTGTTCACACATTTTTAATTTTTTGTGTCATTTAAAATGTGTTTGTGCCTTTTGAAAAATGTTATATAATTTTAAAAAATCATTCATACATTTAAAATTGTTTGTGTAGTTTTAAGAAAAGTGTTCACGTATTAAAATAATGTTCATATAATTTGAAAAATGTTCACCCTTTTCTCAAAAAAATGTTCATGTAATTCTAAAACGTGTTCACGTGCTTACAAATATATTCGTAATTTAAAAAATATTTATGCTCTTTAAAAAGGTCCATGTGATTTAAAAAGTCTTTATGTGTTTTAAAAAGAAGGTTGATGCATTTTGAAAAACAATATATACAATTTAAAAGTGAGTGGGTGTATGAGGGATGGCGTATGGGCAAGGTGTAGGCCGTAGCTCGGGAAGGGCGGCCGTCACGTCCAACTTGAGGAGAATAGTTTTAAAACTATTAGACATTGACTTGCGATGGCGTGGTTCAATGTTAGCTGTGCGTGGAGTAGTCGAGATCATCATCATGGGATTGACCACATCGAACGCATTGCGTTCAGGTGGACACGGCGACCATGGTCGGTGAAGGCAGTAAGGAGGATAAGCGACAACACGGACAAGGCGCCATGTTCAAATAGATAACGTGCACCTGTGGAGGGGTCTTCAGTCGTGCTTATTGTGTTAGGAACATACGAATTTTCCCCGTTGCAACGCACGGGCATGTTTGCTAGTAAAGAGTAAAAGTGTATTTCCCTTGCGGGTGATATGGATAGACTCTTTCTTAAAAGAAAGATGTACAATTTAAACTGTATTTCTCTTGCGGGCAGTAAAACTGAATCTATCGCTCACGAGAAAAACCTAGCTAGATCGATCAAGCAGCTGACTGCCACGACCCAGCAAGTACAGGTCAGCTCGCACCGCCGTCGACCTTGCGGCTGGGCCTGGGCAGCGACACGACGGTGTCGACGTCCGAAGCGGCGCCGTTTAGGGCAGAGGTGTAAACGGCGGCGGCTGTGACTAGGGCAGAGGTGTAGACGGCTGCGAGTAGTTTTAGAAGGAGAGGATCTTTCTTGGCTATCCAACACGCCATAAAGGCTATCGTTGTCTTGATTTGAGCACACGACGGATCATCATCTCTCGCCATGTGGTCTTTGACGAATCCTCTTTTCCTTATGCACCAGTCACAACTCCTTCTCCACCACGTTGCACCGAACTTTTTGACCCACCCGAACCTATACTTCCACTTGTTCAACCCATTGTGCATGCACCTGCTATTCCTCCACCCGCTATGCATGCACCCACCAGCCCCCCATCGACGCCTCCTTGCTCCAGCACATCTCCTCTACCAGCCGCAGCCAGCCCACTCCTCTCACCACCCTCGGGGATCTCCTCCTCTCACACGGTGCAGCCCACCCTGTCCGGCTCACCATCACCTACTCCCGTAGCACCACCCGATCCCATACATCGCACCCGCTCTACTACCGGTCGGCTTCCTCCACCCATCGACCGGCTTAATCTTTCCGCTATTGCATCTTCTCCTATCCCACACAACTATCTTACAGCCTTGCGTGATACTAACTGGCGTCACGCGATGCAAGAAGAATTTGATGCTCTCACTCTCAATCAAACATGGACACTTGTCCCTGCTCCTCCCGGTGCAAACATTGTGAGCGGTAAATGGATTTTTCGCCACAAATATCATGCCGATGGCTTTCTCGCTCGTCACAAAGCTCGTTGGGTGGTCCGTGGATTTTCTCAACAACCGGGTGTTGATTTTGATGAAACGTTCAGCCCTGTAGTTAAACCTGCAACTATCCGCATTGTTCTCTCTCTTGCTATCTCTCAATCCTGGCCCATTCATCAGCTAGATGTTAAAAATGCCTTCCTCCATGGTCATCTCGATGAAGTTGTTTATAGCCAACAACCCTCCGGCTTCGTCGATCCACGTCATCCTACTCATGTGTGCCGTCTCCTTAAATCCCTATATGGCCTCAAACAAGCTCCCCGTGCTTGGTTTCAACGCTTTGCCTCCTTTGCACGATCCATTGGGTTCGTTGAATCCAAATCTGATGCATCTCTTTTCATCTTTCACCAAGGCACCAACTTGGCCTACCTTCTTCTTTATGTCGATGATATCATTCTTACTGCCTCTACCCCATCCACTCTCGCTACTATCACTAGTGCCATGGCACGCGAATTCGCTATGAAAGATCTCGGTCCACTTCATCACTTCCTTGGCATCTCTGTCACACGTACGTCCCGTGGTCTCCACCTATCTCAACGACAATACATTCTTGACATCTTGAATCGTGCAGGTATGCGCGATTGTCATCCAGTCACCACTCCCATTGACACCAAAGCAAAGATCTCTTCCACCTCTGGATCATCCGTTTCTGATCCCTCTCAGTATCGTAGCTTAGCTGGCGCACTCCAGTAAGCTCGCCCTGACATTGCTTACGCTGTACAACAAGTTTGTCTTCATATGCATGATCCACGTGAACCTCATCTTTCCCTTATCAAACGTATTCTCCGATATCTTAATGGCACTCTCGACCATGGCCTTTCCTTGCATCGCACTTCCTCTCACTCTCTCATTGCCTACTCGGATGCCGACTGGGCCGGTTGCCCAGATACACGACGCTCTACGTCCGGGTTCTGCATGTACCTTGGGGACAATCTTATTTCTTGGTCTGCTCGACGCCAGACCACATTATCACGCTCTAGTGTTGAGGCTGAGTACAGGGCGGTTGCCGCGGCCGTTTCCGAATCATGTTGGGTTCGGCAGCTCTTACAGGAACTTCGACGACCGATATCGAGTGCTACTATTGTCTACTGTGACAACGTCAGTGCCGTCTACTTGTCTGCCAACCCTGTTCAGCACCGCCGGACTAAACATATCGAGCTTGATATTCACTTTGTTCGGGAGAAGGTCGCACTTGGAGATGTTCGCGTTTTACATGTGCCCTCGTCCTCTCAGTTCGCGGATATTTTTACGAAGGGCTTACCTACTGCGCTTTTTCAAGAATTTCGATCCAGTCTTCACGTCGAGTCCTCTCCCGGTTCAGACTGCGGGGGCGTGTTAGAGACATATCGTCAGCCGGCTTCACGTCCTAATGATCAACTTGGAGTACACGTGAAGTTGCTGCCTAATAGATAGTTTCCATATCTACTTATGCAGTTGTGTTGTAAACAAACTCTGTACATCCCTTGAGATATAAATATACGCGGAGGCTGGCCGAGGCTGGCATTGAGCCGCCCGGTCCTTTATACTTTTACACTCCCAACGAGGCCGTGTCCCCGACGCGCAGGCCCCTGCACGACACCATCGTCCCATGGTGGCTGCTCCGGTGGGTCGCCAGCATGGTGACCACCATGTCGAACACCTGCGCCCCGCGCAGCGCGTCCGGCGCGAGGCCGTCGAGCACGAACCCTGGTACCTTCACGGCCTCCCCCCACGCCACGAGGGCCTGCAGCTCCTTGGCCCCCCTTCGGTGGTGCAGAACCGCCGAACGGGCCCCGCGGCGAGCGGGACGCCGCCGTAGCTCACCTCCACGACCCTGCCGGGCGCGGTGCAGTCGCCGCTGAAGATGCTCCGCGAGGCCACGCGGAGGGTGAGGTTAAAGAGAGGGTTCAGGTCGTTGCCGAGGTCGCCGCTGTCGAGGCCGGTGGCGGCGGAGTAGAGCGGCCCTTTGTCGCCTAGTAGGGCGAGGCAGACGATGAGGGCGTCTGCGCCGAGCCCCACGAGCGCGACCGCCGCTACTATGAAGCAGTCCTGCGCGCCCAACCGCCGGCTCCCGATCTCGCCCATCGATCGCAGCTTCCTTCGATTCTCTTCCGTGCGCACGTACGTACGTAGAGTTGTCGATTGTTTAGTTGGCGAGTTCGATCTGCATGGCTTTATATATATGGATATGGAGGAGGGTCGGCAAGCCAAGCAAATCGGCAACCGACTCCGTTTTGAATAAGAAACGGCCGGCAAAGCATGCAGATATATAAGGCAACTCCTGATTTTGTATGAACAATATAAGCACTTCTTCTTTTTTACCACGTCGTAGCAGTTGTACGGAAAATGTGTGTACATTATAAAACATTGAAAATAGGGCATATCATACCTGATATTCATCGAGGAAAACAGTAAAAAGAAAAAAAGATAACTCTTTTTTTTTTGCGAGAAAAAAACCCACTGAAGAACATAAAACAGCAAAAACCTCCCTACTAGTCTTCTTCCTTCCCGATGTTCACGGAGATCTAGTAACCGTTAAAGAACATCGACTGGGTACACCCCACGCATCGCAACCTTGCAATTCTTCCCCGTCAATACGGAGGGTTCGAGAAGCTAGACCTTGCCGCAAAACAAACAAAAAGAAGAGGTTGATGCTGCCGCACCAAAAGCTAGCCAACTACTTGCCCTAAGTTGACACACCAACCGTCAAGATTTAAAGAGATCGAGCCAACCGATCTGGCAGCATCTACCCTTACATGCCATTCGTCAGTGCAAGATAGGACGTCGTAGAAGTAGGGAGATGTTGAAAAGACATTTCTTCCAATGCACCATCATCGTCACCACTTCATTGATATCAATCGGGAGCCAAAGCTAAAGCAAACAATGATCAATTAGAACTAAGAATAACGAAAGGGGAAGGTCCCCACTCCTCTCGCCACCAACAAGGTAGCCGTAGGGTAGGAGGGGGGGGGGGGGGGGGCGGACTTGAGTAGCGCGAAGCAGGAAGCCGGATTTGCGGATTCGGCGGCACTGGGTTGTTGCTGAACACGGCCTTATACTACGCAGAGTGCAAGGTGCTGAGAGTTCTAAAAAATATTTTTTTACTTAAGCATTAGTTCTTATTGGTAAAAAATGGTTTACTTTCCGGAGCATCCCTCTAAGGGCCTCGAATTGTGTATGCCACAGGCTACTAGTTCAACTTCTTTTCTTTATCTTCTGTACATATTTTTATATATACTAAATAATTGCATGTGAGTTGTAATGGAGTCATAAATATTCTAATAGGCTAGCTTGTGATTTACATGTCCATATCAATTGGATTGTGTAAAAGAAATAAAATTAAATATTTGGTAATGGCCGCTGAAAACCAGGATGATCATGTGGCATGGATTGCTCAAATGAAAATGCATTATTTTAGTATGTCAACTAAACTTTATAAATATTGTCAAAAAAATTCTCTTTGGATATGTAGATGTCAAATAGACCAATGCTAGAAAATCGAGCGGAAATCACACAACAAAAGAAGCAAGGGCTGGTCCAACAGAAGAATCAAGTAGAACATCAAAACACAACCGTCGCTCAAAAGACTCCCCAAGTAATAAAAACTCTCGCTCCTAAAGATTTATTGCTTTATATTCGACACACATATTGTGAAGTTTGGCTTATATTTGGCTTGTCTCAGGTTGGACAAGATGTCATATTGTACTCTATCTCCCGCCCTTATAATTGCGAAGGCAACTAGTCAGTCAATTGATAGGACGAAGATAGTGGCAGGTGCTGAGCTTGGTTCTCAATGTTGTGAAGTTGTAGTTAACATGGTGATGAAGAAAGATGATATCTTGCAACGCCCTTACGGGAATGTGAGGACCATGGCGAATGCTCTCGGGCGATCTATTGCTTGGCCTCGTAGATATGTAAAACTTCTTTCTCATCATGTCTATTTCAGCAGTTGTAGGTTTCTCGAATTGCTTCCTATTGATAATCCTATGTATGCAGATCGAGGTTGTTCGTAAAGTTATGCAGAAGCAACCATGACAGCAAGGAGCAGTCCCCACATCTAGAAGGTAATTTTAGTTCTGTTAATATATTTTAAAAGCTACAACACTTGGATAGTAGTGTTCTTACAACTTAGCTTTATTACTCTGTTAACACTCAGCTTGCTTGCATTTATAGTTTTTCTTAACTTGGTGTGTTAACACTCAGCTTGCTTGCATTTACAACCTAGCCCAAGTAGAATCAAGTAGAGCATCGATCATCTGGTATGGTATATATTTTGAGCTGGAACTCGTGGGCTGATATAGTTGGCATCCACTCACTAGTCTGAGTTATTTTGTTTCCATCTAATATGCTTCTCAGATTCTCTATAAGTGACAAGAAGACAAATAAGTAGACATCTATCAGAAGAAGTACATTCAGAGATAAGAATAACTTGGTGTCAGGTTCTCTTTTTCTCTATAAGTTTTTCGAAAAGGAGGATTACCCCCGGCCTCTGCATCGAGCAATGCATACAACCATCTTTATTGCATTATTCAACAAGGTCTTACAAAATAAATACATAGATCAAACCAAAGCTACCTTCCTGACGAAAATTGTCGCCCTACCTACAAGATTGATGATGTGCCCTGACCGCGCGCCACGCACACCAAGAAATCTGGTGGCCTCACCAAGCCGCCCGCCGGCTAGCCGGCAGCACCAACCGGTCTAGCAGACCCTTAGCGTGCACCGCATGCGCACGCTGTAGAATCCGTCGCCGCCTTCTTCCGCGGTCTCATCTTCAGGAGCAATCAATGCACTGATCTTGCCAGACCCTTCTGCCGTCGACGCCACCACGACTCTAAACAACGCCTGCCTCCTGCGCGCGTCCATCGAACGATATCTAACGCCGAGACCCTGCTGCACCTTGCGGCCAAGACTCGCCGTCGTCAATACTGTAGATGGCACGCCGCTCCACCTTGGTCACCGCACGAGAAGCATACGGAGACCTGCGCCCAGCCACCAAGCCAAACACTTATGCCTCCAGCCGGTGTACAACCCCAAAGATGATGCCCCCATGGGGGTGACGACGCAAGAACCTCGTCATCATCTGATCCGGAAAGCCCGAATCTGGGGTTTCCCCCGGGGCACAGAGGGAACGCGAATTGCCCCACAACGCCTCCAACGAGGTAACAACGCCCGCGGGCGCCGCCGTCGACGGTTTTGGCCGAGGCCAAACCAAGCTTTCGCTGGCAAATTTGCGCCCATCCTTGGCTGGACCACCAGATCGACCTCCTCCGTCATCCAGCACGCCCATGGGGTGACGTCTGCCACCGGAAAACCGTACGACCGGAGCCGCACCACCGCCCGGAACCGCCGCCCCGCATGGGGAGCCATCGACGGCGGAGGGGCCCTCACCGCTGCGCCGCCGACGCCGGACGACGCACACGTCCAGAACACCCACGCGGATCTCCACCGCAACCGCATCCCGGAGCCGCGGTGGAGGAAGGCCCCGCCGCCGCCATCATCCCCCGCCTGGGCTTTGCCCCGCGGAGCTCAGGCGACGGCGAGGAGAGGGCGGCGGTGGCTCGAAGCCCTAGATCAGATCAGGGGGGAGGGGAGGGGATCGGGAGGGGATTTTTTATCTTTTCTCTATAAGTGACAAGATAATATGCTTGTGTGCTCAATCAGAATAACAAGAAGCAAAATACAGTGCTCATATTGCAAAGACATAATTCAGGGTACCAAGAGTACATAAATCATTGACAACTATGTTGAGTCTTGATGGATCAGAGTGATAAACCTCTACGTTATGTTTCTTGCTCCCCTGTTCAAAAGGACACACCCCTGTTCTAGCACCCCTCTTTTCTTTTCTTCATTGCCATAGCAGTTGAGGCATTTTTCTTGCTCATACGACCACACACATCAGTTGTACATCGATTTCCCCTTGTGATTCACTCCACCAGAACCTCATACTCCTAGGTGATGCTTTGTAGCTCTAAATAAAATGCGCAGATCCTTCTTCACACTAAATTCAGAAAGATGCATCAGATTCAGAAATTCTTTAGCACTAGGGGGAAGTTTCCAGATTTTCACCGAAATCAAGTTTTCACATGATATGTTGCCATCAAACATACCGTGTATTTTTCTTTCTTTTTTGCTAATCACCCGTACCACATCATGTGTGTGGGGTCATCCTGGAGATGACATGTGCAGGGAGAGTGTAAACTTTAATGGCCGTTACTTTTTTATGCATATCTATATCGAGTATTACACTACAAACTCTAGAGATAGATAGGAATTACCTAGTCACTGTCATATAGGATACATGTATCATCAGAAGCAAGATTGATGCCAAGCCCACCAACACGTATGCTTAAAATGAAGACATTCATACTGCTGTTCAAGTCATTAAACTCTGCTATATATCTGCCACAGAAAAACACTACCAAATATAAATTGTGAGATAGCAAACCCATAGACAGCCATTAAATTATCAAACAGTTTGCTGTCCCCACCGGTTTGCAATCTAATCAGCTTGTAGTTGGATATTCAACTCCATCCAGTTTTTGTATCAATTAACTGTCGATTAAGTGAGTTTTTTTCCTCTGAGTGAGATAGTTAATCCATGTATTTTTAAGATGCTCGATTCTAGCTGATTTTGCCCTATTTACAGTTCTCTAAATAAATCCAGTCGCGAGCCTACCCCTCTATAACTCACTTGTTTATGCAACTTGGTAGTGACATAGATGACCAAATCATCTCTTGATATGCACAGATACGGCTTACGGAGACCTTTTTTACGCAACTTGATTTTACTGTAGTTTCCATAAAACTGAGTACTCCATTTATAGTTCTCTTTGCTGTGTTTTTGTCCCTTTTCCCCACTGTACGACCCACTAGATCGTTGAAGGCACGCGTTGCGACGCCCATCTATTTTGGCTCTTATAGTTATTAGGGGTATAAAGTAATTTGTATACAATGTTCTGGAGTATTGTACTTTCTTGCGTTTGTGATTGTTTCTTAATTTTTCAAACCATTGGTACATAATTGAAGAGAGGAATCTGATTTGACTGCAAGAAAGTAGTCTATTGAGCTTTTATTTTCTTATTAGGCCTAATGGACTTGTAGTTGGTTTGAGTTTGGGTCTCAAGCACCCGTCTATTTTCTCAGTAGAATGATAGACATTTTCATACATATATCAAGAAAAGAAACATAAAAGTTTGGCTAGATAAACATAAATAGGTAGCTAAACTTCTATTCAGCTTTACTTTGTAGTTGGTTTGAGTTCGGGTCTCAAGCACCCGTCTATTTTTTCAGTAGAATGATAGACATTTTCATACATATATCAAGAAAAGAAACATAAAAGTTTGGCTAGATAAACATAAATAGGTAGCTAAACTTCCATTGAGCAGAGATGAGGTTGCCTCAAAGAATAACAATAATGGAAACACATTGGAGCTTGATCTCAAATTGATAGAGAATTAATAAGCTGTACAATATTATTCATTTAAAGTAGTAAACTATGTTAATGACAATGCAAAAAATTACATTTGGCTCAAGATGTACATATGCTAACAATGTATCGTAACAAAAGAAAATACCAACATCCAAGTCTTCTAAGAAATGCTCGTCTGCCTCACATGAAGTCCGTCCGGTGCACAAATATTTGTTGCAACGAAACAGTGGCTTCTAGGTCATAATTATCACAAGTGAACACAATTCAGTTTGTTCTTGGAACTTATGACTACTAAAACTTTGTCCTTCTCCGCTTAGCTCTAAAACAATGTTGCACACCATGGTAAACATAGAAGGGAAATTCCGAAGGGAATTTCTTCAATCATCTTATGGGCACCAAGCTCAATTCCAGTCGGCGTAGCTCGTCGAGGCCGAGACAATCGCTGCGCCGCCTAGGAAAGGCGTCATGAAGGACTAGGGGCCGGAGGGGAAGCCCGGGTGCAGCCAACTTCGGCGGCGCCGTGTCGCCCGAGCATCGAGAGCCCTGAATTGAGCCGTGGCTCGGCGGTGGTCGCGCCGATCGAGTGGGGTTGCCCGGCCACTAATTAATTGACCTCGAAGGGCGAATGCAGTTCAGTGGTGAGCATTATGCCCAGTGGATGGCAATGAAACAGTCGTAATCGCCGGGGACTGGCGGTTGAGTCCCCAGCTTCCGTGGCGATCGCGCAGGTCACAATGAACGTCTTGACCGGCGGGAACGGGAGGCGCGGATGGGGCTAGGGCCGACCGTCGGAGTGGCGGCGGTGGCTTATGGCGGCGTGATCGACCGGCGTGGAAATGGGGTGGGAGGGATCGGCGGTGGGGAACTTAAGATAAGACAGTTGGGGTTCCCATGGCTGCAGTTTTAGTTTTGTGTCGGCTGCTAGCGGTGACCCAAATTTACCACTCCTATAGCCATTTTGTTGGCCATTAGTAAAAAAACATTTGGTGTCCATGCATGTATTAGTTTGTTGTCGGAGCCCTTTTTTGGCCCCACAAAAAAATCTCACGTTTGCGCTTTTTTATACGCTGTTGCGTTGGACGAAGGAAGAGCGGAGACAAATCAAGACTCGCCGGTTAGCCAACCCACGGCGAGCCACGCGCGGCCGGCCGGCCAATCTCCCGTCCCGACGGCAACCGTGATACTTAGATAGGCGACACCGGAATATTTATTAGCTTAACCAAACGGAATGATTCCTCCGGCGCGGCATAATCCGGCTGCCTTTCCTTCTCATCCACCTCGGCCAGGTCGCGCCGGCTGCCTCCCAATTCCCATCACCTCCTCCCTCCCACGACCCCGCGCCAATGCGTCCCACAACGCGCCGTGCCCGTCCGACGCACCATGGCGACCGAGACCCCGACCGCCTCCCCCGCCGCCCGCACCCTCTCCGCGGCCTTCGCCGACGACCGCCGCGGCGAGGCCAGGCGCCGGGCCGTGCCCGCCGGGCTCGTCAAGCTCATGCTCCACCGCTGGGGCGCCGCCTGCCTCCCCAAGAGCAGGGCCGCTCTCAGCGCCCGCGCCCGCGCCGCCACCCCGCCCCCGCAGACGCATACGCAGACCCGGCCGTCGTCCGCGTCGACGCCCCCGGCGGCGCAGGTGCCGGCACGCCAGGGCCACGCGGGCGCGGCGAATGTCGCCGCGAGGAGGCCTTTGAGGGAGAGAGAGGAAGCCGCCGCCGTCGCGGTCGCCCCAGCGCCGACGCCGACAGGATCCCAAGACAAGCCCTTGACGGCCGCCGGCGGTGGGAGCGGCGATACGGCCACCACCGTCGGGAGAGGAGCAAACATCTGGGTGAGGGTCCCGCGCAAGCGGACGTTGTCGCCGCAGGTGGACTCTCCTCAGCAGCTGTCGGTTGAATCGACGTCGCCGGAGGACAAGTATACGTGGGCGGAGAGGTACCGGCCCAGTGTGCTCGGGGAATTCATCTGCAACAAGGCCGTCGCCGACGAGCTCCACCGGCTGGTACAGATCACAAATTCCTCTATCACCTCTAGCACTGCATTATTTGAGCCAAGCATTGGAACAGAGTGATGAATCTACAGAATTCGATGAAATGCTCAACTGGGATTGAATTTTGTGATGGTTCCTGCATCCAGGTGACCGAACAAGAGTGCAACCATTTCATAATCGAAGGCGCGCAGGCGGTCGGGAAGAGAAGCATGGTGCTGGCCCTTCTAAGGGATGCTTTTGGTCCTCATAATCTCCAGGTCACCATACCAACTTATGCGCAAACTACGAGTTTATCCTAAGCTAAAACCTTTGGTGCTTCAAATTCAGAATGATGTCTGTATTTGACATTTCCGCATTTAACAGATAGAAGAACGCTCAAAGAGAATCGAGCTGAAGGTATGCGTAGTGACTTAGAACAGTGCCTTTTCTGATTGATTAAATCATCCGTGAGCAAGTTACAAAATGTAGCTTGCTCCACACTATATTTCTGGTGAACTGTTGACTGGTTTGATGCAGGGAGAAATAGCCAGACACATCGATGTGAAAGTCAAGATTTCAGGTCATCATGTGGAGGTAAACTTGGCTGATCTACATGGCTATGAGAATCATGTCATAACTACTTTGCTGAATGAATCGATCCTGCCATCAGACTCGATCTGCGATCATACTAACTGCAAAGGTACTACATGCTCATACAGTTTTGCCTCTCCTTTGATTGATAGTTCTGTCAGTCCAGACAGTAGTTTTTAACGGCTACCTGTTCTTGGTTGATATGAAACGGCATGTTAAAGTGTTAGTGGTTCATATATGCAGTGATTGTGGTCCACGACGCTGATAGGCTTTCGTCCGATTTTCAACATTATATCGGTTGGTTTTTGGGAAGGTATGCAGGTTGCAATAAAATCATCTTCTGCTGCTCTGATTCTTCAAACCTTGAGGCTGTGAAACATCTATGCAAGGTTGTCACACTTCAGCCACCTTCATTTGAGGAGGTACATTCAAATCCGGTCTGTTCATTACTTTATGGATGCTTATCTTCTCATTACAGTGCTGGACAATTTGATGAAAGATTATCTTCTCTTAGATGATCAAGGTTCTGGAGTTCATTGCTATAAAAGAAGGCATAGATTTGCCTCGCGGAATTGCCAGCAGAATTGCAGTGAGCGCGAGTAACAATCTCCGACAGGCAATACGTTCTTTTGAAGCTACATGGAAAGCAAAGTAAGCACACGGAACCCTCCTCCTTTTCATATTCTAATGGTATATCTTCGTAAGTATGGTCCAGCAGTCCAGCATAGCACCGGTCAATGTACTGTGCAAATGCTGCTGCCATGTTATGACTAAAAGTGATGATGCATTACCATAGAAATGGTTCCACACCATGATTCCATTCTCCTTTGGTTTATAAGTGTTTGCAAGTGCCAAATGAATTGGGTATCTGGTATGATATTAATCTTGAGTAATAGTACTGAATTTACAACTGGTCTGTGGGGGTGCATGTTTCATCCTTGTTATCATGCTTGCTTATTATGAGTGTCTATTCATTTTTTGCAACTATGGATGCTACTTTGCTTGTGCCAAATGAATTGGGTTTCCATATTGATAAACAGCTGCCTTAACAAACACAGCTATCCATTCATAGAAGGTCAACCTATTTTGACGGGATGGGAGGAAGAAATATATAATGTGGCCAAGAAAATCATGGAGGAGCCAAGTCCAAAGCAGTATGCTACCCTTTCACCGTGTTGTTTTCCAGTTCTGTGCGCATGAGCTTCTTTCTTCATCTTCACAACAAAAATAAATCTACTGATTCGACTTCTACACAGGCTGTATCTCATTCGAGGGAAGATCAGAAAAATGATTGAGCATAACGTGTCACCTTATTTCATTTTCCGTGTAAGCTCTGCTCTGCCTTACGCTGACATGGTTTAAGTGATTTGAAGAGCCGTGTTTGTCATTGCTCATTACTGTTCCCTTTTCCTTTTCCTTTTGAGATGCAGCACCTGGTTACTGAACTGAAAAGGGACAGGGATAAAAAATTTCAGAACAGCATCGATGAACTGGCATCCGAGTTGAACCATGTGAGCATATACTGATGAACAAGCATCTCCACTCTGATGTGATAGTTAGTTTTCATTTCCCAACTAGATTACCGTGTAGCATATACTGATGTTTGTGTTGTTTCTCTGCTTGCTTGTGGCTTGAGCAGTGTGCAGACCGCAAGTTTCAGAAAGAGCAACACAAAGAATACAGATCTCGGGATGAATCTTTGGATCTCAGTATAGAACAGTTTGCCGTGGAAGGCCATGACCAAGGGGAAGCCATCCAATACTTCATGAAGATTGAAGGTAAATGTTTTTTTTTATTTGGTTCACTTCTGAACTGTAGTCTACCGAAATAGCTGACCCTTACAAAACCATGGCAGAATTCACTGTGAGGTTCATGAGCTTCTACAGATCTTATCGTAGCGAAGAACTTGAGTAAAGGGGGTGTTCTATGAAGGGGGTGATCCACTCTCTCCATCGAGAAATCATCTCCAAGCATTGTTGCACTTTAGGTAAATAAGCAGTGACCTCTGCCTGCCTCTGAACCAGAGCACCTTATATGTTGCTCCACGTGTAAGATGAAGATAGACCCATGTGATCCGTGCGAACATATGATCACGCGCAGAACTTGGCATATGTGTGGAGTGGATTGTGACGGGCTCCAAATTGTAAAAATATCAACTTCATATTTGATAGTATATGAATATTATCATATTAGTCTTATAGAGTACATATATCATCTTCATGTCACTTGCCTTGTGTACTTTCTTTTTTTAGCAACGCCTTGTGTACTTTGTATTCTATTGCTCACAACGCAGCATGCCAAAGCAACATAGAGGTTGTAAGGGCCCGTTCGGAAGTTCGCTGGCTTCCCAAAGTGGCGCTGGTTTTTGCATAGGCCGGCCCATTTTTTTCGGGTTTCAACCAATCCGTTTTTTAGAACCTTCCCTGAACTCGTTTTTTTTTTCTTTCGGTTTTTTCTTCCTTTTTCTTTTATCGTTTTTCTGTTTTCTTTTCTTTTCTATTTTCCCTTTTTCATTTTTATTATTTGTTTTTTCAATTTGCGAAAATATGTTAAATTCTTGAACATTTTTAAAATTCATTAAAAAATAATTCGAAATCATGAACACATTTTTTACAAATTCGTGAACATTCTTTTAAATAAAGGGCAGCCCGGTGCACGTAGCTCCCGTTTGCGCAGGGTCCGGAGAAGGGTCCGACCACTTTGGGTCTATAGTACGCAACCATCACTTCGGTATGGCATGTCCTATAAATTCATTCAACTTCTCCTTCCGTTCTTTTAGGAGCTGGGTTTCCGGTGCTCCACGAAAATACACTGGTTGGGGACGGCTCGGTGAAGCTGGCTTCCAGGAGCTGGAGCGTTCGGGGTGGATTCTTCACGGATTATTATATTCAGCCCATAAAGATCCATCTCTCACTGTTTTTTATTTTTAGAAAATCTCTCATTGTTCTTTATTCTTCAGAAAATCTCTCACTGTTATATACTAGGCGCAGAAAAAAAAAACTGGGTCTAACTCCAAAGCATGGGCTACTTGGACTATTGCGTACGTGGGCTGAAAGCATTAAGCCTATATAATGGGCTTGGGCCATGCGTACTATGCACAACTAGCCGACCAGCCAGGGATCCAGAATCTCTCTCCATCGACTCCACTTTCGAGCAATGGGGAGCGAACCGCCGCCGCCGCCGCCGCCGTCGGGGGCTGCGCCAGCAGCGAAACCCCCGTCGAACCCCTCCACGGCCACCACCACCCTCGCTACCGCCGCCGACGGAACCACCACCATATCCTCGCTCGGCCAAGACCAGCTTCTCGAGATCTTCCTCCGCCTGCCCAACCTGCCGGCGCTCGTCCGCGCGGCGCTCACCTGCCGTTCCTGGCTCGGCGCCGTCCGTTCCTCCCCGTCCTTCCGCCGCCTCTTCCGCGCCATCCACCCGGCGCCCCTCCTCGGGATCTTCCTCAAAGTGGACGACGATACCGCCCCCTCGTTCGCCCCCCTGCGCCGCTCGGATCCCGTCGTCACCGCCGCCCTCCGCCGCGGCGACTTCTTCCTCACCTCCCTCCCGCTGGACGACGGCTGGACTGTCACGGACTGCCGCGACGGTTACATCCTCCTGTGGAATACTTTCTGGGCCGTGGCTGCGGTGAACCCCATGACCTGGGCCGTGGACGTCATCTCGTTCCCGGACGATGTCGCGGATGGGAGTCTCCGCGATTTCGCCTTCATTGGTTTCCACCTGCTGTCTTCCGAGGAGAATCCCCGGTCGTTCCGCGTGGTCTGCGTCTGCGCGGACGTGTCCAGGGTTCGTGCCGCCGTCTTCTCGTCAGCGACGAGGGGTTGGGTCGTCCACCCGTGGGTGGAGATCGGTGGTGACAACAGCCTCAAGTACGGTGCAGGCACGCTGGTGGATGGCTCCGTTTACTGGCCTTTCTATGGCGAAGCACACATGATCAGGATCAACACAGCCACCATGGATGTCTCCTCCGTGGATCTACCCTCACAGACGATTATTGATTACTGGCAAGACGACTTCATGGTTGGGGATACCAAGGATGGAGGACTTTGCATGGTCCATGCATCTGATGATTTTCTCCTCCATGTTTGGATCCGTAGTGTGGACAGTGATGGGATTGGGATTTGGGCGCGGCAGAACACACTCTCTTTCAGTGCAGAAATTGATCGGGTCACTCGGGGCTTGGACGGCCAAGTCAGAGTTGTGCAAGTCAGGTCTGGATGTGTCTACTTGTCCATGACACGCATAACCCCCGCCGGCACACAGCGCACCTGGTTCTTCTACCTTTCATTGGAGACCATGGAGATCGAGTTACTAATCCACGGGACATTCGATGACTGTGCCTTTCCGTATATTATGGCCTGGCCTCCTTGTTTGATTGGTGATGATGGATGCAGTACTGGACATGAAGTTGAAGCTTCTTCTCGCTGAAGTCTGCACTTGTTTGCCATACCAGGAAATGAATGAATGGGATTTTTTTGGGTATGAGCTTTTAGCATTATTAATTACTACTTTGCTGGTGATGCAAAATAATACCTACTTAGTTGGCATTGAAAACTGGAAGATCATGCCTTTCTATCTTAATAAATACTAGTGGCTATGCTCATAGATAGAAACCTTTAGATGCTTGATAACCACTGATACGTACAATTCTGGAGCTAATGAATTTATGGAAGATTGGATTTTCATCATCTGCTGCAAACTTTCTATCGAATACTGCTATGTTGCATTTGCTGCTAGGCCCCATTGACCAATCTGTTTCTACTGTTTGTGTTTGTGTTCTCTCATTTATCAAGAGAAAAGCACATCACTGCTAGCTCTGGAAAGTAATCATAATAATCTTTGAATATAATTAACTTTCAGATATGCATCTGTGACTAACAAGAATCCCTTTATGCATATTACTTTTTTTTAACATCACAATCCCTTCATCTTTGAGGATGCAAATTTGCTTGTTTTCCAAAAAAAATCCACTGCACAGTCTCTTAATTTTTGAGGATATGTTTTTCAACCTTTGCTGTTCTTTGTTGCGCGCACAGCTAATAATAAATTGGCTTTTAAGTGCCCGACTATTTTCTTCTTCTTCTTATCAATATGTTCCCGACCTAATTTTTATGGTGGCTTAGTTGCGACTTGTTACACTTGTATTTCAGTTCATAATGTTAGCCAGTTGGTCCCTTACTTGACTAGATATCGGAGAGTTCTGAAAGTTGTTATTGTTTGTTGCATTCTTTCTGCATCTGCTGCATCTCGGTGCTACTGTTTTGTTCTACATTTACTGCTACTTACGTTCAGATTTTTAAAATGCAAGTGTCAACCATGTTCAGTTTCTCCCAAGTATTTTTGACGGGCAACGGCAGGAGCTCTGCCTATTTCATTAAAGGAAGGGGGAAAAACTGTACAGGGACTGGGAGACCAGTGGAGAGCAAAAAGAAGAAAAGGAAGAGGAAAAAAGAGGGGCCTAACAGAGGATTACTCGCAAAGAATAGGGCTCGCTACAGCTATGTCATCTCTAATCAGGCAAACAACATCCTCAGCCTTGGCCTCCTTCCCCTCGAAGATTCTCCTGTTTCGTTCTTTCCAAATGTGCCAAATTGTGTAGACCGCCATCAAAATTTTCTTCTTTGCGTCCTTGTGTCTGATGTTCCTCGAGATTTTCTTCCACCACCCGTTGACAGAGGTACAACGCAGGGCGATCGCAGAACCATGAGGGTGAGAGGAATGGAAAGCAAACCAGACCTCTTTGGCGAAGGGGCACGTCAAGAAAAGGTGGCTAACCGATTCAATTTCCTGATCGCACAAGGAGCATCGATCATTGTGCGGCCAACCACGAGCAAGCAGCCGGTCAGCCGTCCAAACTCTATTCTGTAGGATTAACCACAGAAAGAATTTGATTTTGCCTTCTGATTTGACCTCCCAAACCCTCTGGAGCAGCGGGTTCTGAATCTGACCAAAGAATTGCACAGCATAGGCGGAGCTAGCAGAGTAGGTTGCGTTTGCTGTAACAGTCCAGGAGATTTTATCAGGAACCGTACTGAGCGAAACCGTCTGCAAGGCAGACCAAATGGTTTTCCTGGTCAGATTCAGAACCGTACTGAGCGAAGATGCTGGTCGAGAAGGGAGGCGGAATTGATGCGCTGAAGACCCCTCATCCATCGATTTTCCTGGACCCCATCTTTGACAGAGATCTTCTTTCTAAAGGCAAGCTTGAACAGGTCCGGCGCGAAAACCTTCAGGGAGCAGCTCAGAAGCCATTTATCATTCCAGAAGGAGATTTTTTCTCCATTGCCCAACTCGAGCTTCGTGCAAGCCGCAAACAGAGCTCTGTCAGCCGCATCACAAGGCACATGCAGCCCCTTCCAAGGCCTAGCAAGGTCGTCCCATTCGAACCAAAGCCACCTTAATCTCAAAGCTCTGCTAAAACGCTCAAGGTCTTTGATCCCTAAGCCACCATATTCTTTGGGAGAGCACACCTTTGTCCAGTTGACAAGACACTTGCTGCCGTGAGCCTCATCTTCCCCGCACCACAGAAAACTTCTCCTTATGCGGTCAATCTTTTTAAGCAAGCACTTGGGTGGTTGGAAAATGGTGAACAGGTAAACTGTGAGTGCTGAAAGGACCGAGTTAACCAGCTCCAGTCTGCCTTTCCGGGACATGAGTTTCCCCTTCCAAGGTTTAAGCCGCGCAGCAAACTTATCTAACAGCGGTTGCAGCTCTATCCGCCTCGGGGAACGGATGTTTAGGGGAAGACCAAGGTATTTGCACGACAGGGCCCCCAACTTCCTACCGAAGGACGCCAAGATATCTGAAAGTATCAGGTTGTCGCAACAAATTGGGTAGGCGATGCACTTGTCAAGATTGATTCTCAAACCTGAGATCGAGCCGAAGATGTTCAGGAGGCCCATCAGCACCTGAATCTCACTGGCCACGGGGTTGAGAAACAGGGCTGCATCGTCGGCGTAGAGACTAGTTCTCATCTTGGCGGCGTGGTGCAGAACAGCAGACAGAAGCCCGTGGTCCGTGGCAATAGCAAATAGCCTCTGCAAAGGCTCGAGAGCAAGAATGAACAGCATGGGGGCTAGGGGGTCGCCCTGCCGAAGCCCCTTCCTGTGGTGAATAATTCTTCCCAGCATCCCATTAAGCAGAACCCTTGACGAGGAGGAGCCAAGGATGAGAGCTATAAGATCACGCCAGCGTTGACTGAAACCAAAGGCCCGAAGCACCTCGAGAAGATAATCCCAATTGACAGAATCGAAGGCCTTCGCGAAATCGAGCTTCAGAAACAGCAGGGGCTTCTTTTTCAAATGAGCTTCCTTGACAGTATTTCTCACATAAAGGAAGTTGTCTTGGATAGATCTTCTTTTAATAAAGGCGCTCTGCGAAGCTGACACAAGGTGCGGCAGATCAGCGGCTAATCTCGTTGCCAGAAGCTTTCCCAAGATTTTAGCAATGCTATGCATCAGGCTGATCGGGCGAAAATCAGAGTGAGAGGTGGCAGCTCCGTTTTTTGGAATGAGGACAATGTGCGCAGAATTAAGCAATCTCCAATAGTCCCCTTTAAGCAAAAGCATCTGGTTGATGGCGGCCAAGAGATCGGATTTCAGAGTCTCCCAACAGGCCAGGTAGAAGGCACCGATGAAACCGTCGGGGCCGGGAGCTTTTTCACTGTGAAGATCAGCAACAGCCGCGCCCACTTCCTCCAAACTGGCAGGAGAGTCCAGGTGGGAAAGATCTTTGGTGGGCAGCCCCAGAGCCCCCCAATTGAAGGTGAAGCTGCGGCGGCCCGAGCTCCCCAGCAGGCCGTTGAAGTGCTCAAAAAGCACCTTAGCTTTGTAAGAGTGGTCATCCACAGCCACGCCCCCATGAGGTTTCAATGAAGGGATGAAATTTTTTCTGCACCTTCCGTTAGCCTGAAGGTGAAAGAACTTGGAATTTGCGTCGCCAAATTTGATCTTAGTGACTCTGGAACGCTGCCTCCATTTAATCCTGTCAAGGGCGGCGAACCCCAGTAACTTGTTCTTGATGGAGGATCTGAAGGTCCGTTCTTCTGCAGTTAACTCCCTCTCTTCTTGAGCAAGATCCAACTGAAAAAGGATCTCGTTTGCCAGCAGCTCTTTAAACCTGCGATTGAAACGCTCCTTTTTGGCCCATCCCTTTAGAGCACGGCCGGCCCGAGAGAGCTTGATGTGCAAAGTTTTGATGACGTCATTGGAGTGGACGGGCTTTGCCCAGGAGGTCGACACAACCTGGGAGAAACCATGCATGCGCAGCCATCCACACTGAAATCTGAACCCACGGAAGTGCCGAGCTTCCAGGTTCTGCAGGATCATGGGGCAATGGTCGGAGATGCTCGTGGAGGCCAGGGTCAGATGACAGTGGGGATATCGCAGCTCCCCGTCCTTGGTGCAAAGCACACGATCAATTTTGGTGTGCACGGTGTTCTCCCGCTCGTTGGACCAAGTGAACATCCTGCCAGAGAGAGCAATCTCCCGCTGCTCAAGATCATCAATCATCTTTCTGAAACGGCCCATCATCCTGAGGTTGACCTTGTCATTGCTCTTCTCTGAAACTTTGCAAATGAGATTGAAATCTCCGGCCAAGAGCCAATCAGAGGACACCCTAGCCTTGCAGGTCCTAAGCTCCTCCATGAACAAAACCTTGTCAGCATCTAACTGAGGACCATAGACCACCGTCAGGGACCAGGAAGAGTTGGAGGTTTGGTCGATAACCGTCCCGGTGATGAAATGCGATCCCGAGGCCAGATGGTCCAGAGAGATGGTGAAGCCCTGAGCCACGGCAATCAGAATCCCCCCTCTGGTGCCCTCGGCATCCTTGGCAATGAAACTGTCGGAGAACTTGCAGCCCAGGCATTCGGCAACAAGATTCTTGTCCACCGCGGCCAACTTAGTCTCTTGGAGACACACAATGTTGCAAGCCAAATCGCAGACGAGATTATGCACCGTTCGTCTCCGAGCCGGGTTGTTGAGCCCTCTGACGTTCCAATTCAGCAGTTTTGGATCCATAAAAAACAAGGCAGCTCAGGTCGGGCCAAAGAGGTAGCCGTAGGCAAGACGGTGCAGCGAACGCAAGCCAAAGACAGCAGTAAGGTCATCTCAGACGGGCACCAGCAGCAACTCAACTCGCGCAACATCATACAGACAGGCAACAGTACACTGACTGACCAAATCAATAGCAACACCCTGACGGACAGCAAACTACAGGCAGGAAAGCACTGACCATAGCGACCAGCAGAACACAGACCATAGCAACCTAGCGACATGGAAGTAGGATGCATCGGGGAACCAGAGCAGCTCGGAGCAGGCCAACCGAGAAGAACCACCATCAGGCAGCGATGAGGCTCGCGGATCCCTTCTTGGGACCCAAGGAGGAGGCGTCCAGCATCGCCGAAACAACGCCCATGAAGAGGGGGCTCAGGGGCTTCTTGTACATGTCGGCGTACTTCTTCAGGGCGTCGTCCGTGGTGGCCTCCGCCTCAGTGACGAGGCCATTCTTCTTCATCAGCACGAGCTTGACCTTGTCCATCGTTGCCAGCCCCGCGGTCGATTTTGCGGCCAGGCGGCCGCTATGGCGGGCGGGCGGGGCGGGCGGGGCGGGCGTCTCTGATGCGGGCTGCGGGGGCGGGGGCGGGCGGGTGGGAGGGGACGAGGTCCTAGCCGGGGGACGGGAGCGGAGCAGGGGTGCGGCGGTGGGGGAAATGAGATGGGAGACGAGGTAGGTCAGCGCCGCCGCCCCACCCGTATCCCCGCAGCTGAGGATGTCGAGCAGGCCAGGCCTGGCAGAGAAAGGGCTGCCCCCCTCTCCATCGGTGGTGGTGAGAGGCCCGAGGGGAGGCCCAGCCGCAATCGCGCCCGACCCAGAGGGAACGAGTGGAGGCCTATCCGAAGGCAGCCAATCTAGGCCCAGGATGTCCCCCACCGAGCGCTCGGCCGCACCAGCATCGCCCGTGCCCGTCATTGGTTGCAAGGGCAGCGCCATGTCCATGCAAGTGCCCACTAGAGGGGCGTGGTCAAACCTGGTCTCTGAGCACTGGCCCACCTCGAACTGACTAGTGGGCAAAAAGGAGAGGGCAGGGGTAGCCGGGGTAGGAGGCAGGCGAAAGGTTTCCCCTTCTGGGATCGGCATCGGGGCCTGCGTCCAGGCCAACGTCAGGCGCCGCAGGATGGCCCACCGGTGCAGGGCTTTCATGCAAAAGGAAAGTTGCATGGCCTGGATCATCAGCTGCTCGACGTAAAGAGCCCTCCTCCGAGCCCGGCATTGGTAGCCGAGAAGAGCTCAGCGTACACGCCGAGGCAGGCAGACAAGCAGCCTGTGCCGCGTGGTCCTCTGGCGCTTCGATAGTGGGGCCACCCTCGTGACCACGCCTACCAGGGACGAAGCAGGCCGCCAGCGAGGGGCGCCCATCCCCGTCAGTGGCCGCCGGCCTGGCGTCCCACCTCGAACGTCGCGCATTTCCACGAGGGCTTCCGCCAAACTGACTGCTCCCGCCGTTGCCACCTCCGTCTCCGCCACCGCCAGGGAAGTGCAGTCGGGAGTGCACAGGACCCCGGGGCCGCGCCGGAGGGAAGTGGCCATCTTCATAGTCCAAGTTCCAATTGTAGCGCCATTTGGTGACCTCGGAGCCGGAGGGCGAGCCGTCGGACGGGATCCCGCTGACGCCGCTGTGGGAGTTGGCGAAACTGTTGGGGCTGCAAGCCGGCGTGGGGTGATAGTCGTGAACCCAGTCCAGGTGAATGAGGACGGGGTGAGCCAGCATCTTCACCGGCCCAGAGTGGGTTGGCATCTCCGCGAAAATGCCCAACTCCGGGAAGTGCGGCTCCGGGGAGGGCACATCCGCCGGTTCTTCCAGGTACAGGGTTCCCTTGGTGGCGAGCCTGTTGACGTCACGCATCCAAACCCACAGCTTGAAGGTTGAAGCAGGTGGATTCTTCTTCGCGCTGGCAGGCATGATCGACCTCGTCGAAGAGGACCTCACCGGTGAAGAGGGAGGAGACAGAGGCCCACTCCCAATTGCTCTTCGGCACCCCCTCCAAGCAGACGCGGACTCTGTAGCGCAGCTGCGCCGCCGTAGCCAAGCGGAACCTGGTCCAAGGAAGGACGCTGAAGGCGACAGGCCCGAGCACGAGCGGCCCTGCACCGCGAGGACCTGGGCGCGCACGAAGGGATCGGCAAACCTGAAGATCATCGTCCCACGTCCCTTCCAGGCCACGTCGATGCCGTCCTCGGCGTCCTGGAACCGGAGCGCCAGAGCGCGCTTGACGTCGACCAACATCAAGTGTGGGCAGTTGCCCACCACCACCGCAACGACCACATGTCGGAGGAGCGCGTGCTCGGCCGCAGCCACCGACGAGGAGCGAGGAGCGAAGGCCGTAACCGGGCCACGGCAATCTCCCCCCGGCGCCTCCATGGCAGTGAACTTGGGCGAGGAGAGCGCGACGTCCCGGCGGGGCCTGGCAACAGCGGCTGGGCGGAGGGCGGGTGGGAGCGGGGGGAACGACGTCGACGGAGGGGGTGGGGTAGCGCCACGGGAGGGTGGTGGAGGTGGAGGCTTGGAGCACCAGCGAGCCTTGTGCCCAATCTCACCGCAGAGTAGGCACTTGGCCGGATTGCGGCAATCAGCGATGCGGTGGTTTGGAGATAAGCAGCGGAAGCACTTCCCTCTGGCCTTCTTACGTAGGAGCTGCAGGAAACGGAGGTCGCCGTCGCGCTGGCCATGCCTGGGCTTGGAGTTAAAGCCCTTCTTCTTTCCACCCACCAACTGCCACCCGTCGTCTTCAATGCGCCCCCCAGCCCGGCCATAACTCGAGGGGGCAGAGATCTCAAAGCGGATGCGCATGCGGGGAGGGACCGCCAGGTCTTGGGGAGCAGCGCGGGCAGGGGGATCTGCCGCCCGCGAGGTGGTAAGCACGTCCCTGTACAAGAAGATCTTGGGCGAGTCGCCAGGTCTCAGCGGCGGGGGAGGGGGTGTGTTCTTGCGTCGTCCCCGTTCTACACCCCCTTCGGACGGATGCTTCGCCGAAGCGGCATTCACGCCATCTCCTTTCAGGAAAATGGGGGCACACCGCGGCGCGGCTGCCCGCGTTGGCGGCGCTCGCGAGCAACAGCAGGTGCGCAGGGTGGCTTCTCTAAGCGCGGTGTGTGGCGGCCCGACTATTTGGCGGCGGCGGCGGACACGGTTGGCCGCCACATGGAGGTGCTCCGAGAGGCGGTTTTCTCCCAAGTATAAGGCTCACCTCATTGCAAGAAAGCTGTTATTGTTTCTTAGCAGAGTAGAATTGCACAAGTTACATCCTGAAGCAGTGCACCGAGTAGAAACTCGCACAAGGTTAACACATTGCTTTTGTGATGCAACAGCAGCAGGGAGATTTGTGTTTTTGCGAGTAGTGCACCGAGGGGAATTTGCGGGCGGCAAGTCGCCGTTGTGCTTGGCATCGAATGTATTACTTCTGTTGGCTGCTCATGAGGAAAGTTGGGAATCAATTGCATTTGTTGTGATCGATTTGTACAAAAAGATACTTGCTTTATCAATGTATTGCCTCGAGTAGTGGTCAGTGCTCAGAATGATACAGTGAGTTTGCCTATCATTTCAGAACATTCAGCAACTGATCCTTTATCTCTTCTCCGGTTATTTACTCGAGTTCAAGTTTCAGTATGTTGTATTCAAGTAGTTCAACATTTTCTAGCAAACATTTCAGATTGGGTACAGACGGGTTCAGGGGAGTAAGCGATTTCACTCGCAGAGATGTGAATTTGCGGGAAATCTCACCTATGCATCTTGTGATAGACGGGAAATCTTAGGGAGTGTATGTCAGGTGATACGGGAGCTGCTCAGCTTCTCTGCCATTGGATCGTAGTTCAGGGTAGGTGTGACGCCCCTGACCCGACCGTGCACTAACCATACACGCAAATGCGCACGATCAAGCCTAGGGACTCACGGGAAGATATCACAACACAACTCTAGACACAAAATAAAACAATACAATCTTTATATTAAAAGCCAGGGGCCTCGAGGTCTCGAATACATAAGCTCGAGTTACACAAGCGTCAGCGGAAGCAACAGTATCTGAGTACAGACATAACTAAACAAGGATGCCTTAAGAAGGCTGAGCAAAACAACGACAGCTAGATCGAAAAGGCGCAGGCCTCCTGCCAGGGAGCCTCCTAAACTACTCCTGGTCGTCGGTCTTCACGTAGTAGTAAGCTCCGTCGGGGTGGTAGTAGTCGTCGACGGGGTCAGCTGGCTCCAGGGCTCCGTCATCTGATCGCAGCAATCGGGTAGGGGGGAAAAAGGTAGCAAAGCAATCGTGAGTACTCATCCAAAGTACTCGCAAGACTTACATCAGATCTATGCTAAGTATGCATCGGTATCAAAAGAGGGGGCTGTATTTGTGGACTGGACTGCAGGAATGCCAGAATAGAGAGAAGGCCTAGTCTATCGAAGACTAGCATCTTACAGCATCTTGCAGCATTAGAAGAGTGTAGATTAACAACATAACATAAAGTAATAAGCATGTAGTGGCAAAGCCTAGGGATCCTTCCTCGACTCCCTGCGAGAAAGCGAACCCGGAGCTTACAATTAATTAACATGTATCTAGTTCAAGTTGTAGTAGATCGGGATACAACACTAAGCGTCCTGTTACCGTGGACACGGCTATTCGAATAGATAATCTTCCCTGCAGGGGTGCACTACTGTTACCCAACACGCTCGATTAACTCTGGCCGGACACACTTTTCTAGGTCATGCCGGCCTCGGCTGATCGACACGACGTAGTCCTACCTAGGCTCAGCAGAGAGGTCCCCGCTGGTCTACATCCTAAGTGCTCAGGGGTCTTGGGCCCATCGCCCTTCGCACTCCGGGTCGTTGTGAGGACGGTGGATACCAGCACCACCTCTGCCTGGATGGCGCGATCCGACCGTGCCACAATGTTGAACTGGACGTCTGACAGAGCTTTCGGCTGATACATACGACGCCGAGGGCCCCATTAAACCATTATCCCGCGTGGTGGTAGTGCGTATAGGCCAGTGGCCAACTCAGATCAAATACCCAAATCCGTTAGTGAATTATTAGGAGCTCGCGGAAACAAGCAGAGACTCACGGTCATGTGACCCCATCGCCCCGTCTCGTGGACTTACGGCAAGGGCTGAGAATGCCCGGCCGTGCCACGTATTCATCTCGCGGGTACTCTCATGGTCAACCCGTCTCCACATCACTCGCGGGTACCCCTCGGGGTCGACCTGACTTTATCAAGTATCGGTAGTAAGGCCAAGGTACCCGTGTGTCCATAACATTAAGATGGAATCCGAGGAATCACTCTCGTTGGATTCCCACTCGATGTATCCGTCAAGGTGAACCCGGAGGAATCACCCTCGTTGGATTCACTCTTGCGGAGTTACACGACAGAAGCTTTAACGGAAGTGGTGAAAGAGGAATCACCCTCGATAATCCACCACCGACTAGCTGTACTACAGAGTCCACATCGGGAGTGAGATAAGAGGTATCACCCTCGGCACTCAATAGTAGCTCTGCGGAGTCGAGCAACTTAGGGGGGTGTGCGGTGATGTGCTGGTCTCTGACTGTCGATCACATCGATCGGGCACTGGAACAAAGCGGGGCAATTAGGACAAGGAAGAGGGGCCACAGATGGTTCACTACCAAGCTACACTAAGCATTTAGGATATCAGGTAAAGTATCAATAGCAGTTTACAAAAACAGGCTATGCATCAGGCTAGGATCAATCAAAAGCAGTAGCAAATTCTAAAGCAAGCAGGAGGGAGAAAGAATAGGTGATATAGGCATGCTCAAGAGGGTTTACTTGCCTGAAAGCTCTGCGGCAAAAGAGGGGTCGTCGACGGAGTAGCAGTCCTTCGGGGCAGCGTCGGTCTCGGGGGCTACAGGATAAGAAGAGGGGGAAGAAATAATAAATAAAAACAATCAAATGCAACACAGTGCATAGCATGGCAAAATGCAGTGTTGGTGGTGATCTAATGCACTGCTACATGTCGCAGACGAAGCGGGAAAACATCTGGGATAGTTTCCCGGCCTTAGGCAGTATTCGGTATACTGAACCGGAGGGAAGGTTCCATGTTCAGATAGTTAGGAGTGATGGTCAAGCATTTTGACCACATATTCGGATTTGTCCCATTTTTCTGATCAACTTTCATGTAGAAAACTTTTCGATCCGAGCTACGGTTTATTTTCTATGATTTTTCAAAGATTTAAACAATTTCTGAAATTTCTGGAATTATTCTTAATTACTAAATTCGCATTATCCAAAACAGTGGCTGATGACGTCAGTATGATGTCAGAGTGACGTCAGCAAGTCAATCCCCGTTGTTCCAGGTCAAACCTGACAGCTGGGTCCCACTAGTCAGTGACAGTGAGCTAATTAGGGGTTAATTTAAACTAAACATGGTTAATTAGGGAGTGGGCCCCACATGTTAGCGTCTAATCTAATTAACAGATTAATTTTAATTAAAAACCAGTGAATTAAGTGGGTGGGGCCCGCATGTCAGTGGCATAGTGCTGCCACGTCAGCGCATTGACCGGTCAGCGCGGTCAACTGGGGCCCATGGGCCCACTGGTCAGTGACCCAGGGGGTGCTAGCGTGGCCGCCACGTCGGCGGTGGCCGGCGACTCGCCGCCGGCGACGCTGAAATGCGGCGGAGGGCACGGGCTAGCGGCGGGATTCGGCTACGAGCGGCCGTTTCGAGCGCGGCCGGTGCCGTTCCGAAAGCTCTGTCAGACGTCCAGTTCAGCATTGTGCCACAGTCGGATCGCGCCATCCAGGCAGAGGTGGTGCTGGTATCCACCGTCCTCACAACGACCCGGAGTGCGAAGGGCGATGGACCCAAGACCCCTGAGCACTTAGGATGCAGACCGACGGGGACCTCTCTGCTGAGCCTAGGTAGGACTACATCGTGTCGATCAGCCGAGGCCGGGCATGACCCAGAAAAGTGTGTCCGGCCAGAGTTAATCGAGCGTGTTGGGTAACAATAGTGCACCCCTGCAGGGAAGATTATCTATTCGAATAGTCGTGTCCACGGTAACAGGACGCTCAGTGTTGTATCCCGATCTACTACAACTTGAACTGGATACATGTTAATTAATTGTAAGCTTCGGGTTTGCTTTCTCGCAGGGAGTCGAGGAAGGATCCCTAGGCTTTGCCACTACATGCTTATTACTTTATGTTATGTTGCTAATCTACACTCTTCTAATGCTGCAAGACGCTGCAAGATGCTAGTCTTCGATAGGCTAGGCCTTCTCTCTATTCTGGCATTCCTGCAGTCCAGTCCACAAATACAGCCCCCTCTTTTGATACCGATGCATACTTAGCATAGATCTGATGTAAGTCTTGCGAGTACTTTGGATTAGTACTCACGGTTGCTTTGCTACCTCTTTTTCCCCCTACCCGATTGCTGCGATCAGATAACGGAGCCCTGGAGCCAGCTGACCCCGTCGACGACTACTACTACCCCGACGGAGCTTACTACTACGTGGAGACCGACGACCAAGAGTAGTTTAGGAGGCTCCCAGGCAGGAGGCCTATGCCTTTTCGATCTAGATGTCGTTGTTTTGCTCAGCCTTCTTAAGGCATCCTTGTTTAGTTATGTATGTACTCAGATACTGTTGCTTCCGCTGACGCTTGTGTAACTCGAGCTTATGTATTCGAGCCCTCGAGGCCCCTGGCTTGTAATATAAAGCTTGTATTATTTTATTTTGTGTCTAGAGTTGTGTTGTGATATCTTCCCGTGAGTCCCTGGGCTTGATCGTGCGCATTTGCGTGTATGGTTAGCGCACGGTCGGGCCGAGGGCGTCACAGTAGGCTGCTTGTCCCACAAAATTAACACTAGCTGTAACCGCAAATCCGCCACACTTTCATCCTTTGCTTGTTCCTGGGGAAAAACGTGTCAGTCTACTGCAGTCTTCTTCCTCCCGTACCTGTCAACCTGCCCTCCGGCATACCGCCTCCGCCCCTTCTTCAGCGCCGGCGACCACCTCGCACCACCACAACCTCTAGCTTGTTCCTGGCTTGGCAACGCCGCGACCCTTGCAAAATACCCCATTGGCATTTTCAGGAAACCAACGTTTACCGAACATGTCATAGCAAAAAGTTGATGATTTCAAATTCAATGAAATCATGGGGTTTTGCCGTCTCATCATCGATTTTTTGGGGAGCATTCTATATGTTGCTCCACCTTTCGTGTAAGATGAAGACATACCTGTGTTATCTGTGTTGTCTGTGCGAATGTATGATCACACACAGAACTTAGCATATGTGTGGAGTGGACTGTGATGGGCTCCAAATTGTAAAAATATGAACTTCATATTTGATAAGTAGTATATCAATATTATCATATTATACTATTATAGAGAACGTATATCAGCTTCATATCACTTTGCCCTGTGTACTTCGTATTCTATCACTCACAACGCAGCATTCCAAAGCATCATAGAGGTTGTAAGTGTACTGATTTTGTAGCCATATTTGCTTGCTTATTACTTTTTGGGACATTCTGTTCCCTCAACATTTAACATGCAAATACCCATCTGGTTTGATATTTTATCACGACCTGATGATTATATTCATTCAGCCCATAAAGTTTCTTCTGTCACTGCAAAAATTCTTTAGTTGAGAAGACCTCCCACTGTTTTTTTTTAGAAAATCTCCCACTGTTATATACTCCCTCCATCCCCAAATAGATGATGCATAAATTGAGTATAAAAATCAATGATTTTTAAGTTTGACCAAACATATATAAAAAATATGGAGATAAAAAATATCAAATGAATATCAATATATCCATTGTTAGATATAATTTCATAATTTCCGCAAAAAATGATATATTTTCATAATTTATTTGGACTACTATTGCGTACATGGGCTCAAAGCATTAATAAGCCTATAATGGGCTTGGGCCATACGTACCATACAGAGAACTATAACCAACCGTATCCAGAATCTCCATCCACTTCACTATTGACCGAGTCTCGAGCAATGGGGTGCTAACTGCCGCCGCCGCCGCCAGCAGTGAAACCTCCGTCCATCCTCTCCACGGCCACCACCACCACCGCCATCCACACTACCACCGCCGACGGAACCAGCACCATATCCTCCCTCGGCCAAGACCAGCTCCTCGAGATCTTCCTCCGCCTGCCCAACCTGCCGGCCCTCGTCCGCGCCGCGCTCACCTGCCGCTCGTGGCTCGGCGCAGTCCGCTCCTCCCGGCCCTTCCACCGCCACTTCCGCGCCCTCCACCCGGCGCCCCTCATCGGGATCTTCCTCGAGACTGGCGGCATCTCCATCCCATCCTTCATCCCCGTGCGCCGCTCCGACCCAGACGTCGCCGTCGCCCTCCACCGCGGCGACTTCTTCCTCACCTCCCTCCCCGCGGAGGACGACGCGTCCCCGAGGTGGAACGTCGCCGACTGCCGCCACGGGTACGTCCTCCTCTGGGACATGTTTGATGAGGGGCTCGCTGCTCTCAACCCGATCACCTGGGCCCTCGACCACCTCCCGCTGCCTCCCGCCGACGATATCAGGGCGGAGACCCGAGGCGACTTCGCCATACTTGGTTTTCACCTCTTGTCGTCCGACGAGACCCCACCGTCGTTCCGCGTGGCCTGCGTCTGCAAGGATGGGTCTAGGGTTCGTGCCGCCATCTTCTCGTCGGAGACATGGGACTGGGTCATCCACCCGTGGGCGGAATTGGAAATCGGTGGAGACAGCAGCCTAAAGTTCAAGACTGGTTCGGTGGTGGATGGTTCCGTTTACTGGCCTTGCCATGGCCAAGGATGCATGGTGAGGATCAACACTGCCACCATGGATATCACCACTGTGGATCTACCCTCTGAGGTGAAGGTGGATGGGTACAATTTCAAGGCTGGAGAGGCCAAGGATGGTGGACTCTGCATCGTCTATGCATCTGATGATTTCGTCCTCCATGTTTGGATCGACGGTGTGGACGGTGATGGGATTCAGAGCTGGATACCGCACAAGACAATCTCTTTGCGCCCTGAGATGCGCCGCGTTACTAGGGGCTTGCTGGGAGACCTCAAAGTTGTGCAAGTTAGGGATGGATACGACTACTTATCAACCACAAGTATGTCCCCTGTTGGCCTACTCTGCTGCTGGTTTTTCTCCCTTTCCTTGGAGACCATGAAGCTTGACTTACTGATTCAGGGGAGGTATGATGGTCGTGGCTATCCCTACTTTATGGCCTGGCCTCCTTCTTTGGTTGGTGATGATGGACCTCAACTTGAAGGTTCTTACAGAAGTATGTAGTTGTCTGCCATCGCGTATGAGGAAATGAGTGAAAGTTCATATCCATTATCAAATACTTTGGAGGTGCATTAGAATATCTAGATGGCATTGAAAATTGGAAAGATCGTTTCTTCTATCTTCACTTGCTGTAGCTAATGAGTTGTTCACATAGAGATATTCGGATCAACTGAAATATTGGTACGATGCTGGAGCTAATGAGTTTTATGGAAGTTTAAGTTTTCTTCTGCTGCATACTTTCTGTGGAATAAATACTGCTATGTTGCATCGGCTGCTGGGGCTTATTAACCAATTTGCGCCGTTCATTTCTTGAGAGAAACCAAGACTCCTAGTTCCTACTTTTGTGCCTGGAAAATTAAGTATAATAACCTTTGATAAATTGAATCATTGGACATGCATCTGTGCTACCAACAAGGAATCCCTTTATACATACTACCTTTTACTAGCAAGATCTGCTAATTGTCTGATAACAACTTGCTTGTGGCTTGTTATGCATATATCTTTTTGGTGGCTTAGTTGTGACTTGCTATAAGTTGCATTTTGGTTCGCAATATTAATTAAGCAGTTGATGTCTTGGGGAATACTAGATATCAAAGAATCTTGAAAGTAGTTGTAATAAAATATGAGTAAAATGGAATTTCTAAATATGTGTCTGTGCTTCTAACCAGAATCCTCCAGTACACATACTATTTACTAGGAATACTTCTGAATTGTCATTTTCTTATTGCACTAGCTTGAGCATGCACTTCTTGAAGTTTGGTTGTTTCTGCTGCATATGCCCAGCTAACAGCATGATTTAGCTTGTACTGAGTGCTTAACTAAAAATTTCATATTTGGTGGCTTATTGGTGACTTATTATACTTGTATTCAGTTCATGATATTTATGCAGTTAGTGCCTTGATGGACTAGAAACCTAATAGTACTAAGGAACTGACTGTTCATTTTTCTCCATCTCTATATGCTCATGTTAATATCTTCAGGAATAAAATACGAGTACTGTGACTTGTAATGATATTAGGCAGTTGGTGCCTTGATGAAATCTGGTACTATGAAACTCATTGTTCATTCTTCCCCATCTCTATGGTCATGTTGATATCTTTAGGAATGGATCCGTGTCCTGTGACTGATATATTTACAAGAATTGGTTTTGTTTTGCATGTGTATTCCCTCAAGTAGTTTTGAGTTATATTGATTATCGTACTGCTTTGCTGATCAGCACGTAACGTAACCGTGTAATCTACCACTCTCTAACACGATAGGATTAGTTGGTTCATTCTGTTCAAATACTACAACAGTAGGACATGGCACATGACATGTCCCATTTAACTCATAGGCTTATAGCACATGGGCAAGTTTGTTTGGTTGGTGCCTATGGATGCCAGGTTCTGGCTTACCACATAAAGGGTGTGGCCACCAAAAACATGCGCGCTCTCGGACGATCGTTCTATCGAACACCTTAACAGGTTGGAGGGGGTACTACAGTGGCAGTAACACAATGACTTGCACCACATTAGTTGGTCTTGGTCTTGGCCCGACACAGAGTCCAGGCAAACAAACGTCTTGTCTTCTAGGGGTGCGAAACCAACCCAGTTCAGGCCTTGACACCCAGAGCTCCTTAGCATCTGATGATACACGACACCGGTTCTGAAGGGAGCGCCGCTCCCAGCCCTGACGATCATCGAGGCATTTCTCCATGATAGAGCACGGGGCTGCTAGCTATAGCAGCAAGAAGCAGCGCCGGCGCCTCAACCTGCAAAGAGAAGGGTCTGTCTAAACTCTTGTACTCTTTTTGATGCAATGCTTCAGATCGAATGTATGATGACCCAGAATGTATGCTTTCAGAAAGACCGACTTTCCACAATGTGAATGCCAATGATATGAAATATTAGTAGTATGACGATCGATATGCTCCAACGATGCTCTTATCATGAGGTCGGTCACAGAGATATCAGCACTCATACTTGTCTGATTCAACGGTTCGTGTCTTATGTCGGCTACCAACCTTGATTAGGATATCCCAAATAGTTAAGCACTTAGAAGCCATTTTTTATGTCATTAGCTGTGCATGCAACAAAGAATAACCAAGTAAGACATCTTTAAAAATGAATAGACTGTGTAACCAAAAACGGAAAACAAGAAAAATCCTATCAACAATACACACATCACATTAACAAATACTAGTAGTAACTAATATGAAGTATGGGATTTTTGTCAGAAGCACTTTGAATGAATTTTTCATTTTATTAAAATTTGAAACTACTTTTTCATGGCAAATGAGTAAGAACTAGCTGTACTGAACTACTGATATAAGTTTACCCAAATACATGGCAAACCAAATTATATACATTGGACACAAATCTTTTGAGACGTGATGATTTACCATAGAATTCCCGTGTGGCGTCGGACCAAAGAGCTGCGACAGAGCACACATGTTGGACTAGTATTTCTGTATCTCGTGTGGTTGGCCCCATTAACCACATTAACCAATTTGTGTCCACTGTTTGCAAAGTCATTTGTTAAGGGAAAATTATACCAGGATGGCTGGTTATTCTTACTCTTTTGCCATGAAAAGTAGTTACAAATTTGAACAAAATGAAATTTCAAACATCCATATGTGCTACTGACAAAAAATCCCGTATAGTACTCTACATATTAGTGAGTATTTGTTACCGTGATCTGTGAATTGTTGATAGGCATTTTCTGTTTTCCGTTTTGACTACACAAGCTATGTGTCACAGACCAGATTTAAATCATGATGCATGCTGCATTCACGCACCAGCATTACAATCATGTTTTCCATGGCAGGCCGCCGTTACCGGACATGCTGAATTCGAGCAGCTGCATCACTGCGCCACCGCCGCCACCAGGGAGCCTCCGCCGTTCCCGACGCAACCACGTGATGCGAGCAGGTCCCCCGCCGCTGCCGTTGGCCACAGCGGCTTCGCCCTGCGGCGCTCTCCGACGACGGCGGAGAGGACGGAGAGGAGTCGGGTGGCACCGCTAGGTTTAGGGGTTTAGCTGCCTGAGTCGCCCGCACGGGAGCAAAGCGGGGGCATTTCTCAGAAAGATGCTCCTATAAGTAACTATTTAACTAGACGAAGACGATGGAGGCACACATGAGGTTAACGCTGAAGATTTCATCGCCGACCCTGCGGAGCACCTCGCAGCAGTCCTGGGTGATGTGCGCGTCACGGAAGACATAACTTCTTTTTATGTTACCATTATATTGACTGGGTCATAACAGAAAAAACAGAGGATTTTAGGTTTTCCGTGAGCTCAACATGAAAAAAAATAGGTGCACATGCACCTAGAGTGAGTTATTGGGGCAGTATAAGCCCGAGAGACATGCACCTAGGATTGCAGTGAAGTTGAACCGAATCTTGCTTGAGGACGGACTAGCTAGCCGATGGCTATGCACATTTGGTTGATGGTGCAGGTTTTTTGGCCGATCCTGCGGAGCACCTCGCAGCAATCCTTGGTGATGTGCACCTCCCCGTAGAGGAGAGCCTGGAGGACCTGCCCGGCGCACTTTTGCGGAGTGTCCGTCACAGACTTGATGCAGTCGGGTTTCAGTGGTGTTGGTGATGAAGGCCATGGTTCTGGCTCGAAAGTGATTGACGAGGCGACTACGAGGATGAGGCACATGAATAGGGAGAAGAGCCAATGGCTGGCCATGGTGGTGTTGATCAACTATATATGGCGATGGGGATGGGGATGGAGATGGACGGACGCGCACTGTCGCTGTGATGTTGATGTGCCGTGGTGCCATTAGTTGTCGCCATTTTTAGAGAGTGAGATGGCGTTTCTGTAGGCATTGATCGTGGAGGCGTTAAATCTCCATGCAGCCCAGATTTCAGTTCAATTAGCCAAGGAGTACAAACGGCATGGACCATGCATGCAGCCTGCAGTCCTCCTTTAATTATGCACCGCAACCGCTCCATGTAGTGAGTATTTTCTGTTATTCTTACTACTCTTTTGTCATGAAAAGTAGTTGCAAATTTGAACAAAATCCCATATAGTACTCTACATATTAGTGAGTATTTGTTACTGTGATCTGTGAATTGTTGATAGATATTTTCTGTTTTTCTGTTTTTGACTACACAATCTATTCATGTTTTTTCAGATGCCTTATTTTGTTGTTATTTGTTACATGCACAGCTAATAAGATAAAATTCTGCTTGCAAGTGCTCAACCAGTATTTGGGATACATTTCTCATAACTTTCGTGGTGGCTTAAGTGACTTGTGATTTCAGCTCAAAATGCTACTAACATGTACTCGGTTCCCTGGTCAGAGTAGATACCCTGTAGTTTTTGAAGCAGTTATTTCTTTTGGGCATCCTATCTGCTGCATGGGAGCGACACCATGAATCATGTGTCCTCGTTTCTAAGCCCCCGCTACTCATAGTGGGGAGTATCATGTACTAGTATCATGCATACTCCCTTCGTCCGGTGAAGAGTGTACATTTAGCTTTAAAATTTGTCCACAAAAGAGTGTATTTCTATCTTCCCAATGCACTTTAAAGTAGAAAAAAAATGCTTCTCTCTCATCACACGGTAATCAAGACCAATAACATTCTACACATGGCCTCCTTAATTTCTACATGCACTTAGCTCATTGGGGGTTGGGTAATTAAAGAGGAAAGAAATAGTGGCTTGCACATTTTCAATGCATTTTTTACTCCACTTCATAATTTTTCCTAAAATTTCTATATGTACACTTTTCACCGGACGGAGGGAGTATGATACTAGTGTATGATACTACCTTTATACTCCTGATCGATGAAGCACCAAACAATGTCACTGGTAGCTCCCTTGTCTACGCGATCAGCCAGTTCGTATGAAACAGCCTCTAATGGCGAGGGGGGCAAGCAGGTGGAGATGTGCATGCCCTGCCCTAGTGTTGTATTTGGATCAGATGAAACAACTAGCCCAACTGTGTTGAGTGATAGGTTAACATTACATTACATACTGATCAACAATGCACTACAATCAATATGCACGCTTCAAAAATACTTGTGGGAATACAAAGCCAAAAACGTCCAAAATGTGTTGATTTGAGCTTGAGCTAATTTTTATTTTTTCCTTTTTTTGGGGTGGGGGGAGGGGGGTGTTTGACTAAATTTTTCGATGGTATCTCTAAAATGTTGCCTTTTCGTTGCATTTGAAATGAGAATATTTTAGTATTATATTTTCTGGTTTTGGCATAATAAGTAAACCAAAACGTGCTATTTCTACTCTTTTTTACAGCTGGTAACACGCCACCTACCACAGGTTCATAGGTGGAAAATGTTGTATCTGACTACAGCATCACCGGCGGAGCTACATGTACTCCTGCAGGTGCCATGGCCCCCCCAACCTTGACAAAATGTCTGAAGATTTTTTTTTTTGGAAGTGCTTAATTAGGAAAAGTATAGTCTTTGCCCCCCTCAAGATTGTTGTATTTGCCATTCGCCCCTCCAGCATTTCTTCTCTAGCTCCGCCACTGTACAGCATATTGAAGGATGAACGCGGTTAAATAATCGAAAAGGAGAGAAACCATCAGTTGTTCAATCTTCAGACATGACAGTAGATTACACACTTCATGGCAATTGGCAAGGCAGCATTCTGAGCATTGACAACTCACTACTTGACTACTTGAGACAATCCGTACATCCTTTCTAGGCAACACACACCACACCCAAGTACACAAATAAGAGGTAGCACAACAAAGGGTTCTGCTGAGGGCACCAGCTCAACAAGCCCAAAGAAAACAAAAAAGGCACAGGCCTCGAGTAGGATCCAGAGAGCTAGTCCTTTCTAAAAATCCATATCATCAAATGAATTTGATTCTAAACTCTAGATGATCAACGAGCATAAATGCATTCGACGCCAAGCACGACGACTTCGCCGTAACACGCACGCCCGCAGGTTCCCCTCCTCTTCGCCAAAAACGCAAATCTCCCCTACTACTGTTGCATCACAAAAGCAGCGTATTAGTCTCCATCAAACAAGAATGTAAATATTGTGTAAATTCTACCCTTTTGTGCAATGCTTCAGCATGTAAATTGCGCAATTCTACTCTTCTAAAATAATAATTAAAAACAGAACAGCTTTCTTGCAATAAGATGATCTTATACTCTGAAGAAACTGAACATAGTTAACGCTTGCCGCTTTTTTAAAACTGAACATGAATTGCAGTTAGCAGGAGCAAAACAGTTGAGCCGAGAAACAGCAGATGCAGAAATAACGCAACAAAAAAATATCCACTTTCAAAACTCTCCATTATCGAGTCAACTAAGGGACCATCTGCCTAACACTGTGACCTAGAATAAAAGTTTAACAAGTCGCAAATAAGCCACCGCAAAAGTTAGGTGGGAAACATATTCAGAATAAGAAAGCACTTAAAAGCCGATTTATATTGTTAGCCGCATGCATAATAAAGACAACCAAGGTTGAAAAAAAGATCCACAAAAATTAAGAGATTGTTCAGTGAAAAAACATAAAACAAGAAAATTTGCATCCTCAAAGATGAAGAGATTTTGCAGTACATAAAATGGAAAACAAGAAAATTCCTGTCAAAACAAGTAATTTGTATACATGGACTCTTGTTAGAATCACAGGTGCATCAAAGAATTCATTTTTCAAACTTTATGCACATCCAGAAGTTCATAATATTATAATTACTTTCCAGAACTAGCAGTCCTGTCTCTAAATAAATGACAAACACAAACACAAACTGTAGAAAAGAAATTAGCCAATGGGGCCTGGCTGCAAATGCAACATAGCAGTATTCCTTTAAAATAGAAAGTTTTCAGAAGATGAAAATCCAATCTTCCAAACTTCATTAGCTCCAGAATTGTCAACTAGACATTATTTTGCATCAACAAAGTAAGTAATAATGACCGGCTCATACCCACAGATTTCCATCAATTTCCTCCTTTGACAGACAATTGCAGACTTCAGTGAGAGCCTTCAACTTCATGCCCAATGCTCCCATCATCACCAACCAAAGAAGGGGGCCAGGCCATAACATACGGATAGGCACAGTCATCAAATGTCCCCTCGAGCAGTAACTCAATCTGCATGGCGTCGAATGAAGCAGAGAAGAACCAGCAGCGAAGTGTGCCAGCAGGGGTCATACATGTCATGGACAAGTACACATATCCAGATCTAACTTGCACAACCCTGAGGCGGCCCTGCAAACCTTCAGTGATCCGATCGATTTCTGCACTCAAAAAGTGTGTGCTATGCAGCACCCAAATCCCAATTCCATCACCATCCACACCACGGATCCAAACATGGAGGAGGAGATCATCAGATGCATAGACAATGCATAGCTGACCATCCTTAGTCTCCCCAGCCTTGTAATTGCACCACTCCACGTCCACCTGCAAGGGTAGATCCACATTGGTGATGTCCATTGGTGAGATCCGGGAGGTTCGGGAGGCGGAGGAAGATGTCGAGAAGTTGGTCTTGGCCGAGGGAGGATATGGTGGTCGCTGTTGTGGACTTGTGGCGGTGGTGCTGCCGTCGGCGGCGGAGATGGTTTTGGGCCTTTTGGTTGTGATGGTGGTGGTGGTGGTGGTGATGATTGTGATGGTAGTGGTGCCATCGGCGGCGGAGGTGGTTTCGGTGGTGGTCACGGTGGTAGTGGTCGTCGACGGGATCGCCGCCGCCGCCAGTTCACTGTCCATTGCTCGAGAGTTCAGTCGATGGGGCTTGTGGCTGGCTGGTTCGCTAGCTTTGTACGAATGGCCCAACTCCATCATACGCTTTCATGGTTTGAGCCCATGTACGCAAATGGTCCAATTTCTGGTTTAGTTTTTTTCTCTTTTGAGGGGTAATTTCTGATTCAGTTTGCATACGACCGTATGCTTTGGAATTAGGCCCATTATTTTTTTTTTACTTTTTTTAGGGATATATCACTCTAGATGGTCGAAAAGGCTCAAAATAATCGTAAGGTCGGTCTCTACATGGCAAAACTACCATCAAAATCGCATCATAAGTGTATCTGGATGTTAAATATTCAAAAGATAAAGATTGAATCGCACGGAACCATCACATTTATGGCGCCCTTTTCAGAAGGCATGTTTTCATTTACTTTTTGCAGATTGCACCACGCGCAAGGTCTAATTTTTTGCAAACCACACTGCTCACTCGCTTTAGCCCATTTAACCCTGAAACGGACAGGTATGCCCCACTTTCAAATGATGACGTGGCAAAGAAATGCTAATTACAAACATACCCTATTTCATTTTCTCAAAGGACCCCCCAAAACGAAAAACAGAAAGCAATCAGGTCCCGTCCCAGCTCCTCTACCGCCGGTGTCATGGGCCATGATTGCGGGTGGGGTGGTGGTGGGGGTCGTGGCGCCGGTGGGGAGGTCACGCTTCTCTCCCTCGCCGGTTAGGCCAGCATAGCACTGGTCAGTTTAGTGTGCAAATGCCGCTGCCCTGTTATGACTAAAAATGATGCTGCACTACAAAAGAAATGGTTCCACACCATGATTTCATTCTCCTTTGTTTTACAAGTGTCTGCAAAGTTCCAAATGGTATGATATTAATCTTCAGTAATAGTATTGAATTTGCAACCGATCTATAGAGGCGCATGTTTCATCCTTGTTATCATGGTTACTAATACTAATTACGAGTGTCTGTTCATATTTTTAAGTAATTGATGATGCTACTTGCTTGTGTCGAAAGAATTTCTATAATTATGGTTTTTCAAATTGATAAACAACTCTCTTAACAAACACAACTACCCATTCATAGAAGATCAGCCTATTTTGACCGGATGGGAGGAAGAAATATATAATGTGGCCAAAAATCATGGAGGAGCCAAGTCCAAAGCAGTATGCTACCCTTCCACCATTGGGAGTGCCGAAGGCTTCTTCATACTGATCAACAACGCACTACAATCAGAATATGCACGCTTCAAAACTACTTGACGGAATACAAAGGCAAAAAGTCCAAAATGTGCTGCTTTGAGTTTGAGCTAATTTTTACTTTTTTCCTTTTTTTTGTGTGTGGGGGAGTTTGAGTTTGTTTTTCAACGGTATCCCTAAAAAGTTGCGTTTTCATTGCATTTGAAATAAGAACATTTTAGTATTATATTTTCTGGTTATGGCATAATAAGTAAACCAAAACATACTGAAAATCATTAGTAGAAAACAGGGCATCAGTCCCGGTTCCAGAGGGCCTTTAGTCCCGGTTCTGCAACCAGGACTGAACAATCGGGACTAAAGGCCCCCACTTTTAGTCCCGGTTGGGTTACGAACCGGGACTAAAGGAACTCCACGTGGCCGCTGTGGGCACCCAGGCAGGAGGACCTTTAGTCCCGGTTGGTAACACCAACCGGGACTAAAAGGCAGTCACGCATCAGCAACTGCCAGGCGCTGGGGTTTTTGTTTTTGTTTTTTTTTTGAAAGGAGGGGTTTAGGGGTTTTGGAGGGTTTAGGGGTTTCATATTGTGTTTCCCCTTTTCTTTTTGTGTTTACCATTCAATTCCTTTACATTTAGGGTTTTCATTTTTATTTTATGCTTTTCATTGTCCTCGACGCTAGCTACTACATATATATAGCAATGAAGGAACCATTACACAACATCGTCATGATCAATATATAGAGAGAAGTGACCTCTCTTTCTCCGTGCTTGGTCGAACAACAAGTTTTCGTATATCTATTCGACGCTACTACGTATAGTACACGTTCATGCATATATACAATATAACATCTCTTACGATCCCTAATATCTAATTACCAAAATCGCATTGCCAATCCCGATGGTATTATCCGTCTGTAGGTATGACATGGTCAACAAAGAATCCCGCCAATTCCTCTTGAATTGCTCGTATGCGATCAGTTGGTAGGAGTTCGTCCCGCTTCCGCCGGAGCTAATTTAAAGATGGGGGTCAATATATATATATATATATATATATATATATATATATATATATATATATATATATATATATATATATATATATATATATATATATATATATATGAATGAAACTCAACACAATTGATGGTAATAAAATAAAAATGTGAATATTGTTTACGTACTTCAAATTCTTCTAAAGATCTGCCCCGCTCAGAGATCTTGTGGCGAATGTACTCGCAAACGTAGTATCCACATAAATTATTCCCGGGTTCCTGCCACAAGAACTTTACGAGAATAGAGTTCAATCAAAATGATAATCAAGCATGATAATGGTATTGAAACTAGAATCAATGAGAGATGGGCGGAACTAGCTAGTAGTACTTACTTTGGGGTGTGAAAATCGCAGCTCCTTTTTTCATTCACCCCTAACCTGGTTGGTGAACTTTTTCCAAACCCTGCCCGGCAAAGAAAATGATTACTTAATATCAGGAAATGAACGAAAGTTGCCGATATGGTGCGATAATGATTGAACTTACTTCTGGAGCATTTGACTCATGTCCGTCCACTCCTTAGCCTCTTTACGTCTCGAGTCCAAGACAACTACTAGTCCCGCGTCAAGCTGAATGGCTAGCATAATAAAGTGGAACCTACGCACGCATAACTCATCAATTACACTTAACCTCGAGTAAGCGAAACAGAATGTGCACAAGACAGTAACACTCACTGGAAGTTGTAAGGAAATAGTATTTCCCCTTTGTTTTATTGTCCAGGTAATGCCTTTAGCAAGTAATTCTCTGTATCATCGGGGTTTTTTTGTACCGTATATTCATTTACGGTATTTGAGTTAATGAATCCAATGTCATAAATTTTTCCTCTGCATTCGCGGATCTTCAATCTGCATAATATAGTGTGAGGATAGTTATACATGCAATGAACGAGCTGAGCTAGAGACTTAATTACAGAAAAAAATACTTATAGACAATAGCAACTGACGATAGTTTTGTCGAGGGCGTCTTGATTGTATAACTGAAATAATTCTTCAAATTCAATGTACAACGTCTCGACTCCATTGAAGTAGTGCTCATCTTTAATTCCCACGCAGATACTGTCGGTCCCTTCCTTGCAGGCTTTCAAGTACCAGTTATGCAATGTTCGCATCATCGTTGATAGACGCGGGAGCTGCTCAGGTCTGACGAGAGGCTTCCCGTGCTCGTATCTAAAGGCTACCTCAGCCATTTCGAACTGTACCTCATCGCCTAAGTAATCACGAAGAGTGTAACCAGGATGAGCGGCCGCTACCCCCGGATCATTAGCGATATCGGGAAACACCTTCTGCGGGGGCCACGATTGTTTTTCCTGTTCGCCGAGCTGCGGAATTGTTTTCCCACTTCTTGCAGCACTGCTAGTACTTCCCGACCTTTTCGCTTCATGAAATGTCTTTACAATACAGCTGTCATAGTGTGAGAGTGGCGGAGGAGGTGGTGGTCGCTGAAGGACATCCAGACAGCGCTTCGCTTTTACCGAATCTATTTTCTCCTTTGGATCTGGACGTTTCGGTGCAAGCTGGCGTTTCACATCGGCAGCCACGAACTCCTTGGTTTCCTCCTCAGTCATGTCGTATGGTAACTTGGGAGGAGCCTTCTTGATGCTTGGACCTGCTCTGGATTTCTTCGTTGTCGTACTGCTAGCCGCCGGAGCGGCGGCGGGTCTCTTCTGCCATTGCTGAGGCGGCGGAGGAGGCGGAGTCAGCTGACGCGGCGGAGGAGGCGGAGTCCGCTGACGCGGCGGAGACAGCTGAGGCGGCGGAGGATTCTGCTGAGGGGCCTCCTCCGGCGGAGTCTGCTGACGCGGCGGAGACAGCTGAGGCGGCGGAGTGTGCTGACGCGGCGGAGACGACTGAGGCAACGGAGATAGAGCTGGACTGTGAGGAGTCTGCTGAGGGGCCTCCTCCGGCTGAGTCTGCTGACGCGGCGTCCATTGTGGAAGCACGATGTTTTCCTTTCTCCATAGAATGGTAGTCCTTACGGCATCTACCAGATGAGTCTCCCCTTCACCTGTAGGGTACTCAAGCTCCAGCCTCTCGAATCCATTGGTAACTTCATCCATCCCGACAATAGCAAAGCCATCTGGAATTGGATTGCAATGGAAAGTTGCATCGGGTCTAGGAGGTAAGACATAGCCGACCGCCACCTTCAAGGTTAGGTTGATGCATTTCGCCATTAGCTCACAATGTTCCCTCTCCGTGATATAATCCACGGGGTAGCGAGGAGCCGTGATATCAGGCCGAACGAGCTCCGTGGAAACCACGCTGCTTTTCCGCTGAGATGGTGGGGTAGCTTCGTGGGCAGTATCGAATGAAGGATCTTCGTGCTGCTGAGATGGTGGGTCGGTAGCTCGCTGACTGGTAAATGCCTCTAGTTTCTTCTCCTGCAACGCTAATCTTTGTTCTAAATTCTGCATCCGGTCTGCTTCCTCTTTCTTCTTTCTCCCTCGGCTTCTATAACCAGTGCTGTCGGGAAACCCATGCACCCACGGAACGGAGCCTGCTGTGCCTCGTGTTCGTCCAGGGTGTTCAGGATTCCCGAGGGCGCGTGACAGCACGTCCTTCTCTCTGTCGGGATGGAACCTCCCTTCCTGCACGTCCTTGATTGCTTCCTGAATCTTTGTGACGGGTGTTTCAAGTTGTTCTTTCGTGTAAACACACTTCCCTGTTTCTGGGTCCAAAGTTCCCCCATGCCTGAAGAACCAAGTCCTTGCCCGTTCGGGTCAGGTCAATGTCGCTGGTTCGATCCCTTTAGCAAGCAGGTCATTCTCAGCTTTGTCCCACGTAGGCCGGGCAACCTTGTAGCCACCTGACCCCGTAACATGGTGATACTGCTTCTTTGCAGCATTTAGCTTATTTGTCTGTGACCTGTTCTTAGCTTTCTCCGATTTCTTGTACGCCACAAATGCGGGCCAGTGATCTTTTATCTTCGCATATTGACCGGTGAATTCTGGAGTCTCGTCTTTCTCGACAAACTGTTCGTTCAATCTTTTCTTCCAGTTCTTGAATTGTTCTGCCATCTTCTTAAGAGCCCATTTTTTGACTTTTCGCTGTATAACTGGGTTATTTGGATCCTCCTATGGCGATAGGCTGAAATTTATCATGAGCGAGTTCCAAAGCTGATCTTTGCATCTATCGTCAACATAAGAAAGTCCATCGTCCTTCTTCTTATTCCATTCTTGGATGTTGATCGGGACGCTGTCCCTAACAACAACTCTGCACTGATGTATAAATCGGTCTTGGGTCCGCTTGGGAACAGTCGGTTTGCCATCTGGATCGACTTCGTCGATCGTGAACCTTTCATTCTCGCCCAACCTTTTCTTCGGGCCTCATCTCCTTATAAAAGTTTGGCTCGATCCGGAGGGCTAAAAGAAGAAAGAAGTGTTAATATATGTACATACAAAACAATTAATGCATCTAGTCAGCAGAGGCTTAATTAATATATATACCTCGCCGGACTTTGCAACAGTTAAGGCTCCAACACTGGCGGAGCCGTCATCTTCTCTTCCCTCACCATCGGAGTTGTTGAGAAACTGTGAGGGGCTATCATCACCTCCGTCGCGGATTATATCCCCCAACATCTCTTCTTTTTCTAAGTCTCTGTCGTGTTCCATAGTTTCTGCAAATATTACAACATGGCAATATACAACCATGAGAGATGGATTAGTGGCAAACATAGACCTAATCACAACAAGGAATCATATGCATATGAGCAATGGATTAGTGAATTATCGGGGTTATGTTTTAACGACCCCCTCCCCCCTCATGTCAAAGTTATATCGAAATTATCGGGGTTATGTTTTAACGACCCCCCCCCCCCTCATGTCGAAGTCAATGAACAACATGAAAATTTGTAAGTGATTGCTAAACTTTTATGCTTCATTTATATGAAGATCAATTATCCAATATAACTATGTTCGCGATATGAGGCATTGGACATTATCTAGAATCATATCTGATGAGTCGTCCTATCTTTTGGGAGAGGATACTTTGCGGACCGCCTCTCTCATGCCTGTCCGACGTGCAAATCAGGTTTTCATATGCCTCAAAATCAAAGTTATCGGGGTTATGTTCTAACGACCCCCCCCCCCCCTCTCATGTCAAAGTTACGACGATATTTGTACAAGATGAATACAAGATTTATACACAAGATGAATACAAAATGAATACAAGATTTATACACAAGATGAATACACAACTCAACAAATGAACCAACCATCATCCTATGAACAAAACTCAACATACGACAAATGGACACCTTTTGTCGAACAGCGGAGGGACGATCAGGGACCAACTCCACGGAGATGCAACACCACAACCTGTAATTCCACCGAGTGAAAAACAATTAGGCAAACCCAAGTATGCCACTGGATAGAATGGAAGATTTTAGTTTAAATGGACATATAAAGATCATGGCAAACGGATGCACGGAACTCAAATGGTGATCAAAGCAATATGCAATGCAAATCTGTCCATTATAGCTAGATACCAATTTGAAAGCAAGATTTGAACATGCTACAGAATTTCTACATGGCAACAAATGGCATGACATGAATGTACATGTAACACATGGCAAAATATGCTTACTGAACTAATTCAAATGACCCCTAGATCAATGGCAATCATCATGACAAGTTGACAAGTATTAACAGATTTTCAGACTTAGTGATATTTGCATGGCATGGCAGAAATGAATAGATAGCAAGTTTACAAGCTTGTAGCACTCACTACAGGTCCTAACATGGCATGAACTAAAATGTACCAGCAAGATGACATCAAAATGCTCCTACTTCATGTTCAAAGATTGCCCAAAATATGCTTGCATTAAAACATACAAAAAAGACAAAATGAACTCTAATGCAAAAAATTTGTTCTTCAATTTGTTTATATGCTCACTAATTGCAATCTATATATATCCATAAACATTGCACACACATTGCAATCTATATATATGCGTACATATGCATTCATCCACTAATTGCAATATGCATCTATCTGTTGGTGCAATATGTGCCCCTCTGTGTTTTGGAGATTGTTGACAGAAACAGGCATGGACTGATTTGTTTGCTAGTGCACACAGAGAGAAATAGTCCATGCAGTGCCGAAGAGAATGCTGTCTCAGATGAACAGTTCGAGAAACTTCACCGAAGATTATCTACGTCGAAGAAGAAGAATGAGCTACATCCTTCCACACTGTTAGTCGAGAAGAATGAAGTGAAGGAGATGACCCCTCGAAGATTTATTGCTGACGCAAAGCAATTAGTTCGGTGATCGCGTCCGAAGAAATTGACTGCAGCGATGGAAGACGAAGACGAAGTGAAGACGTAGCACTCTTTTCGTCGTTTCTCTTTCAATCATTTGAGTCATAGGACCTCCGTACTATTAAGAGGGGTATAGGTTCTCGAAGCTTAGATCCGCTGTGATGCTTAGCCCAAACCTATGCGAGACCGAGAGAAACCTCTTTATGCTTTGAATGATTACCTACCAGCAAGAGACGCTGTTCTTCTTCGCTGTAGGAGATATCTTTCGAACTGAGGAGTTAGCATTACTTGCTCCGCACGTAATGTTACCGTTGTGCTCAATTTCCGACCGTTGGACTCGTGTCGTTCGGCCATTGGCTGCTCCACATGTCCAATTTGGTCATTTCCCATCAGGGAAGGCTGCGGCTATATATAGCCACCCCGCTCCAACGTTGCCCGTTGGCTGCTCCGCTTAAGATTTCTGAGAAGATTGATTGAGCAACCCCTCTCCGAGAGATTTGAGTTTAAAATCCACCGAGAGAAAAATCAAGAGCCGAAACTTAGACAGTGGTTGAGCATCACAGTAGTTCTGAGTTAGGGTTCTTGTACCTATTACTCTTGAGAGCTGCCCACTCTCTAGACGGATAGGTGTCGGCTCGAGTGTCGAAGAGTATTGTCTTCACCGAGCGAGATCTTCAGCAACCAAGAGTATTGTGGTTCGCGAAGAGAGCTGAAGAGAGTTTATCTTCAGTGCTGAAGAGAGTTTATCTTCAGTGAAGGTTTGGAGATAGCCGACAAGTATCTACTACGAGTGAAATCAACTGGAGTCTGATCAGCTCCGAAGTTGATGGAGAACAGGGCGAGGAGAGTTTATCCTCTGTGTTAAATCACAACCCCTCCAACCAGACGTAGTCCTTTGGCAGAAGGGCGAACTGGTCTACCAAATCCTTCTGTCGCCATCGAGCACCACTGGTTCGCTTTACATTACTACATTTCCTTCAGAAGTTTACATTCGTGCTCTGTGCCGATAGTTGTACCTGATCAATCATAGTTATTCAATTGTCTGTCAGATTCTAGTTATCATATTGCATCATCTCTGACTGATTTACTTCGAAGTGTTGTTTGACTGTGATTTCATACATGTTGTATTCATTCACCTGGTCACCCATTTTACGTGCATTTCCTTCACATTTCATATCTAGTTTTCCATCGGTATTCAGCATCTGTTGATACATTGCAATACCATCGTTCATGTCAGACTTGTGATATTCATCGCTTGATAGAATTGCTTCATTCTACATCGATAGATTTGATCCTCCATAGTGAGATAAAACAAGTGCGTTGCTACCGAAAGTTATTTCCGCTGCTGTGTTTGGGTTCGGTTCAAAACTTTCGAAAGAAATTTTGAATCTCCCATTCACCCCCCCCCCTCTGGTCGATATACTCTCGGTCCTAACAATTGGTATCAGAGCAGGTACTCCCTGTCTCTGCTTATTAAAGGTCTAACAACCTTGGAGTTTTGAGTATGTCGCATGCAGGTAGATCCTCGCTCTCTGAAAGGTTTCCGATCTTCGATGGAAATGATTATATCTACTGGAGAGATCGAATGAAAATCAGACTTCAAGCCATCAACATTGAACTTTGGAAAATTGTGGAAAATGGATACACTGTTCGACACCCCGATGATCCTATTTCCGATGAAGATGTGATACGGTTGGATGCCCAAGCAAAAGATATTATCTCTGACAGCATCTCTAGAGATATTTTTATTCGGCTCCGAAAGCTAGACACTGCTAAGCAACTCTGGGATGCCATCAAAAATGTTCATGAAGAATTCATTGCCAGAACAGATCAACAGACAGATATGCTTCGTGCTATGTTTGCTGGCTTCAGAAGTATTCGTAGGGAAAGTGCTATGGAACTCACCGATCGATTGACAAACATTGTTGAAAGACTTCGTCAACGAGAAGTAACTGATATCACCGACAGAGATGTGGTCAACAAGCTGCTGAGCGTTCTTGATGCAACCTATGATCCAATCGTGGCTGAAATCAAGCAAAGACCAGACTATGAAGAACTTCACTACGTCGAAGTTATGACGCTGCTATCTATTCGCGAAGAAAAGATGGAACTTGAAAGTGGTCAGCAAGAATCCTCTTCGGAAAGCGAAGGAGAAGTTCTTTCACACTATGGCAGTTCTCAAGAAGAAGATATCGAGAATCAACACTCTATCACAAGAGAAATGGAAATGCTCACTGAAAGACTAAGCTATCTCAGAAGACAGAATCTATGTCTCACAAATGATGATGAAGTTGACACGCCTGGATTGTCGAAGAAGTTACCTCCGAAAGAAATGAAGTGCTTCAAGTGCAAACAACCTGGTCACTTCATAGCAGACTGTCCTTGTTGGGAACACGATGAAAAACACAGCAACAGATGGACTAATCGTCACTGCTCTGGATTCATTCAAGTGGATCATCACACTAAGCTCTCGAAGAAAAATGAAACTACCGCATCATCTTCTTCGTCGAGACCAGTCACTGACGTACAAACAAGAACGACCATTGAATCCAATCTGAAGAAAATATCGCAGTTGACTAGAGTGTGTGCAGAAATGAATATGGAATCTGAAGATGAATCATCTGACTCCAAATCAAAAGACGAAGAGTTTTACAGAAACCTAGGAAGAGGCAATGCATTCGTCGCTTATGAATCATCCGAAAAGTCCTTCGGATCAGACACTGATGATAATGCTTCAAGTAAGGATGAACCTATCGCATTCTGTCTCATGGCAAAAACTTCAAAAGATCAGGTATCAGCAAAGCTCAAACATTCCCCTGAATATATTGAATTTGCCAAACTTGTTAAGATTGCAAAATCTCAACAAGATGAGCTGGAACGACTTGAGATGAATCTCAGGAAAACCAAAGGATTACTGGTCGAAGAGATGAAGAAGAATCAAGAGTTGACGGAAAAGCATGATGCTCTTTCTTCAACGTTTGATGATCTTTCCGAACGATATGATTCTCTAACAGTCGACTTCGAGAATTTATCAGATGAACTCCTTAACAGGAATCAAGAACTCGAGTCACTGAAAGAATCCTATAACGTTCTTGCGAAAGAAAACGCTTCTCTCTTCGCCGAGCAATCTATCAACCTTTCTGATGATTTCGTGCCTCCTTGCTCAAAATGCCTAGAACGTTGCAATGCTGATGCAATTGCTAAAATATCCAATGCTACCATCGAGAATATTGCAACTACTTAGAATGATATTCCTAACCCCTCTCCCAAGGAATTTGTTGCTATATCTGATGAAAATTGCAGGCTAAAGAACTTACTTGAGACAGGAATGCTTAAGAGCCTCAAAGGGCATCAAACACTATGTGATGTGCTCAAGAAGTCAATACTACACAAAAACCCCCGAAAAGAAGGATTGGGTTTCGAAAGGAAACTCAACGTTGATGGAACATACTGGACCCCCGAGCAATATCCTCGAACAAGTTGGGTTCTTGCTAAGAGCAAAACTCTCGAACCTGAGCTCCTGTCTGGATATGACTCACCCATTCCTGTTACTTCTAACGAGTCTGATGACTCAAACTACAAATTGTTCAAACAACAGAATGGTAAGGTTTTCGCTCGGTATGTTGGAACTAACTGCAGGTCTGGGTCACCCAAGAAGCAAATCTGGGTGAAGAAGTGCACTATTGAAAGTTCATCTGTCACTACTAACCTGAATGTGCAGAGTAATTCTCGTCGAGGAAATTATGATAACTCACAGTGCGGCAGTGCTATTTCTTCGAACAAATATCAGCCAAACTCTCGACAAAAGGAGTACATGCGTATCTCCTCGAATCATTATGCTCACGTCTCTGAGAATAATTTCAATGCTTACTCATATGATTACTCTTGAAATGAACAGGTGAACTACAGAGACCAACGAAGGAATGTCCCTGCTCAGTCAAGACAAATAAGGTCTGCGCTGCCCACACAAGCATGGGTTGAGAGAAAGAACTAACCCTTCTTGCAGGAACTCGCTCTCAGGGATTCTATTCGTTTATCTTTTGCCCTGAGATCTATATTGTTGGCGATGGTTCGCTGTGCTTATTTGTTCTGGATCTGTCGTTTGTCTTCGAGTCGCCGTGTTTGTGTTTTGTCCGATGAACAACTCACTCATAGCTCCTCGTTTGACGTTTTTCTCGTTTGCCTGAGTGATTTGTTTCAGACCCTTTTATCCTTCTATTCTTTCTCATCTAAATCCATGCTGTCCGTCATGAGCATGCAATTTGATCTGAAGTAAATCTCTCTCCGACGTCCTTGGTCGCGAAAGAAATTAACTTCGAACTTTTATCCGATCTTGGCATTCTGCCCTTCAAACCTTTCGACCTCCCGCTCTCTTCCCGAGATTTTCGCAGGATACGGTTTCCACGTGCCCACGATCTCCTTGATCGTGATCGTGCCCGTTGAATGCGGAACGTCCCGCATCTGTAGGCCATAGATTTCGGTAGGGTGGTTCAACCCTCCATCTATAAATACCTCTCGCCGCGTCTTCTCTTTCGTTCGCGCAAACCCTTGTTTCATCTCCTCCCGAGCCCGAGCTCGAAGCAACTCCGGCGAGCAGCCCCGCCGTGCAACTCCGGTGAAGACTCGTCGCGGTTGATCACGCCAGTGCGGTAATCCCCCTTCCCACATTGCCGTAGTTGATCTAAGTTGCCAAGTTAGGGCGCCTAGATCTGGAACTGCTCATTTCCATCTCCATGTGTTCTTGGGCAGTTCTTACCGTCGCAATTTATCTCGATATATTTCACCGCGGTAGATCTTTAGGAATCAATAGGACTTGACTAGTGTGGTTTGTAGTTCTTCCTCGTACTGAGTCTCCTCATCTTGGGTGCACATGTGTTATCCGAAAGATTAGATGGTTTTCAATCTGCCCTGTATCACCTGATGCTAGCATGTAAAATCTATCAAGGATATCTGTTTGGATTTCCATGAGTTCCCTAATCCTCCTAAAAATCGTTTTCGTTCAAAAATAATTCTGTGCATGCTTATGACCCTACCTTGTTTTTTCCCTCGCATCTACTCTCTTTCACAGGTTGGTCATGTCACAAATCTCGGAAGAACACTCAGATTCTGAAGGGTATTTGTCTCAGTTCCCACCAAAGTCAGAACGAATGAGAATGACAGGAGGAGGAAAATCTTTAAAGCCACCCAAGGCCCCGACGGAGAGACAAGAGTCTGTGTCCGAAGAAGATTCTGAAGAAATTCCTTCTGCTCACAGTCAGCCCGTGGACGAACTGGTCACTGACGCTCTAACCATCTTCTCCGATGGAAATCCCAAAAAGGGTGGTCGTGGCAGAGAGAAGAACACTACTGCTGAAATGTCAGATCCTGAAAGTTACAAAACTCCACCTGAAGGAGAATCAATGACAGAACGCAACAACAGATTGCAGAGAATTCGCCGCCACTGGGCTGGCAAATGGTACAGATATGAAAATGTTCGTGAAAAGTACCAGATCCTATTTGCCTTCACGCCACCATGGAATGATTGCATTGCAGAAAATTGCATTGGCCCAGATGATGAAAAAGTCAGGCCTTCACCGCCAGCAAAGGCTCATCCTGACTCTCTCAAAACAACCGCTGACTTTCCCGAGGAAGTAGCCAAAAGAGAGAAAGCCAAGGCCAAACGTGAAGCCAGAGAAGCGAAGAAGTATCAAGTCGAAGCGAAAAACGTTGCGCTAACCCAGCAAGACGTGCAGAAAAAGAAAGAACGTGCATCAGCTTCGAAGGGAAGCAAGTCTGAGAAATCGGTGTCCCCTCGTGCACCACGAAAGAAAACACTCACCAAGAGAACCAAGAAAGCTATTCCCGACTCGTCTGATGAGTCATCTGATGAAGAAACCGCTGATGAAATTCCCTTGTATGATCGTCCCGCTATCCTCAACAAGCCACACATGAGTCCTTCGCCAGTGAAAACATTGCCATCTCCGAGAAAGTCTCCGAGGCATGCACCCATGCCATCCACTGATAAACCTTCGGGTTCTGCGGCCCCAAGAACTTTGTCAGGTGCCGTTACGAAGAGAAAGCTGCAGTCAGAAGAGAAAACAGATGTGGCTGCCAAAAAGGCCAAGCTCAATGTTCCTGCTCCCTCAGAGGAACAAAAATATGACTTCAGTTTCATGATTGATGTAATTGACAGCGCTGCTTATGATGCAAATGCTAATGATGTGTGCGATCTGGGTCTGCCCGATGATGTTACAGAATTAGTGACGAAGCTTTTCATTCAGTTGAAGAAAATCTCTAAGAAGCTTAACAAGATTGTCAAAGAAAAACAAGCTGTCGAGCAAATGAGAAATGAGGTCAAATCTGAGTCCGAAAGGAAAAAAGAAGAACAAAGAGATTGTTGAACTCACCAAGGCTCTGAGCGTCTTGTGAAATGACAAAATTGAGTGGCACTCTCGCTTGCACAAGGAAGTATCTCAACTATGTGACAGGAGAAATGAGGAGATTTCTCACCAAGCAGATCTCACTCGGAGAAGAGCTCAAGAAGAAAAGCGTCAGAAGGCTATGGCAAGAGCAAGCAAGCAGAAAACATACAAGGAACGACGTCTTCAGAACGTCTCTGCTGATCCTTCCCCAATGGATTCCCATGTACCCTTGCAACAAGTACCCCCTTCTCCACCTCGCAAAGATGAACCCATGCAGCAAGCTGGTACTAAAGAGGTTCTCATTCCTGAGCCAGTTGCCCAAGTGCAACATGAAGAAGTTGTTACATTCCTGGTAAGGACTGATGAGCAAAATGCACCTCCCAAGCAGAAATCCCCAGCTGATGAAGTTGATGAAGAAATTGAGGTTGAGAAGCCAGATCCATCGCCTCAGAGGACAATTCAAACAGAGCAAACGGAACCAAAAGAGAAAAGTGATAAGATTGAGGGGGAGCTAAATGCTTCCCGAAAGGAAACACCCCCGGTCTCATCATCTGGTGCCCCTACCCAGATGGATGTTGATCCTGCTCCTCGTACCACTGCACCACAGTTGGTACAGGAAGAGAAGAAATCTGATGAGCCGATGGCTCGAGAAGAAACCGTCCCACCTGTTGTGACACAAGCTACCGAGGAAGTTGTTGTGCCTCCCACCGATGAAAATGCCAGAAAAGAAAAGGGCCTAGTGCCCGAAAGACAACAAGATGCCGAAGGAATTCTGGCGAGCAAGAACAGCAGTCAGTCAAGTTCATCTAAGGTGTCTGCACGAGAGAAATCGAGGAAGCCTCATGCTCCTCTCAAGCCTATCGATGAAGGTGTGCCTGCACCTGATGATGTCCGAACAAAATCCATGACCGATGAGGAACCGCTGTGTAACCCGTTGGAAACCTTCCCGCTGTTTCCTGTCAATGATGGCCCAAATGGTCCAGCTTTCAACAAGCAGTTTCATCATTCGAAACTTGCATTCTTTGGGACTAGCCCATATGATGGAGAAAGGACTTCACTGTCAGCTAGGTTCTGGACAAAGGAACAAGCTGTATATTATGCTCGCATTCTGTATGGCAAGAATCGCATATTCGAGCACAAGACACTGGATTTCGCTGAGCTTGAAAGTCTACCGTGCTTCCATCACACAATCGAGCAGATTGAACAAGTGTTCCTGAAAAGTTTTCTTCGATTCAACCATGGTTGGAATCGTGAAGTTATTCTTCAGTTCTATGCCACCTTATATATATCAGGAGATCTTGCTGATTGCAGCACCTGGATCCTCGAATGGATGACTGAGGAAGAAAAGATAAAGTGCTCAGCTGATCAGTTTTTGGCACTATTGAATTTAACTCGCTGCGAATTTGACACCTCATGAGAGCATAGACTGCACTTCTGGGATGTATCCGAAGCTCAAATGCATATGCTGATGGACCCCAAGCTTGTTGGTGATGAGTGTGCCGAAGCAAATCTGAAGCATCTGGCCTATGAGAACAAAGTGTTGTTCTATATCCTATGCAATTCTATCACGCCAACAAACCGGCCCGAATCAATTCAAGGCATAGTGGCAAATGATCTTCATGCTACAGCGCATGGTGTTCGATTTGATGTTCCTGATCTTCTTATTCGCAACCTGGCCTATGCTGCTGATACCCCTCAAGCTTTAAAGCCATATGCACCTTGGATCATGTTCGCCATTGAACAGCTTCTTGAGAAAAAGTATTTCTGGTCACATGTCCCGAAAGTTTTCATGCCACCCGTTCGAGACACTCTCCGGATTGTGAAGGATATTGGTAAAGGAAAGACGCCAGTTAATGCAACTGCTTCTGCCTCTGTCAGTGCTCCGAAGATCAAGAAGGTCAAAGTTGAAATCCCTCGTGATGAAAATCGCTCTCTATATGAAATTTGTCTTCGTACTCAGCAATCCTTGGAAAGTCACATTAAGCTCGATCGCAAAGAGAAAGTGGAAATGATGATAGAAATCAATCTACTTCACAATTATGCTCGTCAAGCCCTGTTATATGAAAAGGAACAGAAGAAGCGCTCATGGACCCTTCTGCGCAAGCATTATTCTCGCAAACAACTGTCTGCGAAGGGAATCGAGAAAGAGTATGGTCATCTGGAGTTATTTGAAGTTCCTCGCATCCGTAGGCAAACTCCTGTGCTTCCTCAGCGCTCTGCCTCAACTGACCTGCTGTTTTTCGAACCCGATGATGAACTCAAAGACACAGCAGGCACATTCATATACAAGGCTGATGTACCTCGCTCTGCTACTCCTGAAGCTGATCCCGAAGCCCGTGCTGCGTCTCCGACTCTTGCCTCGGCTTCGACCATCGCTCGTTCTGCTTCGCCGAACAGTTCGAGTTCTGGGGATTCTTCGGACGAGTAGCTCCTCGCATGCCTCCTCTTTCCTTTGTGACACTTGTTGACAAAAGGGGGAGAAGAACATCGAGAAGACAGAAAATCGGGTCATTTGCAGGGTGTTTTCTATTCGCCATTTGCTTTTCGTTCGAACAATTTGCCTTTGGTCGTTGATCTTTTCGGTCGTGAAACTTAATCTCACCGCATGTGGTGATGGCACTCTGCGTCGTCATGTACCGTTAATAACCCCTGCAATACTATATTTGCTTCCAGCTATTAGCTTGCAGGTACTATCGAATGCATGCTTACCTTGCATTGATTATCCTCGATACTTATCTTCTGTGCAAGGTTAAGTGAATATCGTCAAGGAGGATCGGAATTCATGTCTCTCGAAAAGAGGGATTATTATCCTCGAAACGACATATATCTTACTCCTGTGCATATCTTTCACTATCTAACAATGCAGGAGAAAAGAAGTCGCTTCAGAGTAAAATTACTTGTGATTCAAAGCAGAAAAAACATCGTCTGAAGCATATCCACTCCGAGCAATATTCTTCTGAATCTTTTGCTCTCATTATTTATAGATTGCTCTGATTACTCATCGAATATCTAATCTACAGGATATCTATCTCGTGTGGAATTAACTTGTGTTCTGAGAAAATCTTCATGGCTTATCCATTGTCACATCACACTTCAATATATCTTCACTATTTTAACTAATCTTTGTCAAAGATTGTGTGTGACAGGAAATACCTCAGACACCGTCGAGTGCATTGGATGAAACTCGAATGATATAATCTGCCAATGTCACTCATACGAAGATTCGCCTCGCTACCCTCCAATCAGTATTTGCATATCTTCAGGGGGAGCGTGCTTTATCATCGTAATTGTCTCTCGTCATCAAACTCACTTCACATGTCATTCAATTCTTTTTATCTATCTTTCGATGTAGTCTGTTTTGTCAACAATCGTCCAAAAAGGGGGAGATTGTTGGTGCAATATGTGCCCCTCTGTGTTTTGGAGATTGTTGACAGAAACAGGCATGGACTGATTTGTTTGCTAGTGCACACAGAGAGAAATAGTCCATGCAGTGCCGAAGAGAATGTTGTCTCAGATGAACAGTTCGAGAAACTTCACCGAAGATTATCTACGTCGAAGAAGAAGAATGAGCTACATCCTTCCACACTGTTAGCCGAGAAGAATGAAGTGAAGGAGATGACCCCTCGAAGATTTATTGCTGACGCAAAGCAATTAGTTCGGTGATCGCGTCCGAAGAAATTGACTGCAGCGATGGAAGACGATGACGAAGTCAAGACGTAGCATTCTTTTCGTCGTTTCTCTTTCAATCATTTGAGTCATAGGACCTCCGTACTATTAAGAGGGGTATAGGTTCTCGAAGCTTAGATCCGCTGTGATGCTTAGCCCAAACCTATGCGAGACCGAGAGAAATCTCTTTATGCTTCGAATGATTACCTACCAGCAAGAGACGCTGTTCTTCTTCGCTGTAGGAGATATCTTTCGAACTGAGGAGTTAGCATTACTTGCTCTGCACGTAATGTTACCGTTGTGCTCAATTTACGACCGTTGGACTCGTGTCGTTCGGCCATTGGCCGCTCCACATGTCCAATTTGGTCATTTCCCATCAGGGAAGGCTGCGGCTATATATAGCCACCCCGCTCCAACGTTGCCCGTTGGCTGCTCCGCTTAAGGTTTCTGAGAAGATTGATTGAGCAACCCCTCTCCGAGAGATTTGAGTTTAAAATCCACCGAGAGAAAAATCAAGAGCCGAAACTTAGACAGTGGTTGAGCATCACAGTAGTTCTGAGTTAGGGTTCTTGTACCTATTACTCTTGAGAGCTGCCCACTCTCTAGACGGATAGGTGTCGGCTCGAGTGTCGAAGAGTATTGTCTTCACCGAGCGAGATCTTCAGCAACCAAGAGTATTGTGGTTCGCGAAGAGAGCTGAAGAGAGTTTATCTTCAGTGCTGAAGAGAGTTTATCTTTAGTGAAGGTTTGGAGACAGCCGACAAGTATCTACCACGAGTGAATTCAACTGGAGTCTGATCAGCTCCGAAGTTGATGGAGAACAGGGCGAGGAGAGTTTATCCTCTGTGTTAAATCACAACCCCTCCAACCAGACGTAGTCCTTTGGCAGAAGGGCGAGCCGGTCTACCAAATCCTTCTGTCGCCATCGAGCACCACTGGTTCGCTTTACATTACTGCATTTCCTTCAGAAGTTTACATTCGTGCTCTGTGCCGATAGTTGTACCTGATCAATCACAGTTATTCAATTGTCTGTCAGATTCTAGTTATCATATTGCATCATCTCTGACTGATTTACTTCGAAGTGTTGTTTGACTGTGATTTCATACATGCTGTATTCATTCACCTGGTCACCCATTTTACGTGCATTTCCTTCACATTTCATATCTAGTTTTCCATCGGTATTCAGCATATGTTGATACAATGCAATACCATCGTTCATGTCAGACTTGTGATATTCATCGCTTGATAGAATTGCTTCATTCTACATCGATAGATTTGATCCTCCATAGTGAGATAAAACAAGTGCGTTGCTACCGAAAGTTATTTCCGCTGCTGTGTTTGGGTTCGGTTCAAAACTTTCGAAAGAAATTTTGAATCTCCCATTCACCCCCCCTCTGGTCGATATACTCTCGGTCCTAACACTATCCATACACACAACAACAACAACAACAACAAAGCCTTTAGTCCCAAACAAGTTGGGGTAGGCTAGAGGTGAAACCCATAAGATCTCGCGACCAACTCATGGTTCTGGCACATGGATAGCAAGCTTCCACGCACCCCTGTCCATGGCTAGTTCTTTGGTGATGCTCCAATCCTTCAGGTCTCTCTTTACGGACTCTTCCCATGTCAAGTTCGGTCTACCCCGGCCTCTTTTGACATTATCAGCACGCTTTAGCCGTCCGCTATGTACTGGGGCTTCTGGAGGCCTGCGCTGAATATGTCCAAACCATCTCAGACGATGTTGGACAAGCTTCTCTTCAATTGGCGCTACCCCAACTCTATCTCGTATATCATCATTCCGGATTCGGTCCTTCCTTGTGTGGCCACACATCCATCTCAACATGCGCATCTCCGCCACACCTAACTGTTGCACATGTCGCCTTTTAGTCGGCCAACACTCAGCGCCATACAACATTGCGGGTCGAACCGCCGTCCTATAGAACTTGCCTTTTAGTTTTTGTGGCACCCTCTTGTCACAGAGAATGCTAGAAGCTTGGCGCCACTTCATCCATCCGGCTTTAATTCGATGGTTCACATCTTCATCGATATCCCCATCCTTCTGCAACATTGACCCCAAATATCGAAAGGTGTCCTTCTGCGGCACCACCTGCCCATCAAGGCTAACATCCTCCTCCTCCTCATGCCTAGTAGTACTGAAAGCGCACCTCATATACTCGGTTTTAGTCCTACTAAGTCTAAAACCTTTCGATTCCAAAGTTTGCCTCCATAACTCCAACTTCCTGTTGACCCCCGTCCGACTCTCATCGACTAGCACCACATCGTCCGCAAAGAGCATACACCATGGGATATCTCCTTGTATATCCCTTGTGACCTCATCCATCACCAAGGCAAAAAGATAAGGGCTCAAAGCTGACCCTTGATGCAGTCCTATCTTAATCGGGAAGTCATCAGTGTCGCCATCACTTGTTCGAACACTTGTCACAACATTATCGTACATGTCCTTGCTGAGGGTAATGTACTTTGCTGGGACTTTGTGTTTCTCCAAGGCCCACCACATAACATTCCGCGGTATCTTATCATAGGCCTTCTCCAAGTCAATGAACACCATATGCAGGTCCTTCTTTTGTTCCCTATATCTCTCCATAAGTTGTCGTACCAAGAAAATGGCTTCCATGGTCGACCTCCCAGGCATGAAACCAAACTGATTTTTGGTCACGCTTGTCATTCTTCTTAAGCGGTGCTCAATGACTCTCTCCCATAGCTTCATTGTATGGCTCATTAGTTTAATTCCACGGTAATTAGTACAACTCTGAACATCCCCCTTGTTCTTGAAGATTGGTACTAATATACTCCGTCTCCATTCTTCTGGCATCTTGTTTGCCCGAAAAATGAGGTTGAAAAGTTTGGTTAGCCATACTATCGCTATGTCCCCGAGGCCTCTCCACACCTCAATGGGGATACAATCAGGGCCCATCGCCTTGCCTCCTTTCATCCTCTTCAAAGCCTTCTTGACCTCCAACTCCTGGATTCGCCGCACAAAAAGCCTGCTAGTATCAGCAAAGGGGTCGTCCAGATCAATGGTAGAGCTCTCACTCTCCCCATTGAACAGCTTGTCAAAGTACTCCATCTATGCTTAATCTCCTCGTTCTTCACCAGGAGTTGATCTGCTCCGTCCTTGATGCACTTGATTTGGTCAACATCCCTCGTCTTCCTCTCTCGGATCTTGGCCATCTTATAGATGTCCCTTTCGCCTTCCTTCGTGTCTAACCGTTGGTAGAGGTCCTCATACGCCCGGCCCCTTGCTTCACTCACAGCTCGCTTTGCGGCCTTCTTTGCCATCTTGTACTTCTCTATGTTGTCTGCACTCCTATCCAGATATAGGCGTCTGAAACACTCTTTCTTCTCCTTAATTGCCTTCTGGACATCATCGTTCCACCACCAGGTATCTTTAGCTTCTCTTCTACTTCCCCTGGACACTCCAAACTCCTCTGAGGCCACCTTACGAATGCAAGTCGCCATCTTCATCCACATGTTGTCTACATCACCTCCTTCCTCCCAAGGGCCCTCCTTAATGACCCTCTCCTTGAACGCCTGAGCTACCTCCCCCTTGAGCTTCCACCACTTCGTTCTAGCGACTTTGGCACTCTTGTCCCGCTGGACACGAATCCGAAAGCGGAGGTCAGCAACCACAAGCTTATGCTGAGGGACAACACTCTCTCCAGGTATCACCTTACAGTCTAGGCATGCACGCCTGTCTTCTCTTCTCGAGAGGATGAAATCAATCTGGCTAGAGTGTTGCCCACTACTGTAAGTCACTAGATGTGATTCTCTCTTCTTAAATAGGGTGTTAGCTATGATCATGTTGTAGGCTAGCGCAAAGCTTAAGACATCTTCTCCTTCTTGGTTCCTGATGCCATAGCCAAAACCCCCATGCACCCCTTCAAAACCTGTGTTAGATGTGCCCACGTGGCCATTGAGGTCTCCTCCTATGAAGAGCCTCTCGCCAATCGGTACACTCCTAACCATGTCCTCTAGGCCTTCCCAGAACTCCCTCTTGGTGTTCTCATTGTGGCCTACTTGCGGGGCATACGCGCTGATAACGTTGAGAACTAAGTCCCCAACTACCAGCTTGACCAGGATAATCCGGTCCCCACGTCTCTTGACGTCTACCACTCCATCCTTGAGGCTCTTGCTGATCAAGATGCCTACTCCATTTCTGTTTGCAACCGTCCCCGTGTACCACAGCTTGAAGCCGGTACCCTCCACCTCCTTCGCCTTTGTCCCCTCCATTTGGTCTCTTGGACGCAAAGGATATCAACGCCTCTCCTCACCGCGGTATCAACTACCTCCCGAAGCTTACCTGTCAGAGACCCTACGTTCCACTACCTAAGCGAATCCTCCTAGGCTCGGCTAGCTTCCTTACCCTTCGCACTCGTCGAGTCAAATGCGAAGACCCTTGCTCAATTTCCACTACACCCGGGCGCCGATGTAGCGCGCCACTAAGGATGCGACGACCCGATCCTCGCTCACTTGCCACCGTATCCAGATCAAGATACGGCGCGCCACCTGGGGGGTGACGGCCCGGCCCTTGCCCATTTTCCACCACACCCGGGTTCCGATGTGGCGCGTCGCTGAGAGGGTTACGCCCCAACCAAAATCTTTTGGGTTTCATCTCAATAAGAGTGGCTGAGTTTTGACGTTGGCTCACCAAGCCTATCACAACCCTCCTCCTTTATCCGGGCTTGGGACCGGCTATGTTGAGACAACATAGGCGGAGTTAACACTATCCATACACACATTGAGAAAAAACCAAGTCCAACATATCCATACAATTTATTCATCCATACAAATTAAAAAAATTAACTACAACATATCCATACAATCTATCCATACATTCATCAACACACCTATATTACTACCTCATATCCATACTAAACAAATTTAACATCACAAAATTTCAAACAAAGTGATGAACTAGCTAGGGACCTTACTGCCAAATAATGCATCCATCCATGAATCCATCCATGAATATTTGGAGGGATCGATCAATACATCCATCCATGAATCCATCCATCCATCCATTTGGGGAAGAGGGGGAGGAGGGGGAAAGGGTGCTCACCGTGGGGCGGCGACGACGAGGGCTTGATCGGGGGCGGCGACGTACGAGGAGCGGGCTCGGGGCGGCGATGCTCGGGGAGGACGGCGAGGAGGTCTGGCTCGGGGACGGCTCGGGGCAGGGCGTCGCGGCAGCCTGGCGGCGGCGTGCGGTGGTTCGGCGTTGGGGCAAAGGAGAGCGAGAGAGAATGAAGATTGGGGAGGAAGAAGGCAGCGCGCGGTTTATATAGCCCGAGATTTAATCCCGGTTGGTGGCTCCAACCGGGACTAAAGGCCCCCCTTTAGTCCCGGTCCGAGCCACCAACCGGGACTAAAGGTGAATTTCACCAGCCCAAAGGGCGCGAAACCCAACCCTTTAGTCCCGGTTGGTGGCTCCAACCGGGACTAAAGGGGGGCTAAAGGGTGGCACAGCCGTGGGGTGGTGAAAGTTTAGTCCCACCTCGCCAGGCGAGAGGAGATCGCACCGGTTTATATACGCGGCTGCGATCTCTCTCCCAAGCTCCTCTCTAAAGCAAGCAGTTAATTGCCTAACCTCTACCCTGTTGGGCCTACTAGCCCCGCGGGCCTGCATCCTGGCCCATATATGGTTGGGTTTCTAGTCGTATGCAGGCCGTGGTGTCTCCTAGTAGGCGGGTATTTTTTTTAATGTTATTTTTGCATCTGTTATTTTTTTTGTTATTTTTTGCATATGTTATGTCAATTTTAATATTCTTTCATAACCACTATAAAATATATGGCACATGTTATGTCTTTTTATTTTTTATGTTATGGCAATTTAAATTTTTTGCATATGTTATGTTTTTTTATTGTTTATGTTATTTTTTGCATATGTTATGTCAATTTTAATATTCTTTCATAACCACTATAAAATATATGGCACATGTTATGTCTTTTTTATTTTTTATGTTATGACAATTTTAATTTTTTGCATATGTTATGTCTTTTTATTTTTTATGTTATGGCAATTTTAATTTTTTTGCATATGTTATGTTTTTTTATTTTTTATGTTTTTTTTTTGCATATGTTATGTCAATTTTAATATTCTTTCATAACCACTATAAAATATATGGCACATGTTATGTCTTTTTATTTTTTATGTTATGGCAATTTTAATTTTTTGCATATGTTATGTCTTTTTATTTTTTATGTTATTTTTTATGTTATGGCAATTTTAATTTTTTTCATATGTTAGGTTTTTTTTATGTTATTTTTTGCATATGTTATGTCAATTTTATTTTTTATTTTTTATGTTATTTTTTGCATATGTTATGTCAATTTTATAGAGAGGAGCGGGCTTGAGGTAAAGTCGGAGGTATGTACCTCATTTTTATATAATTTTAAGTTAATATTATTTTAATCATAACTAGAGTTTTATAAAAGCTTTTTAGTTGATTCTTTTTGCTATTGAAGAATATTATAGTTTTGTTTTAGTTGATCATAACTAGAAACCACATAGTACCTCCAACTTTATGTCATACAACGTTTCTCTCTTATCATCTCCGATGCTTCTGCTGTATTCATCTATGTCAAGATGTTTAAGCCATGTCTATATTAACCTTGTTATTATATATGGAGCCACCAACCGGAACTAACCGCGTATGATCAACCTTGCAAAACATGTGACTGAAAGGATAGGAATAATTGAAATTTCATAACTTAATAAATAATTATTATAAAATCATGTTTCAAATGCCAAAATGCCCTCGCTAGCTCTTACAAAGATTCCCTCCGGTTTGTCCGAAGTGGCACTTTCCAGCTATAAGTCCGGAAACTCACACTAGAGAGAAAGTGATGGCGGTGAAGCCGGTCACATCCCAGAGTGGGATCTTGGGGTATAAAACTATTTCTTCGCGTGTGTCCCTTGCCTATTGCGCCGTAACCATGGATAATCTTCATCATTTAACAGGATGCTTGGGTCAGTCTTCACTCTGAAGGGAGAAATTTCATGAAACTTTTCATAATCTTCTAACATGTCTGTCTTGTCCTCCACTCCCACGATGTTTCTTTTCCCTGAAAGAACTATGTGGCGTTTTGGCTCATCGTATGATGTATTCGCTTCCTTATCTTTTCTTTTTCTCGGTTTGGTAGACATGTCCTTCACATAGAAAACCTGCGCCACATCATTGGCTAGGACGAATGGTTCGTCTGTGTACCCAAGATTGTTGAGATCCACTGTTGTCATTCCGTACTGCGGGTCTACCTGTACCCCGCCTCCTGACAGATTGACCCATTTGCACCGAAACAAAGGGACCTTAAAATCATGTCCATAGTCAAGTTCCCATATGTCCTCTATGTAACCATAATATGTGTCCTTTGCCCTATTGGTGTTTGCTGCATCAAAGCGGACACCACTGTTTTGGTTGGTGCTCTTTTTATCTTGGGCGATCGTGTAAAATGTATTCCCATTTATCTCGTACCCTTGGAAAGTCAATACAGTCAAAGATGGTGTCCTGGCCAACAAGTACAGCTCATCTCCAACAGTGGTGTTACCCATGAGATGTGTTTGCAACCAACCGCCGAAAGTCCCCATGTGTTCACGTGTAATCCAGTCGTCAGACTACTCCGGGTGTTTGGAGCGTAGAATATTCTTGTGTTCATTGATATACGGGGCCACCAAGGTAGAATTCTGTAGAACTGTGTAGTGTGCTTGCGCCCAAGAATGCTCGTCCCTACATATTATTGAGTTCGGTCCTAGCATGCCTTTTCCACCCAGTCTCCCCTCATGCCGCGATTCAGGAACACCAATCGGCTTAAGGTCAGGAATAAAGTCAACACAAAACTCAATGACCTCCTCTGTTTGATGGCCCGTGGAGATGCTTCCTTCTGGCCTAGCACGGTTACGAACATATTTCTTTAAGACTCCCATGAACCTCTCAAAGGGGAATATATTGTGTAGAAATACAGGACCCAGAATTGCAATCTCGTCGACTAGGTGAACTAGGACGTGCGTCATAATATTGAAGAAGGATGGTGGGAACACCAACTCGAAACTGACAAGACATTGGACCAAATCATTCTGTAACCTTGGTAGGATTTCTGGATCGATTACCTTCTGAGAAATTGCATTGAGGAATGCACATAGCTTCACAATGGCTAATCGAACATTTTTTGGTAGAAGCCCCCTCAATGCAACCGGAAGTAGTTGCGTCATAATCACGTGCCAGTCATGAGACTTTAGGTTCTGGAATTTTTTCTCTGCCATATTTATTATTCCCTTTATATTCGACGAGAAGCCAGACGGGACCTGGATACTGAGCAGGCATTCAAAAAAGATTTCCTTCTCTGCTTTGGTAAGAGCGTAGCTGGCAGGACCTTGATACTACTTTGGCTGCATGCCGTCTTTTTCGTTCATACGTTGCTGGTCCTCCCGTGCCTCCGGTGTATCTTTTGTCTTCCCATACACGCCCAAGAAGCCTAGCAGGTTCACGCAAAGATTCTTCGTCACGTGCATCACGTCGATTGCAGAGCGGACCTCTAGGTCTTTCCAATAGGGTAGGTCCCAAAATATAGATTTCTTCTTCCACATGGCTGCGTGTCCGTCAGCGTCAGTCGGAACAGATTGTCCGCCAGGACCCTTTCCAAAGATTACTTGTAAATTCTTGACCATATCAAGTATACCATCACCAGTACGGAGGACAGGCTTCTTCCGGTGATCTGCCTCACCTTTGAAATGCTTGCCTTTCTTTCTTAAGGCATGCTTGGTCGGAAGAAATCGACGATGTCCCAAGTACACATTCTTCTTGCATTTGTCCAAATATATACTTTCAGTCTCATTTAAACAGTGCGTGCATGCGTTGTATCCCTTGTTTGTCTGTCCTGAAAGGTTACTAAGAGCAGGCCAATCATTGATGGTTACAAACAGCAACGCTCGTAGGTCAAATTCCTGCTGTTTGTGCTCATCCCACACACGTACGCCTTTTATGTCCCACAGCTGTAAAAGTTCTTCAACTAATGGCCTTAGGTTCACATCAATGTCGTTGCCGGGTTGCTTAGGGCCTTGGATGAGCACTGGCATCATAATGAACTTCCGCTTCATGCACAACCAAGGAGGAAGGTTATAGATACATAGAGTCACGGGCCAGGTGCTATGATTGCTGCTCTGCTCCCCAAAAGGATTAATGCCATCTGCACTTAAACCAAACCATAAGTTCCTTGCGTCACCTGCAAAGTCCGGCCACTTTCTCTCGATTTTTCTCCACTGCGACCCATCAGCGGGTACTCTCAACTTCCCGTCTTTCTTACGGTCTTCTTTGTGCCATCGCAACAACTTGGCATGATCTTTGTTTCTGAACAGACGTTTCAACCGTGGTATTATAGGAGCATACCACATCACCTTGGCAGGAACCCTCTTCCTGGGGCGCTCGCCCTCAACATCACCAGGGTCATCTCGTCTGATCTTATACCGCAATGCACCGCATACCGGGCATGCATTCACATTCTCGTACTCCTCACCGCGGTAGAGGATGCAGTCATTAGGGATGCATGTATCTTCTGCACCTCTAATTCTAGAGGGCAGAGAACCTTCTTTGCTTCGTACGTACTGTCAGGCAATTCGTTATCTTTTGGAAGCTTCTTCTTCACTATTTTCAGTAGCTTCCCAAATCCCTTGTCAGATACACCATTCTCTGCCTTCCATTGCAGCAATTCTAGTGCGGTACCGAGCTTTGTGTTGCCATCTTCGCAATTTGGGTACAACCCTCTTTTGTGATCCTCTAACATGCGATCGAACTTCAACTTCTCCCTTTCACTTTCGCATCCTCTCTGTGCATCAACAATGACCCGGCGAAGATCATCATCGGGCACATCTGGTGCCTCTTGATCTTCAGCTTCCCCCGTTACAGTATCATCGTATTCAGGGAAAATAGGATAGTTGTCATCATCATCTTCTTCTTCGTTGTCTTCCATCATAACCCCTCTTTCTCCGTGCTTGATCCAAACATTATAGTGTGGCATGAAACCCTTCTCAAGCAGGTGGAAGTGAAGGGTTTTCGAGGAAGAGTAATCCTTCGTATTCCCACAGACAGTACATGGACAATACATAAAACCATTCTGCTTGTTTGCCTCAGCCACTTCGAGAAAATTATGCAGGCCCGTAATGTACTCGGATGTGCGTCGGTCACCGTACAACCATTGCCGGTTCATCTGCGTGCATTATATAATTAAGTGTATCAAAAACCATTACAGAACATCATGAATAGAGAAATGACCAAATTAATACAAGTTCATCATCACATTAAAACCAAAGTACAGTAGTGATCAAATGTTATTACTGAAAAATAAATACATAAAGTTCATACATAGTTCTCATAGAACAACATACAGCTCTCTAAAGCATCTAATTAAAACATATATTGTAACTAACATACAACTATGTAAAACATTTAAATGCAACAACAAATGCGATCAAAATCGCAACTAAGGTAACAATTGATCCAACAGCATAATGATACCAAGCCTCATTATCAATGGCATATTTTCTAATCTTTCTAATCTTCAAGCGCATTGCATCCATCTGGATCTTGTGTAGATCGACGATATCGGCAACATGCAACTCCAATTTCATCTTCTCTTCTTCAATTCTTTTCAATTTTTCTTTTAAATAATTGTTTTCTTTTTCAACTAAATTTAACCTCTCAACAAGAGGGTCGGTTGGAATTTACGGTTCACATACCTCCTAGATAAAAACATCTATGTCACGTTGGTCGGCATAATTGTCATAAACACTAAATGAAACAAATAGTTATAAAAGATAATATACCACATCCGAATCATAGACCGGACGAGAGCCGATGGGGGCAGATACCAAAACCATGGCACTATATAATAACAAACAATAATACAAGTAAGAAAATTATACAAGTAGCTATCTAAATCATACAAGTAAGAATTTTTTTTCTTTTAAAAAGAAGATAAGAACAAGAGGCTCACCACGGTGGTGCCGGCGACGAGATCGGCGCGGTCGATCGACGGCGATGAGGACGGGGACGGGGACGGGGACGGGACGGCACCCTACACATGTGCAAACTCTAAGAAGTTAATTTGAGCTCAAATTGTGCATCTAAATCAAAAGAACTCCCACATACACACCTCCACTAAAACCCACAAACCACTCTACTTCTAGAGCATTTGAAATGAGCTAAACTAGCAGTGAGAGATGAAAGGATGAAGTTGCTAACCTTTTAGAACACTTGGATAGTTGGTGCACCGCCAAACCTAGACAAATCTTGGGGAAAATGTAGCTTGGAGGTCGAGCTTAGAGAGGAGAAAGCTTAAGTGTGGCTCGGGCATTTCATCAAACACCTCATGTGCATAGGAGGTGAGAACAGAGTAGCACACACCTCCCACACGCCGGCCGGCCAAAAAATAGAGGAGTGAGCGCGCAGGGGCGAGCATATATATAGGCATCTTTTTAGTCCCGGTTGGTGTCTAGAACCGGGACTGAAGATTGACCTTTAGTCCCAGTTCTAGACACCAACCGGGACTAAAGGGGTTGCGCCAGGAGCGAGGCCCTTTAGTCCCGGTTGGTGGCTAGAACCGGGACTAAAGGTCCCAGTCGAACCGGGACTGGTGCCTGCCGAGGCCCGGCCGGCGTCCTGGCCACTCGAATCGGGACTAATGCACGCATTAATCCCGGTTCGTAAGTAGACTGGGACTGTTGCTCTGATTTGGCAAAAACCAATGCCCTGTTTTCTACTAGTGAATATGTAGAACTGAAAATCTGCGAGTGAGAGCCATCTGTACCCATCCTTAGTTCTTTGCCACAAAATGTTATATCTTAATATATAGAGCATATTGAAGGCTGAACGCGGTTAAATAATCGAAGAAGGAGAGAAACGGCCAGTTGTTCAATCTTCAGACATGACAGTACGTAGATTACACAGTTCATGGTGGTAATTGGCGAAGTAGCGAAAAAGGCTTTCGCCCCGCTTTATATATAAAGCAACGATCAACAGCATCCGGTACAAACGCACGCCCCCACAACACACGCACACACACCCAAGGCAGGATACATAGGCGCTGAGCGCAGCAACACCATCCCTAGCACTACGCGAAGAGGTGAAGCCGCATATGACGAACCGTGGGCTCCAAGGCGGCGCCTTCAGGAAGGGGACGACACCAGAGCGCCGCCACCGCCCGATCCAAGGATCAGAGTTTCCCCTGGAGTAACACGATGGGCAATGAGAGCCGCGACGACGCCTTCAAGAAGGGAACGAGCTTCGTCGCCGTCGGTCCGTCCGAAGATAGAGCAGGTTTTCACCCCGGCCACCATTCACCGCCGCCGAACGCCACACCCCGGCTACCACGCCGTCCACACGGCCATGGCAACCGGGCAACACCAAGCCACGGCCTCTGCCCACGAGCACCGCGGGCCCACCACCAGGGCCGCCGCCCCGGCATCGAAGACCTGGACACCACCTCACCCGAGATCCGCTGCTACCCCAACCAAAGACACGAGCAGAAAGGACCCACCTTTCGCACCCCTGGGCTGCCCCCAGTGCCGAGACCCAATAGGCCGGCCAAAACTGGCCTCCATCGCCCCGTCCTGCGGCACCGGGCGCGAGACGAGCTCGGTCCTGCTGTCGGGCGCGAGACGAGCATGGTCCTGCTGCCGGGCGCGAGACGAGCTCGGTCCTGCTGCCGGGCGCGAGACAAGATCAGTCCTGCTGCCGGGCGCGAGACGAGCTCGGTCCTGCTGCCGGGTGCGAGACGAGTGATGGACCGTAGCTGGGGGAGGGCCAACCATCGACGAAGATAGCGGACGGACGCCCAAGGAGAAGGATTGAAGGTCGACACAGGCCGCACACCGACGGGCCGACGCCGGAGAGGTCCAGCCGCCGCCGTGAACGACCCAGACCACCACCATGGGCCACCACCACGCCGTGGCAGCCCACATCCACGCCGAGCACAGCCCGCGGCACCTGCCATCGCCGGATCGGCCGGGGGCCGGCAGGCCCGCCACCACCAGGGAGCGCCGCAGCAGGGGCGGCCACCGGAGCAAGCCACCACCTGCGGCGAGCCGGAGCCCCGCCACCACAAGGGCCCAGGCCACCCGAGCCGCCGCCGCGTCAGATCTGGGCCGCGCCCAAAGCCGCCGACGCCGGGAGCAGAGCACGCCCCCAGCCCGCACCAGCCACTCCACGCCGCCGCCTGCAGGCCGCGCCCCCGTCGCCAGCCGCGCCGCCGCGCCCTGAGCCCGCGCCGCGCCGCCGCCCAACCCAGATGGCCCGCGCCATCCAGCGCTGCGCGGGGGGAGGAAGAGGCCCCGCCGCCGCCCGAGCTGGCCGGGCTTTGCCCGCCAGCACGCCGGGGCGGCGGCGAGGGGAGGGAGGATCAAGGAGGGGGGCCGAGCCCCGCGAGCTAGGGTTTCCCCCCCCCGGCGGCGCTCGCGGGAGCGGCCAGGGAGGGGAGGGCTCTATTACCCCGCAAAATAATCTTCATGCAGCATTCTAATTGGCGAAGTAGACAATCTAGGCAATACATACATCCTTTCTACAAATCCATCATCAAATGAATTTGATTCCGGACTTTACATGATCAGTCAACATAAATGCATTCGACGCCAAGCACGACGACTTTGCAGTTACACGCATGCCCGCAGGTTTCCCTCCTCTTCGCCAAAAACGCAAATCTCCCCTGTTACTGTTGCATCACAAAAGCTGCGTGTTTAGTCTCCATCAAACCAGAGTGTTAATATTGTGTAAATTCTACCCTTTGGTGCAATGCTTCAGGATGTAACTTCTGCAATTCAGATCTTCTAAAATAATAGTAATAAAGAAAAACGGCTTTCTTGCAATAAGGTGAACTTATACGCCCAGGAAACTGAATATACTTGACACTTGACAAATTTTTAAAACACCAAGGAGTGATTTTCCAGTTTTCAATGTCAACTAGGCATTATTTTGCATCAACAAAGTAAGTAATAATGGTTAGCTCATACCTACATATTTCCATTCATTTCCTCGTATGACAATTGACAAACAACTACAAACTTCAGAGAGAACCTTCAACTTCATGTCCAGTGCTCCCATCATCACCAACCAAACAAGGAGGCCAGGCCATGTTGTACGGACAGACACGGCCACCAAAACACCCATCAACCAGTAACTCATGCTCGATGGTCTCCAGTGAAAGGGAGACGAACCAACAGCGGAGTGTGCCAGGATTGGTCATGCATGTCGCGGACAAGTACACGTATCCGGACCTAACTTGCACAACTTTCAGGTCGACCGGCGAGTCCAGAGCACACCCCTCAGTGATCTCATCAATTTCTTCACTCAAAGAGATTATGTTCTGCAACACCCAAACCTCAATTCCATCAGCGTCCAGACTACGGGTCCAAGCATGGAGGAGGAAATCATCAGATGCATACACAATGCAGAGTTGGCCGTCATTAGTCTCCCCAGCCCTGAAATTGGATCCGTCCACCTTCATTTGCAAGGGTAGATCCACAAAGGAGATATCCATGGTGGCTGTGTTGATCCTTATCATGCGCCCTTCGCCGTGGAAAGGCCAGTAAACGCAACCACCCACCAGCGTGCCGGCGCTGGACTTCAGGCTGTTGTCACTGCCGATATGCACCCACGGGTGGACGACCCAATCCCTCGTCTCCGGCGAGAAGACGGCGACACGAACTCTTTGCTTGTCAGCGCAGACGCAGACCACGCGGAAGGACGAGGGCTTCTCATCGGAAGACAGCAGATGGAAACCAAGGAAGGCGAAATTGCGGCGTCTCCCGCTCCTCCCAGCCCAGACATCGCCGGGCACCGGGATGATGTCCACGGCCCAGGTCATGGGGTTCACGGCAGCGACGGTCGGCTTCTTCCATACGATCTTGTTCCACAGGAGGACGTAGCCGTGGCGGCAGTCCGTGATACACCAGCTCGTATCCTCGTCGTCATTCACTGGGAGGGAAGTGAGGAGGAAGTCGCCGCGGCGGTGGGCGGCGGTGGCGTCGGGATTTGAGCGGCGCAGGGGGACGAAGGAGGGGGCGGCGGCGCCGTCGATGTCGATGAAGAGCCCGATGAGGAGCGGCGCTGGGTGGAGGGTGCGGAAGTGGCGGCGGAAGGACCGGGAGGAGCGGACGGCGCCGAGCCATGGGCGGCAGGTGAGCGCCGCGCGGACGAGGGCCGGGAGGTTGGGCAGGCGGATGAAGATCTCGAGAAGCTGGTCTTGGCCGAGGGAGGAAATGGTGGTGGAGGTTCTGTCGGCGGCGGTAACGTGGGTGGTGGTGGTCGTGGATGAGATCGACGGACGTTTCGCTGGTGGCGCCGCCGCCAGCAGTTCGCTGCCCATCGCTCTTTTTTTTTAGAAACCGCTGCCCATTGCTCGAGAGTGGTGGAGTCGACGGAGATTCTGGCTGGTTGGCTATCCGTTGGGTTGACGCAGGGCCCAACTTCATGCTTTTAGCCCATGTAAGGTACGCATGCCACCCTATGAAATCTCTACCATGTTGACATTTTTTTTTTGCGGGGATTTTCTCTGCGAATTTTGCAATTCAAATTTCACACGAGCAATTCAATTAAAATTTTGAAATCTCTACAACAAAAAAAAACTGCGAATTTTGCAATTCAAATTTCACACGAGCAACTTGAGAATGGTTTGGTCTATAAAGTTAAACAATACGAAATGAAGAGACTCACGAGTGCAAAGCGTGCCGTCCTTGCATGTGAACAACAACCGGCAATTAAGTAAGTATAAGCGGAATACGCGGAGACCAACATCATGTGCACAGTCTCAATGATGGACATGTCTCTCTTGTCGGAACTCCTCCGGGCACTCCCAGATGTCCAGCTCCCTACCGATGGCCAACGCGTTGACAATCACCATGGCCTCGCGAGGGATCAGCAGGGTCCCAAGGGATCACCATGACCTCCGTGCATGTTAATCTTGTGTAAATTCTACCATTTTGCTTTGTGCGATTCTACTTCTTCAAAAAAATAATTAAAAACACAACAACTTTCTTGCAAATTAGGTGATCTTATACTCCGAAGAAACTGAACATAGTTGACGCTTGATGATTTTTTAAATCTCAACATAAAGTTGTTGCTGTTACTCTAGAGGCACAGAGCAAAACAGTAGCACCGATAAACAGCAGATGAAGAAATAATGCAACAAACAATAATTACTCAAAACTCTCCGACGTCCGTCTTGTAAAGTAAGGGACCAACTGGCTAACATTGTGAACTGAAATGCATGTATAACAAGTCGCAACTAAGCCACCACAAAAGTAAGGTGGGGAACATATTCAGAAGATGAAAAATAACAGATAAGCACTTAAACCCGATTTATGTGATTAGTTATGCGTACAATAAAGAACAACCAGGGTTGAAAAACATCGTAAAAAATTAAGAGATTGTGCAGTGAATAAAAAATAAAACAAGAAATTTTTCACCCTCAAAGATGAAGAGACTGTGCAGTACAAAAAATGGAAAACAAGAAAATTGCCATCAAAACAAGTAATTTGTATACAGCGACTCTTGTTAGAATCACATGTGCCGAGAAACTAGGAGATGAAGTCGACATGGATGATGTCGCGTATGTTGCCGTGGACTTTGATGATGAGGAGGAAGAGGAAGATGAGAAGGAGACATGGAAGCTGCTTGGTCTGTACCGGGCGCAGAAAAGGCCTAGCGCAAAGACATTATCAGACCACTTCGAGAAGATTTGGCAATTACGTACAGGTGTAGAATTTAAGCCGATGGAGAAAAATCACTTTGGGATCAAGTTCTTCTCTGAGGGGGATTTCAGATTCGTGCTTAGAGGTGGACCATGGATCTATGATGGCAATGCCTTGCTTGTTGCGCCGATTGATGCTGACGCGAGACCTTCTGAATCAATCCTGGACTCGGTGCCGGTCTGGGTGCGGGTGTTCGACATCCCATGGAAGAAACAAACGAGGGCTTATGGCAAGGCTCTTGGTGGGACTTTGGGTGAAGTGCTAGAGGTGGATGCACCTGAGACAGGGTATGCGATGAATGAATTCCTGCGTATACGAGTCAGACTTCCGTACAACAGAAGGCTGCAGAAGGAGGTAACACTTGAGTACAAGGCCAAAGGAATAGTGAAGCAGAGCAAATTTCAGTTGAAATATGAACGAGTTCCACACTTTTGCTTTCACTGTGGTTTCATGGGACATGATAAACTGGTTTGTGAACAGAAGCTGATGGGTATCCCTACCAAAGGCTATGATTCTAATCTCAGATGCCCGCCCTTCAAAAAATTTGAACATAGGTCAGCGTTTACACCATCACCAGGTCAGCCTAAAGCTAGGCGTGGGATTAGCTTCTCACTGGGAAGTGCAGGCTCGGCAACTAACAGAGAACACACAAGGTCAAGTGGCAGTAGCAGGCCAAGGCAGGAAGAAGTAGTACCGCAGAGGGTTGATGCTCATGATAACTTCGAACATGCTGAAGCTCCTGGCTCGGCTGTAGCTGATCAGATTTTGGCAAAAGAAGTGGAGCGCCTGAAACTACGCTTGGAAAAGGAAACACCTGAATGTAGTAAAGTGCAGCAGATGGCGGCCCAGTTCAAAGCACAAGTACCGGCTACTGGAGACGGTAATATGAGCAAAATAAGCAGAAAGAAAAGTGGTATGCCAAAGAAGGTGCCGGCTATGAGGAAACAGAGTGGCGTGGTCATACATGATCAACCACTCGGGTCGGAAGAAATGACCCCAGCTATCTGTGGGCTCAATACCTTTGAGGGATCTTTCGGCAGTGCATCAGACTCTATGGAGTACAATGACTCAGTTCTTGGCAAGAGACAGGTCGATGGTATGCTTGGCTTCGGCCTGGTGGCAGATGCAAACAACGCTTTGGTGCCATTTGTGGAAGCGCCTACAGGAGGTGTTCAGAAGAAAGGCAAGGTGGATGAACAGCAAGTGAATGAAGAGAAGGCTCCTATGGACAAGGCATACATGTCAGAGGTGGGAAACAACATGGCGAGTGAGGTAGACAGGGAGGCAACCGGCCATGGGGCCGCCGGTAAACTGACGGGGCCAGCTGTGGTGTCCCGTCAGGAGCAATGAATTGCCTAGCGTGGAACTGTCGGGGCGCGGCCAACAAACCGACAGTTCGTGACATGGTGGGCCTTGTGAGGAACGCCAAGGCTCGTTTGGTCTTTTTATGTGAAACTAGACAAAAAGCTAATAAAGTTCGTCGTCTTCGTGGTAGACTAGGTTTGAGTGGATTTGCTGGTTGTGATAGTGTTGGTCTTAGTGGAGGTCTAGCTCTCTTTTGGTGTGAGCAATTATGTGTGGATGTTAAAGAAGTTAATGAAAGATTTATTGATGCGTATATTCGTGTTTCCCCTACAGAGCCTCAATGGAGACTCACGTGTGTCTATGGAGAACCCCGTGTTGAGAACAGACATCACATGTGGTCCTTGTTGCAAAACCTGAAGTTGAGATCAGATTTACCTTGGTGTGTGTTGGGTGATTTTAACGAAGCCATGTGGTCCTTTGAACATCTATCAGTGACTCCTCGTGGTGAACAACAGATGCTCGCGTTCCGGGATACTCTAGAGGTATGTGGCCTTATGGATTTGGGATTCTCAGGGCTCCCTTTCACTTATGACAACAAACGCGAAGGTAGAAGGAATGTTAAAGTCAGATTGGATAGGGTTGTCGCAAACAATGATTGGCGTGATTTGTTCGCTGAAGCGGCGGTTTCTCATCTGGTTAGTTCTTGTTCAGACCACCTTCCTATCTTGTTATGCTGTGAAAAAGAACCTACAGAACGTAGCAGACCGAGACATAAGCAGTATGAAATCGCTTGGGAGCGTGAGCCTAGTCTGCAGGAAAGAATTGGGTCGGCCTGGGCAGAAGCTGGGAACATGGTGCACCTAGGTGATGTTCGGCAGGGCCTGCAGCAGCTTATGAACAAGCTACAAGTCTGGAGCAAGGAAAAATTCTGTAATGTCACTAGTGAACTGGAAAAATCTCGCTCCCAGCTAGAAGAACTATTGAGTATGAATGCTGATAGAAGAGAGATTAGAAGAGTAACAGATCATATGAATGAACTTCTGTACAGAGAGGAACTACTATGGCTGCAACGTTCTAGAGTGGATTGGTTACGTGATGGTGACCAAAACACCAAATTCTTTCACAGGAGGGCAGTTTGGCGTGCGCGTAAAAATAGGGTTAAAGCTTTGGTGGATGAACATGGGGTTAGCCATAGTGACCAGGAAGCTATGCGAGGTATGGTTAACTCGTACTTCCAGGCACTTTTTGAAGAGGAGAAGAATCTCATGCGGGAACCTTTGTTAAACTTGTTTGAATCAAGGTGACTCAAGACATGAATAATAGTCTTTGTGCGGAGTTCTCTGAAAAGGAAATATCGGATAGCTTGTTTCAAATCGGTCCTCTCAAGGCTCCCGGCAAGGATGGTTTTCCTGCGAGATTTTTCCAACGGAATTGGGCAGTCATGAAAAAAGACATCATACAGGCGGTGAAGGAATTCTTCAATACTGGTGTTATGCCTCATGGTGTCAATGAGACGGTCATAGTGCTAATCCCAAAGGTACATACCCCTATGCGCCTCACAGATTTTCGCCCCATAAGTTTATGTAATGTGGTTTATAAAATTGTGGCAAAGTGCCTTGTCAATCGGCTGCGACCTATTCTCGATGATATCATCTCCCCGTCGCAGAGTGCCTTTGTTCCTGGCCGTTTGATCACTGATAACGCGCTGTTGGCTTTTGAGTGTTTGCATTTTATTCGCCAGGAGAAAAATCCGAATAATAGTTTCTGTGCATATAAACTTGACCTGTCCAAGGCATATGATCGAGTGGATTGGGGGTTCTTGAAGCAAGTGATGGAAAAGTTAGGCTTCTCTCACCGGTGGGTACAATGGATAATGTCGTGTGTTACCTCCGTGAGATACTCTGTGAAATTTAATGGAGCTATCTTGGATTCGTTTGCACCGTCGCGTGGGCTACGGCAAGGTGATCCCTTATCCCCTTTTTTATTCCTTTTTGTGGCTGATGGTCTCTCTGCCCTCCTTAGACAGGGTGTGATGGCGAATAGTATTGAACCAGTTAAAGTATGCAGAAGAGCCCCGGGTGTATCTCATTTGCTTTTTGCGAATGACACTCTGCTTTTCTTCAAGGCAAATCTGGAGCAAGCTACCTTCATTAAAAATGTTATCCATAGTTATGCACAAGCTAAAGGACAACTTATCAACCCCCAAAAATGTTCTATACAGTTTGGGGATGCTTGCCCAGAGGAAAACCAACTTCAAGTATGTCAGATTCTGGAAGTACAACAACAAGATTTTGAGGGGAAGTATCTTGGGCTCCCAACACCAGATGGCAGGATGCATCGGGGTAAATTCCAGAAATTACAAGAGAGCCTGACACGACGTATAATGGAGTGGGGAGACACCCTTTCACAAGCTGGTAAAGAAACGATGATCAAGTCAGTGGCCCAGGCGATACCTACATATATAATGGGGGTATTCAAATTGCCAGCGTCAGTCTGTGAGGACCTATCTCGGCTAGTCAGGAACTTTTGGTGGGGAGCCAAAAATGGCAAGAGGAAAACACACTGGAGATCATGGGAGAAAATTTGTGAACCCAAGAGTAGAGGAGGACTGGGTTTTCGCGACTTCCGTATGTTTAACCAAGCGCTCCTGGCGAGGCAAGCTTGGAGGCTCCTAACGCGACCAGAATCGCTATGTGCACGTGTTCTCAAAGCGAAATACTACCCTAATGGATCTCTTGAGGATACCGTTTTTGCAGGGAATGCCTCGTCCACCTGGCAAGCCATTACATATGGCCTAGAACTACTCAAGAAAGGCATCATTTGGCGGGTCGGTAATGGCGAACAAATTCGGATCTGGAGGGATCCGTGGATTCCTCGACCTCACTCATACCGCCCTATCACAGTGCGCGGTAACTGCCGCCTCCGGCGGGTGGCGGAGCTCCTGGATGACCAAGGACGGTGGGATATGGCACTCCTGCGACAACACTTCATGCCCATGGACGTCCAAGCCATCATTCAGATCAAGGCCTCGCCTCGCCGGCTGATCGACGACGTAGTCGCGTGGGCACCTGAACCCACGGGCATCTTCAGTGTCCGTACAGCCTATCGTCTTGCACATGACGAAAAGTACTGCACATCTCTGTGCGCCACGAGCAGGGCACCGGACGGCACACGTGCTATCTGGGAAGCATTGTGGGGGTGCCCTGCCCCCCCGAAGGTACGAGTCTTCGCTTGGCGCGTTGCTACTAACTCTCTTGCCACTGCTGTGAATTTGAAACGTCGAAACATTGTGGTGTCTGACACTTGTGTTATTTGTGGACTGGAACGAGAGGACACTTTCCACGCGTTGTGTAGATGCCCGCTTGCCCAGCGCCTATGGCGAGCCATGGGAAAAATCTGGAGCATGCCCAAGCTGGAGGATATCCAAGATACAGGTCCAGAGTGGCTACTCCAACTCCTACTCCAATGCAAGCCGGAAGAGCGACTACAAGTGTTGATGACGCTATGGCGGTCTTGGCACGTGCATAATGAAATCACCCACGACAAGCCAGCTCCACCTATTGAAGCCTCCACACGTTTTCTCAGCAGCTACATCGACACCCTTCTGTGCATCAAGCAGTACCCAACTGCGGACATGGACAAAGGGAAGATGGTCGTCTCCTACCATGGTAAGCAACCAGTTCATTTTGCTAGCAGCGAGCCACATGTGAAATCTGCCTGCTGGAGCACACCACCATCAGGATGGACTAAACTGAATGTGGACGGGGCATTTGTGGACGAGCTGGGCACCGGCGGGGCTGGGATGGTTCTCCGTAGCGACACTGGACATGTCATTTACTCCTCCTGCCGTTACCTTCGGTCTTGCTCTTCAGCGCTCGAAGCAGAACTTGCTGCATGCATGGAAGGATTAAGCATCGCTAGAGCCTGGAGTTCTGCTCCTATAATAGTAGAAATGGACTGCTTGGTCGCTGCCCAGATGATCCTTCAGGAAGACACCAACAGGTCACCATATGCAACTTATGTTGGGGAGATCAAGAGAATGCTTGAGGAGGGAGGAGAACACGCAATATCTCATGTGGTTAGGAGCAGGAACTCAGTCGCTCATGCTTTAGCCCAAATGGGTCAGGTTCAGGAACGTACAACAGTGTGGCTTCGTAGTACTCCTGGCGAGATTGTTTCTCTTTGTAATGCAGAATGTAATGACCCCTCTTAATCAATGAAAGCCTTTTCATTCGCAAAAAAAAAAAAGAATCACATGTGCATATAAAAATATCCATTTTTTAAACTTTATGTACATCCGAAAGTTCATAATATTAATTACTTTCCAGAAAAAGCAGTCATCTCTAAATAAATGACAAACACAAACGGACGGCGCCGAGCCAGGCGCGGCACGAACGATGTTCAGCAGGTTCGGCAGGCAGAGAAAGATTTGGAGGAATAGGTCTTCGCCGAGGGAGGATATGGTGGTGGCGGTGGCGGTTGTTGTTGCTGTTGCGGGGGTGGTGGTGCCATCGGCGGCAGAGGTGGTTTTGGACCTTTTCGCTCTCATGGTGGTTCCCTTGGCGGCGGTAGCAAGGGTGGACGGGATCGGCGGAGGTCTCGCTGCTGGCGCAGCCGGCGCCGGCGCCGGCGGGGGTTGGCTGCCCATTGCTCTCGAGTCGAGTGGTGAGTCGATGGAGAGATTCTGTGGATTCCAGGTCAGGCTGGTTGCTACCCGCTGGGTTGACGCATGACCCAAGTCCATCACACCCTTCAGCTTTTAGCCCATGTACTCCCGATGAAATCTCTAGCTACCATCTTGTCTCAAAAAAAAAAAAACTTGACCTTTTCTCAGTGAATTTTATAATTCAAATTTCACACGAGCAACTTGATAATGTAGTTTGGAATAAAACTAGAGTTTAATTAAGAGAGTTCAACTTCCAGTTTCCTAGAGAGACGTGTCATTTTTTCAAACAATGCGTACACAAGGGATGGCAGTGTGGCGATGCGAAGAAGAAGAAGAAGAAGAAGAAGAAGAAGAAGAAGAAGAAGAAGAAGAGGCAATTGCAAACCATCCGGGAAAGAGCATAATTATCTATCGTCCTTGCAAGGGAACTACAAATTGGCAATTAAGTAGCCGGCCGGAACACAAGAAGATCAAAGCCAAACCCTCTTTTGTTAGGTGATGATCACGGGCAGCCCCATGTCCACCTCAAACCGGCCGACGAGGTCCACGGCTTCATGACGGACATGGTAAAGTTGATCCCATGGCACACCCTCCTCCCGGAGCCCCAAAAGTCCACCTTGTTCTCGACGAACCTCTCCGACCAGAACTCCTCCGGGCACTCCAAAGTTTGTGGGTCGAGATCTCAGTTTTTTTTTTTTTTTGAGTTGACCATCAGTTAGACCAATATAAATCTTATGACTTCAGATTATACTTTTGGAAACCTTTTTAAATAAGAATTTGATGCTATATTTTTTTTTACACAATACCTATATTTCATTTGTTATAAAATTCATGATCATACTTTAATCTTGAGAAGCATGTCAGTAGTGCAGAATGATGCAAAGAAGACACACCTATAGCACACCTTTGGACCAAACATGTGCGATGGCAAATCCTCCAGACACGATTTTGAGATGCAAACCATGTGTGATACAGGGCACACAGTTCGTCGGGAAGACGCGCTCGAAACGTGTGCTTTCATTGGCAAACGATTTGAATAAATGAACTATTGTGTGTGATGATTTGGAGCATCCCACACGTTGTGTTACATGCACACCGTGTGCGAAGAACCGCACACGGTTGTCTAAAGGCAACTCATGAATTCACATACGATTATGTGGTAAGAATTGTGTGCTCTATCGGACACACAATTGAATTAAAGAAACTGTGTGCCATACTGAGAATCATTGCACACGATTCCAGCATATGGACTGTGTGCGATGTGAATTGCTCTGTCTGCAACAACAACATGCTATAGTGTCCTGAACAACAACATACTTAAACATCATTGCATATCTTGTTGCATAATTGAACTAAACATCCATTACATAAGTAACTAAACATCATATTTCACTTCTCGTTGCATAATTACCTGAACTACGGACCTTAAAGTATGGATAGTGATGAGTTACTCATCCTCGTCAGAGGAGGAGCAGTGGTTGAAATACTTATAGCCAGAGTTCTCCATTGTCGGTGCTTCCTTGAGCTCGATGGCATTTACGATGAAGTAATCCCCAGCCCTCTGCAAGATCCTTTCATGGAAGGAGGGATCTATGTCCTTGTCGGCATAGATCAAGTCCTTCATACTTTCATAGGCTCATCATGCGTTGATGGCGGCATGTGCGGCAGTGGTCGCGGCCTCTTCCATGTGTGGGGCCATGGCAATGAACTCATCAGTGCATGCGGCTGCCACGGTTGTGTCCTCTTTCCCGCGTGCGGACGCGATGACTGCGACCACTTCTGCACGTGTCGTCGCAGCCATAGTCTCATTTGCTCGTGCGGCAGTGGCCATGGCATCATCCGCTCATGCCGTCGGGGCATCTGTGTCGCGTTCGGCCACGGCAGCGGCCTCATCCGCACGTGCAGCCCTAGTGGCCAACCAAGCATCACACATCAATTCATCCTCTCTCAACTTGAAATTTTCTCCTCCGCCTTCTTTGTTGGGTCGACAACGGCCGGCCAGTCACCCAAATCAAAGCCCGTCTGATGGGCGTAAGAGTCCGACTACTGGGCGTACATGCCAGGTTGTTCGGTTTACAACACCGGCTAGGAGTCATCCACTTGTCTGTCCTCAAACCCACCTCCGTCCTGGATGATGTCCAACATCTTCCCATCGTCAGCCGACGTTGTGCTCGGTTGCGACATAACAGTGAACAGAGGGCGGGCACCCAGTTGATCCATGCCTGGCGTCCACGACCGGACAAGCTGCGGGGATGTCGAGTCAGCGAAATGGAGGGGCGTGTTTGGGTCGACGGTCCATTGCACGTACGTGACAGAAGTGGCCGGGGACTGGTTATGATGACAGAGGCACGTGCCAGCGTAGTAGCATGCGCGCGTTTTGAGCGTCCGTGTTGAAAATGCCCTTACATAATCAGTTGCGTAGCCTCGTTCATTGGTTTGTTGGCGTGGGCCAGTGCATCCCCCACTCGCGCATGACCGTAACCTGTAACGCGGTCGCCCCATGCCGACTCAACGTGCTATAAAAAGGCTAACCAAATTTAGAGAACTTTTGTTACACATTTCTTTCTCTTATAATATAAATAAAAAATGATAAGGTTCTATTGTCTTTTCGTCGTTCGTCGAGTTTTATCTACATTTTTTTGCAGGTAGAGTTTTATCTACATTCCTCCCTCCGTCTTCCTCTTTTGATTATTCTCTTCCATCTTTACTTTATTCATCTATTTTTCATAAAAAACATCTCAACTGTTTCACCTCTTATTGACTTAACAAATATTACCTTCGTCCCGAATTAGTTGTTTCAGATTTGTCTGGATATGCTTGTATCTAGACACGTTTTAGTGTTAGATACATCCGTATCTAGACAAATATAAGACAAGTAATTTGGGACGGAGGAAGTAAATTTTTATTCATTGCAAGTCAATAAAAGCTTATCAAATGTAAATCTATTTTTTACACAATTGCATCAATATGGACAGAGAAATAAAAGCAATTATTTAGTGCTATTTATAAATAAAAAGAATATTAAAATTAATAATAGTATATTATACGTTAATAAATACTCCCTCCGTTCCTAAATATAAGACATTTTAGAGATTCCACTATGGACAACATACGGATGTATATAGACATACTTTAGAGTGTAGATCCACTTATTTTGCTCCGTATGTAGTCTATAGTGGAATCATCTAAAAGGTCTTATATTTAGAAACGGAGGGAGTATTATATTAATTATGGTCTTAATTAGCATGCCAGGACCGGTCAAAGTTGTCAAGCCCGTGCTCGACAGCTACGCCCAGCCTGCCACCGGCCTCCTTTGGTTCACACCTCCCTTTTCTCTCCCTCTTTATTGGGATGTGCGCTGCGCACGAAACTGTGTGGCTAGTTTTGTGTGCGACCACACATCCCATAGAAAGGAATCACTCCGCCACGGCCCACAAGTCGGAGACACATTCCCGCGTGTGCCCGTTTTCTTTTACAAAACCACCCGCCCCAGCTCTGCATACACGCCGCGGCACAGGGGAGCACACTCGCCGCAGCTGCTCCCCTCCTCCTCGTCCGAGCCAGCGAGGGCCGGACGAGCCCGCCGCCGCCGCCGCCGCCTCGCGATCTGCTCCTCCTCGGCCGCCTCTGCCCCCGCTCCTCCTCGAGCTCTCGTCCTCTTCTTCCTCCTCCTCGCGGCAGGGAGATAGACAGCGGGGGCGCCTCTTCTTCCGGCACCAACAATGGCGGTGGGATATCTCTCCTCCCCTCCCCTCCTCTTTCGATTTTACAGCCTCTCCGGTTCCAAGTTTTTCGGAGGAATCATGGATAATCTGCTGTGCGGGGATTGTGTCCCGCAGAATCTCTGGCGATTACTCTGCAGTCTGCACCGCGTTCGTACGAGGAATTTCCACTTACTGGAAGCTCCGGGAAAGATTTCTTTTTCCCCTACCGCTCTCCGTTCCGATGCAGGGGAAAAACTCTCGTGCTTGTTCGATAAAAATGCGTGTGATTTAGTTTTGCAGATGAGGGTTTTGGGGTTTTCTCGCTCGCTAACAAAAATGGTCTTTTTTCCCCCACTTGCTGGATGCGTTACAGACACTAGAATCGGATGCGCCTGTGTTGATTTTGCTGCATAGATAGCGTGTTGATTTATCCATATACTAGCAGTCACCGGATTTGTCAGCTCCTCTCCGTTCCACATAGTGTGGGATCAGTTTAGTTGTCATTGTCTGCATTTACCTGTCAGACAGTCAAAATACAGACTTGTATAGCAGAATCTCATCTGAATCCTTTTCCGTAAGTTCCGTTTGATCTAATATGTATTCTTTTAATTTTTGTGGATGCGCTCTGGACCGCAGAGTTCAATGAGAATGCTGATTCCGTGATGCGCATTTTTACTGTCGCATCCTACTTTGTTTCATATGTTGTTCATGTCGACATGTTGACTCTCTTGTGATCAGACATGGCTTTAACAAGTCAGACCATTGACTCTCTTGTTAACAAGTCAGACATGGCTGTTAACCGCTCTATCTGTTTGTCCTTGTCTGCATTTTCTTATATTGTTCGTGTATTAGGATGGCGCCAAAGAAGATGCTTGCAGTAGTTTGTCGAAATACAGCTTTGTATAGCAGAGATAGCATCACCAGCTGAACAGTTCATCTGAATCTATTTTATTGAGGTCCATTTGATCTAACATATGCTCTTTCAATTTTGTTTGATGCATTCTGGAACCTAGAGTTGAATGAGATCCTGCTGATTTCGCGTTCCAGATTTCGGTTCTTGCATGGTCTCTTGTTTCATATGATGTTCATGTTGATGCACTGACACTCTTGTGATCAATCATAGCATTACGGCATTACCAGGTTGATACTCTTTAATGCCGGGATTCTGTTGTTTTAGTTTATGTTGCCGTGATCCACCTATATGGTAAAATGAAGAAAACTCTTACTTCTCGGGCGCTTCAGCTCACACATTTGCATAGTTCACTTGGACTGCAAACATCATTATTTATCCATTTGGTAAAAGCATCATCGAATGGTACTGCAGCAGTGCTTGTTTAGTTAATCTTACTCTAGGCATGATAATGAGCAATCCTGGTCAATCTGCTCGCCTTTTTTAGATTTACCTACTTGATCACTTTAGTTTACTCCCATAAAGTCTGTTTAGCCCTGTTATGCATGTCGTGTCCTACTGCCCAGCGAACTATCCTTCCTAGTATCTGAAACATAGCATACTTCAGTTAGTTAGGCATCACCAAAACTACAAATCAAACTGTTTCTAATTGAGCTGATGTATATTCTCCGGGCATTAGCTTAATTTCCTTTTGTGACAGTGGTCGAGGGGAGTTTGCTCAATAAAAAAGGTTTTTCCCTTCTTCCTTTTCGATGCATTCTAAACTCTAGAGTCAAATGCAGTTGTAATGATTTCATGCTGGAGATTTCAATAGCGGTATCTTGTGTCTGTTGTGGACTTGTGGCATAATAAAATTATTATTCTCTCGCATCATTTTGTTCTCTATAATTGCTTTTCTGGTGGTTTGCTTTCAATATTAATTGAGTTGTGCTTCATTCATGTCACAGGGCTGGACCAGTGATAGTGATGACAGTGACAAGTTTGAGTGGGACAATGATGGTGAGGCTGAGCCCTCATCGGCTCCGGCTATGAGGAACTTCGATGCTCCTGGCCCGTCCACGCTTGTAAGTCAGATATAACTTTTTGTATTTCAGCACAAGAGCTATCCATGATTTGTTATAATTACGATCATGGTCTGATATATGTTCGTGTAACTGTGTAAAGGGTTCCAATGAGTGGATCAACGGGGAAGTGCCGCCTACTTCTTTGATTGAGCGATATGTGGTAATGGGCTTCCCCAAAGAGATGGTCATGAAGAGTATTAAGGAGATTGGTAATATAAAAGTAATCACTTCCATTTTATTTATTTGTTTGTGTTTGTACCATTTGTTAACACCTTTTGATTTCAGGACATAGTGATGCAGATGCACTGCTCGAGCTACTGCTCACGTATAAGGTATTTGACTATTTATCCATGTGCTTTATTACTGAATTTGTTCTATAGTGCTCTTGATTCATGGCAACGATTGTTTATTCCGATTGAGATGTGAAATGCAGGCACTAGATGACAATGATGCAGTGGGCAATAATCACTCTACTTCTGGCTGCATCCTCCCTGTTGTTGAAGATGACGATGACGATGATCTTGATTTTGAGAACTGGGATGGTGATGATGATGCTGGTGGTAGAGAGTCAAGCTCTGATGATTCTGGTTGTGAGGTAGATTATTGCTTATCTTCAGTTCAGTAGCCAAAAATTCTATGATCATATGCTGATATATGTGAAATCTTTGCCATGCACACCTTGAGCACCCCTGTTACTTACTGTTTTGAGATTTCGTCAGTGTAGTTTGAGCACTTGATTTTTTTTACATAGAATTTTCACCATGTTAAAATTTTATCGTTTAAGAGTGTATTATTGTTCTGCAATATCTCTCGCAGATATTGTTCTGCTTGTTTGTGGTTTTCATGATCAGAAAATTTATTTTTGTTAGACACCACTCGTTTTCTCTTCAGTTCTTATGCATTTGAATATTAGTAACAAGGCTTGCGACTTGTGGAGTTTGTTGGTACAAGCAAATTATAATACAGGTGCTTTAACCAAGAGAAGATATTACACATACTGCAGGCGCTTTAACCTGCAGAAATCCAAATTCATGCACCGGTTATGGTTTTTGATTCATTACCTCCGTTCGGAAACAAGTGGCGCGGTTTTAGTTCAATGTTTTTGTTCAAATTTGAACTAAAACCACGCCATTTAATTCCTAACGGAGGGAGTATTTTGTAGTCCAAGATATAGTCTAAAATCATACTGAGCTCAGAAGAGTTTGGAAGAAATAGAAGCTAAACTTGAATGCTGAATACTACTGTAATACTAAACAAAGAAGCAAGAATATGGCTGGACCGAAATAATTCTATCCTGCACTGTTGTAAAGTTTGTGCTGCAACCCAGCTCATCACTTCTCCATAAAGGACTGTTGAAAACTAGCATACAGGTTCGGACGAACAAGCTCTTCAAGAATTAAATGGCATAGTTCAAGATTCTTCTTTTGACTTTCAGCTACGCAAAATGATCATAATACTGGAAAAGAACATCACTTACCATATTAGTTGCATCAAACTGCCCTCCTAGACTATTACCTGTTAGAGCTGAGAAAAATGAGGGATTCAATCCATTACTGTTCAGCTAGAAATGCATACACAAAGTAACTAATTTAGAAATCTCATAATGTTATATATGATGTGATAGCCGATTTTTGTATTAGTTACACAAATAAAATTATGAAGATAATTATTGTGTGGTTTAAACCTGTTCATGGCAAGATATATGTAAAGACTAAAAACAGCAAGTAGGGAAACAGTATGGAGTGTCTGATATCTACTACACCTGCTCAGCAAAAAAATATCTTGATTGCTAGCAAAGCGATGAATCTGAAATAGGATGGGATGCGAATATCGTCATCTTCTCCTGAACATGCACGCATTTGCCTCATCATCCATCCATCAGTGTTTAAAATTCTATCACGAAAGAAGTATGGAGAGACCAGATGATTGTGTTTCACCATTGCTATGCATCCAGCACAGAGTGCCAATATATGAACAACTTACCTGTACGTTTGGTTTATTCCAGTCCAGCACAACCAGTACTTCATATTGCTACTTGCTAGTGAATTAATGTCATTCTCAAACAGCACAGGAAGAAGTTGAGTTCCTAAATTATTTCGTTGCTTTAATTTTGGTCAGTTTTGTTTGTTTTTTTCTTGGGTAGTCTGTGTTATTCATCTCTTGACCATTGATTAGCGTAGGCCCCCTGCTTTTCTCTGGCCATATACATGTCGCTCCGTGGTTGTATTTCCCTATCAGCCGTCACTCAGTTTGGCATTAAGAAGTCAGTGAGATATAGCAAGTATTTTCTAATCTCGGTTTTTGTGGTACTTTTGTGCAGGATTTTCTGCGAGAGATGTCAGAGAGGGACGAGAAGATCAACTCATTAGTACACATGGGCTTTTCTGAAGATGAAGCAAATAGGGCTATTACAAGATGTGGTATGCCTCCTTTTGAAATCGTTGCCTTGACGGCCATTCGTTCATGAAAAGATTACCTTATGCTATATATTTTTGTTTGAATTCTCCTAGGTGTGGATGCTGATATCTGTGTATTAGTTGATTCAATTAGTGCATCACGGGTCGCAGAAGATTGTCATTCTAGAAACTTATCTGACCATCAGGTATCTTGTGGTTTGAAGTACACTTAATACGAACCCACTTTTTCTCTTTTAATTTGATGTAAGGACACTGCAATATGTCTACATTTGGCAGGTTACAGATAGATGCTTCAATTCTTTTGGAGGCAGAAAGAAAGCAAGATTGATGGAAGAGAGCAGGAAAAAGAGGAAGAGATATGGGGGTGGAGGACAAGACAACCGACCTTCCTTGGATGGTAGCGATGAGGAATCAATGCCTCTCCCAAATCCAATGGTTGGATTTAACTTGCCTGGTTATAGGGGACCATCAGTGACCCGAATGTTCCCTAAACAAGATACTGGACCACCTTTTTTCTACTATGAAAATGTGGCCCGAGCTCCAAAAGGTGAATGGGTGAAAATTTCAAGAAATCTGTATGACATTCAGCCAGAGTTTGTGGATTCTCTTCATCTGTGTGCAGCTGCAAGGAAAAGGGGCTACATCCACAATTTGCCAATTGAGAACAGATCGCCTCTTCTTCCTCTGCCCCCAAAGACCATATTTGAGGCATTCCCTCATTACAAGAAGTGGTGGCCTTCCTGGGACCCGAGAACACAGCTCAATTGCTTACAAACATGTGTAGCAAGTGCAAAGCTAACAGAACGGATCCAGAGTGCTCTTGCAAATTCAGGCAATCCACCGCCAAAAAGTGTTCAGAAATATGTGATGGACGAGTGCAAAAAATGGAATCTTGTCTGGGTCGGGAAAAACAAGGTTGCGCCCTTGGAGCCTCATGAGATGGAATTACTACTTGGTTTCCCAAAGGACCACACAAGGGGAGTTGGCAAGACACAGCAATACAAGTCTCTCGGCAACTCATTTCAAGTTGATACAGTTGCTTACCACTTGTCAGTGCTGAGGCGCATGTTTCCCAATGGTGTTCGTGTGCTGTCCTTATTCACCGGTATTGGAGGAGGAGAGGTAGCTCTGCACAAGCTTGGGATCCACATGAGGGTAGTGGTTTCGGTTGAGATAGGTGAAGCTAATAGGAGGATTTTGAGGGGTTGGTGGGATCAGACCCAGACGGGCACGCTGATTGAGATTCCTGATGTGAAATCTCTCACAGACGAAAGAGTTGCATCATTTGTTAGTAGATTTGGTGGCTTCGACTTGGTGATTGGGGGCAGCCCATGTAACAATCTTGCCGGAAGCAACCGACACCACCGTGATGGCTTGGAGGGCGAGCACTCAGCTTTGTTCTACCACTACGTCAGAATCTTGAATGCCGTCAAGGAGGCCATGGAGGGGATGTAGGATGTAGCCTAATCATTGTAGTACCTATGCTATCGTTTAATGCTTATATTTAGGAACTGCGACTTATCTGTGTTTAAACATTGAGTTGATGAGGATGTTTATTTTGGAGAAAGATCACATTAACATTTAGCCATATGTTTTGTTGTTGCAAACTAATTTAGAGCCTGTTCATCTTTATTTGAAAAAAAACTATTGCAGCCCCCAATTTATTGTTTGCTAGTGCCCTCAATGTGGAAGAAGGTTTAAACTTAAGGACATTATCACTATCTGTGCACCGGAGGTTGATGTTCCAAATAATGATCTTGAAAAGGTTGGGTTTGTTTCTTCACTTTGTCTGTATATTTTGGTTGGCCATGAACTGAACATTGTTGCATGTCTGCAGCAATTATTGTCTTGCAGGGAAAAGGTCGAATCCCTGGAGGAAGTGAAGTAATTTCCTTATGCCATCTGTGAGCTTCTTTAGTTTCTTACGATCCAGAGAGGCATTATCTCATCTTCAGAAGCTGATCATCCATTACAGTGCAGGCAACCTCAGGTATGGCGAAAATGGGTTTCTTTGCAGTGCACATGACTGCACTTTCTACCTTGATCTGCTTGACAACTTATAATTTGCACAAACATTCTCCTGCATAGTTTGTCCTTGGTCTGAAAAAGTAAATCCTGATGTTGTATTTCGAATCAGGTTGTTGTCTGTATCATATGGATAATATGCAGAGTCAAGATGCTGTTATCCGTTTTCCATCAAGTTTTCACTACATTTTGTTTTTGTTGCTTTTCAGAATCCCTAAACCATCTAGATGTAGAGCAAAGCTAGGATGATGGAGAAAGATCTTCAGCAATCACCAAGGCTGATTACTATCTTGTTTGTTTTCTGCAGTTGACGACTTCAAATTTTTCAAGGAGTGCGCAGCGTACAAGGATGTAAGGTTTGTGCACTTGTATCCATAGAAATTTGGGTTTTGGTAAATTCTGTTTCCGTTGGATTTTGAAGGGGAACTTTTGTTTTTATCGAGGATCATACAATACTAAGAGACTAAAAAGAGTACGGTAAATTACTAGATCATCCGTAGTTCGATACACTAGAACTTGTTGTGGTTACTTTCTTGGGGTTCTGAAAATAAATCCTCTGAAACTGAATCATTCAGTCATACCTTCAGTTGAGTAAATAATGGCTCTGAAAACTGGGATCTCTCATCTTGGTTACCTTTACCTACTCCACTGCAAAACCTGAAGCTCAAGCTCAAGCTAGGCTAGGCTCACAGAATAATGGTGATGATTAGTTAGCTAAAATCTGAAGCCCTCTGCCCATTTGCTCTAGCTGACAGCAAGAATAATGAATAGCAAGCACTATGCCTGATTGTGTCCTGAATGCCTAATCAAGTTCCATCTGAATATAATTTCTTGTGTTTGACTTGTGAAATCGATGCAGATGTGGGCGTCAAAGTTTTGTCTGGCCACGGAGAGATGCCTGGAGTTCCATTACAGTACAGGCAATCTCAGGTATGACGAAAACGGGTCTCTGTTGCTCACATTGCTGATATGACTCTGAATCTCCACTGCACCTGACTGCACCCTCTATCTTGATCTGCTTGACAACTTATAATTTCCACAAACATTCCCCTGCATAATTTGTCCTTGGTCTGAAAGATCAATTCCTGATGATATATTTCAAATCAGGTTGTTGCCAGGATCATATGGACAATATGTACAGTCACGCTGCCGTTATCCGTTTTCCGTCCAGTAAGTTTTCACTACATTTTGTTTCTGTTCCATTTGAGAATCCCTAAACCATGTACTCCCTCCGTTCCTAAATACTCCCTCCGTCCCATAATGTAAGACGTTTTTGCAAGCTAACATAGCTTGCAAAAACGTCTTACATTATGGGACGGAGGGAGTATAAGTCTTTTTAGAGATTCCAATATGGACTACATATGGAGCAAAATGAGTGAATCTACACTCTAAAATGTGTCTATATACATGTAGTCCTTATTGAAATCTCTAGAAAGACTTATATTTAGGAACGGAGGGAGTAGATTGTAGAGCAAAGATAGATGATGGACATCTTCACTAATCACCAGGGCTGATTGCTACTACCTTTTTCTTGTTTCCTGCAGTTGATGACTTCAAATTATTCAAGGAGAGCATGGCGTAAAAGGATGTAAGGTTTCTGTGCTTGCATCCATGTAAATCTGGGAGTCGGTCAATTCTGTTTTGAATTAAGTGGAACTTTGTTTTTCATCAAGGACAAGACAATAATAAGATAGTATTAACAAAAGTAAAAAAGAAAATGCTCAGAAAACTCGCTTCACTTTTGTGCCACTTCAGTTCAGTAAGTTGGATCATTCTTACCCAACGAAATTAGATAATTTATACCTTCAGCTCAGAACCTATTGCGGTTACTTTCCTGGGGCTCTGAAAACAATTGCTCTGAATTTTGATCATTCAGTCATGACTTTAGTTCAGTAAACGTACAATTGCTCCGAAAACTGGGATCTCTCATCTTAGTTACCTGTACCTAGTGCATTGCAAAACCAGAACCTCAAGCTAGGCTCACAGAAGGGTGATGATGATTAGTAGCTAAGATCGGGAGATACTATGCTGACAGCAAGAACGTACAGCAAGCACATTATGCTCGATTGTGTTGCGGATGTCTAACCAAGCTCCATCTCAATGTTCTTGTGTTTGCCTTGTGGGTTGCAGATGTGGGCATCCAAGTTTGATCCGGTCGCGGAGAGATGCCTCGAGCTGCCTTTGGTTCGTCGTCAACCCTGTCCTCGTTGGCAACCAGCTGATGTAGACCTCTGAGCCGTCGTGCTCTGAACCTGAACCTTAACCTGGACCTGGACTGGATCGGTCTGTATACTTTTGAGTTGTTCAAAGCAAGAGATGCTAAAATGGAACCTCCGCCATAGTGCTTACAGGGCTTGGTTTCTGTAGATTTTGAATCGGAGGTGGAAGATGACATTATCCCTCTCTTTCGGAGGGGCGAGGTAATGTAATCTACACATTTCTCTAGCGGACAGCAAGCGCTATGCTTGATTGTGTCGCGGCCTGATATAACTTGTTTGTGTCGCCTTGTGAGATGCAGGTGAGGGTGTCGAGGTTTCATCCGGCCGTGGAGAGATGATGTCTCGAGCTGCACTTCGTCGTCGACCCCTGATGTGGGCAACGAGCTGATGTAGGTAGATCCTGAGCCGTCGTGCTCTGAACCTGAACCTGAATCTGAATCTAAACTGGGTGGGTGGGTCTCAGAGGAGGGGATGCTGAACCCGAACCTTGGTCGGTGTGTTTGGCCTGTGTGTTGAGTGTTCTTTCCCTGTCCACTACTGTGAAACTGTTTCACTCACCGACTGCCAGATGAGCCAACGGCTGGTTGCAAGAACCTGAATCTGAACTACGTGAAGTGAATTCAGATGACCCTTATTCTCACACACTAAAATGCAGCCCTTATTTTGAAGAACACACATACTATGCCTGCATAATGTAACAGTACAAATTCCCTCTATATATTATAAATAAACATGTGTCGAGGCTTTACAGGAAACACCCCCACCCCACCCCCACCCCGGGTTGAGATCCTCTGCAGTATTGTTTGGTGCTGTAGTGCGGATGACAGGTGGGGCCGGGTCCACACGGCAGTGACCGTACTGCATGGTAAGCTACTGCAGAGGATCCTAACCCCACCCCACCCCAAAAGAAAAGAAAAGAAACAACTAAGTCTCTGGGTATCACTGCACGTGCTGGTGTAACAATCTATCGCTAAAATCCGAGTGGTGTTCGTCGGAGATCCACTAGAGTCGTGTGGCTGGGGGGTTCTTCGAAGATCCGTCAGAATTAGGATGCCGGATATGCCATTGCATGTAGGCTATCTGAGTCGATGAAGAGGGCCGACACGAATGTCGGAGCCCACTTCTCCGTGGTTTGGTGAAAATTCTGGATCCGCCACACTGCTCTAACTTCGTTAGAGAAAGGCTGCCAAACACTCCACAACAGTGGAGTAGACGTCATAGCAGCGGCTCGGAGGTAGAAGCCAAAAGACCCTCAACACTCCACCACCAAAGTAGAGCAGACGTCATAGCAATGGCTCAAAGGCAGAAGCCAACACTCCACAACGACAGTGGAGGAGATGTCATAGCAATGACTCGGAGGCAGAAGCCAACAAACTTTGGTGCCTAACACAACCGCAACCTCATGTGGCAACACGCGATAACCCTAGATCCGTCGACACATAGGAACGAGAGAAGAAAAACCCAACAAACTCCTCATCGTTGCCGAGGGTAGGTAGAGCCCGAGCCAGAAGAGACCTATTGTAAACGGAGCCGTCGGTACCACCCAAGCACTACCGCATGACATGCGGACCCTAACCCGAACAACAATTCTACGACACCAAAGCGGAGGACCGGGTTCCTCTTGCCGCCCCATCGCCGCCCCGCCGCGCCGCCCCGGGGCGGCGGCGAGGGACGGCATCAAGGGCAAATCAGTAAATTGTCATGGCACAAGAGAGAACGGTAAGGATAAAGATGCGGTCAGGTGAGTCAAAGAGGATGGGATTTTGGTCCTTTCTCCACACTTCGCTTCCGTTCCACTCCACGCACCACCCTCTCTCGCTCGCTCCTGCCGGCTGCCGCCATGGATGGATGCTGAGCTTGCTTGCTCGTCTCAGAGAAACCCAAATCCTCTCCTCACCCGTGCCACACCATCGGATGCCCCGTCCCTCAAGCTTCCCATCGATCCCAGCCTCGTCGACATGCATTGATCTGATCTGCTCTCCGCTCCAGGGGCACTGCTAGCCTGCTAGTGCTAGGTGCTAGCACACGAGAGTGAGGGCAAAACAATCACCCGTCGTCCCCATGAGTGGCGGCTATTCGGGGGCGGCGTCGCTGGAGTTCCCCTCCGCGGAGTGGCGGCGTGTGTACGACCGGCTCCAAGGGTTGCTGCCGCGGGTCGAGGCGCTCGCCGCCGACCGCGCGCGCCTGGAGGAAATCAACAAGCTGTCGGATGCCCGCGAGAAGAGCCTCCATGCCCGCCTCCTCCAGGTGATTCGCGATTTCCTTTCCTGTCCTCTAGGGTTTCTATTTATCCATTTGGGGTTATTAATCATGCCTGATGCTGCTGGGTGCTGGCAATTGAAGGCGGAGGCGAGCAGGGAGAGGTGGAAGGCGGCCTACACGGAGCTACCTCCTGGTGCTAATCCCAAGCTCGCCGGTAACCTCTCCTCTTCTCTCTTTTGGATGATTTGGGTGAAAAAATTCGCATCATTTCCCCCTTTCGGCTCGATCCCTTTGGGTCAGGGAGATTTTAACTTCCAGTTTAATCATGCTGCTACTGATATCAATGCCTTTGTGTTCAATGCAGAACTTCAAGAGAGCGACTTGGTGGATTCCGAAGCCCGTGAAGATCTTCCTGATGTTGACAACTCTCAACTGAAGGTACTTACTGAAACATCAGGAACATAACTCAAAAAGCATGTAACCTTGTTGCTTTTTGAACATCAATACAATTCAGGTGGGCGATCGCCCTCCCTCAGTTGCTGTTCAAAAAAAAAAAAAAAACTCAAAAAGCGTTCTGTACAGCTTGTACATGTCATGATTTTCTTAATCATTGATTTCTACCCATGGTTGTTTTGTTAATGATGCAATATACAAACCGAAGGAAGGTTACTGGAAACAAAAACCAATAATTAGGAATTAGATTTGATTTCCATGATATCTCTGATGTCTATATCTTGGGAGTGCTAATAGAACAGAGTCTCTTTTGTAACAGGAGAATACTGAGGATACCGATGAGATGCAACTTGAACAGTGCACGGTGAGTCTCCGTTTCACTCGCCTTTTCTCACGCCCTGCTCCATCTTTACCTGACGCATCCCAGATTCATCATTGTTTTACAAATCTCCTAGATCTAGATGATTTTGTTGGTTTACTTGCTGGCCAAAGATGAATTTAAGGGACGATATCCTATATCATAATACAGCTGTTGGTCTGGTAGCAATTTCTAGTAGGGTCTACCCTACATATAGCATGTGATCTTGAATGTATTTGTTAGGTACTAAAACCACGACAATAATTTTGGAACGGAGATAGTAGTATTTTATTTTTATGTATTCACAATATGTGGATTAATTTGGAGGGGTGATGCATCATGTATGTGGCTGATCTCATAAGATTTGTCAGATCTTAGGACTGGTTAGATGGAGAATATCAAACTTGTTCTTGTTTGATTCATATTTAGAAGAAGGAAAATGACTTATTTGTAGGATCCTCGAACAATATGATTTTATCACAGTATGTCATTATCTGTCAACTTTGTGTAAGATATTTGATTTTCTCAACAACAAAAAAACATATGTCAAGCACTGACAACATAGCACAAAGATAGCCCTGATGTTTATATTTGTAATTTATTCTTATGCTGATAGTGTGAACATCCCTAACTGTTAACCGTGGAACCTGATGATTTGTTGCGGTTAATGTGCAGATTTCTGTTTTTAGTTCTACTATCTGTTGGAACCTCATTTCATTTATCGTTTTGTGTCTTTAATTAAAGCCTTTTGTCTTAAGATGCTAATGTTTTGTGCGCTCGTTCAACAGATGCAGATATTTGTTAAGATCCACTCTTCAAAATTTCGCAAAAAAAGAAAGATCCACTGTTTAAAGACTATCACTCTTGAGGTCGTGGGATCAGATAGGATCTGGGATGTCAAGGATAAGATTCAAGACATGGAGGGCATCCCCGCAGGCCAGCAAAGACTCATGTTGGACAGTAAGCTGCTGGTGGGCAGCTGCACTCTGGAAGACTACAATATCAAGGAGGAGTCCACCCTCACCCTTGACCTTGCCCCCCGGATGCATATCTTTGTGAAGACACTGATTGACAAGATCATGACTATTGAGGTTGAGCAAGCAGACACCATAGACAGTGTGAAGGCAAAGATTTTCGATGAAACCGGTATTTGCCCAGGCAGACAGCATCTTGTCTTTGCTGGGAATGAGCTGGAAGATGGCTGCACCTTGGCTGACTACAACGTGCAAAATGAATCTACCCTTCATATCGTGCTTCGCTTCAGGTGTCAGAGAGGTGGGATGCATATCTTTATCAGGACACTGACCGACAGGATCATGACTACTGAGGTTGAGGGAGAATATAGCATATACAGTGTGAAGGCAAAGGTTTTCGATGAAACCGGCATTCCCCCAGGCAGACAGCGTCTCATCTTTGCTGGGAAGCAGCTGGAGGATGGCCGCACCTTGGCTGACTACGACGTGCACAATGAATCTACCCTTTTTCTTGTATCGTGCCCCCTCAAGTGTCAGAGGGGTGGGATGCACATCATTATCAGGACACTGGCTGACAAGATCATGACTACTGGGGTTGAGAGAGAAGACAGCATATACAGTGTGAAGGTAAAGGTTTCCGCTGAAACCGGCGTTCCCCCTGGCAGACAGAGTCTCATCTTTGCTGGGAAGCAGCTGGAGGACGTCCGCACATTGGCTGACTACGGCGTGCAAGATGAATCTACCCTTCATGTTGTGTTTCACGGCCTTACATGGCAGAGAGGTGGGATGCGCATCTCTGTCAGGACGTCGACTGGGAAGAAAGTCATTGAACATGCATTTAAGCGCAGGCAGACCATTGACAACATCAAAGCGTGGATCTACTCTGAGTTGTGCATTCTCCCGGAGCAGCAGCAGCTCTCTGACCAGGGTGGCGCCCCCCTGGCCGAAGAGATCTGTCGTTCGTGCTCCCTTGTTCTGCAAATCTGTCCTGGTCGGTGAGACTGGATGTAAATTGGTCCTTGACTGATGGTGGTAATAGTGGGAGCGCAGACTTGATAGAGGTTGAACTTGAAGGGCTGGTTTAGCATGCATGGGGTCATTTTGGTACACTGAAGGGTGTAAAATGAATGAAGTGTTATATTATAGTTTCTGGGCTGGTAGCAAGAGTCACTCGCAGACCTATGTACGTACGTGGGGTTTCTCTGAAGGAATAGTATATGCTTGTATGCAAGCACTTGATAATTTCAGTGTGACACTTATGGTGTCCTTAGCCTAAAAAGTAATGTTGAGTTTGGTATTAAGTAGAGAAGGCTATATGTATATATTCCCTTGATGTCCAGACATTAACTGTTGATGAGCATTGTGCTGCTTTGTTTTGCCTACATTTTTCCTTTTTTTTTGTTTCTTTTCAGAATCCCTAAACCATATAGATGCAGAGCAAAGCTGAATGATGGAGATCTTCATCAATCACCAGGCTGATCATTACAACTTTTGCTTGTCTCCTCCATCAAATTGTTCAAGGAGAGCATGTCGTACAAGGATGTAAGTATTCTGCGCTTGCATCCATATAAATTCTGGAGTCGGTAAATTCTACCGCTAATGGATTTGGTAGGGGATAAGAGATTAATTGCTCTGAAAACTGGCTTTCTTTCTGTGTAACTTGAGTTCAGTAAATTCATACCCTCATAATCTGTGGTGGTTACTTTCCTGGGACTCTGAAAGCAGTTGCTCTGCAATTTGATCGATCAGTCATACCTTGTAAATAGCTGCTCTGAAAATTGGGATCTGTCATCTTAGTTACCTTTACCTACCGCATTGCAAAACCAGAGGCTCAAGGTAGGCTCACAGAATGATGATGATTAGTTAGCGAAGATGAGGAGACACCGAGCTCAACCAACTCTGAAACTGAAACTCTATCCATTTGCTCTAGTGGACAGCAAGAACACAATGTACAACAAGCTAGCACTATGCTTGATTTTGTTGCAAATGCTTCCTTCCCTCTCAGTATGATTTATCAGTGTGTCTGCCTTTGTGAGATGCAGATTTGGGTGTCCAAGTTTCATCCGTCTGTGGAGAGATGTCTGGGGCTGCATTTCGTTCATCATCGACCCTGTGGGCGACCAGGTGATGTAGAGATCTTGAGCTGTCGTGCTCTGAACCTCGGCCTGTGTGCTCTGAATGTGCATTGTGTGGAACGGTTGCAAGGTCTCTCCCCTCTTCTTGTTCAGTACAACATCTGTCAAGAACAGAATAAAACCAGTGAGAGACGAAAGCATCATACTGTCAGTGCTAATAAGGATGAGACTACAAGTTGCTACAAAATGATTGTTATTTGGGAAAAGATTGGTTAAACGCACTACACTACTGGATTCGCGTGCTTTGCCGAGTTTCCAGGGAACTTTTGGCTGAGCCCAGAATCAACTCGGCAACGTGTTCGCCGAGTTCTGTACTTGGCGAACATGACTCGGCTGGACACGGGTCGACAAATTGTTAAAATTGCAGGTTCTTATTATCGGAAACTCGGCAAACATTTAAGCATGCATTGCTGAGTTTCGCCAGAACAAGAACTCGGCAGACTACACCGTCAGAAGGGACGGGGCGTTGACGGAGATGTCTCGTGGCACAAAGCTTTGCCGAGTTCTGGCGAGATAAACTCGTCACACAGATGACGAATAGGAACGTGTCACGTGACATTTCCTACTGTATAGTCCCTTACCTTTGCCGAGTCCTCGTTGGATGAAACTCTAGTCCCTTGCCTTTGCCTTGTTGGATGAAACTCGGCAAACCTTTTGCCCAGTTCGGAACTCGGGAGACTCCTATCGAATGGGAGGCCGATGCGTGGCTCTAACGGTTGTCCAGTTCCTTGCCTTTGCCGAGTCCTCGTTGGATGAAACTCTAGTCCCTTGCCTTTGCCAAGTCCTTGTTGGATGAAACTCGGCAAACCTTTTGCCCAGTTCGGAACTTGGGAGACTCATATTGAATGGGAGGCCGACACGTGGCTCTAACGGTTGTCCAGTGTTCGCACACGAACACGCCACCGTGTACCCTCGACGCCGGGGGTGATGCACCGCAGCTCACGTCGAAGGAGACCCTGCCGGAAGCGCGGTACGCAAGCAGTCCGGCGAGTGCTTTTGAGGACCCGAAACCCCACACGCCCGGGAGGGACCCCGTCAGGGTGCGCGCGGCTATGGGCTGCCTAGGTCGACCTGATTGCCCCTAGGGCCTCGTGGTTCGCCGTCCTGCAACAAGAAGAACGAACGAAGAACGAGGAAGAAGAAGAACAAGGAGAGATAAAAGTAAAGGTAAAAAGTGGTAGATGATTTTGTCGATTGTGTGTTGTTCAATCGGCCGTCACCTCTCATCTATTTATGAGGCGGCTGGACTCCCCGTACAAGAAAAGGACTCCAAATCACGTCCAAATCTTTTCAAAATTAACCGAACTCGGATTTAGGTAAGTCTGAGACAACAGTTCGGTTTTTGAGTCTCATAGGCCACAAACGACCTCGGATGAAGATGAGCTCAAAAGCAAATTTAACCGTCTCGATGAGGCAAACAACTTTCATGTTGAACGTTTTTTGATTCGAGGCCATCTTCAGGGCCGAATCGTCCCCGCAATCATCAGATCAATAGAGATGCACGATTTCGGTTCGGACCGGACTGTCCGCTTGACCGTACTGGACTGTCCGGTCACAACAGAAGGTTTTCGTGAACAGCACCGGACAGTCTGGCTCAATTTCCGGACAGTCCGGTCGTAACAGGAGGTTTTGGGTGTCCGGCCATCTCCTAGTTTCTGCATCATTGCACTGTTTTGGCTACAACTTTTGTATACAACCTCGGATTAAGACGATTTTTATATCAAAATCGTCCGCTTCGACGAGACGAAGAACTTTCATGTTGTAATTTTTTCCATCGAAGGCCATCTTAATTATGTTTTCTGTTGTGCCAAAAACCGGTGTCAACACATGCCCCCCTGTTTTTCGGCAAAACTTGTGTGCCGAAAAATAACTTGCATGGAGTTTGTTCTAAGCACGATGTCAACACTCCATCGGCCATTTTGCTTATTCTTTGGACGATAAGTATATATCATCCATTAGTTGTTTGAACCCTTGATGCAAACTTGGGTGAAACCTTCTCAACTTCATTAACAATCCGGTGATAAAGTTCCATAGATATGTATTTCAAAGCCATCATCCGAACCATATTTTTCACCCTTTCGTTAGGATTTTGCAGATAATCAAGAATGAACTTCCTCCAATCCTTGCTTTCGCCTACATAAAAATTTCATTAGTGGCCGAAGCGGTGGGCTTTGGTTCGGCCTTACCTATGTCGGTGAGACCAAGCATCGGCTATTGATAGAAATGTAATACACCATGATCAACATAGTAGCCGGATGCTTGTTGTGCCAACTCTTTTCAATTGTCATGTCTAGATATATGAACAATTTGAAAGTAACCTAAGGAGAATATTTCATCTAGACATGCCTCAAGATAAATTATAAGTGATTCGTCAAAACATTGATAACTTTTATATATTTGTTGCACTACTAATAACGAATCACCGAAAGCCTCGATATGTATAGCACCTTTAGCAAGTAAAAGCTTCAATCTTGTCTCGCTCTCCGATCGAACTAAGGACGATGTTAGAATACCACACCGGCCATGCTTTGACATATTTTAAGGGCAATAGATAAATATCGGCCATTACCATAAGGTCCATGTAAACTTTATCCACCAAAGCACGTATAGCCTAAATAAAACAAATGAAATGACAAATCAAATATTTCGGCCCTTTGGATCAGCAACAAACTTGTAGCTAATCAAATGTATAGTGATTTGGTAATACCCTTTCATGATATAAGAAATTATATTGCATCCATGGATCGAAATAAATCCATGGAGGGTAATTGATCATACCTGGGGATGAATTCCATGGCAAAGGCATCAATGGCATGGTTGAAGAATATGGACGATGTGCTAACCGAAGATTTTGATGTTGTGATGCAAATCTTCGGCTTAATTGTTCGTCGCTTCCATCCTTCCCTTTCTTTACTTTTGTAAAACTTGTTGCAATAGAAGGATGTACATCATTTTTATTTTGACTGCTCCTCTTGGGAACCCATGCCATGTTCTCCCTTCTCAACTCTTGTGCACTAAGTTTTTGTAATTCCTTCTTTTGCCAATACGATAAGCCGAGTGGGCACCTCGGCTGTGATTCTGTTTCGACCAATGGCAACTCTTTTTTGGCCTTGTGCACCCTCAACTTCTTTTCTTCAGATTTGACACTTTGATTTTAAACAATTGATTGCTTCACTTCTTTGCCTTTTGTAGCCAATGTTAACTTTTTAATTGGCTCTTTATCTTTTATGATCAAATCTGAATTGGCACTCTTGCGACCATCTTTTTTAACTCGATATCACTACTGGGAAAGGACTTATAGGAGATCACAAATTAGTGGCGGGTACGGCGGGGCACCCGCCACAGCTATTTTTGAAAGCAAGCAGTGGCGGGTAGCAAAGCCCGCCCGCCACAGCTAGTTGCTTAACTGTGGCGGGCGGCGTTGGCCGCTCGCCACAGTTATTACCTGCAGGGTGGGACTTATTTGTGTAACTCACCTGTGACGAGCATCGACAACTGCCCGCCACAGGTAGAAGACCATGCAGTGGCGGGCGGCGCTTAGCAGCCGCCACTAGTTAATCTTGCCGGGTTTCCACTTTTTGCAGAACATAGCTGTGGCGAGTCCTAGACGTTGCTCGCCAGTGTTAGGTTAAAGTGCTTGTGGCGGGCGTCCCTCCTCACCCGCCATTGCTACTAATTTTTCAAATTTCAACGCAGGAGTTGACGAAAATTACGTCCGCGCGCGGTCGGCCGGGATAGCTACCCGGCCATGCCCGCCCAAATTCACAGCACACTGAGCTGCCCAATCCCCCCGAACGCCACGGCGCTCCGCCGGCCCCCGCAAGCGCCGGCAACGCGCGCCGCCGCCGCGTCCCCCCGCACGCTCCGCCACTCCCGGCCCGCATCCCTCTTCCCCCTTCCACCCACCCCCCGCGCGCGCCATCGGCCGCCCCCTGCTGCGGAATCCTCTCGGCCGGTCGACTCTCCACCGACCCCCTCCGCCGGTGTGCCTCCGCCCGCACCAACGGACGACAGCATCGGCCATCTCCACCGGCGCGCGCGCGCCGCCCGCACTAACAACGGCTCGGCCATCTACACAGTGCTGCTCGGTTGTTGCTTGAATTCATTGCTTTTGCTATATATGTTCATTACCTGTGCTATATATGTTCATGTTCACGGGTTGATTTCAAATGGTTTCTATTAATTTCCTGTGCTATATATATGTTCGTGTTCAGGGGTTGTTGTGCTATGATGGATGGATATGATACAATTGATTGTGATGTATGTCGATGCTCATGGTTTGATTTACATGGAATAGAAAAGAGTGCCAAAGTTTTGACAAAATGTTGATTCACTTCCATTTCGTCGAATTTCTGGCATTCTATACGTCCAATTTTTAGCAAAGGTTATGCCAATTTTTTTTGATAAATGGTGATGGCCCGTGGTGAATTGGATGATGCGGTTTAGTTGTCTTCTTTTACAGGGAATATGAATGAATGCGAAAGTTTTGACGAAATGTTGATTCACTTCCATTTCATTGAATTTCTTGCATTCAATTAATACGTCCAATTGTTAGCAACGGTTATGCCAATTTTGTTTTTTGATAAGTGGCGATGGCCGGTTGGTGAATTTCATTGCGGTTTCGTTGTTTTTACAGGGAATAGAAATGAGTGCCAAAGTTTTGACGAAATGTTGATTCACTTCCATTTCGTCGATTTTCTGGCACTTAATATGTCTCTTTTTGAGCACTCATCTTGCCAATTTTTTTATTATTAATATGTAATTCTTTTTTTACTCATTATGGCTGCAATCTTCATTTTGCAGATAAAAGATGGTGAGACATACACAGTCTCGGAATGAGGCTTTCACTCCCCAACAGGATGAGCCAGGTTATGCTTACGAGTTGCACGAGGAGATCAATCATGCTGCAGATGGAGGGGTATACGGGGAAGAAGATTCAGATGCTGTTGAGGAGGAACTGCCAGATGTGGAAGGATATTCCAACGATGTTGCTGAAGAGGAAATGCAAGATGGCCAACATGTGGGAGAAGAGTTGGATGGTGCTGAAGAGGAAGGAGACCTCAATGGTGCAAAAGCTGATTTGGAACAGCAACCATGAAAGCGTAGGTCACGGAATAAGGTGCCTACAACTACTTACATAATAAAACGGATTAACAAAGAGGGGAGACCCGTAAGTCCGATGAAGAACGCAATGAAATGGGGTAACGTCCTAGGTGCCATCGCCCGTGAAAACTGTGGCATCAACGTTAGATGCTTAAGGGGCCCTAAAAACAAGCAATGGTCAAACCTCCTGTTAGGAAAGATGAGAGATATTTTCAAGTTCAACGACCGAGACAATGCACTTGCAGAAATCCATGCCATGCGCATGTTCACTAAGGCCTTGAATAGTAATAGATACCGTGCAAACAAGCTACTTGACGACGGGTATAATTTAGAGTATATCAAAAATCAATATCCTAGCACTACCGATGAGGAATGGAAGGAGTTCCTTGATTACCGAGACTCTGATGCATACAAACAGGACAAAGAGAAGTTTGCGCAGCTCCGAAGCCAAATGGTAGGGAACCACAATCTAGGCACCCGTGGTTATGAAGGGAAGCAGCCAATCTGGGATAAGCATGATGCTATGTTTTCTTCACAAGGTCAACCGACACCCTTCAGTAATATCCTGGATCCGTGTGCCAAGAAATATTTTCGATCCCTAGCGGTGCTTAATAAAGACACCGGACTCTACTACTTCGAAGACCCTGCGGTGGCGAAGGCTGCCGAAAGAGCGGTACGTAATTAGCCTATCCAACCACACTTTCCATCATATATATTTTTAGGAGCAGTTTCTAAACGATATTAGTTTGTTCATGCAGGCAAATTTTACCCAAAACACACCAAGCTCTGAAGAGTCGCCGGATGCCCCAAGGTGGTCATCCGACCCAATTCTGTACGCCCTCGACAGGACGAGAGAGCCCACACGAGGCCGTAAGCTCGGCGCCGGCAGTACTTTCTGGGATGCCTACTATCCCCGCAAGAAAAGGATGACTAAGTTGGAAAAAGAAAGAAGGGACAGAGACAAAATAGATCAGTTAGTCAATGAAAGGTTAAAGGAAGTCTTACCAGATTTTCTGGCAGAGGTTCAGAAGCATATTCAGTCAAAAGGGTCAACAAATATGCCAGAAATGGTGGATACACCGCCGGCCCTTGCTCCCACAAAGATCAGAAGCCCCTCGGTCATTAATGTCATGCATGGTCATGGTGGGTCACCACAATCGTTGGAGGAAGAAATTCCTTGCACTCTCCTAGCTAGAGTGAGTACTAATGGCGACTTGTTGGAGGTTGCAAAAGCTAGAGTCTTTACAGGAAATGTCATGCACAACAGCAAATTAAATGAGAACGTGCGGAAGGTTTCTTTGCTTAGGGTGTTCCCAGAATATCACAATTTGATTCTGCCACAAAACATTATAGAAGAGGGTGATGAGCCGCAGCCCCTTTCGGAATGCTTTGCTGGTTACCTCAAGTGGCCTGCAATGCATATCATAATGGAAAAGCCATCCCCAAACAAAACACCGTCTCCCACCATCCCCGGCATTGCAACACCATCACCATCTCCAACATCCACGGCGTTGGACTGCCACCTAGACGATCTCCTCTAGGTCTTTGCAACCCCGTATCGGCTAAGGATGTGCAGGAAGAGCACATGCTTGAAGAATCACAAAATCCTAATTATGCTGCAGATGAGGAGACGCCCCCAGCCCTTCCCAAGACGCAACCTTGCAAACAACCAAATTACTCCAACAACACTAAAGAATGTGGTGGCCCAAGAAGTGATGTCCTGTCCGCCCGTTTCCATCCAACCGGTGAGAAAAAGAAACACGCATCTAAAGGCTGCGAAAATGAATAATAAGGGAAAAACTTCTGCCACCACACGTGCACCGGTAAAGAAGGCACCGAAGAATTCCTTGGCATATGAACAATGTGCTGACAACCCAAATGCACCTGTCTATATCCCGGGTCAGAGAATGCTACCAGACAAAGCGTACGCGCACCTGAGGCTTGAGATGAAGATTCTACATGACAAAATTGTGGAATCAGAGCTAGCCAATAATAAGCAAGGATCCATCGTTAACCCAACACATTACACTGCGAAGGTGCCAAAGGGATATACTTTCTTTGAAAAATTCAGCGGGGACAAAATATATGTAGATTTCAAAGAGATCTTCTATATGTCCAGATTCTATAGTATTGAAACTTGTCTAATGAGGCTATGGGCGCTTTTTCAAGCCACTGAGGTAAGAAGCAAGAAAATTTCCGATGTCGCCATAGCCGACCCTTATCTCATGAACGAGGAAAACCTAAAAAATTAGGAAGGGAGGCGGTGCATGAAGAGTTACCTTCTGGATTTCATGCAACAGAACAAGCTTAAAAACTTCCTCCTCGTGCCGTACCGACCCATGTACGTCCTTCTTTGGCTTCACGCTTTCACTTTTGTACCTTTCCTTCATATATATGTTGTCACGTCTCAAAATTTGTTGTCATGATCGCGCGGTATGTTTATTCTGTTTTGCGCAGCAACCATTGGGTTCTCCTAGTGCTAAGATCGCAAAGGTGCAATTGTTACTTGCTGGATTCCACGAAGAGCCCGGAAAAAGATTGGTCCCTCCTGAAGGACCTTCTCGATGATTGTCTTTTTGATTGGAATACTACAAGAGGTCATATAGTTGAGAAACACTACAAAGGAAGTGGAAAGAAAATGATTGCCTTCAAATGGAACACTCTATCTTGTATGCAACAACCGCCGACTAGTCTGACCTGTGGCTTCTACACCTGCATTCACATGGAAGAATTCATACGATCCGCGAAAATGTTAAATCAGCATGATAAAATCCTCAAATGGGGTCAAGAAGTACAAACCAATCAGCCCGAAGCTGGCTTAGTGCTCGAAGAACTACAAGTCAAGTTAGCGGCTATCATAAACAAGGAGGTCCGCTTCTCGTCCGGCCTATTCTATTATAACTCCGAAGAAGATGCGTCCAACCAACAAAAGACCCTTACCTAGCGCATTGCAGCGGGCAAAACTGAAACCGTGACTAAACATATTTGGTGTCATGCACTATGTAGTTGATGACCATGTATTTTGTGTAACTCGTTTATTCTTAATGTACTTCTCGTTCTTTATTTTCAGTGATTACCACTAGTCTTATTTCTGATTTGCTCGCATTTAATTGATAACTGTCCCCTATTTGCATTAGCTAACGCTGCTGTGGCAGCATAATATATGCTATTATGCTGCCACGGCAGCGTTTTTTATTCTAGCCTGGTGCATCAATCAGTGGCGAGAACAAACAAGAGCCCCCCACTCGTACTTCACATGATACTGGTGGGCGCGGGTACTCGCCCGCCATAGGTATGGCTGCCCGCCACTGTTACGAGATGGTAACACTAGCGGGCAGGTTGCCCCGCTCGCCACTGTTAGGGACCTACCAGTGGCGGGCGGGCGCCGGCCACTGATGCCATAATAGCAGTGGCGGGCGGTCCTGAGAGCCTGGCCCGCCACTACTAGGCTTTTTGCACCCGCCACTGCTGGGCATTCTTGCAGTAGTGTATACTTGCTTGACCACCTCTATCTTTTTTCTTGAGCTCCGGACCGATTCTTTTTTACTGAAACAGTCTTGAACATATGACTGCTCACTGAACGTTGGTCTTCTTGGAGCTGCATAATATTGGTGAGATGGTTTATAATAAGATGGAGAATGTGCCCTTGTATCATACTTGTCCCATGATGGATATGGATTTACGTGAGCATAGGGAGACATTCATGACATTGGCATTGGCGGCCCAAAATAAGTATATGAATATGTTGCATTGAAATTCTCACTTTGCAAATACCAATCCTCGGATTTGCGCCTAGGGGGTGATCTTGATGCTTTTGCATTAGTTGGCCAATAAGCACTTTTCTCTTTACTCTTCTTTTGATATTTATCTAATAATTGGGCAAAAGTGACTTTGGATTTCTTGCACTTGTGCTTATTGCGGCCTTTATCTCCTTTGGCTTGACTTCCATCGATCTTTGGATTTTTCTTGTTGCCCCCCAGTCCTTGGCGTCTTCATTGTAGTTTCAATGGAATTCTCACCCTCAAGATTATGTTCATTGTGCTCTTCAACAACTCGTTTACTGAAAGCTTGATCCCATCACCTGTAGTTTTTACCTTCTCTTTAAGTGGATCAGCTTGAAGTAGCCGATGCAAAAATTGTTTACCATCAGGACCAATTGGAATAGACTGGTCATCTCTTGGTGTTTCAACAAATTTCAATCGTCCTTTTTCAATGTCCGATTTAACTATTTGACGAAACATGTTGCAATCCTCAAAACTATGCTTGAACGAATCATGCAACTTACAATACATTCGTCCTTGGATAGATGGCTTGACATGGTGATCAAGAATTCTAATGTAATTATTTTTCATCAATAAATCAAATATTCGATCACACATGCTTGAATTGAAGGTATACTTTTTATTCTCAAGCCGATCTTGCTGTGAGAACGGCTTTGGAACTAAGCACATGTATGGTCCAGATTTGGAATCTTCCCATTCGGCTATGCATTGTGTTTTGCACTCTATCTCCAATGTCTTTGGATGAAATATTATATTAGCATTGGCTTTCTCAACAGAATTTAACCTTGGCTTTAAATTTCTGAAACAAAAATAGTTAGAACATACATGTCTCAGTTGAGACCAAGTGTAAGCCAACTAAGAAATAAGAAAAGCTACCCAATTAGATATGAACTTTAGATAAAGCAATAGGGAAAGCCTTGGCTGCACTAATATGTCACTATCAATCTTTGTAAATGGCGCAATGGGTTGACCGATATGCTCTGTAACAATTTTTGTGCTAACAAGTAAATTACCCTTCTTCATTGGTCTTTCAAAATTACTTATGAGAATTTTTCTAATAGATGCATCAACAATAAAGTTGTGACCAAATCTGAAAATAGGTAAATTACTTGCTAGACATACCTCTTCAAATATGTTGGGAAAGCAGGATGGTGGTGTGACTTGAACAAAATCGTGCTTCGCTTCTGGATGGCTTCCCAACACCTCGTTGCCCTCTTTTTCTTGATTCTATGCGTCATTACATTGAAAATCTTTGTCAACCGAACTTTGTTCGGCTACTTGCTCTTGTCCTTGAAGCTCGTTAATCTATATGGCACGAAACTCATAGGGCAGGAAGTAGGTTCCATTAACTTCAGAAAAATCAAGCATGGTCGTTTTGCTTGCCATGCCCTTTCTCAATAATGCTTGCCTCTTTGGATTTGATGGACTTGGAATATATACTACTTGATTCGGTTTTTTCAACCGAAGCACTTTCATGTTCCGAATCATCCTTCTTTTCATTGGTTCTACCAATTAACAATGCTTATTTTATTTGAGCCAATTCTTTTTCTGTTTGTTTCTGGCGGCGAGCGACAAAATTGGTTTTAAGTTTTTTCTCAATTTCAGCCCACTCTGGATATGATTGCCCCCCAATGCTTTTAGATTCTTTCGGCAATGACACATGGGTGTTGCCGAAACTTTGCAATTGTGTAGGGGGTGTATAATATGATGTAGTACTAGGTGAAGGCATATGTATTGTTGTAGAACCATATTTTTGCTCGCCAATTCTAACAATTGGCAAAGATTCATCTTCTTGCAAAACTCTAGCTCTTATTGCATTATAATCAGGAACTAGCCCCTTATCATGTTCTTCAAGGCAAAGAGCACTAATCTTGTTATTTCGGGCTATATCCCTTTTTAATGTAGCCACTTCCCATTCTGCAAGGGAGTGCTCCGCAATATTTTTAGATTCTTTCGGCAATGAGGTGTTGCCAAAATTCTGCAATTGCGTAGAGGATGCATTATATGCTACAACATTAGGTGAAGGCATGTGCACTCCTGCAAAATTTTCACTTATTCGACTATGACCAAGAAGGTGCGGAGCCGAATTATGAGCATCTACAGTCGTATACGGTGCCGAAAAATGAGGTGTAGCATATGACGGTTGAGAGTAACTGGCCGAATAGTAAGTAGTAGCATGGCCAATTCTCCCATCCATCGGTATGGTTGAACTAGTATATTGCAAATTAGTTGTCGATGAATAAAAAGGTGAAACACTTTGTCGCATGCTATTGGAAATTCCTACATGTGGTATTTCAACTTGATTGGCCAAACTCATCATGTTGTTCATCAGCATAATGATTTGTGGGGTTACCGATGCATGAGAGTTAGAATACATATGGTGCATGTTACTAGTATCATAAGAAGTTGAAGCATGCAAATTACTTTGAATCGGTCTTTGCACGTAATTAGCTGCATGATTGAAAATATTAGGCCTGGCCGATAGAGTATACGCATTGAACGATCTAGTAACACCATATGAATTATTTGCATCTACATAAGGGGATTGTGTATTCATATTACCTTCGTAGATTGCAAACCCTAGATGACGATCTCTTCGTAGCGATAACGGGCCGGAGACCGTTCAAAGCTTCGTGTCCCAGTGTGGTTGCCAAAAAGTGTGTTTGCGCACGAACACGCCACCGTGTACCCTCAACGCCGGGGGTGATGCACCGCAGCTCACGTCAAAGGAGACCCTGCCGGAAGCGCGGTACGCAAGCAGTCCGGCGAGTGCTTTTGAGGACCCGAAACCCCACACGCCCGGGAGGGACCCCGTCAGGGCGCGCGCGGCTATGGGCTGCCCTAGGTCGACCTGATCGTCCCTAGGGCCTCGTGGTTCGCCATCCTGCAACAAGAAGAACGAACGAAGAACGAGGAAGAAGAAGAACAAGGAGAGAGATAAAAGTAAAGGTAAAAAGTGGTAGATGATTTTGTCGATTGTGTGTTGTTCAATCGGCCGTCACCTCTCATCTATTTATGAGGCGGCTGGACTTCCCGTACAAGAAAAGGACTCCAAATCACGTCCAAATCTTTCCAAAATTAACCGAACTCGGATTTAGGTAAGTCTGAGACAGCAGTTCGGTTTTTGAGTCTCACAGGCCACAAACGACTTCGGATGAAGATGAGCCCAAAAGCAAATTTAACCGTTTGACGAGGCGAACAACTTTCATGTTGAACGTTTTTTGATTCGAGGCCATCTTCAGGGCCGAATCGCCCCCGCAATCATCAGATCAGTAGAGATGCACGATTTTGGTTCGGACCGGACTGTCCGCTTGACCGGACCAGACTGTCCGGTCACAACAGAAGGTTTTCGTGAACAGCACCGGACAGTCTGGCTCAATTTCCGGACAGTCCGGCCGCAACAGGAGGTTTTGGGTGTCCGGCCATCTCCATAGTTTCTGCATCATTGCACTGTTTTGGCTACAACTTTTGCATACAACCTCGGATTAAGACGATTTTTATATCAAAATCGTCCGCTTCGACGAGACGAAGAACTTTCATGTTGTAACTTTTTCCATCGGAGGCCATCTTAATTATGTTTTCTGCTGTGCCAAAAACCGGTGTCAACATCCAGTTCCTACTCTCTGCCGAGTTCACCGAATCAGAAACTCGGCGAATGTTGACAGCAAGCTACTGCCGAACGAACTTTTGCCGAGTTCTGAGCTCGGCATATGTTCCAGGACAATGGCTTGCTGAGTTTCGGCACTCAGACAAAATCTGACCATCTTCTGTTTTTTTTTGTGGGCAGCCCTGCATGAAAACAAATACTTATATGTTAGTAAAAAAGATGTACATATCTTTGCTCACAGAAATCACAATTCACGAAGACGGTGGGAAAGGTCCAACACCTGCTGAGACCGAGAATGAAATTTGAAGTGCATAATGTAAGACTTTGCGCACTTCTGGCTGTTGGACTTGTGGTTGGGGGATGTACCATTTAACTTGCGCTTCCCCAGGTTGTTTGCCCTCTCCAACAATCCCGAGGCCAAGGTGACGGACCTCTGGGTGCAACAACATTGGTCTCCTAACTTTCGGCGTACCCTGGGGACACATGAGGCGGCACACTGGCACGATCTGGCCAACAATTTGGTAAACTTCTCATTTGCGCATGGGGGACAACACAGTATTGTGAAAATTTCAAGAATCCCCCTCTTGTGAGTTGAGGGACATTTTCAAAGCGGGGATTCGGACAAGATTAAGATTTTCATTTGGCAAGTGGTGAGGAATATAATCACTAGCGGTGACCAAGTACTCAAATGACACGGTCCTTGGGACAGAAAGTGTGTGTGTGGTGTGGGCAAGACAGGAATCACGACCACAATCTCTTCCGTTGCATTGTGGCAAGATTCATATGAAGTGTCATTAGTAGGGACTCCTATGGATGCTCGTGAAGCCCGGCGGGCTTTGCCGGCCTTTACCGTTTGATCCAGTGGACCCCTGGGAAGAACAGAGAAATTGCATGTGTGGGTTTTCCAGCGATCACTTGGGCTTTGTGGAATGCATGTAATAAGGCTCTAATGGAGGGTGTATGTTTTATATAGCTGGCTGATCTGGTTTACTAAATCGTCATAGTTTTGCAGTCGTGGAGGCCTTTGGGGAGACAGCAGGATCAACCGCAGCTTGATCGGCTCATCGTCAGCTTGCGCGCTAGGTGTTACCTGCTTTGAGATGCTGTGAGACGGGACATTCTTGGGTAGAGGTGCCACCCGTTCTCTGGCAATATGCCCGAAGAAACTTCATGATACAAGGGCAGGAGATGGAGGCGATGTTTGCTGCTGGAGGTTGCCGGCGGTAAATCGGTGCTGTGCGGCAGAGCTTCGAGCACCCAGGTGTGTCAGTGCCGATGGGGGACATGCTCCTGGGAAGGGCAGCAGGCAGAGGCGAGTACAACATCTAGGTCACTTCAAAACCTCAGCCAAAGTCATCGTCGTTGTGCCACCACAACTCTCACGAGCGCGATGGAAAAAATCCAGAAATTCAACCACTAAAGTGAACGAAAAGACCTACAAAACACAAAATCTTGTTGAATCGCTAATAGTAGACCGTCAACAATGACAGATGTTAGCAACACGACAAGCATATCGGTGAGGGACTAAGTTGTGACGTCCCGAGACCGATGCTCTAGATTCCTTCCATTTATTTCCGTCGTTGCCGTGTGATTCGTTTGCTTGTTGCACTTCGCCATGTCATCGTGTGCATTTTCATCCGCATGTTTTCATAAAACTTGCATCCGTTCATAGCTGCCAGCTCCTCTCCGTTTCTTCCGTTGTCCGTTTCGAGTCCCGATACACTCGCACGCGCACGCGCCACCTCCGAAATATTATTTTATAAGTGAGATAAAAATGTTCTCGGAATGGGTTAAAAGTTGACGTGCGGTCTTGTTATATTATAGGTAGACCGCCTGCCAAATTTTGTCCCATTCGGAGGTCGTTTGATGCCCCAACGGATAAATTATAGCGGCACTATAGCCGGTCAAACGTCGGACGTTTTCGGTGTTTCGAAAACCGTGCCGGGCTGCCACTTCCCTCTCTTCTTAGCTCAACCCCTCTACACAGCCCATCTAAACCCACCTAGCCTACCCCTCCGTCCGGAGCCGTCGGATTGCGATCGGAGGGCTCGGAACCCCCCCCCCCCCCAAAACGCCCTCAAACCCTAACCACTGCCTATTTAAGGCTCAGCCTCCTTCCAATTCTGGAAACCCTAACCTCCATCCTCGAATTCCGTGCCCCTCCACTCCTCAGCCACCACCTCGCCGCCCCTGTCTCCCTCCAGCCGCCGCGGCCCGCCAGGCCCGCGCACGGCCCGCGAAGCCCATCCGCCGCCGCGCAGCACCGCCCCTCGCCCCCGAGCTCCAGATCGGGAGAGGAGCTCCCGATCCAGAGCCGACACCGCCTCGCCACGGCGCCCGACCCTGGACCTCGCCGGAGCCTCGCCGGAACCAAGTCGCGCCGCCCCTGCCCTCTTCTCTTTCCTTCTCCTTTCTCTCCTGAGCCCTCTCGCTCTCGCTCTGATCTCTCTCCCTCTCTGTACCAGGAACGAGGAGCACCATGGCCGCCCCGTGCTTGTTCACCGACCGCCGCCTCGACGCCGGTCACCTCCGCCCCTACTCCGGCCAGATCCAGCCTGGTCCCGAGTGCCTCACCGCCAACTCATCGGAGCTCCACCACCAGGCCGCTGGCCTCCTCCCTTTTCCTCGCGCCCGAGCCCCTGCTCGAGCCGGCCTCGAGCCTCCTCTGCTTCGCGCCTCCCCGAGCGGCAGGGGCTCGTCCCCGAGCTCGACCTCGCCCCTGCCTCGACCCTCCGCCGGAGTTGCCGTCGTCTCGCCAAGTCCCAGCCGCACTGCGTCCTCTGCTTCCCCTGCAACGAGCCGCAACCGCTCGATCGTCGTCCCGTTGACCCGAGCCCGCAACCTGGGCCGCTGCCTCGCCAGCCTCGGCCTGCCTCTCCACCGCGCTGGGCCTCGGCCCGCATGGTGAGCCCAGCACCATTCCCCTTTGTTCGCCTATCCTGCGCCCGTGGGCGTTCTGTTGTATCCGCCGCTCTCAGATTCGGCCCGCTTATGTTTTTTTCTGTGCGCTGCGAATTTCGTAATTATCTCCAGGAATTACAGATTTGCAGAAAAACCCCTCTAACTTCATGCATGTAATAACTTAATAACCGTGCATCGGATTAAAATGATTTATATATGTAAAATGCTTAGAATTTTGTGTAGTTTCACAATATGCAACTTTCATCCATGTTAAAAATGTTTAACTTGCTGTTTGCATATAATTTGCATAAATGACATGCTAAAATGGTTTATTTCATAACTAGATAACCGTAGCTCCGAATTAAATAAATTATATATGTAAATGGTCTAGAAAAATGTGTAGATTAACATGTTGCACTTTATTTTGCTGTTTAACAATATTAAAATTGTGTTTTAGGAAGAACAGTACCAAATTCGAAATTTACATATGGGGATTTTCCGGAATTGTTATGTGTTGTTTCCGGCCTCATTTAAATTGCCTAGATAGGTAGTTTAATTATGCTTAATCTCTTGCCATGTTTAACAATATTTAATATTGATGAGTATCATAAACGGGAGCGAACTAACTAATTGTATGTGGAGTTTTGTCAATATGCAACTCGTTGCATATTGAGCTTCACTTAATGTGTAGTATTTGATTGTTGCTTTTTGCCATGCCTCACTAAACCGGACATGCATCATATTTTGTTGTGCATCATGCCATGTTTATGCTTGTTTGTTTACCATGTTGTTTGCTTCTTTCCGGTTGTGCTTCTTCTCGATAGTCCGGTTATGTTGCGAGGTGTGAGGATTCGTTCGACTACGATTGTTCGACTACTTCATGGATTCGATCTTCTTCCTAGCGGGATTTCAGGCAAGATGATCATGACCTTGGATATCTCTACTATTTTTGCTTGCTAGTTGTCTCGTTGCTATTGCTATGTCGCGCTTCCTACCACATATATGTCAGCCTCCCATATGCCATGAAACATCGTCTAACCACCCTTACCCAGCAAACCGTTGTTTGTCTATGTTACCGCTTTGCTCAGCCCCTTTCTTCTAGCGTTGCTAGTTACAGGTTGTTCCATGTTGGGACATGGATATGTTGGGATATCACAATATCTCTTATTTAATTAATGCATCTATATACTTGGTTGTGGGTGAAAGGCTCGGCCTTTTGCCTAGTGTTTTGTTCCACTCATGCCGCCCTAGTTTCCGTAATACTGGTGTTATGTTCCTTGATTAGCGTTCCTAACATGCTCAAGGGTTATGGGACCCTCTTGACAGTTCGCTTTGAATAAACGCTTCCAGCAAGGCCCAACTTTGGTTTTAACATTTGCCAACATAATAATACTGAATTAAATAATTAATTTGCATAGAGGGTCGCATCCCCGGGGATTCTTAATTCAACATAATACAGGTGGGCCAGTGCCGATGGTGTTGGTTCGAAACGGGCGGCCTGCGGGGCTACCACGAGGAAACTCGAGGATCTGGTTTAACTCGTAGCTTGTCCCATCCGTTCGTGGCCTGAGACGAGATACGCGCGGCTACTATCAGGGTGTCGGCACGCCGGGAGATCTTGCTGGACTTGTTTACCATTGTCGAAATGTCTTGTGCACCGGAATTCCGAGGATACTTCGGGCTGACTCGAGGTTGATCGGGTTTTCTTGAGGTTGAGGTATTTCCACCGCAGTTTGTGTTGGTTTGTGATGGACCAGGTTGGAACACCCCTGCAGGGTTAAATTTTTCGCGAAGCCGTGCCCGCGGTTATGTGGCGACTTGGAAATTTATAACCTCCGGTTGTAGAGAACTTGACACTAATTCCAATTAAAATACACCAACCACGTGCGTAACCGTGATCGTCTCTTCTTGTGAGGTTTGAACCAAGAAGTGAACACGGTGGGGTTATGTTTGACTCGTAAGTAGGTGTTCAGAATCACTTCTTGATCATTATTAGTTTGCGACCGTTATGCGTAGTTACTCTTCTTATTCTTGTACTCGTAAGTTAGCCACCATACAATGCTTAGTGCTTGCTGCAACCTCACCACCTTACCCTTCCATACCCATTTAAGCTTTGATAGTCTTGCTACCCATGGTTATGGGATTGCTGAGTCCTCGTGGCTCACAGATTACTACAACAACAGGTGCAGGTACAGGTAATGCGATGATCTTGACGTGAGAGCGATGCATATTTGCTTTTGAAGTTCTTCTTCTGCTTCTTCTTCTTCGTCGATCAAGGGATAGGTTCCGAGTCGGCAGCCTGGGCTAGCAGGGTGGATGTCATTCGAGTTTTTCGTTTGTTTTCATCCGTAGTCGGATTCTGCTCTTCTGTATTGTGTTAGCTATGTATTGATATATTCATGTGACGATTGTATGTTTTTGTCTGTATCCCCATCTATTATGTACATGGTATGATGTAATGATATCCACCTTGCAAGCGTCTTCAATATGCGCTTCTATCCCTGGTGGGACCACTCGCAAACCTCTTTTGAGCGAAGAGAGTATGTAACAGAGGGTTTCTACACCAATAGGATGTTGCCACCTCAAAAGGTCTGGGTTCACATGCTAGCAGTATTATTGTTGTATTGCATGGTGTTCCTCGTATCTCATATGGATGTCAACTCAAGGGTCCTACCTTTGTTAGAGAAAGGACGCATGCATGGTACCCATCTCCATCTCTCTCTCTCGCGCGCTCTCTCTCTCTCTTATATAAAAATAGCACTAAGAAATATAAAAAAATAAATAAATTTTGGGATATCAAACCTGGGTACCCATTGTACACCGGTGTTCATTTTTCTGGGGAATGGGTGCCTATGGTATCCGTGGCACAGGAATTACGGTCCGACATACGATACATCCAATTGTTTTTCTATACATATAACTTTTTGTCTTTTTACTGACATTATCATGGGCATCCATTCCCCACGAAACTGAACAACGGGTGTACAACGGGCACCCATGTTCCATATCTCAAAATTTCATGGAATTTCCTAATATGTTTTTTAGGGGTGTGTGGCACCCGAGAGCCACAAATCCTCTTCCGATATGTGAACCTCTACCATGCATGTATTGCCAATGTATTCATGTGAGAAACCAATTCACGGACATGGTGTTTTGGCTCCCGGGCTCAGATGAGACCAGGAGTGAACAGTAAATTCGTTTAAAATAGTAAAACTATTCAGAAAGATCAAAAAAAATTGTGGCGAGAGATCCTTGAGTGCATGATGTCCGTGTCAAATTTCAACGCATTTGAACATCTGAGTAGCTCTCGGCAAAAGAGACAAATTTGTAGTCTATTAAAAAGTTTATTGTGTGTGCACTGTTCGGACCGAATTAATTTTTTTTTTGCTGCGAGCTACTCAGATGTCCGAATGAGCTAAAAATTGATATGGACCCCATGCATTCACTTATCTTTCATGCAAAAAACAAATAGAATTTTTTTGAATTTTTCAAGTATTGTTTTTGAATTTACTGTTCACCGGGTGCAGATGCGCCTTGGCTCAGAATTGGATATTCGCCAATTCATTCTTTATACAGAAAAAAGCTGCACGAATCACGAAGAATAAATGAGTGGTATAAAAGAAGTGCCGCTACGTACCCTCTTCGCTAAATTTTCCACTTTGGAGGGGCACCTCACTGACCTAGGCAATCTAGGCAAGCAGCCACGCTAGTATCCGTGAGCTTAACTCGGAGCTCGACTCAAACCCAACAGCAAGGAGTCCACGAACAATACTTATACTACTCCTACTACTATTTACAACAAACAAATTTCCAAAAAAATAATTTTTTTGCGATGAACAAACTTCTTTGCACACGGGATTCCAGGAACGCCCCCGGAGAACCACATAAATTTCCAAGACCACATACAATACGCAGTCTAGCTACGTACGTGTGTATAGGAGTATACTAGCAAATATGCCCGTGCGTTGCAACGGAAGAAACAAATCCTCACATGCAATTATGTAATTTGTGAACACACTACTATGGATGACGTAATTGCCCTGTCAGTCTTAGTTGTATAACTGAGCCTGACCATGCTACGAAAAGAAAAACAAACCCTTAAAAACTGAAACTTGTCATTTAAAAAACAAAGTTGCCATGTTTAATAATTAAATTATCATCATCTCATCACTAAACTTGTCATAAAAAGCATTTGAAATTGCCATGTGTTCGTGCCACAGTGTGACACTTATCAGAGACCTATTTAAAAGTAAAACTGGAAGCACATATTATCAACAAATTTAGAGTAACAATTGCGTCCAACGGACCAACCTAGAATAAAAGAACCCATTTGTTTGTGTCGAGCAAAATCAAGATTCGTATCAAGCCGAGACACCCCCTTCCTTCTAATCGCCGTCGGATACTGCATGAACTTCAAACCCTAGCTCCCTGACACCCCCGACTCCAATACTACTCCTTCCAGTCTGTTTTGTTCTACCCCTCTTCCCTAACTTTGATGTGTGTTTGCATAGTCTGAGTGAGATAAGCAACATACTTATTGTCATGGCATTTTGCTACGAAGGACTGGTGGGCGTATGTATTGAGAATCATTATGAAAAGCCCTATTTATACACCCATGGTCTGGTAAGGAGCAAAAGCTAGTTGCCATGATCGTCAAGAATGACGGGACTCATGAAGGGCAACGGATGATGGAACGAGATGAAAATTGTCCTCATTACTATTTTAAAGTCAATAAACCCACATTCACACGGGGCAATTACTTATATATTTTATTTCCACATGCTAGTTGATTAGGGAAATAGAAAACATTAAAGTAAATCAGCGACAATTAATATGGCTCGAAGGAAGTATTATTATTTATTGTGTATCATTACTTTTTTAATTAAAACTAAGAAAAATAAAAACCCAGCTATCAAATATATTAATATTAAAACATGTAACACTTGATTTTCTCCTCGACAAGAAACACATATTGGATTCATAGTAATTACACTGGAGAATTTTGTATGGAAAAAAATCCTGGATCAAGATACATATAGTTGTGTAATGAAATCTAGGAAAAAAGTTAAAGGTGCCCTAAATCAAGAGAAAATTATGTCAAAATAGTATATGGAATTTTCTCATAGAAAAGACCGAGATGGATTAAGAAAAATAAAGAGACAACAGTCTTGAAAAATGCTTAGTAGCAAGACGTATATACTTGTCGCTTAGGAGTAGAAGTTTAAAATGTGTTGTTTGTGTGTGGGTTTCGCAACAATCAATCGACCTGCTTCCTTTCTAAGGCAGACGGCTTGTGAATATATATTGATGTTGGCTAAAGCACCCGGCAAGCACCAGCTAATTCTCCATAAGAACCAGATTGATTAACGTGTTAATTAGCACCTGTGCTCACGGCCAGCATGTCGTCCTGAGCTCACGACGTCCACGCCGCATCGCTGGTTGGCATGGAGTCCTCTGCATCAACAATGGCCTCGCCGAGTATCCGAGGCGAGTGGGCTACCTCCTCACACAACGACATGCTTGCGGCGGCCGTCCTCCGTTTATTCGCCGGAGTGTATTCGTAGGCGCCAGATCATTCTCGCCGCATCGCTCGCCGGCGCGTCGTTGCGTGTGGTTCAATAAGACGTGTGCATGCGAGCTTATAATCTAAGCCCACAAGGTGTATTCTTTCCACAGCGTACAAATACTGCTTTGGATCTGGAGCACGTCGTGCTGCACAATGACTTACAAACGTAAGTTAAAGGGACTTTCCAGTTTTTATTTATTTACAAAAGTCATACCTGTACGAAATAAAAGGAAAAAGTCCTCTGTTTTAAACAAAGCATTGCTAGCTGAGTTGGTTGGTGCCTATGGTCCACTTCCGTGGGTGCGCGGTTTGACTCCCATGTAGAGCAATTTTTTTGTACATAACGAAACAAAAAAAGGTTAAGGACGTACGACGTACGAAAAAATCATTGACTTGGACAACGTACGAAAAATCATTGACTTGAACCAAAAAAAGTGGAGAAACAATCCTCCCTTTAATATTAGGTAAAGAGTATATATAATAACCACGACGTACGTTCGCTTCCTGACCAAACCACAGATTTCATCGTCAAAAACCCTAGCAAACTTATACATACATATATATACCAACCATCTACAATGGCCGCGAGGCCGGCGCGGGAGGACGGCGACCGCTGGGTAATCTACTGCGTGTTTGGCCTCGTGGCCCTCTTGATTATGTTCGCCTGTTACAGCATCTATCTAGTCGTCACGGAGCCGCCACCGCCGTGGTACTCCGTCGCGGTGGGCGCCGTCTCGGGCCTCGAACCGCGGGGCGGCGCGCTCGACCCGGCCTTCAACCTCACGCTCCGCATCGACGCCACGCTCAGCGCCAAAGACAAGGCGCCCTACTGCCTCGACAGGGCCACGTCCGTGCAGGTCTCCTACCTCCGCGTGCCGCTCGCCGTCGGCCGGGCGCCGGAGCCGGGCGAGGGGACCTGCGCTGCCGCGGGGCAGCGGAGGGACCTGCCCGTCGTGGCGCGCGTGAGGGGCGTGGTCGTGCCGGGGTTCCTGCTCGACAGCCTCGCCAACGACGTGCGGCGCGGGGAGGCCGTGTTCGAGGTCACGCTCATGAGCCCTCGCGTCGGCGACAGCGACGGCGACTGGAAGGAGATGACGTGCTGGGGCAAGATCGGCGACGACGCCTCTCTTGAGACGCCATGCGTCAAGTCCTCGGTGGATGCCGGCCTGCCGCGCCGGTGCCCTGGACTCCCGGCTGCGTCCGGTCTGTTGAACGAGCGCACAAAACATTAGCATCTTAAGACAAAAGGCTTTAATCAAAGACACAAAACGATAAATGAAATGAGGTTCCAACAGATAGTAGAACTAAAAACAGAAATCTGCACATTAACCGCAACAAATCATCAGGTTCCACGGTTAACAGTTAGGGATGTTCACACTACCCGTAGCATAAGAATGAATTACAAATATAAACATCAGGGCTATTTTTGTGCTATGTTGTCAGTGCTTGACATATGTTTTTTTTTTTTTGAGAAAATCAAATATCTTACACAAAGTTGACAGATAATGACATATGTTTTGGGGCAGAAACATGCTGAGAAGAAGAGGAGAGAGGAGAGATTACCGGCCAGTTTGTTGGGTTATTCTTTCGTCGTTCCTATATGTGTCGACGGATCTGGCGTTATCACGTGTTGCCACGTGAGGTTGCAGCGGTGTTGGGCACCAAACTCTGTTGGCTTTTGTGTCTGAGCCGTTGCTATGACATCTCCTCCTCCACTGTCGTGGAGTGTTGAGGGTTTGTTGGCTTCTGCCTCTCTGAGCCATTGCTATGACGTCTCCTCCATTGTCGTCGTGGAGTGTCAAGGGTCTTTTGGCTTCTGCCTCCGAGCCGTTGCTATGACGTCAGTGGTGGGTGTTGTGACGATTGACGAGACGAACTTGGCAGGGAAGGTGGGTCCATCGCCTTTCTCTAACGAGGTCAGAGCAGTGTGGCGGATCCAGAATTTAATAAGTGCGGGAATAATCCATAGTCGCCAAACCACAAAGAAGTGGGCTCCGATATTCGCGTCGGCCCTCTTCATCGACCCAGTTAGCCTGCAGGCAATATCATATCCGGCATCCTGATTCTGATGGATCTTCAACGAATGCCCCGGTCACACAACTCTAGTGGATCTCGGACGAATGCCCCGATGACACTCGGATTTTAGCGATAGCTTCATTTTATGTGTGTTCTTCAAAATAATGGCTACATTTTAGTGTGTGAGAATAAGGGTCATCTGAATTCACTTCACATGATGCACCATTACCAACAAGAAGAGAGAGAGCTTGCAACCGTTGACTCATCCGGCAGTCGGGGAGTGAAACTGCCTTAGTGACCAAGATAAATAACCCCAATAGTGGACAGGCAAAGAACACTGAGTATACATGCACCCGCACAGGCCAAACACACTGACGAAGGTTCAGGTTCAGGTTCAGCATCCCCTCCTCTGAGACCCACCCACCCAGTTTAGATTCAGATTCAGGTTCAGGTTCAGAGCACGACGGCTCAGGATCTACCAACATCAGCTCGTTGCCCACGGGGTCGACAACGAACGAAATGCAGCTCGAGACATCATCTCTCCGCGACCGGATGAAACTTCGACACCTGCACCTGCATCTCACAAGGCAAACACAAACAAGTTATACCGGGCCGCGACACAATCAAGCATAGCGCTTGCTGTCCGCTAGAGCAACGTGTAGAGAGTTTCAGTTTCAGAGTTTTCGAGCTCGGCGTCTCCTGATTTTAGGCCACTAATCGTCATCGTTCCGCGTGCCTAGCTTGAGCATATCTGGTTCCCAATGCGGCAGGTAAAAGTAACTAAGAGATCCCAGCTTTCACAGCAACTATTTACTGAACTGAAGATAGAACGGTCTATTTTCAGAGCCCCAAGAAAGTAACGATAACAGGTTCTGAGCTGAACCTATAAATGATCTAATTTCTTTGGGTATTAGTTAATGATCCAACTTACTGAACTGAAGTTACCCAATAATGAAGCCAGTTTTCAGGGCACTTCTTTACTTTTGCAAATATCTTATTATTATCTGGTCCTTGATAACAAAACAAAGTTCTCCTTCATTCAAAACAGAAATATAACATCAGGATTGTTTCTTTCAGACCAAGGACAAACTATGCAGTGGAAACATCTGTGCAAATTATAAGTTGTCAAGCAGATCAAAATAGAAGGTGTACTCAAGTGCAATGGAAACAATGAAGATCAAATTATAACATGAAGTTGTCAAGGACAAACATGATTCAGAGTCGAGCCAGCAGAAGCAAAAGAAACCCGTTTAGTCATACCTGAGGTTGCCTGCACAATGAAAGAGGTATAGTGGATGATCAACTTCTAAAGATGAGCTAATGCATTCTCCACTGCCTCTCTGGATGTGGTCTACAAGAAAGATATCAACAGCATAAACTCAACTCCATAGTTAAACTCCTGTTTAGAAAAGCAAAATCATGTTCAGATGCAATGCTAAGAAAAAGGAAGATAACAATCTGTGCAGCACAATGTCAATTACATTACCTCGCCCCTGCGAAAGAGAGGGACAATGCCATCTTCCACCTCCGGTTCAAAATCTACAGAAACCAAGACCTGTAAGCACACTGGGGGAGGTTCCATTTCAGCATCTCTTACTTTGAACAACTCAAAAATATACAGACCCCCTCCGAAAGAGAGGGATAATGTCCACAACACAATCGAGCATAATGTGCTTGCTGTACGTTCTTGCTGTCAGCATAGTATCTCCCGATCTTAGCTACTAATCATCATCACCCTTCTGTGAGCCTAGCTTGAGGTTCTGGTTTTGCAATGCACTAGGTACAGGTAACTAAGATGAGAGATCCCAGTTTTCAGAGCAATTGTACGTTTACTGAACTAACATCATGACTGAATGATCAAAATTCAGAGCAATTGTTTTCAGAGCCCCAGGAAAGTAACCACAAAAGGTTCTGAGCTGAAAGGTATAAATTATCTAATTTCGTTGGGTAAGAATGATCCAACTTACTGAACTGAAGTGGCACAAAAGTGAAGCGAGTTTTCTGAGCATTTTTTTACTTTTGTTAATATCTTATTATTGTTTTGTCCTTGATGAAAAACAAATTTCCCCTTAATTCAAAACAGAATTGACCGACTCCCAGATTTACATGAATGCAAGCACAGAAACCTTACATCCTTGTACGCCATGCTCTCCTTGAATAATTTGAAGTCGTCAACTGCAGGAAACAAGAAAAAGGTAGTAGTAGTCAGCCCTGGTGATTAGTGAAGATGTCCATATGATCCGGGCAACAACCTGATTTGAAATATATCATCAGGAATTGTTCTCTCAGACCAAGGACAGATTATGCAGGGGAATGTTTGTGGAAATTATAAGTTGTCAAGCAGATCAAGATAGAGGGTGCAGTCAAGTGCAGTGGAGATTCAGAGTCATATCAGCAATGTGACGGCAGAAAAAAAAAAGACCCATTTTCGTCATACCTGAGATCGCCTGTACTGTACTGGAACTCCAGCCATCTCTCCGCGGCCAGACAAAACTTTGACGCCCACATCTGCATCGATTTCACAAGTCAAACACAATGAAATTATATTCAGATGGAACTTGATCAGGCATTCAGGACACAATCAGGCATAGTGCTTGCTATTCATTATTCTTGCTGTCAGCTAGAGAAAATTATATTCAGATGGAACTTGATTAGGCATTCAGGACACAATCAGGCATAGTGCTTGCTATTCATTATTCTTGCTGTCAGCTAGAGAAAATTATATTCAGATGGAACTTGATTAGGCATTCAGGACACAATCAGGCATAGTGCTTGCTATTCATTATTCTTGCTGGGCAAATGGGTTTCAGATTTTAGCTAACTAATCATCACCATTATTCTGTGAGCCTAGCCTAGCTTGAGCATGAGCTTCAGGTTTTGCAGTGCAGTAGGTAAAGGTAACCAAGATGAGAGATCCCAGTTTTCAGAGCCATTATTTACTCAACTGAAGGTACGACTGAATGATTCAGTTTCAGAGGAATTATTTTCAGAACCCCAATAAAGTAACCACAGCAAGTTCTGGTGTATCGAACTACGGATGATCTAGTAATTTACTGTACACTTGTTAGTCTCTTAGACTCTTAGTATTGTCTGATCCTCAATAAAAACAAAAGTTCCCCTTCAAAATCCATCGAAAACAGAATTTACCAACACCCAAATTTCTATGGATACGAGTGCAGAAACCTTACATCCTTGTACGCTGCGCACTCCTTGAAAAATTTGAAGTCGTCAACTGCAGAAAACAAGAAAAGATAGTAATCAGCCTTGGTGATTGCTGAAGATCTTTCTCCATCATTCTAGCTTTGCTCTACATCTAGATGGTTTAGGGATTCCGAAAGACAACAAAAACAAAATGTAGTGAAAACTTACTTGATGGAAAACGGATAACAGCATCGTGACTGCATATTATTTATACGATACAGACAACAACCTGATTCCAAATATAACATCAGGATTTGCTTTTACAGACCAAGGACAAACTATGCAGGAGAATGTTTGTGCAAATTATAAGTTGTCAAGCAGATCAAGGTAGAAAGTGCAGTCATGTGCACTGCAAAGAAACCCGTTTTCGCCATACCTGAGGTTGCCTGCACTGTAATGGATGATCAGCTTCTGAAGATGAGATAATGCATCCTCCACTGCCTCTCTGGATGCAGTCTGCAAGAAAGATATCAACAACATAAACTCAACTCCATAGTTGGGCAAACTTATTTATTTATCTGATATTTTTAGGCCAAGTTGCACAAAAAGGAAGATTTTGCCAGTAGTAATAAAGTACTGCTTTCTACACCAAACTCCAGAGTCCAGCACATGGATGGAACAAGTACATTCTGAAACAAAGAAGTACAGTACAGCTTAAAACAGCTTCTCACTGCAAGTTGGCGCAAGCAGATCAGTTAAACCTGTTGTACGAATACTCGTGTTGTGAGTTGTGACAACATAACCAAGCAACACTACACTACAAGCTCCATGCATTTTATCAAACTTCCAAACAGGGTAACAACAAGATTATATACCAAACAACAGATTTCACTGCTAAACTCTTGGAATAATAAAGAGACAGTAGCATTAGTCGCAAGTGTTGTAGATTTGCAAGTTCAGATGACTACCGCTAAATTAGACTGAAGAACTACACTGTCCGTCGTCATGCTGGATTCAGATATAACGATGAGAGTTGAAGAGAAATAGTGATAAAACAAACTAGACGGCGACAGTAAAAAAGAAGGAACCACCATTTGCCATAAATTCGAGACAAACCTGCAAGGTGATAGCCTTCTGCCCAGGGATGCAAAAAAGAGCAGAGCCAGCAGGCAAGATGCATATATCCTTGATAACTTTATACGTACTTTGTGGCTGGAAATCATGCTAATCTGTTGACGTTGAAAGATAAAAATAAGTTTTTGCAAATTTAGTGGCGATATCCATTCATTCGACAAAGAACACGATTAAATATAACTTCATAAGAACACGTTCCCCACCACATCAGGTGCCTTGCCAGAAACATTTATGTCCATGGCTCGAGCACACATTTTTATGGCCAAATCGAAATAGTTCTAAGATCTCACAATCGACACGACCAACAGTTCCAGCTTCCTTAGTCACAAAAATTAAGGTAGGTACTTATTATGGATTTTCAGATATTGGTCAACCTCCTTAACCATAACATGCAAACAAAACAAGGTTTGTATGTGTTATTTTGACCAAAATAATCATAATTGACAAACATTCTTCAGTTTACACAATCTTACAGAAGCTGGGCCAGAATCATGAAGTCCCTGCTCAAGCAATTTCTACTTCAATGTTGCTATTACTTAAATGACCATATGTTTCACGTCAGACAAGATACTAGACAGCAATGATCAGTAAAAGATGCAGTATATATTATAGGCAAGTGTTCGCTGCTGAAAAAAGCACTTAACAAATATTCACCTGAAAGACAAAGTGACGGTTATATTCTGCTTTGGCTAGGGCTGACGGAGTGACGGTTCCAGATATGTTACTTCCATCCGTGTGCTCTGCAATTTTCTCCAAATCCGAGGAAGGAGATGTGCCATATATGTTCATGTAGTGTTATGTTGACCTGCGATTCTGCAAGGGACATGGCATAAGCAAATGTAAGCATAAATTTCTCACAGAACTGACAAGTATTGATCATTGCTACATTAAATTTCTGATACAGGAACAGTCAATGGATAGAGAAAGAAAAGAGATGTATTAGTTCAATATAAAGAACCTTACCTTCTTTTCAGGTGTAATCATACTATCTAGTGACACAAATGTCATCATTCAGAATTTGGACAGTGAAATAAGCAACTGAGGTACCTTCTCAGCAATTATCTCCTCGAGCAAGTTCCCCTGTTTCAGAACCTTACGACAAGATTAAAAAAACCTGTTAGCAGGAAGTTACCAATACAAGCTAGCAAGAGAAGTATTTTGTTTTTTACTCTAGTAACTGAAAGGGAATACATGGTAAGAAACTAAAGAAGCTCACAGATGGCATAAGGAAATTACTTCACTTCCTCCAGGGATTCGGCCCTTTCCCTGCAAGACAATAATTGCTGCAGACATGCAACAATGTTCAGTTAATGGCCAACCAAAATATACAGACAAAGTGAAGAAACAAACTCAACCTTTCCAAGATCATTATTTGGAACATCAACCTCCCGTGCACAGATAGTGATAATGTCCTTAAGTTTAAACCTTCTTCCACATCGAGGGCACTAGCAAACAATAAACTGGGGGCTGCAATAGTTTTTTTTCAAACAAAAATGAACAGGCTCTAAATTAGTTAGCAACAATAAACCATATGGCTAAATGTTAATGTGATCTTTCTCCAAAATAAACATCCTCCACATCAACTCAATGTTTAAACACAGATAAGTCGCAGTTCCTAAATATAAGCATTAAACGATAACATAGGTACTACAATGATTAGGCTACATTCAACATCTCTGCCATGGTCGACTTGACAACATTCAAGATTCTGACGTAGTCGTAGAACAAAGCTGAGTGCTTGCCCTCCAAGCCATCACGGTGGTGTCGGTTGCTTCCGGCAAGATTGTTACATGGGCTGCCCCCAATCACCAAGTCGAAGCCACCAAATCTACTAACAAATGATGCAACTCTTTCGTCTGTGAGAAATTTCACATCAGGAATCTCAATCAGCGTGCCCGTCTGGGTCTGATCCCACCAACCCCTCAAAATCCTCCTATTAGCTTCACCTATCTCAACCGAAACCACTACCCTCATGTGGATCCCAAGCTTGTGCAGAGCTACCTCTCCTCCTCCAATACCGGTGAACAAGGACAGCACACGAACACCATTGGGAAACATGCGCCTCAGCACTGACAAGTGGTAAGCAACTGTATCAACTTGAAATGAGTTGCCGAGAGACTTGTATCGCTGTGTCTTGCCAACTCCCCTTGTGTGGTCCTTTGGGAAACCAAGTAGTAATTCCATCTCATGAGGTTCCAAGGGCGCAACCTTGTTTTTCCCAACCCAGACAAGATTCCATTTTTTGCACTCGTCCATGACATATTTCTGAACACTTTTTGGCGGTGGATGGCCTGAGCTTGCAAGAGCACGCTGGATCCGTTCTGTTAGCTTTGCACTTGCTACACATGTTTGTAAGCAATTGAGCTGTGTTCTCAGGTCCCACGAAGGCCACCACTTCTTGTACTGAGGGAATGCCTCAAATATGGTCTTTGGGGGCAGAGGAAGAAGAGGCGATCTATTCTCAATTGGCAAATTGTGGATGTAGCCCCTTTTCCTTGCAGCTGCACACAGATGAAGAGAATCCACAAACTCTGGCTGAATGTCATACAGATTTCTTGAAATTTTCGCCCATTCACCTTTTGGAGCTCGGGCCACATTTTCATAGTAGAAAAAAGGTGGTCCGGTATCTTGTTCAGGAAACATTCGGGTCACCGATGGTCCCCTATAACCAGGCAAGTTAAATCCAACCATTGGATTTGGGAGAGGCATTGATTCCTCATCGCTGCCATCCAAGGAAGGTCGATTGTCTTGTCCTCCACCCCCATATCTCTTCCTCTTTTTCCTGCTCTCTTCCATCAATCTTGCTTTCTTTCTGCCTCCAAAAGAATTGAAGCATCTATCTGTAACCTGCCAAATGTAGACATATTGCAGTGTCCTTACATCAAATTAAAAGAGCGAAACTGGTATCTTATTCAAATGTACGTCAAACCACAAGATACCTGATGGTCAGATAAGTTTCTAGAATGACAATCTTCTGCGACCCGTGATGCACTAATTGAATCCATTAATACACAGATATCAGCATCCACACCTACGAGAATTCAAACAGAAATATATAGCATAAGGTAATCTTTCCATGAACGAATGGCCGTCAAGGCAACGATTTCAAAAGGAGGCATACCACATCTTGTAATAGCCCTATTTGCTTCATCTTCAGAAAAGTCCATGAGTACTAATGAGTTGATCTTCTCATCCCTTTCTGACATCTCTCGCAGAAAATCCTGCACAAAAGTACCACAAAAACCGAGATTAGAAAATACTTGCTATATCTCACTGACTTCTTAATGCCAAACTGAGTGACTGCTGATAGGGAAATACAACCACGGAGCGACATGTATATGGCCAGAGAAAAGAAGGGGGCCTACGCTAATCAATGGTCAAGAGATGAATAACACAGACTACCCAAGAAAAAAGCAAACAAAACTGACCAAAATTAAATCAACGAAATAATTTAGGAACTCAACTTCTTCCTGTGCTGTTTGAGAATGACATTAATTCACTAGCAAGTAGAAATATGAAGTACTGGTTGTGCTGGACTGGAATAAACCAAACGTACAGGTAAGTTGTTCATATATTGGCACTCTGTGCTGGATGCATAGCAATGGTGAAACACAATCATCTGGTCTCTCCATGCTGCTTTCGTGATAGAATTTTAAACACTGATGGATGGATGATGAGGCAACTGCGTGCATCTTCAGGAGAAGATGACGATATTCGCATCCCATCCTATTTCAGATTCATCGCTTTGGTAGCAATCAAGATATTTTTTTGCTGAGCAGGTGTAGTAGATATCAGACACTCCATACTGTTTCCTACTTGCTGTTTTTAGTCTTTACATACATCTTGCCATGAACAGGTTTAAACCACACAATAATTATCTTCATAATTTTATTTGTGTAACTAATACAAAAATCAGCTATCACATCATATATAACATTATGAGATTTCTAAATTAGTTACTTTGTGTGTGCATTTCTAGCTGAACAGTAATGGATTGAATCCCTCATTTTTCTCAGCGCTAAGAGGTAAGAGTCTTGGAGGGCAGTTTGATGCAACTAATATGGTAAGTGATGTTGTTTTCCAGTATTATGATCATTTTGTGTAGCTGAAAGTCAAAAGAAGAATGTTGGACTATGCCATTTTGCTTCTTTCTTTAGTATTCAGCATTCAAGTTTAGCTTCTATTTCTTCCAAACCCTTCGTTAGGAAATAAGTGGCGTGGTTTTGAACTAAAACCGTGGCACTTGTTTCCGAACGGAGGTAATGAATCAAAAACCATAACCGGTGCATGAATTTGGATTTCTGCAGGTTAAAGCGCCTGCAGTATGTGTAATATCTTCTCTTGGTTAAAGCACCTGTAATATAATTTGCTTGTACCAACATAACTCCACAAGTCGCAAGCCTTGTTACTAATATTCAAATGCCTAAGAACTGAAGAGAAAACGAGTGGTGTCTCACAAAAATAAATCTTCTGATCATGAAAACCACAAACAAGCAGAACAATAACAGCAGGAGATATTGCAGAACAATAATGCACTCTTAAACGATAAAGTTTTAACATGGTGAAAATTCTATGTAAAAAAAATCAAGTTCTCAAACTACACTGACGAATCTCAAAACAGTAAGTAACAGGGGTGCTCAAGGTGTGCATGGCAAAGATTTCACATATATCAGCGTATGATCAAAGAATTCTTGGCTACTGAACTGAAGATAAGTAATCATCTACCTCACAACCAGAATCATCAGAGCTTGACTCTCTACCACCAGCATCATCATCATCACCATCCCAGTTCTCAAAATCAAGATCATCGTCATCTTCAACAACAGGGAGGATGCAGCCAGAAGTAGAGTGATTATTGCCCACTGCATCATTGTCATCTAGTGCCTGCATTTCACATCTCAATCAGAATAAACAATCGTTGCCATGAATCAAGAGCACTATAGAATAAATTCAGTAATAAAGCACATGGATAAATAGTCAAATACCTTATACGTGAGCAGTAGCTCGAGCAGTGCATCTGCATCACTATGTCCTGAAATCAAAAGGTGTTAACAAATGGTACAAACACAAACAAATAAATAAAATGGAAGTGATTACTTTTATATTACCAATCTCCTTAATACTCTTCATGACCATCTCTTTGGGGAAGCCCATTACCACATATCGCTCGATCAAAGAAGTCGGCGGCACTTCCCCGTTGATCCACTCATTGGAACCCTTTACACAGTTACACGAACAAATATCAGACCATGATCATAATTATAACAAATCATGGATAGCTCTTGCGCTGAAATACAAAAAATTATATCTGACTTACAAGCGTGGATGGGCCAGGAGCATCGAAGTTCCTCATAGCCGGAGCTGATGAGGTCTCAGCCTCACCATCATTGTCCGACTCAAACTTATCACTGTCATCACTATCACTGGTCCAGCCCTGTGACATGAGTTAAGCACAACTCAATTAATATTGAAAGCAAATCACCAGAAAAGCAATTATATAGAACAAAATGATGCGAGAGAATAATAATTTTATTATGCCACAAGTCCACAACAGACACAAGATACCGATAAATCTCCAGCATGAAATCATTACAACTGCATTATTTGACTCTAGAGTTTAGAATGCATCGAAAAGAAAGAAGGGAAAAACCTGTTTTTTATTGACAAACTCCCCACGACCACTGTAACAAGAAGAAATTAAGCTAATGCCCGGAGAATATACATCAGCTCAATTAGAAACGGTTTGATTTGTAGTTTTGGGGATGCCTAACTAACTGAAGTATGCTATGTTTCAGATACTAGGAAGGATAGTTCGCTGGGCAGTAGGACACGACATGCATATCAGGGCTAAACAGACTTTATGGGAGTAAACTAAAGTGATTAAGTAGGTAAATCTAAAAAGGATGAGCAGATTGACCAGGATTGCCCATTATCATGCCTAGAGTAAGATTAACTAAACAAGCACTGCTGCAGTACCATTTTGATGATGCTTTTACAAAATGGATAAACAACGATGTTTTCTTCATTTTACCATATAGGTGGATTACGGTAACATAAACTAAAACAACAGAATCCTGGCATTAAAGAGTGTCAGCCTGGTAATGCCATGGTTGTCACAACAGTGTCAATGCAACATCATATATGAAACAAGAACCGAAATCCGGAACGCGAAATCAGCAGGGTCTCATTCAACTCTAGGTTCCAGAATGCGTCAAACAAATTGAAAGAACATATGTTAGACCAAATGGACCTCAGGAAAATAGATTCAGAGCTTCCTACGAAAGAAAGAAGTGTTTAGCCGGTGGTGCTATCTCTGCTTTACAGAGCTGTATTTTGACAAACTATTGCAAGCATCTTATTTGGTTCCATCCTGATACATGAACAATGTGAGAAAATGCAGACGGGGACAAACAGGTCAAGGGGTTAACCAGCCAATGCAACATAACATGATGCCTGGTCACAAGAGAGAGTCAATATGTCGACTTGTTAATGCTAGGTCTGAACACAAGAGTCAATGCGTCAACATGAACAGAACATGAAACAAAGTACCATTTGACAGTAAAAATTCGCATCAGGAATCAGCAGTCTCATTCAAATCCACGGTACAGAATGCATCCAACAAAATTAGAAGAACATATATTAGATCAATCGGAACTTAAGAAAAGAGATTCAGATGAGAGCTCCTTGACGAACAAGGTGCCTAGCAAGCGCTGCTATACAGGTCTGTATTTTGACAGACTGACAGGTAAACAATGTGCGAAAATGCAGACAATGATAAGTACAGTAGTATGTATGAGAAACGGTGAGGAGCTAAGCGGCCAATGCAACATATAATCAGGTGCCTGCTAGTACATGGAAAAATCAACACAGGCGGATCAGATTCATTCTAGTGTCTGTAACGCATCCACCAAGTGGGGAAAAAACACTTTTTTTTTGAGCGAGCGAGAAAATGTTAGAACTAATCTTGTTATTATTGCGTACGATTAGATATGTTTATATCATGCTTGTAGTTGAGCTGCGGCTGTGTGTGCACGTCAGGTTGTGTTCACGTGCACAAGGCAAAGCTAATTATGCATGGTAGTTAGATGCATGCGTTAAAGCTCCGCGAGTCCGATGGCTGAGTTGCGTGCAGGTGGAGATGGAGCAAGAATCGGACGCATTAGTTGTGGCATGCGCCAATTCAGCTAGAGGCCTGCAGAAACTTGGAAGCGACTCAAGCCGGGACGTGTGTGTGCTGTTAGTCAGTTGAGTAATAACCGGACCAAGCCAATGTGTGTGGCTGGCCGTTGTGTGTGCATGCATGGCAGAAGTGGTGCGTGTGTGTGCATGCAGCTAGGTAGTTAGTTAGTGGGTCAAAGTAGTGGCGTGAGTTTAGATGGCATGGGTGCTTGCCGTGTGTATAAATAGTCATTTCAGTCAATGAGTAAAGAGGAGCAGTGAGGGCTGTGGAAAAATGTAGCGCTTGTGTTATTCACCGGGAGACAATGCAAAGCAAGCTTTCTCCTTGGTGAAGTGTGCGTGCGTGTGAGTTTTCCCCACCATGTGTGTGTGTGTTCATGAGAAGAAGAGAGAGAGTTGTGTGAGGCAACTCGAGGTAGAAGAAGAGCGGCGCTGCGAGGAGGCGGCGCCAACAGAAAACCCCAAAAAAAACCATACGCAAAACGAAATCGCACGCACGGAGAGCTTCCCCCTGCATCGGAACGGAGAGCCTGTACTATGATTGAGCAGTAGGGAAGAAAAGAATCTTTTCAAGGAGTTTCCGGCCACCTCGTACGAACAATCCCCGCGCAGAGTAATCGCCAAAGATTCTGTGGGACACAATCCCCGCGCAGGAGATCATCCATGATTCCTCCGAAATACTTGGAATCGGAGAGGCTATAAAATCGCAAGAAGGAGGGGAAGGAGAGATATCTCACCGCCATTGCTGGTGTCAGAAGTGGAGGCGCCCCCTCCGTCTGTCTCCCTCCCTGCCGTGAGGAGGAAGAGGAGGAGGACGAGCGGCAGCAGGAGCGGCCGAGGAGGAGCAGATCGCGACGCGACGGCGGCGGGGCTCGTCCGGTCCGGCCCTCGCTGTCTCGGACGAGGAGGAGGGGAAGAGGACTGGAGACGCGGCTGCGGCGAGTGTGCTGCCGGCGTGTATGCGGGAGCGTGGTTTTGTAAAAGAGAACGGGCACACGCGGCGGGAATGTGTCTCGGACGTGCGGGCCCTGCCGGGTGCTTTATCAGTTTTCATTCATGAGACGTGCGGCCGCACACAAAACTGGCCACACAGTTTTGTGCGCAGCGCACATCCCAATAAAGAGGGAGAGAAAAAAAAGGCGTGAATCGGGGAGGTGCATCGGTGGCAATAATGTTGCTAGCGGGTTGGTGTCAGCTGGGCATAGCTGTCGTGTTTGACAGCTTTGACCGGTTCTGCCATGCTAATTAAGATCGTAACTAATGTGGTATTTACTGCTATTAATTTTGATATTGTCTCCATTTACTAAATAGTATAAAGTTGAGTCATTTATTTTAGGATGACGGTCCTGCCATGCTAATTAAGATCGTAACTAATGTGGTATTTACTGCTATTAATTTTGATATTGTCTCCATTTACTAAATAGTATAAAGTTGAGTCATTTATTTTAGGATGACGGTCCTACCATGCTAATTAAGATCGTAACTAATGTGGTATTTACTGCTATTAATTTTGATATTGTCTCCATTTACTAAATAGTATAAAGTTGAGTCATTTATTTTAGTATGAAGGGAGTATTAAATAGTTGCATGTAATTTTTCCTGTCTATATCAATGCGATTGTGTAAAAAATGATTTTATTTGGTAAGCATTTATTGACTTATCAAAGAAATTGTAGCTTTATTTGAGACGTTTTTTAGGAAAACTAGACAATTGCCCGTGCGTTGCAACGGGAGTATAAACATTCTAGTAGATTAGCCCGTGACTGCATGTCCATTATTATATTGATGCGCTAAAATCTTAGCAAGTTCTTGTATGCAATCGTCATGATTTACCTGCCATTTTATTGTTAAGCATTTATTTGGTAAGAATTTAATGACTTACTAAACAAAATATGTTTTTATTTTGGTAAGTTAATAAAACATGAGACAATTGATTCTATTTTATGGAGAATGGATGGGAGAAAAATCAGAGATGTGAGGAAAAATCAAAGAGGAGAAGGAAATAGTGAAACGTATATAAGGAAGGTTGGACGAAAGAAAGGTGAAATGGGAACCTTACGTTCTTTTTAAGTGGTAGAGAGGTAAGTTAATAAAACATGAGACAATTGATTCTATTTTATGGAGAATGTATGGGAGAAAAATCAGAGATGGGAGGAAAAATCAAAGAGGAGAAGGAAATAGTGAAACGTATATAAGGAAGGTTGGACGAAAGAAAGGTGAAATGGGAACCTTACGTTCTTTTTAAGTGGTAGAGAGGTAAGTTAATAAAACATGAGACAATTGATTCTATTTTATGGAGAATGGATGGGAGAAAAATCAGAGATGGGAGGAAAAATCAAAGAGGAGAAGGAAATAGTGAAACATATATAAGGAAGGTTGGACGAAAGAAAGGTGAAATGGGAACCTTACGTTCTTTTTAAGTGGTAGAGAGGTAAGTTAATAAAACATGAGACAATTGATTCTATTTTATGGAGAATGGATGGGAGAAAAACCAGAGATGGGAGGAAAAATCAAAGAGGAGAAGCAAATAGTGAAACATATATAAGGAAGGTTGGACGAAAGAAAGGTGAAATGGGAACCTTACGTTTTTTTAAGTGGTAGAGATAGAGATTCTTTTTAAGTGGTAGAGAAGTAAGTTAATAAAACATGAGACAATTGATTCTATTTTATGGAGAATGGATGGGAGAAAAAATCAGAGATGGGAGGAAAAATCAAGGAGGAGAAGGAAATAGTGAAACGTATATAAGGAAGGTTGGACGAAAGAAAGGTGAAATGGGAACCTTACGTTCTTTTTAAGTGGTAGAGATAGAGATAAATGTGGTAACCTTTGTCGTGCATGGTAAGTAAATTAATGTAATTGACCGTTGTACGGAAAGGTGCGATGAAATATGACATGGATTAAGCTGCATAATCCCACGTTATTGCAAAAGGTAAGTAAATTAATATGATTGAGCGACATTATCATGATGGAGTAAACTGAAGTAATCTAGTAGGAGCTAAAACCCTCATATGCAAAACTAAATCATAGGCATTTTATCGAACAAGCACGAGAGTTTCCCCCTGCATCGAAACGGCGAGCGGTAGGGGGGGGGGGGGAATCTTTCCCCGAGCTTCCAATAAGTGGAAAACATGATACTCAAATATCTCATTTAACACCCACTAGCAACTGCTAGTCATGACTCACAAAAACTTCTTTCAATCGTTATTCTTTGGAACTTCAGTGTTTGGTGACGGGGTTATACCAAAACTTACTAGGTGCAACGGGGTTCCGTTGTGGCTTAATTTTGCGCACTATGGATCAAAATAATTGTCTCTTTTGAGCTCAGCGATTAGTGTTCTCATTTATCAATTACACACCTCTTTTTTCTTTTCTTTTTTTGCGAGCAATTACACACCTCTTTGGAGAAGGTCGATTTTACCAATCAATCTTCAAATTGGTGACGGAGTCGTATTTATGCGAATCTCAACATATAGCAACAAGACATGAAGCCAGCCAAAAGCTGAAGCTCCATGATTTTAGTATCGCGGGCAAGTTTTGGCATAACCTCTCAATCACTTCAAATATCTATTTAAATTTAAATCATGTGTACTGATATTTTCATGATACTCCTGAATATGTGCATACTCATGAACATGTCACTTTGAACCTTGTGCAATTGCTTACATGATTGAGTATTACTCCTTAAACTCAATTTGAACCTTGTGCGATTTTGAGAAAATATGTGCATATACTCCTGAACATGAACATGTGCATATTACTGAATAAATGCAAATGCAAATGACAATAGTTTTCTTAGTTTACTCTCTACTCATGAATGCAAATGCTTACATGATCAAATGACAATAGTTTACTCCATGTCACATTGACAATACTCAGTTTAGTTTAGTTCAGTTCAGTTTATCATGACATGGAGTAGTTTTCTCTTAAACTTGTGCTAGCTCAATTGACAATTTCTTAGAAACCTGTGCTATGTGTACTGTAGTGGGCAAGATTGTGCTCACCAGGATCTTCTTCCATGTCAACATCACCTGGATCTTGACCAGGATCAACATGGCCTCCTCCAGGGGGAACGTATCCGGTGCATCGGTGCTTGTGGTGCTACCGGTGCACCAGACATCCTAGCACATTTTAAAATGTTTCAAAAATTGTGAAAAAAATTGAGCACATTCTTACATCATCAATGTTTGTTGTCGTGAAATTTTAAATCAAAATTTGAAACATTGTCTAAGATACAAAAATGAGAAATTTGACATCATTGTGATAATGGGACAAATCTAATGCCCAGCTTATATTACATACTATTCAGTGTTAAAATTGTCATTTTTGTATGTCGAGCAATCTTTTGAATTTTGATTTGAAATTTTACGACAACAAACATTGATGTTGTGTGAATGTGCTCCGTTTCTTTTCACATTTTTTGGACATTTTAAAATGTGTTACGGAGGTCCAGTGCACCGGTAGCACCACAAGCACCGGTGCACCAAATATTTCCCCCACCTCCAGGTACGTCCTCTTCTTTGGCTGTAGTACAATTCATATCAAATTCCATGGAATTCACCCCTGTAGCACTGCTTCTACAGCTTGCTACTGGTTGGAGCTGGAGCCTGCTGCTGCTGGCTGGAGTTGATGCACTGTTGCTGGCTGCCTGATGCTGCTGCCTGGAACACCTGTTGGCTGCCTGGAGCACCCGCTTCTTCCTGGAGCCTGTTGCCTCTGCCTGGAGCTGGCTGGAACTGTTGTTGCTGGAACTGGCTGGAATTGATGGATCTGGCCGGAACTGCTAGAGCTGGCTGGAACTGCTAGAACTATTGGAGCTGGCTGGAGTTGCAGAGGGCGGAGGAGGGGGTGGAGGCGGAGGGCGAATCTGCTACTGGCTAGAACTACTAGCTGCGGAGGCGAAGGGCAGAGGAGGGTGGAGCTGCTGGCTGGCTGGATCTGAGCAAAGGGCGGAGCTGCTGGCTGGTGATACGTCTCCGTCGTATCTACTTTTCCAAACACTTTTACTCTTGTTTTGGACCCTAATTTGCATGATTTGAATGGAACTAACCCGGACTGACGCTGTTTTCAGCAGAATTGCGATGGTGTTGTTTTTTGTGCAGAAATAAAAGTTCTTGGAATTGGATGAAACTTTTTGAATATTTTTTATGGAATATATAAAAAAATACTGGAGCCAAAACCTACTGGAGGGGAGCCACCCAGTGCCCACGAGGCACCAGGGCGCGCCACCTCCCCCCCCCCCCAGGCGCGCCCTGGTACCTCATGGGGCCCACATGGCTCCGTCTGACCTAATTCCAACGCTATAAATTCACAATTCTAGAGAAAAAAATAAGAGAGGAAGTTTTATTGCGTTTCACGATACGGAGCCGCCACCACCTCCTGTTCTTCATCGGGAGGCCAGATCTGGAGTCCGTTTGGGGCTCCGGAGAGGGGGATCTTTCGGCATCGTCATCATCAACCATCCTTCATCACCAATTTCATGATGCTCACCGCCGGGAGTGAGTAATTCCTTCGTAGACTTGCTGGACGGTGATGAGTTGGATGAGATTTATCATGTAATCGAGTTAGTTTTATTAGGGCTTGATCCCTAGTATCCACTATGTTCTGAGATTGATGTTGCTATGACTTTGCTATGCTTAATGCTTGTCACTAGGGCCCGCGTGCCATGATTCCAGATCTGAACCCTTTATGTTTTCATGAATATATTTGTGTTCTTGATCCGATCTTGCAACTTATATGCACCTGCTATGTGTTATGATCCGCATATGTAACATCCCCAGATCTTAACCCTGTCATTAAGCTAATTAACATGCCATGTCATCATGATCATCATAATTAAATTGCAACTAAGAAATAATCCAACTTCAAATTCAAATTTCAAATGCAAGTCAAAATAAAACTTTTTCAAATAATTAAACAAAATAGTTCATGTTATTGCAAATATTCCCAAAGCAATTGTAAAAATAAAACCAACATTATTTGAAATTCCCAAGATGCCCCTAGAAATTAAAGCAGTGGTCCAGCAGCATTATATTAAGCCATTTTAATTTAATTAAATAGTTAAACTACTCACGATAAATTGAGACTTCTTGTGCTAGCTCAAAATGTTGCCTAATATTTGTGTGTCAAATTTCATAGCCAACTAAATTCATTTAGTATTAAAAAGAAATGCAAAACAGAGGCTAGAAAACAAAACAGAAAAGAATAAAGGAAAAGAAGGAAAAATCACTGGTGGACTGGGCTTCGAGTCACCACAGTGCAGCCCAACCCACCACGGCTGGCCTTTCTCACACCTCGCGTCGCGCTGGAGACAGCGCGCTCACCATGGCAGCCCACACGCCGATGCGGCACGCGTCGAACATCCAGCGAGTCCCTGCGGCGGATAAGAAGCTCCCCGACGCCTCTGACCAACCCTAGTCCTCCCATTCGTTCCCCTCGTCTCGCCCCCTTCGGTTTAGCCATCGCCCCTGACCACCGTCGCCGTGCCGTCGTCGTCCGCACGCACCGGAGCCTTCCCATGGCGCCAGAAGATGTCCAGGAGGTTCCCGCTCGTCGCCCTCAACCTCTCCCGTGAAGATCCCGTGCCGAGACGCTTCGAGACGACGCAACCGTCCCCTTCTTCAACCTCGGATCTGCCGTACGCCTCCGTCGATTGCGCCGTCGTCGCTGCTCCCCGTGCCTCCCCGAGCCTCCTCTGCTTTCGCTGTGAGCGCCGCCTCGCTATCCCTCTCTCTCTCGCGCATTTTGGTGCCGTTGACGCCGTAGCCGAGCTCACATGCTCCGGCCGCCGTCGGGCTCGACCGTAGCCGCCGCCTCAGTCGTCCCCCGTCTCCACCTAGTGCACCAATGGGTGCAGCGCTTCGTGGGCGTGCCATTTGCCGTTGCCGCCGCCCCGTTTGGTCACCGGAGAGCCTTTCCGGTGACCCACCACCGCGTCGGGCCTCGCCGCCGGCGTCTGTGTGCGCACGGGCGTTTTAAACGCCGTTGGGTGGACACGTGTCGCCCCCAGGCACAAACCCCAGCTACTAACCCCCACTGACACTGGGCCCCGCCTGAGATTAAATAGAGCTAATAAAAAAACGGTTTAACTAAATTAACTACTGACATGTGGGGCCCCCGGTTATTATTCCTTCGGATAAGATGTGCACAGTCAGCTGCTGACTGTACCACTGGGACCCACTGGTCATACACTAAGGCTAGCTGAGGCTGTGTATAAAAAGGATTTTGGCATTGTTTCGGATAATTTGAATTTAATAATTAAAATAATTCCAGAAAATGATTAAAACTTTAAAAAATCATATAAAATAAACCATAACTCGGATGAAAATAATTTATATATGAAAAACGATCAGAAAAATATGACGAATCCGAATATGCCACCAACATACCTACCACACCCCTCTAACATACTGAACATGGAACCGTCCCCACCGGTTCAGTGTATCGATAATCACCCGGAGTTGGGAGAACAATCCCGGATAATTTCCCGCTCCGACTAACTTGTGTAGTGCTGCATCAGAACACCCCTAGCACTGCATGTAGGCGTGTCATGCATCCCTGTTGCATTGTTTGTCGTGTATTTATTGTTTCTTCCCCCTCCTTCTCTCCCGATAGACCCCGAGACTGCCGACGACACTGCAGAGTACGACTACGTCGTCGACGACCAGACCCCTTCAGCAGAGCTTCCAGGCAAGCAAAACCCCCTTGATCATCCAGATATCGCCTACTCTTCCCCTCTCTTGCTTGCATTAGAATTGCTTCTGTTGATATTCCGATAGCTCCTATTCTGATGCATAGCCTGTTTTCGTCGCCTACTGTTGATACCTACCTGCTGTCCTATGATGCTTAGTTAGCTATGCTATTGATCCATCTGTGGCTTTTCACCCTTGTCCGGTTGCCATGCTTGTTATCGGGCCGTGATCACTTTGGGTGATGATCACGGAAATATTTATTTATTGCAATACTTTAAACTGTTAAAGTCGGGCCGGCTCCAAGAGTGCCCGCGAGAGAATAACATTAAAGACGGGTCGGCTCCAAGAGCACCCGCGAGCCGTGTGTTACCAAGTCGGAGCGACAGGAACCCTGTTCGTCTCTACGAGTTACTAAATACGCCTAACGGATTCGGGTATTTGATCTGAGATGGCCACTGGCCTATACGCACTACCACCACGTGGGATAATGGTTTAATGGGGCCCTCTACGCCGTATGTATCAGCCGAAAGCTCTGTCAGACGTCCAGTGCAGCATTGCGGCACGGCTGGGCCGGCGCCATCCAGGACAGAGGTGGTGCCTGGACTCGCCCTACTCGCAACGACCCGGAGTGCAAAGGGCGATGGGCCCAAGACCTCTGAGCACTTAGGATGTAGACCGGTGGGGACCTCTCTGCTGAGCTCTAGGTAGGGCTGCGGTGTGTCGATCAGCCGAGGCCGGGCATGCCCTGGAAAGTGTGTCCGGCCAGAGTTAATCGAGCGTGTTGGGTAACAGTAGTGCACCCCTGCAGGGAGGTTATCTATTCGAATAGCCGTGTCCACGGTAACAGGATGCTCAGAGTTGTATCTTGATCTGCTACAACTACAAATGGATACTGTCACAATACTAAACTGTTACTACTGCTCTCGGGATCACTTTCTCGCAGGGTAGTCGAGGAAGGATCTCAGGGTTTTACTAAATATGATTGATTATATATTATCTTGCTCTACTCTCTTCTGATGCTGCAAGATTGCTTCAAGATGCTAGTCTTCGATAGGCTAGGCCTCTCCCCCTCTGTTCCAGCATTTCTGCAGTTTAGTCCAAAGATATAGCCCCATTCCTTTGATACCGATGCATAATTAGTATAGTTCTAATGTCAATCTTGCGAGTACTTTGGATGAGTACTCACGGTTGCTTTGCTATCTCTTTTCCCCATACCCGGTTGCTGCGATCAGACGACGGAGCCCAGGAGCAGAAGATCCCCGGAGTCACCTACTACTACGTTGAGCCTGCCGACCAGGAGTAGATTTGGATGCTCCCAGGCAGGAGGCCTGTGCCTTTTCGATCAGTGTCGTTGTTATGCTGGCCTTCTTAAGGCAAACTTGTTTCCCTTTTATGTCTGTACTCAGATATTATGTTGTTTCTGCTGACGCTTGATCGCGAGCTTATGTATTCGAGCCCTCGAGGCCCCCTGGCTTGTAATATAAAGCTTGTATGTCTTTTAATTATGTTTAGAGTTGTGTTGTGATATCTTCCCGTGAGTCTCTGATCTCGATCGTGTGCATTTGCGTGTATGATTATTGCATGGTCGAGCAGGGGCGTCACAAGTTGGTATCAGAGCCGACTGCCTGTAGGAAGCCCCCTTCCAAATTCCTTGGTCGAAGTTGAGTCTAGTCTTTGAAAAACTATTTTCTAAACTACTAACTGTGTTGTGTGGCTTACGGGCCCACATCACTTGGGAATGGTATAGGACTCTTTTATTCCGCTCCTTTACTCTGGGTTCTGATCTCTCTTCTCTTCGGGTTAAAGATTTTGCTAACTCTAACTCTAGGGTCTCGTAACTATTTCCTCCCGGAGAGCCCCTCATTCCAGATGATCGCTTGATTCACCAGAAGATTTTGAAGATACTCATCGATGTTTTCCGAGACCTATGTGCCCACCGCTTTTGCAATTCCCTACCACCGATAAATTCTGATGGATAACTGCATACACTTGTCGTTCATATATTCATTTCAGTTACTCTCTTGTTCCATCCGAAATATCGAAATACTCTCCGATATTTCGAGAATTCTTTGTCTCTACTGCCTTGCAGTTTGTTGTCGCATGAATATACTTGCGAATAATTCCTTACACTTAACGAGGATCCGTTCATCCCCAATTGTTCATGTGTTTCACAAAATTCTTTGAAATACTATCCGATCTTCCAAAAATTCTCAGCAGCCTATTGCTCTTGAAATTCTTGCCTGCTTGCATTATGGTTAATTCCATATGTCTAGCAATATTCATTAACATCCTTTGTCGTTGCCATTCTGAGCCTATTGATTCAATATGTATGTGCATGTTCCCTTTCATCAGTTAATTCTTAGAATTCATCCTTCCGACTCAGACGTCAATTTTTGGACATGAGTTGGCTCGCGGCCAATCAAGTTGCAATTGATTGTCCATCTAGTTCTATTCAACTTACTCATCTTTTGATCAGAGCGTCTGCTTCTGATCCTTCGTTTTGGAAATCATAATTTCTTTGTATTTAAGCATCGAATTATTCAGATATTTCTATAATCCGATGCCTTTGCATTCATTCTTCTTCTGGTTGAGTACCGATACTCACATCAGATCCTTTGTGGACCGCCAAATCCTTTGTTGGATTATTATCCGACAATGTCCTTCGTATTCAATAACCTTGTGAGTTTTTCCTCGGATACATAATGCCTTTGGTAAAGTGTATCCTCTGCTTTGTCAACCATGCTCTGCTTTCGAGCTTGTGATTAATTGCTCCTGAAGTTTGTGGTATATGTTCCTAAGATCCCCCGATGTGTTGAACCTATGCCTTCCCTAATATCTGTGAACTCGAAAGTTATGCGGGTTATATTCTGTTGGCGTTTCGTCAGGTAAAATTTCAACACTACAACTTCATCAAAAACAAGAAATGAATGAAAGGTTATGCATTGATGAAGTGGGAGTCGACCTTGAACTTTGTGTTCATGCCCATGGACACGATGTAGAACTTATCATGAAAGCTTCCCGTAAAAATAATTGTTCCCTTGGTATAAATTCATCTTGCGTCTATGATTTGGTCCCTTGCGATCACGGTTCTGACCATGATGTTCTCCTTTGATTCCATTTCTCAAACAAGATAGAGCACTTGTCTTCTACAAATCAATGATCCAGATTAGCTTCTATTCCATTCTACCTTCGAGTATTACCTCTGGTATCTCAAGGATATCGTGCCATTGCCCTACCTCTCATGAATTCTTGTTGGAGTAATACTTCTCACCGTTTTAGCCATTCCACAGGTTCTGGGTTTGTTGTCAACCGAGAACACCGATAAGTGAATCAAATTCACCCTATAACACATTGACCTTCTGCTTCCCCATTTCTTCTACTTAATCATGTTATTGATCAATTACATCTTCCTGAAACCTTTTGATAAATTGTGTCATGATCATCGTCAACATTTTGACTTCTTCTGAGATGTCAATTGAACTTATGGTGAGAAATACCATCTTTGCCCCTCGATGAATAATGTTATCATCGACAACATCCTTGGCTTCCTGCCAACACAGACTTGGTCATATTTTGCTTACACCATGTTTTCCCTGCTATTCCTGAAATTGCTCCTTGTGTATTTGTTATGATCTTCGGACCCAACCCTTACCTGAAACACCATATTATTGCTACCCCGAAGCATGACTGTGGTATTTCGAATATCAACAAGAACATTGGAAGCGCAATGCTAAATGTTTCTTGATCAATTATCCAAACACCGTTGTATGGGTAAACACCATGATTCTCCTTGCCTCTTTTTCTTAAGGGGTGATGCCCTTGCTGACATGTCCTGTATATCATGCTCCGCTTGTTCCTGAGGAGGATATACACCTAATACCTATGTATAAATACATTTTCCTCTTCATTGGTCTGTTTTAATCTGATAATCACATTTTTCCTTTCCATTGGTCTGTTTAACCTTTCTTGTGATTTATATGATCTAAGCAGTAATAATTCCCTGCTTATGTAAACACCTCGGTGTACAACTCTGTCAGAAAAACCATGTTACTATTGTTGTTAACATTCCGGTAACCACCGATGGACAAGAACTTTGCCTATTGGTCCGCCTCATATTAACGAGCAGAAAAAACGGTTTTCTTCGTCCCCCGCCCTTGGTATCGACATTGATGCCGACATAGCTGACAAGCTATCCTTTGACAAGCCTTGTATCATGATTGTACAAGATGTCACCAGCCTTCCTATTCTTGATCCACCCTAACTACAATTCCACAGGACCGAAACCTGACTCTCCTGTACATCCCTGTTCCCAAAGTTATTCCTCGCGCTTGGCCTCGTATGTAATTCACGAGCCATCTACCTTGAGATATTCAATCCGGTATCAGACACAGTGCTTATGCCTGATACTCTGGACCCCTTTTCATCATCCGTCATAGACATCGAATGCTTGCCTATCCGCTTGAAACTTCTCATACCTTCTTTTATTTCTCTCGATGTATTTCCCTGAGTTTCAACTCGAGAGATACTTTATACCTTCATCCCCTGAGATAGTTACCGGATGCCAACCTTTTTAGACATCTGTCCTTATAGTTCCCCCTCCTACCCTACTCGTAAGTACGACGAAGTTCCTGAAGAAAAGATGCCAACTTCATCACGTTGCGCTGATGCAGAGAAAAGAAGACACCAAACCCGATGGGCCGACTTCTTCAAGAAGAGCAACCAAGACCGAGAAGACTCGTTAGAATTTCGTAACCAGACCAATACACTCTTACTCTACCTCTTAAATCTCGGGACGAGATTTCTTTTAGTGGAGGAGATTTGTAACATCCCCAGATCTTAACCCTGTCATTAAGCTAATTAACATGATATGTCATCATGATCATCATAATTAAATTGCAACTAAGAAATAATCCAACTTCAAATTCAAATTTTAAATGCAAGTCAAAATAAAAAAAATTCAAATAATTAAACAAAATAGTTCATGTTATTGCAAATAATCCCAAAGCAATTGTAAAAATAAAACCAACATTATTTGAAATTCCCAAGATGCCCCTAGAAATTAAAACAGTGGTCCAGCAGCATTATATTAAGCCATTTTAATTTAATTAAATAGTTAAACTACTCACAATAAATTGAGACTTCTTGTGCTAGCTCAAAATGTTGCCTAATATTTGTGTGTCAAATTTCATAACCAACTTAATTCATTTAGTATTAAAAAGAAATGCAAAACAGAGGCTAGAAAACAAAACAGAAAAGAATAAAGGAAAAGAAGGAAAAATCACTGGTGGACTGGGCTTCGAGTCACCACAGTGCAGCCCAGCCCACCACGGCTGGCCTTTCTCCCACCTCGCGTCGCGCTGGAGACAGTGCGCTCGCCATGGCCGCCCACGCGCCGATGCGGCACGCGTCGAACATCCAACGAGTCCCTGCGGCGGATAAGAAGCTCCTCGATGCCTCTGACCAACCCTACTCCTCCTATTCGTTCCCCTCGTCTCGCCCCCTTCGGTTTAGCCATCGCCCCTGACCACCGTCGCCGTGCCGTCGTCGTCCGCACGCACCGGAGCCTTCCCATGGCGCCAGAAGATGTCCAGGAGGTTCCCGCTCGTCGCCCTCAACCTCTCCTGTGAAGATCCCGTGCCGAGACGCTTCGAGACGATGCAACCGTCCCCTTCTTCAACCTCGGATCTGTCGTACGCCTTCGTCAATTGCGACATCGTCGCTGCTCCCCGTGCCTCCCCGAGCCTCCTCTGCTTTCGCTGTGAGCGCCGCCTCGCTATCCCTCTCTCTCTCGCGCGCGTTTTGGTGCCGTTGACGCCGTAGCCGAGCTCACATGCTCCGGCCGCCGTCGGGCTCGACCGTAGCCGCCGCCTCAGTCGTCCCCCGTCTCCACCTAGTGCACCAATGGGTGCAGCGCTTCGTGGGCGTGCCATTTGCCGTTGCCGCCGCCCCGTTTGGTCACCGGAGAGCCTTTCCGGTGACCCACCACCACGTCGGGCCTCGCCGCCAGCGTCTGTGTGCGCGCGGGAATTTTAAACGCCGTTGGGTGGACACGTGTCGCCCCCAGGCACTAACCCCAGCTACTAACCCCCACTAACACTGGGCCCCGCCCGAGATTAATTAGAGCTAATAAAAAAATGGTTTAACTAAATTAACTACTGACATGTGGGGCCCCCGATTACTATTCCTTCGGATAAGATGTGCACAGTCAGCTGCTGACTGTACCACTGGGACCCACTGGTCATACACTAGGGCTAGCTGAGGCTGTGTATAAAAAGGATTTTGGCACTGTTTTGGATAATTTGAATTTAATAATTAAAATAATTCCAGAAAATGATTAAAACTTTGAAAAATCATATAAATAAACCATAACTCGGATGAAAATAATTTATATATGAAAAACGATCAAAAAACTATGACGAATCCGAATATGCCACCCACATACCTACCACACCCCTCTAACATACTGAACATGGAACCGTCCCCTCCGGTTCAGTGTACCAATAATCACCCGGAGTTGGGAGAACACTCCCGGATAATTTCCCGCTCCGACTAACTTGCGTAGTGCTGCATCAGAACACCCCTAGCACTGCGTGTAGGCATGTCATGCATCCCTGTTGCATTGTTTGTCGTGTATTTATTGTTTCTTCCCCCTCCTTCTCTCCCGATAGACCCCGAGACTGCCGACGACACTGCAGAGTACGACTACGTCGTCGATGACCAGACCCCTTCAGCAGAGCTTCCAGGCAAGCAAAACCCCCTTGATCATCCAGATATCGCCTACTCTTCCCCTCTCTTGCTTGCATTAGAATTGCTACTGTTGATATTCCGATATCTCCTATTATGATGCATAGCCTGTTTTCGTCGCCTACTGTTGATACCTACCTGCTGTCCTATGATGCTTAGTTAGCTATGCTATTGATCCATCTGTGGCTTTTCACCTGAGGGTGTCCCGGACTAGGGGGTAATCGGGCTGCCGGCCTATCTCTCATGGGCTGGACTGGTGGGCCGCTCTCTACACGTCGATGGAAGGCTGGATTGGGGACGACCCCGTATGAAAGAAGGAAATCTCTGAAGTCTTGGCGTCTCCTCCAAGGAATAGATGGCGTAACCGGCATGTTATCCCTGATGGTAACCGACCATATGTAACCCTAGGGCCCCCCTGGTGTCTATATAAACCAGGAGGTTTAGTCCGTAGGGAGAAGACTCATAATCTAGGGTTTAGCCCATCTGATCTCGAGGTAGATCAACTCTGTAACCTTCATACAATCACATCAATACAATCAAGCAGGACGTAGGGTTTTACCTCCTCGAGAGGGCCCGAACCTGGGTAAATCGCTGTCTCTACGCTCTCTGTTACCATCGACTCCTTGACCCATAGTTCAGACCCCCTACCCGAGATCTGCCGGTTTTGGTACCGACATTGGTGCTTTCATTGAGAGTTCCGCCATGGGACATCAAGGATCAATGGCTCGCCTAATCATCAGCAACAGCGCTAACCGCAGGGACACTTTGGTTCCCGGCCAGCTCTTCGTGTTCGGAAGCGTCGTGCTACACGCCAATCCAGCCGGTCACCTTGGCCGGGTCGACAGCTTCACCCCCGACTAGGAGATCAGGTTTGGAAGCTTAGAATTCGTCGCCGACTCCTGGGGAGATCTTATCCTCACGGGGTCCTCAGCTTCGCCTGACGGACCCACGAATCCTGAAGCGCCGGCTTCAAATACGGCCAACCCCGCCGCCGAGACGGCAGCCGCTGCAGATTCAAGCTTGAGCCCGGATCTGACCTCCGTGCTTGGTTGTCGAACTCCAGCCTCGGCAGAACGTAACTTCGGGACAAATTCTGACACCCCCGTCACGGCCATACTGCGGGTCGACCCCGCAAATTACCCGAACCTGGAGTCAACCGATCTCTCGTCATTAAACGGGATACTAGATCGGATCCAAGCTCTAGGAATCGCCGATGGCCAGTCCTCGGTATACGATCAGGTCGGGCTTAAAACCGACGACAGGGAAATTTATACCCCCGCCACTACTCACTTGGTCGCCACTATCGAAAGCCCCTCAGAGGCCTCACCCGTTACCTCCGAACCAAAAAAGCATGAGGTGCGGGTTTTCGACCAACAAGCTTCGCCTTCCAGCTCGGCAGCCGAATTCCGCTCCGAAGAGGGTTTAGAGCCGGAGTCCGGCTCAACATGCAAGTCCGGATCCGCTCACCCGCGCCTGGTCAATTATCCAGGTCTCGGCGAACCGGAGTCCACGACAATCCAAGACGCGGCCCCCAAAACTCCGGACTCATGCTCTGCTAGCGTCAAGCCATGGGTGAGGAACTGGCCAAGTTGCTCGAAGCCGGATTCATCCGGGACATCAAACATCCTGAGTGGTTGGCCAACCTGGTCATGGTGCCGAAGAAGGATAAGTCATGGCGATTGTGCGTCGACTTCAAGGATTTGAACAAAGCCTGCCCTAAGGATCCTTTCCCCTTGCCCCGCATCGACCAGATCATTGATGCCACCGCCGGGCACGACTCGCTATGTTTCCTTGACGCTTACTCCCGATACCATCAAATCAAAATGAAGGAGTCCGACCAGGCGGCCACCACATTCATCACTCCCTATGGACCATTCTGCTTCAACACAATGCCCTTCGGTTTAAAGAACGCAGGGGCCACATACCAGCGCATGATCCAAACGTGTCTGGAGAAACAAATCAACAAAATAGTCGAAGCTTATGTGGACGATGTGGTTATCAAAACCAAACACGTCAGCCAGCTGGTGGACGATCTCCGGCAAACCTTTGACAATCTTCGGACTTTCGATATACGGCTTAATCCGGAAAAGTGTGTCTTCGGAGTGCCGGCCGGCAAGCTGCTCGGCTTCATAGTTTCCCATAGAGGAATAGAGGCCAACCCAGCGAAAATCCGGGCACTGTCCGAGTTGGCTATCCCCACTGAGCTCAAACACGTCCAGAAACTGGCCGGTACTGTTGCAGCCCTAAGCCGCTTCATCTCGCGCCTTGGTGAAAAGGCCCTGCCGCTATATAAATTGCTCAAAAGGACGAAGAACTTCGAATGGACTAGCGAAGCGGCGGCGGCACTCGAAGAAATAAAAACTCTACTGGCCAGCAACCCGATTTTGACGGCACCCAGCCCGGCTGAGCCAATGCTGCTATATATCTCGGCGACGAATCAGGTGGTCAGTGCGGTTCTCGTTGTCGAACGAGAGGACGAGGGTCACAAGTTCCAGGTATAGAAACCTATGTACTATGTATCCGAAGTGCTTACCCCGTGTAAAACAAGGTACCCGCATTACCAGAAGATCGCCTACGCAGTTTTCATGGCATCCCGAAAGCTCCGCCATTACTTCCAGGAGTGCTCAGTTACGGTAGCATCCGAAGTACCATTGAATGACATAATCAACAATCGTGACGCCACAGGGCGCATAGCCAAATGGGCTATAAAACTTCTCCCCTTCGAAATCATCTATCGACCACGCCGAGCTATTAAATCTCAAGTTTTGGCTGATTTCGTGGCGGAATGGACGGAAACCGAACTCCCTAGGGAGTACAGCACATACTCACATTGGACGATGTACTTCGACGGCTCCAAAATGCTCGCAAGACTGGGGGCTGGAGTGGTCCTCACATCCCCCACTGGCGACAATATTCGGTACATACTCCAGATCATGTACACCGACTCCAACAACGCAGCCGAATACGAGGCTCTGCTGCACGGACTTCGGATGGCAGTGTCAATGGGCATACAGCGGCTCGAGGTACGGGGAGATTCTAATCTTGCCATCTCTTAAATTAACGGCGAATTCGACGCAAAAGACCCAAAAATGATAGCATACCGCAACGCCGTCCTGAAGATCTCCGCCCGCTTCGAAGGACTGGAGTTTCACCATATACCTCGTGACAGCAATCAAGCTGCGGATATCCTGGCTCGAATGGGCGCTAAGCGCGACCCCATCCCCGAGAACACCTTCTTGGAATGACTTTTCAAGCCGTCCGTGGCATGGCAGGAGAACGCCCAGGGCTCGGACACCAATACCCCAGGAGGGTTCGTCCCTCCGCCTATTGAACCAGATAATGGAATTATCGGGGGCTCGGCCATCGCAATGACAATTTCGGCTCACGAAGTCATGGCGGTAATCACGCCATGGACCGAGCCTTTCCTCGCCTACCTCCTCCGCCAAGAATTACCGGCTGACCAGACTGAGGCCAGGCGTATCCTTCGACAATCTAAAGCCTATAAAGTCCACGAGGGAGAGCTATATAAGAGAAGTACTACTGGCGTCCTCCAGAGATGTATCTCCGAAGAGGAGGGAAGGCAGCTTCTGGCCGAGATTCACGCTGGCATGGGCGGTCACCACACGGCAGCTCGGGCCCTGGTCAGCAAGGCTTTCCGAGCAGGGTTCTTTTGGCCCACTGCCCGAACAGACGCCCAGACATTGGTCCAACATTGCGTTGGATGCCAGCTCTTTGCAAATCAGAGTCATATGCCCCCCACGGCCCTTTGGACGATCCCAATTACTTGGCCTTTCGCGGTCTGGGGGCTGGATATGGTTGGACCACTTAAAGGGGGGACCAAGAAAAAGAAATATCTACTCGTCATGGTAGATAAATTCACTAAATGGATCGAGGCAAAGCCGGTCACTTCAGCCAAGTCTAAGCCGGTCATCGACTTTATATCCGGCGTCGTACACCGCTATGGTGTTCCCCACAGCATAATAACGGACAACGGATCCAACTTTACCGCCCAGGAAGTCAAAGATTGGTGCGCTAATTTAGGCATTAAGCTCGACTACGCCTCGGTGTATCACCCACAGTCTAATGGACAGGTCGAGAGAGCGAACGGCCTGATCTTGAGCGGCATTAAGCCTCGTTTGGTCCGATGTTTGAAAGACTCCGGCTGCCATTGGGTTGAGGAGCTCGACTCCGTACTGTGGGGCCTACGCACCACTCCTAATCGATCCACGGGCTACACACCATTCTTCATGGTATATGGGGCAGAAGCCGTCCTCCCCTGCGACCTTATTCACGATGCCCCTCGGGTGCGTATGTACGAAGAAAAGGAGGCCGAGCTGGATCGGCAAGATGACCTGGACGCCTTGGAAGGCGAGCGCGACATAGCTCGGGCTCGTTCTGCTTTTTATCAGCAGCAGGCCAGACGCTATCAGAGCAGGGAAGTACGGGCGAAGGCCTACAATGTTGGCGATTTAGTCTTGCGCCTCCCGGAGAAGCAGAAGCATAAGCTGGCGCCCAAATGGGAGGGGCCCTTCATAATCGACCAAGTACTCACGGGCGGGGCGTACCACCTCCGCGACCCGACGGACGATCGCCTCGAACCCAACCCATGGAATGCAGCTCGGCTGCAACGTTTCTACGGCTAGTCCCGCAAACTTACCTTGTTCGATTTATCCTTTTCGGATCTTCATCTTTCTAGTCAATAGTCTCTCCCGGGTTGTGTTCGGAAATGCCGAATTACGTTAAATTCTTCTTCGGCAAACATCTTTGAATGTACCACACTTTGTTACCTGGGGGCTTCTTTTACGAAGCTCGTCAAATTTCATTTATGCAATCATCCATTTTTTACGTGTTTGCAACCTTCCTGCGTCGTTCTCAAGCCACTATATGCATCAACTTGACTTAAGATTTGGCCAAGCTGGGTTGCCTCGCTCCTGTGTTTACCCCCTACGTTCCCGATTGTTCAGCTAGGGAGTAAAGGGAGCACCTCTGCGATTGTTACGTCCGGATTTCCCGGGTAGGTACCTCAGACGGGTGAAGCCGAAAGCTAGCGTCTTAAGACAACAAGTTGGTCGGCCACGGGGGGAAGTGAAAATAATTGATACCTATCACCAAGTTTCCGGGGTATTTTCCCGAAGTAACCGTCCCCGTCTAAATTCGGGTACTCGGTTATCCATCCACGGATAACGTGGTCACCTGACGAAAGGAACCCATAGCGGAACTATTTTCGTCGGAAGATGTTTCTTACGTTAATCAGTAATATAACATAACTCCCCGAGCACGTTTTTGTCTGTTTGCACCAAATGGCCGGATTGCCTGGTTTTCCGAAGTATCTTTCCGATGTTCTCGGATTACATAGTAGGAAAACACTCCTTGGCTTCTGGTCGAGGAGGCGGAAGCCGATGGCCGGTTAAGACAACATTTTTTATGCACGGTTTGGAGACTATCCAATGTAAAGTACATAGGTACATAGAATCGACCTATCAATCTTGATCTAGACCATCTCTTATGGTCTCCAGAGCACAATCTGCTTGGGACAGCCGAGCTGCGGGCATAACCTGGTCATATACCAGATGCACGGGCACTTCCTGCCCATCTGGCCCTACCGGCCCAACTCTCGCTAAATGCTCCAGTTCCAGCTTGGTGAATCGGGTCTTGATCATCGCCCACGCTTCCCGTGCTCCTTCACGACAAGATGACATCTTCCATAACTCAAAGCGGCGCCGAGCTCCTTTGAAGCGACTTGTGAGTTCGGCCATCCCTTCCGGAGCCACTTCGCCAGGCCACAGTGCTTTGAACATGCTCTTCATGGCTCTCCGGGCCCGCTCATGTACAGCGGATAGCTCCTTCAGCAGGTCCCGCCCGAAGGAACCGGCTTCCTCTTCGGGACGCCCGGTCAGCAGAACTACAATAAGACGGGGCGTTGTTCATCTTGCTACCATATACGTTCAGTTATTGAATGGACGAGTTAGATTGCACTTACCGAACATGCCTGCTTTCAGTCTTTGGTTCTCCTCTTGGGTTACAGTCAGTTGAGCTTTCAAGCTTTTGATTTCTTGGACCTGTTGTTCGCCTTCCGCCTTAAGCTTATCCCTCTCCTCATAACTTCGGGACAGCACCCGGTAGCCAGCCTCTTGATGTGACTCCGCAAATCTTTGGGCTTTCCTGGCCATATCCAGGTCCTTCTGCAGCTGATTTATCGTCTCGACTGCTATGGAAACATTTTTCATTAGTGGAGGTGTTCCACCCCATTTTCTCTTTAATGAACTTTAAATTCAGGCACTTACCATGTGCCTCTCTGGTGAATGATTTCACCCCCTCTAGCTCGGTGTTCACAGACTTTAACTCTGTTTGAGCCAGCTTGAGGTCCTCGGACAGCTTTTTGTTCTGCTCCCGAACAGTCTGCACAAATAGCAGGGCAACATGGATATCAGACCCTTAACTCGGCCGTCCCGCCCAAATTAAGGCTCGGGGGCTACTGGGTTAGGTACTAGTTGTCAAAACTATAACTATACCTGCATATTCGAAGACATGAGCCTCACTGCGCCTTCAAGTCCCGTTCGGGCAGCGCCGAGGTATGCATCTACCGAGCTAAGAGCATTGAACTCCTGATTAGACAACGCGGTTTGCCGAAGTGATGCCTTGCGCCGCCGATGATTCATCACACTTTCAACTTCGGAATTGGTGACCGAGACGTCTCCCGAGTCCTCGGGATTTTGGTCCTCGGCAGTAGCCCCCGGAGTAACTCCGGTTACAGCTGGCGACCTCGGATTTGAGTCACCCCTTGGCACCTTCTCAGCATCCTCGGCCGCGCGCGGTTCCACACATCGTCTATCGAACACCATGGAACAAATTATTGACATATGCGGTGGATGTTGAAGATAGAGGCCATAACAGTACGGTGAATACATTACCTCTTCGGGCAGGGCGCCGATGATGTAGCTCCTGTTGGGGCCACGCGTGGGGTCACCCCATGACTACTTGTCGTCGGAGCCGCTGGTGCCGCTTTTGCGGCTGTTCGGCGCGTCGTGCGGCGGCCCTTGGGAGTAGGTGTCAGTGTGTTCGGGCCTGCAGCGGCTAAGCGTTTCTTTCGAGAGGAAGCCCGTTGGCCACTTACCACGGAGGAGGGAAGCGCCCCGGGATGATCGGCCAACAGGGCCACCTTGGAACCATCAAGGCTCTCCTGGTAGAAGACCCCGTCCTCGAAATTAATCGATGTTTCAGGGTCGTCATGAAACCCAGGATCGTCATCGCGAGAGTAATTCTCCGGTTGAGGAGCCGGGCAACTCACCGTTTTGATCCATCGCCTCCAACTCTGTTCGGACAAGATGAATATCCGATTATGAAAAATCTGGGGTAATATCCGAACTATAAAGAGTTGTCGAACTCACCATTTCGATGGACTCATACATTGAGAAGCCTTTCTTGAGCTGTAGTCGAGCGAACTCTTGCTCTTCCCCCTTGAACAAATCGGCTAGTATGGCGGCTATCGCCGCCTGGTTGGCAGGCCCCTTCTTGGTTTACCGGGCAGCGTCGTCCTCCCCATTGTAGTTCCATAGTGGATGAATTCTCTGTTGGAGAGGCTGGACACATCGAGCAATGGCTATTGCCATCACATCAACGATGGTTAGTCCGTTATGAGCTAACCACCTCACTTGAGCAGCCAGACGAGCTACTTCGGCACTTTCCTCTTGAGAAGGACTCTTCAGGCGCCAGTTGAACCGCTTTGTTGGAAAAGCCAATGAAAATTCCGGTAGACCCCTTCGAACTAGATCGAATAAAGGGACGTCTTCGATATAAAACCATTCCCAAGTCCACTCTTCGGCATCCTTCTTCGGAGTCCCAACGGGGTATCCGGTCCCGGCAATGCGCCATACTTCGACTCCGCCGACCTCGTAGATGACCCCTTCCCGGGTGCGGGGGACTAGGCAGAAGAATTTCCTCCACAACTCAAAGTGCGCCTCGCAGCCCAGGAACATCTCGCATAAAGCGACGAAGCCTGAAATATGGAGGATCGATCCGGGGGTAAGGTGGTGGAGCTGAATCCCGTAGAACTCTAGTAAACCCCTCAAGAAGGGATGAATGGGAAAACCCAGGCCTCGCAGCACGAAGGGCACGAAGCAAACTCTCTCCTCCCCGTGAGGGGAAGGGAAATTCTCCGCAAGGGCCTTTCCGTCTGCGGAAGTTAATCCGGGGCGGGTGGATGTGAGATCTGAGGTGGGTAGATACCCCTGCGCCTCAAGCCTACGTAGTCGCATACAAGATACGGAGCATCCCGCCCAATCACCTTGACGGGGGCCATGAGGGCGTGAGGAAGAGCCTGGGGCGCTTGCCATTGTTTGTTGACTTTGGCTTTGCGAGGATGTGGAGAAGAATGGCAGGGGGTGGGGTGCGTTAACCTCCACGCCCTTGGCCTATTAAAGGGACATTTTTGTAAGAACCCATCGGGCCACTCGCATTCCGTGGGCGCGCAGAAATCGAGGGTCGTCATTTAATTCTATCTCTGAAGATACCTCGGTAACTGACTTATTGGTGGCCGAATTATTGTTAATCCAAATATAGGTAACGGGAGGAACTCGCCATCCAAGCCGAAGACTTCTGAAGCATGAAGCTGCCGAAGACCGTAGACCTCGGCATTGAAGGCTAGTTCGGGGGCTACTGAGGGTGTCCCGGACTAGGGGGTACTCGGGCTGTCGGCCTATCTCTCATGGGCCGGACTGGTGGGCCGCTCTCTACACGTCGATGGAAGGCTGGATTGGGGACGACCCCGTATGAAAGAAGGAAATCTCTGAAGTCTTGGCGTCTCCTCCAAGGAATAGATGGCGTAACCGGCATGTTATCCCTGATGGTAACCGACCATATGTAACCCTAGGGCCCCCCTAGTGTCTATATAAACTAGGAGGTTTAGTCCGTAGGGAGAAGACTCATAATCTAGGGTTTAGCCCATCTGATCTCGAGGTAGATCAACTCTGTAACCTTCATACAATCACATCAATACAATCAAGCAGGACGTATGGTTTTACCTCCTCGAGAGGGCCCAAACCTGGGTAAATCGCTGTCTCTACGCTCTCTGTTACCATCGACTCCTTGACCCATAGTTCGGACCCCCTACCCAAGATCTGCCGGTTTTGGTACCGACATTGAGAGCCTGCTGGGTAGTCGCCGCGGTGCGATGGGAATTCAGATCGGCTCCACCGCGATCTACGCGTCGGAATCGAACTACATCGTCAACGTCGGCATCTTCGTCGCCGGCTCGACTGGTCACCTTGGCTGGACCGAGGACTAGGCTTCTCTTCGGATCGTCAAGTTCGGACGGATGTCTTCGTCATCATCAACTCCGATCTCATCCGGGGTCATGGAAAAATCGTCCATGGTGCTCGGGGGCTCAACGTCAACATTGCCCTCGCGCGATCATGCAGTTTTTTCTGGACAGCGGATTCGTGTTCGCCGTTCCCGTCTCCTTGAGCGTCGCTTTGACGATTGCTTCAGTGGAATTGTGCGGAATTGAGTCTAGAACAACCCTGCAAAATTTCGTCGCGTTCCGATGGAGGAATCTCTGGCCAACAGTCCGGCTGAACTGCTGCCGGCAAAGGCCACTTTGCCGTCTACTAGCAGACGGCAAAGAGCTTGCTTCTTTGCCGTCCGCCAGCAGACGGCAAAGAGCTTGCTTCTTTGCCGTCCGCTAGCAGACGGCAAAGAAACAAGCTCTTTGCCGTCTGCTAGCAGACGGCAAAGAGGCCAAATAGGCCAAAGTGGCTATATAGCCCCTGTTTTTTCTTATATCAATTCATTTTCACAGAAAATTATATATATGACCAATATAGCATATCCAACACATATTACCAATAGTCATGAACACATGTAAGTTAAAAACTTTATTAATAATTGGAATAGGTAATACAAAGTCATATTATAAAGAATCAGAAATGATAAGTAATTAAATTTACATTTCGGAAATTACAAGAAATGACCTAAAACTAAATATCTATTTTCCTAAAAACTATCTTATTACTAAGATCTTCTCTGGATCTTCTTCTTTTCTTCCAACCTGCATAACAAAAACACTAAGAAAGAGAGAATGGGTTAGGAGTAGAAATGTAAAAGAAGAACTGGGACAAGGTTGTGTTGATCAGCGCCATGCCGTGTCTATAGATTAAATTGTACAATCAATGAATAGGAAAATATATCATAGTTGCGCACAAAAAAATTGGAGAAAGAACTTTGTATGGTGAGTATTTTTCCATCTAATTTTTTGGGAAAAAACATGATGAGAGGGCTATTCCAAGAAATCCCCTTGAAGATCTCCCAGTCAGGATGCTGCTCCTAAGACAGACTTCCTATGATCTTAGTTGTAGATTTGCTTTTCCGAATACCCATGTTTTAGAAAAATTTCAATAAACGTCTCCCAAACCACACATTCATTTTTTAATTCCTTGTGTGGTTTGTAACTATCGAGTCATTTCACAGACTGAGCAACTAAAGAATTCTGCTTAGCTTAGATTGAGAATGAAACCAGTCAGTCTCAGGCCCAGCGTTTAGATACACGGTAGAAACCCACAAGGGCAAATATGCAGCTGAGGTCCTCGGTTCTTACAGAAAAAACCTAGGGGGCCCTCCCCCTCTGGCCTCTTTTTTAATACAAAGCTACAAAGACCTACTGTAATAAAACATCCTCTAATCCAAGGTTTATCAGCTTTGCAAATGTCTTACCTCAGAAAGAAAGATCTAATAGTGATGTAGAGAAACTTGTTTATAGAAGAGGCTTAGACATGGGAATCATAACAATTGGTGATTGATAAACTGGCAGTGGTTTAGATTTTAGGTAATGTACAATAGTATGTGCGACAAAATGAAACATTACAGTGCTGCTCAAAATAATTGGAGCATAGCTTAACTGAAGAATTTTAGAAAAAACAAAAACTGGACCTACCAATAATCTTGGCTCGGTTCTGATGATTTATCGTCTCCGGACAAAATAAAGTGAACAGAATCTTCATAGCACATTTTTCCTGTAACCTTGCATGTAAAAAATACAGTGAAAGTGCAGAAACTTGAATGATCTGAAAATGGCAGAACGAACAGAAAACCAACCTCCGAGAAAATTCTATCCACAATCCTATATATCAACACATGGTTTCCATACTTAATAAGATTTTCTTTATCAATAAAGAAAGCATGGTCCATATCTAGTTCCCAGAACCTGTAGTATATGACATAGAAATGCTCGGACGAGAAATACCTACCAAAAATCAGAAATGTTTGGTGTCTCACAAGTTGCAGAGGAAATATTTTTTTTCGTACAAAGAAACAGCAAAAAGCGGTGTAAAATTTTGTGTTTAAATGTACCACCTTAAAACTTCATTTATATCCTCTTCATCATCAGCATGCCGCATCGAATCAAGCAGATTTCCATGCTTCAGCTCCCTCAGACTGAGAAGGCCACTTCCAATTCTATGCCACTGATATTATGTATAGCATGCTTAGCTTACTATGCAAGAATGCAAGTACGACAGAATATGTGATATCTACTAAAAAGAAATTGCATTGTACGCATATATTCATTTCAGTTAGTTTACTACTAACCACTACGACAGAGGGAAATGTCAATAGCTAAACACAAAAGGAAAGAACGAAAATGGAATAACCTGATTGATACACAACTGGGCAACATGGGTTGGTCCTCTTGTAGCTTTTGCATCATCTGCCAAAGGAAGCTAAAATAATGGGTTGACTGACCTAAAAGGAAACCTCAAATATCTCTATTTCATAAGTGGCAAGATTCTTGGTACAGAGGAAACTAAAATAGCGGGTTGACAAACCAACAAGGAAAACTCAAATATCTCTATTTCATAGGTGGAAAGATTCTTTATAAAGATGAACTTGCAGGGGCCTTGCAGTTAGAGTTTACACAGCTTTACAGTGCCACTGCAATCTAGAGTTTATAATATTGCAGAGGCAAAACTTGCCATCAGTTTGGTCCCCATATTTGCATGTCAGGTAAGACACCAGAACACAGACACAAGCCGCGGATCCGCGAGAAGGTAGAATAGAGTTGGTGCATAGAATTGCAAGTAAGAAAGTAGAAAGCAATGATAATAATTCAGCTTATATACAGAGTATTCAGCAATTCTTTATTGAGCAAACAAACATCCAAACTACTTATATAAAGGGAAACGTTACCTTTCAACCGGCTGACGGCTCACGAGGCGGCGGATCTTTTAAAAATAAACTACTAAATTTTTCATTATGTTATATCAGTACCACTGATCCATGTTATATCAGTACCACTGATCCATGGAACTCTGTATAGATTATACTTTCATAATTATAACCATAAACTACTTATGTAAATACTAAATTATACTGCAGGATATGGTAAATAATAAAATACTTCAGTTCACTAATGTCAGTTCGGTTAACATTTAACAACAACGAAACCAAGGCCCAAGGTTTAAGATTTCATCGGCCCCTAACAACTGAAAAACTAAATTCAGCTCAGAAACTTATCTGAAGCTCAGCTAAGCTGAAAGCTAACATGAGTTCCTCTTGTTTACTAATCCACTGGTCACAAATGGTGAAAGCTAACATGAGTTCCTCTTCTTTAGTAATCCACTGGCCATAAATTCATGAACACAAAGCTAGTCCCCATACTAGTGGTAGGCTGCTCATAATTGAGCAATAGCCAACAATTCATTTCATAAATTGAACCACTATTTGGCATAACAACCAGTAGTAGAAAGTCTAGAATTGTACTTGTAAGCAGTAAGTAACAGCCAAGAAAAACAAGCAGCCTTACATGGACCGGCGGCGGCTTACCTTGGTGGCTCACGGCCAGGAGGAAGGGATGGGGAACGGGGGTCCTCCTGCCTCGGAGTAGCAGGTCCGCCGGAGTGGGGCTCCGCCGGCTGGACGGAGGGGACGCGGCCAAGGGAGAGGACGCGCCCGAGGGCCGGCGGCGGATGGGAGGGCCGGCGGCGGCGGACGGGAGTGGGGCTCCGCCGGCTGGACGGAGGGGACGCGCCCGAGGGCCGGCGGCAGACGGGAGGGCCTGCGGCAACGGACGGGAGGGCCGGCGGCGGCGGACGGGAGGAACCCTAGGGGAGCGACAGAGTGCGGGAGGGAGGGGATCGAGTGCGAGGCTGTTCGTGGGCGGTTCTGTGCGGGACTGGGCGGTGGCAATTTGCACATAATAAGTCCGACCCGCAAAAAAAAAAGATAGCCCACCTCTTTGCCGTTTGTCAGCAGACGGCAAAGATTCTTTGCCGTCCGCTGGCAGACGGCAAAGAGGTGGGGCTGGTGGGCTGTTATAGCGCTGGCGTCCACTGGACCCCACCCACCTCTTTGCCGTCTGCCAGCAGATGGCAAAGATTCTTTGCCATCTGCTGGCAGACGGCAAAGAATTGGCTGGTGGCAATCAGGTTCTTTGCCATCAGCCAGCTCTTTGCCGTCTGCTTTACCAAAGCAGACGGCAAAGAGCCTCTTTGCCGTCTGCCAGCAGACGGCAAAGAGCTGGCAGATGGCAAAGTAGCAGATTCCAGTAGTGTTTAGTTCGCTAAACTGGCCTGAGAAACACTCCGCCTTCGGGATAGGAGGTTGAAGCCGAAGGCTGACCCGCTTGAAGTCTAGAGATCGGACGTATCATGTTAAAGCACGACGGAAGCATAATTTAATTTTAAGACCAATGTTCGGATTGGCACCAGAAAACTTGATTTACTTCGGACGTAAAGTTTTCACATAAGTTTTTTGGTTTTCCGAGCTTATGGCACCTTTAACCTATTTTTATGTTTTTCTTTCAGGAGGCGGGACATCCTCTTGACGAGGTGCCGTGCATAATAATTCGGCTCGGGAAATCTTTTCCGACCCGTAGTTCGGCAACTTCCCTGCCGAGCTGCACCTCGGCACGCCCAAACACTCCAAACACCGGGGGGCTGCGACTAGAGCCGAACCCACCAAGCGCCAAGGTACTCCATGGAATCCTCGATAAAACATTCTCGGATATTGCTTTATATGCATCGGTTTCGAATTATGTCTTTGGTCAATAGTTGGGTTGCCCGGCTCCTGTGCTTACTCTTACGTTTCCGATTGTTCGGCTAAGGGTAAAGGGAGAACCACTGCGATTGTGCTTCCGGTTTAGCTGGTCAAGCGCCTCAGTGGAGAAAGCCGAAAACTGACTGTCACAATAAGCGTAAACTGGTCAGCGATCCGATGACTGGTCCACCTATAGATCGATAGAGGTCACCCCATGTTAAACGATGTGCCTTTCATACAGTGGGCCGAAGTGCTAACGGTTTGTCCTCGGCTGACACCGAACACTACCGGGGGCTAGTAACTGGCCTCCCAACGTTAAGCTCCTATGACTAAGTGAAAGTTATAAAGCCTGCATATTTGATTGCCTCGTTTCCGCTGACACAACCGCCTCCGGGCACCGAGACGTCGGCTAAGGGTTGTCTTGTTATTGTGGAAACACCCTGCGTAGTATCTACAAAGGGGGGGAAGCCGACGATGGGCCACTTTCAAATTATAAACAGTCACAACGGAGTCAAAATAACATATAGCATTTGTATTTAATATACGAACGTTGCCTTCCCATAAATCGTTATAAAGCCACAATATGCATCAATTTGACTTTGAGATCTGGCCAAGCTCGGTTGCCTGGCTCCTGTGCTTACTCCCTACGTTCCCGATTGTTCGGTTAGGGGGTAAAGGGAGCACCTCTGTGATTGATACTACGGGTTATCCGGGTTAGTACCTCAGACTGGGTGAAGCCAAAAGCTAGCGATCTCAAGAATATAATTGGTCGGCAACGACGGAAGTGAAAATCTCGGTTTTTTTAACCCGCATACTTCGGAAATTTCTTCCGAATTGATCTTCACTATTTTTCTCCCACTTAGATCGGACGTGAAGTTACATCATCCTGCTTAGCATGACAACCCAAAGAAAGGAACCGATAGTGGGACTATTTTCTTTGGAAGATGTTTCTTACGTTAAATAGTAATATAACATATCTCTCCGCGTACCTTTGTTTATAAAACAATATGGCCAGATTGCCTTGTTTGCCGTAAATCTTTGCCCTTATAAAGGCTTTATAAAGTAGGACAAACACTCCTCGGCTACTGGCCGAGGAGGTTGAAGCCGATGGTCGGTCAACAAAGTTTTGTACAATGCGGATCCGAGCATTAATGATGTAAAGTACTTGGATACATAGAATCATTACACATAAATTATGATTAAAATCAATTTACTCCGTATATTGATCCTTAATTCGGCCACCCTTGCCCAAATTATGGCTCGGGAGCTACTGGGCTTCGCGCTTCTCCCGTAAAAGCCCTCAACGGGTTACATCGATCCCCTGATCTGGGGTTGCCACCCGACCAGTGTCTCGGGGGCTACTGCATTGCCTATTCAATGCAGACAATAAAAAAAGAATGCAACAAAGTTTCCGAGGAGATTACAATCCTCAGGTTGGTCGGCCGCTCCCAGCCTGAGTCTCGAGAACTATGCACACCGCTTTTATGTTTCTAAGTATGCTGCCGAGCTAGGAGTTGATCCTCAGGCCGATTTCACGAATCGACCTGAGTCTCAGGGGCTACTGGGATCAGCGGTTTTATGTTTTCCTTCAGGTGCATCTCGGATTTTTGACCGACACACACCTTGAGGGCTACTGGCTATATATCTCGGCAGAGAATAAATTGCATCAATTCACAGGAAATTAGCCCACGGCCGAGGTGGTGCACCACCTCGGAAGTAGTCCGGCATAAAGCTCAGCTGTGAGTGGCTGGCTCCATAGAGTACTTTTTCGGCGTTAAGCTCGAATAACCTCCTTCAAACTTTTTCAAAGACGAGGTACTCTATGCCTCCTCGGATGTAGTCCGACGCTGGAGCTCGGATACAGACCGGCGTTGGAGCTCGGCTGCTAAAATGTACCTCGGATGCAGACCGGCATTGGAGTTCGGCTGCAAAAAGACACCTCGGATGCAGTCCGACGTTGGAGCTCGGATGCAAAGAGGACACCGCCGCACTGGAAACACTTCGAACCCGAGGTGTGGCGTAAAAATAACAAGGCATTGATAAAGGCCGAGAACTTAAAGGACTCCTCGGATACCCGACGTATGAACTCTTCGGATACACCTCGGCGATCCTCAAGATCGGAGTTGGGAAGATTTGTTGAACCAGTTTTCAAGACCGACGACCGAAGACGAAGAACAGTTCGGAAGAACCGAGGAGCGTCCCCAACTTGAAGACCGGTTCAGGGGGCTACTAACGGTGTCCTGGACTAGGGGGTACTCACCACATCGTCTCCCGACCAGGTGGGTTGAGCCGAGGACCCCCATGGCGGTTCACTCATGGGCCACTTCGGGCAGCCCATGACGAATACAAGGAAGATTCCACAAGACTTGGCGCCCAAGACGAGGACTCTTCTAAACCCTAGGCCTCCGGTGCATATATAAACCGAGGCCAGGCTAGTCAATAGAACGACTCATATTCATTAAAACAATCTCATGGTAGATACATGTACTCTGTACTACACCCCATATGAATACAATCAAAAGCAGGACGTAGGGTATTATCTCTTCGAGAGAGCCCGAACCTGGGTAAAACTCTGTGTCCATGCTACCATCGCTCCATGATGCCTAGCTTAGGCAGTTTTCGTCGCCTACTGTTGATACCTACCTGTTGTCCTATGATGCTTAGTTAGCTATGCTATTGATCCATCTGTGGCTTTTCACCCTTGTCCGGTTGCCATGCTTGTTATCGGGCCGTGATCACTTTGGGTGATGATCATGGAAATATTTATTTATTGCAATACTTTAGACTGTTAAAGTCGGGCCAGCTCCAAGAGTGCCCGCGAGAGAATAACATTAAAGACGGGTCGGCTCCAAGAGCACCCGCGAGCCGTGTGTTACCAAGTCGGAGCGACAGGAACCCTGTTCGTCTCTGCGAGTTACTAAATACGCCTAACGGATTCGGGTATTTGATCTGAGATGGCCACTGGCCTATACACACTACCACCATGTGGGATAATGGTTTAATGGGGCCCTCTACGCTGTATGTATCAGCCGAAAGCTCTGTCAGACGTCCAGTGCAGCATTGCGGCACGGCTGGGCCGGCGCCATCCAGGATAGAGGTGGTGCCTGGACTCGCCCTGCTCGCAACGACCCGGAGTGCAAAGGGCGATGGGCCCAAGACCTCTGAGCACTTAGGATGTAGACCGGCGGGGACACCAAAGACGACTTGCTTTGCTGCATTTCTTGGGCCGGGGCTTTACTTGATTTTGGGTCCAAAAAATCCTTGACTGACCCAGCAGTAAGTGACCCTCTCTGTTGAGCTCTAGGTAGGGCTGCGGTGTGTCGATCAGCCGAGGCCGGGCATGCCCAGGAAAGTGTGTCCGGCTAGAGTTAATCGAGCGTGTTGGGTAACAGTAGTGCACCCCTGCAGGGAAGTTATCTATTCGAATAGCCGTGTCCATGGTAACAGGACGCTCAGAGTTGTATCTTGATCTGCTACAACTACAAATGGATACTGTCACAATACTAAACTGTTACTACTGCTCTCGGGGTCACTTTATCGCAGGGTAGTCGAGGAAGGATCTCAGGGTTTTACTAAATATGATTGATTATATATTATCTTGCTCTACTCTCTTCTGATGCTGCAAGATTGCTTCAAGATGCTAGTCTTCGATAGGCTAGGCCTCTCCCCCTCTGTTCCAGCATTTCTGCAGTTTAGTCCAAAGATATAGCCTCATTCCTTTGATACCGATGCATAATTAGTATAGTTCTGATGTCAGTCTTGCGAGTACTTTGGATGAGTACTCACGGTTGCTTTGCTATCTCTTTTCCCCATACCCGGTTGCTGCGATCAGACGACGGAGCCCAGGAGCAGGAGATCCCCGGAGTCACCTACTACTACGTTGAGTCCGCCGACCAGGAGTAGATTTGGACGCTCCCAGGCAGGAGGCCTGCGCCTTTTCGATCAGTGTCGTTGTTATGCTGGCCTTCTTAAGGCAAACTTGTTTCCCTTTTATGTCTGTACTCAGATATTATGTTGTTTCCGCTGACGCTTGATCGCGAGCTTATGTATTCGAGCCCTCGAGGCCCCCTGGCTTGTAATATAAAGCTTGTATGTCTTTTAATTATGTTTAGAGTTGTGTTGTGATATCTTCCCGTGAGTCTCTGATCTCGATCGTGTGCATTTGCGTGTATGATTAGTGCACGGTCGAGCAGGGGCGTCACAGCATACCCCAAGGTGACAATAATTGGGATTCTTTCCGGTGATTGCCATAGTTTGAGGAGTTCATGTATTCACTATGTGTTAATGCTTTGTTCCGGTTCTCTATTAAAAGGAGGCATTAATGTCCCTTAGTTTCCTTATGGACCCCGTTGCCACGGGAGGGTAGGACAAAAGATGTCATGCAAGTTCTTATCGCAAGCACGTATGACTATATACGGAATACATGCCTACATTATATTGATGAATTGGAGCTAGTTCTGTGTCGCCCTAGGTTATGACTGTTACATGATGAATGTTATCCAACATAATCACCGATCCAATGCCTACGAGCTCTTCACATATTGTTCTTGCTAAGTTACTACTGTTGCTACTACTGTCACAATTGCTACAAAACTATTGCTGCTACCGTTACTGTCACTGTTACTATTATTGTTACTGCTACCAAACTATCATACTACTGTGCTACTGATCACTCTGCTGCAGATATTTAGTCTCAGGTGTGGTTGAATTGACAACTCAACTGCTAATACTTGCAAATATTCTTTGGCTCCCCTTGTGTCGAATCAATAAATTTGGGTTGAATACTCTACCCTCGAAAACTGTTGCGATCCCCTATACTTGTGGGTTATCAAGACCTTTTTCTGGCGCCGTTGCCGGAGAGCATAGCTTTATTTGCTAAGTCACGTGGGATTTATATCTGTTGATCACTATGAAGAATCTGAAAGACGCTAAGACCAAGATCGTTCCCTCTAAGACGAGGGGAGGTAAGGAACTGCCATCTAGCTCTGCACTTGATTTACCTTCTATTTTGAGTAAACTTGCAACACCACCACATGCTATTAATTCTGATATGTCGCAAGTTATTGATGATACCACTTCTGCTATGAATGATACTCATGATGATGCTAGTACTATGCTTGATAATGTTGTGCCACTTGGTGAATTTCTTACTGAACAAATTGCCAAAGCTAAACAAATTGAAAATGTTGAAACTCTTGAGAATTATGATTCACCTATTATGCCTAGCTCCCCTACTAGAGTTGAAACACCTGATGAACATTGCTTTGATAGGGAGACGGCTAGAGCCATTCTTGCCTGTAATGATAGACATGAAGTTATAAAGTTGCTTGCTGAAATGAAAGAAAAATCTATGAGGGAGAAAATGAAATACGATCCTAAGTTTGCTACCTCTCCCATATTTGTTACTGATAAGGATTATGAATTCTCTGTTAATCCTGGGTTAATTACCTTGGTTGAATCTGATCCTTTCAATGGCTATGAAACTGAAACCGTTGTGGCACATCTTACTAAATTAAATGATATAGCCACCCTATTCGCTAATGAGGAAAAAAAATTGCTATTACTATATTCTTAAACTGTTTCCTTTCTCATTAAAGGGTGATGCTAAAGAATGGTATAATACTCTTGCTCCTGGATGTGTGCGTAGTCCCCAGGATATGATTTATTACTTCTCTGAAAAATATTTCCTGCTCATAAGAAACAAGCTGCCTTACAGGAAATATTTAACTTTGTGCAAATTGAAGAAGAGAATCTTCCTCAAGCTTGCGGGAGGCTTCTCCAATTACTTAATTCTTTGCCTGATCATCCTCTTAAGAAAAATGAAATACTTGATATCTTCTATAATGGACTAACTGATGCTTCTAGGGACTACCTAGATAGTTGTGCGAGTTGTGTTTTCAGGGAAAGGACTATTGAACAAGCTGAAGAATTATTGAATAAAATATTGAAGAATGATAATGATTGGACACTTCCTGAACCACCGCCCAAACCCACTCCGAAGAAGAGGGGTATTTTACATCTCAGTCCTGAAGATATGCAAGAAGCAAAGAAGTGTATGAAGGAAAAAGGTATTAAAGCTGAAGATGTTAAGAATCTACCACCTATTGAAGAAATACATGGTCTTGACATACCGCCACAGGTAGTAGAGGTAAATTCTCTTATAAAATTTGATGAAGGTGATATTCCTTATAACAAACCTCTTAGTCAATGCTTGTATGAATTTGACAATTATATTATTAAGCAAGATCACTTCAATGCAAACGTTATGAAACAATTGAAACGAAATGCCTACATGATTGATCGCTTGAGTGACTTGTTATTTAGAATTGCTAATGATGTTAAGGGTGTAAGTAAACATGCATCTATGGTTCAAACCCAATTAGAACAAGTTGCTAAATCTCAAAGTGAATTGCTCAATGAAATGAATAACAATATGAATGATCATGCTGTTAGAGTAATGACTAGAGGAGGTAGAATGACTCAGGAGGCACTTTATCCTGAAGGTCACCCAAAAAGAATTGAACAAGACTCTCAAAGAATTAATGTTGATGCACCTAGTCCATCTAAAAGGAAAAAGAAAAAGAAAAAGAAAAATGATAGGACTTTGCATACTTGTAGTGAACCCGAGATAGAAAAACCCTTGGAGGATAGTAATGATGTTTCTATTTCTGATGCTGAAACACAATCTGGTAATGAACAACCACCTGATAATAATAATAATGATGATGCTCATGTGGATACCCAACCAGATAATGATAAAGAACCAGATAATGATGTTGAAATAGAACCTGCTGTTGATCTTGATAACCCGGCCACCTTCTAAAAATAAACGTTATGATAAAAGGGACTTCGTTGCTAGAAAACATGGTAAAGAAAGAGAACCATGGGTTCAAAAACCCATGCCCTTTCCTCCTAAACCATCTAAGAAAAAAGATGAGGAAGAATTTGAACGCTTTGCTGAAATGCTTAGGCCAGTCTTTTTGCGTACTCGTTTGACTGATATTATAAAGATGCCTCCCTATGCTAAATACATGAAAGACATTGTCACCAATAAAAGAAAGATACCTGAAGCTGAAATTTCCACCATGCTTGCAAATTATTCTTTTAAGGATGGAGTACCTAAGAAACTAGGAGATCCAGGAATACCAACTATACCATGCTCCATTAAACGAAATTATGTCAAAACTGCTTTGTGTGATTTAGGAGCCGGTGTTAGTGGTATGCCTTTCTCTTTATATAAAAGGCTTGATTTGAATAAACTCAATCCCACTGAAATATCTTTGCAAATGGCTGACAAATCAACTGCCATACCTATCGGTGTTTGTGAGGATGTGCCCGTTGTAGTTGCAAATGTTACTATTCTAACAGACTTTGTATACTTGATATGCCTGAGGATGACAACATGTCGATTATCCTCGGTAGACCCTTCTTGAATACTGCAGGGGCTGTTATTGATTGCAACAAAAGCAAGGTCACTTTTCATATCAATGGTAATGAACATACGGTGCACTTTCCGAAGAAACAATTTCAAGTAAATGGCATTCATATTATTGAAAAGACTCCGACAATTACTATTGGAAGTTTTCAACTCCCTCTTCCTACTGTTAAAAGGAAATATGAAACTCTTATTATCGAGGAGATGCATATCCCCGTTGAGGTAACTTAGTGTTATACGGAAGTTCTTCGGTTTCATGTTACTCGGAAATGGTTTGTTAATAATAGACCTGATCAACCTTATTAATGGATTCTTTTTTAGGGGCATGGGGTCGATGAATTTAGTAGGCACAACCATCTGTACCCACTTTTGCTTTCTGTTATTTTTAGTTAAATAAAATAAAATGCCATGATTATCCTGTTTTCTGATTTATCTGTGCAATAAAAAATGTCCAGAAATAAAAGTGCTCAGAATGCAATAAAATTTTGATATGAATTTTTATGTAATATTTAAGAATTTTTGGCACTGGACACATACCAAGGGGTGCCCCAGGTGGTCACGAGGCACCAGGGCGCGCCACCCCCTGGCGCGCCCAGGTACCTCGTGGGCCCCACAGGGACCCCCTCACTTATCCCTTCAGCTCACTTCGTCTCTTACCTCTAGCAAAAATTCCTGGTAGCTCTCTCTCTCTATCGTGTTCTTACTCACAAAACTGAAATTTTCGATCTCGTTGCTCGGAGCTCCGTTTCCGAAACTGTTTTGGGAGATTGCTCCTTGGTATGTGACTCCTCCATTGCTCCAATTAGTTTTTGCTCTAGTGGATTATATTTTGCATAATTAGCCACTCTTGGTGCTACTGAAAATGAGCTTGCATGTTGAATTCTTTGAGTTCCAAGTAGTTTGAATGCTTGATATAGCCTCTAGACATCCATATGAGTAGTTGCTATCAATTTTGTGAAGTTTTATTGATATCATTTTTGTGACCCAAAAATTTTCAGAAAATTGTTCTTAGGAAAATGAATATCTTCCGGAGGAGTTCCTCGAAGCGGAATGCCAAGGGAGTCCTTGGGGAGTCCTCGGACAGTGACCTCAACATTCCGCGTAGGACGGAGGTCCGGCCGTGCGAATGGCCGCACAATGCCTTCATGAACGAAGCTGGATTCTACCAAGGGTTCACGCAATTCGTTGCAAATGCCGGACTGACCGACTTCCTCGCAGATGAGTGTGACCAGTACCACATCTTTACAAATTCCTTTGTGCAAAACTTTCATTTTCTGAGTAGGCTCGAACCCCCTGAGGTGTGTTTTGATTTATATGCTGAACATTATCAGATACCTCTGGCTGAATTTTGTGAGATATGTTTGATTCCCTTTGATGGGGAAATTAGAGAGCCTCGCCCGGAGGAGTTTGAGGGTTTTCTCCACACTTTAACGGTGGGAGAGACTAGGGGCGTGTCGAAAGCCCGAGCCACTAGCTTGCAATTTCCCTCTGTTCATTACTTTGCTTTATTCTTAGGGAAATGCTTGATTGCTAGGGAGCAAGGTAGTGCGCTAGCTGCACCTGACTTCGCCATTTTACGCCGCGCACTGCATAATGACAACACTTATAACTTGGGAGCTATCATTGCACGCCGCCTGCACACTAATAGAACTAGGGGTAAAATTCATGGTGGTATTTATGCTACTCGCTTAGCGAGACGTTTTAATGTTAACATACGCCCCCATGATTGTTTGTTACCCAGAGTTTACTTAGATCACCAGTCCATGAGGGACCACCACTTTCTTGATGCTCCTGAGCCTCCTCACAACATTCGTTATAACTTGGTTTTTAGTGAAGATACTCGTGATATTATTCTGTTGCCTGCACCTGCTTTGTTTGATTCTCATGCCAGGAACGGATATACCGTTATACCACCGGACATCACTGCTTACCGGAACGCTTTGGCAGCGGCAGATGAGGAGTCCCAGGATTGGGACGCTCGGTTTCCGCCGCCTCAAGACTTTCACATGGGACCGGATGGCTACTACGGATGGCCGTAGACCAAGCTAGGCAAAAGCCTAAGCTTGGGGGAGTACGTATCTCTCACCGACATTACATTCATGCTCACACATTTCATTCCATTTGTCGGTGTTCATACTTTTTCATTGTATAATCCATGCTAGTTTTATTTTCTCGCTTTCTTCTTGTGTGTTCGAAAAAACTTGAGAAAATCCAAAAACATTTCTCGCTTCTTTTCAGTTTTTCTTTCTAGATTAATTAGTCGTAGTTTCATAGTAGTAAAAGAAAACCAAAAAAGATTTCCCGTTTCTTCTTTTACTTGTTGGGAGCTTTCCCGTGTAAATAGTTTTCTCTCGTTTTTCGTTTTTCTTCTTTATTTTGTTTTCTTTAGAAAAACTAAAAACTCCAAAAATATTTCAGTGTGTTTCTCTGAAATTATTTTCTTTTGTTGAGTCATTGTAAGGAGAAGACCACGATGAAAATGTTGAGTGGCTCCCATATGCATTGTTGTTGATCTAACAAAGAGCCCATTTTACCTTGTCTTCTCCTTTGAATAAAATGCTTGCAGATTCCAGCTTAGTCCACGGCACTCTTGCACTATTATTATTTTCATATCATTCAGTCGTGCAAGTGAAAAGCAATAATGACGATTATTTGATGAAGTGACTGTGGCAAGAAAAAGCGGGTATGAACTCAACTTATTCTTTGTTTTTGTAAATATGTTTAACTCAGTATCCATGATTCAGCATATTATGATTAAACATGTTTATGATGACAATTAGAGATTATAGTTGCTCATGCCATGCTTAACTAGCTAGGAGTGGATAATGATTTATCTTGAGTGTCAACATGCATTAAAATGATTGTGATGTAGTATGATGATATGGTATCCTCCTCTGAATGTTTCAAGTGGCTTGACTTGGCACATGTTCACGCATGTAGTTGATTCAAAACCAACATAGTCTTCACGATATTTATGTTCATGGTGCTTATATATACTCATGCTATTATTCAATGTTGACTATCCATAATGCATGATTATGACCGTTTTCGCTCTCTAGCTGGTCGCTTCTCAACCTATTTGCTAGCCTTCGCCTGTACTAAGCGGGAATGCTGCTTGTGCATCAAAATCCTTAAACCAAAGTTATTCCAGATGAGTCCACTATATCTACCTATATGCGGTATTACTCTGTCGTTCTAAGTAAATTTGCATGTGCCACCTCTAAATATTCAAATGAACATCTGTTTTGTGTGCCCGTACCGCTCATGGAGCGACAGGGGGCGGTCAGTATTTTCCATGCTAAGCGGGTTATTCTCATGATGAGTGTTTATTCACTTGTCCTTGCACGAGATGGGCTGGTAATCGGGATGCCCAGTCCCACTATTAAAATTGCAAAATAATAAAACAAACTCCCCCGGAAAGTTGTTGGTATGGAGGGCACCCGAGGATTTGGCTAGCTATGGCTTGTGATTGTTGGTGGAGGGGGAGTAAACTTTACTTTATCGCTTGGGAACCGCCGCTAATGTGTTTAGCATGGAAGATATTAAAAACTCTCGGTCGTGACGTTGACAGGAAATGCATACCTCCCAAAATTATATCTATCTCTGATTTAAGCTTCGAGCTCTGGCACCTCTGCAAATCCATGCTTCCCTCTGCGAAGGGCCTATCTATTTACTTTTATATTATTTTACTTTTATTGTTGAGTCATCACCTTCTCAAACAGGCACCAGTCCTGAGAGCACTATTGTCATTCTCTTGCATTGTGAGTAGTTAATGTTGTGTGCATCATGACTGGATCTCTTCTACCATGAATTACAATGTTTAGTCGCTGCTTGAACTTTGGAGGTGCTCTGCATTTATGTTTTGCGGTCTCAGAAAGGGCTAGTGAGATACCATGTTGTCATATTATATCATAATTGTTTTGACAAAGTGTTGACATTTGAGAATATCTTATTATTGCTCGCTAGTTGATTATGCCATTGATATGAGTGAATATAATTTCTAAGAGTTATCATTTGCATGGTTAGTTATAATCTTTGCTGAAAACTTGGGTGCTATTTAAGCATATATATAGATACAAGAACAAAAGAGTTTGTAAAAGTTTTTCTTTATCACTTTCAGTTTGTCAACTGAATTGCTTGAGGACAAGCAATGAGTTAAGCTTGGGGGAGTTGATACGTCTCTGTCGTATCTACTTTTCCAAACACTTTTGCTCTTGTTTTGCACCCTAATTTGCATGATTTGAATGGAACTAACCCGGATTGACGCTGTTTTCAGCAGAATTGCCATGGTGTTGTTTTTTGTGCAGAAATAAAAGTTCTTGGAATTGGATGAAATTTTTTGGATATTTTTTATGGAATATATAAAAAATGCTGGAGCTAAAACCTACTGGAGGGGAGCCACCCAGTGCCCACGAGGCACCAGGGCGCGCCACCCCCCCAGGCGCGCCCTGGTACCTCGTGGGGCCCACGTGGCTCCGTCTGACCTAACTCCAACGCTATAAATTCACAATTCTAGAGAAAAAAAAATAAGAGATGAAGTTTTATTGCGTTTCACGATACGGAGCCGCCGCCACCTCCTGTTCTTCATCGGGAGGCCAGATCTGGAGTCCGTTTGGGGCTCCGAAGAGGGGGATCTTCCGGCATCGTCATCATCAACCATCCTTCATCACCAATTTCATGATGCTCACCGCCGGGAGTGAGTAATTCCTTCGTAGGCTTGCTGGACGGTGATGAGTTGGATGAGATTTATCATGTAATCGAGTTAGTTTTATTAGGGCTTGATCCCTAGTATCCACTATGTTCTGAGATTGATGTTGCTATGACTTTGCTATACTTAATGCTTGTCACTAGGGCCCGAGTGCCATGATTCCAGATCTGAACCCTTTATGTTTTCATGAATATATTTGTGTTCTTGATCCGATCTTGCAAGTTATATGCACCTGCTATGTGTTATGATCCGCATACCCCAAGGTGACAATAATTGGGATTCTTTCCGGTGATTGCCATAGTTTGAGGAGTTCATGTATTCACTATGTGTTAATGCTTTGTTCCGGTTCTCTATTAAAAGGAGGCATTAATATCCCTTAGTTTCCTTATGGACCCCGCTGCCATGGGAGGGTAGGACAAAAGATGTCATGCAAGTTCTTATCGCAAGCACGTATGACTATATACGGAATACATGCCTACATTATATTGATGAATTGGAGCTAGTTCTGTGTCGCCCTAGGTTATGACTGTTACATGATGAATGTTATTCAACATAATCACCGATCCAATGCCTACGAGCTCTTCACATATTGTTCTTGCTAAGTTACTACTGTTGCCACTACTGTCACAATTGCTACAAAACTATTGCTGCTACCGTTACTGTCACTGTTACTATTATTGTTACTGCTACCAAACTATCATACTACTGTGCTACTGATCACTCTGCTGCAGATATTTAGTCTCAGGTGTGGTTGAATTGACAACTCAACTGCTAATACTTGCAAATATTCTTTGGCTCCCCTTGTGTCGAATCAATAAATTTGGGTTGAATACTCTACCCTCGAAAACTGTTGCGATCCCCTATACTTGTGGGTTATCACTGGCTGGCTGGATCTGGGCAGAGGGCGGAGCTGCTGGCTGGCTGGATCTGGGCAAAGGGCGGATGAGGGGGGTGGAGGCGGAGGTGGGAGGCAGGAGACGAGGGGCGGTATTCAAATTTTGGGCAGGGGTAACCTGGTCTTTTTTCTCGTTTTTCCACCTGGCCGGAGAATTTCTTAAACGCCATATATTTCAAAACGGAGGGAGTATAACACATGTAAAAAATAGAAATGGACAAATAAAATTGTTAAATATTTTTTCATTAGGCTAAACGTTTTATAACTCCTATGTTCCTTGTTATCTTTCTCAACTATAACCCCTTCTCCTTAGACTCACCATCACCACCCTTCTCACCCGCCTTTGGATCCACTGCTTATCATTATAGTATCCATCAATAGCGGTTACCAAAAGGGGCTCGTTGCCCTTCGTCCACTCTTGCTTGTTGACCCTCCCTCCCTCTCCTCTCTCCTCTGTCTCAAAGTTTCGCCTCGACAACCAATGTAACACACCCTTTATTCTTTTCATACATCCTTAAAAGCTCATTGAATATAATGTATGTTTTGGCAATGTAGACAATCCTTACTTGAAGTTTCTAACGATGGACTCCATCGCATGCAGTATCGGTTTCACCTTCGTTAATTTTATTAGGTAGCTGAGGAAGGACAAAACTGAAAAACGAAGTTACGCAATGTAAAGTGCTTAAAATATACAAGCAATCCCAGTTAACTGAACAATATAGCAAAAGTCAAAAAAGTAAACCATGAGTTGCACAATGTAAGGTGGAGTGTGAATTTGTGCTCGATTGAATCTTATGTCTGATGCTAAAATATATACCCCCTCCGTCCCAAAATGTAAGGTGGAGTATATTCTAAAAATACAAAATTGAGAGGAAAAATAGAAATAAAAGCAAAAGGCACACAATGTGAAGTGGTTGTGACATTGTGTGGAACGCGAATTTGCTCCCAATCGAAAAATTACATTTTCTGCACTGTAAAAAAGAAAAAACTTTAGTACAATTGAGACGCAGGCCGTTCGGTCCGACTCGTCCGTCCCTCGAACCAGAGCGACCTGTCTGTCCCTGAACCCTACCAGCGACTCGCCTCCCTCGCCATGGCGGAGCCCTCGCCGCCGCCGCCGCCGCCGTCCAACTCCGGCCTCCGCATCCTCCTCGCCAAGGACCGCGCGCCCACTTCCTCTCCCTCCGCGCCCGGGGCCGTCTCCAGCCACGCCGACCGCGACCGCATCATCGTGAGCCCCCCTCCCCCATCTCCTACACTCGGCGCTTCGGCGCGATGCGCTCCAGTCCGGGAGGATAGGCTGCCAATTTCCCTAAATTTGAATCGTTCGCTTGGTCGCAGGGAGTGTTCCGGACCGCGCTGTCTAGGAACGAAACCCCCGAAGCTTTTGCCCTCCAGGCAGTTCAGGAAGCGATTAAGCCTCAGGTATATACTGCACAACTAGATTTGTTGGTAGCTGATGGGTTGGTAACAGGCTAGCAGTTGTGTTCTGCTTTACTGTATGTATTTGGTAATCCTTGAGCTGTGGTGTGTTCTAAATGCATAGGCATGTAATTTAAGCCGGTTTCTCATCTGATTTGGCAGAAGCAAACGGTGCTGGTTCTAGAGGAGAACCAGACCTTGGAGAATGCTCTTCGAAGGCTGCTGCAGGAACTTGTAGTAAGCTTCTTTAACGCAGACAAGGCTACACTAATATCTGTTGCAAAGTGATGTGCACATTTTCAGTTTTCTGACCACATGGCATATGTGTTGAGCTATCCTAAACTTGATAAACAAATTTCAATTTTATGGGTTACAGCCTCACCGTTGGAACCTAACGCAATGGATCAGTTCTCGTCCTGCCTATATACAATCCACTAAATGTTTCTTTATTATGGTTGATAACTGACTGCAAATTGCCCTATTAGGAAGTGATAGCAATTGATGCACTTTTTATTTGCTGATCGTGCAATCCTAGAAGCAAATCTCGATTGCTGATTCTGTTTCATAATTTTACTCTAGTCATCTGCAGTTCAATCGGGTAAAGGAATTATGCAATATGGAAACTCACTGGATAGCGGGGAAAGTAATTGCCTGATAACACGTCTTCTTGGTCAGTCACAATCCTTTCACCAGTCTTATCCAAATATTGTTATTAACCACATCAGTATCCGAGCACTTGTTAGTGCGTGTAGTGTTTATTTTTATTCTGATAAATCAAACTGTTGCCATGTTAGATATCATGCTTTACCTTTGTGAAAGAGGGCATGTTGAGGGTGGCATGGTATTCCAGCTGTTAGAAGACTTGACGGACATGTCAACTATCAAAGACTGCAAAGATGTCTTTGGGTATATAGAGAGCAAGCAGGATGTCTTAGGGAAGGTAATTGTGAATTTGTCAATTGTACTCATTTTTAATGTTTTGTGGTGCTGGTATGGCAGACATTTTGGGTATATATGTTCATTGTTTTGCTAAATGATTTTTTTGGGTTATTTCTAGCAAGAGCTATTTGGGCGTGGCAAGTTGGTTATGCTGAGGACTTGCAACCAACTACTTCGAAGACTTTCAAAGGTTAGATCTGGTTATTTCGTTCTGTGTAATCTTTAGCTAATTTGTTGTAGTTATCATGCTAATGATTAAATTGAGACTAGCGGGTGGTTTTATCTACTACCGAACTGAAAACTGTGTTCAATAAAAGTTTTGCTAATGATAACTCTATTGTGTAATAAATGTGCTATTGGCCTTATCAGTGAAATAGTCTTTGACCTTTACTTTCAGCAAGCTTCTCAAGAGCACTGTTTTTATTTCTTGGAGTTTCATCTGATACAAAGTTTGTGTTCTCTACTAGCATTCATATTTTCTATACTATGACATTTCAGTCGAACGATGTGGTGTTCTGCGGACGCATTATCATGTTCCTGGCACATTTCTTCCCGTTGTCAGAGCGTTCAGGTTTGCATATTACATCTTCCCCTACTCTAGCTAGTCTGGCTGCTTATTGACAAGGAATTATAAGTTTATAACTGTCCTCTGGGTACACTGCTTATTTTTATTCTTCTATTTTTACTTGTCAGCTCTCAATATCAAGGGAGTTTTCAACACATCAAATGAAACTAAGTATGAGAAAGATGCCACTGACGGTTAGTACAATTGTCCTGATTAAAATAATTAATTTATCCTGTTCTTTCCTATCTTTATGCACGTGTATTGTAAATGATAGCATTTCCTAATGCACCTTTGTATCTCAGGAATTTCTGTTGATTTCAACTTCTACCAGACCCTGTGGAGTCTGCAGGTTGATATATTCTACTTGTTAATCTCTGGGATTCAAAATCATCATTTTGCCACCCGTTAATTTCTCAACGTGAGGTTGTTTCAATTCTTAACTTTGGGTTTTATTTTCATTCTAGGAGCATTTCAGGAACCCAGCTTTGACTACTACAAATCCAACAAAATGGCAAAAGTTTGCGTCTAATTTAACGGTACATTCTCCTTCATTTTTCCATTGACATGCAGCCTTTTACCTTTTCCTGTTCAACGTTTCTGTTCTGAACTTTTGATTGATGCTAATAACTAAATTTCAGGTCGTGTTGAGCACATTTGAAGCTCAGCCTCTCAGCGATGCTGACGGAAAACATAATAATCTTGAGCAGGAGGAAGATGCTGCTTTTAATATTAAGTACCTTACTAGCAGTAAATTGATGGGTTTGGAGGTAATTCTTGTTGAGCATCTGACACTAGTTTCTTTGGTGACTGTTCACTGCTGTTGTATAACCGTATAACATTCTTTATATGCAGTTGAAAGACGCAAGTTTTCGACGCCACATCCTTGTCCAATGCCTTATATTTTTTGACTATCTCAAGGTACACAAATTTTGAGTTTAGGTTGCAATCTAAACGTCAGTTTGTGCCTATTGTACATTCTTGTTCAATTTTTCCAAGCAGTTGGTGTCTCTTTGTTTGTCCATTCTGTGATAAGCAGCATGTTTTTGTTTTCCGAATAGCTCCAAAAGCAAAAAATATTACTTCTCCCTGTAAATCTTCTTAAATTTCGTTGCATCCTAGTTCTGTTTATTTATAGATGCATATTTCCTGTCCTCTGCCCAAATCAAGTGTATTATGCTGCTATGTGACTGCACGTGGTCTACATGTGCCATTACTATAAATTGCTTCTTTCTCCGCTTTCTCTCTTCCATGCAAGTCTCATCTGCTTGTGTCCCACACTGGCCAACTTCTCAGTTGAGAAGGAGATACAGTCGCTAACTTTCTCATGTACCTAGCTAAGAGTTACTATGACCATAGTTGATAGAATAGCATTACTGTCACTTATGGTTGCTGCTTTCACTGTGGCTTAATATATGGTCCATGCCGTAGAACGCTGACATGCATCTGGCAGTAATCAGAAGGAAAGTTATAACTAATGTGGACTATCAAGCTAACTACTTTGTTGGGTAGTGAAGTATGAACTTGAATATACTTGCAGGATCTTGGAATCATCATAGACAACAGTAGTCCCTTTCCCATTATTTCAGCTCAATTTCCTATCGTTCATTGGTCTGCTACTATCTGTGTGGTGTGGACCACTGACAACATTATTCTGTGCACCAGGCGCCTGGAAAGAGTGACAAGGATGGTCCATCCGAGAGCATGGTAAGAAACAAATAGCCTAACTGTTTATTTTTGACATACACTTATTACTTATAACTTATAAGTAAATAAATAATATAACTCACCTACTAGCATAGGCCTGAACACGTGGGACAATGTAACTCAGCAATTTTCAACATTTTAGTAAATTCATATCGCACTACATAACTTTTATCAGTATATTGTGACATTTCAACAGCTAGGTGACAAACGTGGCATTTACACTCGTGAAATCCTTTATTTAGGGTGTGTCATTCCTGGTATTTGCGTGACCCCGCAGTGCAGATAATACACCTATATGTATACCTATGTTGGTAGAATTAATTGTTATGACCTATTGGTTTATTATACTCTTATAGTCTTATCACATGGTTCAGTTTGGCCTCCAGTTATAGGTGTATGCTTAACATAAAGGGTTCAAATATAATTATTTTTGTTGAAAGTAATGTGTTCCATACTGTAAGTCACTGGTTAGTAGTAATTGGGTCAGCTATTACCAGTACCAACTGCTAGTCTCTGAGTGCCTGATACAAGTAAACTGGGCCATAGTGGTAGTATAGTAAACCATGAATTGTGATTGTCTTAGTTATTGGTTTCTTTGAGGGGCTTATTAGACCATCATTCAGTTATGAGTTGTTCTGTGGATAAGATATAATCTTATCTCTTGTCCCCCTTTAATCAGAAAGAGGAAATCAAATCCTGTGAAGAGCGTGTCAAGAATCTTCTGGAGATGATTCCACCGAAAGGGAAGGAATTTCTACAAAGCATCGAGCATATTCTTGAGCGGGAGAAAAACTGGGTATGTACTTTGCTGCGTTGTACTAGTCTTATACTTCTATTGCAGGATTTTCACCACCACTTCTCATCCCTCTGCTTGCATTTTGAAAAGGTATGGTGGAAGAGAGATGGATGTCCAGCATTTGAAAAGCAACCTTTTGAAAAGAAGTCAGGTCAAGCTGGAGCCAGAAAACGGTGTGCTACTTGCTCTTTTCAGGCATTTGCATGTTTTCTGATTTGTTTTTATTTGTGTTGCTGCTAGCGCGCTTAGTCGAGCAGAACGTGTATAACTGTTTGAAAGCAGAAATCATTTTAATATTAACTACCAAAACTGCATGTATCGACAATGTTATTAGTGAGTAGTTATATATTTGGTTAAGCACTTTCTTGATAATTATATAGTGGCTGTTAGTTCCTTCACAGCCAGGCGTATGTAACTGGGTGCATGTAGAGGCAAACACCTTTTTGTGAACTGTCATGAAGCAAGCATATGGAGTTTTATGTCTAGCTTGTTTCACACTAGCCTGTTTATCATTATTATTGCCCAGCAATTAAGAATCGTTTGTGAGTTTGGGAATCTGTTGCAGTTATTTATATTTTTTACTACCCACTTCTTGATTATTTTTCCATTTTTGTCTTGAGCGAAGCTTGGAGTTGACCAGTTTGACCGGCATTCATATCAGATGTCAGCACTTATGTAATTAATGTAGTTAGATGGGTTATGAAGTCCATGTTGGGTATTATATTGGGCAGAATCCTGCCAAATATGATATTTTTCTACTTGTAGGATCCAGGAATGGATAATACTCCATCTATTGTCTCATTGTAATTTTTGTGTTCTAGATTTGTCTAGGAAAAAGTAACCATTTGACAAATTTGCATATAAAATGCGGCATAAATTATTGGACTCAACACACTTCCTGTCTCCGTACCAGTTTCTTAGTATAAATCCCAAACTTACTAGTCTTATTTTGTCATAAATGAAGATACAGGGCAACAGTAAATACTGGCTAGGTCGGTGATAGATTTTAAGCTGTTTTCACTCTTGTAATATGAGAGCTTATTATGTTGTGCTCTACTGTTTTCACTGTACTAACCTTAAGCTGTTTTCACTCTACTGTTTTATTTCGTTGTAGTAAGCCAAGGTGGAGATTGGGAAACAAGGAACTTGCCCAACTGTGGAAATGGGCAGAATTAAACCCTGTATGTTTTAAGCTACAACTTCCCACTATTATCCTATTTGACTGGGTATTATAATGTATAACTGCAAAATGTGTTGGTTTTAGCCTTTTAGGCCCTTTTTCGTACTGGTAGAGTATCAGAAAACTTACTTTCTCTAACTGTCCAAATTTACTTCTATATAAGAAATATGAGTTTGAGTGGGGACATTTCAGCAGGACAGCGGCCTTGTACAAATTTGCTGCAAGTTACTGCCCTGTTAGTTGAATGGCCTACACAGTATTGATAAATAATCATCCAATTACCTGTATGTGCCTTGAGTTACCTTTTTTTGGCCATACAGTTTTTGAAGTTTCTTGTGGAACCCACATCTCATTTGCACTGGAACTGCAGGATGCTTTGACTGATTCTGACCGAGTCCGCATGCCATCAGTTACAGAATATTGGAAACCACTTGCAGAAGATGTAAGCACTTTAGTTTTTCCTCCATTTTCATTTTACACCTCTGATTCATTCATCCTTTTGTTTTATGTACAGTAACTTATTAGGATAGTCCTCTAATACTGACTTTTCAATGTAAAATTGCAGATGGACACATCTGCTGGAATTGAGGAGGAGTATCATCACAAAAATAACCGCGTAAGTTCAAATCCCAGCCTTATTGTTGTCTTGAGTGCTTGCTGTACTAAAAGTTTCTGGTGAGGAACCCTGCTGGATCCCAATTAGTTAATATGTGCGCATAAGTCATCCATACCTAAAATTTGAGTTGATGCAAAGGATCTATGAAATTGGACCCAGCTATCCATTGAACCAAAACATATTATTCATGTTAAAAAAAACACTTGGAAGCAGGCATGTGTATCCTCAGATATTAAAATCCAGGTCTTCTCAGCCCATGATCTACCTGACACAATGCTTCTATGAACTGTTCTCTGTAGAGAACAGAATGTTGTTGATGTAGTTCTGGACTGGTAACGGGTCTCACCCCACACCAAGACAGGGATGGTTCAAATCACATTAGGCAGAAACAAAAGACCCGAGCTTTTATCAGTGACTCAGTGGAGTGCTCATGAGACGAGGTCCACATTTCATGGACACTGATTTCAAGAGTGTTATTTTTGAGTTTGCCTATACGACCTGGCGTCGGAAACAGCATTGCATTTTTCTTTTGAATATGTTTGGTGGTCTTAAAAGCAGCATTTGTTTGACAGGTTTATTGTTGGAAAGGTTTACGGTTTCAAGCCCGACAAGATCTGGAAGGATTTTCTCGAGTACGTATTATGCTGTTGCAATTACAGTCTTACATGCATAATTTTCATCATTGTAATTCGTGCACATGTTCCTTAATGAAGATCTTTTATTTGAAATTTCAGAAAAATGTGAAAAAAAATGTGTATTTGTGTAAAAATATGTGTGCTAGCAAACATTTGTGCAGAAACAATATGCATGCTCATGTGCTCTACAGGAGAAACCAAATCACATTTGTCCAGAAAGTCATTCATCATGTCTTTTTTACAGCTCACCAATGGGCATATTTTGCATATATTTTTGCTATTTCACATGCTTTCTCACAAAAATGAATAAATGGAAATACCATTTTAAACCTCCATGAGCATGTGAGCACAAAATCCATGTCTAATTTGCCATGTTTTATCATCAGCTAATGCTTACCGCCTGATTTCAGTTTTGCGACTACGGGATCGAAGGGGTTGTACCTCCCGAGCTCCTGCCACCCGACGTGCGCGCCAAATTCAATTCTAAGCCCGGCGAGAAGGCCAAACGGCCTAAACGGGAAGACACAAAAGGCACTTCAGCTCACCCCAAAGAGCCACAGGTACCTAGGGCATCATCTGGCGCATATCTGGGCTATCATAACCCGTAATATGCATCTTACGCCTTGGCTGCGTGAAGGTTGCCGCGGCCACGCCCGAGACGGACGGCGGCGGCAGCGGGGGCGACCAGGAGGAAGGCGTGGTGCCGATGGACTCTGATAACGGCGCGGCGGAGGACGGCCAGAAGCGGAGCCCCGGTGAGGTCTCCGGGCCCGAGTCAGGGCAGTGCGAGGCTGAAGATGATGGGGAAGATAACACGAAAAGCGCGCATAGTAGAGATCGTCGGTAGGGGTCACAAACCACCATAGAAGGATTTGCTCCCAAGGAGATGATGTTGTATCATGTTTCCAACGTTTTGATTCAGTTTGCCGTTTCTCAGTCAGCGCGCCCCCTAAGCTGAGACATTAATTAATTATCAGAGGCTAACGTGTTACCTAATCACACTAGTCGACACCATGTGTTTAGCCTGACATGTACAACATATAGCAGCTAAGTAGCAAAGCTCCATGTGTGTGCCCATTTTACTGTTTGTTTTCAAGAGATGATTTTATTTGAAGGCGTTTTTTACAGCCATAGAAAATTCATACCCAGAGTTGCTGCCAATGCCAGCACTAGATTCATATTCTGGCTGGCAAGTGGTTTCATATTCTGGCTGGCACTAGATTCATATTCTGGCTGCCAATGCCAGCACTCTGTATTTGAAGGCGAGTTGGGATTGCGAATTTTGAAACCTGGAAATATTCTCGTGCAATTCTGGCTGGCAAGTGGCAACCCGGGCACTCGGTTCAAATCCTTGTCTGTTGTGTTTGATGATGAGCCCATTTGACGGTGTTTTCTCAGAAATCATTTTCTTGCAGGGCATGGTCTAGAGCCATTGAAATCTGGTATCCAGAGTGGTTGCCAATGCCAGCACTACATTTATGTTGAAGAAATTCGTGAGATCCGATTTTGAGATTCGAATCCTAGGAGTGTTTTTTCACGCGCAATTCTGCTCCCTGCGAGAGCCCGGGCGTTCCGTTCGAATGCTCGCTCATCCGCAACCACCCCGTTGGTATATAAATGGCGCCCTTAATAAAGCCTTCCTGTAACGGCGATCATGGTTGGCTTATCTTTCTACTCCCTCCTTTCCAAAATATAGTGCGCCTGCGTTTTCCGAGGTTCAACTTTGACCATAAATTTAACCAACGAGATCGACTGGGGCGGGAGCAAAAATTATATAATTGAAAACTTCTTTCAAATACGAATTCACTAGTATAATTTTTACTCCCGCCGCAGTCGGTCTCGTAGGTTAAATTTATGATCAAAGTTGAAGCGCGGGAACCGAGGACGCGCTATATTTTGGAACGGAGGGAGTACTAGAGCACTACTACTGCTCTCAAGTGCTTGCAATTAATTACATTCACCGCCCCCGGTCAACCACCCAGCGAGCACTAGGTCTCATCTGGACCGCACGTTGTACCCGCGCCTGCACGTGGACGGCTGGGATGAAGGATGGGACCTGCCCCTGCCCTTGGGGCCGAAGGAAGCTTTTGCTTGGACGACACAACTCAGGAGCTATATATGCAGAGCTCAGCTCAGCTCACGACTCACGAGTGGTACTGGACGAGTGTGAAGGGTTTCGTCACTCACTCCACTGTCGACAGCTACCTCTTCTTCTTCTTCTTTTTTCTTGTGCTTTCGCCTTCCGGGAGGGGAACAATGGCGCGCTCTCCCTCCTCCTCCTCTTCCGCCATGGCTCTTCCTCGCGTGCGCTCCTGCTGACTTGTAAGCCTCTCTCTCTCTCTCTCTCTCTTGGTTGTAATTCCTTTTCGCTTGTAGAGAGAGAATGATTTAGTGTCAGGCCGGTCAAAAAAGAATGATTTAGTGTCTCTCTCCTGGCAGGAGTCGTAACTTTAGTTTGAAAGAAAGGAATGCCTTGAACCATCTCATATTCTACTGTACTTGTTAGATTTCCATCCTTTTCGGCTACTAGTACTAATTTTCAGATAAGTAAGTAGGAGTGTAATTTTCAACCATGAACAAGCGAGATAAACAAGCAGATCACCGTTCCGTTCCTGGGAGGGAGCTTGATTATGATTAATAAATAAAATAAATTCCTTGCTTGTCGTCCACACTTGCTTTTACAGGAAGGAACACTGGTAATTCCATACCGTTGTCCACTCTTATTATTCCCCAAGGCAAGGCCCCAACCCAACTGTGGCATCACCCTCCACAGTAACTAGTAAGCACCCACAAAATCTTGTGATAATTACTACTGCCTCCCTCAAGTGAGTACAGACGCAACTAGTAGTAGTAGTACTACACTGTTGGGCCTGAGCCAGAAATGTGTACTCTACTAGGAAAAGAAATACTACTAGGTTGAATCTCTCAACTGAATACGTATACTACCACTAGCTTTGTTTAGAAAGTGATCAAGGCGGGCTAAGCATTTGAAATGCCTTCCTTCCCTTTGATACGCAGCAGCAATGCTTTACAGCGAGTGCCATGTTTTTTAACCTCCCACTGTCATATTTTATTTTTTTACCTCGGCCCTCGCTCACTGAATCCAACACGGGACGGGCCTCGATCCCTGCGAAATCACCCCTACCTCTCCTATACTCTGCTCCGCTCACACCTGCGCCATGCACCGCACCGCACCGCACCGAGGAGGAGAGCTGGAGCTGGTAGGCCCATCCCTTGGGCCGCGTGGAGATTCGTGACGTGAACACGGATGATCCATCCCTAGCAGCAGTAGGCAGTAGCCACGCACCATGTCAAATCGGTGCCGGCCGGCGTAGGACCCAACCCGAGCATGCGTCGTCGTGTCCACGAGCCCACAACCGCGACCGCACGCTGCGTCACGTCGCGCTCGCCCGTCACGGCACGGCTGCCTGGCATGCATGATGTGCTGTCCACTGTTTGAGCGGCGCTGCCATGGCACGCATTTTCCCTGATTCGTGATCGTGCAGCTCTCGCTTTATTTATACTGTACCACTGTACTGGTGGTAGCTCATTTCGTGACGCCATGGCTTACACTGACTTACAGCCTGCCTGCTGTGTTTTCTTGTGCTGACTGACTGACAGGGACGGGACTAACGCTGCACAAGGCTGGGTGCTGTGCTGTTCACGGGGCGCGAGCGTGGGGTCCTCTTTGGCTTGTGCCAGGCGCAACACCCCAGCCCAGCTTCCTTATTAGCCGGACCAGCCGCCGGCCGTGCCAGGCGAGGCGACGCGACGAGGCAGGCAGTCAGCCAGCCCTGCAAGAGCTACTACTACGTCTACTGCTCTGCTCTACTCTACTCTAGGGGACGGCCATCCTCAGAGAGAGAGAGAGAGAGATCACAAGACGCACTACCGGGCAAGGGCAAGGAGCCGAATGGAGCCAGCAGGAAGGAGCCGAATGGAGAAGATGATGTTGCAGCGGCAGGGGCAGGAGGAGCAGGAGACGCGCTTGCACGCGTCCACGTGCCCGCCTTGGCTCCAGGCGGCCATCGCAGGTGATCTCCCCGTCTTTTATCATCTCATCCATTCCCCCTCCCTCCCGGACGCAGCGTCGGTGCCTTCCCTGACATGTGGGCCCGCCACCTGTTGGGCCCACATGTCATAGGCACAAAGGCACTCCCTCTCTCCCTCCCTCCTCTCGTGCCAGCCAGCCACTGTTTCCTCTTCTCTTCACGCGCCTAGGGTGATCCATGGCTGGGCGTGGGCGGGTTCATTTCGTTTCGTAGGCGGGCTGGGCTGACCGATAAATGCATGCGACCGCTGCCGTGAAGTGGGGATTACTTCAAGGACGGAGAGAGATCTTTGGCGGTAGATTCTCATATCTCTCTCACAGGGTTTTGTTCCATGCCGATCGAGCTAGCTCTCTCCATCCATCCTATGACGCACAGTGCCTGCCATAGTACCAGGACGTACTACAGTAGTACTAGTACAACTGATGAAAGAGAGCTCACGGGTGTCCTGATGCCGCGGAGGATTCTCTTCTCTTCTCAACTAGCCTATTCAGTTCAAAAAAAAAAAAAAAAAACTAGCCTAGCATGCATCACTGTGGCAGTGGCAGTGGCAGTGGCAGGTGGCAAGCAGCACTCGTCCGCTGGTCTGTGGGTACAACCAACGGTTCATGGCCATGCCGGCACAAGACTGTGGCCTGTGTTTTTACAAGCATTGCGCGCTTGCTTTCTCAAAACGAGATGACCTCCGCGACTCCTCACCGGAGAGAGAGAGGTGGCTACAAGTGATGACGCCTTTTCTTTCCTCTGCCTCGGGTTGGCTTGGTTGGATTCTTCCTTGCTTTCAGACAGTCCGCCGCCTCCTCCGGATTTCCGTTCGAAATTTGAACTCCACGCCCACCTCCCCTCCAAAACCATGCATGCACTCCCTAGAAAAGAAATATTGCTATTACTGGTCTAGCAGGGTACTGTACGTGACAAAGTTGGCGAACCCTTTCTTTCATATTCATATTCTTACTAGGAGTAGCAGCATTGAAAAATCCAAGAGACGGGAAGCAGACGAGCAGTCATGTCACACTTCACGGTTTTCTTTTCTTTTCTTTTGTTTTTACCCTTCGCATGTCTGCCTGCTGTTGCTGTAGCAGACAGCCAGTAACAATCTATTCACGCGCTTGTGTTGTTACGATTAACGAAACAACACGAGAGTGATTAGCCTCTACAGGAAACTGATTACTTCAACATTTTTTACTTGCTGCAAGTGCATGCATGTAGTATTATTTGTTGGTTTGTAAAATCATGTAGTATTATTTGTTGGTTTGTACGTCTAGCATTTTTGTTTTCTCTGACGTGAAAAACTGTATGGATGTGTGTGTGTGCAGACATCGAGCAGCGCGTGCGCTCGCTGGCGGCGGGCGTGCCGGACGACGCAACGGCGGCGGCCGCGGACCACTCCTTCGCGGAGCGGGCCGAGAACTATTACCACCGCCGCCCGCAGCTGCTCGCGCTGCTCACCGACCTCCACCACCGCTACCTCTACCTCGCCGACCGCTACGCCCAGTCCCTCCTCGCCAACGCCAAGTCCTCGGCCCACTCCCACTCCCACCACCTCAACCTCAACCTCAGCTCCGACTGCTCCTCCGACGTCGACGACCGCTCCTCCGACGCCGGCAGCTCCCTCTCCTACCAGCCCCACGCCGGAATCACCGATGATCATTTCTCCACTCCGGCTGCTGCCCCGGTCGTCGACGGGGAGCTGGTGGCGGCGGAGCTGGTGATGGCGTGGGTGGACCGGGACGTGCTCGCGGACGAGGCGGACCGCCGGAGGGCCGAGTCGGCGCGCAAGATCGACCTGCAGGGGAGCCTGCTGGAGGTGCTCGAGTCGGAGCGGCTGGTCCTGCTGGGCGAGAACGCGCGCCTGGCCTTCCGCGCCTCGGCCGCCGAGGAGGAGGCCGCGGCGACCGCCGCCGAGCTCGGCTACACGCGGCGCCGCGCGGCCGACCTGGCCCGGCTGGCGGTGAAGCTGCGGGACGACCACCGGGCGTGCATGCTCGGGCGGAAGGTCGAGGCGCTGCAGGCGCAGGTGTACGGCCTGGAGCTCCGCAACCGGGAGTGCTTCGAGGCCATGGCGGCCTGGGAGGCTGAGAGGAAGGCCGGTGTCGCCGAGATCGAGCGCCTCCGCGCCGAGAACCGCCGCCTCGCCGCAGAGGCCGCGGCCGCGCAGGCGTCGGCGAGGAGGAAGCGTGGGGGCAAGGGCGGCGGGAGCGGGTGGTGGTGGCTGGCGAGGGTGCGGCTGGCGGCGGAGTGGATCCCGTGCGCGCCGACGTCGGTGACGGTGAGGAAGGTCGGCGAGCAGATGAAGGGCGGCAATTACAACGGCGGCTGCTTCTGCCTGTAGGCAGCGGCGGCGTCGTGACAACGCCGGCGAGGGTGTCTGCTTTTTGGAGCTTTTTTTTGGTTTGCCCCCTTGGATTATGTGTGTATTACTCAGGGGAGGATCGACGAAGAGATGGTTTAGGCTGGGGTTATTATGAGGCAATGCAGGGTGTAAGATGATAATTAAGTAGCTGTTCCTGGACTGGTTTACTCCACCACTGTCACTGGCACTAATGGAGCTGTGATGCTTTCTGTTGGTGGAGATGGAGACTGGCAAAGTATATATGCTAGTACTATTATTATGAGAGACTTGTAGCAGTAGTAATTACTCCCTCTGTAAACAAATATAAGACGTTATAGATTTACAAAGGGAGTACTAGTTAGTACTCCCTCCGTCCGGTGAAAAGTGTACATATAGAAATTTTAGGACAAATTATGAAATGAAGTAAAAAATGCATTGGAAATGTGCAAGGCACCATCTCTCTCCTCTTTAATTACCCAACCCCCAATGAGCTAAGTGCATGTAGAAATTAAGAAGACCATGTGTAGAATGTTATTGATCTTGATTACCGTGTGATGAGAGAAAAATATTTTGTTTCTATTTTAAAGTGCATTGGGAAGATAGAAGTACACTCTTTTGTAGACAAATTTTAAAGCCAAATGTACACTCTTCACCGGACGGAGGGAGTAGTCAGTAGTAATGTCTAATGTGATGCAAAGCTGTTGGTTTAAGATGCTATCTCAACACATAAGTTAGTTTCTGATGCGTATGTATGTTTCAAAATTACATGGGCACACTATCAAAGCAATTTCATGCAAAATTGCGACACGTCTAAATCTCGTACGTGAGCAGCAATTTCTAAAGCACACCAATGAATAATGCAACAGATAGGCCAATTCTTGTGTGCTACGACTAGGCGACATTTCGTACTCACAAATCCTATCCTTTTTTTGTTTGTTTGAGAAATTACTACGTGCTTCATTAGCAACAAATACAGGAGTACAAGACCCACACGTAGAAACATACACATAACACGAGAGAGGACAGAAGTCCCAGCCTAAGTGCAAAGAAGACTCCCACAAAAGAAACAAGAATACAGTCAAGTCCGTGGAAGTCCCTGAGCACACGAAGCCAAACACCTGAAGCCGCCCACCGCCACCGCCGAGACGAACGCCGGAGAAAGATGCAGGAAGCCACCATCACATGAGCTGAGGTCGCACCATCGCTGAATCGGCTTTCCGAGTCGAAGAAGAAGCCTGCCATAACCGGCGAGGCCATTGTCGCTGTGGAGCGTCGACCGGGGTCTATCCCCATGCACCTCAGCCCCAGAAACGGTTCCTCCGTCCGATGGAGTCGGAGGAGAGTCGCCGGATCCGCCGCCACAAGCCACAAACCATGCACGGGATCACATCTTCTCGCGCACACCGCCATGTCCGCCATCATGACAAACAACGCCGGCCACACATCTCCGGTACAAGCGCCCAGACCAAAGGATGATGCCGGAGGCAGCACCACCCAGGTGGAGGCAGGTCTGGGGCACACAACCGCCAACACTTGGTCGCCACCGCCGCCATGCCAACCAAGTCGCGAAACAGTGACACCCAGATCCGCCATTGACCACGCGAACTGCCTCGTCAAGGGAAGATCTAGAGCCTTATTCGACGCCGCCGCCATAACCGTTGGCAGCACAAAAGCTAGACTGTTAGGCCCTATACCTACAACTATACACGATCCACACGCAAGATCCGGCGACCCCCGTCCACACTGACGACCATGAAGGCCGTCAGGGGAGGGGAGCCGCCAGGATCTGGCGCCGGAGGAGCGTCCGCACGAAGCGGAAGACGAGGCCGCCTCTTTCTCTCTGGGAAAGGGGAATAGCGGTTCGCGTTCGTCACAAATCCTATTCAGTTTACGTGAGATGATGGGGGAATAACCACCTCAAGCAGATTGTGAGAATAACCGTAGATAGATTGAATACGTTTTTTTGTAAAATAGGCATGTAAAAATAGCACCGCTCTTTCATACTGATGCTATGCAGCATACCGTCAGAGTGGCGGTTGGATTCAAAACCAAATGGGATATAAAATAGGCATTGTTTTTTTTTTGCGGGGGGGGGGGGGGGGGGGGGGGGGTGTTTATAAAATAGGCATTGTTGTAGCAATGCTCCCTCTAATCGAAAATACTCAGAGCTTCAGATTTGTCCTAAGTCAAACTTCTTGAAGTTTGACCATGTATATATAGAAAAAAAAAGTATTAACATCTACAACATCAAATATATCTAATGAAACTAATTTGGTGTTATAAATGTTGAAATATTATTCAATAGACTTAGTCAAACTTAAAGATGGACAAAGCTAAAACTTTAAGTGTTTCGAATTTTTTTTGGGGGGGGGGGGGGGGGGGGGGGGGGGGGGGGCAAACATTTCCAGACTCACTTGTATATTCTCTTGAGTTTGAGATGGTAAAACACCAGCGATTACAGCTTGAATGTGGCTGTTGTCGAGTCATGACTGGAAATAAGCACCCAGACATTGTGAAAATGCTTTAAGTTATAAGTTTAGTTTAGTATTTTTTTCTATCAATCGTGCACAGTTGAAATGATGCCCCATTCTAACATGCATACAATAGAACCAACGAAAATATCAAATGCAGCCGCCAATATAATCTACACTTTGTGTCAAATATCAAATGCATGATAGTAAGCGAATCAAAATCAAAATTAAAGAGAAGCGGTGAGATCGGGTCGCCTTGGTGCAAGCCCCTACCATTTGCAAAGAAGGGGCCAACAACCCCATTGACACAAATGGCCGTATGACCACCAGAGACAAGAATCATGATACGGTGAACACAACTCGGATCAAGATCTTTCGCTAAAAGAACATGACGAAGGAAAGACCATCTAACGCAGTCATAAGCCTTCTCGAAATTGAATTTAAGGATGGTGGCTTCACTCCCCCCTAGAGTGAACATCCTGAATAATTTCATGTTGCGAGAGAATTCCATCAAGAATAAAGCGACCTTTATGAACATTGATTGAGTGTTGCTAATCGAGCAATGGGAGAAAGCCATGCATTTGCAGGGAACTTAGCAACGCTGTTAATAAGCACAATATGACAGAACAACAATGTTATCCGCACCTTTAACTTTCAGGATATGAGATAATACAACGTAATTCAACCGTTTGATATCGACTGTACCAAGGTAAAAGATGCTATAAACCAGGTGTTTAAGGATGTTCCAAAAAGTCTTGAAGAAAGTGACCGAGAAACCATCAGGGCCAGGAGCAGAATTGGACTTCGAGGAGCAAACATCCCCCAAGCCTGAGAAGCGAAGACTAAGCTCGAAGGTTGCTCGCAGCTAAGAAGGGACGAATAAAATCATAGATGTGCCACATGACTGCATTGGGCTCAGTAATAACGTCATCACCATTAGTATGATGAAGAATAGTGCAGCGTCGGCGGCGAACATTGGCCAGGGCATGGAAATAAGCCGTGTTAGCATCACCTTTGAGAGTCTAGTTAAGACGGCCCTATTGTCGCTAGTAGAGTTCTTCCTGTTTATGCAGCAAGAAAATAGTGGCCTCGAGGTCATATCTCATCTGCCAACCAACAACGTCCAATCCAACCACATCAACAGATGAATCGCCCCGTTCGCGCTGGACGGTCTACACCTGTTTGTCGAATTTCTCAACCCGACCAACACACGGTGGTTAACATCATCTAGCCTTGCACTAGGGGTGTGTGACCTAGCATTGGGTGCTGAACAATTTGATAATGGATGCTTTCTGCTGTATTCTTATCAAATACATATGTTGTTTGTATAATTTTTCGGTAAAGGGTGCTTTTATTAGCTTAAAATGTAGCATCAAAATGATACAACACATATGAGTAAACACCCTGCCTCTGCATAACTAAGATGCACACAACCACATGAAAGGTCTAACAAAGTAATAAAACGACATGTTGACATCAGAATGGATAGGTGTTATGTCATTTTCCACTCAAGTTACTTCGACATACAGCACGCCTTGACTTGGAGGACAAACTCCAATCAGAGCAAACATACCAACAAGATATCAAAAAGGCCTCGCCAGGGCAATAGATAGCAGCAGGATAGACGCATAGCTGTAAACATGTGTACAAACAGGGACAACTAACACATCAGGCTGAGCCTCTAACATGGATCGATTTTTGTCTAACATTGGGAAACTAACATACTTCTGATGCTGAGAGGACCAGGGCAATCAGGTAGATGCTGCAGTAGCCTCGACGTTGTCCTGCATCTACGGGCCATCCTCTCGTCTGTGTTCTATGAGGGAATCTTCGTCCTAGCGCCAGCGTCCCGACGTGCAAGATCCCTCATCACCTCGAATGCCTTGACCAATTAACTAAAGTCGAGTGTTTGGCTTTGAACATACCTCGTGTCTAAGGCAAGGCCTTCCACAGGAACTCTTGCACCATGGTATTAGGGCCGGTCCATAGGCTCGACAAAAAGGAAAACCGCCCCAGGCCTCGAGAGCAACATAGCCCAAAATACTGAATTATGTTAGTAATCACCATATTATTATACATTACATCCAAAATATTATTGAATACATAAGACAAGACTTAACTTTCATGGGGCAAATTCACATCACATACTAATAGTGTATACTATGTGAAACAAACCAGGCCCCTTTTGGTTAGGCTTTTCCTTTCGCTTTGACTGCCTAAAAGCGTAAATCCTAACCAAATGGAAAAGTAGAGAACCTGCTTTTGGCTGAATCGAACAAAAAACACAGGGAAGCAGCCATCCAGGTGCTTCCCTGGCTTTGGCTGCGTGTCCACTCGACTTTGTCCCAGACTTGTCATGAAATTACCCACCATTGCCATTGGGAAGTGGATAAAGGTTTATTTCGCTTTTCCTTCGAGTGAGTAACTCCTCCCCAAGCGAACAAAACTCAACCAACCCTCCTCCTCCGCCACCGCTCTGGTCGACCCTCCTCCGCTCCACTGCTCATCCGGACCGATCATCCTCTTCCCTGCTCTGCTGATAATCCAGACTGATCATCCTCTTCCCCGCTCTGCCGCTCGACCAGACGGAGACCCCTCTTCTCCATCCTCTCAAGGGATAGAGGCCGCCTCCGGCACCGGGCTCATTGTCGACATGGTCCAGTGGACCCCTCCCATCTGCCGTTTAGATGAACGCGCCAACAACGGCTGGCCACGCTGCAACTCTGTTGCAGGCATTGTGTTAGAGATACGACAGGCAAATCGAACGACAAAGAATGAAATCAACACAGGGAGACACTAGATTTTAATGTGGAAAACCCCTCCAACACGAAGGGGAAAAAACCACGGGCGCTAGCCAGCGAACTTCACTATATCGGGAGAGGTTACAAACGCCGGAGATTTACAACTGATCAACTTATCCCGTGCGGCGGGTTACAATGGATATATATAGTAGAGGTGACCTAGGTCAATACCGCTCCGCTCGTCAGAAGTTAGCCTTTATCTTTATACTTGAATTTGGATCACAACATAACAAACTTCACCTTGAGACAAATTCCATCTTGTAGCATGAATGAGAACCTTCGCCTTGAACAACAAAGAAAACACTTTCGGCGCAAAACAACCACTAGGGCTAAGGAGTTATACCAACTAAGTCTGAGCAAAGCTCAAACTTAGCAACATGATCTGGCTTTGTCAACATATCAGCAGGATTATCATGAGTACTGATCTTGCATACCTTCAGTTTACCTTGCTCAACAATGTCTCGAACATAATGGTATTTGACATCAATGTGCTTTATTCTCTCATGGAACATCTGATCCTTAGTAAGGTATATGGCACTCTGACTGTCACAAAACAGATTAATGCAAGAATTATCTCCACAAAGCTCAGCATACAAACCTTTCAGCCAAACTGATTCTTTACATGCTTCTGTAATAGCCATGTATTCCGCTTCAGTGGTGGATTGAGCAACTACTGGCTGCAGCGTTGCCCTCCAACTCACGGTACAACCACCAACAGTGAACACATAACCTGTAAGGGACCTCCTCTTGTCCAAATCGCTGGAAGCAAAATCTGAATCCACATAGCCAGCTAGTCCCTCACCAGTCCTGCCGAATTTCAAACAAGCATTGGAAGTGCCACGAAGGTACCTGAAAATCCACTGAATAGCCTTCCAATGTTTTTTACCAGGGTTAGCCATGTATCTACTGACCAAACTCATTGCAAATGACAAATCAGGCCGAGAACACACCATAGCATACATTAAAGAACCGACAACACTAGAATATGGAACTCTTGACATATACTCAAAATCTTCATTCGTACTAGGACATTGAGAAGATGATAATTTGAAATGAGGAGCAATGGGAGTACTTACTGACTCCGCTCCGGCCCAAGCCTCCCGGCGACGGGCCGGAGTTCCGCTCCGCTCGTCAGAAGTTAGCCTTTATCTTTATACTTGAATTTGGATCACAACATAACACGATGATGCCACTTCCTGGATGACGAGGTCCGACTGCTGCAAGCTGAGTGCCCACTCCGGCCTACGAATGGCAAGCCCGCGAGAGCTGCGCGTGTGGCGTGACAAAGATGGGAAACACATTGATGGAGCCCGGCTGTTGCAGCTGCTACTGCTGCATCCACGTAGAAGGACACCACTGTCCAAGCTCGCTCCCCGCCGGCGCGCCCTCTCCAAGCTCACCATGGACAACCACCACCTCCCCCGGCTCGGACCGTGGATGACACCCTCCGCGCTCCACATCCGGGACACGCTCGCCGTGCATGCGTTCCCTTGTGGAGGAGTTGTAACCAGTGAAAAAAATAACGCGCTATAGCGCCGCTAATAGCACGCTATAGCATATTGAAAATCGTCTCGCTAAATTGATATATGTACAATGTCTCGTTAATAGCACGCTATAGCGCGTTATAGCACGCTAATAGCATATTTTCAGGGGCGCCGCTATTTTGTATAGCGCGCTATTTTTTTCCTTGGTTGTAACTCGCCATGGATGGGCCGGCGCCCACAAACGCACTGGAATGGTGGCTGTGTGTGTGTGCGCGCGCGCGCGTGCTTGTTGTCTGTTGCTATTGCGGATGCTTGCTTGCCATGTTCACGCGAGCTTGCATGCTGTGTGGTTTGCATGTGGTCAATCAACTCGAAATTTCCAAAACAAAAAATTACTTGGTAATGTGTTAATTAGATATAACATGAATACTTATAGATCTAAAACAATTGCTAATTAGTATCTCATTGTCGTTAAACAATATGCAAATAATCTCTTAGCTCTTAGGGATAATCCAGACATTACACTCACAACCACATTTCAAAAAGCTAGTTTGCCAAATGGCTTTACAACTTTCTCACAGGACACAGTTGGAACAGCTTTCCCACAGAGCATCCTTCGCAGTTGCTGTCAGAAAATCCACAGCCCAACCAAACAGGGCCTCAATCTGATAGGGAAGCAAAATTTAATTTGGCTGCTAGTCTCCCACTGAACGTCATGTATGTCATAATGAAACATATGTTAACTAGATTCTATGTTTAATTAATGCACAAGTTTTTATTTGAGAAACTAGTGGAAGCTCTCGTACATCAAATTGAACTAATCTCATTCTAGATGAGTAAATCAAATATCAAATCATATGTGCGCAAAAGTAGACTCTGCAAAATTTTACGTTCTTTGATTATTACAATAATTATGCGACTTGAAATACAAGTACAAATCATGTACATGTTGTCAGTTTATTAATGAACCCAACTTGCAAGACACATTTCCCATAACTAGAAGTTTATATAAGCTTACCTAATACTCTAGAACCAACTATTAATATTTTTGTTAGATTGTATGGTTTACAAATCTCTATCATGATATTTAGTGATATTAATATATATGAAAACACACACACACACAAATATATATTTATACACTATATAATTAATACAATTTTTAAAATTAATTCAAAGATATTTTTTGTTATATCATACCGTTTAAATTTAAGAGAAGCAAAGATTTTGTGATATACATTAAAACTGCATAACAAACAGAGAACACTACAAGTATTATTTAGCAAATTTTTTTTCTTAACTATGATAGCTAAGTAATAGAAAATTGTACTAGTTAAATATATTATTATAAAACTAGTTTTATATAAATATAAAAGTTTATTATAAAAATATATGTTCACTATGCCCTGGGTCCAGAAATTGTTTGGATTGACCCAGCATGACGTTGGTGGAACGCGGAAAGAATCTCATGCAAATCGGGAGAAAATAGACTGTCGGCAAATACATGGGCCAGGGCAGAAAAACCGCCAGGAAGAGTTTATCTGCCAGGACACAGTAGCCGTTCTCGTGACGGTTCTATCTGCCGGGAGAAAGATTGTCGCGACAGTTTATCTGCCCTTTAAAGTGCTTTCTCTCGGCAGATTACATGCCAATGCATTCGTGTTTGTGGTATAGTGTAACCCCTACGAGGGTGAGAATGGAATGTGCAACCAACCATAACACGTCTCCACACAGAAGACCAGATGCCACGGTCGATCCAAGATCTTTGGGCTTGACGCTATCCACACAGTCCCACACGAACAGTACCAATCTCCCCAGGCACATGCCTATGACCAACTATTTGCAAGTGTAGATGAGTACCGTCATGCCATCGGTAGTGGCAACAATCTTGCTACCTTTGGCCCTCCAAAGTCTCTCGCTAGGTTGATGGCGATGGCAACTACATAGAAGAGGATGAACAACATTATACAGTGCTTGGGCAGAGAGTCAGTTCCCTGCACATTGATGTTGGCGATGCTGCGGTACACTAGACACCACTTGGGGGACTCAAACCTGTCTTTGTATACAATGTAGAAAATCCAGAATACCATAGGCGCGATGACGCAGCCCATCACCACGCCGATCGCCTGGCTTAATACCATAGACCACGGGGATGTGTATGACCATTTTTCATGTTTAATATCATGATTGCCGCTTTGTTGATGACGCCGGTGATAACGCCACAAGCAGCTATGCCAGTGATGACGCCGCCGTCCGTCGCCCTACCCATGTCCCCACGACTAAGATGGCCACCTTGCCGTATGTTGTCCCAATGTTGGTATTGGTGAGTCCAAAGGCGTACACACTGCAGAAGGCCAGTACGGGCGCAGTTACGTAACATCGAGCTACGTAGTACCACCTGAGCTGACTGAAGATGCGTGGTAGGGTGGCTATAGATAGCAGCACGACCACCATGTCAGCACCCATCACCAACGGTGCATGGTAGGGTGGCTACAGAAATATATCGTGGTGTCATGAAATGGAGGGGGGCCATAGCCCCCCTACCCTAACATACAATGGGGGAGGGGGGGGTAGCCAAACTCACTAATCCTAAATTAACTAGTTGTTCATGGTTGATAGAATAAGGTATCCAATAGCAAGTCATTTATTTATAAATGTTAGTGTTATATTCTACAAGTCATATTGCACTAATGTATTTATGTAAGTAGATGTAAAAGCATTTGGTGACGACTTTGATTTTGTAAAAACAATACCATTTGGTGCCGACTTGGATTTTTTTAAAACATTGCCATTTTTCTATATTATTTTAAATAGTATTTTTTGCCTTTATATTTGTGTGTTTCTTACCGACGGGCTTTATTTGTTGTTGGGATGTGATTTGTAGGCCTTTTGGATCATTCTATAGGACAACAAGAGACATATCAATATACCTTAAAAACCCAAGACATTCTTTTTTTAAATCAAACAAATCGAGAGAATGCATATGAAGGTTCCTGCAGATTGTACATAGGAAAAAGGAAAATTCTTAACATTTGAATTCAGTTGAACTTTTGACATCCCAACATTTAAATGGTAGTACATTACAGTACTAGTATACATTGAATGCCCTAGGAAAAGGAAAATTCCCAATATTTAAATTCTGAAAAAGGCAATTTCAACTACTCTAAAAAATTCTCGGTTCCGAAAGTATTAATGATATTTTGCACCGGTTTTCATCTGTTCTAAAATACATGGCGTAAATTGTTGATCAAAGGATCATCACAAAAAATGTACCATGTATTTTGGAACGGATGGAGCATGTTACCATTGCTAGCTGGCTGTTAATTGACTATCAATTGGCTACTGAAAAGGCGATATTGCCCCAGTTGCACATTTGCACAGTTACATTTGCACACATATTATTTGTGCAACTGTGTTCTATAATAAATTTACTCAAACATACAATAAATATAGATATAGGACAACTTTAGAGTACTTCAATTGTATAAAATATAAAAACTGTAAATCATTGCAGGCAAATAAAAACTCTTTTTTTTGAACACCAACATTTAAATTGTACATTACAATAGTATATATGGAATTACACAAAACCACTATGAAACAAAATATCGCACACAACCACTAGTGAGTGACTTGAAGGAAATTTATTTTCTCTCTAGAAAAAAGAAATAATTTAGTTTAAATTGTGACATTTTTCGTGCGTGTGGGGGGGTGTGGGGAGAGGAATATCTCGCAAGTCAAAGCAATTTGTAGAGTTTAGATAACTATATTTTTTATAGACGAATTTATTGCATTTTTATTCGAAATGATCTACAGGAAGGAAGACATAGAAAACGCTGTCCATTTCAACATGAGGACGTGAAGAGGTCACAACAGAGGCATGAAACCAGCCTTATTGGGCAGGGACGCGTGAAGCGTGCATGCATGCGTACCTTTTCCGGGAGCCATACTCTATAGACGGCAGGTACATATAAATACCCCGTGTTGCCCGCTCCATTGCTCATCAAGCAAGCAGCTCGATCAGCCACTCTCCACTCCACTCCGCCAAGAAAGAAGAGTAAAATGGCTGCCGAGAACAAGGAGGTCGCTGCCCTTGTGGAGAAGATCACCGGGCTCCATGCCGCCATCGCCAAGCTGCCGTCGCTCAGCCCATCCCCGGACGTCGACGCGCTCTTCACCGAGCTGGTCACGGCGTGCGTTCCACCAAGCCCCGTGGACGTGACCAAGCTCGGTCCGGAGGCGCAGGAGATGCGGGAGGGCCTCATCCGCCTCTGCTCCGAGGCCGAGGGAAAGCTTGAGGCGCACTACTCTGACATGCTCGCCGCCTTCGACAACCCGCTGGACCACCTCGGCATGTTCCCCTACTACAGCAACTACATCAACCTCAGCAAGCTGGAGTACGAGCTCTTGGCGCGCTACGTGCCCGGCGGCATCGCCCCTGCCCGTGTTGCCTTCATCAGCTCCGGCCCGCTGCCGTTCAGCTCCTTCGTCCTCGCCGCGCGCCACCTGCCTGACACCATGTTCGACAACTACGACCTGTGCGGCGCGGCCAACGACCGCGCCAGCAAGCTGTTCCGCGCGGACACGGACGTGGGCGCGCGCATGTCGTTCCACACGGCCGATGTAGCGGACCTTGCCGGCGAGCTTGCCACGTACGATGTCGTCTTCCTGGCCGCGCTCGTCGGCATGGCCGCCAAGGACAAGGCGAAGGTTATCGCACACCTCGGCGCACACATGGCGGACGGGGCGGCTCTCGTCGTACGCAGCGCGCACGGGGCCCGCGGATTCCTGTACCCGATTGTCGACCCCCAGGACATCAGCCGAGGCGGGTTCGAGGTGCTGGCCGTGTGCCACCCCGACGACGACGTGGTGAACTCCGTCATTATCGCACAGAAGTCCAAGGACGTGCATGCCAATGGACTTCGCGGCGGGTGTGGTGCCGGTGGACAGTACGCGCGCGGCACGGTGCCGGTTGTCAGCCCTCCGTGCAGGTTCGGTGAGATGGTGGCAGACGTGACTCAAAAGAGAGAGGAGTTTGCCAACGCCGAAGTGGCCTTTTGATCGATCGCCGCCGAGAGAACGAATGCACCTGGCTGCTTGATCGCTTGGAATCGTACGTGGTAATTTCATACTACCACTTATGCATTTCAAGTCATGTGTTGTTTGTATCCAATAATGTAAGTTTGGTGTTTACACGTGCATGTGTATGTGTAAATGTTGAGAATCATTTTATTTTGTTCACAAATAGCATGTGCAAGTGGGAATCGTGAATTTTTCTTGTGTGGCATAAATATATGAATTGAAATTTTTTCCGAACCATCACTACTGGAAACAGGGAATTTCCCATCAGCCAGCTCTTTGCCGTCTGCCAGCGGATGGCAAAGAACTAACAGACGGCAAAGAACTAACAGACGGCAAAGAACATGGTTGCCATCAGCCAATTCTTTGCCATCTGCCAGCGGATGGCAAATAATCTTTGCCATCTGCTGGCAGATGGCAAAGAGATGGGGCTGGTGCGCCGTTACAGCACGAACGTCCACAGGACCCACCAACCTCTTTGCCATCTGCCAGCAGACGGCAAAGATTCCTTTGCCATCTGCCAGCGGATGGCAAAGAGGTGGGGCTATTTTTTTGCAGGTAAAAAAAAACTGTTTCCCCCACCTCCTCTCTCTCTCCCCTCTCTCTCACTTCTCTCTCCCGCACCTCACCCGCGCCCGCACCACCAGCCGCCGAGCACCGCCGCCGCCCCACCACCCCGCCGCCGCCCAAGCTCCCCGCCGCCGCACCCAGCACCCCGCCGCCGCACCCAGGCAGCCCGCCGCCGCCCCAGCCGCTCCTTTCCCCCCATCCCCGCCGCTCGCTCAAGCCCCGCCGCCCGCCGGCGCCGACGCCGACGCCGCGACCCGCCCGCTCCGGCAAGGTCAGTCCCCCTCCTCCCCCGCCCCTCCCCGCCCCTCCCCGCTGCTTGATCGCTTGCAATCGTACGTGGCAATTATCCTACTACTACTTAATAGCTAATGCCTTTAAAGTCTTGTGTTGTTTGTACCCAATAATATAAGTGTAGTGTTTAGACGCGAGTGTCATGTACACCTTGTATGTGTAAGTGTTGAGAATGATGAATTTAAGTTCACAAATAGTATGATGGATTCGTACCTTTGTTCGATTGTCCATTTGAGAGACGACATAAGGGAGAGCGCCCCGGTGAGCCCATGAGCTAGTGGATTACTTCAACGCGGCGTCGGATTCCGACAATGAGGGTACAACGGTTAGGCCAAGAACTTGGGGCTTGGGCTCCCACGGCGCCGAGGCATGCAACTTCGGCAAGCCGAACATCACCGTGATCATTTACTCTGAGGATGAGGCATCAGGGGATGTCTTCGGCTCGGCTTTCCACATAGAATGCGTTTGGCAAGAATTCTAATTTTAATTACATGTTAATTGTTCTGTTAGGGTTGTATTATTCAGGTTAAGTACGAATGCGGCAATTAGTGTTGTGTTAGGCATGTTAACATGAATGTGTGGAATTATGGCTGTGTTTCAAACAGTGGTGTTCAAATAGTTGGACTATCATTTTTAATTATGTTAAGAGTTTTGCTAATTACTTGTTAATTTTGTGTATGATGTGTTGTTGATATCTAAAATAGTATGTTTTGTTAATTACCTGTTTTGAGTAAACTGAACATGCATATGTGGATTAATTCAATATTAGTTTGTGTTTTCAAATATTCAATTTATCTATTTCACTCATTTTGATATAAGTACATCTCTCTTTCCATACACGGATTTAACTATGCCAAATATAGTTTAGAATTCTAGTTAATGTATTCGAATACATCTCCGTTTCTATATGAATTTAGGTGTTTAGATATTTCAATTCATTGAATTCACTACTAGAAATGGCTTTCCAATTTTTATATGGATTTTGTTGTGATGCTAAATCTGACAGTAAGATAGGTGTATGAACAGAGCTTGATCTACCAAGACACAATGGGGGACACAAGAACGTACACAGATTCAGGCCCCTCGACGATGGAGGTAAGAACCCTAGTCCTGTCTCTCTGGGTGTTGCTCTTGCGTATGAGTGTAGGATTACAAAGATTGCGAACCTCTTGCTAGGTACCTTGGGTAGGCTTATATAGAGTGCGCCATCGCCAAGGTCCCTTCAACTAGCTACTAATGACTAGTGTTGATTACAGGCAATGAACAACCCACTATGGGCAGTAACGGATACGACTAACGGTAGGGTAATGCATGCCTTGAATGTGTAGTGGTGCTGCATGGGTAACGCCTGGTTTAATACTTTTGACTATTGACCTTGTACAATCCGAGTGACAGTAGACCGACAGAATCTATACCAGCTGACGGTTAGGCCAACTGCAGATCATCCGATAACCGGATGAACCGGCTGAGAGAATCTTTACAACTGTTGTCCACTCCGACTGAAAGGTCACCCCTGTTACTGGCGTAGTCTTGGGCCATAATATGTACAGGCTTGGGCCTCCTTGGGTCCTAGCTGGGCCTTATGTTGTCGTGGGCCTACCTGGTGGGAAATAACTCATCAGATTTCAATATTACTAATATTCTTTCCAATTTCCAATTAATTAGTTTAACTACTTTCATATAAGATATTTGATTTGACTATATTAAATTGGGTTCTAAATTTCAATGTGTGTGGTTAGATTTCAATCCATGCATTTATCCATTCCCTTTTCAATATATGGACTTCACTATTAAGAATATGTTATTCAGTTACAATGGTTGAACTATAGTACTTCAAATTAATTTGTTTTCAAATTATGCATGTCACTTTCCAAAATGGAGTCGTATAGTAGTATGTCAGTTCTAGTAGCTTAATTGACCATACCAAATACATATTAAGCAGTTGACTACAACAATTTCAATTAGAGATTAACTATTCCAATATGTGGATTTCACTATTTTAGTTTTGGTTTTCATTGCCAATTAATATGTTTAGGTTTCAATGTATGGATTTCCTTGACCTTTCAATACACACATTTAGTAATTCCAATTTCAGTACATGGAATTAACAAGTCTAGTTTCATATTTAGCATTTCAGTACAGAAATTTAATTAAATATGCTGGATATAGTTTGAATATAATTAAATTTATGTGTATTTTGATTCTAATGTATGGAGTTTTATCTGAATGTGTACGAATTGAAAATAGTTTTTCAATTTATATACATTAAAATCAAAGTATAGATATTTTGATTTTAATGTATGGAGTTTTATCTGAATGTGTACTAATTCAAAATAGTTTTTCAATTACATTTTATGTAATTATTTACTTTGATTTCACATTATAGATTTGAATAATAATATGCAAGAGATAGTTTTTGATGTCACTCCTTTATTATATGTAAATATTTAATTCAATTCCAACATATGGATTAAACTTTTTCAAATTTGGTTTTCAATTGCAATCCATATGAATCTCTATTGTAGAATCAAGTCATTGTTTGTATATCAGTATTTCTATTTCAACCTATCTAGTGTTATTTCAACCTGTGGATTTAACCGATTCAAAACATGTTTTAAATTAAATTATTTATTTTAGCGCCAATTTCGATGTCATGATTTCTTATTCAATTTAACTCAAGCAAATTCAGTTTGGTGTATTCCATCGGTATTTGGTTTTGCATCCGACAATACAAACAATTATATTTCTTGAGATGGTCATCAATTTTTTTACCAAATGTTCTCTAAAATGATTTTGAAGTCAATTTAATCAAGGATGTAAATCTCAATATATGTATCACTATTTGGAAATAGATCCTACTTCAATATGCATTATTTTTCTAATTTCACTTTTTCAATCGCTCCAGCACATTGACTGAATTACCCTATTCCATCATATGTAAATCCTTATTTCAGGTTTCAATATGTGAATTTCACCATTCCAGATTTGGCTTTGAATTTTGAGTTACTGGTTTGGACATCAATTCATGGACTAGGATGTTTCAATTTCGATGCATGGACTTAACCATGCCAATTTAAATATATGTATTTTGGTATTTAAGATTTACTTAATACATTTAGCCATGTTTCATAGTTTTACCATATGTACAAACTCACAAGGAACTAATACTTTGCAACAATTTATATGGAAGTCATTGAACTAAAAGTCTTACAAGGGAAATTTATCCATAGCTTCACACAACAAACTTGGATAATCAAGCTGCCGCAAATGAAAAACTTGGATAATCAAGGTAACATCCAATTACAACATAAGTTCCAGATATGTTAATCGGTTCTAAAATATAGCTACCCCCAAACGTGGACCTTCCTAGTACTATGAATCTGGTCAGTAACAGAACTCAGGGTGTCATGCACAACATCGATGAGGCGACATTGTGCCCTTCCCGGGATGCAGGGCGGCGGCGGTTACTTCCCGACGATAAAATAGAAGACAACACATTTAGGAAATTTTGTGCAAAATGTCGTCTGCGTGGCAGTGGTTACTTTTCTCATTTTTGCAGTACGTCGTGCTTTTGATATTACCTTTAGTGTACTTTTCTTTCCGAGGAGATCGACAAATTCATATAGGTGAGAGATGGTTGTGTAATATGTGCTACAGTACTTCAGGTCTTTTTTCATTTTCTTTTCTTCTTCTTCTTCGGTTTTCTTTGTTTCTTCACGATTTTTTGGGTTTTCTCCTTTTCTTTGTTTTTTCACTGGTTTTCTATGGTTTTATGTACACATCCCATATTTTTCTTATACATCCGAAACATTATTTTATACATGTTTAACATTTTTTCTGAATTAAACGAACATTTTTGTACATTGTATAAGAATTTTATGAAAAATTCCATGTACATGTTTTTGAAACACGTGAACTTTTTTTAAATGTCACAAACATTTTTCGTATACGTCACGAACATTTTTTTAATACACGTTTAACATTTTTCAAATACAAGATCAACATGTTTATTCAAGTACATGTTTTGAAGTCTCTTATTTTCATACACATTGTAGATTATTGGTATACAATTAAAACATTTTTATACAGGTTTAACATTTTTCATATACATGATTAACATTTTTTCATCTTTATTTTGTAATGTTTATTTTTTTCGTACACATCGTACATTTTTCTTATACCCAAAATAATTTTTGATACACGTTTCATATTTATTTTGAATTACGCGATCATTTTTCTACATTGTATTAATATTTTTGTAAAATTCCATGTACATTTTTTGAAACACGCATACATTTTTTAAAATGTCACAAACATGATTTTTGAAAAGTATCAACATTTTTTTAATTTATGTTACCAAAAAATTTACACTGCATTAACAATTTTCAAATTCTCAATTTTGAATTTTTTTAAGTAAATTAGTTTTAGGAATATCTGTATTTAAAATATATTCGAAAATATAAATAGCAGTAAAAAACCTAAATAATGAAGAAACATGAAAAAAGGATCTTACCTGAAATTTGGGCCGGCCCATTACTTGCGACTGGGAGGGCGCTCCTTTAGTGAGACCTTCTCCGGTCTCGCAGCATCTCTAGCAGATCCGCTAAAAGCACAAACCGTAAAACCAGTTTGCGGTACCCCCGAAACTGGTTTTACGGGTTGCAACATCTTCAGCCGGAACAAATACTCTAAACGGTACTACATAATTCAAAAAATTATTTCGTGCGAGAATTTGTTCGAGATTAGGCGGTTGTTCATCACAAACACTGTGCACACAAACGGGGACGAGTTCATCAAACATACCGAAAGGATTACATACTAAAGAAACCTAACACTAACCCTAGCTCACTTGTCGTAGCCGATGTAATACTTCACGGGCAACTTCGGCGCCACTGCGAGCTGGTCCTCATTCTTGGCGGCTTAGAGGCGGCCCAAAGCCCCTTCTTCGCCATTGGCTACCGCGCGCTTGGCGGAAATGAGCTCTTCGTCGGCGGCGCGGCACCTCTTGATGTGGGGCAAGATGTGCTCGTCGAGCACATCGAAGCCACTCCAAGCGTCTCGTCCGCCGCTCCAGGAGAGCTGGATGCGGTCCGGCCCCTGCCTCGACCTCCACGGCTGGAGAGCGTTACCACGGCGGCGCCCCTTGTCCTCGTCGTCGCTGGAGCGGGAGAGCGACACGACGGCGCGGCTGGACCTCCCGGCCTCTGTGTCGTGGTGGGCGCGCTTGCTCGGCGATGCGTGGACATGGCCACCACGACTTCCACCCGCGCCGGAGTGGCCGCCACGGCTGTCCGCCGGCCATGGATCTCTCGTCGACGGAGAAAAAGAAGAGGAGATGCGCGACGCTCGCTGGAGTAGGCAAAGGCTAGCGGCGGAGAAGACGAATCGCGGCGTAGGGGATCCGGCGGCTAACCTTAAATGCCCCCGTTACCCTTGATATAGCGGCGGAAGGGGCGAATATTCGGGTCCCTCATATTTTTTTGATGGGCCGGGCCGATATGGGGTGCCTGTTCATCTCGTAAAAAGGGAAAAACTCACATATCGGCCGGAATTTTTCGGGACGGCGTGTTTTTAGCGGATCTACTAGAGATGCTCTAAGCGAGGCATAGGCGCTCCCCTATTTGACGCTCCTTGCATCAAATTGTCAAGGTAACTCAAGCAGCGCTTGGTCCTGGGCCTGCCCACTTCAGCGTTCCCTTCAGCTCTCCTCTGAGCGAACCATTTTCTTTCCTTCGTACTACTTGTTCGTTGTTCATTGGTTGTCCACTTGGTTTTCTCTTAATTGGATTGTCTTGTAGCAGCACAACAAAATAAACATGGCAATGCGAGGACCCCTATACTCTGCCTAATGATCTTCCTTAAGTTGTCTCTCAAACTGATAATCAAACAAAGGTACTCCCGTCCCCATACGAGTATGACACTGAATCCATCATACTATTTGTGAAGTGAAATTCATCATTGTCCACACTTAGAGCATCTACAGTCGGCCGCCTCAAACAGCACTCAAACGCCCGGGCGGACGGGCCGGTTACTGACCGGTAAAAAAAAAACGACCCAGACGAACGCCTCAAACCGGCCTCAAACGCCCGGGCTAACCGGCAACCCTCATATCCAGACCAAATCTGGGGCGGATATGGGGTGGCCCAGGCACGACGGGGCGCGTCCGCCACGTCGGAGCTGACCCACGCTGGCCCACCCGACCCCACATATATTTGTCCCCATCCGCTCCCCGGACCAAACCCTAGCCACCCCACTCCACTCCCCTCCAGTCCACTCTGCCCCCAAGCTCCCGTCCGGCGATCTTCGGCCTTCTCCGGCATGGGGGGCAGCGGATCTGACTCCGACCAGTCCGGATCCGTCGACTGGGGTGTCATCCCGTGTGGGATGGAGGAGGCTATGGCCGTACGCATTACCCTCCGCCGCTCCCGGGAGGACTGCGCCCGACCGACGAGGGGATCTGTCCGGCGCGAATCCGTTGCGTCGGCGCAAATCCATTGCGTCCACGCAACGGGCGCTCGGATCCGCCGGGGCTGGATCATCGCAGTCCGGTAGCCTCCCCATCTCCGGTCCGCCAGAGTATGAGTGCTACTGGGACCGGTGTGCCCGCCGTGGGAAAGAGAGGATAAGGGTGGCCAAGGCCCGCTTCGCTGACGATATGGCGGCGACGGATGCGGCGGCGCGCGCTGCCGCAGAGGAGGAAGCCATCCGTGCCCGCATCGTAAAGAAGCGGCAATGGAGGAATACGCGCGCCCTCGCCCGAGAACAAAATTGGGCGGTCCGTACCATGGCCGGACTGCCCCCCAAAGAGGAGAGGGAGGACAGCGACGGGTCGGACAGCTCCGGCGACGAGCAGATCCGGCTGGATCCATTTTGCGTTTTTGAGCGCTACTTCCGCGAGAAGGACGACAAGGGCGCCGGGAAGGGCAAGGGCAGTCGTGGATGATCTTCTCCATAGCTAGTATGTAGGTAGAACATGCCAAATTTTGGTAGTCCGATGGCATGTCCTGATGTAGTAGCCGGACGATTAGTGTTGCATCGTTTACGTGGGGTGGCTTTGGCATCGCCGTTTAGCCCACGTCAATATGAGATCTTCGCAAAGCCTCCTTAAAGGGGATCACATCATTGGACTAACAAATGTTAGTTTTTCCAAAGATCGTGTTTGCAGTGCTTGTATCGAAGGAAAGCTACATGAGAAGGCTCACCGACCCAAGACCATTATATCTTCCAAGAGGCCCTTGGAGCTCCTTCACATGGATCTCTTTGGACCTCCATCATTTGATAGTCTCGGGGGAAGGAAGTATTGCTTGGTGATAGTGGTTGACTATTCAAGATACACTTGGGTATATTTCTTCAAGAGGAAGAGTGAGACCCAACAAACCGTGATCGACTTTGCAAACGAAGCTCAACATCAACATGATGCAAAGATATTGATCATAAGAAATGACAACGGCACCGAGTTCAAGAACTACACCTTGGATGAGTTTTTTGGAGATGAGGGGATCAAGCATCAATATTCCGCACCTTATACCCCTCAACAAAATGGTGTAGCGGAGAGGAAGAACCGGACGTTGATGGATGCGGCAAGGACCATGATGGCGGAATTCAAGTCTCCGTACAACTTTTGGGCCGAAGCCATCAACACCGCATGTCATGCATCCAATCGGCTCTATCTCCGCAAAGGCTTGAACAAGACTCCATATGAGATACTTACCGGCAACAAGCCCAACCTCAAGTACTTCCGGGTGTTTGGTTGTAAGTGTTTCATTCGCAAGAAAGGTGCTTGTTTGTCTAAATTTGAAACTAGAGCTGAAGAGGGCATATTTGTTGGTTATGCTACAAACTCTCATGCCTACCGAGTTCTCAACAAGTCCAATGGACTCATTGAGGAATCGTGTAACATAATGGCTCCGAAGTGGAGCAAAGTGGTCTTTGTTATGTAGGTGACGAAATTCCTCCTCAAGCCATAAGAAGAATGGGTGTGGGCCAAATCCTACCAATTGAGGAACCCCTTGTGGTGGAAGGAGAAGGACAATGTTCTACGCAAGTGGAACCATCACCGACACTAGACCCACACGCTTCCGAAGAACAAAGTGAAGGCCCTCAATCAAGTGAACAAGATCAAGAGCAAGATCAACTCGATGATGGTGATGATGTAGGGTAACGCAGTAGAAAACAAAAAATTTCCGACCTACGCACCAGCCCAGGACCACTATGGAGACTGCATACAAGGTTTGATCTTTTTCGTTACCGACTCGTAGCGCAGCGGAAGTAGAGTCGATGACGATCGGCGGTGCAGATCCCCGCAGCTTGGATTAACAACCTCCCAACCGCGAGGATGTATACCCTCATCCGCCCTCGGACAGCCCTCCGGGAGGCGGTCGAACAGTCCCCCGGACGGTGTCGCGGACAGCCCTTCGGGAGGACCTTCGAAACTCGGACAGTCACTCGGACAGCCCTTCGGGAGGCACTCACAAACTAAGACCGAAACTACGATCTCTCTACAGAGTTGCACACATACGGTGTCATCTATCCGGCAGGGCTTCGCCGTCCAGAACTAGTTCCCACCGGAACCCAGACAGCCTTTCGGCACTACGAAACTATTTCGTGGGAGGGAGAGAGAATGCCAGATCATGCATGGCTTGTGTGAGAGAGTTGGAGTGGAGTTGGAGAGCACCTCTCCTCCTCCTTATATAGTGGTGGAAGGGGTGGAGGGGGCTGAAAATTCAGCCCACTAAACATGGGGAAAACATGTTCCCACAAAACAAGGAGAACATGTTCCCACCAAACAAGGGAAAAACATGTTCCCTTGTCCATGGTGCTCCAACATGGGGCCCCACCACCTCCCAACACTTCCCACCAATTGTGGAGGCTGCCCCCCACCATGGGGGGGCCCCCCCAACACCTTTTGTCCAGCCACAAGGGGCTGCCCCCCCAAGGGGAGGCGCCCCAAAACAGCCCCCACGCTTCGTGGGATCTTGTCCCCTCACGCTGGGACAAGATGTTTTCCGTGACTATTACTTCTGAAAAATTCCGGAAGGTCCCAGAACATTTCCAGCACCCTCTAAAATTATCTGGACGTGCTCCGGAACATTTCCGGTATGGTGGTTTAATTTAAAACCATCTTCGTTTACCCGCTAAACAATTCCGGCAACTCCGAAAACTTTTTTCGGTTATTTCTCCAGAAAAATTCTAGAAATTACCAGACCAATCTGGCAACCTCCAAAACATTCCCGGTGCTTGCCGAAACCTTTTTGGATCAATGGTTTTATCCGAAACAACTTTTCGGTTTTACCGAAACTTTTTCGGTATTCTCTCCGGAACTTTTCCGTTGTCTCCGAAACTATTCCAGTGACTTTCTCTCGGACTCCTTGTCTAGTATTCAGCAGATAGATGACCCTTAAGCGTGTGACCCTATAGGTTCGGTGAAGTATAGACATGACCGGAACACTTTCCGATCAATGATCAGCATCGGAGCCGTGGACACCCATATTGACCCCTATACCCACACGAATAAATATTCGAGTGAACCTCCAGTTGTCGTGTGCTATTCCTGTTGCTTCGCGATATGTTACAATACCCGAGGTGAGATTTATCGGCATCCCTGTGGATCAACAACCTTGTCCACTATGCCAGTTACCTCGTTACCGGTATTGTTCTCTTTTCTCGTTTCCGTGTTCCGGCATCCCTGTGATCAAATCACAAAGTGTCTGGCCAGACGATGATGGATACCGTAACACCGAGAGGGCCCGAGAATATCTCTCCACCGTCGGAGGAGCAAATCCCAATCTTGAGCTATCAAGTTACTTGACACACTTTTCCATGAACCCGTAAGCCGCCGTAATAGCCACCCATTTACGGATGACGTTTAACAAACCCCAAAGTTCATGAAGCAAGCATGAAGAAACTCGATACTCTCATGGTCTAAGGAATCATGCAAACGTTAACCATCTCTGTGTTATAAACCATTAACTAGTGACGAATGTATCTCATAGCATAACATCAATTCGGGTCGATTCAACACAAATGTTCTTCCAACATTGTGCCCTCAAAATTGCCGGCATAGCCATGCCCATGATCAGGAAAACAGGATCATCATGCAATACTTGAGCCAGTCTTAGAGGCTTGACTAGGAATATATTTTACCGTTTATTATCCCACACGTGCACATGAGTTTCCCTCCAAGCCTCGTTTTATTTGTAGACTCGAGAATCATTGCAGTTATAGCATGGAACATAAACATAATTATGAACAGGGAGATAATCAATAACATTTATTATTGCCTCTAGGGCATATCTCCTACAGACTCCCACTTGCACTAGAGTCAATAATCTAGTCAATGCTAATGCACTTTACACCTATGGCATACTGGTGTAAAATATGCTTTGCTTGTGGTATAGCCTGATGTCCAACGGATCTGACAACTTCAGCTCCGTGTGTAACTTTGCATATCCTCGCGTTTTCACGCTTTCACAAAATTCATATTTTGTGTGGACTTGGCTTTGCATATGTGTGAATCATGGTCGAAACCTGATTTCTCAAACTGAGCTATGGAGCAACTATCTACAATAGTGTCCCATAGACCAAAGCCATCTTGGAACCATACTAAGTTCATGAATGAACTATATGATTCAACAACTTTTTTGTCGCTTCTTAAGCGTCAACATACTTAGCCTTTGTTATAGAATTCGCCACAGTATCTTGTTTGGAACAATTTCCAACTACCGTGCCACCATATTGTGTATTACACAAAACCCTTAACCTAAATCGAAAATCGCATGGAGCATTAATGAAGACTGTATCGATGTAATTACTTACAACGAGCACTTCATAATCTCTGCTTGCGAGAAAACATGTCATCAGCACTACTCTAGTACTCAATGACATCTTTCACTGTTGTCCCATGATCAGTACTTTGATCACTATGGTATCTATACTCGCAACAACTTTGGAGTATTGGACATATCTGGTTGTTTTTACATATCATGGAATACATGATTAATCCAAACACAAGAGTGTGTGGAATCACCATCATGTATTTTGCTCATCAGTGTTTTGGGACACCAAGTCTTGCATAAAACTCTTTCCATGTGACTTCGGCAAGAATCACTCCTTGACGGTTTTTCAATGCTAAAAGGTTTTAGCATCTTGTCAATATGTATTCATTGCTTAGCCCCATTAGGTAAATCTATCTCCATAGATCATCATGCCTAATATTGAGGCTATTTAGCCTAAGCACTTCATCGAAAAACTATTTCCAAATGAAGTCCTAATTCGTGTCAAGAAATTTATTTCCAATTAACAATGTGTCAAGTACACACGGTTTTTAGAAATATTATTATGCTCCCACTTACTTTCTTGAATCACAAGCATCTTCGATACCCATTTGATGAAGTCAAAACCCCTTTGACCATTCCATCAAAAAAACGAAGATTCCAACTCCACTTTGCTCTCTTCTGTCCATCGCTGGAACTCTGAAGTTTGCATACTTACTAGCATCCTCTGAATCGACAAATTACTTTGGACTGTATCACATACAAGTCCTAGGTTTCATTCCCATCAGATGGAAATCCTTTTGTCATCCATGTTTCATATCTCATGATTGAAATATGTATTAATTGCTAGTTCAACCCGAACCGACTTCAAGCATCGCTACGGTGAGACAATCTCATCGTAGTCAACTCTTTGAACTTGTTTTTGCAACAAGTCGAGCTTTATGGATAAAACAATTTTATCCGTATCAGTTTTTAGTTCCATAAATATTCATTAGACTCTAAGCCTTCCGAAAGGTGTATCAAGATTTTAATCTTGAAACATTGATATGGAAACTATCTCAGATTGTATTGGCATTTAGCCAATTCCGGAGTCAGGGCCCATCATCGCTTCCTTGTGTATTGTAGGTATACTGTTGTCTAATAACAATATCTCGTTTGCGCACCTGATAGGTTTGCACGAGCTTTGCCTACGTGGTTCAGCTGCAAGTTCGACCGAAGTCCATACATTTTATTGTAGAGACTTCCGTATCAGTCGCAGTAGGAAACTCCGGAATTACTTCCAAGGTCTCTTTCCTTTGATCTGACGACGAAGATACTGTTTATCTTGTCGAGTTGAACTGTTCTCCCACTCACCTTTTTGAAAGAACCACTTTCTTCAAAAAGCATACCGTTCTTTGTGGCAAACCTATTTGCCTCGGTATAGTGGTGGGGAAATACCCAATGACTTGGGATAACCTACAAAGTAGCACTTGTCTGATTTGGAATAGGTTTGTAACCTTTTACACAAGCCCCATATTCCAAATGTTAAGAAAAGATATAACATGGATGGGCGTACCATACCATGGCGTTATTTCAACAGACCTGATGAAGCTCTTTTCAGTGTAAAAGCCGCAGTCTCTAAAGCATCACTTTAAAAAAGATAATGGCAAATCTATTTATGTCATCTTTGATCTTACCATGTCATAAATGGTTCGATTACATCTTCACAGACTTTCCACTTGCAGTGGTGTTCCAGGAGGTGCAAGTTATGAAACCCCTTTCACAACTCATCAGACATTCGCTAAACTTGTAACTCAAATATTCCTTTCTGCAATCGAATTGTAGAAACATAATTTTCTTGTTACAATAACTTCTACTTCATTTTTGAAAACCTTCTGAATGAATTCAAAAGATCCAGACTTACGTCTCAACAAGTAAATATCCATATATCTACTTGAGTCATTTCTGAAGATAGATAAATCCACTACTTGCAACAACATTTATTGGACTACACACATCATAATGTATGATTACCAATATGTTCTTTGCTCGTTCCTTATGGCCTGTGAACGGTATTTCAGTCACTTCACCTTTCAGAGGAAAGTTGCAAGTGTCAGATGATTCAAAATCAAATGACTTCAAAATCCATCATAATGGAATTTTCCATGCGGGTTTCTCCAATGTGACCAAATGCAGTGCCACACTTGTGTGGTATTCTTTTAGTCTTGCGACATTTAGCGTCAGTGTTATGGATGTATCATATTACCATCAATATTCATAGCATACATCCCATCCTGTATGGAAGCATGGCCCTTCATGTTATTCATAACACCGAACATCAAAAAGTTCTCTTATGAATAACCTTCTTGCAAAATACCTTATGCAAAGGGCTAGAGTGTATGAAACTCTAAATGAATTATGAAAGTAAATACAGAGGTAATGTATTAATATCAGTATTCATAACATACATCTCATTCATAATGAAAGTATGGCCCCTATGTTATTCATAACATCGAACATCAAAAAGTTCTCTTATGAATAACCTTCTTGCAAGATACTTTATGCAATGGGCTAGAGTGTAAAACTCTAAAATGAATTATGCAAGTAAATACATAGGGAATACACTAATGGAAGGTATAGTAACATTTACTATGTTCCCTGTGTGTATCTAAACCTCATTCCTGGCTAGTCTTTTAGGCCATAGTAGTTCTTACACCGAGTTGCAACAGAATGCAATTGAGCGGGTATCTTTGTGATTAACTCACAATACCCAAGAATTAGTGATTAACATGTTTAACCATAATTCCCAAGAACTATATCTTTGACCAGCCTTCTATACAACAAAAACTTGTATGACATTCATACATGAGCTGGATATCCCAGTCTTCTTTCCTTTTGCCTTTATACTTCTAACAGTTTCACTTTCAGTATTTCTCCTACTCTCAGAAGAAGCACCCAACTTAAGAGTGGCGTTAGCCCTGGACTTCCTAGGCGTGAAAGTTTCACTAACACCCTTCGGACACTTCCTTTCTCTTTAAGTTGTCGTTTTATTCACCATCATCATATGACAGGCGTTCTTCTGGATCCCCTCTTATCAGTCAAATGCCTAGTAAACACTTTTACTAATAGTTTGCAAACAAACATGGCTTTAGATATCTCATATCTTTCAGCCTTTGTTTGTATCTAAAAATTAATTTTCAGTTCCATGAATATCACATAACTATCCCAAAACTTTCGAAGTTCGGGTCTCATGGAAGCAAACATATTTCACTTGACCGTAACGGAATTTTAGCTTTTTGGATCGAAGGACGAGAGTCATATCATCCATAGCATTAGCGGGAGAACACCGAAAGTATGCGATAGGACAAAGTCCTTCTCGGCACTCTTGAGGACAATCCTCATATTACGTTACCAACCGTAAAGTTTTAACGAGATATTTAACAGCTATTCAATTTTAATAGGGAAGGTGAAAACGCGAGCCATTATTCTACAACTATTATACAAACCACACTTAGACAAAGTTCATAATTAATTGCACTGAGAATTAAACAAGTTAATTCTATAGTGCGCTCCCACTCAAATCAATATCTCTCATAATTGATTATGAATGATTCAAGACACGAATTTTAATTCAACGCCATTGATGGTTAGCATCACTGATGACGAGAACTTCAATTGTTAGGCAAACTTGCCAATCACATCTCTATGTGACTCTTGTTCATCTTTCGATGCATGTGTTCTGAGCTCATGACTTTCATGCCTGAACGTCAAGACAACCAAGTGATCTTGCTGCGAGGTCTTAACTCACCCGCCTCACACATCCCTAATCGTTCGTACCCATGTCAGCATGGCGCACCCCGAAAAGTTAGGTGCTGTGACGGTGCTACACTTGGGAGAACACTAACTACTTGATATTTTAAGTGAGAGATCACCCTAATAAAAGCGACTACCGCGCAATCAAGAAGGGTGCAACATAAGGGATAAACATCTCAGGCAATTCATAATAGCATGATATGGTATAGCCCTTTCTGACGGAGAAGTCTTTCATTTCTTCGTCTTCGGCATTCGCGTCGGTGTTCACCTTCGCGAAGATTGCCACCACCTAGTCGATGCACCAGATAATATTGCTATCTCTATAGCTAATAAAAAAAGTGCATTACATAAGGTTGACATGCAGGTCATTAAAGTGCAATCATATGGCTCTAGCCATCATGCCGAATCATGACATATAGCCATCTCATACATAATCAAATTATTATGAACACTGCTATACCACATCACATGCACATGCAAACCATCCTGCAAAACCAAGTTAGACGCCTCTAATCGGTTTATGCGAAATTTTATTTTACATGGCTTCTAAGGTTTCGAAACAAATCGAAGCTACCAACGTCCAACATCAAGCATGATAATCCAGGTGGCTAGATTAACATTGCGGGGTGTATGAAACACGAGATAATAAAATCTCGAGCCCCATACTGAACTTCGTCATACGCGTGACCCCCGTGCAGATCACATCTGCATTGCCCTTTCATCTGCGAATTTCATCTTTCTTTTGACTATGGCGGAACCCAAAGAACTGATAGCACTTCCTTGATCAATCAGGATCGCGGATTGCCAGAACTTTGTGAAATTCCACCATGCTGTCTCGAGATTGAGCAAACGCAAATTTCAGGGAAGCAACAAGAACATCGGGTAACAGACTTCTTCTGCTACCCACATAAATAATTTTCAGCAATAGATCTCATCTACTCCAAAATTATATTATGCAACACCCATACATCTCTATGTATTCTAGATCGCAACCTGCATCTACGCTTAGCACGGCTCTTGATGCCACTGTAGGGTAACGCAGTAGAAAACAAAAAATTTCCGACCTACGCACCAGCCCAGGACCACTATGGAGACTGCATACAAGGTTTGATCTTTTTCGTTACCGACTCGTAGCGCAGCGGAAGTAGAGTCGATGACGATCAGCGGTGCAGATCCCCGCAGCTAGGATTAACAACCTCCCAACCGCGAGGATGTATACCCTCATCCACCCCTCGGACAGCCCTCCGGGAGGCGGTCGAACAGTCCCCCAGACGGTGTCGCGGACAGCCCTTCGGGAGGACCTTCGAAACTCGGACAGTCACTCAGACAGCCCTTCGGGAGGCACTCACAAACTAAGACCGAAACTACGATCTCTCTACAGAGTTGCACACATACGGTGTCATCTATCCGGCAGGGCTTCGCCGTCCAGAACTAGTTCCCACTGGAACCCAGACAGCCTTTCGGCACTACGAAACTATTTCGTGGGAGGGAGAGAGAATGCCAGATCATGCATGGCTTGTGTGAGAGAGTTGGAGTGGAGTTGGAGAGCACCTCTCCTCCTTATATAGTGGTGGAAGGGGTGGAGGGGGCTGAAAATTCAGCCCACTAAACATGGGGAAAACATGTTCCCACAAAACAAGGAGAACATGTTCCCACCAAACAAGGGAAAAACATGTTCCCTTGTCCATGGTGCTCCAACATGGGGCCCCACCACCTCCCAACACTTCCCACCAATTGTGGAGGCTGCCCCCCACCATGGGGGGCCCCCCCAACACCTTTTGTCCAGCCACAAGGGGCTGCCCCCCCAAGGGGAGGCGCCCCAAAACAGCCCCCACGCTTCGTGGGATCTTGTCCCCTCACGCTGGGACAAGATGTTTTCCGTGACTATTACTTCTGAAAAATTCCGGAAGGTCCCAGGACATTTCCAGCACCCTCTAAAATTATCTGGACGTGCTCCGGAACATTTCCGGTATGGTGGTTTAATTTAAAACCATCTTCGTTTACCCGCTAAACAATTCCGGCAGCTCCGAAAACTTTTTTCGGTTTTTTCTCCAGAAAAATTCTAGAAATTACCAGACCAATCTGGCAACCTCCAAAACATTCCCGGTGCTTGCCGAAACCTTTTTGGATCAATGGTTTTATCCAAAACAACTTTTCGGTTTTACCGAAACTTTTTCGGTATTCTCTCCGAAACTTTTCCGTTGTCTCCGAAACTATTCCAGTGACTTTCTCTCGGACTCCTTGTCTAGTATTCAGCAGATAGATGACCCTTAAGCGTGTGACCCTATAGGTTCGGTGAAGTATAGACATGACCGGAACACTTTCCAATCAATGATCAGCATCGGAGCCGTGGACACCCATATTGACCCCTATACCCACAGGAATAAATATTCGAGTGAACCTCCAGTTGCCGTGTGCTATTCCTGTTGCTTCGCGATATGTTACAATACCCGAGGTGAGATTTATCGGCATCCCTGTGGATCAACAACCTTGTCCACTATGCCAGTTACCTCGTTACCGGTATTGTTCTCTTTTCTCGTTTCCGTGTTCCGGCATCCCTGTGATCAAATCACAAAGTGTCTGGCCAGACGATGATGGATACCGTAACACCGAGAGGGCCCGAGAATATCTCTCCACCGTCGGAGGAGCAAATCCCAATCTTGAGCTATCAAGTTACTTGACACACTTTTCCATGAACCCGTAAGCCGCCGTAATAGCCACCCATTTACGGATGACGTTTAACAAACCCCAAAGTTCATGAAGCAAGCATGAAGAAACTCGATACTCTCATGGTCTAAGGAATCATGCAAACGTTAACCATCTCTGTGTTATAAACCATTAACTAGTGACGAATGTATCTCATAGCATAACATCAATTCGGGTCGATTCAACACAAATGTTCTTCCAACATTGTGACCTCAAAATTGCCGGCATAGCCATGCCCATGCTAAGGAAAACAGGATCATCATGCAATACTTGAGCCAGTCTTAGAGGCTTGACTAGGAATATATTTTACCGTTTATTATCCCACACGTGCACATGAGTTTCCCTCCAAGCCTCGTTTTATTTGTAGACTCGAGAATCATTGCAGTTATAGCATGGAACATAAACATAATTATGAACAGGGAGATAATCAATAACATTTATTATTGCCTCTAGGGCATATCTCCTACAGATGATACACGAAGTGATGCCCAAGATCAAGTTCATGACCGCGAACAAGCTCAAGTTGAAGGACAAGCTCAAGTTGACGCTCAAGATAACCAAGATGAAGAGCCTCAAGAGTCCCTTGAGGAGAAACTAGAGCGTCGTGCCGCCAAGGTTGCTTCCAAGCTAGAGAAAGATGGACACATTTTGGAGAATGTCCTAGGAAGCTTGAGAAAGGGGGTAACTACTCGTAAACAATTAACAAACTTTTGTGAGCATCACGCATTTGTTTCTTGTGTTGAACCCCAAAAGGTATTTGAGGCGCTCGAGGACCCGGATTGGCTTGAAGCCATGCATGAAGAACTCAACAATTTCGAGCGCAACAAAGTGTGGTCATTGGTGGAAAGGCCAAAGGAGCATCATAATGTCATAGGGACCAAGTGGATCTTCAAGAACAAGCAAGATGCACATGGGATAGTCAATCGCAACAAGGCAAGATTGGTGGCTCAAGGTTACTCCCAAGTCGAGGGTGTCGACTACGGTGAAACTTTCGCTCCCGTTGCCCGCCTAGAATCTATTCACATGTTGCTTGCATATGCATCGCATCATAATTTCAAGTTGCAACAAATGGATGTGAAGATTGCATTTCTTAATGGCCCCCTTAATGAGTTGGTATATGTCAAACAACCCCCGGGGTTCGAGGATCCCAAGTTCCCCAATCATGTCTATAAACTCGACTAGGCGCTCTATGGCCTTAAACAAGCCCCACGTGCGTGGTATGAGCACCTTACCGAGTTGTTAGAGAATCGTGGGTTTGAAATTGGGAAAATTGATCCCACTCTTTTTACTAAGAGGGTTAAAGGGGACTTGTTCATATGCCAACTATATGTTGATGATATTATCTTTGGTTCTCCTAACAAAGCTTTCAATGATGAGTTCGCCGCACTAATGACTGAGAAGTTCGAGATGTCTATGATGGGAGAGTTGAAGTTCTTTCTTGGGTTCGAAGTCAAGCAACGTAGAGAAGGAACTTTCATCAACCAAGCCAAATAAACCCAAGACATGCTCAAGAGGTTCAAGTTGGATGATGTCAAAGCGGCCAAGACACCCATGCCCACCAAGTGCCATCTTGATCATGATCCCAATGGTAAAGCGGTGGATCAAAAGGTATATCATTCTATGATTGGATCTTTGCTTTACCTTTGTGCATCTAGATCGGATATCATGTTGAGTGTGGGAATGTGTGCAAGGTTTCAATCTGCACCAAAAGAAAGCCACTTAGTGGTGGTCAAGAGAATCTTTCGATATTTGGCTCATACCCCAAACTTTGGCTTATGGTATCCTAAAGGAGCAAGCTTTGATCTTATTGGTTATTCGGATTCGGATTGGGCGGGAGACCAAGTGGAGAGGAAGTCAACTTCCGGAGGATGCCAATTCCTTGGTCGCTCTTTGGTGAGTTGGTCTTCCAAGAAGCAAAATTGTGTGTCTCTCTCCACCACCGAAGCCGAGTACATTGCCGCCGCAAGTTGCTGTGCCCAATTGCTATGGATGAGGCAAACTTTAAAGGATTATGGTGTCATGTGTGACAAAGTGCCTCTTCTATGTGACAATGAAAGTGCTATCAAGATTACCTACAACCCCGTGCAACATAGCAAGATGAAGCACATTAAGATTCATCATCACTTCATCCGGGATCACATCAAGCATGGAGATGTTGATCTATCTTATGTAGGCACCGGGCAACAACTAGCGAATATTTTCACAAAGCCATTGGATGAAGCAAGGTTCCGCGAGTTAAGGCATGAGCTAAATATCATTGATTCGAGCAATGTGGTTTAAGACCATGCACATCTCACCGCACTCACCATTTTATCTTGTTTTAGATGTAGGCATGGACATAGGGGGAATGTTGTTCCTTTAATGAACTCACACTCCTCTTATTATGCGTAAATAAAATCAATCTTTCACATCCGCCATTGTTGATGGCACTTGTGCTTCAAAGATGAGTTTTGGTTTTGGGACCAAGGTTAAAATCTTCGCGGTGCCAAGCCATTTGACTCTAACAAAGGTGGCCTCGACCACCGACCCTATCTTTTCTTTAAGAAAGGTTTTGGTTCTCATTGGCTTTTTATTTGCTTTATCTAGACTTTTAGGTCTTAGGTGTTTGTTCACTCCAAGTTTGGTTTTTTTCTCTTTTGCATCTTGCAATCTTGGAGTGCATATCACCATATTACAGTTACTTGTCTCCAACCCAAGCCCATACTCATCCCAAAAACTATCTGAAAATCTTTTGTGCACAAGTCAATTTGATCATAGTAGCAGCTCCAATGGCTGGGCGGTACAACCGCGGGAACAGAGCGGTACAACCGCTAGTTCCCTCGGCTGTAGCGTTCCAGCAGTTTAACCGGTGTGGCTCGGGCGGTTCATCCGCTAAACCACTCAGCTGAAGCGTTGGACCGGTACAACCGTGAGGTTGCAAGCGGTACTACCGCCCATCTTCCCAGGTGAGAGGAAGTACCGCCCGCAAGCCCGCTGGTTGTGCAGGGGGCGGTACAACCGCTCATGGCTCAGGGTTTATATAAGGGCGCGGCCGAAGGGGTACGGTTTTCTTTTTCTCCTTCTGTTCCCCGTATCCCTTCTCTGCCCTAGCCACCGGCCGCCACTTTTGCTGCTCCGGGAGGCCCTCCGGCACCCTGATTCCTCCGTTCCTCCATCGGATCTCCTCCGTGGAGGGTTCCTCCTCCCCGATCTCTTCCCATGGACGCCGGTAATGCCCCGATCCATTTTTATTTAGGTTTCAATCTTTGAATCCTCATCTCTAGGGCATTGCTAGTAGTCCCATGTTTTTGGCTAAACTTTTGGGTGGAAGAGATCACATTGTTGCTATATTCATGCTTGTAAGTAGTTGGAAAAGTTATATTGGATAGTTTGATTCAAACCGTTGGTTGTGCTCTCTCTCCCGCGTTTGAACTGCTGTCGGCCAGCGGTACAACCGCCCACCGGGGTGGTACAACCGGTGCAAGCGGTTCAACCGTGGTCAGGGGCGGTACAACCGGTGGTTCTGAATCTTTTTCTCCACTATTGTCTTTTCTCTCCACTTGCCAAGTATATTCTTCTAGACTTGTGTACATGTTTCTTATCCTTTCTTAGTCCCTCTTTTGCTCCCCCGTGTGTGCAGGTGGTTCAGGTTCTCGCTCTGCTCCTCTCAAGAATGTCAGAAAGCGCACAAGAAGCGGCAAGCAGCCCGCTGAGGATGAGTCTGAAGTGGTTGTTCCCACCAATGCTACTCGACGTCAGAAGTCAGCCGCAGCCAAGCAGCGTATGGCCAAGCCCATGCTTAAGTGGTCTCTCAAGGACCGGGGTAGATTTCGCACTGTTAAACCGTATCTCACTCAGAGGAACCCCAGGTGGACTGCTCCAGAGTACTGGACCGAGATGCAGGAAAGGATTGTTGCTGAGATTTATGAGGTGCACAAGAACAAGTTCACCAAGCAGTGGTCCATTGATGTTCAGCACATGCGCGACAACGCCGATTACTTTGGTGAGGTTCTCGCCCTCTGTGAGGAGTTTGATCTTCTAAAGACCATGGAGGTTAACTGTGATTTTGATCCTCATCTGTTGCATCAGTTTTATGCCATAGTTGACTTTGGCCATGATGATGCTCGCACCCTGTCTTTCATACTCCGTGATGAGTTCTTTCAGGTTCCCTGGAGCGCATTCTGCAACGCTCTTGGGTATGGTGATACTGGCCTAGAAGGCAATGGTGGCATTCATCCTCATGACTTGCCTAAGCCCACATGGAAGAAAGCTTTGGCTCCTCTGTATCTGGCCGGTCATGGCATTTTGGGTGATTCGGTGTATCTTATTCCAGTTTATGACATCATGCATAGGATCTTCATGAATGTGCTTCTGCCCAAGGTGGGCAATCAGGATCAAATTCATGGTTACTTGGTTGACTTGATGCTAGCAATGCATACTGAGCAGGGCAAGGGTATTACTGTTGACATTTCCAACTGGCTGTGGCAGGAGATGTTTGTGCAGGTGGCTTATCGCAAGGTTCTGACCTTTGCTCCTTTCATCATGGTATTCTTGAATGCCATGTGGGCGACTTGCAGGCCTTGTGAGCAGCTAACTTCACCTGATAACCTTGTTGTTCATGAAGTGAAGAAGCTCAAGAGGAAGAAGCATAATCTGCCCAGGGTCCCTGCGGACAATCCAGAGGATGTGTATGCTACCTCCAGTGACAGCGACTTTGAGTTGGAGGCAAGGGCTAAGCCCAGCTGGGTCACCAAGTTGAAGGCCAAGGTCAAGAAGACGTTCTGCGTATTACTTCTGAAGAAGAAGATGTATGAGGCCCACAAGAATGAGAAGCTTGCTCGTCGTAGACAGATTGAGATGATGAGGAAGTTGGACATTGCAGTTGATAGTGGGACTGAGAAGGACATCACTCCAGAGGACAGGTGCATCTCCACCCACAGCAGGTGGACGGATGACGATGATTCAGATGCTGGCCCTTTTGCTCCTGCTGGTTATGAGGATATGGAGGTGGATGACTCTACTGATGATGATCCCGAGGATGATGATGATGAGGAGACCGAGGAGTCAGAGGAGGATGATTGAGGTTCAGGGGCATTAGCATCGCTCTTTCCCTTTTTGGTGTCTTGATGCCAAAGGGGGAGAGAGATCATATTAGGTTATCGAGGGATTTGCATGGGTGGGGGTGACGAGCTCATTTTCTTGGTAGTTTTTGCTCGCTTGTGACTCTATCTTTAGTTGAATTATTTGCTTTGGTTTGAGAACTTATTTGGTTTGGAGACTTTGCTTATGCGTGGTGTGGGACATGCTATCCTTGATCTATTTATCCTTATCATGTCATTTATGTTTGTGGAGCCTTGTTACTATGTATGCCCTTATCTGTTGCTCCACTTCATATTGTTGCAAATGCATGCTTAGTGTTGATTCATTTTCGTTTGCAACCTATTGTTGGCCTTAAGTGTTTTGGTGTTGATGACAACGCAATTTGCGGACTAACCGTGTGCCTAAGCTACTCTGGTATACTCTATATGGCACAAGACGGTTGGGCACCCCTCCGGATGGAAAAGTGTGAAGACGGCATTTCCGACACGTTTTATTTCTTTGGTCGTAGGAAATCCGTATTATTAAGAGGGGGTCCGCATCGGAAGGTACGGTGGAATCAAACACGTACACAAACTCATATTGCACCCACTATATAGCCTTCCGTTTCGAGGAGAGAGGTCCTTATTCAACCTATGCAGAGAAACTGGCTCTGGGCGGTTGTACCGCTGGTGGCACCGGTTGTACCGGCCTGCTGCCAGGCAGTTCAACCGGGCTAGCACCGGCCCCTTCACCGCGAGAAGGGTGATTCCTCTCGGGTGGGGCATGCGGTGCCCGACGGTTGCTGCCTGGTTGTTCCGGTAGTTAACTAACTACCGGTACAACCGGGGTCCAAGGCGGTTGTACCGCCCAGGACTTAGCAACCACCGAATGGCGTGCTCAGGTGGTTGAACCGGCCCTTGTTCCGCTCCATGTACTGCGAGTAGGGTGATTCCACTCGGGTTTTGGTGCGGAACAGGGTGGTGGCAGCCCGGTAGTTCTGGTTAATCTGCTTTTAACCGGTACTACCGGTGTCCCGTGCGGTTGTACCGCCTAGGACTTAGCAGCCATCGATGGGGCAGCCTAGGCGGTTGTACCGGCGCAGGAACCACCGCGAGTAGGGTGATTCCACTCGGGTTTTGGGTGCGGTATCGGGCGGTGGCAACGCAGTGGTTCCGGTTTATTTTTGTAAACCGGTACAACCGGGACGCCCAGCGGTTCTACCACTCTGGCTCTGCGAATGCTCATATATGCCTAGGGCGGTTGTACCGCTGCTCCCAACGGTTGTACCGCCCCTGTGTGTTTTTGCACATAACGGTTGGATTTGGGTCAACACTATATAAAGGGGTGGTTCTTCCACCTCCCACTCACCTCTTGCCTCTCTCTCTCCTCCATTGATGCCCTAAGCTTGTTCTTGCCCGATCTCCATCTCTAGCCAACCAAACTTGTTGATTTGCTAGGGATTGAGGGAGGAGACCTAGATCTACACTTTCACCAAAGGAAATTTGATTCCCCAATACTTTCTCTTGTGGATCTTGTTACTCTTGGGTGTTTGGGCATCCTAGACGGAAGAGGTCACCTCGGAGACACAATCCATTGTGGTGAAGCTTCATGGTGGTGTTGGGAGCCTCCAATTAAGTTGTGGAGAGAGCCCCAACCTTGTTCGTAAAGGTTCCGGTTGCCGCCTTCAAGGGCACCGCTAGTGGAATCGCGGCACCTTGCATTGTGCGAGGGCGTGAGGAGAATAGGGTGAGTCCTTGGGACGCTTGGGGAGCATTGTGCCTCCACACCCCTCCAACGGAGACGTACCTCCCCCAAAGGAGGGAACTTCGGCAACACATCCTCGTCTCCATCGACTCCACTTGCGGTTATTTTGTGCCTTTACTTTGTGCAAGCTTTTATTGTGTGTTTACTCTTGCTTGCACTTGTTACTTGTGTTGCTTGTCATATAGGTTGTCCACCTAGTTGCATATCTAGACAACCTACTTTCTTGTTAAACCTTTAATTTGCAAAAGAGGTTAAAAATTGTTAGTCGCCTATTCACCCCCCTTCTAGTTGACCATACCGATCCTTTCACACCGCCACCACCCTACTCAACATTCGACCATCCCGCGCCGTTCATTACTTCACCCCGCACTTTCTCCTCTACGGTGTCCACCCCACCTACGACCATCTCCGCACATTTGGATGCTTGTGCTTCCCCAACCTGTCTGCCACCGCCACCCATAAACTTTCGCCACGCTCCGCTCGCTGTGTCTTCATCGGCTACCCACGTGAGCAGAAGGGGTATTGGTGTTTTGAACTCTCCTCACGCAAATTAATCACCTCCCGTCATGTTGTTTTTGACGAGCACAATTTTCCTTATGCTTCTGTTATAGAAAAATCGGCGCCCGCACAAGCTCCCAGCGCACCTGCCGCGCCTGACGCAATCTCCCTCGATCCCCTAACCTTGTACTGGTCACATCGCAACCACTTTTCGCCGGCACCCGCGCCAGCCGCTCCCTCGTGCCGCGTGGCCCCTCCACCCACCAGCCTCCGCACCATATTCCCTCCCAGCCTCGTCCGCTAGCGCAACTACCGGACCCAGCGGGGCCCGCCACCCATGCATGCACGCCCACTGGCGTGCGCGCGCCGTAGATTCCCTCCCGGGATCGCCGCCCTCGCCTGCTGCATGCACGCGCACCCGCACGCGTTCTGCCAGATCCGCACCGGGATCAACGCCCGTCACGCCTCCCGGATTTCCTGATTTCGGATCAGCCTCGGGATCGCCAGCTGCTTCCCCACACCAGACACCGCCTACCACTGCGCCACGTACACCCCTGTCGCCCGCACAACGCCCTCTTTCGCCTCGAGCCGTTCCCATCGTTCCTCGCTAGAACCCACACCCGATGGTGACACGTGGCAAAACAGGGTTTGCCATGCCCTAGAAAGACTTTAATCTATCCGTCACCACCACGACATCACCACTTCCCTCCTCGTACCATGCGGCTCTCAAAGACCCCCATTGGCATTACGCGATGCTAGACGAGTTTAATGCACTAATTCGGAATGACACTTGGTCTTTGGTGCCGTGTCCTGCAGGTGTTAATGTGATGAGGGGCAAGTGGATCTTTCGGCACAAACTCCATCCGGATGGCTCCTTGGCGCGGTACAAGGCACGATGGGTGGTCCGTGGCTTCACGCAGTAGCCGGGTATTGACTACGGGGAGACTTTTAGCCCTATTGTCAAGCCCGCCACGATCCGTGTGGTCCTCAGTCTTGCCACGGCGAGCAATTAGCCCATTCGGCAAATGGACGTCAAGAATGCTCTCCTTCATGGTGATCTCGTCGAGACCGTCTACTGCCAGCAACCCTTCGGTTTTGTTGATTCCACCCATCCCACACACGTGTGGCGTCTCAATAAGTCTTTGTATGGTCTTAAGCAGGCTCCATGGACATGGTTTCTCCGCTTCACGCGCTACCTCCACAAACTTGGTTTTGTCTCCTCCAAGTGTGACACGTCACTTTTTATCCTTCATCGAGGGGCGACCACGGCGTACTTGCTCTTGTACGTCGATGATATTATCTTGACCGCCAGCACCACGTCCCTTCTCACCTCGCTGGTTGCATCTCTCACCCGAGAGTTCTCTATGAGTGACCTTGGAGATATCCACCATTTTCTCGGCATCAATGTGCACCGCAATGCCTCTGGTATGTTTTTGTCTCAAGAGCAATACGCTCTGGAGATTTTAGATCATGCCCACATGTTGAACTGTCACCCCATTTCACGCCCATTGACACTCGCTCTCTCCACAACTGATGGTACACCTTTCTCTGATCCCTCCACATATCGCAGCCTTGCCGGAGCCCTTCAGTACCTTACACTCACTCGGCCGGACATCACCTATGTTGTCCAACAGATTTGTCTCTTCATGCATGCCCCTCTCGACACCCACTTTCAGTTGATCAAGCATGTTTTGCGCAATCTCCATGGCACTACGCACCATGGCCTGCAGCTCTATCACCCCTCTCAGTACGACCTCATCTCTTACAGTGATGCTGATTGGGCTGGGTGTCCCGACACTCGCAATTCCACCTCCGGGTTCTGTGTGTTTTTGGGCTCGAATTTGATATCCTGGTCATCCAAACGACAGCATACAGTCTCGCGCTCAAGCGCGGAAGCCGAGTACCGAGCCGTGCCCAACTGTGTCGCCGAGTCTTGTTGGTTGCGGCAACTCCTTACTGAGCTTCGACGGCCCCCGACACGAGCTACTGTTGTCTATTGTGATAATGTCAGTGCAATGTATCTCTCTTCTAATCCGGTGCAGCACCAACGGACGAAGCAAGTCAATATTGATCTCCATTTTGTTCGCGATCGTGTGGTTCTCGGTGAAGCCAAGGTGCTTCATGTCCTTACTACTTCGCAGTTCGCGGATATCTTCACGAAGGGGCTCCCCTCGACGGTGTTCTATGATTTTCGGTCCAGCCTGAACGTCTTGCCTAGCGACGTTAGGACTCGGGGGGGGGGGGGTGTTGAATTGTATCGTGCCATGTGATGTAACATTGTATGAGCCCACGTTGTGTAACTCTAGGACCTAGTCTTGCGCCATGTATGTACCCACATCCCTGCATGTAGGGATCTCTCTCTCTCTCTCATGTATATGTAACAGCCGCGGCTTATAGAATACACAAGGGATCCTTTCCACTCTTCTTCTCGAGGTGCTGTCCGTGTGCCACCCCGACGACGATGTGGTGAACTCCATCATTATCGCACAGAAGTCCAAGGATGTGCATGCCAATGGACTTCGCAGCGGCTGTGGTGGACAGCACACGCGCGACACGGTGCCGGTGGTCATCCCTCCGTACAGGTTCAGTGAGATGGTGGAGGACCTGACCCATAAGAGAGAGGAGTTTGCCAACGTCGAAGTGGCTTTTTGATTGATCGCCGCGGAGAGAACGAATGCACCTGGCTGCTTGATCGCATGCAATCGTACCTGGTCTACTACTGCATTTAAAGTCATGTGTTGTGTGTACCAATAATGTAAATGTGGTGTTTACACGCGCATGTGTATGTGTAAGTGTTGGGAATCATTTTTTTCACAAATAGTATGTGCAGGCGTTGAGCATCATGAATTTTTCTTGTGTGGCATAAATATATAAATTGAGATTTTTCGATTAGCTACACTTATTTTTTCAGTGGATTGGTTGCAAACAAAAGTTGCGCAAGTAATATATGATATGAGAACTCTACTATTGGCAATATGCAACTGAGTAAATCTTGTTGGGGAACGGAGCATGAATTTCAAAAAAATTCCTACGCTCACGCAAGATCTATCCATGGAGATGCATCGCTACGAGAGGGGAGAGTGTGTCTACGTACCCTCGTAGACCGTTAGCGGAAGCGTCTCACAACGCGGTTGATGTAGTCGAACAATCCTTCGAGCTCCACCGATCGAGTACTGAACGTACGGCACCTCCGAGTTCTACATACGTGCAGCTCGGTGACGATCCTCGCCTTCTTGATCCAGCAAGACGTCGAGGAAGTAGATGAGTTCCGTCAGCACGACGGCGTGGCGACGGTGACGGTGAAGTGATTCCGGCAGGGCTTCGCCTAAGCTCTCCGAAAATATGACCGATGTGGAAAACGGAGATCGGGGCACCGCACACGGCTATGGGACAATTGTGTGTTTTGGGGTGCCCCCTTGCCCCCGTATATAAAGGATGAGAGGGAGGAGGCTGGCCCCCTAGGGGTGAGCCAAGTGTGGGGAGTCCTACTAGGACTCCTTAGTCCTAGTAGGATTCCACCTCCCATACGGAGTAGGAAAGGGGGAAGGGAGAGGGAAAGGAAAGAGGGGGCTGCGCCCCCTCCCCTAGTCCAATTCGGTTTGGGCAAGGGGGGGCGCGCGCATCCTCACGTGGCCTGCCTCTCCTTTCCCCGTATGGCCCAATAAGGCCCATTACTTCTCTCGGTGAATTCCCGTAACTCCCCGGTACTCCGAAAAATACCCGAATCACTCGGAACCTTTCCGACGTCCGAATATAGCCTTCCAATATATGAATCTTTACCTCTCGGACATTCCGAGACTCCTCGTCATGTCCGTGATCTCATCCGGGACCCCGAACAACATTCAGTCACCAATCACATAACTCATATAATACTATATCGTCATTGAACCTTAAGTGTGCAGACCCTACGGGTTCGGGAATGATGTAGACATGACCGAGACAACTCTCTGGTCAATAGCCAACAGCGGGACCTGGATGCTCATATTGGTTCCTACATATTCCACGAAGATCTTTATCGGTGAACCTCATATGACAACATACGTTGTTCGCTTTGTTCGGCGGTATGTTACTTGCCCGAGATTCGATCGTCGGTATCCAATACCTAGTTCAATCTCGTTACCGGCAAGTCTCTTTACTCGTTCCGTAATACATCATCTTGCAACTAACTCTTTAGTCACGGTGCTTGCAAGGCTTCTGTGATGCTGTATCACCGAGAGGGCCCAGAGATACCTCTCCGATAGTCGGAGTGCAAAATCCCAATCTTGATCCATGCCAACTCAACAAACACTTTCGGAGATACCTGTAGTGCACCTTTATAATCATCCAGTTACGTTGTGACGTTTGATACACCCAAAGTATTCCTACGGTATCCGGGAGTTGCATGATCTCATGGTCAGAGGAACGTGTATTTGACATAGTGAAAGCAATAGCATTAAACTGAACGATCATATGCTATGCTGACGGTTGGGTCAAGTCCATCACATCATTCTCCTAATGATGTGATCCCGTTATCAAATGACAACTCATGTCCATGGTCAGGAAATCTTGACCATCTTTTGATCAACGAGCTAGTCTAGTAGAGGCTTACTAGGGACTCAGTATTTGTTTATCTATTCACACATGTATTAAGTTTCCGGTCAATACAATTCTAGCATGAATAATAAACCATTATCATGAACGGGGAAATATGATAATAAACACTTTATTAATTTCCTCTAGGGCATATTTCCAACAGTCTCCCACTTGCACTAGAGTCAATAATCTAGTTTACATCTCCATGTAATTAACATCCAATCAGTTCTAGGGCTGATCATGTTTTGCTTGTGAGAGAGGTTTTAGTCAACGGGTCTACAATATTCAGATCCGTGTGTTCTTGGCAAATCTCTATGTCATATGTAGATGCTGCTACCACACTCTGCTTGGAGCTACTCCAAAAATGACTGTCCCACTTTACGTATCCGGTCTGAGACTCATAGTCTTCCGGATCGGTGTTTAAAGCTTGCATCGACGTAACCCTTTACGACGAACTCTTTATCACCTCTATTCCCGAGAAATTCTTCCTTAGTCCTTTTCAGGTACTTCAGGATATTCTTGACCGTTGTCCAGTGATCTACTCCTGGATCACTTTGGTACCTTCCCACCTAGCTAATAGCGAGGCATACATCAGGTCTAGTACACAGCATGGCATACAAAATAGAGCCTATGGCTGAGGCATAGGGGATGACACTCATCTTCTCTTTGTCTTCTGCCGTGGTCGGGCTTTGAGTCTCACTCAATCTCACACCTTGCAATACAGGCAAGAACCCTTTCTTTGACTGATCCATTTTGAATTTCTAAAAAATCTTGTCAAGGTATGTGCTTCGTGAAAGTCCTATGAGGCGTCTCAATCTATCTCTATAGATTTTGATGCCTAACATGTAAAACAACCTTTACCTAGATTTTCAAGTCTTACTCCACTTCACACCAGGCAAGAACTCATTTCTTTGACTTGATCCTATTTTGAACTTCTTCAAAAAAAACTTATCAAGATGTGTGAACTTTTATAAGGCGTTTTGATCTATCTCCATAGATCTCGATGCCCAATCTGTGGATAACTCAAAAACAGGTTTTTATTGAAAACCTCCTTTCAATTCTTTACGTTTTCCAGAAATTCTACATCATTTCCAATCAATAATATGTCATCCACATATACTATTAGAAATGCTATAGAGCTCCCACTCACTTTCTTGTAAATACAAGTTTCTCTATAAACTTGTATAAACCCAAACGCTTTGATCACTTCATCAAAGCGAGTATTCCAGCTCCGAGATGCTTGCACCAGTCCATAGATGGATCGCTGGAGCTTGCATATTTTGTTAGCGCCTTTAGGATCGACAAAACCTTCCGGCTGTATCATATACAATTCTTCCTTAAGGAATCCGTAAAGGAATGCCGTTTTGACGTCCATTTGCCAGATTTCATAATCATAAAACGCGGCAATTGCTAACATAATTCTGACAGACTTTAGCATCGCTACGGGTGAGAAAGTCTCATCGTAGTCAACTCCTTGAACTTGGTGATAACCTTTAGTAACAAGTCGAGCTTTATAGACGGTGATATTACCATCAGCATCCGTCTTCTTCTTAAAGATCCATTTATTTTCAATAGCTCGCCGTTCATCGGGCAAGTCTACCAAAGTCCACACTTTGTTCTCATACATGGATCCAATCTCGGATTTCATGGTCTCAAGCCATTTGTCGGAATCCGGGCTCGCCATCGCTTCTTCATAGTTCGTAGGTTCACCGTTGTCTAACAACATGACCTCCAAGACAGGATTGCCGTACCAATCTGGTGCGGAGCGTGTCCTAGTTGACCTACGAGGTTCTGTAGCAATTTGATCCGAAGCTTCATGATCATCATCTACTTCCTCTCTGGTCTGTGTCGGTGTCACAGAAATTTCTTTCTGTGGCGTACTACTATCCAGAGGAGGTACAATTACCTCATCAAGTTCTACTTTCCTCCCACTCACTTCTTTCAAGAGAAACTCCTTCTCTAGAAAGGATCCATTCTTTAGCAACGAAAACTTTGCCTTCGGATCTGTGGTAGAAGGTGTACCCAACGGTCTCTTTTGGGTATCCTATGAAGACGCACTTATCCGCTTTGGGTTCGAGCTTATCTGGCTGAAGCCTTTTGACATAAGCATCGCATCCCCAAACTTTCAGAAACGACATCTTAGGTTTCTTGCAAACCATAGTTCATACGGTGTCATCTCAACGGATTTAGATGGTGCCCTTGTTTAAAGTGAATGCAGCTGTCTCTAATGCATAACCCCAAAATGATAGTGGTAAATCGGTAAGAGACATCATAGAACGCACCATATCCAATAGAGTACGATTACGACGTTCGGACACACCATTACGCTGTGGTGTTCCATGTGGCGTGAGCTGTGAAATAATTCCACATTGTCTTAAGTGATTGCCAAACTCGTAACTCAAATATTCTCCTCCACGATCAGATCGTAAGAACTTTATTTTCTTGTTACGATGGTTCTCTACTTCACTTTGAAATTCTTTGAACTTTTCAAATGTTTCAGATTTATGCTTCATCAAGTAGACATCTACTCAAATCATCTGTGAACGTGAGAACATAACGATATCCACCGCGCGCGTCAACACTCATCGGACCGCATACATCGGTATGTATTATTTCCAATAAGTTGGTTGCTCTCTCCATTGTTCCGGAGAACGGAGTTTTAGTCATCTTGCCAATAAGGCACGGTTCACATGTCTCAAATGATTCATAATCAAGAGATTCCAAAAACCCATCTGCATGGAGTTTCTTCATGTGTTTAACACTGATATGACCTAAGCGGCAGTGCCTCAAATATGTGGTACTATCATTATCTTTTGGCATTCGTGTTATGAACATATGTATTACTACGATCAAGATTCTATAAACCTTTCATTTTAAGTGCATGATCATCAATGATATTATCCAAATAAATAGAATAACAATTATTCTCTGAAATTGAATAACCGTCTTGCAATAAACACTATCAGATATAATGTTCATGCTTAACGCAAGCACCAAATATCAATTATTTAGGTTCATCACTAATCCTGAAGGTAGAGAGAGCGTGGCGATGGTGATCACATCAATCTTGGAGACACTTCCAATGCACATCGTCACCTCGTTCTTAGCTAGCCCTCGTTTATTCCGAAGCTCCATGTTTCAAGTTGTAAGCAACTGAACAGGTATCAAATACCCAGGTGCTCCTACGAGTACTAGTAAGGTACATATCAATAACATGTATATCAAATATCTTTGTTGACATTGCCAGTCTTATTATCTGCCAGTTACTTTGGGGAAGTTCCGCTCCCTGTGACATTTCCCTTTGCAATGGGAGCACTAAGTCTCGGGTTTGGTTCAGCCTTGGGTTTCTTCGCGTGAGCGGCAACTATTTTACCATTCTTCTTGAAGTTCCCTTTTCTTTCCCTTGCCCTTCTTGAAACTAGTGGTCTTATTAACCATCAACACTTGATGCTCCCTCTTTTGATTTCTACATCCGCAGATTGTAGCATCGCGAATAGCTTAAGGATCTTCTATCCCTTGCATGTTTATAGTTCATCACGAAGATCCAGTAGCTTAGTGATAGTGACTAGAGAACTCTATCAATCACCACTTTATTCGGAAGTCTAACTCCCACTTGATTCTAGTGTTTGAAGTACTCAGACATTCTGAGTACATGCTCACTAACGGAGCTGTTCTCCTCCATCTTGTAGCTATAGAACTTGTCGAAGGTGTCATACCTCTTGACCCGGATGTGAGCTTGAAAAACAAATTTTCAGCTCTTGGAACATCTCATATGCTCCGTGTTGCTTAAAACATATTGGGAGCTCCGGTTCTAAGCCGTAAAGTATGGCGCACTGAACTATCGAGTAGTCATCTTTTCTTGTCTGCCAGACGTTCATAACGTCCTCAGACGAAGCCGTTTGGGCAATGGGGGGCGCGTGCCTCCTCCCCTAGTCCAATTCGGTTTGGGCAATGGGGGGTGCGTGCCTCCTCACGTGGCCTGCCTCTCCTTTTCCCGTATGGCCCAATAAGGCCCATTACTTCTCTCGGTGAATTCCCGTAACTCCCCGGTACTCCGAAAAATATCCGAATCACTCGGAACCTTTCCGACGTCCGAATATAGCCTTCCAATATATGAATCTTTACCTCTCAGACATTCCGAGACTCCTCGTCATGTCCGTGATCTCATCCGGGACTCCGAACAACATTCGGTCACCAATCACATAACTCATATAATACTATATCGTCATCGAACCTTAAGTGTGCGGACCCTACGGGTTCGGGAATGATGTAGACATGACCGAGACAACTCTCTGGTCAATAACCAACAGCGGGACCTGGATGCTCATATTGGTTCCTACATATTCCACGAAGATCTTTATCGGTGAACCTCATATGACAACATACGTTGTTCCCTTTGTCCGGCGGTATGTTACTTGCCCGAGATTCGATCGTCGGTATCCAATACCTAGTTCAATCTCGTTACCGGCAAGTCTCTTTACTCGTTCCGTAATACATCATCTTGCAACTAACTCTTTAGTCACGGTGCTTGCAAGGCTTCTGTGATGCTGTATTACCGAGAGGGCCCAGAGATACCTCTCCGATAGTCGGAGTGACAAATCCCAATCTTGATCCATGCCAACTCAACAAACACTTTCGGAGATACCTGTAGTGCACCTTTATAATCACCCAGTTACGTTGTGATGTTTGATACACCCAAAGTATTCCTACGGTATCCGGGAGTTGCATGATCTCATGGTCAGAGGAACGTGTATTTTACATAGTGAAAGCAATAGCATTAAACTGAACGATCATATGCTATGCTGACGGTTGGGTCAAGTCCATCACATCATTCTCCTAATGATGTGATCCCGTAATCAAATGACAACTCATGTCCATGGTCAGGAAATCGTGACCATCTTTTGATCAACGAGCTAGTCTAGTAGAGGCTTACTAGGGACTCAGTATTTGTTTATCTATTCACACATGTATTAAGTTTCCGGTCAATACAATTCTAGCATGAATAATAAATCATTATCATGAACGGGGAAATATGATAATAAACAATTTATTAATTGCCTCTAGGGCATATTCCCAACAATCTCCCACTTGCACTAGAGTCAATAATCTAGTTTACATCTCCATGTAATTAACATCCAATCAGTTCTAGGGCTGATCATGTTTTGCTTGTGAGAGAGGTTTTAGTCAACGGGTCTACAATATTCAGATCCGTGTGTTCTTGGCAAATCTCTATGTCATATGTAGATGCTGCTACCACACTCTGCTTGGAGCTACTCCAAAAACGACTGTCCCACTTTACGTATCCGGTCTGAGACTCATAGTCTTCCGGATCGGTGTTTAAAGCTTGCATCGACGTAACCCTTTACGACGAACTCTTTATCACCTCTATTCCCGAGAAATTCTTCCTTAGTCCTTTTCAGGTACTTCAGGATATTCTTGACCGCTGTCCAGTGATCTACTCCTGGATCACATTGGTACCTTCCCACCAAGCTAATAGCGAGGCATACATCAGGTCTAGTACACAGCATGGCATACAAAATAGAGCCTATGGCTGAGGCATAGGGATGACACTCATCTTCTCTTTGTCTTCTGCCGTGGTCGGGCTTTGAGTCTCACTCAATCTCACACCTTGCAATACAGGCAAGAACCTTTCTTTGACTGATCCATTTTTAATAGCCAATTGATGGTTAATTAACGGCCAGCTAGTGATATTAATATACTCCCTCCGTTCAAAATACATGGTACTTCTTTTAGGACAATCCTTTGATCAGCACTATACGCCAGATATTTTTAGAACAGATAGAAACCGGTGCAAGATTTGATTAGTACTTTTGGAACCGAGATTTTATTTAGTACTTTGTAATGACCAATTATACATGTAATTCCCTCAACTATGGAGATAACAAAACATCACACACAATCACTAGTGACTTTTGAAGGAAATTAATTTTCTGTCTAGCAAAAAGAAGTGAATTTGGTTTCAAACTCTGACGTTTTGTGTGTGTGTGTGTGTGTAGGAGCTTAGACAGGAATATCTCGCAAGTCGTAATCAGCCTTAAGCAATTTGGGTACACTCGCTTTGAAAAAAGATGGGTACACTCTTTTATTCAAAGCGATATACAGGAAGGAAGAGATAGAAAACGATGTCCATTTCAACAGCATGCAGGACGTGAACACTGAACAGGGGTCTCACAACAGAGGCATGAAACCAGCCTCATTGGGCAGGGACGCGTGAAGCGTGCATGCACACGCTCCTTTTGCGGTCTTCTAGACGGCAGGTACATATACCCCGTGCTGCCCGCTCCATAGCTCATTAAGCAAGCAGCTCGATCAACCACTGCACTCCACTTCTATACCTCAGAGTTCGCGCGTTAGGTACAAAGAAGAGTAAAATGGCTGCCCAGAACAAGGAGGTGGATGCCCTTGTCCAGAAGATCACGGAGCTCCACGCCGCCATCGCCAAGCTGCCATCTCCGGACGTTGACGCTCTCTTCACCGAGCTGGTCACTGCGTGCGTTCCACCGAGCCCCGTGGACGTGACCAAGCTCGGCCCCGTGGCGCAGGAGATGCGGGAGGGCCTCATCCGCCTCTGCTCCGAGGCCGAGGGGAAGCTTGAGGCGCACTACTCTGACATGCTCGCCGCCTTCGACAACCCGCTGGACCACCTCTGCATGTTCCCCTACTACAGCAACTACATCAACCTCAGCAAGCTGGAGTACGAGCTCTTGGCGCGCTACGTGCCCGGCGGCATCGCCCCTGCCCGTGTTGCCTTCATCGGCTCCGGCCCGCTGCCGTTCAGCTCCTTCGTCCTCGCCGCGCGCCACCTGCCTGACACCATGTTCGACAACTACGACCTGTGCGGCGCGGCCAACGACCGCGCCAGCAAGCTGTTCCGCGCGGACACGGACGTGGGCGCGCGCATGTCGTTCCACACGGCCGATGTAGCGGACCTTGCCGGCGAGCTTGCCACGTACGATGTCGTCTTCCTGGCCGCGCTCGTCGGCATGGCCGCCAAGGACAAGGCGAAGGTTATCGCACACCTCGGCGCACACATGGCGGACGGGGCGGCTCTCGTCGTACGCAGCGCGCACGGGGCCCGCGGATTCCTGTACCCGATTGTCGACCCCAGGACATCAGCCGAGGCGGGTTCGAGGTGCTGGCCGTGTGCCACCCCGACGACGACGTGGTGAACTCCGTCATTATCGCACAGAAGTCCAAGGACGTGCATGCCAATGGACTTCGCGGCGGGTGTGGTGCCGGTGGACAGTACGCGCGCGGCACGGTGCCGGTTGTCAGCCCTCCGTGCAGGTTCGGTGAGATGGTGGCAGACGTGACTCAAAAGAGAGAGGAGTTTGCCAACGCCGAAGTGGCCTTTTGATCGATCGCCGCCGAGAGAACGAATGCACCTGGCTGCTTGATCGCTTGGAATCGTACGTGGTAATTTCATACTACCACTTATGCATTTCAAGTCATGTGTTGTTTGTATCCAATAATGTAAGTTTGGTGTTTACACGTGCATGTGTATGTGTAAATGTTGAGAATCATTTTATTTTGTTCACAAATAGCATGTGCAAGTGGGAATCGTGAATTTTTCTTGTGTGGCATAAATATATGAATTGAGGTTTTTTCCGAACCATCACTACTGGAAACAGGGAATTTCCCATCAGCCAGCTCTTTGCCGTCTGCCAGCGGATGGCAAAGAACTAACAGACGGCAAAGAACTAACAGACGACAAAGAACATGGTTGCCATCAGCCAATTCTTTGCCATCTGCGAGCGGATGGCAAATAATCTTTGCCATCTGCTGGCAGATGGCAAAGAGATGGGGCTGGTGCGCCGTTACAGCACGAACGTCCACAGGACCCACCAACCTCTTTGCCATCTGCCAGCAGACGGCAGACGGCAGATGGCAAAGAGGTGGGGCTATTTTTTTGCAGGTAAAAAAAAACTGTTTCCCCCACCTCCTCTCTCTCTCACTTCTCTCTCCCGCACCTCACCCGCGCCCGCACCACCCGCCGCCGAGCACCGCCGCCGCCCCACCACCCCGCCGCCGCCCAAGCTCCCCGCCGCCGCACCCAGCACCCCGCCGCCGCACCCAGGCAGCCCGCCGCCGCCCCAGCCGCTCCTTCCCCCCCATCCCCGCCGCTCGCTCAAGCCCCGCCGCCCGCCAGCGCCGACGCCGACGCCGCGACCCGCCCGCTCCGGCAAGGTCAGTCCCCCTCCTCCCCCGCCCCTCCCCGCGAATCGCGCGCTCAGAGCAGGCGCCCCGCCGCAGGGATGGAGATCTCACGGGCTGTTCGGTGGTCGGTTTCGCAGATGAACAAGGAGAGGCTCATGAAGATGGCTGGCGCCGTCCGCACCGGCGGCAAGGGCACCGTGCGCCGGTAGGTCCTCCGCCTCGACTGGCGCGACCGATCTGTGGAAAAGATTGGGGTTTGAAGCGCTAATCTGCCTCCTTGGGTTGGGGTTTGGTGCAGGAAGAAGAAGGCGGTGCACAAGACGGCGACCACGGACGACAAGCGGCTGCAGAGCACGCTCAAGAGGGTGGGCGTCAACACCATCCCCGCCATCGAGGAGGTCAACATCTTCAAGGACGACCTCGTCATCCAGTTCCTCAACCCCAAAGGTGACCTCTTTCCTCCATTCACGGTGCTGCTCTTGGATTAGTACTCGCTGCTTGCTTCTGCTTATCAGGTGGAGGTGGAGATGGGGATTACTGACTTGTTTGTGTTCTGTCGATACAGTGCAAGCGTCCATCGCCGCAAACACATGGGTGGTCAGTGGGACTCCCCAGACCAAGAGTATGGATCCCTCTCACTTCCCTATCATTTTGTTATGATGATGCAAGTTATAGCATTCTTAGATTGGCACTAATTATAGTTTTACGGATGGATGCACCGTTTTAATGCATCAGCTAACCCATGTTTACATCTATTTAGAGATCCACTGATTGTGATATCTGACTAGTCCTAGTCAATTTGAACAAGTTTATAACATACTCATTTTAACTTTAGCCATGAACTCTGCTAGACAGTCTACTCATACATGCCTTTCCACGTCTCAATTGTAGTTATCTGGGCCTATTTGTATATTCTTCATACCATCCATGTAAATACATCTAACAAACTACATGCTGACAGAAAAACATTGATGTGGTATTAAAAAAATGGAAACAAAATTAGAGCACACACTCACCTTCTGTCACCATTTTGCGCTTATTTATCTTTTTGGCGATAACTTGTCTCATTTAGTAGTTCTGTTCTTCAAAGTTTTTCTTCATTCTTTTCCAACTTCGTCCTGTGTACCGTCTGCGACAGGCTAGCTGGAAGCCCACAGTAGGTTTTTCAAAGACGTAGAATACTCTAGCTAGTTGCTCTTAATCCTTTTTCGTAATTCGTATGGACTATACCACCATGATAACTAATTCCTCTTGACGCTGCTTAAGTTCATGGCCACGCAGGGCATGGTCGCACAATGACAACTTGAGTCGTTATTAACTTCCATAATCCTGATCGCTTTTGAAACACAGGGCCAAATTGAGTCCGTACCTTGCATGAAAGTGGCGCGCAGGGCAGCATGTGCTTTCACGGTGGTGACTGCAAGAGCTTTGTGTAGTTCCAGGAGATCAACACATTTACGCCTTCTGCTGATGTCGTTCCATGGGAACTCTCGAGCAGCAGCAATGAGCTGATTAGACAAAAAGAAAGATTAGTGATGGGAGGGCGGCCAGGTGGGGATCGATTGGTGGAGTCGTATCAACATTGGAGATCAAAATTCCTAATCTCTGATGCTACTTATGGTACGATCATGCATCTACCCATGAAAGAATTTCTATACACGTATATGCATCTTGTTTTTTTTGTTTTCTTGACGGAATACATCTTGTCTTGTAAAAAAAAGTATGTACCTCTTCGTCTTAGTAAATAAACCTGATTTACCATGCAAGAAAAAACTGATTTGGATTCGGAAACTATTTCCCTGTACGTCATGATTTCCATCCTGGTACAATGGGACTATTTACCTCAACGTCAATATCACCATCTTTTTTTTTGAAACTCACGATATCCATCCTGGTATGATGGGACTCTTCCCTTCCGTGCCTACCTTATGACTTGTTTGATGTAGAATCTCAGCCATGTTTTTTTGTGGGGGATAGAATCTCAACCGTTGACAAAACGTAACTTAATATCGTCAAATCTACACCGTTTCTTTTCTATCGTTTTAAGTATATAATAGATGGCTCAGATGTACTTGCATCTTTAAAAATCAGCGATTTAATGAACATTCTGCCAATTGACACATGAAGCAGAGTATAAAAAGTTATAGCGTGTTACAGATAAACCAGAGAAATTGGCATGTATATGCGTGTCTTCCTGGTTATGTTGGGTACCTTACAGATTCAGTTGGGATATGTGGTCAAAGACTAGGACACTAATATCCGTGTAGGTTACATTTATAGTTGCTTAATTCATGATCTGCTCGTATTGTCATTTTTATTCTGTGTGTGCAGGGTGAGGATTGGGGTGGAAGCCCCTGTGAGGACACCTTGTCCCAGTCAAGCATGAGCCGGCGGCGGTGACGCTGCATATGTTATCCAGGATCCTGCTCAGCGGTTGTGCCATCGGCGACGAGATCCAGAAGACGGCCACGGTGGCGGTGGTGGTGGCGGTTGCCCTGGGTGGTCATGAACCAGTAGCAGGTGAGGATACTATGCAATTTCGCTGTGAGTCATTGCTGACTATTTGTCGTACTTCTTGTGTTCTGAAGATTTGTTTCATACATAAATGGATGGCTCTTCTTCTTGAGTTTATAGCTTCTTTTTCTTTATTTTTATGAGTTTTTTAGATCAGAATATTACAACTTCCTTGGTGAATTTTGTTGTGGTGGCAGCGGCTACTCCTAGACTCTTGGTGCTTGCTGATCAAGGCACGGCCCAACATGGACGTTTAAAACACATGCAATGAGATTATCTCCAGGTAACTCATTAGGAGGCTTCTGATCTCTTTTCAACTACAACAAATGCAATGGTGTACTGTGTAAGATGATTCACGGTGATGCACAATGGTTGATATATACTAGGATATTGTAAAAAAGACAATTGTGTGAAAGGTCCGAGCTTGACATTGATTATAATAGATAGTACCTTCTTATGGAAAATACTTTCACTTACATTCATAAAACTAAATTTCAGCATTTGCTTGATTGTCTAAATCCAGAGCCTCTATTGCCTCTTCTGCAATCTATTGGGAACATATCTATTTATATCTATTTACATCAAGTTAAAGTTTCGGTTTCTATTCGTACATATACTTGATAAGAAGCTGCATGTGTACTTCGTACTGTGTTTTCTTTTTGGTTCTATAGGGCCTCCGATCATGGCTGTGGAATTTCATATATTACTAATTTATAGCTTGTATTTACTTTATAGTACTACAAATGGTAGAAGCTCAGACATAATTCTTATGTTTGTCCATAACTTTTTGTTCAATTAATTCGGTTAAACTGATCAGAGTGAGTGTGGTTTTCAGAGGCTGAAGTAATGAACCTTTAATCGTACTAGACTTGGCGTGCGCATGATAGGTGTTCAGTTTTGTTTTCGAAAAGCAGAGTTTGGTACTAACAGTGTGGTTCACGACCCTCAAAGACATTTAAAGTACTGCTGGTGGCGATAGCATTAGAGAAAATGATCTGTTGCAACTGGCTACCATGTGTACTGGTCTTTAGATGGGCACCATATCAGTATATCAGTATTGAGGCATCATACTGTTCTTGTTCTCTTTCTCTTCCCTTATGTTTCTATTCCATGCAAATAAATAAGGTCATCTTATCTGCTAGGCGATCCCAAAGATAGGTAACCGGGGAAGATAGTAAATTTGCCATTCACCCCCTGTTGCTGCTGCTACATTACTAAAACATTTATAATTACAATAGTGCAAAGTTTCTTAATCTACCAGCTTATTTACTAGGGCTCATTTAGTTTAATGAATATTTTTGTTATTAATAATTGAGTTACAATTGTGTTGTTTGGACAGATATTGATCCGACCCATCCCTAGAAACCGAACTACTAACCTAATTGATGAGGTAATATTTTTTAGTTCCATACAGGTTTTTGAGATTAATTCATTTTTTGGTTGGTATTTACTATTTAGGGAAACTTGCACATGAAGTGTTTGATCTGGGAATTGCAATTTCAAATGCATATGGTGCGCGCTGTAAATCTTTAGAGTATATAAGCATGCATGATCTATTCTCCAAGATGGATGTGTACTGTGTCACCCACCCACTGGAGCTGCGCAACACACCGACGGCGTCGACGGTCCTCCTCCGTTGTGAGGCGGTCTTCACGCTCACTTACGTTAGTTCAATTCAGAGTCTGTTTCGGTGTGTTTGGAGTGCATGGTAAGATGATGTGCGCAAATAGAATTAGAAGAGTGGGACTGGGTGATATTTTTTCCTTAATAAAGTGGTGGTGGTGCTACTTAACTGTGGGCTCTTAGTTTGATTGAGGGTCTATAGGTGCACTGCATGTATCCTTCAGTGCATAGAAACTTGCTACCTATGGATGAAACTGTGTAATATTGATGAAACTATGTATATGTATGGATGAAACTTGCTACTATTGGTAACATGTGTTGGATATGTGTTCATGGATATATGTTGGATATATATGTGTTCATGACTATTGGTAATATGTGTTGGATATGCTATATTGATCATATATATATACATATGTGTTTGATTTTCTGTGAAAATGAATTGATATAAGAAAAAACAGAATTAAATGGGGCAATATAGGCACTTTGCCATCTGCTGGCAGATGGCAAACAGCTTTGCCATCAGCTGGCAGATGGCAAAGAGGCCACGTGGCAGCTACCTGTGCAACCTGGGAATCAATGGGCTGGCCTATTTGGTCTCTTTGCCATCTGCCAGCAGATGGCAAAGAGCCTGCAGCCTTTGCCGTCTGCCAGCAGATGGCAAAGGCTTGCCATCTGCTGGCTGATGGCAAAGCACGTCGTTAGCCTCCTAACGGAGCTAACACCGTCCCTCTGCCGTCCAGAGGCTTTGCCATCTGCCAGCTGATGGCAAAGGCTGCAGGCTCTTTGCCATCTGCCAGCAGATGGCAAAGTAGCCTTTGTCGGCTGGGTTTCAGACAAACTGTTTGCCGTCTGCTGGCAAAGTGCCTGATTCCTGTAGTGCATGCAGGAGAGCTCCTTGTATATGGCAGATGGCAAAGTGCCTGATTCCTGTAGTGCATGCAGGAGAGCTCCTTGTATATGTCTTCTCTATTTCTACTTTACCTAAAAAAAACGTAAGGTTCCATATTGCGCCAATTTCTCTTCCGCCCATCCTTCATCCGCCTTCCCTCCGCACGTTACACCCGCCCTTTCATCGGTTTCCATCTCTGCAGATTTTCGTTGGTAACTAGTATTATCTGACAATCAGATTAATATTTGGTAACACAATAAACTCACATTCAGTAATTAATCTCTTGTTGGCAATAAATATTGGATAACACAATAAATTCACGGGAAGGAATCAATCACGGTTGATAATTATTTTTCGTAACACAATAAATTCACATTCAGTAATTAATCTCTTCTTGGCAATAAATATTCGATAATACAATAAATTCACGGAATGGAATCAATCACGGTCGATAATTACACAATAAATTCACGGATAGGAATCAACCAGAGTTGGTCAACCTTTCCTTCATATCTCTTCTTATATTCTCCTTCGAAGGTCCCTCTCCTTATATTCTCTCCTTTCCTTATACTACCTCCATTCCTAAATATAGGATGTTCGTCTTATATTTAGGAATGGAGGTAGTATATTAAAATAGAGGTAATGTTTGGTCTTTCGTCTTACTTCGTCTGCCTCCTTTGTCCCTCTTGTTTTGCTTCACCCACACTGGTTTTCTTTCGCCTGCTAGCTCTCCCGGTTCCGATTGCCCCACCTCACAAAGTATTAAACGGGAGAGACACCGTGTAAACATCACGCCGCGTACCATCAAGGGTTGCACCGCCCCTATTCCTCCACTTCCTCCCACACAGCGCCGCCGGGAGCGCCTCCCTCTTCGCGCGACTATATACCTCCGCCCGCTACCTCGCACGCTTATATGCCTCCATCCTACGCCCCGTGCATGATGACAACGCACTCGCTGGCCTCCATGTGATGTCCACACCACTTCGGATCACAACCAACAAGTAATTGATAGCTAATAGTAGTGATACTCAAATTAGATGTACATGGTTAGGAGAAGTCTTGGGGATGAAGAAGATACATGAGGGGGAACGTGGGTCTGACGAAAGGGGAAGAGAGAGAAAGAGAGAGAGAGAGAGAGAGAGAGAGAGAGAGAGAGAGAGATGAGCGAGGAGCTCTGTTCAGAGTCAATTCTTCACTGCCTCACACACATGCCACACTTGGCCATTTAAACCTTTCTTAACGGCTACCACTCAGCCTCACAGCCCACACAATATACACGGCCCATCCGGCCCATGTTGGACTCCTGTTTAAACCGCTAAGGACAAGGCGAAGGTTATCGCACACCTCGGCGCACACATGGCGGACGGGGCGGCTCTCGTCGTACGCAGCGCGCACGGGGCCCGCGGATTCCTGTACCCGATTGTCGACCCCCAGGACATCAGCCGAGGCGGGTTCGAGGTGCTGGCCGTGTGCCACCCCGACGACGACGTGGTGAACTCTGTCGTTATCGCACAGAAGTCCAAGGACGTGCATGCCAATGGACTTCGCAGCGGGCGTGGTGCCGGTGGACAGTACGCGCGCGGCACGGTGCCAGTTGTCAGCCCTCCGTGCAGGTTCGGTGAGATGGTGGCCGACGTGACCCAGAAGAGAGAGGAGTTTGCCAACGCCGAAGTGGCCTTTTGATCCATCGTTGCGAGGGAACGAATGGACGTGTGCAATCATCCATACCTCGCTGCTTGATCGCTTGCAATCGTACGTGGCAATTATCCTACTACTACTTAATAGCTAATGCCTTTAAAGTCTTGTGTTTTTTGTACCCAATAATATAAGTGTAGTGTTTAGACGCGAGTGTCATGTACACCTTGTATGTGTAAGTGTTGAGAATGATGAATTTAAGTTCACAAATAGTATGATGGATTCGTACCTTTGTTCGATTGTCCATTTGAGAGACGACATAAGGGAGAGCGCCCCGGTGAGCCCATGAGCTAGTGGATTACTTCAACGCGGCGTCGGATTCCGACAATGAGGGTACAACGGTTAGGCCAAGAACTTGGGGCTTGGGCTCCCACGGCGCCGAGGCATGCAGCTTCGGCAAGCCGAACATCACCGTGATCATTTACTCTGAGGATGAGGCATCAGGGGATGTCTTCGGCTCGGCTTTCCACATAGAATGCGTTTGGCAAGAATTCTAATTTTAATTACATGTTAATTGTTCTGTTAGGGTTGTATTATTCAGGTTAAGTACGAATGCGGCAATTAGTGTTGTGTTAGGCATGTTAACATGAATGTGTGGAATTATGGCTGTGTTTCAAACAGTGGTGTTCAAATAGTTGGACTATCATTTTTAATTATGTTAAGAGTTTGCTAATTACTTGTTAATTTTGTGTATGATGTGTTGTTGATATCTAAAATAGTATGTTTTGTTAATTACCTGTTTTGAGTAAACTGAACATGCATATGTGGATTAATTCAATATTAGTTTGTGTTTTCAAATATTCAATTTATCTATTTCACTCATTTTGATATAAGTACATCTCTCTTTCCATACACGGATTTAACTATGACAAATATAGTTTAGAATTCTACTTAATGTATTCGAATACATCTCCGTTTCTATATGAATTTAGGTGTTTAGATATTTCAATTCATTGATTTCACTACTAGAAATGGCTTTCCAATTTTTATATGGATTTTGTTGTGATGCTAAATCTGACAGTAAGATAGGTGTATGAACAGAGCTTGATCTACCAAGACACAATGGGGGACACAAGAACGTATACAGATTCAGGCCCCTCGACGATGGAGGTAAGAACCCTAGTCCTGCCTCTCTGGGTGTTGCTCTTGCGTATGAGTGTAGGATTACAAAGATTGCGAACCTCTTGCTAGGTACCTTGGGTAGGCTTATATAGAGTGCGCCATCGCCAAGGTCCCTTCAACTAGCTACTAATGACTAGTGTTGATTACAGGCAATGAACAACCCACTATGGGCAGTAACGGATACGACTAACGGTAGGGTAATGCCTGCCTTGAATGTGTAGTGGTGCTGCATGGGTAACGCCTGGTTTAATACTTCTGACTATTGACCTTGTACAATCCGAGTGACAGTAGACCGACATAATCTATACCAGCTGACGGTTAGGCCAACTGCAGATCATCCGATAACCGGATGAACCGGCTGAGAGAATCTTTACAACTGTTGTCCACTCCGACTGAAAGGTCACCCCTGTTACTGGCGTAGTCTTGGGCCATAATATGTACAGGCTTGGGCCTCCTTGGGTCCTAGCTGGGCCTTATGTTGTCGTGGGCCTACCTGGTGGGAAATAACTCATCAGATTTCAATATTACTAATATTCTTTCCAATTTCCAATTAATTAGTTTAACTACTTTCATATAAGATATTTGATTTGACTATATTAAATTGGGTTCTAAATTTCAATGTGTGTGGTTAGATTTCAATCCATGCATTTATCCATTCCCTTTTCAATATATGGACTTCACTATTAAGAATATGTTATTCAGTTACAATGGTTGAACTATAGTACTTCAAATTAATTTGTTTTCAAATTATGCATGTCACTTTCCAAAATGGAGTCGTATAGTAGTATGTCAGTTCTAGTAGCTTAATTGACCATACCAAATACATATTAAGCAGTTGACTACAACAATTTAAATTAGAGATTAACTATTCCAATATGTGGATTTCACTATTTTAGTTTTGGTTTTCATTGCCAATTAATATGTTTAGGTTTCAATGTGTGGATTTCCTTGACCTTTCAATACACACATTTAGTAATTCCAATTTCAGTACATGGAATTAACAAGTCTAGTTTCATATTTAGCATTTCAGTACAGAAATTTAATTAAATATGCTGGATATAGTTTGAATATAATTAAATTTATGTGTATTTTGATTCTAATGTATGGAGTTTTATCTGAATGTGTACGAATTTAAAATAGTTTTTCAATTTATATACATTAAAATCAAAGTATAGATATTTTGATTTTAATGTATGGAATTTTATCTGAATGTGTACTAATTCAAAATAGTTTTTCAATTACATTTGATGTAATTATTTACTTTGATTTCACATTATAGATTTGAATAATAATATGCAAGAGATAGTTTTTGATGTCACTCCTTTATTATATGTAAATATTTAATTCAATTCCAACATATGGATTAAACTTTTTCAAATTTGGTTTTCAATTGCAATCCATATGAATCTCTATTGTAGAATCAAGTCATTGTTTGTATATCAGTATTTCTATTTCAACCTATCTAGTGTTATTTCAACCTGTGGATTTAACCGATTCAAAACATGTTTTAAATTAAATTATTTATTTTAGCGCCAATTTCGATGTCACGATTTCTAATTCAATTTGACTCAAGCAAATTCAGTTTGGTGTATTCCATCGGTATTTGGTTTTGCATCCGACAATACAAACAATTATATTTCTTGAGATGGTCATCAATTTTTTTACCAAATGTTCTCTAAAATGATTTTGAAGTCAATTTAATCAAGGATGTAAATCTCAATATATGTATCACTATTTGGAAATAGATCCTACTTCAATATGCGTTATTTTTCTAATTTCACTTTTTCAATCGCTCCAGCACATTGACTGAATTACCCTATTCCATCATATGTAAATCCTTATTTCAGGTTTCAATATGTGAATTTCACCATTCCAGATTTGGCTTTGAATTTTGAGTTACTGGTTTGGACATCAATTCATGGACTAGGATGTTTCAATTTCGATGCATGGACTTAACCATGCCAATTTAAATATATGTATTTTGGTATTTAAGATTTACTTAATACATTTAGCCATGTTTCATAGTTTTACCACATGTACAAACTCACAAGGAACTAATACTTTGCAACAATTTATATGGAAGTCATTGAACTAAAAGTCTTACAAGGGAAATTTATCCATAGCTTCACACAACAAACTTGGATAATCAAGCTGCCGCAAATGAAAAACTTGGATAATCAAGGTAACATCCAATTACAACATAAGTTCCAGATATGTTAATCGGTTCTAAAATATAGCTACCCCCAAACGTGGACCTTCCTAGTACTATGAATCTGGTCAGTAACAGAACTCAGGGTGTCATGCACAACATCGATGAGGCGACATTGTGCCCTTCCCGGGATGCAGGGCGGCGGCGGTTACTTCCCGACGATAAAATAGAAGACAACACATTTAGGAAATTTTGTGCAAAATGTCGTCTGCGTGGCAGTGGTTACTTTTCTCATTTTTGCAGTACGTCGTGCTTTTGATATTACCTTTAGTGTACTTTTCTTTCCGAGGAGATCGACAAATTCATATAGGTGAGAGATGGTTGTGTAATATGTGCTACAGTACTTCAGGTCTTTTTTCATTTTCTTTTCTTCTTCTTCTTCGGTTTTCTTTGTTTCTTCACGATTTTTTGGGTTTTCTCCTTTTCTTTGTTTTTTCACTGGTTTTCTATGGTTTTATGTACACATCCCATATTTTTCTTATACATCCGAAACATTATTTTATACATGTTTAACATTTTTTCTGAATTAAACGAACATTTTTGTACATTGTATAATAATTTTATGAAAAATTCCATGTACATGTTTTTGAAACACGTGAACTTTTTTTAAATGTCACAAACATTTTTCGTATACGTCACGAACATTTTTTTAATACACGTTTAACATTTTTCAAATACAAGATCAACATGTTTATTCAAGTACATGTTTTGAAGTCTCTTATTTTCATACACATTGTAGATTATTGGTATACAATTAAAACATTTTTATACAGGTTTAACATTTTTCATATACATGATTAACATTTTTCCATCTTTATTTTGTAATGTTTATTTTTTTCGTACACATCGTACATTTTTCTTATACCCAAAATAATTTTTGATACACGTTTCATATTTATTTTGAATTACGCGATCATTTTTCTACATTGTATTAATATTTTTGTAAAATTCCATGTACATTTTTTGAAACACGCATACATTTTTTAAAATGTCACAAACATGATTTTTGAAAAGTATCAACATTTTTTTAATTTATGTTACCAAAAAATTTACACTGCATTAACAATTTTCAAATTCTCAATTTTGAATTTTTTTAAGTAAATTAGTTTTAGGAATATCTGTATTTAAAATATATTCGAAAATATAAATATCAGTAAAAAACCTAAATAATGAAGAAACATGAAAAAAGGAACTTACCTGAAATTTGGGCCGGCCCATTACTTGCGACTGGGAGGGCGCTCCTTTAGTGAGACCTTCTCCGGTCTCGCAGCATCTCTAGCAGATCCGCTAAAAGCACAAACCGTAAAACCAGTTTGCGGTACCCCGAAACTGGTTTTACGGGTTGCAACATCTTCAGCCGGAACAAATCCTCTAAACGGTACTACATAATTCAAAAAATTATTTTGTGCGAGAATTTGTTCGAGATCAGGCGGTTGTTCATCACAAACACTGTGCACACAAACGGGGACGAGTTCATCAAACATACCGAAAGGATTACATACTAAAGAAACCAAACGCTAACCCTAGCTCACTTGTCGTAGCCGATGTAATACTTCACGGCCAACTTCGGCGCCACTGCGAGCTGGTCCTCATTCTTGGCGGCTTAGAGGCGGCCCAAAGCCCCTTCTTCGCCATTGGCTACCGCGCGCTTGGCGGAAATGAGCTCTTCGTCGGCGGCGCGGCACCTCTTGATGTGGGGCAAGATGTGCTCGTCGAGCACATCGAAGCCACTCCAAGCGTCTCGTCCGCCGCTCCAGGAGAGCCGGATGCGGTCCGGCCCCTGCCTCGACCTCCACGGCTGGAGAGCGTTACCACGGCGGCGCCCCTTGTCCTCGTCGTCGCTGGAGCTGGAGAGCGACACGACGGCGCGGCTGGACCTCCCGGCCTCTGTGTCGTGGTGGGCGCGCTTGCTCGGCGATGCGTGGACATGGCCGCCACGACTTCCACCCGCGCCGGCGTGGCCGCCACGGCTGTCCGCCGGCCATGGATCTCTCGTCGACGGAGAAAAAGAAGAGGAGATGCGCGACGCTCGCCGGAGTAGGCAAAGGCTAGCGGCGGAGAAGACGAATCGCGGCGTAGGGGATCCGGCGGCTAACCTTAAATGCCCCCGTTACCCTTGATATAGCGGCGGAAGGGGCGAATATTCGGGTCCCTCATATTTTTTTGACGGGCCGGGCCGATATGGGGTGCCTGTTCATCTCGTAAAAAGGGCAAAACTCACATATCGGCCGGAATTTTTCGGGACGGCGTGTTTTTAGCGGATCTACTAGAGATGCTCTAAGCGAGGCATAGGCGCTCCCCTATTTGACGCTCCTTGCATCAAATTGTCAAGGTAACTCAAGCAGCGCTTGGTCCTGGGCCTGCCCACTTCAGCGTTCCCTTCAGCTCTCCTCTGAGCGAACCATTTTCTTTCCTTCGTACTACTTGTTCGTTGTTCATTGGTTGTCCACTTGGTTTTCTCTTAATTGGATTGTCTTGTAGCAGCACAACAAAATAAACATGGCAATGCGAGGACCCCTCTACTCTGCCTAATGATCTTCCTTAAGTTGTCTCTCAAACTGATAATCAAACAAAGGTACTCCCGTCCCCATACGAGTATGACACTGAATCCATCATACTATTTGTGAAGTGAAATTCATCATTGTCCACACTTAGAGCATCTACAGTCGGCCGCCTCAAACAACACTCAAACGCCCGGGCGGACGGGCCGGTTAGTGACCGATAAAAAAAAGCGACCCAGACGAACGCCTCAAACCGGCCTCAAACGCCCGGGCTAACCGGCACCCCTCATATCCAGACCAAATCTGGGGCGGATATGGGGTGGCCCAGGTACGACGGGGCGCGTCCGCCACGTCGGAGCTGACCCACGCTGGCCCACCCGACCCCACATATATTTGTCCCCATCCGCTCCCCGGACCAAACCCTAGCCACCCCACTCCACTCCCCTCCAGTCCACTCTGCCCCCAAGCTCCCGTCCGGCGATCTTCGGCCTTCTCCGGCATGGGGGGCAGCGGATCTGACTCCGACCAGTCCGGATCCGTCGACTGGGGTGTCATCCCGTGTGGGATGGAGGAGGCTATGGCCGTCCGCATTACCCTCCGCCGCTCCCGGGAGGACTGCGCCCGACCGACGAGGGGATCTGTCCGGCGCGAATCCGTTGCGTCGGCGCAAATCCATTGCGTCCACGCAACGGGCGCTCGGATCCGCCAGGGCTGGATCATCGCGGTCCGGTAGCCTCCCCATCTCCGGTCCGCCGGAGTATGAGTGCTACTGGGACCGGTGTGCCCGCCGTGGGAAGGAGAGGATAAGGGTGGCCGAGGCCCGCTTCGCTGACGATATGGCGGCGACAGAGGCGACGGATGCGGCGGTGCGCGCTGCCGCAGAGGAGGAAGCCATCCGTGCCCGCATCGTAAAGAAGCGGCAACGGAGGAATACGCTCGCCCTCGCCCAAGAACAAAATCGGGCGGTCCGTACCATGGCCGGACTGCCCCCCCAAGGAGGAGAGGGAGGACAGCGACGGGTCGGACAGCTCCGGCGACGAGCAAATCCGGCTGGATCCATTTTGCGTTTTTGAGCGCTACTTCCGCGAGAAGGACGACAAGGGCGCCGGAAAGGGCATGGGCAGTCGTGGATGATCTTCTCCATAGCTAGTATGTAGGTAGAACATGCCAAATTTTGGTAGTCCAATGGCATGTCCTGATGTAGTAGCCGGACGATTAGTGTTGCATCGTTTACGTGGGGTGGCTTTGGCATCGCCGTTTAGCCCACGTCAATATGAGATCTTCGCAAAGCCTCCTTAAAGGGGATCACATCATTGGACTAACAAATGTTAGTTTTGCCAAAGATCGTGTTTGCAGTGCTTGTATCGAAGGAAAGCTACATGAGAAGGCTCACCGACCCAAGACCATTATATCTTCCAAGAGGCCCTTGGAGCTCCTTCACATGGATCTCTTTGGACCTCCATCATTTGATAGTCTCGGAGGAAGGAAGTATTGCTTGGTGATAGTGGTTGACTATTCAAGATACACTTGGGTATATTTCTTCAAGAGGAAGAGTGAGACCCAACAAACCGTGATCGACTCTGCAAACGAAGCTCAACGTCAACATGATGCAAAGATATTGATCATAAGAAGTGACAACGGCACCGAGTTCAAGAACTACACCTTGGATGAGTTTCTTGGAGATGAGGGGATCAAGCATCAATATTCCGCACCTTATACCCCTCAACAAAATGGTGTAGCGGAGAGGAAGAACCGGACGTTGATGGATGCGGCAAGGACCATGATGGCGGAATTCAAGTCTCCGTACAACTTTTGGGCCGAAGCCATCAACACCGCATGTCATGCATCCAATCGGCTCTATCTCCGCAAAGGCTTGAACAAGACTCCATATGAGATACTTACCGGCAACAAGCCCAACCTCAAGTACTTCCGGGTGTTTGGTTGTAAGTGTTTCATTCGCAAGAAAGGTGCTTGTTTGTCTAAATTTGAAACTAGAGCTGAAGAGGGCATATTTGTTGGTTATGCTACAAACTCTCATGCTTACCGAGTTCTCAACAAGTCCAATGGACTCATTGAGGAATCGTGTAACATAATGGCTCCGAAGTGGAGCAAAGTGGTCTTTGTTATGTAGGTGATGAAATTCCTCCTCAAGCCATAAGAAGAATGGGTGTGGGCCAAATCCTACCAATTGAGGAACCCCTTGTGGTGGAAGGAGAAGGACAATGTTCTACTCAAGTGGAACCATCACCGACACTAGACCCACACGCTTCCGAAGAACAAAGTGAAGGCCCTCAATCAAGTGAACAAGATCAAGAGCAAGATCAACTCGATGATGGTGATGATGTAGGGTAACGCAGTAGAAAACAAAAAATTTCCGACCTACGCACCAGCCCAGGACCACTATGGAGACTGCATACAAGGTTTGATCTTTTTCGTTACCGACTCGTAGCGCAGCGGAAGTAGAGTCGATGACGATCGGCGGTGCAGATCCCCGCAGCTAGGATTAACAACCTCCCAACCGCGAGGATGTATACCCTCATCCGCCCCTCGGACAGCCCTCCGGGAGGCGGTCAAACAGTCCCCCGGACGGTGTCGCGGACAGCCCTTCGGGAGGACCTTCGAAACTCGGACAGTCACTCGGACAGCCCTTCGGGAGGCACTCACAAACTAAGACCGAAACTACGATCTCTCTACAGAGTTGCACACATACGGTGTCATCTATCCGGCAGGGCTTCGCCGTCCAGAACTAGTTCCCACCGGAACCCAGACAGCCTTTCGGCACTACGAAACTATTTCGTGGGAGGGAGAGAGAATGCCAGATCATGCATGGCTTGTGTGAGAGAGTTGGAGTGGAGTTGGAGAGCACCTCTCCTCCTCCTTATATAGTGGTGGAAGGGGTGGAGGGGGCTGAAAATTCAGCCCACTAAACATGGGGAAAACATGTTCCCACAAAACAAGGAGAACATGTTCCCACCAAACAAGGGAAAAACATGTTCCCTTGTCCATGGTGCTCCAACATGGGGCCCCACCACCTCCCAACACTTCCCACCAATTGTGGAGGCTGCCCCCCACCATGGGGGGGCCCCCCCCAACACCTTTTGTCCAGCCACAAGGGGCTGCCCCCCCAAGGGGAGGCGCCCCAAAACAGCCCCCACGCTTCGTGGGATCTTGTCCCCTCACGCTGGGACAAGATGTTTTCCGTGACTATTACTTCTGAAAAATTCCGGAAGGTCCCAGAACATTTCCAGCACCCTCTAAAATTATCTGGACGTGCTCCGGAACATTTCCGGTATGGTGGTTTAATTTAAAACCATCTTCGTTTACCCGCTAAACAATTCCGGCATCTCCGAAAACTTTTTTCGGTTTTTTCTCCAGAAAAATTCTAGAAATTACCAGACCAATCTGGCAACCTCCAAAACATTCCCGGTGCTTGCCGAAACCTTTTTGGATCAATGGTTTTATCCGAAACAACTTTTCGGTTTTACCGAAACTTTTTCGGTATTCTCTCCGGAACTTTTCCGTTGTCTCCGAAACTATTCCAGTGACTTTCTCTCGGACTCCTTGTCTAGTATTCAGCAGATAGATGACCCTTAAGCGTGTGACCCTATAGGTTCGGTGAAGTATAGACATGACCGGAACACTTTCCGATCAATGATCAGCATCGGAGCCGTGGACACCCATATTGACCCCTATACCCACACGAATAAATATTCGAGTGAACCTCCAGTTGCCGTGTGCTATTCCTGTTGCTTCGCGATATGTTACAATACCCGAGGTGAGATTTATCGGCATCCCTGTGGATCAACAACCTTGTCCACTATGCCAGTTACCTCGTTACCGGTATTGTTCTCTTTTCTCGTTTCCGTGTTCCGGCATCCCGGTGATCAAATCACAAAGTGTCTGGCCAGACGATGATGGATACCGTAACACCGAGAGGGCCCGAGAATATCTCTCCACCGTCGGAGGAGCAAATCCCAATCTTGAGCTATCAAGTTACTTGACACACTTTTCCATGAACCCGTAAGCCGCCGTAATAGCCACCCATTTACGGATGACGTTTAACAAACCCCAAAGTTCATGAAGCAAGCATGAAGAAACTCGATACTCTCATGGTCTAAGGAATCATGCAAACGTTAACCATCTCTGTGTTATAAACCATTAACTAGTGACGAATGTATCTCATAGCATAACATCAATTCGGGTCGATTCAACACAAATGTTCTTCCAACATTGTGCCCTCAAAATTGCCGGCATAGCCATGCCCATGATCAGGAAAACAGGATCATCATGCAATACTTGAGCCAGTCTTAGAGGCTTGACTAGGAATATATTTTACCGTTTATTATCCCACACGTGCACATGAGTTTCCCTCCAAGCCTCGTTTTATTTGTAGACTCGAGAATCATTGCAGTTATAGCATGGAACATAAACATAATTATGAACAGGGAGATAATCAATAACATTTATTATTGCCTCTAGGGCATATCTCCTACAGACTCCCACTTGCACTAGAGTCAATAATCTAGTCAATGCTAATGCACTTTACACCTATGGCATACTGGTGTAAAATATGCTTTGCTTGTGGTATAGCCTGATGTCCAACGGATCTGACAACTTCAGCTCCGTGTGTAACTTTGCATATCCTCGCGTTTTCACGCTTTCAGAAAATTCATATTTTGTGTGGACTTGGCTTTGCATATGTGTGAATCATGGTCGAAACCTGATTTCTCAGACTGAGCTATGGAGCAACTATCTACAATAGTGTCCCATAGACCAAAGCCATCTTGGAACCATACTAAGTTCATGAATGAACTATATGATTCAACAACTTTTTTGTCGCTTCTTAAGCGTCAACATACTTAGCCTTTGTTATAGAATTCGCCACAGTATCTTGTTTGGAACAATTTCCAACTACCGTGCCACCATATTGTGTATTACACAAAACCCTTAACCTAAATCGAAAATCGCATGGAGCATTAATGAAGACTGTATCGATGTAATTACTTACAACGAGCACTTCATAATCTCTGCTTGCGAGAAAACATGTCATCAGCACTACTCTAGTACTCAATGACATCTTTCACTGTTGTCCCATGATCAGTACTTTGATCACTATGGTATCTATACTCGCAACAACTTTGGAGTATTGGACATATCTGGTTGTTTTTACATACCATGGAATACATGATTAATCCAAACACAAGAGTGTGTGGAATCACCATCATGTATTTTGCTCATCAGTGTTTTGGGACACCAAGTCTTGCATAAAACTCTTTCCATGTGACTTCGGCAAGAATCACTCCTTGACGGTTTTTCAATGCTAAAAGGTTTTAGCATCTTGTCAATATGTATTCATTGCTTAGCCCCATTAGGTAAATCTATCTCCATAGATCATCATGCCTAATATTGAGGCTATTTAGCCTAAGCACTTCATCGAAAAACTATTTCCAAATGAAGTCCTAATTCGTGTCAAGAAATTTATTTCCAATTAACAATGTGTCAAGTACACACGGTTTTTAGAAATATTATTATGCTCCCACTTACTTTCTTGAATCACAAGCATCTTCGATACCCATTTGATGAAGTCAAAACCCCTTTGACCATTCCATCAAAAAAACGAAGATTCCAACTCCACTTTGCTCTCTTCTGTCCATCGCTGGAACTCTGAAGTTTGCATACTTACTAGCATCCTCTGAATCGACAAATTACTTTGGACTGTATCACATACAAGTCCTAGGTTTCATTCCCATCAGATGGAAATCCTTTTGTCATCCATGTTTCATATCTCATGATTGAAATATGTATTAATTGCTAGTTCAACCCGAACCGACTTCAAGCATCGCTACGGTGAGACAATCTCATCGTAGTCAACTCTTTGAACTTGTTTTTGCAACAAGTCGAGCTTTATGGATAAAACATTTTTATCCGTATCAGTTTTTAGTTCCATAAATATTCATTAGACTCTAAGCCTTCCGAAAGGTGTATCAAGATTTTAATCTTGAAACATTGATATGGAAACTATCTCAGATTGTATTGGCATTTAGCCAATTCTGGAGTCAGGGCCCATCATCGCTTCCTTGTGTATCGTAGGTATACTGTTGTCTAACAACAATATCTCGTTTGCGCACCTGATAGGTTTGCACGAGCTTTGCCTACGTGGTTCAGCTGCAAGTTCGACCGAAGTCCATACATTTTATTGTAGAGACTTCCGTATCAGTCGCAGTAGGAAACTCCGGAATTACTTCCAAGGTCTCTTTCCTTTGATCTAATGACGAAGATACTGTTTATCTTGTCGAGTTGCACTGTTCTCCCACTCACCTTTTTGAAAGAACCACTTTCTTCAAAAAGCATACCGTTCTTTGTGGCAAACCTATTTGCCTCGGTATAGTGGTGGGGAAATACCCAATGACTTGGGATAACCTACAAAGTAGCACTTGTCTGATTTGGAATAGGTTTGTAACCTTTTACACAAGCCCCATATTCCAAATGTTAAGAAAAGATATAACATGGATGGGCGTACCATACCATGGCGTTATTTCAACAGACCTGATGAAGCTCTTTTCAGTGTAAAAGCCGCAGTCTCTAAAGCATCACTTTAAAAAAGATAATGGCAAATCTATTTATGTCATCTTTGATCTTACCATGTCATAAATGGTTCGATTACATCTTCACAGACTTTCCACTTGCAGTGGTGTTCCAGGAGGTGCAAGTTATGAAACCCCTTTCACAACTCATCAGACATTCGCTAAACTTGTAACTCAAATATTCCTTTCTGCAATCGAATTGTAGAAACATAATTTTCTTGTTACAATAACTTCTACTTCATTTTTGAAAACCTTCTGAATGAATTCAAAAGATCCAGACTTACGTCTCAACAAGTAAATATCCATATATCTACTTGAGTCATTTCTGAAGATAGATAAATCCACTACTTGCAACAACATTTATTGGACTACACACATCATAATGTATGATTACCAATATGTTCTTTGCTCGTTCCTTATGGCCTGTGAACGGTATTTCAGTCACTTCACCTTTCAGAGGAAAGTTGCAAGTGTCAGATGATTCAAAATCAAATGACTTCAAAATCCATCATAATGGAATTTTCCATGCGGGTTTCTCCAATGTGACCAAATGCAGTGCCACACTTGTGTGGTATTCTTTTAGTCTTGCGACATTTAGCGTCAGTGTTATGGATGTATCATATTACCATCAATATTCATAGCATACATCCCATCCTGTATGGAAGCATGGCCCTTCATGTTATTCATAACACCGAACATCAAAAAGTTCTCTTATGAATAACCTTCTTGCAAAATACCTTATGCAAAGGGCTAGAGTGTATGAAACTCTAAATGAATTATGAAAGTAAATACAGAGGTAATGTATTAATATCAGTATTCATAACATACATCTCATTCATAATGAAAGTATGGCCCCTATGTTATTCATAACATCGAACATCAAAAAGTTCTCTTATGAATAACCTTCTTGCAAGATACTTTATGCAATGGGCTAGAGTGTAAAACTCTAAAATGAATTATGCAAGTAAATACATAGGGAATACACTAATGGAAGGTATAGTAACATTTACTATGTTCCCTGTGTGTATCTAAACCACATTCCTGGCTAGTCTTTTAGGCCATAGTAGTTCTTACACCGAGTTGCAACAGAATGCAATCGAGCGGGTATCTTTGTGATTAACTCACAATACCCAAGAATTAGTGATTAACATGTTTAACCATAATTCCCAAGAACTATATCTTTGACCAGCCTTCTATACAACAAAAACTTGTATGACATTCATACATGAGTTGGATATCCCAATCTTCTTTCCTTTTGCCTTTATACTTCTAACAGTTTCACTTTCAGTATTTCTCCTACTCTCAGAAGAAGCACCCAACTTAAGAGTGGCGTTAGCCCCGGACTTCCTAGGCGTGAAAGTTTCACTAACACCCTTCGGACACTTCCTTTCTCTTTAAGTTGTCGTTTTATTCACCATCATCATATGACAGGCGTTCTTATGGATCCCCTCTTATCAGTCAAATGCCTAGTAAACACTTTTACTAATAGTTTGCAAACAAACATGGCTTTAGATATCTCATATCTTTCAGCCTTTGTTTGTATTTGAAAATTAATTTTCAGTTCCATGAATATCACATAACTATCCCAAAACTTTCGAAGTTCGGGTCTCATGGAAGCAAACATATTTCACTTGACCGTAACGGAATTTTAGCTTTTTGGATCGAAGGACGAGAGTCATATCATCCATAGCATTAGCGGGAGAATACCGAAAGTATGCGATAGGACAAAGTCCTTCTCAGCACTCTTGAGGACAATCCTCATATTACGTTACCAACCGTAAAGTTTTAACCAGATATTTAACAGCTATTCAATTTTAATAGGGAAGGTGAAAACGCGAGCCATTATTCTACAACTGTTATACAAACCACACTTAGACAAAGTTCATAATTAATTGCACTGAGAATTAAACAAGTTAATTCTATAGTGTGCTCCCACTCAAATAAATCTCTCTCATAATTGATTATGAATGATTCAAGACACGAATTTTAATTCAACGCCATTGATGGTTAGCATCACTGATGACGAGAACTTCAATTGTTAGGCAAACTTGCCAATCACATCTCTATGTGACTCTTGTTCATCTTTCGATGCGTGTGTTCCGAGCTCATGACTTTCATGCCTGAATGTCAAGACAACCAAGTGATCTTGCTACGAGGTCTTAACTCACCCGCCTCACACATCCCTAATCGTTCGTACCCATGTCAGCATGGCGCACCCCGAAAAGTTAGGTGCCGTGACGGTGCTACACTTGGGAGAACACTAACTACTTGATATTTTAAGTGAGAGATCACCCTAATAAAAGCGACTACCGTGCAATCAAGAAGGGTGCAACATAAGGGATAAACATCTCAGGCAATTCATAATAGCATGATATGGTATAGCCCTTTCTGACGGAGAAGTCTTTCATTTCTTCGTCTTCGGCATTCGCGTCGGTGTTCACCTTCGCGAAGATTGCCACCACCTAGTCGATGCACCAGATAATATTGCTATCTCTATAGCTAATAAAATAAGTGCATTACATAAGGTTGACACGCAGGTCATTAAAGTGCAATCATATGGCTCCAGCCATCATGCCGAATCATGACACGCAGGTCATGTAAATCAATTTACATCATATAGCCATCTCATACATAATCAAATTATTATGAACACTGCTATACCACATCACATGCACATGCAAACCATCCTGCAAAACCAAGTTAGACGCCTCTAATCGGTTCATGCGAAATTTTATTTTACGTGGCTTCTAAGGTTTCGAAACAAATCGAAGCTACCAACGTCCATCATCAAGCATGATAATCCAGGTGGCTAGATTAACATTGCGGGGTGTATGAAACACGAGATAATAAAATCTCGAGCCCCATACTGAACTTCGTCATACGCGTGACCCCCGTGCAGATCACATCTGCATTGCCCTTTCATCTGCGAATTTCATCTTTCTTTTGACTATGGCGGAACCCAAAGAATTGATAGCACTTCCTTGATCAATCAGGATCGCGGATTGCCAGAACTTTGTGAAATTCCACCATGCTGTCTCGAGATTGAGCAAACGCAAATTTCAGGGAAGCAACAAGAACATCGGGTAACAGACTTCTTCTGCTACCCGCATAAATAATTTTCAGCAATAGATCTCATCTACTCAAAAATTATATTATGCAACACCCATACATCTCTATGTATTCTAGATCGCAACCTGCATCTACGCTTAGCACGGCTCTTGATGCCACTGTAGGGTAACGCAGTAGAAAACAAAAAATTTCCGACCTACGCACCAGCCCAGGACCACTATGGAGACTGCATACAAGGTTTGATCTTTTTCGTTACCGACTCGTAGCGCAGCGGAAGTAGAGTCGATGACGATCGGCGGTGCAGATCCCCGCAGCTAGGATTAACAACCTCCCAACTGCGAGGATGTATACCCTCATCCACCCCTCGGACAGCCCTCCGGGAGGCGGTCGAACAGTCCCCCGGACGGTGTCGCGGACAGCCCATCGGGAGGACCTTCGAAACTCGGACAGTCACTCGGACAGCCCTTCGGGAGGCACTCACAAACTAAGACCGAAACTACGATCTCTCTACAGAGTTGCACACATACGGTGTCATCTATCCGGCAGGGCTTTGCCGTCCAGAACTAGTTCCCACCGGAACCCAGACAGCCTTTCGGCACTACGAAACTATTTCGTGGGAGGGAGAGAGAATGCCAGATCATGCATGGCTTGTGTGAGAGAGTTCGAGTGGAGTTGGAGAGCACCTCTCCTCCTCCTTATATAGTGGTGGAAGGGGTGGAGGGGGCTGAAAATTCAGCCCACTAAACATGGGGAAAACATGTTCCCACAAAACAAGGAGAACATGTTCCCACCAAACAAGGGAAAAACATGTTCCCTTGTCCATGGTGCTCCAACATGGGGCCCCACCACCTCCCAACACTTCCCACCAATTGTGGAGGCTGCTCCCCACCATGGGGGGCCCCCCCAACACCTTTTGTCCAGCCACAAGGGGCTGCCCCCCCAAGGGGAGACGCCCCAAAACAGCCCCCACGCTTCGTGGGATCTTGTCCCCTCACGCTGGTGTTGGGGAACGTTGCATGGGAAACAAAAATTTTCCTACGCACACATAAGATCTATCCATGGTGATGAGCATCTACGAGAGGGAGAGTGAATCTACATACCCTTGTAGATCGCTAAGCGGAAGCGTTAATAAACGCGGTTGATGTAGTCGAACGTCTTCGCGATCCAAATCGCCGAGCGTCCCGCGATCCAATCACGATCCTTCCGATCTAGTGCCGAACGGACGGCACCTCCGCGTTCAACACACGTACGGCTTGATGACGCCTTCACCTCCTCGATCCAGCGAGCGATGGTGAAGTAGTGGTTGAGTTCCAGCAGCACGACGGCGTGGTGATGGTGGTGAGGAACAATCTCTGCAGGGCTTCGCCAAGCGCTACGGAGATTATGACGGAGGAACTAGAGGGCTAGGGTTGCCGGCACACGGCTTGGGAAATCCTGATGTGTCCCGTGTGCTAGCCCTGCCCCTCTATTTATATGTTGAGCCTTGGGGTCTAAACTTGGAGTAAAAGCCTCCTCCGGGTCGGTTTTGCCCGCACAAGGTCGGTTTGGCCCGCAGGGAAAGAGTCCAACTCGGATCCCTGCCGAACCGTGCACAGCCGCGCACAAGCGGTAGTACCGCTTCACACAAGCGGTAGTACCGCTTGGGCGGTAGTACCGCTTCACACAAGCGGTAGTACCGCTCCGGCGGTAGTACCGCTTCACCAAGCGGTAGTACCGCTTACGCGGCAGCAAAACTACTTTTGCACTTTCCAATACCTTGTGGGCTTTATCCCTTTGGCTCATATAAAGTGTTGCTGCACCCGAACACTTCGGTAAACATCCGGAACCCCTTCCGGTGAACTTCGGAACTCTTCCGGAGATCAAAACACTATTATCACATATATCAATCTTTACCTCCGGACTATTCCGGAGATCCTCGTCATGTCCGGGATCTTATCCGGGACTCCGAACAACTTTCGGTCACCAACATAATAACTCAATTATACTAATCGTCACCAAACGTTAAGTGTGTAGACCCTGCGGGTTCGAGAACTATGTAGACATGACCGAGACACCTCTACGGCCAATAACCAATAGCGGGACCTGGATGCCCATATTGGCTCCTACATATTCTACGAAGATCTTTATCGGTCGAACCTCTATGTCAAGGATTCAGTTAATCCCGTATGCTGTTCCCTTTGTTCTTCGGTATGTTACTTGCCCGAGATTCGATCGTCGGTATCACTATACCTAGTTCAATCTCGTTACCGGCAAGTCTCTTTACTCGTTCCGTAATACAAGATCTCGTGGCTAACACTTTAGTCACATTGCTTGCAAGGCTCATTGTGATGTTGTATTACCGAGTGGGCCCTGAGATACCTCTCCGTCATACGGAGTAACAAATCCCAGTCTTGATCCATGCCAACCCAACAGACACCCTCGGAGATACCTGTAGAGCACCTTTATAGTCACCCAGTTACGTTGCGACGTTTGATACACACAAGGTATTCCTCCGGTGTTAGTGAGTTGCATGATCTCATGGTCAAAGGAACAGATACTTGACATGCAGAAAACAATAGCAATAAACTGACACGATCAAATGCTACGTTTACAGTTTGGGTCTTGTCCATCACATCATTCTCCTAATGATGTGATCCCGTTATCAAATGACATCTCATGTCCATGGCTAGGAAACCTTAACCATCTTTGATCAACAAGCTAGTCAACTAGAGGCTTACTAGGGACACAGTGTTGTCTATGTACCCACACATGTATTTGAGTTTCCAATCAATACAATTATAGCATGGATAATAAACGATTATCATGAACAAGGAAATATAATAATAACCAATTTATTATTGCCTCTAGGGCATATTTCCAACAGTCTCCCACTTGCACTAGAGTCAATAATCTAGTTCACATCACTATGTGATTTACATTGTAATGAATCGAACACCCATGCAGTTCTGGTGTTGTTCATGTTTAGCCCTTGGAAGAGGTTTAGTCATCGGATCTGCAACATTTAGATCCGTGTGTACTTTGCAAATATTTATGTCGTCCTCCTTGATGTAATCGCGGATGGAATTGAAACGTCGCTTTATGTGTCTGGTCCTCTTGTGAAATCTTGGTTCCTTGGCTAGAGCAATGGCACCAGTATTATCACAAAACAGAGTCATTGGGTTAAGCACACTAGGCACTACTCCAAGATCTGTCATGAACTCCTTCATCCAGACACCTTCCTTCGCCGCCTCCGAGGCAGCGATGTACTCCGCTTCACATGTAGAATCTGCTACCACGCTTTGCTTGGAACTGCACCAGCTAACCGCACCCCCATTAAGAATAAATACGTATCCGGTTTGCGACTTAGAGTCATCCGGATCAGTGTCAAAGCTTGCATCGACGTAACCCTTTACGACGAGCTCTTGATCACCTCCATAAACGAGAAACATGTCCTTAGTCCTTTTCAGGTACTTCAGGATATTCTTGACCGCCGTCCAGTGTTCCATTCCTGGATCACCTTGAAACCTTCCGACCATACTTATGGCAAGGCTGACATCGGGTCTTGTGCACAGCATTGCATACATGATAGAGCCTATGGCTGAAGCATAGGGGATGACACTCATCTTTTCTCTATCTTCTGCAGTCACTGGGCATTGAGTCTTACTCAACTTCACACCTTGCAAAACAGGCAAGAACCCCTTCTTGGACTGATCCATTTTGAACTTCTTCAAAATCTTATCAAGGTATGTGCTTTGTGAAAGTCCTATTAAGCGTCTCGATCTATCTCTATAGATCTTGATGCCTAATATGAAAGCAGCTTCTCCTAGGTCCTTCATTGAAAAACTCTTGTTCAAATATTCCTTTACGCTTTCCAGCATTTCTATATTGTTTCCAATCAGCAATATGTCATCCACATATAATATTAGAAACGCTATAGAGCTCCCACTCACTTTCTTGTAAATACAAGCTTCTCCGTAAACTTGTATAAACTCGAACGCTTTGATCACCTCATCAAAACGAAGATTCCAACTCCGAGATGCTTGCACCAGTCCATAAATGGATCGCTGGAGTTTGCAAACTTTGTCAGCATTCTCTGGATCGACAAAACCTTCTGGTTGCATCATATACAACTCTTCCTTAAGGTAACCGTTAAGGAACGCTGTTTTGACATCCATCTGCCAAATTTCATAATCGAAAAAGGCAGCTATTGCTAACATGATTCTGACGGACTTAAGCATCGCTACGGGTGAGAAGGTCTCATCGTAGTCAACTCCTTGAACTTGTGAAAAACCCTTTGCCACAAGTCGAGCTTTATAGACGGTGACATTACCGTCCGCGTCCGTCTTCCTCTTAAAGATCCATTTGTTCTGAATGGCCTTACGCCCTTCAGGTAATACTTCCAAAGTCCATACTTTGTTTTCATACATGGATCCCATCTCGGATTTCATGGCCTCTAACCACTTCTTGGAATCCGGGCTCATCATCGCTTCTCCATAGCTCGTAGGTTCATCGTTGTTTAACAACATGACCTCTAAGACAGGGTTGCCGTACCACTCAGGAGCAGTACGCGTCCTTGTCGACCTACGAGGTTCGATAGCAACTTGATCCAAAGCTTCATGATCATCATCATTAACTTCCTCTTCAGCTAATGTAGGCTCCACAGAAACAACTTTCTGCGCTGCGCTACTCTCAGGTTGAAGTAAAGGTTCAACAACCTCATCAAGTTCTATCTTCCTCCCACTCAATTCTTTCGAGAGAAACTCTTTCTCAAGAAATGTTCCGTTTTTAGCGACAAACACTTTGCCCTCGGATCTGAGGTAGAAGGTATACCCAACTGTCTCTTTTGGGTATCCTATGAAGACGCATTTCTCCGCTTTGGGTTCCAGCTTTTCAGGCTGAAGCTTTTTGACATAAGCATCACATCCCCAAACTTTAAGAAACGACAGCTTTGGCTTCTTGTCAAACCAAAGTTCATATGGCGTTGTCTCAACGGATTTCGATGGTGCCCTATTTAAAGTGAATGCAGCTGTCTCTAATGCATAACCCCAAAACGATAGTGGCAAATCGGCAAGAGACATCATAGATCGCACCATATCCAATAAGGTTCGATTACGACGTTCGGACACACCATTACGCTGTGGTGTTCCAGGCGGTGTCAATTGTGAAACAATTCCACACTGTCTTAAGTGACTGCCAAACTCATAACTCAGATATTCTCCTCCTCGATCAGATCGTAGGAATTTAATCTTCTTGTTACGATGATTCTCAACTTCACTCTGAAATTGTTTGAACTTTTCAAATGTTTCAGACTTGTGTTTCATTAAGTAAATATACCCATATCTACTTAAGTCATCAGTGAAGGTGAGAAAGTAACGATAACCACCGCGCGCCTCAATACTCATCGGACCGCACACATCAGTATGTATGATTTCCAATAAGTCAGTTGCCCGTTCCATTGTTCCAGAGAACGGCGTTTTAGTCATCTTGCCCATGAGGCATGGCTCACATGTGTCAAGTGATTCAAAATCAAGTGACTCCAAAAGTCCATCAGTATGGAGCTTCCTCATGCGTTTTACGCCAATATGACCTAAACGGCAGTGCCACAAGAAAGTGGTATTATCATTATCAATTCTACATCTTTTGGCATCAATGTTATGAACATGTGTATCATTACTATCGAGATTCAATAAGAATAAACCCCTCACATCGGGTGCATGACCATAAAAGATATTACTCATATAAATAGAACAACCATTATTCTCTGATTTAAATGAGTAACCGTCTCGCAATAAACAAGATCCAGATATAATGTTCATGCTTAACGCAGGCACCAAATAACACTTATTTAGGTTCATCACTAATCCCGACGGTAATCGAAGAGCGAGCGTGCCGACGGCGATCACATCAACCTTGGAACCATTTCCCACGCGCATCGTCACTTCGTCCTTTGCCAGCCTCCGTCTATTCCGCAGTTCCTGTTTTGAGTTGCAAATATGAGCAACCGCACCGGTATCAAATACCCAGGCACTACAACGAGAGTTGGTAAGGTACACATCAATAACATGTATATCATATATACCTTGTTTGTTGTTGGCCGCCTTCTTGTCAGCCAAATACTTGGGGCAATTCCGCTTCCAGTGTCCAGTTCCCTTGCAATGAAAACACACAGTTTCTGGTTTGGGTCCAGCCTTGGGTTTCTTCACGAGAGGAGCAACTGCTTTGCCACTCTTCTTGGAGTTACCCTTCTTACCCTTGCCATTTTTCTTGAAACTAGTGGTTTTATTGACCATCAACACTTGATGCTCCTTCTGAATTTCAGACTCAGCGGCTTTCAGCATCGCAAACAGCTCGGCGACTGACTTGTTCATCCCGTGCATGTTATAGTTCAACACGAAGCTCTTGTAGCTAGGTGGCAATGATTGAAGAACTCTGTCAGTGATAGCCTCTGGCGGAAGGGGCATCCCTAACTCAGCCAGACGGGTGGAGTACCCAGACATTCTGAGCACGTGATCACTGATAGACCCGTTCTCCTCCATCTTGCAAGCATAGAACTTATCGGAGATCTCATATCTCTCGATCCGGGCATTCTTCTGAAAGATAAACTTCAACTCCCGGAACATCTCATATGCTCCATGACGTTCAAAACGTCTTTGAAGTCCCGGTTCTAAGCCATACAACATTGCACATTGAACTATTGAGTAATCATCAGAACGAGCCTGCCAGGCGTTCACAACGTCTAGAGACTCAACTGGAGCAGGTGGATCACCAAGCGGTGCATCAAGGACATAAGCCTTCTGGGAAGCCGTAAGGATAATCCTTAGATTACGGGCCCAGTCCACAAAGTTACTTCCATCATCTTTCAACTTAGCTTTCTCTAGGAACGCATTAAAATTCAGGGGTGCTACTGCGCGAGCCATGATCTACAACATAAATATAGCAAAGACAACTTAGACTATTGTTCTAGATAATGAGTTTAGTTAATCATATTACTTAAAAACTCCCACTCAAATTGACATCCCTCCGATCATTCGAGTGTAACATGATCCAAATCCACCAACTCAAGTCCGATCATCACGTGAGTTGAGGTGGTTTCAATGGTGAACATCTTCATGTTGATCATATCTACTATATGACTCATGTTCGACCTTTCGGTCTCTTGTGTTCCGAGGCCATGTCTGTACATGCTAGGCTCGTCAAGTTTAACCCGAGTGTTCCGCACGTGCAACATGGCTTGCACCCGTTGTATGCGAACGTAGAGTCTATCACACCCGATCATCACGGCGTGTCTCGAAACGACGAACTTTCGCAACGGTGCACACTTGGGGAGAACACAATTTATCTTGAAATTTAAGTGAGGGATCACCTTATAATGCTACCGTCGTCCTAAGCAAAATAAGATGCATAAAAGGATTAACATCACATGCAAATCATAAGTGACATGATATGGCCATGAACTTGTGCTTTTGATCTCCATCTCCAAAGCACCGGCATGATCTTCATCGTCACCGGCATGACACCATGATCTCCATCATCTTGATCTCCATCAACGTGTCGCCATAAGGTTGTCGCGCCGACTGTTGCTTCCACGACTATTGCTAACGTTTAGCGATAAAGTAAAGCATTACATAGCGCTTAATGATTGACACGCAGGTCATACAATAATTAAAGACAACTCTATGGCTCCTGCCAGTTGCCGTACTCATCGACATGCAAGTCGTGATATTCTATACATCACATGATCATCTCATACATCACATATATCTCATCATGTAATTGGCCATATCACATCACAACATACCCTGCAAAAACAAGTTAGACGTCCTCTAATTGTTGTTGCAAATTTTACGTGGCTGCTACGGGTTTGCAAGAACCGTTCTTACCTACGCAAAACCACAACGTGGTGTAGTGATTGCTTTTTGATCTTCTAAAAGAACCCTCTTCATTGAACCGATTCAACTAAAGTGAGAGAGACAGACACCCGCCAGTCACCTTTATGCAACATGTGCACGCAGCGGTAAAACCAGTCTCGCGTAAGCGTACGCGTAATGTCGGTCCGGGCCGCTTCATCTCACAATACCGCTGAATCAAGTATCAACTAGTAACGGCAAGCAATATGTATACACCCACGCCCACAACTCGTTTGTGTTCTACTCGAGATCTCATCTACGCATAGACCTAGCTCATGATGCCACTGTTGGGGAACGTTGCATGGGAAACAAAAAATTTCCTACGCACACATAAGATCTATCCATGGTGATGAGCATCTACGAGAGGGAGAGTGAATCTACATACCCTTGTAGATCGCTAAGCGGAAGCGTTAATAAACGCGGTTGATGTAGTCGAACGTCTTCGCGATCCAAATCGCCGAGCGTCCCGCGATCCAATCACGATCCTTCCGATCTAGTGCCGAACGGACGGCACCTCCGCGTTCAACACACGTACGGCTTGATGACGCCTTCACCTCCTCGATCCAGCGAGCGATGGTGAAGTAGTGGTTGAGTTCCAGCAGCACGACGGCGTGGTGATGGTGGTGAGGAACAATCTCTGCAGGGCTTCGCCAAGCGCTACGGAGATTATGACGGAGGAACTAGAGGGCTAGGGTTGCCGGCACACGGCTTGGGAAATCCTGATGTGTCCCGTGTGCTAGCCCTGCCCCTCTATTTATATGTTGAGCCTTGGGGTCTAAACTTGGAGTAAAAGCCTCCTTCGGGTCGGTTTTGCCCGCACAAGGTCGGTTTGGCCCGCAGGGAAAGAGTCCAACTCGGATCCCTGCCGAACCGTGCACAGCCGCGCACAAGCGGTAGTACCGCTTCACACAAGCGGTAGTACCGCTTGGGCGGTAGTACCGCTTCACACAAGCGGTAGTACCGCTCCGGCGGTAGTACCGCTTCACCAAGCGGTAGTACCGCTTACGCGGCAGCAAAACTACTTTTGCACTTTCCAATACCTTGTGGGCTTTATCCCTTTGGCTCATATAAAGTGTTGCTGCACCCGAACACTTCGGTAAACATCCGGAACCCCTTCCGGTGAACTTCGGAACTCTTCCGGAGATCAAAACACTATTATCACATATATCAATCTTTACCTCCGGACTATTCCGGAGATCCTCGTCATGTCCGGGATCTTATCCGGGACTCCGAACAACTTTCGGTCACCAACATAATAACTCAATTATACTAATCGTCACCAAACGTTAAGTGTGTAGACCCTGCGGGTTCGAGAACTATGTAGACATGACCGAGACACCTCTACGGCCAATAACCAATAGCGGGACCTGGATGCCCATATTGGCTCCTACATATTCTACGAAGATCTTTATCGGTCGAACCTCTATGTCAAGGATTCAGTTAATCCCGTATGCTGTTCCCTTTGTTCTTCGGTATGTTACTTGCCCGAGATTCGATCGTCGGTATCACTATACCTAGTTCAATCTCGTTACCGGCAAGTCTCTTTACTCGTTCCGTAATACAAGATCTCGTGGCTAACACTTTAGTCACATTGCTTGCAAGGCTCATTGTGATGTTGTATTACCGAGTGGGCCCTGAGATACCTCTCCGTCATACGGAGTAACAAATCCCAGTCTTGATCCATGCCAACCCAACAGACACCCTCGGAGATACCTGTAGAGCACCTTTATAGTCACCCAGTTACGTTGCGACGTTTGATACACACAAGGTATTCCTCCGGTGTTAGTGAGTTGCATGATCTCATGGTCAAAGGAACAGATACTTGACATGCAGAAAACAATAGCAATAAACTGACACGATCAAATGCTACGTTTACAGTTTGGGTCTTGTCCATCACATCATTCTCCTAATGATGTGATCCCGTTATCAAATGACATCTCATGTCCATGGCTAGGAAACCTTAACCATCTTTGATCAACAAGCTAGTCAACTAGAGGCTTACTAGGGACACAGTGTTGTCTATGTACCCACACATGTATTTGAGTTTCCAATCAATACAATTATAGCATGGATAATAAACGATTATCATGAACAAGGAAATATAATAATAACCAATTTATTATTGCCTCTAGGGCATATTTCCAACAGCTGGGACAAGATGTTTTCCGTGACTATTACTTCTGAAAAATTCCGGAAGGTCCCAGAACATTTCCAGCACCCTCTAAAATTATCTGGACGTGCTCCGGAACATTTCCGGTATGGTGGTTTAATTTAAAACCATCTTCGTTTACCCGCTAAACAATTCCTGCAGCTTAGAAAACTTTTTTCGGTTTTTTCTCCAGAAAAATTCTAGAAATTACCAGACCAATCTGGCAACCTCCAAAACATTCCCGGTGCTTGCCGAAACCTTTTTGGATCAATGGTTTTATCCAAAACAACTTTTCGGTTTTACCAAAACTTTTTCGGTATTCTCTCCGGAACTTTTCCGTTGTCTCCGAAACTATTCCAGTGACTTTCTCTCGGACTCCTTGTCTAGTATTCAGCAGATAGATGACCCTTAAGCGTGTGACCCTATAGGTTCGGTGAAGTATAGACATGACCGGAACACTTTCCGATCAATGATCAGCATCGGAGCCGTGGACACCCATATTGACCCCTATACCCACACGAATAAATATTCGAGTGAACCTCCAGTTGCCGTGTGCTATTCCTGTTGCTTCGCGATATGTTACAATACCCGAGGTGAGATTTATCGGCATCCCTGTGGATCAACAACCTTGTCCACTATGCCAGTTACCTCGTTACCGGTATTGTTCTCTTTTCTCGTTTCCGTGTTCCGGCATCCCTGTGATCAAATCACAAAGTGTCTAGCCAGACGATGATGGATACCGTAACACCGAGAGGGCCCGAGAATATCTCTCCACCGTCGGAGGAGCAAATCCCAATCTTGAGCTATCAAGTTACTTGACACACTTTTCCATGAACCCGTAAGCCGCCGTAATAGCCACCCATTTACGGATGACGTTTAACAAACCCCAAAGTTCATGAAGCAAGCATGAAGAAACTCGATACTCTCATGGTCTAAGGAATCATGCAAACGTTAACCATCTCTGTGTTATAAACCATTAACTAGTGACGAATGTATCTCATAGCATAACATCAATTCGGGTCGATTCAACACAAATGTTCTTCCAACATTGTGCCCTCAAAATTGCCGGCATAGCCATGCCCATGCTAAGGAAAACAGGATCATCATGCAATACTTGAGCCAGTCTTAGAGGCTTGACTAGGAATATATTTTACCGTTTATTATCCCACACGTGCACATGAGTTTCCCTCCAAGCCTCGTTTTATTTGTAGACTCGAGAATCATTGCAGTTATAGCATGGAACATAAACATAATTATGAACATGGAGATAATCAATAACATTTATTATTGCCTCTAGGGCATATCTCCTACAAATGATACGCCAAGTGATGCCCAAGATCAAGTTCATGACCGCGAACAAGCTCAAGTTGAAGGACAAGCTCAAGTTGACGCTCAAGATAACCAAGATGAAGAGCCTCAAGAGTCCCTTGAGGAGAAACTAGATCGTCGTGCCGCCAAGGTTGCTTCCAAGCTAGAGAAAGATGGACACATTTTGGAGAATGTCCTAGGAAGCTTGAGAAAGGGGGTAACTACTCGTAAACAATTAACAAACTTTTGTGAGCATCACGCATTTGTTTCTTGTGTTGAACCCCAAAAGGTATTTGAGGCGTTCGAGGACCCGGATTGGCTTGAAGCCATGCATGAAGAACTCAACAATTTCGAGCGCAACAAAGTGTGGTCATTGGTGGAAAGGCCAAAGGAGCATCATAATGTCATAGGGACCAAGTGGATCTTCAAGAACAAGCAAGATGCACATGGGATAGTCAATCGCAACAAGGCAAGATTGGTGGCTCAAGGTTACTCCCAAGTCGAGGGTGTCGACTACGGTGAAACTTTCGCTCCCGTTGCCTGCCTAGAATCTATTCACATGTTGCTTGCATATGCATCGCATCATAATTTCAAGTTGCAACAAATGGATGTGAAGAGTGCATTTCTTAATGGTCCCCTTAATGAGTTGGTATATGTCAAACAACCCCCGGGGTTCGAGGATCCCAAGTTCCCCAATCATGTCTATAAACTCGACTAGGCGCTCTATGGCCTTAAACAAGCCCCACGTGCGTGGTATGAGCACCTTACCGAGTTGTTAGAGAATCGTGGGTTTGAAATTGGGAAAATTGATCCCACTCTTTTTACTAAGAGGGTTAAAGGGGACTTGTTCATATGCCAACTATATGTTGATGATATTATCTTTGGTTCTCCTAACAAAGCTTTCAATGATGAGTTCGCCGCACTAATGACTGAGAAGTTCGAGATGTCTATGATGGGAGAGTTGAAGTTCTTTCTTGGGTTCGAAGTCAAGCAACGTAGAGAAGGAACTTTCATCAACCAAGCCAAATAAACCCAAGACATGCTCAAGAGGTTCAAGTTGGATGATGTCAAAGCGGCCAAGACACCCATGCCCACCAAGTGCCATCTTGATCATGATCCCAATGGTAAAGCGGTGGATCAAAAGGTATATCATTCTATGATTGGATCTTTGCTTTACCTTTGTGCATCTAGATCGGATATCATGTTGAGTGTGGGAATGTGTGCAAGGTTTCAATCCGCACCAAAAGAAAGCCACTTAGTGGTGGTCAAGAGAATCTTTCGATATTTGGCTCATACCCCAAACTTTGGCTTATGGTATCCTAAAGGAGCAAGCTTTGATCTTATTGGTTATTCGGATTCGGATTGGGCGGGAGACCAAGTGGAGAGGAAGTCAACTTCCGGAGGATGCCAATTCCTTGGTCGCTCTTTGGTGAGTTGGTCTTCCAAGAAGCAAAATTGTGTGTCTCTCTCCACCACCGAAGCCGAGTACATTGCCGCCGCAAGTTGCTGTGCCCAATTGCTATGGATGAGGCAAACTTTAAAGGATTATGGTGTCATGTGTGACAAAGTGCCTCTTCTATGTGACAATGAAAGTGCTATCAAGATTACCTACAACCCCGTGCAACATAGCAAGATGAAGCACATTAAGATTCATCATCACTTCATCCGGGATCACATCAAGCATGGAGATGTTGATCTATCTTATGTAGGCACCGGGCAACAACTAGCGAATATTTTCACAAAGCCATTGGATGAAGCAAGGTTCCGCGAGTTAAGGCATGAGCTAAATATCATTGATTCGAGCAATGTGGTTTAAGACCATGCACATCTCACCGCACTCACCATTTTATCTTGTTTTAGATGAAGGCATGGAAATAGGGGGAATGTTGTTCCTTTAATGAACTCACACTCCTCTTATTATGCGTAAATAAAATCAATCTTTCACATCCGCCATTGTTGATGGCACTTGTGCTTCAAAGATGAGTTTTGGTTTTGGGACCAAGGTTAAAATCTTCGCGGTGCCAAGCCATTTGACTCTAACAAAGGTGGCCTCGACCACCGACCCTATCTTTTCTTTAAGAAAGGTTTTGGTTCTCATTGGCTTTTTATTTGCTTTATCTAGACTTTTAGGTCTTAGGTGTTTGTTCACTCCAAGTTTGGTTTTTTCTCTTTTGCATCTTGCAATCTTGGAGTGCATATCACCATATTAAAGTTACTTGTCTCCAACCCAAGCCCATACTCATCCCAAAAACTATCTGAAAATCTTTTGTGCACAAGTCAATTTGATCATAGTAGCAGCTCCAATGGCTGGGCGGTACAACCGCGGGAACAGAGCGGTACAACCGCTAGTTCCCTCGCCTGTAGCGTTCCAGCAGTTTAACCGGTGTGGCTCGGGCGGTTCATCCGCTAAACCACTCAGCTGAAGCGTTGGACCGGTACAACCGTGAGGTTGCAAGCGGTACTACCGCCCATCTTCCCAGGTGAGAGGAAGTACCGCCTGCAACCCCGCTGGTTGTGCAGGGGGCGGTACAACCGCTCATGGCTCAGGGTTTATATAAGGGCGCGGCCGAAGGGGTACGGTTTTCTTTTTCTCCTTCTGTTCCCCGTATCCCTTCTCTGCCCTAGCCACCGGCCGCCGCTTTTGCTGCTCCGGGAGGCCCTCCGGCACCCCGATTCCTCCGTTCCTCCATCGGATCTCCTCCGTGGAGGGTTCCTCCTCCCCGATCTCTTCCCATGGACGCCGGTAATGCCCCGATCCATTTTTATTTAGGTTTCAATCTTTGAATCCTCATCTCTAGGGCATTGCTAGTAGTCCCATGTTTTTGGCTAAACTTTTGGGTGGAAGAGATCACATTGTTGCTATATTCATGCTTGTAAGTAGTTGGAAAAGTTATATTGGATAGTTTGATTCAAACCGTTGGTTGTGCTCTCTCTCCCGCGTTTGAACTGCTGTCGGCCAGCGGTACAACCGCCCACCGGGGTGGTACAACCGGTGCAAGCGGTTCAACCGTGGTCAGGGGCGGTACAACCGGTGGTTCTGAATCTTTTTCTCCACTATTGTCTTTTCTCTCCACTTGCCAAGTATATTCTTCTAGACTTGTGTACATGTTTCTTATCCTTTCTTAGTCCCTCTTTTGCTCCCCCGTGTGTGCAGGTGGTTCAGGTTCTCGCTCTGCTCCTCTCAAGAATGTCAGAAAGCGCACAAGAAGCGGCAAGCAGCCCGCTGAGGATGAGTCTGAAGTGGTTGTTCCCACCAATGCTACTCGACGTCAGAAGTCAGCCGCAGCCAAGAGCGTATGGCCAAGCCCATGCTTAAGTGGTCTCTCAAGGACTGGGGTAGATTTCGCACTGTTAAACCGTATCTCACTCAGAGGAACCCCAGGTGGACTGCTCCAGAGTACTGGACCGAGATGCAGGAAAGGATTGTTGCTGAGATTTATGAGGTGCACAAGAACAAGTTCACCAAGCAGTGGTCCATTGATGTTCAGCACATGCGCGACAACGCCGATTACTTTGGTGAGGTTCTCGCCCTCTGTGAGGAGTTTGATCTTCTAAAGACCATGGAGGTTAACTGTGATTTTGATCCTCATCTGTTGCATCAGTTTTATGCCACAGTTGACTTTGGCCATGATGATGCTCGCACCCTGTCTTTCATACTCCGTGATGTGTTCTTTCAGGTTCCCTGGAGCGCATTCTGCAACGCTCTTGGGTATGGTGATACTGGCCTAGAAGGCAATGGTGGCATTCATCCTCATGACTTGCCTAAGCCCACATGGAAGAAAGCTTTGGCTCCTCTGTATCTGGCCGGTCATGGCATTTTGGGTGATTCGGTGTATCTTATTCCAGTTTATGACATCATGCATAGGATCTTCATGAATGTGCTTCTGCCCAAGGTGGGCAATCAGGATCAAATTCATGGTTACTTGGTTGACTTGATGCTAGCAATGCATACTGAGCAGGGCAAGGGTATTACTGTTGACATTTCCAACTGGCTGTGGCAGGAGATGTTTGTGCAGGTGGCTTATCGCAAGGTTCTGACCTTTGCTCCTTTCATCATGGTATTCTTGAATGCCATGTGGGCGACTTGCAGGCCTTGTGAGCAGCTAACTTCACCTGATAACCTTGTTGTTCATGAAGTGAAGAAGCTCAAGAGGAAGAAGCATAATCTGCCCAGGGTCCCTGCGGACAATCCAGAGGATGTGTATGCTACCTCCAGTGACAGCGACTTTGAGTTGGAGGCAAGGGCTAAGCCCAGCTGGGTCACCAAGTTGAAGGCCAAGGTCAAGAAGACGTTCTGCGTACAGGTAGACATCCAGAAGAAGATGTATGAGGCCCACAATAATGAGAAGCTTGCTCATCGTAGACAGATTGAGATGATGAGGAAGTTGGACATTGCAGTTGATAGTGGGACTGAGAAGGACATCACTCCAGAGGACAGGTGCATCTCCACCCACAGCAGGTGGACGGATGACGATGATTCAGATGCTGGCCCTTTTGCTCCTGCTGCTTATGAGGATATGGAGGTGGATGACTCTACTGATGATGATCCCGAGGATGATGATGATGAGGAGACCGAGGAGTCAGAGGAGGATGATTGAGGTTCAGGGGCATTAGCATCGCTCTTTCCCTTTTTGGTGTCTTGATGCCAAAGGGGGAGAGAGATCATATTAGGTTATCGAGGGATTTGCATGGGTGGGGGTGACGAGCTCATTTTCTTGGTAGTTTTTGCTCGCTTGTGACTCTATCTTTAGTTGAATTATTTGCTTTGGTTTGAGAACTTATTTGGTTTGGAGACTTTGCTTATGCGTGGTGTGGGACATGCTATCCTTGATCTATTTATCCTTATCATGTCATTTATGTTTGTGGAGCCTTGTTACTATGTATCCCCTTATCTGTTGCTCCACTTCATATTGTTGCAAATGCATGCTTAGTGTTGATTCATTTTCGTTTGCAACCTATTGTTGGTCTATAAAATCTAGGGGGAGTGTTGATCCTAGTGTGAGTACATTGCATTCCAAAAGCAAATTCATAATAGTGCTCACATCTAGGGGGAGCCCGTCTATATTTTCTAGACCATCTGTGCAAATCGTTGTATTGTCATCAACCACCAAAACGGGGGAGATTGAAAGGGCATTTCCCGCCTTAAGTGTTTTGGTGTTGATGACAACGCAATTTGCGGACTAACCGTGTGCCTAAGCTACTCTGGTATACTCTATATGGCACAAGACGGTTGGGCACCCCTCCGGATGGAAAAGTGTGAAGACGGCATTTCTGACACGTTTATTTCTTTGGTCGTAGGAAATCCGTATTATTAAGAGGGGGTCCGCATCGGAAGGTACCGTGGAATCAAACACGTACACAAACTCATATTGCACCCACTATATAGCCTTCCGTTTCGAGGAGAGAGGTCCTTATTCAACCTATGCAGAGAAACTGGCTCTGGGCGGTTGTACCGCTGGTGGCACCGGTTGTACCGGCCTGCTGCCAGGCAGTTCAACCGGGCTAGCACCGGCCCCTTCACCACGAGAAGGGTGATTCCTCTCGGGTGGGGCATGCGGTGCCCGGCGGTTGCTGCCTGGTTGTTCCGGTAGTTAACTAACTACCGGTACAACCGGGGTCCAAGGCGGTAGTACCGCCCAGGACTTAGCAACCACCGAATGGCGTGCTCAGGTGGTTGAACCGGCCCTTGTTCCGCTCCATGTACTGCGAGTAGGGTGATTCCACTCGGGTTTTGGTGCGGAACAGGGCGGTGGCAGCCCGGTAGTTCTGGTTAATCTGCTTTTAACCGGTACTACCGGTGTCCCGTGCGGTTGTACCGCCTAGGACTTAGCAGCCATCGATGGGGCAGCCTAGGCGGTTGTACCGGCGCAGGTACCGCCGCAACCACCGCGAGTAGGGTGATTCCACTCGGGTTTTGGGTGCGGTATCGGGCGGTGGCAACGCAGTTGTTCCAGTTTATTTTTGTAAACCGGTACAACCGGGACGCCCAGCGGTTCTACCACTCTGGCTCTGCGAATGCTCATATATGCCTAGGGCGGTTGTACCGCTGCTCCCAACGGTTGTACCGCCCTTGTGTGTTTTTGCACATAACGGTTGGATTTGGGTCAACACTATATAAAGGGGTGGTTCTTCCACCTCCCACTCACCTCTTGCCTCTCTCTCTCCTCCATTGATGCCCTAAGCTTGTTCTTGCCCGATCTCCATCTCTAGCCAACCAAACTTGTTGATTTGCTAGGGATTGAGGGAGGAGACCTAGATCTACACTTCCACCAAAGGAAATTTGATTCCCCAATACTTTCTCTTGTGGATCTTGTTACTCTTGGGTGTTTGGGCATCCTAGACGGAAGAGGTCACCTCGGAGCCACAATCCATTGTGGTGAAGCTTCATGGTGGTGTTGGGAGCCTCCAATTAAGTTGTAGAGAGAGCCCCAACCTTGTTCGTAAAGGTTCCGGTTGCCGCCTTCAAGGGCACCGCTAGTGGAATCGCGGCACCTTGCATTGTGCGAGGGCGTGAGGAGAATAGGGTGAGTCCTTGGGACGCTTGGGGAGCATTGTGCCTCCACACCCCTCCAACGGAGACGTACCTCCCCCAAAGGAGGGAACTTCGGCAACACATCCTCGTCTCCATCGACTCCACTTGCGGTTATTTTGTGCCTTTACTTTGTGCAAGCTTTTATTGTGTGTTTACTCTTGCTTGCACTTGTTACTTGTGTTGCTTGTCATATAGGTTGTCCACCTAGTTGCATATCTAGACAACCTACTTTCTTGTTAAACCTTTAATTTGCAAAAGAGGTTAAAAATTGTTAGTCGCCTATTCACCCCCCTTCTAGTCGACCATACCGATCCTTTCACACCGCCACCACCCTACTCAACATTCGACCGTCCCGCGCCGTTCATTACTTCACCCCGCACTTTCTCCTCTACGGTGTCCACCCCACCTACGACCATCTCCGCACATTTGGATGCTTGTGCTTCCCCAACCTGTCTGCCACCGCCACCCATAAACTTTCGCCACGCCCCGCTCGCTGTGTCTTCATCGGCTACCCACGTGAGCAGAAGGGGTATCGGTGTTTTGAACTCTCCTCACGCAAATTAATCACCTCCCGTCATGTTGTTTTTGACGAGCACAATTTTCCTTATGCTTCTGTTATAGAAAAATCGGCGCCCGCAGAAGCTCCCAGCGCACCTGCCGCGCCTGACGCAATCTCCCTCGATCCCCTAACCTTGTACTGGTCACATCGCAACCACTTTTTGCCGGCAGCCGCGGCAGCCGCTCCCTCGTGCCGCGTGGCCCCTCCACCCACCAGCCTCCGCACCATATTCCCTCCCAGCCTCGTCCGCTAGCGCAACTACCGGACCTAGCGGGGCCCGCCACCCATGCATGCACGCCCACTGGCGTGCGCGCGCCGTAGATTCGCTCCCGGGATCGCCGCCCTCGCCTGCTGCATGCACGCGCACCCGCACGCGTTCTGCCAGATCCGCACCGGGATCAACGCCCGTCACGCCTCCCGGATTTCCTGATTTCGGATCAGCCTCGGGATCGCCAGCTGCTTCCCCACACCAGACACCGCCTACCGCTGCGCCACGTACACCGCTGTCGCCCGCACAACGCCCTCTTTCGCCTCGAGCCGTTCCCATCGTTCCTCGCTAGAACCCACACCCGATGGTGACACGTGGCAAAACAGGGTTTGCCATGCCCTAGAAAGACTTTAATCTATCCGTCACCACCACGACATCACCACTTCCCTCCTCGTACCATGCGGCTCTCAAAGACCCCCATTGGCATTACGCGATGCTAGACGAGTTTAATGCACTAATTCGGAATGACACTTGGTCTTTGGTGCCGTGTCCTGCAGGTGTTAATGTGATGAGGGGCAAGTGGATCTTTCGGCACAAACTCCATCCGGATGGCTCCTTGGCGCGGTACAAGGCACGATGGGTGGTCCGTGGCTTCACGCAGTAGCCGGGTATTGACTACGGGGAGACTTTTAGCCCTATTGTCAAGCCCGCCACGATCCGTGTGGTCCTCAGTCTTGCCACGGCAAGCAATTAGCCCATTCGGCAAATGGACGTCAAGAATGCTCTCCTTCATGGTGATTTCGTCGAGACCGTCTACTGCCAGCAACCCTTCGGTTTTGTTGATTCCACCCATCCCACACACGTGTGGCGTCTCAATAAGTCTTTGTATGGTCTTAAGCAGGCTCCATGGACATGGTTTCTCCGCTTCACGCGCTACCTCCACAAACTTGGTTTTGTCTCCTCCAAGTGTGACACGTCACTTTTTATCCTTCATCGAGGGGCGACCACGGCGTACTTGCTCTTGAACGTCGATGATATTATCTTGACCGCCAGCACCACGTCCCTTCTCACCTCGCTGGTTGCATCTCTCACCCGAGAGTTCTCTATGAGTGACCTTGGAGATATCCACCATTTTCTCGGCATCAATGTGCACCGCAATGCCTCTGGTATGTTTTTGTCTCAAGAGCAATACGCTCTGGAGATTTTAGATCATGCCCACATGTTGAACTGTCACCCCATTTCACGCCCATTGACACTCGCTCTCTCCACAACTGATGGTACACCTTTCTCTGATCCCTCCACATATCGCAGCCTTGCCGGAGCCCTTCAGTACCTTACACTCACTCGGCCGGACATCACCTATGTTGTCCAACAGATTTGTCTCTTCATGCATGCCCCTCTCGACACCCACTTTCAGTTGATCAAGCGTGTTTTGCGCAATCTACATGGCACTACGCACCATGGCCTGCAGCTCTATCACCCCTCTCAGTACGACCTCATCTCTTACAGTGATGCTGATTGGGCTGGGTGTCCCGACACTCGCAATTCCACCTCCGGGTTCTGTGTGTTTTTGGGCTCGAATTTGATATCCTGGTCATCCAAACGACAACATACAGTCTCGCGCTCAAGCGCGGAAGCCGAGTACCGAGCCGTGCCCAACTGTGTTGCCGAGTCTTGTTGGTTGCGGCAACTCCTTACTGAGCTTCGACGGCCCCCGACACGAGCTACTGTTATCTATTGTGATAATGTCAGTGCAATGTATCTCTCTTCTAATCCGGTGCAGCACCAACGGACGAAGCAAGTCAATATTGATCTCCATTTTGTTCGCGATCGTGTGGTTCTCGGTGAAGCCAAGGTGCTTCATGTCCTTACTACTTCGCAGTTCGCGGATATCTTCACGAAGGGGCTCCCCTCGACGGTGTTCTATGATTTTCGGTCCAGCCTGAACGTCTTGCCTAGCGACATTAGGACTCGGGGGGGGGGGGGTGTTGAATTGTATCGTGCCATGTGATGTAACATTGTATGAGCCCACGTTGTGTAACTCTAGGACCTAGTCTTGCGCCATGTATGTACCCACATCCCTGCATGTAGGGATCTCTCTCTCTCTCTCATGTATATGTAACAGCCGCGGCTTATAGAATACACAAGGGATCCTTTCCACTCTTCTTCTCGAGGTGCTGTCCGTGTGCCACCCCGACGACGATGTGGTGAACTCCATCATTATCGCACAGAAGTCCAAGGATGTGCATGCCAATGGACTTCACAGCGGCTGTGGTGGACAGCACACGCGCGACACGGTGCCGGTGGTCATCCCTCCGTACAGGTTCGGTGAGATGGTGGAGGACCTGACCCATAAGAGAGAGGAGTTTGCCAACGTCGAAGTGGCTTTTTGATTGATCGCCGCGGAGAGAACGAATGCACCTGGCTGCTTGATCGCATGCAATCGTACCTGGTCTACTACTGCATTTAAAGTCATGTGTTGTGTGTACCAATAATGTAAATGTGGTGTTTACACGCGCATGTGTATGTGTAAGTGTTGGGAATCATTTTTTTCACAAATAGTATGTGCAGGCGTTGAGCATCATGAATTTTTCTTGTGTGGCATAAATATATAAATTGAGATTTTTCGATTAGCTACACTTATTTTTTCAGTGGATTGGTTGCAAACAAAAGTTGCGCAAGTAATATATGATATCAGAACTCTACTATTGGCAATATGCAACTGAGTAAATCTTGTTGGGGAACGGAGCATGAATTTCAAAAAAATTCCTACGCTCACGCAAGATCTATCCATGGAGATGCATCGCTACGAGAGGGGAGAGTGTGTCTACGTACCCTCGTAGACCGTTAGCGGAAGCGTCTCACAACGCGGTTGATGTAGTCGAACAATCCTTCGAGCTCCACCAATCAAGTACCGAACGTACGGCATCTCCGAGTTCTACACACGTGCAGCTCGGTGACGATCCTCGCCTTCTTGATCCAGCAATGCGTCGAGGAAGTAGATGAGTTCCGTCAGCACGACGGCGTGGCGACGGTGACGGTGAAGTGATTCTGGCAGGGCTTCGCCTAAGCTCTCCGAAAATATGACCGATGTGGAAAACGGAGATCGGGGCACCGCACACGGCTATGGGACAATTGTGTGTTTTGGGGTGCCCCCTTGCCCCCGTATATAAAGGATGAGAGGGAGGAGGCTGGCCCCCTAGGGGTGAGCCAAGTGTGGGGAGTCCTACTAGGACTCCTTAGTCCTAGTAGGATTCCACCTCCCATACGGAGTAGGAAAGGGGGAAGGGAGAGGGAAAGGAAAGAGGGGGCTGCGCCCCCTCCCCTAGTCCAATTCGGTTTGGGCAAGGGGGGGCGCGCGCATCCTCACGTGGCCTGCCTCTCCTTTCCCCGTATGGCCCAATAAGGCCCATTACTTCTCTCGGTGAATTCCCGTAACTCCCCGGTACTCCGAAAAATACCCGAATCACTCGGAACCTTTCCGACGTCCGAATATAGCCTTCCAATATATGAATCTTTACCTCTCGGACATTCCGAGACTCCTCGTCATGTCCGTGATCTCATCCGGGACTCCGAACAACATTCGGTCACCAATCACATAACTCATATAATACTATATCGTCATCGAACCTTAAGTGTGCGGACCCTACGGGTTCGGGAATGATGTAGACATGACCGAGACAACTCTCTAGTCAATAGCCAACAGCGGGACCTGGATGCTCATATTGGTTCCTACATATTCCACGAAGATCTTTATCGGTGAACCTCGTATGACAACATACGTTGTTCCCTTTGTTCGGCGGTATGTTACTTGCCCGAGATTCGATCGTCGGTATCCAATACCTAGTTCAATCTCGTTACCGGCAAGTCTCTTTACTCGTTCCGTAATACATCATCTTGCAACTAACTCTTTAGTCACGGTGCTTGCAAGGCTTCTGTGATGCTGTATCACCGAGAGGGCCCAGAGATACCTCTCCGATAGTCGGAGTGACAAATCCCAATCTTGATCCATGCCAACTCAACAAACACTTTCGGAGATACCTGTAGTGCACCTTTATAATCACCCAGTTACGTTGTGACGTTTGATACACCCAAAGTATTTCTACGGTATCCGGGAGTTGCATGATCTCATGGTCAGAGGAACGTGTATTTGACATAGTGAAAGCAATAACATTAAACTGAACGATCATATGCTATGCTGACGGTTGGGTCAAGTCCATCACATCATTCTCCTAATGATGTGATCCCGTTATCAAATGACAACTCATGTCCATGGTCAGGAAATCTTGACCATCTTTTGATCAACGAGCTAGTCTAGTAGAGGCTTACTAGGGACTCAGTATTTGTTTATCTATTCACACATGTATTAAGTTTCCGGTCAATACAATTCTAGCGTGAATAATAAACCATTATCATGAACAGGGAAATATGATAATAAACACTTTATTAATTGCCTCTAGGGCATATTTCCAACAGTCTCCCACTTGCACTAGAGTCAATAATCTAGTTTACATCTCCATGTAATTAACATCCAATCAGTTCTAGGGCTGATCATGTTTTGCTTGTGAGAGAGGTTTTAGTCAACGGGTCTACAATATTCAGATCCGTGTGTTCTTGGCAAATCTCTATGTCATATGTAGATGCTGCTACCACACTCTGCTTGGAGCTACTCCAAAAACGACTGTCCCACTTTACGTATCCGGTCTGAGACTCATAGTCTTCCGGATCGGTGTTTAAAGCTTGCATCGACGTAACCCTTTACGACGAACTCTTTATCACCTCTATTCCCGAGAAATTCTTCCTTAGTCCTTTTCAGGTACTTCAGGATATTCTTGACCGCTGTCCAGTGATCTACTCCTGGATCACTTTGGTACCTTCCCACCTAGCTAATAGCGAGGCATACATCAGGTCTAGTACACAGCATGGCATACAAAATAGAGCCTATGGCTGAGGCATAGGGGATGACACTCATCTTCTCTTTGTCTTCTGCCGTGGTCGGGCTTTGAGTCTCACTCAATCTCACACCTTGCAATACAGGCAAGAACCCTTTCTTTGACTGATCCATTTTGAATTTCTAAAAAATCTTGTCAAGGTATGTGCTTCGTGAAAGTCCTATGAGGCGTCTCAATCTATCTCTATAGATTTTGATGCCTAACATGTAAAACAACCTTTACCTAGATTTTCAAGTCTTACTCCACTTCACACCAGGCAAGAACTCATTTCTTTGACTTGATCCTATTTTGAACTTCTTCAAAAAAAACTTATCAAGATGTGTGAACTTTTATCAGGCGTTTTGATCTATCTCCATAGATCTCGATGCCCAATCTGTGGATAACTCAAAAACAGGTTTTTATTGAAAACCTCCTTTCAATTCTTTACGTTTTCCAGAAATTCTACATCATTTCCAATCAATAATATGTCATCCACATATACTATTAGAAATGCTATAGAGCTCCCACTCACTTTCTTGTAAATACAAGTTTCTCTATAAACTTGTATAAACCCAAACGCTTTGATCACTTCATCAAAGCGAGTATTCCAGCTCCGAGATGCTTGCACCAGTCCATAGATGGATCGCTGGAGCTTGCATATTTTGTTAGCGCCTTTAGGATCGACAAAACCTTCCGGCTGTATCATATACAATTCTTCCTTAAGGAATCCGTAAAGGAATGCCGTTTTGACGTCCATTTGCCAGATTTCATAATCATAAAACGCGGCAATTGCTAACATAATTCTGACAGACTTTAGCATCGCTACGGGTGAGAAAGTCTCATCGTAGTCAACTCCTTGAACTTGGTGATAACCTTTAGTAACAAGTCGAGCTTTATAGACGGTGATATTACCATCAGCATCCGTCTTCTTCTTAAAGATCCATTTATTTTCAATAGCTCGCCGTTCATCGGGCAAGTCTACCAAAGTCCACACTTTGTTCTCATACATGGATCCAATCTCGGATTTCATGGTCTCAAGCCATTTGTCGGAATCCGGGCTCGCCATCGCTTCTTCATAGTTCGTAGGTTCACCGTTGTCTAACAACATGACCTCCAAGACAGGATTGCCGTACCAATCTGGTGCGGAGCGTGTCCTAGTTGACCTACGAGGTTCTGTAGCAATTTGATCCGAAGCTTCATGATCATCATCTACTTCCTCTCTGGTCTGTGTCGGTGTCACAGAAATTTCTTTCTGTGGCGTACTACTATCCAGAGGAGGTACAATTACCTCATCAAGTTCTACTTTCCTCCCACTCACTTCTTTCAAGAGAAACTCCTTCTCTAGAAAGGATCCATTCTTTAGCAACGAAAACTTTGCCTTCGGATCTGTGGTAGAAGGTGTACCCAACGGTCTCTTTTGGGTATCCTATGAAGACGCACTTATCCGCTTTGGGTTCGAGCTTATCTGGCTGAAGCCTTTTGACATAAGCATCGCATCCCCAAACTTTCAGAAACGACATCTTAGGTTTCTTGCAAACCATAGTTCATACGGTGTCATCTCAACGGATTTAGATGGTGCCCTTGTTTAAAGTGAATGCAGCTGTCTCTAATGCATAACCCCAAAATGATAGTGGTAAATCGGTAAGAGACATCATAGAACGCACCATATCCAATAGAGTACGATTACGACGTTCGGACACACCATTACGCTGTGGTGTTCCATGTGGCGTGAGCTGTGAAATAATTCCACATTGTCTTAAGTGATTGCCAAACTCGTAACTCAAATATTCTCCTCCACGATCAGATCGTAAGAACTTTATTTTCTTGTTACGATGGTTCTCTACTTCACTTTGAAATTCTTTGAACTTTTCAAATGTTTCAGATTTATGCTTCATCAAGTAGACATCTACTCAAATCATCTGTGAACGTGAGAACATAACGATATCCACCGCGCGCGTCAACACTCATCGGACCGCATACATCGGTATGTATTATTTCCAATAAGTTGGTTGCTCGCTCCATTGTTCCGGAGAACGGAGTTTTAGTCATCTTGCCAATAAGGCACGGTTCACATGTCTCAAATGATTCATAATCAAGAGATTCCAAAAACCCATCTGCATGGAGTTTCTTCATGTGTTTAACACTGATATGACCTAAGCGGCAGTGCCTCAAATATGTGGTACTATCATTATCTTTTGGCATTCGTGTTATGAACATATGTATTACTACGATCAAGATTCTATAAACCTTTCATTTTAAGTGCATGATCATCAATGATATTATCCAAATAAATAGAATAACAATTATTCTCTGAAATTGAATAACCGTCTTGCAATAAACACTATCAGATATAATGTTCATGCTTAACGCAAGCACCAAATATCAATTATTTAGGTTCATCACTAATCCTGAAGGTAGAGAGAGCGTGGCGATGGTGATCACATCAATCTTGGAGACACTTCCAATGCACATCGTCACCTTGTTCTTAGCTAGCCCTCGTTTATTCCGAAGCTCCATGTTTCAAGTTGTAAGCAACTGAACAGGTATCAAATACCCAGGTGCTCCTACGAGTACTAGTAAGGTACATATCAATAACATGTATATCAAATATCTTTGTTGACATTGCCAGTCTTATTATCTGCCAGTTACTTTGGGGAAGTTCCGCTCCCTGTGACATTTCCCTTTGCAATGGGAGCACTAAGTCTCAGGTTTGGTTCAGCCTTGGGTTTCTTCGCGTGAGCGGCAACTATTTTACCATTCTTCTTGAAGTTCCCTTTTCTTTCCCTTGCCCTTCTTGAAACTAGTGGTCTTATTAACCATCAACACTTGATGCTCCCTCTTTTGATTTCTACATCCGCAGATTGTAGCATCGCGAATAGCTTAAGGATCTTCTATCCCTTGCATGTTTATAGTTCATCACGAAGATCCAGTAGCTTAGTGATAGTGACTAGAGAACTCTATCAATCACCACTTTATTCGGAAGTCTAACTCCCACTTGATTCTAGTGTTTGAAGTACTCAGACATTCTGAGTACATGCTCACTAACGGAGCTGTTCTCCTCCATCTTGTAGCTATAGAACTTGTCGAAGGTGTCATACCTCTTGACCCGGATGTGAGCTTGAAAAACAAATTTTCAGCTCTTGGAACATCTCATATGCTCCGTGTTGCTTAAAACATATTGGGAGCTCCGGTTCTAAGCCGTAAAGTATGGCGCACTGAACTATCGAGTAGTCATCTTTTCTTGTCTGCCAGACGTTCATAACGTCCTCAGACGAAGCCGTTTGGGCAATGGGGGGCGCGTGCCTCCTCCCCTAGTCCAATTCGGTTTGGGCAATGGGGGGCGCGTGCCTCCTCACGTGGCCTGCCTCTCCTTTTCCCGTATGGCCCAATAAGGCCCATTACTTCTCTCGGTGAATTCCCGTAACTCCCCGGTACTCCGAAAAATACCCGAATCACTCGGAACCTTTCCGACGTCCGAATATAGCCTTCCAATATATGAATCTTTACCTCTCAGACATTCCGAGACTCCTCGTCATGTCCGTGATCTCATCCGGGACTCCGAACAACATTCGGTCACCAATCACATAACTCATATAATACTATATCGTCATCGAACCTTAAGTGTGCGGACCCTACGGGTTCGGGAATGATGTAGACATGACCGAGACAACTCTCTGGTCAATAACCAACAGCGGGACCTGGATGCTCATATTGGTTCCTACATATTCCACGAAGATCTTTATCGGTGAACCTCATATGACAACATACGTTGTTCCCTTTGTCCGGCGGTATGTTACTTGCCCGAGATTTGATCGTCGGTATCCAATACCTAGTTCAATCTCGTTACCGGCAAGTCTCTTTACTCGTTCCGTAATACATCATCTTGCAACTAACTCTTTAGTCACGGTGCTTGCAAGGCTTCTGTGATGCTGTATTACCGAGAGGGCCCAGAGATACCACTCCGATAGTCGGAGTGACAAATCCCAATCTTGATCCATGCCAACTCAACAAACACTTTCGGAGATACCTGTAGTGCACCTTTATAATCACCCAGTTACGTTGTGACGTTTGATACACCCAAAGTATTCCTACGGTATCCGGGAGTTGCATGATCTCATGGTCAGAGGAACGTGTATTTTACATAGTGAAAGCAATAGCATTAAACTGAACGATCATATGCTATGCTGACGGTTGGGTCAAGTCCATCACATCATTCTCCTAATGATGTGATCCCGTAATCAAATGACAACTCATGTCCATGGTCAGGAAATCTTGACCATCTTTTGATCAACGAGCTAGTCTAGTAGAGGCTTACTAGGGACTCAGTATTTGTTTATCTATTCACACATGTATTAAGTTTCCGGTCAATACAATTCTAGCATGAATAATAAATCATTATCATGAACGGGGAAATATGATAATAAACAATTTATTAATTGCCTCTAGGGCATATTCCCAACAATCTCCCACTTGCACTAGAGTCAATAATCTAGTTTACATCTCCATGTAATTAACATCCAATCAGTTCTAGGGCTGATCATGTTTTGCTTGTGAGAGAGGTTTTAGTCAACGGGTCTACAATATTCAGATCCGTGTGTTCTTGGCAAATCTCTATGTCATATGTAGATGCTGCTACCACACTCTGCTTGGAGCTACTCCAAAAACGACTGTCCCACTTTACGTATCCGGTCTGAGACTCATAGTCTTCCGGATCGGTGTTTAAAGCTTGCATCGACGTAACCCTTTACGACGAACTCTTTATCACCTCTATTCCCGAGAAATTCTTCCTTAGTCCTTTTCAGGTACTTCAGGATATTCTTGACCGCTGTCCAGTGATCTACTCCTGGATCACATTGGTACCTTCCCACCAAGCTAATAGCGAGGCATACATCAGGTCTAGTACACAGCATGGCATACAAAATAGAGCCTATGGCTGAGGCATAGGGGATGACACTCATCTTCTCTTTGTCTTCTGCCGTGGTCGGGCTTTGAGTCTCACTCAATCTCACACCTTGCAATACAGGCAAGAACCTTTCTTTGACTGATCCATTTTTAATAGCCAATTGATGGTTAATTAACGGCCAGCTAGTGATATTAATATACTCCCTCCGTTCAAAATACATGGTACTTCTTTTAGGACAATCCTTTGATCAGCACTATACGCCAGATATTTTTAGAACAGATAGAAACCGGTGCAAGATTTGATTAGTACTTTTGGAACCGAGATTTTATTTAGTACTTTGTAATGACCAATTATACATGTAATTCCCTCAACTATGGAGATAACAAAACATCACACACAATCACTAGTGACTTTTGAAGGAAATTAATTTTCTATCTAGCAAAAAGAAGTGAATTTGGTTTCAAACTCTGACGTTTTGTGTGTGTGTGTGTGTGTAGGAGCTTAGACAGGAATATCTCGCAAGTCGTAATCAGCCTTAAGCAATTTGGGTACACTCGCTTTGAAAAAAGATGGGTACACTCTTTTATTCAAAGCGATATACAGGAAGGAAGAGATAGAAAACGATGTCCATTTCAACAGCATGCAGGACGTGAACACTGAACAGGGGTCTCACAACAGAGGCATGAAACCAGCCTCATTGGGCAGGGACGCGTGAAGGACGTGAACACTGAACAGGGGTCTCACAACAGAGACATGCATGACTTGGTGAGGTGGGAGCGTGCATGTTGTAGTAATTGAAGGTAGTGGATGTGGTGCATGGCTGAAAAATAGTGCTAGTGGATGCTGACATGGCACGCTTGATGAGGTGGAAGGCTGCATGTTGAGAGAATTACTTGTAGTGGGGATGAACTATTTAAGAATAGTAGATGTGCAACTGGCTAAATCCTTTCTTGTTTATGTTGTTGTTCTCATGAAGGTTGACAATTTTTTTCCTGAAAGTAATAGCATTTATTGTAACACTAAATGTTTGTTTCTTGTTTTTTCTGCTAGCTATATTTTAGTGTACAACTTCGACATAGTAAAGACCACAGTTGCACAAATAATATATGTGCAATTCCAATGTTAGGGATGTGCAACTGGGTATGAAAATTTAGTTAACTTGTTTTTTGCTGGGTTGCTCACGATTATTGACTTGGATTTTTTTTTCTGAAATAATACCATTTTTCTATATTATTTTGAAATCCTTTTTCTCTAAGTCTTTTTTGCCTTTAGATGTGTGTGTTTTTTACCCGTGGGATGTGCTTTGTTGGCCATTTGCATCATTTTATAGGACATCATGAGACAGATCAAAATCCCTTAAAAGACCGAGACATTCTTTAAAAAAAATGAGATAAACCGACAGAATGAAACTGAAGGTCCCTGCAAATTGTGCAAATAGAAAAAAATGAAAATTCCCAACATTTAAATTCAATTTAACATTTAGACAGTGTGTGCATGCACGCGTGACTGCGTGTGTTGTGTGAGTCTTTGATTTTTTGCTTATCTAACACTTTCTGTATTATTTAAAAAAGCATTCATATTTTAAATATTTTTTATATCTCGATCTATTTTTTTTCAATAACACTAAACTTGCACATTTTCTTTTGTGCAACTCAAGTTCTGCAAATTTCAAGCTAGTAACTAAGAAACTTTTCCAATTTATTTTCAATAAATTTTAACTAATTTCAGTTTATGGTTAATTTTTGTAGATTATATATGAATTCTTATTTTATAATCTAAGTCACAAAATCATATTTTAATTTTTATTTTCTAGTATTAAATCTTTTTTTGTGAAACTTTAACCAAGCAAATGTGAGATTGCAAGTAGAAAATATTACGGATTTTTTTCGTTACGTTCATTTGTTTTAAAAATTTGTCCTGCAGTGATTTAGAGTTTTAAATTTTTATGCAATTTTAGTCCTCTAAAGTTGTCATGTGTATATTTTCATTCTTTGTTTGAGTAAATATTTTATAGACCACAGTTACTCAAATAATATATGTGCAAATGTAATGGTAGAAATGTGCAATTGGGGCAACATCGCCTTTTTAATAGCCAATTAATGGTTAATTAACGGCCAGCTAGTGATATTAATATACTCCCTCCGTTCAAAATACATGGTACTTCTTTTAGGACAATCCTTTGATCAGCACTATACGCCAGATATTTTTAGAACAGATAGAAACCGGTGCAAGATTTGATTAGTACTTTTGGAACCGAGATTTTATTTAGTACTTTGTAATGACCAATTATACATGTAATTCCCTCAACTATGGAGATAACAAAACATCACACACAATCACTAGTGACTTTTGAAGGAAATTAATTTTCTGTCTAGCAAAAAGAAGTGAATTTGGTTTCAAACTCTGACGTTTTGTGTGTGTGTGTGTGTAGGAGCTTAGACAGGAATATCTCGCAAGTCGTAATCAGCCTTAAGCAATTTGGGTACACTCGCTTTGAAAAAAGATGGGTACACTCTTTTATTCAAAGCGATATACAGGAAGGAAGAGATAGAAAACGATGTCCATTTCAACAGCATGCAGGACGTGAACACTGAACAGGGGTCTCACAACAGAGGCATGAAACCAGCCTCATTGGGCAGGGACGCGTGAAGCGTGCATGCACACGCTCCTTTTCCGGTCTTCTAGACGGCGGGTACATATACCCCGTGCTGCCCGCTCCATAGCTCATTAAGCAAGCAGCTCGATCAACCACTGCACTCCACTTCTATACCTCAGAGTTCGCGCGTTAGGTACAAAGAAGAGTAAAATGGCTGCCCAGAACAAGGAGGTGGATGCCCTTGTCCAGAAGATCACGGAGCTCCACGCCGCCATCGCCAAGCTGCCATCTCTCAGCCCGTCCCCGGACGTTGACGCGCTCTTCACCGAGCTGGTCACTGCGTGCGTTCCACCGAGCCCCGTGGACGTGACCAAGCTCGGCCCCGAGGCGCAGGAGATGCGGGAGGGCCTCATCCGCCTCTGCTCCGAGGCCGAGGGGAAGCTTGAGGCGCACTACTCTGACATGCTCGCCGCCTTCGACAACCCGCTGGACCACCTCGGCATGTTCCCCTACTACAGCAACTACATCAACCTCAGCAAGCTGGAGTACGAGCTCTTGGCGCGCTACGTGCCCGGCGGCATCGCCCCTGCCCGTGTTGCCTTCATCGGCTCCGGCCCGCTGCCGTTCAGCTCCTTCGTCCTCGCCGCGCGCCACCTGCCTGACACCATGTTCGACAACTACGACCTGTGCGGCGCGGCCAACGACCGCGCCAGCAAGCTGTTCCGCGCGGACACGGACGTGGGCGCGCGCATGTCGTTCCACACGGCCGATGTAGCGGACCTTGCCGGCGAGCTTGCCACGTACGATGTCGTCTTCCTGGCCGCGCTCGTCGGCATGGCCGCCAAGGACAAGGCGAAGGTTATCGCACACCTCGGCGCACACATGGCGGACGGGGCGGCTCTCGTCGTACGCAGCGCGCACGGGGCCCGCGGATTCCTGTACCCGATTGTCGACCCCCAGGACATCAGCCGAGGCGGGTTCGAGGTGCTGGCCGTGTGCCACCCCGACGACGACGTGGTGAACTCCGTCATTATCGCACAGAAGTCCAAGGACGTGCATGCCAATGGACTTCGCGGCGGGTGTGGTGCCGGTGGACAGTACGCGCGCGGCACGGTGCCGGTTGTCAGCCCTCCGTGCAGGTTCGGTGAGATGGTGGCAGACGTGACTCAAAAGAGAGAGGAGTTTGCCAACGCCGAAGTGGCCTTTTGATCGATCGCCGCCGAGAGAACGAATGCACCTGGCTGCTTGATCGCTTGGAATCGTACGTGGTAATTTCATACTACCACTTATGCATTTCAAGTCATGTGTTGTTTGTATCCAATAATGTAAGTTTGGTGTTTACACGTGCATGTGTATGTGTAAATGTTGAGAATCATTTTATTTTGTTCACAAATAGCATGTGCAAGTGGGAATCGTGAATTTTTCTTGTGTGGCATAAATATATGAATTGAGATTTTTTCCGAACCATCACTACTGGAAACAGGGAATTTCCCATCAGCCAGCTCTTTGCCGTCTGCCAGCGGATGGCAAAGAACTAACAGACGGCAAAGAACTAACAGACGACAAAGAACATGGTTGCCATCAGCCAATTCTTTGCCATCTGCGAGCGGATGGCAAATAATCTTTGCCATCTGCTGGCAGATGGCAAAGAGATGGGGCTGGTGCGCCGTTACAGCACGAACGTCCACAGGACCCACCAACCTCTTTGCCATCTGCCAGCAGACGGCAGACGGCAGATGGCAAAGAGGTGGGGCTATTTTTTTGCAGGTAAAAAAAAACTGTTTCCCCCACCTCCTCTCTCTCTCACTTCTCTCTCCCGCACCTCACCCGCGCCCGCACCACCCGCCGCCGAGCACCGCCGCCGCCCCACCACCCCGCCGCCGCCCAAGCTCCCCGCTGCCGCACCCAGCACCCCGCCGCCGCACCCAGGCAGCCCGCCGCCGCCCCAGCCGCTCCTTCCCCCCCATCCCCGCCGCTCGCTCAAGCCCCGCCGCCCGCCAGCGCCGACGCCGACGCCGCGACCCGCCCGCTCCGGCAAGGTCAGTCCCCCTCCTCCCCCGCCCCTCCCCGCGAATCGCGCGCTCAGAGCAGGCGCCCCGCCGCAGGGACGGAGATCTCACGGGCTGTTCGGTGGTCGGTTTCGCAGATGAACAAGGAGAGGCTCATGAAGATGGCTGGCGCCGTCCGCACCGGCGGCAAGGGCACCGTGCGCCGGTAGGTCCTCCGCCTCGACTGGCGCGACCGATCTGTGGAAAAGATTGGGGTTTGAAGCGCTAATCTGCCTCCTTGGGTTGGGGTTTGGTGCAGGAAGAAGAAGGCGGTGCACAAGACGGCGACCACGGACGACAAGCGGCTGCAGAGCACGCTCAAGAGGGTGGGCGTCAACACCATCCCCGCCATCGAGGAGGTCAACATCTTCAAGGACGACCTCGTCATCCAGTTCCTCAACCCCAAAGGTGACCTCTTTCCTCCATTCACGGTGCTGCTCTTGGATTAGTACTCGCTGCTTGCTTCTGCTTATCAGGTGGAGGTGGAGATGGGGATTACTGACTTGTTTGTGTTCTGTCGATGCAGTGCAAGCGTCCATCGCCGCAAACACATGGGTGGTCAGTGGGACTCCCCAGACCAAGAGTATGGATCCCTCTCACTTCCCTATCATTTTGTTATGATGATGCAAGTTATAGCATTCTTAGATTGGCACTAATTATAGTTTTACGGATGGATGCACCGTTTTAATGCATCAGCTAACCCATGTTTACATCTATTTAGAGATCCACTGATTGTGATATCTGACTAGTCCTAGTCAATTTGAACAAGTTTATAACATACTCATTTTAACTTTAGCCATGAACTCTGCTAGACAGTCTACTCATACATGCCTTTCCACGTCTCAATTGTAGTTATCTGGGCCTATTTGTATATTCTTCATACCATCCATGTAAATACATCTAACAAACTACATGCTGACAGAAAAACATTGATGTGGTATTAAAAAAATGGAAACAAAATTAGAGCACACACTCACCTTCTGTCACCATTTTGCGCTTATTTATCTTTTTGGCGATAACTTGTCTCATTTAGTAGTTCTGTTCTTCAAAGTTTTTCTTCATTCTTTTCCAACTTCGTCCTGTGTACCGTCTGCGACAGGCTAGCTGGAAGCCCACAGTAGGTTTTTCAAAGACGTAGAATACTCTAGCTAGTTGCTCTTAATCCTTTTTCGTAATTCGTATGGACTATACCACCATGATAACTAATTCCTCTTGACGCTGCTTAAGTTCATGGCCACGCAGGGCATGGTCGCACAATGACAACTTGAGTCGTTATTAACTTCCATAATCCTGATCGCTTTTGAAACACAGGGCCAAATTGAGTCCGTACCTTGCATGAAAGTGGCGCGCAGGGCAGCATGTGCTTTCACGGTGGTGACTGCAAGAGCTTTGTGTAGTTCCAGGAGATCAACACATTTACGCCTTCTGCTGATGTCGTTCCATGGGAACTCTCGAGCAGCAGCAATGAGCTGATTAGACAAAAAGAAAGATTAGTGATGGGAGGGCGGCCAGGTGGGGATCGATTGGTGGAGTCGTATCAACATTGGAGATCAAAATTCCTAATCTCTGATGCTACTTATGGTACGATCATGCATCTACCCATGAAAGAATTTCTATACACGTATATGCATCTTGTTTTTTTTGTTTTCTTGACGGAATACATCTTGTCTTGTAAAAAAAAGTATGTACCTCTTCGTCTTAGTAAATAAACCTGATTTACCATGCAAGAAAAAACTGATTTGGATTCGGAAACTATTTCCCTGTACGTCATGATTTCCATCCTGGTACAATGGGACTATTTACCTCAACGTCAATATCACCATCTTTTTTTTTGAAACTCACGATATCCATCCTGGTATGATGGGACTCTTCCCTTCCGTGCCTACCTTATGACTTGTTTGATGTAGAATCTCAGCCATGTTTTTTTGTGGGGGATAGAATCTCAACCGTTGACAAAACGTAACTTAATATCGTCAAATCTACACCGTTTCTTTTCTATCGTTTTAAGTATATAATAGATGGCTCAGATGTACTTGCATCTTTAAAAATCAGCGATTTAATGAACATTCTGCCAATTGACACATGAAGCAGAGTATAAAAAGTTATAGCGTGTTACAGATAAACCAGAGAAATTGGCATGTATATGCGTGTCTTCCTGGTTATGTTGGGTACCTTACAGATTCAGTTGGGATATGTGGTCAAAGACTAGGACACTAATATCCGTGTAGGTTACATTTATAGTTGCTTAATTCATGATCTGCTCGTATTGTCATTTTTATTCTGTGTGTGCAGGGTGAGGATTGGGGTGGAAGCCCCTGTGAGGACACCTTGTCCCAGTCAAGCATGAGCCGGCGGCGGTGACGCTGCATATGTTATCCAGGATCCTGCTCAGCGGTTGTGCCATCGGCGACGAGATCCAGAAGACGGCCACGGTGGCGGTGGTGGTGGCGGTTGCCCTGGGTGGTGATGAACCAGTAGCAGGTGAGGATACTATGCAATTTCGCTGTGAGTCATTGCTGACTATTTGTCGTACTTCTTGTGTTCTGAAGATTTGTTTCATACATAAATGGATGGCTCTTCTTCTTGAGTTTATAGCTTCTTTTTCTTTATTTTTATGAGTTTTTTAGATCAGAATATTACAACTTCCTTGGTGAATTTTGTTGTGGTGGCAGCGGCTACTCCTAGACTCTTGGTGCTTGCTGATCAAGGCACGGCCCAACATGGACGTTTAAAACACATGCAATGAGATTATCTCCAGGTAACTCATTAGGAGGCTTCTGATCTCTTTTCAACTACAACAAATGCAATGGTGTACTGTGTAAGATGATTCACGGTGATGCACAATGGTTGATATATACTAGGATATTGTAAAAAAGACAATTGTGTGAAAGGTCCGAGCTTGACATTGATTATAATAGATAGTACCTTCTTATGGAAAATACTTTCACTTACATTCATAAAACTAAATTTCAGCATTTGCTTGATTGTCTAAATCCAGAGCCTCTATTGCCTCTTCTACAATCTATTGGGAACATATCTATTTATATCTATTTACATCAAGTTAAAGTTTCGGTTTCTATTCGTACATATACTTGATAAGAAGCTGCATGTGTACTTCGTACTGTGTTTTCTTTTTGGTTCTATAGGGCCTCCGATCATGGCTGTGGAATTTCATATATTACTAATTTATAGCTTGTATTTACTTTATAGTACTACAAATGGTAGAAGCTCAGACATAATTCTTATGTTTGTCCATAACTTTTTGTTCAATTAATTCGGTTAAACTGATCAGAGTGAGTGTGGTTTTCAGAGGCTGAAGTAATGAACCTTTAATCGTACTAGACTTGGCGTGCGCATGATAGGTGTTCAGTTTTGTTTTCGAAAAGCAGAGTTTGGTACTAACAGTGTGGTTCACGACCCTCAAAGACATTTAAAGTACTGCTGGTGGCGATAGCATTAGAGAAAATGATCTGTTGCAACTGGCTACCATGTGTACTGGTCTTTAGATGGGCACCATATCAGTATATCAGTATTGAGGCATCATACTGTTCTTGTTCTCTTTCTCTTCCCTTATGTTTCTATTCCATGCAAATAAATAAGGTCATCTTATCTGCTAGGCGATCCCAAAGATAGGTAACCGGGGAAGATAGTAAATTTGCCATTCACCCCCTGTTGCTGCTGCTACATTACTAAAACATTTATAATTACAATAGTGCAAAGTTTCTTAATCTACCAGCTTATTTACTAGGGCTCATTTAGTTTAATGAATATTTTTTGTTATTAATAATTGAGTTACAATTGTGTTGTTTGGACAGATATTGATCCGACCCATCCCTAGAAACCGAACTACTAACCTAATTGATGAGGTAATATTTTTTAGTTCCATACAGGTTTTTGAGATTAATTCATTTTTTGGTTGGTATTTACTATTTAGGGAAACTTGCACATGAAGTGTTTGATCTGGGAATTGCAATTTCAAATGCATATGGTGCGCGCTGTAAATCTTTAGAGTATATAAGCATGCATGATCTATTCTCCAAGATGGATGTGTACTGTGTCACCCACCCACTGGAGCTGCGCAACACACCGACGGCGTCGGCGGTCCTCCTCCGTTGTGAGGCGGTCTTCACGCTCACTTACGTTAGTTCAATTCAGAGTCTGTTTCGGTGTGTTTGGAGTGCATGGTAAGATGATGTGCGCAAATAGAATTAGAAGAGTGGGACTGGGTGATATTTTTTCCTTAATAAAGTGGTGGTGGTGCTACTTAACTGTGGGCTCTTAGTTTGATTGAGGGTCTATAGGTGCACTGCATGTATCCTTCAGTGCATAGAAACTTGCTACCTATGGATGAAACTGTGTAATATTGATGAAACTATGTATATGTATGGATGAAACTTGCTACTATTGGTAACATGTGTTGGATATGTGTTCATGGATATATGTTGGATATATATGTGTTCATGACTATTGGTAATATGTGTTGGATATGCTATATTGATCATATATATATACATATGTGTTTGATTTTCTGTGAAAATGAATTGATATAAGAAAAAACAGAATTAAATGGGGCAATATAGGCACTTTGCCATCTGCTGGCAGATGGCAAACAGCTTTGCCATCAGCTGGCAGATGGCAAAGAGGCCACGTGGCAGCTACCTGTGCAACCTGGGAATCAATGGGCTGGCCTATTTGGTCTCTTTGCCATCTGCCAGCAGATGGCAAAGAGCCTGCAGCCTTTGCCATCTGCCAGCAGATGGCAAAGAGCCTGCAGCCTTAGCCATCTGCTGGCAGACGGCAAAGAGCCTGCAGCCTTTGCCATCTGCTGGCTGATGGCAAAGCACGTCGTTAGCCTCCTAACGGAGCTAACACCGTCCCTCTGCCGTCCAGAGGCTTTGCCATCTGCCAGCTGATGGCAAAGGCTGCAGGCTCTTTGCCATCTGCCAGCAGATGGCAAAGTAGCCTTTGTCGGCTGGGTTTCAGACAAACTGTTTGCCGTCTGCTGGCAAAGTGCCTGATTCCTGTAGTGCATGCAGGAGAGCTCCTTGTATATGGCAGATGGCAAAGTGCCTGATTCCTGTAGTGCATGCAGGAGAGCTCCTTGTATATGTCTTCTCTATTTCTACTTTACCTAAAAAAAAACGTAAGGTTCCATATTGCGCCAATTTCTCTTCCGCCCATCCTTCATCCGCCTTCCCTCCGCACGTTACACCCGCCCTTTCATCGGTTTCCATCTCTGCAGATTTTCGTTGGTAACTAGTATTATCTGACAATCAGATTAATATTTGGTAACACAATAAACTCACATTCAGTAATTAATCTCTTGTTGGCAATAAATATTGGATAACACAATAAATTCACGGGAAGGAATCAATCACGGTTGATAATTATTTTTCGTAACACAATAAATTCACATTCAGTAATTAATCTCTTCTTGGCAATAAATATTCGATAATACAATAAATTCACGGAATGGAATCAATCACGGTCGATAATTACACAATAAATTCACGGATAGGAATCAACCAGAGTTGGTCAACCTTTCCTTCATATCTCTTCTTATATTCTCTTTCGAAGGTCCCTCTCCTTATATTCTCTCCTTTCCTTATACTACCTCCATTCCTAAATATAGGATGTTCGTCTTATATTTAGGAATGGAGGTAGTATATTAAAATAGAGGTAATGTTTGGTCTTTCGTCTTACTTCGTCTGCCTCCTTTGTCCCTCTTGTTTTGCTTCACCCACACTGGTTTTCTTTCGCCTACTAGCTCTCCCGGTTCCGATTGCCCCACCTCACAAAGTATTAAACGGGAGAGACACCGTGTAAACATCACGCCGCGTAGCATCAAGGGTTGCACCGCCCCTATTCCTCCACTTCCTCCCACACAGCGCCGCCGGGAGCGCCTCCCTCTTCGCGCGACTATATACCTCCGCCCGCTACCTCGCACGCTTATATGCCTCCATCCTACGCCCCGTGCATGATGACAACGCACTCGCTGGCCTCCATGTGATGTCCACACCACTTCGGATCACAACCAACAAGTAATTGATAGCTAATAGTAGTGATACTCAAATCAGATGTACATGGTTAGGAGAAGTCTTGGGGATGAAGAAGATACATGAGGGGGAACGTGGGTCTGACGAAAGGGGAAGAGAGAGAAAGAGAGAGAGAGAGAGAGAGAGAGAGAGAGAGAGAGATGAGCGAGGAGCTCTGTTCAGAGTCAATTCTTCACTGCCTCACACACATGCCACACTTGGCCATTTAAACCTTTCTTAACGGCTACCACTCAGCCTCACAGCCCACACAATATACACGGCCCATCCGGCCCATGTTGGACTCCTGTTTAAACCGCTAAGGACAAGGCGAAGGTTATCGCACACCTCGGCGCACACATGGCGGACGGGGCGGCTCTCGTCGTACGCAGCGCGCACGGGGCCCGCGGATTCCTGTACCCGATTGTCGACCCCCAGGACATCAGCCGAGGCGGGTTCGAGGTGCTGGCCGTGTGCCACCCCGACGACGACGTGGTGAACTCTGTCGTTATCGCACAGAAGTCCAAGGACGTGCATGCCAATGGACTTCGCAGCGGGCGTGGTGCCGGTGGACAGTACGCGCGCGGCACGGTGCCAGTTGTCAGCCCTCCGTGCAGGTTCGGTGAGATGGTGGCCGACGTGACCCAGAAGAGAGAGGAGTTTGCCAACGCCGAAGTGGCCTTTTGATCCATCGTTGCGAGGGAACGAATGGACGTGTGCAATCATCCATACCTCGCTGCTTGATCGCTTGCAATCGTACGTGGCAATTATCCTACTACTACTTAATAGCTAATGCCTTTAAAGTCTTGTGTTTTTTGTACCCAATAATATAAGTGTAGTGTTTAGACGCGAGTGTCATGTACACCTTGTATGTGTAAGTGTTGAGAATGATGAATTTAAGTTCACAAATAGTATGATGGATTCGTACCTTTGTTCGATTGTCCATTTGAGAGACGACATAAGGGAGAGCGCCCCGGTGAGCCCATGAGCTAGTGGATTACTTCAACGCGGCGTCGGATTCCGACAATGAGGGTACAACGGTTAGGCCAAGAACTTGGGGCTTGGGCTCCCACGGCGCCGAGGCATGCAGCTTCGGCAAGCCGAACATCACCGTGATCATTTACTCTGAGGATGAGGCATCAGGGGATGTCTTCGGCTCGGCTTTCCACATAGAATGCGTTTGGCAAGAATTCTAATTTTAATTACATGTTAATTGTTCTGTTAGGGTTGTATTATTCAGGTTAAGTACGAATGCGGCAATTAGTGTTGTGTTAGGCATGTTAACATGAATGTGTGGAATTATGGCTGTGTTTCAAACAGTGGTGTTCAAATAGTTGGACTATCATTTTTAATTATGTTAAGAGTTTGCTAATTACTTGTTAATTTTGTGTATGATGTGTTGTTGATATCTAAAATAGTATGTTTTGTTAATTACCTGTTTTGAGTAAACTGAACATGCATATGTGGATTAATTCAATATTAGTTTGTGTTTTCAAATATTCAATTTATCTATTTCACTCATTTTGATATAAGTACATCTCTCTTTCCATACACGGATTTAACTATGACAAATATAGTTTAGAATTCTACTTAATGTATTCGAATACATCTCCGTTTCTATATGAATTTAGGTGTTTAGATATTTCAATTCATTGATTTCACTACTAGAAATGGCTTTCCAATTTTTATATGGATTTTGTTGTGATGCTAAATCTGACAGTAAGATAGGTGTATGAACAGAGCTTGATCTACCAAGACACAATGGGGGACACAAGAACGTATACAGATTCAGGCCCCTCGACGATGGAGGTAAGAACCCTAGTCCTGCCTCTCTGGGTGTTGCTCTTGCGTATGAGTGTAGGATTACAAAGATTGCGAACCTCTTGCTAGGTACCTTGGGTAGGCTTATATAGAGTGCGCCATCGCCAAGGTCCCTTCAACTAGCTACTAATGACTAGTGTTGATTACAGGCAATGAACAACCCACTATGGGCAGTAACGGATACGACTAACGGTAGGGTAATGCCTGCCTTGAATGTGTAGTGGTGCTGCATGGGTAACGCCTGGTTTAATACTTCTGACTATTGACCTTGTACAATCCGAGTGACAGTAGACCGACAGAATCTATACCAGCTGACGGTTAGGCCAACTGCAGATCATCCGATAACCAGATGAACCGGCTGAGAGAATCTTTACAACTGTTGTCCACTCCGACTGAAAGGTCACCCCTGTTACTGGCGTAGTCTTGGGCCATAATATGTACAGGCTTGGGCCTCCTTGGGTCCTAGCTGGGCCTTATGTTGTCGTGGGCCTACCTGGTGGGAAATAACTCATCAGATTTCAATATTACTAATATTCTTTCCAATTTCCAATTAATTAGTTTAACTACTTTCATATAAGATATTTGATTTGACTATATTAAATTGGGTTCTAAATTTCAATGTGTGTGGTTAGATTTCAATCCATGCATTTATCCATTCCCTTTTCAATATATGGACTTCACTATTAAGAATATGTTATTCAGTTACAATGGTTGAACTATAGTACTTCAAATTAATTTGTTTTCAAATTATGCATGTCACTTTCCAAAATGGAGTCGTATAGTAGTATGTCAGTTCTAGTAGCTTAATTGACCATACCAAATACATATTAAGCAGTTGACTACAACAATTTAAATTAGAGATTAACTATTCCAATATGTGGATTTCACTATTTTAGTTTTGGTTTTCATTGCCAATTAATATGTTTAGGTTTCAATGTATGGATTTCCTTGACCTTTCAATACACACATTTAGTAATTCCAATTTCAGTACATGGAATTAACAAGTCTAGTTTCATATTTAGCATTTCAGTACAGAAATTTAATTAAATATGCTGGATATAGTTTGAATATAATTAAATTTATGTGTATTTTGATTCTAATGTATGGAGTTTTATCTGAATGTGTACGAATTTAAAATAGTTTTTCAATTTATATACATTAAAATCAAAGTATAGATATTTTGATTTTAATGTATGGAATTTTATCTGAATGTGTACTAATTCAAAATAGTTTTTCAATTACATTTGATGTAATTATTTACTTTGATTTCACATTATAGATTTGAATAATAATATGCAAGAGATAGTTTTTGATGTCACTCCTTTATTATATGTAAATATTTAATTCAATTCCAACATATGGATTAAACTTTTTCAAATTTGGTTTTCAATTGCAATCCATATGAATCTCTATTGTAGAATCAAGTCATTGTTTGTATATCAGTATTTCTATTTCAACCTATCTAGTGTTATTTCAACCTGTGGATTTAACCGATTCAAAACATGTTTTAAATTAAATTATTTATTTTAGCGCCAATTTCGATGTCACGATTTCTAATTCAATTTGACTCAAGCAAATTCAGTTTGGTGTATTCCATCGGTATTTGGTTTTGCATCCGACAATACAAACAATTATATTTCTTGAGATGGTCATCAATTTTTTTACCAAATGTTCTCTAAAATGATTTTGAAGTCAATTTAATCAAGGATGTAAATCTCAATATATGTATCACTATTTGGAAATAGATCCTACTTCAATATGCGTTATTTTTCTAATTTCACTTTTTCAATCGCTCCAGCACATTGACTGAATTACCCTATTCCATCATATGTAAATCCTTATTTCAGGTTTCAATATGTGAATTTCACCATTCCAGATTTGGCTTTGAATTTTGAGTTACTGGTTTGGACATCAATTCATGGACTAGGATGTTTCAATTTCGATGCATGGACTTACCATGCCAATTTAAATATATGTATTTCGGTATTTAAGATTTACTTAATACATTTAGCCATGTTTCATAGTTTTACCATATGTACAAACTCACAAGGAACTAATACTTTGCAACAATTTATATGGAAGTCATTGAACTAAAAGTCTTACAAGGGAAATTTATCCATAGCTTCACAAAACAAACTTGGATAATCAAGCTGCCGCAAATGAAAAACTTGGACAATCAAGGTAACATCCAATTACAACATAAGTTCCAGATTTGTTAATCGGTTCTAAAATATAGCTACCCCCAAACGTGGACCTTCCTAGTACTATGAATCTGGTCAGTAACAGAACTCAGGGTGTCATGCACAACATCGATGAGGCGACATTGTGCCCTTCCCGGGATGCAGGGCGGCGGCGGTTACTTCCCGACGATAAAATAGAAGACAACACATTTAGGAAATTTTGTGCAAAATGTCGTCTGCGTGGCAGTGGTTACTTTTCTCATTTTTGCAGTACGTCGTGCTTTTGATATTACCTTTAGTGTACTTTTCTTTCCGAGGAGATCGACAAATTCATATAGGTGAGAGATGGTTGTGTAATATGTGCTACAGTACTTCAGGTCTTTTTTCATTTTCTTTTCTTCTTCTTCTTCGGTTTTCTTTGTTTCTTCACGATTTTTTGGGTTTTCTCCTTTTCTTTGTTTTTTCACTGGTTTTCTATGGTTTTATGTACACATCCCATATTTTTCTTATACATCCGAAACATTATTTTATACATGTTTAACATTTTTTCTGAATTAAACGAACATTTTTGTACATTGTATAAGAATTTTATGAAAAATTCCATGTACATGTTTTTGAAACACGTGAACTTTTTTTAAATGTCACAAACATTTTTCGTATACGTCACGAACATTTTTTTAATACACGTTTAACATTTTTCAAATACAAGATCAACATGTTTATTCAAGTACATGTTTTGAAGTCTCTTATTTTCATACACATTGTAGATTATTGGTATACAATTAAAACATTTTTATACAGGTTTAACATTTTTCATATACATGATTAACATTTTTTCATCTTTATTTTGTAATGTTTATTTTTTTCGTACACATCGTACATTTTTCTTATACCCAAAATAATTTTTGATACACGTTTCATATTTATTTTGAATTACGCGATCATTTTTCTACATTGTATTAATATTTTTGTAAAATTCCATGTACATTTTTTGAAACACGCATACATTTTTTAAAATGTCACAAACATGATTTTTGAAAAGTATCAACATTTTTTTAATTTATGTTACCAAAAAATTTACACTGCATTAACAATTTTCAAATTCTCAATTTTGAATTTTTTTAAGTAAATTAGTTTTAGGAATATCTGTATTTAAAATATATTCGAAAATATAAATAGCAGTAAAAAACCTAAATAATGAAGAAACATGAAAAAAGGAACTTACCTGAAATTTGGGCCGGCCCATTACTTGCGACTGGGAGGGCGCTCCTTTAGTGAGACCTTCTCCGGTCTCGCAGCATCTCTAGCAGATCCGCTAAAAGCACAAACCGTAAAACCAGTTTGCGGTACCCCCGAAACTGGTTTTACGGGTTGCAACATCTTCAGCCGGAACAAATACTCTAAACGGTACTACATAATTCAAAAAATTATTTCGTGCGAGAATTTGTTCGAGATTAGGCGGTTGTTCATCACAAACACTGTGCACACAAACGGGGACGAGTTCATCAAACATACCGAAAGGATTACATACTAAAGAAACCTAACACTAACCCTAGCTCACTTGTCGTAGCCGATGTAATACTTCACGGGCAACTTCGGCGCCACTGCGAGCTGGTCCTCATTCTTGGCGGCTTAGAGGCGGCCCAAAGCCCCTTCTTCGCCATTGGCTACCGCGCGCTTGGCGGAAATGAGCTCTTCGTCGGCGGCGCGGCACCTCTTGATGTGGGGCAAGATGTGCTCGTCGAGCACATCGAAGCCACTCCAAGCGTCTCGTCCGCCGCTCCAGGAGAGCCGGATGCGGTCCGGCCCCTGCCTCGACCTCCACGGCTGGAGAGCGTTACCACGGCGGCGCCCCTTGTCCTCGTCGTCGCTGGAGCTGGAGAGCGACACGACGGCGCGGCTGGACCTCCCGGCCTCTGTGTCGTGGTGGGCGCGCTTGCTCGGCGATGCGTGGACATGGCCGCCACGACTTCCACCCGCGCCGGCGTGGCCGCCACGGCTGTCCGCCGGCCATGGATCTCTCGTCGACGGAGAAAAAGAAGAGGAGATGCGCGACGCTCGCCGGAGTAGGCAAAGGCTAGCGGCGGAGAAGACGAATCGCGGCGTAGGGGATCCGGCGGCTAACCTTAAATGCCCCCGTTACCCTTGATATAGCGGCGGAAGGGGCGAATATTCGGGTCCCTCATATTTTTTTGACGGGCCGGGCCGATATGGGGTGCCTGTTCATCTCGTAAAAAGGGCAAAACTCACATATCGGCCGGAATTTTTCGGGACGGCGTGTTTTTAGCGGATCTACTAGAGATGCTCTAAGCGAGGCATAGGCGCTCCCCTATTTGACGCTCCTTGCATCAAATTGTCAAGGTAACTCAAGCAGCGCTTGGTCCTGGGCCTGCCCACTTCAGCGTTCCCTTCAGCTCTCCTCTGTGCGAACCATTTTCTTTCCTTCGTACTACTTGTTTGTTGTTCATTGGTTGTCCACTTGGTTTTCTCTTAATTGGATTGTCTTGTAGCAGCACAACAAAATAAACATGGCAATGCGAGGACCCCTCTACTCTGCCTAATGATCTTCCTTAAGTTGTCTCTCAAACTGATAATCAAACAAAGGTACTCCCGTCCCCATACGAGTATGACACTGAATCCATCATACTATTTGTGAAGTGAAATTCATCATTGTCCACACTTAGAGCATCTACAGTCGGCCGCCTCAAACAACACTCAAACGCCCGGGCGGACGGGCCGGTTAGTGACCGATAAAAAAAAGCGACCCAGACGAACGCCTCAAACCGGCCTCAAACGCCCGGGCTAACCGGCACCCCTCATATCCAGACCAAATCTGGGGCGGATATGGGGTGCCCCAGGCACGACGGGGCGCGTCCGCCACGTCGGAGCTGACCCACGCTGGCCCACCCGACCCCACATATATTTGTCCCCATCCGCTCCCCGGACCAAACCCTAGCCACCCCACTCCACTCCCCTCCAGTCCACTCTGCCCCCAAGCTCCCGTCCGGCGATCTTCGGCCTTCTCCGGCATGGGGGGCAGCGGATCTGACTCCGACCAGTCCGGATCCGTCGACTGGGGTGTCATCCCGTGTGGGATGGAGGAGGCTATGGCCGTCCGCATTACCCTCCGCCGCTCCCGGGAGGACTGCGCCCGACCGACGAGGGGATCTGTCCGGCGCGAATCCGTTGCGTCGGCGCAAATCCATTGCGTCCACGCAACGGGCGCTCGGATCCGCCAGGGCTGGATCATCGCGGTCCGGTAGCCTCCCCATCTCCGGTCCGCCGGAGTATGAGTGCTACTGGGACCGGTGTGCCCGCCGTGGGAAGGAGAGGATAAGGGTGGCCGAGGCCCGCTTCGCTGACGATATGGCGGCGACAGAGGCGACGGATGCGGCGGTGCGCGCTGCCGCAGAGGAGGAAGCCATCCGTGCCTGCATCGTAAAGAAGCGGCAACGGAGGAATACGCTCGCCCTCGCCCAAGAACAAAATCGGGCGGTCCGTACCATGGCCGGACTGCCCCCCCCAAGGAGGAGAGGGAGGACAGCGACGGGTCGGACAGCTCCGGCGACGAGCAAATCCGGCTGGATCCATTTTGCGTTTTTGAGCGCTACTTCCGCGAGAAGGACGACAAGGGCGCCGGAAAGGGCATGGGCAGTCGTGGATGATCTTCTCCATAGCTAGTATGTAGGTAGAACATGCCAAATTTTGGTAGTCCAATGGCATGTCCTGATGTAGTAGCCGGACGATTAGTGTTGCATCGTTTACGTGGGGTGGCTTTGGCATCGCCGTTTAGCCCACGTCAATATGAGATCTTCGCAAAGCCTCCTTAAAGGGGATCACATCATTGGACTAACAAATGTTAGTTTTGCCAAAGATCGTGTTTGCAGTGCTTGTATCGAAGGAAAGCTACATGAGAAGGCTCACCGACCCAAGACCATTATATCTTCCAAGAGGCCCTTGGAGCTCCTTCACATGGATCTCTTTGGACCTCCATCATTTGATAGTCTCGGGGGAAGGAAGTATTGCTTGGTGATAGTGGTTGACTATTCAAGATACACTTGGGTATATTTCTTCAAGAGGAAGAGTGAGACCCAACAAACCGTGATCGACTCTGCAAACGAAGCTCAACGTCAACATGATGCAAAGATATTGATCATAAGAAGTGACAACGGCACCGAGTTCAAGAACTACACCTTGGATGAGTTTCTTGGAGATGAGGGGATCAAGCATCAATATTCCGCACCTTATACCCCTCAACAAAATGGTGTACGGAGAGGAAGAACCGGACGTTGATGGATGCGGCAAGGACCATGATGGCGGAATTCAAGTCTCCGTACAACTTTTGGGCCGACGCCATCAACACCGCATGTCATGCATCCAATCGGCTCTATCTCCGCAAAGGCTTGAACAAGACTCCATATGAGATACTTACCGGCAACAAGCCCAACCTCAAGTACTTCCGGGTGTTTGGTTGTAAGTGTTTCATTCGCAAGAAAGGTGCTTGTTTGTCTAAATTTGAAACTAGAGCTGAAGAGGGCATATTTGTTGGTTATGCTACAAACTCTCATGCTTACCGAGTTCTCAACAAGTCCAATGGACTCATTGAGGAATCGTGTAACATAATGGCTCCGAAGTGGAGCAAAGTGGTCTTTGTTATGTAGGTGATGAAATTCCTCCTCAAGCCATAAGAAGAATGGGTGTGGGCCAAATCCTACCAATTGAGGAACCCCTTGTGGTGGAAGGAGAAGGACAATGTTCTACGCAAGTGGAACCATCATCGACACTAGACCCACACGCTTCCGAAGAACAAAGTGAAGGCCCTCAATCAAGTGAACAAGATCAAGAGCAAGATCAACTCGATGATGGTGATGATGTAGGGTAACGCAGTAGAAAACAAAAAATTTCCGACCTACGCACCAGCCCAGGACCACTATGGAGACTGCATACAAGGTTTGATCTTTTTCGTTACCGACTCGTAGCGCAGCGGAAGTAGAGTCGATGACGATCGGCGGTGCAGATCCCCGCAGCTAGGATTAACAACCTCCCAACCGCGAGGATGTATACCCTCATCCGCCACTCGGACAGCCCTCCGGGAGGCGGTCAAACAGTCCCCCGGACGGTGTCGCGGACAGCCCTTCGGGAGGACCTTCGAAACTCGGACAGTCACTCGGACAGCCCTTCGGGAGGCACTCACAAACTAAGACCGAAACTACGATCTCTCTACAGAGTTGCACACATACGGTGTCATCTATCCGGCAGGGCTTCGCCGTCCAGAACTAGTTCCCACCGGAACCCAGACAGCCTTTCGGCACTACGAAACTATTTCGTGGGAGGGAGAGAGAATGCCAGATCATGCATGGCTTGTGTGAGAGAGTTGGAGTGGAGTTGGAGAGCACCTCTCCTCCTCCTTATATAGTGGTGGAAGGGGTGGAGGGGGCTGAAAATTCAGCCCACTAAACATGGGGAAAACATGTTCCCACAAAACAAGGAGAACATGTTCCCACCAAACAAGGGAAAAACATGTTCCCTTGTCCATGGTGCTCCAACATGGGGCCCCACCACCTCCCAACACTTCCCACCAATTGTGGAGGCTGCCCCCCACCATGGGGGGGCCCCCCCAACACCTTTTGTCCAGCCACAAGGGGCTGCCCCCCCAAGGGGAGGCGCCCCAAAACAGCCCCCACGCTTCGTGGGATCTTGTCCCCTCACGCTGGGACAAGATGTTTTCCGTGACTATTACTTCTGAAAAATTCCGGAAGGTCCCAGAACATTTCCAGCACCCTCTAAAATTATCTGGACGTGCTCCGGAACATTTCCGGTATGGTGGTTTAATTTAAAACCATCTTCGTTTACCCGCTAAACAATTCCGGCATCTCCGAAAACTTTTTTCGGTTTTTTCTCCAGAAAAATTCTAGAAATTACCAGACCAATCTGGCAACCTCCAAAACATTCCCGGTGCTTGCCGAAACCTTTTTGGATCAATGGTTTTATCCGAAACAACTTTTCGGTTTTACCGAAACTTTTTCGGTATTCTCTCCGGAACTTTTCCGTTGTCTCCGAAACTATTCCAGTGACTTTCTCTCGGACTCCTTGTCTAGTATTCAGCAGATAGATGACCCTTAAGCGTGTGACCCTATAGGTTCGGTGAAGTATAGACATGACCGGAACACTTTCCGATCAATGATCAGCATCGGAGCCGTGGACACCCATATTGACCCCTATACCCACACGAATAAATATTCGAGTGAACCTCCAGTTGCCGTGTGCTATTTCTGTTGCTTCGCGATATGTTACAATACCCGAGGTGAGATTTATCGGCATCCCTGTGGATCAACAACCTTGTCCACTATGCCAGTTACCTCGTTACCGGTATTGTTCTCTTTTCTCGTTTCCGTGTTCCGGCATCCCGGTGATCAAATCACAAAGTGTCTGGCCAGACGATGATGGATACCGTAACACCGAGAGGGCCCGAGAATATCTCTCCACCGTCGGAGGAGCAAATCCCAATCTTGAGCTATCAAGTTACTTGACACACTTTTCCATGAACCCGTAAGCCGCCGTAATAGCCACCCATTTACGGATGACGTTTAACAAACCCCAAAGTTCATGAAGCAAGCATGAAGAAACTCGATACTCTCATGGTCTAAGGAATCATGCAAACGTTAACCATCTCTGTGTTATAAACCATTAACTAGTGACGAATGTATCTCATAGCATAACATCAATTCGGGTCGATTCAACACAAATGTTCTTCCAACATTGTGCCCTCAAAATTGCCGGCATAGCCATGCCCATGATCAGGAAAACAGGATCATCATGCAATACTTGAGCCAGTCTTAGAGGCTTGACTAGGAATATATTTTACCGTTTATTATCCCACACGTGCACATGAGTTTCCCTCCAAGCCTCGTTTTATTTGTAGACTCGAGAATCATTGCAGTTATAGCATGGAACATAAACATAATTATGAACAGGGAGATAATCAATAACATTTATTATTGCCTCTAGGGCATATCTCCTACAGACTCCCACTTGCACTAGAGTCAATAATCTAGTCAATGCTAATGCACTTTACACCTATGGCATACTGGTGTAAAATATGCTTTGCTTGTGGTATAGCCTGATGTCCAACGGATCTGACAACTTCAGCTCCGTGTGTAACTTTGCATATCCTCGCGTTTTCACGCTTTCAGAAAATTCATATTTTGTGTGGACTTGGCTTTGCATATGTGTGAATCATGGTCGAAACCTGATTTCTCAGACTGAGCTATGGAGCAACTATCTACAATAGTGTCCCATAGACCAAAGCCATCTTGGAACCATACTAAGTTCATGAATGAACTATATGATTCAACAACTTTTTTGTCGCTTCTTAAGCGTCAACATACTTAGCCTTTGTTATAGAATTCGCCACAGTATCTTGTTTGGAACAATTTCCAACTACCGTGCCACCATATTGTGTATTACACAAAACCCTTAACCTAAATCGAAAATCGCATGGAGCATTAATGAAGACTGTATCGATGTAATTACTTACAACGAGCACTTCATAATCTCTGCTTGCGAGAAAACATGTCATCAGCACTACTCTAGTACTCAATGACATCTTTCACTGTTGTCCCATGATCAGTACTTTGATCACTATGGTATCTATACTCGCAACAACTTTGGAGTATTGGACATATCTGGTTGTTTTTACATACCATGGAATACATGATTAATCCAAACACAAGAGTGTGTGGAATCACCATCATGTATTTTGCTCATCAGTGTTTTGGGACACCAAGTCTTGCATAAAACTCTTTCCATGTGACTTCGGCAAGAATCACTCCTTGACGGTTTTTCAATGCTAAAAGGTTTTAGCATCTTGTCAATATGTATTCATTGCTTAGCCCCATTAGGTAAATCTATCTCCATAGATCATCATGCCTAATATTGAGGCTATTTAGCCTAAGCACTTCATCGAAAAACTATTTCCAAATGAAGTCCTAATTCGTGTCAAGAAATTTATTTCCAATTAACAATGTGTCAAGTACACACGGTTTTTAGAAATATTATTATGCTCCCACTTACTTTCTTGAATCACAAGCATCTTCGATACCCATTTGATGAAGTCAAAACCCCTTTGACCATTCCATCAAAAAAACGAAGATTCCAACTCCACTTTGCTCTCTTCTGTCCATCGCTGGAACTCTGAAGTTTGCATACTTACTAGCATCCTCTGAATCGACAAATTACTTTGGACTGTATCACATACAAGTCCTAGGTTTCATTCCCATCAGATGGAAATCCTTTTGTCATCCATGTTTCATATCTCATGATTGAAATATGTATTAATTGCTAGTTCAACCCGAACCGACTTCAAGCATCGCTACGGTGAGACAATCTCATCGTAGTCAACTCTTTGAACTTGTTTTTGCAACAAGTCGAGCTTTATGGATAAAACATTTTTATCCGTATCAGTTTTTAGTTCCATAAATATTCATTAGACTCTAAGCCTTCCGAAAGGTGTATCAAGATTTTAATCTTGAAACATTGATATGGAAACTATCTCAGATTGTATTGGCATTTAGCCAATTCTGGAGTCTGGGCCCATCATCGCTTCCTTGTGTATCGTAGGTATACTGTTGTCTAACAACAATATCTCGTTTGCGCACCTGATAGGTTTGCACGAGCTTTGCCTACGTGGTTCAGCTGCAAGTTCGACCGAAGTCCATACATTTTATTGTAGAGACTTCCGTATCAGTCGCAGTAGGAAACTCCGGAATTACTTCCAAGGTCTCTTTCCTTTGATCTGATGACAAAGATACTGTTTATCTTGTCGAGTTGCACTGTTCTCCCACTCACCTTTTTGAAAGAACCACTTTCTTCAAAAAGCATACCGTTCTTTGTGGCAAACCTATTTGCCTCGGTATAGTGGTGGGGAAATACCCAATGACTTGGGATAACCTACAAAGTAGCACTTGTCTGATTTGGAATAGGTTTGTAACCTTTTACACAAGCCCCATATTCCAAATGTTAAGAAAAGATATAACATGGATGGGCGTACCATACCATGGCGTTATTTCAACAGACCTGATGAAGCTCTTTTCAGTGTAAAAGCCGCAGTCTCTAAAGCATCACTTTAAAAAAGATAATGGCAAATCTATTTATGTCATCTTTGATCTTACCATGTCATAAATGGTTCGATTACATCTTCACAGACTTTCCACTTGCAGTGGTGTTCCAGGAGGTGCAAGTTATGAAACCCCTTTCACAACTCATCAGACATTCGCTAAACTTGTAACTCAAATATTCCTTTCTGCAATCGAATTGTAGAAACATAATTTTCTTGTTACAATAACTTCTACTTCATTTTTGAAAACCTTCTGAATGAATTCAAAAGATCCAGACTTACGTCTCAACAAGTAAATATCCATATATCTACTTGAGTCATTTCTGAAGATAGATAAATCCACTACTTGCAACAACATTTATTGGACTACACACATCATAATGTATGATTACCAATATGTTCTTTGCTCGTTCCTTATGGCCTGTGAACGGTATTTCAGTCACTTCACCTTTCAGAGGAAAGTTGCAAGTGTCAGATGATTCAAAATCAAATGACTTCAAAATCCATCATAATGGAATTTTCCATGCGGGTTTCTCCAATGTGACCAAATGCAGTGCCACACTTGTGTGGTATTCTTTTAGTCTTGCGACATTTAGCGTCAGTGTTATGGATGTATCATATTACCATCAATATTCATAGCATACATCCCATCCTGTATGGAAGCATGGCCCTTCATGTTATTCATAACACCGAACATCAAAAAGTTCTCTTATGAATAACCTTCTTGCAAAATACCTTATGCAAAGGGCTAGAGTGTATGAAACTCTAAATGAATTATGAAAGTAAATACAGAGGTAATGTATTAATATCAGTATTCATAACATACATCTCATTCATAATGAAAGTATGCCCCCTATGTTATTCATAACATCGAACATCAAAAAGTTCTCTTATGAATAACCTTCTTGCAAGATACTTTATGCAATGGGCTAGAGTGTAAAACTCTAAAATGAATTATGCAAGTAAATACATAGGGAATACACTAATGGAAGGTATAGTAACATTTACTATGTTCCCTGTGTGTATCTAAACCTCATTCCTGGCTAGTCTTTTAGGCCATAGTAGTTCTTACACCGAGTTGCAACAGAATGCAATCGAGCGGGTATCTTTGTGATTAACTCACAATACCCAAGAATTAGTGATTAACATGTTTAACCATAATTCCCAAGAACTATATCTTTGACCAGCCTTCTATACAACAAAAACTTGTATGACATTCATACATGAGCTGGATATCCCAGTCTTCTTTCCTTTTGCCTTTATACTTCTAACAGTTTCACTTTCAGTATTTCTCCTACTCTCAGAAGAAGCACCCAACTTAAGAGTGGCGTTAGCCCCGGACTTCCTAGGCGTGAAAGTTTCACTAACACCCTTCGGACACTTCCTTTCTCTTTAAGTTGTCGTTTTATTCACCATCATCATATGACAGGCGTTCTTATGGATCCCCTCTTATCAGTCAAATGCCTAGTAAACACTTTTACTAATAGTTTGCAAACAAACATGGCTTTAGATATCTCATATCTTTCAGCCTTTGTTTGTATATGAAAATTAATTTTCAGTTCCATGAATATCACATAACTATCCCAAAACTTTCGAAGTTCGGGTCTCATGGAAGCAAACATATTTCACTTGACCGTAACGGAATTTTAGCTTTTTGGATCGAAGGACGAGAGTCATATCATCCATAGCATTAGCGGGAGAATACCGAAAGTATGCGATAGGACAAAGTCCTTCTCGGCACTCTTGAGGACAATCCTCATATTACGTTACCAACCGTAAAGTTTTAACCAGATATTTAACAGCTATTCAATTTTAATAGGGAAGGTGAAAACGCGAGCCATTATTCTACAACTATTATACAAACCACACTTAGACAAAGTTCATAATTAATTGCACTGAGAATTAAACAAGTTAATTCTATAGTGCGCTCCCACTCAAATCAATATCTCTCATAATTGATTATGAATGATTCAAGACACGAATTTTAATTCAACGCCATTGATGGTTAGCATCACTGATGACGAGAACTTCAATTGTTAGGCAAACTTGCCAATCACATCTCTATGTGACTCTTGTTCATCTTTTGATGCGTGTGTTCCGAGCTCATGACTTTCATGCCTGAACGTCAAGACAACCAAGTGATCTTGCTGCGAGGTCTTAACTCACCCGCCTCACACATCCCTAATCGTTCGTACCCATGTCAGCATGGCGCACCCCGAAAAGTTAGGTGCCGTGACGGTGCTACACTTGGGAGAACACTAACTACTTGATATTTTAAGTGAGAGATCACCCTAATAAAAGCGACTACCGCGCAATCAAGAAGGGTGCAACATAAGGGATAAACATCTCAGGCAATTCATAATAGCATGATATGGTATAGCCCTTTCTGACGGAGAAGTCTTTCATTTCTTCGTCTTCGGCATTCGCGTCGGTGTTCACCTTCGCGAAGATTGCCACCACCTAGTCGATGCACCAGATAATATTGCTATCTCTATAGCTAATAAAATAAGTGCATTACATAAGGTTGACACGCAGGTCATTAAAGTGCAATCATATGGCTCCAGCCATCATGCCGAATCATGACACGCAGGTCATGTAAATCAATTTACATCATATAGCCATCTCATACATAATCAAATTATTATGAACACTGCTATACCACATCACATGCACATGCAAACCATCCTGCAAAACCAAGTTAGACGCCTCTAATCGGTTCATGCGAAATTTTATTTTACGTGGCTTCTAAGGTTTCGAAACAAATCGAAGCTACCAACGTCCATCATCAAGCATGATAATCCAGGTGGCTAGATTAACATTGCGGGGTGTATGAAACACGAGATAATAAAATCTCGAGCCCCATACTGAACTTCGTCATACGCGTGACCCCCGTGCAGATCACATCTGCATTGCCCTTTCATCTGCGAATTTCATCTTTCTTTTGACTATGGCGGAACCCAAAGAATTGATAGCACTTCCTTGATCAATCAGGATCGCGGATTGCCAGAACTTTGTGAAATTCCACCATGCTGTCTCGAGATTGAGCAAACGCAAATTTCAGGGAAGCAACAAGAACATCGGGTAACAGACTTCTTCTGCTACCCGCATAAATAATTTTCAGCAATAGATCTCATCTACTCAAAAATTATATTATGCAACACCCATACATCTCTATGTATTCTAGATCGCAACCTGCATCTACGCTTAGCACGGCTCTTGATGCCACTGTAGGGTAACGCAGTAGAAAACAAAAAATTTCCGACCTACGCACCAGCCCAGGACCACTATGGAGACTGCATACAAGGTTTGATCTTTTTCGTTACCGACTCGTAGCGCAGCGGAAGTAGAGTCGATGACGATCGGCGGTGCAGATCCCCGCAGCTAGGATTAACAACCTCCCAACTGCGAGGATGTATACCCTCATCCACCCCTCGGACAGCCCTCCGGGAGGCGGTCGAACAGTCCCCCGGACGGTGTCGCGGACAGCCCATCGGGAGGACCTTCGAAACTCGGACAGTCACTCGGACAGCCCGTCGGGAGGCACTCACAAACTAAGACCGAAAGTACGATCTCTCTACAGAGTTGCACACATACGGTGTCATCTATCCGGCAGGGCTTTGCCGTCCAGAACTAGTTCCCACCGGAACCCAGACAGCCTTTCGGCACTACGAAACTATTTCGTGGGAGGGAGAGAGAATGCCAGATCATGCATGGCTTGTGTGGGAGAGTTCGAGTGGAGTTGGAGAGCACCTCTCCTCCTCCTTATATAGTGGTGGAAGGGGTGGAGGGGGCTGAAAATTCAGCCCACTAAACATGGGGAAAACATGTTCCCACAAAACAAGGAGAACATGTTCCCACCAAACAAGGGAAAAACATGTTCCCTTGTCCATGGTGCTCCAACATGGGGCCCCACCACCTCCCAACACTTCCCACCAATTGTGGACGCTGCCCCCCACCATGGGGGGCCCCCCCAACACCTTTTGTCCAGCCACAAGGGGCTGCCCCCCCAAGGGGAGACGCCCCAAAACAGCCCCCACGCTTCGTGGGATCTTGTCCCCTCACGCTGGGACAAGATGTTTTCCGTGACTATTACTTCTGAAAAATTCCGGAAGGTCCCAGAACATTTCCAGCACCCTCTAAAATTATCTGGACGTGCTCCGGAACATTTCCGGTATGGTGTTTTAATTTAAAACCATCTTCGTTTACCCGCTAAACAATTCCTGCAGCTTCGAAAACTTTTTTCGGTTTTTTCTCCAGAAAAATTCTAGAAATTACCAGACCAATCTGGCAACCTCCAAAACATTCCCGGTGCTTGCCGAAACCTTTTTGGATCAATGGTTTTATCCAAAACAACTTTTCGGTTTTACCGAAAGTTTTTCGGTATTCTCTCCGGAACTTTTCCGTTGTCTCCGAAACTATTCCAGTGACTTTCTCTCGGACTCCTTGTCTAGTATTCAGCAGATAGATGACCCTTAAGCGTGTGACCCTATAGGTTCGGTGAAGTATAGACATGACCGGAACACTTTCCGATCAATGATCAGCATCGGAGCCGTGGACACCCATATTGACCCCTATACCCACACGAATAAATATTCGAGTGAACCTCCAGTTGCCGTGTGCTATTCCTGTTGCTTCGCGATATGTTACAATACCCGAGGTGAGATTTATCGGCATCCCTGTGGATCAGCAACCTTGTCCACTATGCCAGTTACCTCGTTACCGGTATTGTTCTCTTTTCTCGTTTCCGTGTTCTGGCATCCCTGTGATCAAATCACAAAGTGTCTAGCCAGACGATGATGGATACCGTAACACCGAGAGGGCCCGAGAATATCTCTCCACCGTCGGAGGAGCAAATCCCAATCTTGAGCTATCAAGTTACTTGACACACTTTTCCATGAACCCGTAAGCCGCCGTAATAGCCACCCATTTACGGATGACGTTTAACAAACCCCAAAGTTCATGAAGCAAGCATGAAGAAACTCGATACTCTCATGGTCTAAGGAATCATGCAAACGTTAACCATCTCTGTGTTATAAACCATTAACTAGTGACGAATGTATCTCATAGCATAACATCAATTCGGGTCGATTCAACACAAATGTTCTTCCAACATTGTGCCCTCAAAATTGCCGGCATAGCCATGCCCATGCTAAGGAAAACAGGATCATCATGCAATACTTGAGCCAGTCTTAGAGGCTTGACTAGGAATATATTTTACCGTTTATTATCCCACACGTGCACATGAGTTTCCCTCCAAGCCTCGTTTTATTTGTAGACTCGAGAATCATTGCAGTTATAGCATGGAACATAAACATAATTATGAACAGGGAGATAATCAATAACATTTATTATTGCCTCTAGGGCATATCTCCTACAAATGATACGCCAAGTGATGCCCAAGATCAAGTTCATGACCGCGAACAAGCTCAAGTTGAAGGACAAGCTCAAGTTGACGCTCAAGATAACCAAGATGAAGAGCCTCAAGAGTCCCTTGAGGAGAAACTAGAGCGTCGTGCCGCCAAGGTTGCTTCCAAGCTAGAGAAAGATGGACACATTTTGGAGAATGTCCTAGGAAGCTTGAGAAAGGGGGTAACTACTCGTAAACAATTAACAAACTTTTGTGAGCATCACGCATTTGTTTCTTGTGTTGAACCCCAAAAGGTATTTGAGGCGTTCGAGGACCCGGATTGGCTTGAAGCCATGCATGAAGAACTCAACAATTTCGAGCGCAACAAAGTGTGGTCATTGGTGGAAAGGCCAAAGGAGCATCATAATGTCATAGGGACCAAGTGGATCTTCAAGAACAAGCAAGATGCACATGGGATAGTCAATCGTAACAAGGCAGGATTGGTGGCTCAAGGTTACTCCCAAGTCGAGGGTGTCGACTACGGTGAAACTTTCGCTCCCGTTGCCTGCCTAGAATCTATTCACATGTTGCTTGCATATGCATCGCATCATAATTTCAAGTTGCAACAAATGGATGTGAAGAGTGCATTTCTTAATGGTCCCCTTAATGAGTTGGTATATGTCAAACAACCCCCGGGGTTCGAGGATCCCAAGTTCCCCAATCATGTCTATAAACTCGACTAGGCGCTCTATGGCCTTAAACAAGCCCCACGTGCGTGGTATGAGCACCTTACCGAGTTGTTAGAGAATCGTGGGTTTGAAATTGGGAAAATTGATCCCACTCTTTTTACTAAGAGGGTTAAAGGGGACTTGTTCATATGCCAACTATATGTTGATGATATTATCTTTGGTTCTCCTAACAAAGCTTTCAATGATGAGTTCGCCGCACTAATGACTGAGAAGTTCGAGATGTCTATGATGGGAGAGTTGAAGTTCTTTCTTGGGTTCGAAGTCAAGCAACGTAGAGAAGGAACTTTCATCAACCAAGCCAAATAAACCCAAGACATGCTCAAGAGGTTCAAGTTGGATGATGTCAAAGCGGCCAAGACACCCATGCCCACCAAGTGCCATCTTGATCATGATCCCAATGGTAAAGCGGTGGATCAAAAGGTATATCATTCTATGATTGGATCTTTGCTTTACCTTTGTGCATCTAGACCGGATATCATGTTGAGTGTGGGAATGTGTGCAAGGTTTCAATCCGCACGAAAAGAAAGCCACTTAGTGGTGGTCAAGAGAATCTTTCGATATTTGGCTCATACCCCAAACTTTGGCTTATGGTATCCTAAAGGAGCAAGCTTTGATCTCATTGGTTATTCGGATTCGGATTGGGCGGGAGACCAAGTGGAGAGGAAGTCAACTTCCGGAGGATGCCAATTCCTTGGTCGCTCTTTGGTGAGTTGGTCTTCCAAGAAGCAAAATTGTGTGTCTCTCTCCACCACCGAAGCCGAGTACATTGCCGCCGCAAGTTGCTGTGCCCAATTGCTATGGATGAGGCAAACTTTAAAGGATTATGGTGTCATGTGTGACAAAGTGCCTCTTCTATGTGACAATGAAAGTGCTATCAAGATTACCTACAACCCCGTGCAACATAGCAAGATGAAGCACATTAAGATTCATCATCACTTCATCCGGGATCACATCAAGCATGGAGATGTTGATCTATCTTATGTAGGCACCGGGCAACAACTAGCGAATATTTTCACAAAGCCATTGGATGAAGCAAGGTTCCGCGAGTTAAGGCATGAGCTAAATATCATTGATTCGAGCAATGTGGTTTAAGACCATGCACATCTCACCGCACTCACCATTTTATCTTGTTTTAGATGAAGGCATGGAAATAGGGGGAATGTTGTTCCTTTAATGAACTCACACTCCTCTTATTATGCGTAAATAAAATCAATCTTTCACATCCGCCATTGTTGATGGCACTTGTGCTTCAAAGATGAGTTTTGGTTTTGGGACCAAGGTTAAAATCTTCGCGGTGCCAAGCCATTTGACTCTAACAAAGGTGGCCTCGACCACCGACCCTATCTTTTCTTTAAGAAAGGTTTTGGTTCTCATTGGCTTTTTATTTGCTTTATCTAGACTTTTAGGTCTTAGGTGTTTGTTCACTCCAAGTTTGGTTTTTTCTCTTTTGCATCTTGCAATCTTGGAGTGCATATCACCATATTACAGTTACTTGTCTCCAACCCAAGCCCATACTCATCCCAAAAACTATCTGAAAATCTTTTGTGCACAAGTCAATTTGATCATAGTAGCAGCTCCAATGGCTGGGCGGTACAACCGCGGGAACAGAGCGGTACAACCGCTAGTTCCCTCGCCTGTAGCGTTCCAGCAGTTTAACCGGTGTGGCTCGGGCGGTTCATCCGCTAAACCACTCAGCTGAAGCGTTGGACCGGTACAACCGTGAGGTTGCAAGCGGTACTACCGCCCATCTTCCCAGGTGAGAGGAAGTACCGCCCGCAACCCCGCTGGTTGTGCAGGGGGCGGTACAACCGCTCATGGCTCAGGGTTTATATAAGGGCGCGGCCGAAGGGGTACGGTTTTCTTTTTCTCCTTCTGTTCCCCGTATCCCTTCTCTGCCCTAGCCACCGGCCGCCGCTTTTGCTGCTCCGGGAGGCCCTCCGGCACCCCGATTCCTCCGTTCCTCCATCGGATCTCCTCCGTGGAGGGTTCCTCCTCCCCGATCTCTTCCCATGGACGCCGGTAATGCCCCGATCCATTTTTATTTAGGTTTCAATCTTTGAATCCTCATCTCTAGGGCATTGCTAGTAGTCCCATGTTTTTGGCTAAACTTTTGGGTGGAAGAGATCACATTGTTGCTATATTCATGCTTGTAAGTAGTTGGAAAAGTTATATTGGATAGTTTGATTCAAACCGTTGGTTGTGCTCTCTCTCCCGCGTTTGAACTGTTGTCGGCCAGCGGTACAACCGCCCACCGGGGTGGTACAACCGGTGCAAGCGGTTCAACCGTGGTCAGGGGCGGTACAACCGGTGGTTCTGAATCTTTTTCTCCACTATTGTCTTTTCTCTCCACTTGCCAAGTATATTCTTCTAGACTTGTGTACATGTTTCTTATCCTTTCTTAGTCCCTCTTTTGCTCCCCCGTGTGTGCAGGTGGTTCAGGTTCTCGCTCTGCTCCTCTCAAGAATGTCAGAAAGCGCACAAGAAGCGGCAAGCAGCCCGCTGAGGATGAGTCTGAAGTGGTTGTTCCCACCAATGCTACTCGACGTCAGAAGTCAGCCGCAGCCAAGAGCGTATGGCCAAGCCCATGCTTAAGTGGTCTCTCAAGGACTGGGGTAGATTTTGTTGGAAATATGCCCTAGAGGCAATAATAAATTGGTTATTATTATATTTCCTTGTTCATGATAATCGTTTATTATCCATGCTATAATTGTATTGATTGGAAACTCAAATACATGTGTGGGTACATAGACAACACTGTGTCCCTAGTAAGCCTCTAGTTGACTAGCTCGTTGATCAAAGATGGTTAAGGTTTCCTAGCCATTGACATGAGATGTCATTTGATAACGGGATCACATCATTAGGAGAATGATGTGATGGACAAGACCCAAACTGTAAACGTAGCATTTGATCGTGTCAGTTTATTGCTATTGTTTTCTGCATGTCAAGTATTTGTTCCTTTGACCATGAGATCATGCAACTCACTGACACCGGAGGAATACCTTGTGTGTATCAAACGTCGCAACGTAACTGGGTGACTATAAAGGTGCTCTACAGGTATCTCCGAGGGTGTCTGTTGGGTTGGCATGGATCAAGACTGGGATTTGTTACTCCGTATGACGGAGAGGTATCTCAGGGCCCACTCGGTAATACAACATCACAATGAGCCTTGCAAGCAATGTGACTAAAGTGTTAGCCACGAGATCTTGTATTACGGAACGAGTAAAGAGACTTGCCGGTAACGAGATTGAACTAGGTATAGTGATACCGACGATCGAATCTCGGGCAAGTAACATACCGAAGAACAAAGGGAACAGCATACGGGATTAACTGAATCCTTGACATAGAGGTTCGACCGATAAAGATCTTCGTAGAATATGTAGGAGCCAATATGGGCATCCAGGTCCCGCTATTGGTTATTGGCCGTAGAGGTGTCTCGGTCATGTCTACATAGTTCTCGAGCCCGCAGGGTCTACACACTTAACGTTTGGTGACGATTAGTATAATTGAGTTATTATGTTGGTGACCGAAAGTTGTTCGGAGTCCCGGATAAGATCCCGGACATGACGAGGATCTCCGGAAGAGTCCGGAGGTAAAGATTGATATATGTGATAATAGTGTTTCGATCTCCGGAAGAGTTCCAGAGTTCACCGGAATGGGTTCCGGATGTTTGCCGAAGTGTTCGGGTGCAGCAACACTTTATATGGGCCAAAGGGATAAAGCCCACAAGGTATTGGAAAGTGCAAAAGGTAGTTTTGCTGCCGCGTAAGCGGTACTACCGCTTGGTGAAGCGGTACTACCGCCCGAGCGGTACTACCGCTTGTGTGAAGCGGTACTACCGCCCAAGCGGTACTACCGCTTGTGTGAAGCGGTACTACCGCTTGTGCGCGGCTGTGCACGGTTCGGCAGGGATCCGAGTTGGACTCTTTCCCTGCGGGCCAAACCGACCTTGTGCGGGCAAAACCGACCCGGAGGAGGCTTTTACTCCAAGTTTAGACCCCAAGGCTCAACATATAAATAGAGGGGCAGGGCTAGCACACGGGACACATCAGGATTTCCCAAGCCGTGTGCCGGCAACCCTAGCCCTCTAGTTCCTCCGTCATAATCTCCGTAGTGCTTGGCGAAGCCCTGCAGAGATTGTTCCTCACCACCATCACCACGCCGTCGTGCTGCTGGAACTCAACCACTACTTCACCATCGCTCGCTGGATCGAGGAGGTGAAGGCGTCATCAAGCCGTACGTGTGTTGAACGCGGAGGTGCCGTCCGTTCGGCACTAGATCGGAAGGATCGTGATTGGATCGCGGGACGCTCGGCGATTTGGATCGCGAAGACGTTCGACTACATCAACCGCGTTTATTAACGCTTCCGCTTAGCGATCTACAAGGGTATGTAGATTCACTCTCCCTCTCGTAGATGCTCATCACCATGGATAGATCTTGTGTGTGCGTAGGAAAATTTTTGTTTCCCATGCAACGTTCCCCAACAGTGGCATCATGAGCCAGGTCTATGCGTAGATGAGATCTCGAGTAGAACACAAACGAGTTGTGGGCGTGGGTGTATACATATTGCTTGCCGTTACTAGTTGATACTTGATTCAGCGGCATTGTGAAATGAAGCGGCCCGGACCGACATTACGCGTACGCTTACGCGAGACTGGTTTTACCGCTGCGTGCACTTGTTGCATAAAGGTGACTGGCGGGTGTCTGTCTCTCTCACTTTAGTTGAATCGGTTCAATGAAGAGGGTTCTTTTAGAAGATCAAAAAGCAATCACTACACCACGTTGTGGTTTTGCGTAGGTAAGAACGGTTCTTGCAAACCCGTAGCTGCCACGTAAAATTTGCAACAACAATTAGAGGTCGTCTAACTTGTTTTTGCAGGGTATGTTGTGATGTGATATGGCCAATTACATGATGAGATATATGTGATGTATGAGATGATCATGTGATGTATAGAATATCACGACTTGCATGTCGATGAGTACGGCAACTGGCAGGAGCCATAGAGTTGTCTTTAATTATTGTATGACCTGCGTGTCAATCATTAAGCGCTATGTAATGCTTTACTTTATCGCTAAACGTTAGCTATAGTCGTGGAAGCAACAGTCGGCGCGACAACCTTATGGCGACACGTTGATGGAGATCAAGATGATGGAGATCATGGTGTCATGCCGGTGACGATGGAGATCATGCCGGTGCTTTGGAGATGGAGATCAAAAGCACAAGTTCATGGCCATATCATGTCACTTATGATTTGCATGTGATGTTAATCCTTTTATGCATCTTATTTTGCTTAGGACGACGGTAGCATTATAAGGTGATCCCTCACTTAAATTTCAAGATAAATTGTGTTCTCCCCAAGTGTGCACCGTTGCGAAAGTTCGTCGTTTCGAGACACGCCGTGATGATCGGGTGTGATAGACTCTACGTTCGCATACAACGGGTGTAAGCCATGTTGCACGTGCGGAACACTCGGGTTAAACTTGACGAGCCTAGCATGTACAGACATGGCCTCGGAACACAAGAGACCGAAAGGTCGAACATGAGTCATATAGTAGATATGATCAACATGAAGATGTTCACCATTGAAACCACCTCAACTCACGTGATGATCGGACTTGAGTTGGTGGATTTGGATCATGTTACACTCGAATGATCGGAGGGATGTCAATTTGAGTGGGATTTTTTTAAATATGATTAACTAAACTCATTATCTAAGAACAATAGTCTAAGTTGTCTTTGCTATATTTATGTTGTAGATCATGGCTCGCGCAGTAGCACCCCTGAATTTTAATGCGTTCCTAGAGAAAGCTAAGTTGAAAGATGATGGAAGTAACTTTGTGGACTGGGCCCGTAATCTAAGGATTATCCTTACGGCTTCCCAGAAGGCTTATGTCCTTGATGCACCGCTTGGTGATCCACCCACTCCAGTTGAGTCTCTAGACGTTGTGAACGCCTGGCAGGCTCGTTCTGATGATTACTCAATAGTTCAATGTGCAATGTTGTATGGCTTAGAACCGGGACTTCAAAGACGTTTTGAACGTCATGGAGCATATGAGATGTTCCAGGAGTTGAAGTTTATCTTTCAGAAGAATGCCCGGATCGAGAGATATGAGATCTCCGATAAGTTCTATGCTTGCAAGATGGAGGAGAACGGGTCTATCAGTGATCACGTGCTCAGAATGTCTGGGTACTCCACCCGTCTGGCTGAGTTAGGGATGCCCCTTCCGCCAGAGGCTATCACTGACAGAGTTCTTCAATCATTGCCACCTAGCTACAAGAGCTTCGTGTTGAACTATAACATGCACGGGATGAACAAGTCAGTCGCCGAGCTGTTTGCGATGCTGAAAGCCGCTGAGTCTGAAATTCAGAAGGAGCATCAAGTGTTGATGGTCAATAAAACCACTAGTTTCAAGAAAAATGGCAAGGGTAAGAAGGGTAACTCCAAGAAGAGTGGCAAAGCAGTTGCTCCTCTCGTGAAGAAACCCAAGGCTGGACCCAAACCAGAAACTGTGTGTTTTCATTGCAAGGGAACTGGACACTGGAAGCGGAATTGCCCCAAGTATTTGGCTGACAAGAAGGCGGCCAACAACAAACAAGGTATATATGATATACATGTTATTGATGTGTACCTTACCAACTCTCGTTGTAGTGCCTGGGTATTTGATACCGGTGCGGTTGCTCATATTTGCAACTCAAAACAGGAACTGCGGAATAGACGGAGGCTGGCAAAGGACGAAGTGACGATGCGCGTGGGAAATGGTTCCAAGGTTGATGTGATCGCCGTCGGCACGCTCGCTCTTCGATTACCGTCGGGATTAGTGATGAACCTAAATAAGTGTTATTTGGTGCCTGCGTTAAGCATGAACATTATATCTGGATCTTGTTTATTGCGAGACGGTTACTCATTTAAATCAGAGAATAATGGTTGTTCTATTTATATGAGTAATATCTTTTATGGTCATGCACCCAATGTGAGGGGTTTATTCTTATTGAATCTCGATAGTAATAATACACATGTTCATAACATTGATGCCAAAAGATGTAGAATTGATAATGATAATACCACTTTCTTGTGGCACTGCCGTTTAGGTCATATTGGCGTAAAACGCATGAGGAAGCTCCATGCTGATGGACTTTTGGAGTCACTTGATTTTGAATCACTTGACACATGTGAGCCATGCCTCATGGGCAAGATGACTAAAACGCCGTTCTCTGGAATAATGGAACGGGCAAGTGACTTATTGGAAATCATACATACTGATGTGTGCGGTCCAATGAGTATTGAGGCGCGCGGTGGTTATCGTTACTTTCTCACCTTCACCGATGACTTAAGTAGATATGGGTATATTTACTTAATGAAACACAAGTCTGAAACATTTGAAAAGTTCAAACAATTTCAGAGTGAAGTTGAGAATCATCGTAACAAGAAGATTAAATTCCTACGATCTGATCGAGGAGGAGAATATCTGAGTTATGAGTTTGGCAGTCACTTAAGACAGTGTGGAATTGTTTCACAATTGACACCGCCTGGAACACCACAGCGTAATGGTGTGTCCGAACGTCGTAATCGAACCTTATTGGATATGGTGCGATCTATGATGTCTCTTGCCGATTTGCCACTATCGTTTTGGGGTTATGCATTAGAGACAGCTGCATTCACTTTAAATAGGGCACCATCGAAATCCGTTGAGACGACGCCATATGAACTTTGGTTTGACAAGAAGCCAAAGCTGTCGTTTCTTAAAGTTTGGGGATGTGATGCTTATGTCAAAAAGCTTCAGCCTGAAAAGCTGGAACCCAAAGCGGAGAAATGCGTCTTCATAGGATACCCAAAAGAGACAGTTGGGTATACCTTCTACCTCAGATCCGAAGGCAAAGTGTTTGTCGCTAAAAACGGAGCATTTCTTGAGAAAGAGTTTCTCTCGAAAGAATTGAGTGGGAGGAAGATAGAACTTGATGAGGTTGTTGAACCTTTACTTCAACCTGAGAGTAGCGCAGCGCAGAAAGTTGTTTCTGTGGAGCCTACATTAGCTGAAGAGGAAGTTAATGATGATGATCATGAAGCTTTGGATCAAGTTGCTATCGAACCTCGTAGGTCGACAAGGACGCGTACTGCTCCTGAGTGGTACGGCAACCCTGTCTTAGAGGTCATGTTGTTAGACAACGATGAACCTACGAGCTATGGAGAAGCGATGATGAGCCCGGATTCCGATAAATGGTTAGAGGCCATGAAATCCGAGATGGGATCCATGTATGAAAACAAAGTATGGACTTTGGAAGTATTACCTGAAAGGCGTAAGGCCATTCAGAACAAATGGATCTTTAAGAGGAAGACGGACGCGGACGGTAATGTCACCGTCTATAAAGCTCGACTTGTGGCAAAGGGTTTTTCACAAGTTCAAGGAGTTGACTACGGTGAGACCTTCTCACCCGTAGCGATGCTTAAGTCCGTCAGAATCATGTTAGCAATAGCTGCCTTTTTCGATTATGAAATTTGGCAGATGGATGTCAAAACAGCGTTCCTTAACGGTTTCCTTAAGGAAGAGTTGTATATGATGCAACCAGAAGGTTTTGTCGATCCAGAGAATGCTGACAAAGTTTGCAAACTCCAGCGATCCATTTATGGACTGGTGCAAGCATCTCGGAGTTGGAATCTTCGTTTTGATGAGGTGATCAAAGCGTTCGAGTTTATACAAGTTTACGGAGAAGCTTGTATTTACAAGAAAGTGAGTGGGAGCTCTATAGCGTTTCTAATATTATATGTGGATGACATATTGCTGATTGGAAACAATATAGAAATGCTGGAAAGCGTAAAGGAATATTTGAACAAGAGTTTTTCAATGAAGGACCTAGGAGAAGCTGCTTTCATATTAGGCATCAAGATCTATAGAGATAGATCAAGACGCTTAATAGGACTTTCACAAAGCACATACCTTGATAATATTTTGAAGAAGTTCAAAATGGATCAGTCCAAGAAGGGGTTCTTGCCTGTTTTGCAAGGTGTGAAGTTGAGTAAGACTCAATGCCCAGTGACTGCAGAAGATAGAGAAAAGATGAGTGTCATCCCCTATGCTTCGGCCATAGGCTCTATCATGTATGCAATGCTGTGCACAAGACCCGATGTCAGCCTTGCCATAAGTATGGTCGGAAGGTTTCAAAGTGATCCAGGAATGGAACACTGGACGGCGGTCAAGAATATCCTGAAGTACCTGAAAAGGACTAAGGACATGTTTCTCGTTTATGGAGGTGATCAAGAGCTCGTCGTAAAGGGTTACGTCGATGCAAGCTTTGACACTGATCCGGATGACTCTAAGTCGCAAACCGGATACGTATTTATTCTTAATGGGGGTGCGGTTAGCTGGTGCAGTTCCAAGCAAAGCGTGGTAGCAGATTCTACATGCGAAGCGGAGTACATCGCTGCCTCGGAGGCGGCGAAGGAAGGTGTCTGGATGAAGGAGTTCATGACAGATCTTGGAGTAGTGCCTAGTGCACTTGACCCAATGACTCTGTTTTGTGATAATACTGGTGCCATTGCTCTAGCCAAGGAACCAAGATTTCACAAGAGGACCAGACACATAAAGCGACGTTTCAATTCCATCCGCGATTACATCAAGGAGGACGACATAAATATTTGCAAAGTACACACGGATCTAAATGTTGCAGATCCGTTGACTAAACCTCTTCCAAGGGCTAAACATGAACAACACCAGAACTGCATGGGTGTTCGATTCATTACAATGTAAATCACATAGTGATGTGAACTAGATTATTGACTCTAGTGCAAGTGGGAGACTGTTGGAAATATGCCCTAGAGGCAATAATAAATTGGTTATTATTATATTTCCTTGTTCATGATAATCGTTTATTATCCATGCTATAATTGTATTGATTGGAAACTCAAATACATGTGTGGGTACATAGACAACACTGTGTCCCTAGTAAGCCTCTAGTTGACTAGCTCGTTGATCAAAGATGGTTAAGGTTTCCTAGCCATTGACATGAGATGTCATTTGATAACGGGATCACATCATTAGGAGAATGATGTGATGGACAAGACCCAAACTGTAAACGTAGCATTTGATCGTGTCAGTTTATTGCTATTGTTTTCTGCATGTCAAGTATTTGTTCCTTTGACCATGAGATCATGCAACTCACTGACACCGGAGGAATACCTTGTGTGTATCAAACGTCGCAACGTAACTGGGTGACTATAAAGGTGCTCTACAGGTATCTCCGAGGGTGTCTGTTGGGTTGGCATGGATCAAGACTGGGATTTGTTACTCCGTATGACGGAGAGGTATCTCAGGGCCCACTCGGTAATACAACATCACAATGAGCCTTGCAAGCAATGTGACTAAAGTGTTAGCCACGAGATCTTGTATTACGGAACGAGTAAAGAGACTTGCCGGTAACGAGATTGAACTAGGTATAGTGATACCGACGATCGAATCTCGGGCAAGTAACATACCGAAGAACAAAGGGAACAGCATACGGGATTAACTGAATCCTTGACATAGAGGTTCGACCGATAAAGATCTTCGTAGAATATGTAGGAGCCAATATGGGCATCCAGGTCCCGCTATTGGTTATTGGCCGTAGAGGTGTCTCGGTCATGTCTACATAGTTCTCGAGCCCGCAGGGTCTACACACTTAACGTTTGGTGACGATTAGTATAATTGAGTTATTATGTTGGTGACCGAAAGTTGTTCGGAGTCCCGGATAAGATCCCGGACATGACGAGGATCTCCGGAAGAGTCCGGAGGTAAAGATTGTTATATGTGATAATAGTGTTTCGATCTCCGGAAGAGTTCCAGAGTTCACCGGAATGGGTTCCGGATGTTTGCCGAAGTGTTCGGGTGCAGCAACACTTTATATGGGCCAAAGGGATAAAGCCCACAAGGTATTGGAAAGTGCAAAAGGTAGTTTTGCTGCCGCGTAAGCGGTACTACCGCTTGGTGAAGCGGTACTACCGCCCGAGCGGTACTACCGCTTGTGTGAAGCGGTACTACCGCCCAAGCGGTACTACCGCTTGTGTGAAGCGGTACTACCGCTTGTGCGCGGCTGTGCACGGTTCGGCAGGGATCCGAGTTGGACTCTTTCCCTGCGGGCCAAACCGACCTTGTGCGGGCAAAACCGACCCGGAGGAGGCTTTTACTCCAAGTTTAGACCCCAAGGCTCAACATATAAATAGAGGGGCAGGGCTAGCACACGGGACACATCAGGATTTCCCAAGCCGTGTGCCGGCAACCCTAGCCCTCTAGTTCCTCCGTCATAATCTCCGTAGTGCTTGGCGAAGCCCTGCAGAGATTGTTCCTCACCACCATCACCACGCCGTCGTGCTGCTGGAACTCAACCACTACTTCACCATCGCTCGCTGGATCGAGGAGGTGAAGGCGTCATCAAGCCGTACGTGTGTTGAACGCGGAGGTGCCGTCCGTTCGGCACTAGATCGGAAGGATCGTGATTGGATCGCGGGACGCTCGGCGATTTGGATCGCGAAGACGTTCGACTACATCAACCGCGTTTATTAACGCTTCCGCTTAGCGATCTACAAGGGTATGTAGATTCACTCTCCCTCTCGTAGATGCTCATCACCATGGATAGATCTTGTGTGTGCGTAGGAAATTTTTTGTTTCCCATGCAACGTTCCCCAACAGATTTCGCACTGTTAAACCGTATCTCACTCAGAGGAACCCCAGGTGTTCTGCTCCAGAGTACTGGACCGAGATGCAGGAAAGGATTGTTGCTGAGATTTATGAGGTGCACAAGAACAAGTTCACCAAGCAGTGGTCCATTGATGTTCAGCACATGCGCGACAACGCCGATTACTTTGGTGAGGTTCTCGCCCTCTGTGAGGAGTTTGATCTTCTAAAGACCATGGAGGTTAACTGTGATTTTGATCCTCATCTGTTGCATCAGTTTTATGCCACAGTTGACTTTGGCCATGATGATGCTCGCACCCTGTCTTTCATACTCCGTGATGAGTTCTTTCAGGTTCCCTGGAGCGCATTCTGCAACGCTCTTGGGTATGGTGATACTGGCCTAGAAGGCAATGGTGGCATTCATCCTCATGACTTGCCTAAGCCCACATGGAAGAAAGCTTTGGCTCCTCTGTATCTGGCCGGTCATGGCATTTTGGGTGATTCGGTGTATCTTATTCCAGTTTATGACATCATGCATAGGATCTTCATGAATGTGCTTCTGCCCAAGGTGGGCAATCAGGATCAAATTCATGGTTACTTGGTTGACTTGATGCTAGCAATGCATACTGAGCAGGGCAAGGGTATTACTGTTGACATTTCCAACTGGCTGTGGCAGGAGATGTTTGTGCAGGTGGCTTATCGCAAGGTTCTGACCTTTGCTCCTTTCATCATGGTATTCTTGAATGCCATGTGGGCGACTTGCAGGCCTTGTGAGCAGCTAACTTCACCTGATAACCTTGTTGTTCATGAAGTGAAGAAGCTCAAGAGGAAGAAGCATAATCTGCCCAGGGTCCCTGCGGACAATCCAGGGGATGTGTATGCTACCTCCAGTGACAGCGACTTTGAGTTGGAGGCAAGGGCTAAGCCCAGCTGGGTCACCAAGTTGAAGGCCAAGGTCAAGAAGACGTTCTGCGTATTACTTCTGAAGAAGAAGATGTATGAGGCCCACAAGAATGAGAAGCTTGCTCGTCGTAGACAGATTGAGATGATGAGGAAGTTGGACATTGCAGTTGATAGTGGGACTGAGAAGGACATCACTCCAGAGGACAGGTGCATCTCCACCCACAGCAGGTGGACGGATGACGATGATTCAGATGCTGGCCCTTTTGCTCCTGCTGCTTATGAGGATATGGAGGTGGATGACTCTACTGATGATGATCCCGAGGATGATGATGATGAGGAGACCGAGGAGTCAGAGGAGGATGATTGAGGTTCAGGGGCATTAGCATCGCTCTTTCCCTTTTTGGTGTCTTGATGCCAAAGGGGGAGAGAGATCATATTAGGTTATCGAGGGATTTGCATGGGTGGGGGTGACGAGCTCATTTTCTTGGTAGTTTTTGCTCGCTTGTGACTCTATCTTTAGTTAAATTATTTGCTTTGGTTTGAGAACTTATTTGGTTTGGAGACTTTGCTTATGCGTGGTGTGGGACATGCTATCCTTGATCTATTTATCCTTATCATGTCATTTATGTTTGTGGAGCCTTGTTACTATGTATCCCCTTATCTGTTGCTCCACTTCATATTGTTGCAAATGCATGCTTAGTGTTGATTCATTTTCGTTTGCAACCTATTGTTGGTCTATAAAATCTAGGGGGAGTGTTGATCCTAGTGTGAGTACATTGCATTCCAAAAGCAAATTCATAATAGTGCTCACATCTAGGGGGAGCCCGTCTATATTTTCTAGACCATCTGTGCAAATCGTTGTATTGTCATCAACCACCAAAACGGGGGAGATTGAAAGGGCATTTCCCGCCTTAAGTGTTTTGGTGTTGATGACAACGCAATTTGCGGACTAACCGTGTGCCTAAGCTACTCTGGTATACTCTATATGGCACAAGACGGTTGGGCACCCCTCCGGATGGAAAAGTGTGAAGACGGCATTTCCGACACGTTTATTTCTTTGGTCGTAGGAAATCCGTATTATTAAGAGGGGGTCCGCATCGGAAGGTACCGTGGAATCAAACACGTACACAAACTCATATTGCACCCACTATATAGCCTTCCGTTTCGAGGAGAGAGGTCCTTATTCAACCTATGCAGAGAAACTGGCTCTGGGCGGTTGTACCGCTGGTGGCACCAGTTGTACCGGCCTGCTGCCAGGCAGTTCAACCGGGCTAGCACCGGCCCCTTCACCACGAGAAGGGTGATTCCTCTCGGGTGGGGCATGCGGTGCCCGGCGGTTGCTGCCTGGTTGTTCCGGTAGTTAACTAACTACCGGTACAACCGGGGTCCAAGGCGGTAGTACCGCCCAGGACTTAGCAACCACCGAATGGCGTGCTCAGGTGGTTGAACCGGCCCTTGTTCCGCTCCATGTACTGCGAGTAGGGTGATTCCACTCGGGTTTTGGTGCGGAACAGGGCGGTGGCAGCCCGGTAGTTCTGGTTAATCTGCTTTTAACCGGTACTACCGGTGTCCCGTGCGGTTGTACCGCCTAGGACTTAGCAGCCATCGATGGGGCAGCCTAGGCGGTTGTACCGGCGCAGGTACCGCCGCAACCACCGCGAGTAGGGTGATTCCACTCGGGTTTTGGGTGCGGTATCGGGCGGTGGCAACGCAGTTGTTCCAGTTTATTTTTGTAAACCGGTACAACCGGGACGCCCAGCGGTTCTACCACTCTGGCTCTGCGAATGCTCATATATGCCTAGGGCGGTTGTACCGCTGCTCCCAACGGTTGTACCGCCCCTGTGTGTTTTTGCACATAACGGTTGGATTTGGGTCAACACTATATAAAGGGGTGGTTCTTCCACCTCCCACTCACCTCTTGCCTCTCTCTCTCCTCCATTGATGCCCTAAGCTTGTTCTTGCCCGATCTCCATCTCTAGCCAACCAAACTTGTTGATTTGCTAGGGATTGAGGGAGGAGACCTAGATCTACACTTCCACCAAAGGAAATTTGATTCCCCAATACTTTCTCTTGTGGATCTTGTTACTCTTGGGTGTTTGGGCATCCTAGACGGAAGAGGTCACCTCGGAGCCACAATCCATTGTGGTGAAGCTTCATGGTGGTGTTGGGAGCCTCCAATTAAGTTGTGGAGAGAGCCCCAACCTTGTTCGTAAAGGTTCCGGTTGCCGCCTTCAAGGGCACCGCTAGTGGAATCGCGGCACCTTGCATTGTGCGAGGGCGTGAGGAGAATAGGGTGAGTCCTTGGGACGCTTGGGGAGCATTGTGCCTCCACACCCCTCCAACGGAGACGTACCTCCCCCAAAGGAGGGAACTTCGGCAACACATCCTCGTCTCCATCGACTCCACTTGCGGTTATTTTGTGCCTTTACTTTGTGCAAGCTTTTATTGTGTGTTTACTCTTGCTTGCACTTGTTACTTGTGTTGCTTGTCATATAGGTTGTCCACCTAGTTGCATATCTAGACAACCTACTTTCTTGTTAAACCTTTAATTTGCAAAGAGGTTAAAAATTGTTAGTCGCCTATTCACCCCCCTTCTAGTCGACCATACCGATCCTTTCACATCGCCACCACCCTACTCAACATTCGACCGTCCCGTGCCGTTCATTACTTCACCCCGCACTTTCTCCTCTACGGTGTCCACCCCACCTACGACCATCTCCGCACATTTGGATGCTTGTGCTTCCCCAACCTGTCTGCCACCGCCACCCATAAACTTTCGCCACGCCCCGCTCGCTGTGTCTTCATCGGCTACCCACGTGAGCAGAAGGGGTATCGGTGTTTTGAACTCTCCTCACGCAAATTAATCACCTCCCGTCATGTTGTTTTTGACGAGCACAATTTTCCTTATGCTTCTGTTATAGAAAAATCGGCGCCCGCAGAAGCTCCCAGCGCACCTGCCGCACCTGACGCAATCTCCCTCGATCCCCTAACCTTGTACTGGTCACATCGCAACCACTTTTTGCCGGCACCCGCGGCAGCCGCTCCCTCGTGCCGCGTGGCCCCTCCACCCACCAGCCTCCGCACCATATTCCCTCCCAGCCTCGTCCGCTAGCACAACTACCGGACCTAGCGGGGCCCGCCACCCATGCATGCACGCCCACTGGCGTGCGCGCGCCGTAGATTCGCTCCCGGGATCGCCGCCCTCGCCTGCTGCATGCACGCGCACCCGCACGCGTTCTGCCAGATCCGCACCGGGATCAACGCCCGTCACGCCTCCCGGATTTCCTGATTTCGGATCAGCCTCGGGATCGCCAGCTGCTTCCCCACACCAGACACCGCCTACCGCTGCGCCACGTACACCGCTGTCGCCCGCACAACGCCCTCTTTCGCCTCGAGCCATTCCCATCGTTCCTCGCTAGAACCCACACCCGATGGTGACACGTGGCAAAACAGGGTTTGCCATGCCCTAGAAAGACTTTAATCTATCCGTCACCACCACGACATCACCACTTCCCTCCTCGTACCATGCGGTTCTCAAAGACCCCCATTGGCATTACGCGATGCTAGACGAGTTTAATGCACTAATTCGGAATGACACTTGGTCTTTGGTGCCGTGTCCTGCAGGTGTTAATGTGATGAGGGGCAAGTGGATCTTTCGGCACAAACTCCATCCGGATGGCTCCTTGGCGCGGTACAAGGCACGATGGGTGGTCCGTGGCTTCACGCAGTAGCCGGGTATTGACTACGGGGAGACTTTTAGCCCTATTGTCAAGCCCGCCACGATCCGTGTGGTCCTCAGTCTTGCCACGGCGAGCAATTAGCCCATTCGGCAAATGGACGTCAAGAATGCTCTCCTTCATGGTGATTTCGTCGAGACCGTCTACTGCCAGCAACCCTTCGGTTTTGTTGATTCCACCCATCCCACACACGTGTGGCGTCTCAATAAGTCTTTGTATGGTCTTAAGCAGGCTCCATGGACATGGTTTCTCCGCTTCACGCGCTACCTCCACAAACTTGGTTTTGTCTCCTCCAAGTGTGACACGTCACTTTTTATCCTTCATCGAGGGGCGACCACGGCGTACTTGCTCTTGTACGTCGATGATATTATCTTGACCGCCAGCACCACGTCCCTTCTCACCTCGCTGGTTGCATCTCTCACCCGAGAGTTCTCTATGAGTGACCTTGGAGATATCCACCATTTTCTCGGCATCAATGTGCACCGCAATGCCTCTGGTATGTTTTTGTCTCAAGAGCAATACGCTCTGGAGATTTTAGATCATGCCCACATGTTGAACTGTCACCCCATTTCACGCCCATTGACACTCGCTCTCTCCACAACTGATGGTACACCTTTCTCTGATCCCTCCACATATCGCAGCCTTGCCGGAGCCCTTCAGTACCTTACACTCACTCGGCCGGACATCACCTATGTTGTCCAACAGATTTGTCTCTTCATGCATGCCCCTCTCGACACCCACTTTCAGTTGATCAAGCGTGTTTTGCGCAATCTACATGGCACTACGCACCATGGCCTGCAGCTCTATCACCCCTCTCAGTACGACCTCATCTCTTACAGTGATGCTGATTGGGCTGGGTGTCCCGACACTCGCAATTCCACCTCCGGGTTCTGTGTGTTTTTGGGCTCGAATTTGATATCCTGGTCATCCAAACGACATCATACAGTCTCGCGCTCAAGCGCGGAAGCCGAGTACCGAGCCGTGCCCAACTGTGTTGCCGAGTCTTGTTGGTTGCGGCAACTCCTTACTGAGCTTCGACGGCCCCCGACACGAGCTACTGTTATCTATTGTGATAATGTCAGTGCAATGTATCTCTCTTCTAATCCGGTGCAGCACCAACGGACGAAGCAAGTCAATATTGATCTCCATTTTGTTCGCGATCGTGTGGTTCTCGGTGAAGCCAAGGTGCTTCATGTCCTTACTACTTCGCAGTTCGCGGATATCTTCACGAAGGGGCTCCCCTCGACGGTGTTCTATGATTTTCGGTCCAGCCTGAACGTCTTGCCTAGCGATGTTAGGACTCGGGGGGGGGGGGGTGTTGAATTGTATCGTGCCATGTGATGTAACATTGTATGAGCCCACGTTGTGTAACTCTAGGACCTAGTCTTGCGCCATGTATGTACCCACATCCCTGCATGTAGGGATCTCTCTCTCTCTCTCTCATGTATATGTAACAGCCGCGGCTTATAGAATACACAAGGGATCCTTTCCACTCTTCTTCTCGAGGTGCTGTCCGTGTGCCACCCCGACGACGATGTGGTGAACTCCATCATTATCGCACAGAAGTCCAAGGATGTGCATGCCAATGGACTTCACAGCGGCTGTGGTGGACAGCACACGCGCGACACGGTGCCGGTGGTCATCCCTCCGTACAGGTTCGGTGAGATGGTGGAGGACCTGACCCATAAGAGAGAGGAGTTTGCCAACGTCGAAGTGGCTTTTTGATTGATCGCCGCGGAGAGAACGAATGCACCTGGCTGCTTGATCGCATGCAATCGTACCTGGTCTACTACTGCATTTAAAGTCATGTGTTGTGTGTACCAATAATGTAAATGTGGTGTTTACACGCGCATGTGTATGTGTAAGTGTTGGGAATCATTTTTTTCACAAATAGTATGTGCAGGCGTTGAGCATCATGAATTTTTCTTGTGTGGCATAAATATATAAATTGAGATTTTTCGATTAGCTACACTTATTTTTTCAGTGGATTGGTTGCAAACAAAAGTTGCGCAAGTAATATATGATATCAGAACTCTACTATTGGCAATATGCAACTGAGTAAATCTTGTTGGGGAACGGAGCATGAATTTCAAAAAAATTCCTACGCTCACGCAAGATCTATCCATGGAGATGCATCGCTACGAGAGGGGAGAGTGTGTCTACGTACCCTCGTAGACCGTTAGCGGAAGCGTCTCACAACGCGGTTGATGTAGTCGAACAATCCTTCGAGCTCCACCAATCAAGTACCGAACGTACGGCATCTCCGAGTTCTACACACGTGCAGCTCGGTGACGATCCTCGCCTTCTTGATCCAGCAATGCGTCGAGGAAGTAGATGAGTTCCGTCAGCACGACGGCGTGGCGACGGTGACGGTGAAGTGATTCTGGCAGGGCTTCGCCTAAGCTCTCCGAAAATATGACCGATGTGGAAAACGGAGATCGGGGCACCGCACACGGCTATGGGACAATTGTGTGTTTTGGGGTGCCCCCTTGCCCCCGTATATAAAGGATGAGAGGGAGGAGGCTGGCCCCCTAGGGGTGAGCCAAGTGTGGGGAGTCCTACTAGGACTCCTTAGTCCTAGTAGGATTCCACCTCCCATACGGAGTAGGAAAGGGGGAAGGGAGAGGGAAAGGAAAGAGGGGGCTGCGCCCCCTCCCCTAGTCCAATTCGGTTTGGGCAAGGGGGGGCGCGCGCATCCTCACGTGGCCTGCCTCTCCTTTCCCCGTATGGCCCAATAAGGCCCATTACTTCTCTCGGTGAATTCCCGTAACTCCCCGGTACTCCGAAAAATACCCGAATCACTCAGAACCTTTCCGACGTCCGAATATAGCCTTCCAATATATGAATCTTTACCTCTCGGACATTCCGAGACTCCTCGTCATGTCCGTGATCTCATCCGGGACTCCGAACAACATTCGGTCACCAATCACATAACTCATATAATACTATATCGTCATCGAACCTTAAGTGTGCGGACCCTACGGGTTCGGGAATGATGTAGACATGACCGAGACAACTCTCTGGTCAATAGCCAACAGCGGGACCTGGATGCTCATATTGGTTCCTACATATTCCACGAAGATCTTTATCGGTGAACCTCGTATGACAACATACGTTGTTCCCTTTGTTCGGCGGTATGTTACTTGCCCGAGATTCGATCGTCGGTATCCAATACCTAGTTCAATCTCGTTACCGGCAAGTCTCTTTACTCGTTCCGTAATACATCATCTTGCAACTAACTCTTTAGTCACGGTGCTTGCAAGGCTTCTGTGATGCTGTATCACCGAGAGGGCCCAGAGATACCTCTCCGATAGTCGGAGTGACAAATCCCAATCTTGATCCATGCCAACTCAACAAACACTTTCGGAGATACCTGTAGTGCACCTTTATAATCACCCAGTTACGTTGTGACGTTTGATACACCCAAAGTATTTCTACGGTATCCGGGAGTTGCATGATCTCATGGTCAGAGGAACGTGTATTTGACATAGTGAAAGCAATAACATTAAACTGAACGATCATATGCTATGCTGACGGTTGGGTCAAGTCCATCACATCATTCTCCTAATGATGTGATCCCGTTATCAAATGACAACTCATGTCCATGGTCAGGAAATCTTGACCATCTTTTGATCAACGAGCTAGTCTAGTAGAGGCTTACTAGGGACTCAGTATTTGTTTATCTATTCACACATGTATTAAGTTTCCGGTCAATACAATTCTAGCATGAATAATAAACCATTATCATGAACGGGGAAATATGATAATAAACACTTTATTAATTGCCTCTAGGGCATATTTCCAACAGTCTCCCACTTGCACTAGAGTCAATAATCTAGTTTACATCCCCATGTAATTAACATCCAATCAGTTCTAGGGTTGATCATGTTTTGCTTGTGAGAGAGGTTTTAGTCAACGGGTCTACAATATTCAGATCCGTGTGTTCTTGGCAAATCTCTATGTCATATGTAGATGCTGCTACCACACTCTGCTTGGAGCTACTCCAAAAACGACTGTCCCACTTTACGTATCCGATCTGAGACTCATAGTCTTCCGGATCGGTGTTTAAAGCTTGCATCGACGTAACCCTTTACGACGAACTCTTTATCACCTCTATTCCCGAGAAATTCTTCCTTAGTCCTTTTCAGGTACTTCAGGATATTCTTGACCGCTGTCCAGTGATCTACTCCTGGATCACTTTGGTACCTTCCCACCTAGCTAATAGCGAGGCATACATCAGGTCTAGTACACAGCATGGCATACAAAATAGAGCCTATGGCTGAGGCATAGGGGATGACACTCATCTTCTCTTTGTCTTCTGCCGTGGTCGGGCTTTGAGTCTCACTCAATCTCACACCTTGCAATACAGGCAAGAACCCTTTCTTTGACTGATCCATTTTGAACTTCTTCAAAATCTTGTCAAGGTATGTGCTTCGTGAAAGTCCTATGAGGCGTCTCAATCTATCTCTATAGATTTTGATGCCTAACATGTAAAACAACCTTTACCTAGATTTTCAAGTCTTACTCCACTTCACACCAGGCAAGAACTCATTTCTTTGACTTGATCCTATTTTGAACTTCTTCAAAAAAAACTTATCAAGATGTGTGAACTTTTATCAGGCGTTTTGATCTATCTCCATAGATCTCGATGCCCAATCTGTGGATAACTCAAAAACAGGTTTTTATTGAAAACCTCCTTTCAATTCTTTACGCTTTCCAGAAATTCTACATCATTTCCAATCAATAATATGTCATCCACATATACTATTAGAAATGCTATAGAGCTCCCACTCACTTTCTTGTAAATACAAGTTTCTCTATAAACTTGTATAAACCCAAACGCTTTGATCACTTCATCAAAGCGAGTATTCCAGCTCCGAGATGCTTGCACCAGTCCATAGATGGATCGCTGGAGCTTGCATATTTTGTTACCGCCTTTAGGATCGACAAAACCTTCCGGCTGTATCATATACAATTCTTCCTTAAGGAATCCGTAAAGGAATGCCGTTTTGACGTCCATTTGCCAGATTTCATAATCATAAAACGCGGCAATTGCTAACATAATTCTGACAGACTTTAGCATCGCTACGGGTGAGAAAGTCTCATCGTAGTCAACTCCTTGAACTTGGTGATAACCTTTAGCAACAAGTCGAGCTTTATAGACGGTGATATTACCATCAGCATCCGTCTTCTTCTTAAAGATCCATTTATTTTCAATAGCTCGCCGTTCATCGGGCAAGTCTACCAAAGTCCACACTTTGTTCTCATACATGGATCCAATCTCGGATTTCATGGTCTCAAGCCATTTGTCGGAATCCGGGCTCGCCATCGCTTCTTCATAGTTCGTAGGTTCACCGTTGTCTAACAACATGACCTCCAAGACAGGATTGCCGTACCAATCTGGTGCGGAGCGTGTCCTAGTTGACCTACGAGGTTCTGTAGCAACTTGATCCGAAGCTTCATGATCATCATCTACTTCCTCTCTGGTCTGTGTCGGTGTCACAGAAATTTCTTTCTGTGGCGTAATACTATCCAGAGGAGGTACAATTACCTCATCAAGTTCTACTTTCCTCCCACTCACTTCTTTCAAGAGAAACTCCTTCTCTAGAAAGGATCCATTCTTTAGCAACGAAAACTTTGCCTTCGGATCTGTGGTAGAAGGTGTACCCAACGGTCTCTTTTGGGTATCCTATGAAGACGCACTTATCCGCTTTGGGTTCGAGCTTATCTGGCTGAAGCCTTTTGACATAAGCATCGCATCCCCAAACTTTCAGAAACGACATCTTAGGTTTCTTGCAAACCACAGTTCATACGGTGTCATCTCAACGGATTTAGATGGTGCCCTTGTTTAAAGTGAATGCAGCTGTCTCTAATGCATAACCCCAAAATGATAGTGGTAAATCGGTAAGAGACATCATAGAACGCACCATATCCAATAGAGTACGATTACGACGTTCGGACACACCATTACGCTGTGGTGTTCCATGTGGCGTGAGCTGTGAAACAATTCCACATTGTCTTAAGTGATTGCCAAACTCGTAACTCAAATATTCTCCTCCACGATCAGATCGTAAGAATTTTATTTTCTTGTTACGATGGTTCTCTACTTCACTTTGAAATTCTTTGAACTTTTCAAATGTTTCAGATTTATGCTTCATCAAGTAGACATCTACTCAAATCATCTGTGAACGTGAGAACATAACGATATCCACCGCGCGCGTCAACACTCATCGGACCGCATACATCGGTATGTATTATTTCCAATAAGTTGGTTGCTCGCTCCATTGTTCCGGAAAACGGAGTTTTAGTCATCTTGCCAATAAGGCACGGTTCACATGTCTCAAATGATTCATAATCAAGAGATTCCAAAAACCCATCTGCATGGAGTTTCTTCATGTGTTTAACACTGATATGACCTAAGCGGCAGTGCCTCAAATATGTGGTACTATCATTATCTTTTGGCATTCGTGTTATGAACATATGTATTACTACGATCAAGATTCTATAAACCTTTCATTTTAAGTGCATGATCATCAATGATATTATCCAAATAAATAGAATAACAATTATTCTCTGAAATTGAATAACCGTCTTGCAATAAACACTATCAGATATAATGTTCATGCTTAACGCAAGCACCAAATATCAATTATTTAGGTTCATCACTAATCCTGAAGGTAGAGAGAGCGTGGCGATGGTGATCACATCAATCTTGGAGACACTTCCAATGCACATCGTCACCTCGTTCTTAGCTAGCCCTCGTTTATTCCGAAGCTCCATGTTTCAAGTTGTAAGCAACTGAACAGGTATCAAATACCCAGGTGCTCCTACGAGTACTAGTAAGGTACATATCAATAACATGTATATCAAATATCTTTGTTGACATTGCCAGTCTTATTATCTGCCAGTTACTTTGGGGAAGTTCCGCTCCCTGTGACATTTCCCTTTGCAATGGGAGCACTAAGTCTCGGGTTTGGTTCAGCCTTGGGTTTCTTCGCGTGAGCGGCAACTATTTTACCATTCTTCTTGAAGTTCCCTTTTCTTTCCCTTGCCCTTCTTGAAACTAGTGGTCTTATTAACCATCAACACTTGATGCTCCCTCTTTTGATTTCTACATCCGCAGATTGTAGCATCGCGAATAGCTTAAGGATCTTCTATCCCTTGCATGTTTATAGTTCATCACGAAGATCCAGTAGCTTAGTGATAGTGACTAGAGAACTCTATCAATCACCACTTTATTCGGAAGTCTAACTCCCACTTGATTCTAGTGTTTGAAGTACTCAGACATTCTGAGTACATGCTCACTAACGGAGCTGTTCTCCTCCATCTTGTAGCTATAGAACTTGTCGAAGGTGTCATACCTCTTGACCCGGATGTGAGCTTGAAAAACAAATTTTCAGCTCTTGGAACATCTCATATGCTCCGTGTTGCTCAAAAAATATTTGGAGCTCCGGTTCTAAGCCGTAAAGTATGGCGCACTGAACTATCGAGTAGTCATCTTTTCTTGTCTGCCAGACGTTCATAACGTCCTCAGACGAAGCCGTAGGGGTATTTCACTGAGCGGTGCATTAAGGACATAAGCCTTCTGTGCAGCAGTGAGGACAATCCTCAGATCACGGACCTAGTCCGCATAGTTGCTTCCATCAACTTTCAACTTCGTTTTCTCTAGGAACATAATTAAAACAGGGGAACTACAGCGTGGTCTATTGATCTACATCATAAATTTGCTAAGACAAGTAAGACTATGTTCATGACAATTGAAGTTCAATTAATCAAATTACTTTAAGAACTCCCACTTAGATTAACATCCCTCAAGTTGTCTAAGTGTAACATGATCCATATCAACTAAACCACGTCCGATCATCACGTGAGGTGGATTAGTTATCAATGGTGAACATCTTTCATGTTGATCATATCTACTATATGACTCATGTTCGACCTTTCGGTCTCTTGTGTTCCGAGGCCATATCTGTATATGCTAGGCTTGTCAAGTTTAACCCAAGTATTCTGCGTGTGTAAAACTGGCTTACACCCGTTGTATGCGTACGAAAGAATCCATCACACCCGATCATCACGTAGTGCTTAGAAGCGTCGAACCTTCGCAACGGTGCATACTAGGGGAGAACACTTATCTTGAAATTTAGTGAAGGGATCATCTTATAATGCTACCGTCGTCCTAAGCAAAATAAGATGCATAAAAGGATTAACATCACATGCAATTCAATATATGTGACATGATATGGCCATCATCGTCTTGTGCTTTTGATCTCCATCAGCAAAGCACCGTCATGATCTCCATCTTCACCGGGTTGACACCTTGATCTCCATCGTAGCGTCGTGACACCTTGATCTCCATCGTAGCGTCATGGTTGTCTCGCCGGCTATTGCTACTACTACTACTGCTAACTTATAGCGGTAAAGTAAAGCAATTACATAGCGTTGGCATTGCATACAATAAAGAGACAACCATAAGGCTCCTGCCGGTTGCCTGATAACTTACAAAACATGATCATCTCATACAACAACTTATATCACATCATGTCTTGGACATATCACATCACCAGCATACCCTGCAAAAACAAGTTAGACGTCCTCTACTTTGTTGTTGCAAGTTTTACGTGGCTGCTACGGGTTTGCAAGAACCGTTCTTACCTACGCAAAACCACAACGTGGTGTAGTGATTGCTTTTTGATCTTCTAAAAGAACCCTCTTCATTGAAACCGATTCAACTAAAGTGAGAGAGACAGACACCCGCCAGTCACCTTTATGCAACGAGTGCACGTAGCGGTGAAACCTGTCTCGCGTAAGCGTACGCGTAATGTCGGTCCGGGCCGCTTCATCTCACAATACCGCCGAATCAAGTAACAACTAGTAACGGCAAGCAATATGTATACACCCACACCCACAACTCACTTGTGTTCTACTCGTGCAAATCACATCTACGCATAGACCTGGCTCGGATGCCACTGTTGGGGAACGGAGCATGAATTTCAAAAAAATTCCTACGCTCACGCAAGATCTATCCATGGAGATGCATCGCTACGAGAGGGGAGAGTGTGTCTACGTACCCTCGTAGACCGTTAGCGGAAGCATCTCACAACGCAGTTGATGTAGTCGAACAATCCTTCGAGCTCCACCGATCGAGTACCGAACGTACGGCACCTCCGAGTTCTACACACGTGCAGCTCGGTGACGATCCTCGCCTTCTTTATCCAGCAAGACGTCAAGGAAGTAGATGAGTTCCGTCAGCACGACGGCGTGGCGACGGTGACAATGAAGTGATTCCGGCAGGGCTTCGCCTAAGCTCTCCGAAAATATGACCGAGGTGGAAAACGAAGATCGGGCACCGCACATGGCTATGGGACAATTGTGTGTTTTGGGGTGCCCCCTTGCCCCCGTATATAAAGGATGAGAGGGAGGAGGCCGCCCCCTAGGGGTGAGCCAAGTGTGGGGAGTCCTACTAGGACTCCTTAGTCCTAGTAGGATTCCACCTCCCATACGGAGTAGGAAAGGGGGAAGGGAGAGGGAAAGGAAAGAGGGGGCTGCGCCCCCTCCCCTAGTCCAATTCGGTTTGGGCAATGGGGGGCGCGCGCCTCCTCACGTGGCCTGCCTCTCCTTTTCCCGTATGGCCCAATAAGGCCCATTACTTCTCTCGGTGAATTCCCGTAACTCCCCGGTACTTCGAAAAATACCCGAATCACTCGGAACCTTTCCGACGTCCGAATATAGCCTTCCAATATATGAATCTTTACCTCTCAGACATTCCGAGACTCCTCGTCATGTCCGTGATCTCATCCGGGACTCCGAACAACATTCGGTCACCTATCACATAACTCATATAATACTATATCGTCATCGAACCTTAAGTGTGCGGACCATACGGGTTCGGGAATGATGTAGACATGACCGAGACAACTCTCTGGTCAATAACCAACAGCGGGACCTGGATGCTCATATTGGTTCCTACATATTCCACGAAGATCTTTATCGGTGAACCTCATATGACAACATACGTTGTTCCCTTTGTCCGGCGGTATGTTACTTGCCCGAGATTCGATCGTCGGTATCCAATACCTAGTTCAATCTCGTTACCGGCAAGTCTCTTTACTCGTTCCGTAATACATCATCTTGCAACTAACTCTTTAGTCACGGTGCTTGCAAGGCTTCTGTGATGCTGTATTACCGAGAGGGCCCAGAGATACCTCTCCGATAGTCGGAGTGACAAATCCCAATCTTGATCCATGCCAACTCAACAAACACTTTCGGAGATACCTGTAGTGCACCTTTATAATCACCCAGTTACGTTGTGACGTTTGATACACCCAAAGTATTCCTACGGTATCCGGGAGTTGCATGATCTCATGGTCAGAGGAACGTGTATTTTACATAGTGAAAGCAATAGCATTAAACTGAACGATCATATGCTATGCTGATGGTTGGGTCAAGTCCATCACATCATTCTCCTAATGATGTGATCCCGTAATCAAATGACAACTCATGTCCATGGTCAGGAAATCTTGACCATCTTTTGATCAACGAGCTAGTCTAGTAGAGGCTTACTAGGGACTCAGTATTTGTTTATCTATTCACACATGTATTAAGTTTCCGGTCAATACAATTCTAGCATGAATAATAAACCATTGTCATGAACGGGGAAATATGATAATAAACAATTTATTAATTGCCTCTAGGGCATATTCCCAACAGTCTCCCACTTGCACTAGAGTCAATAATCTAGTTTACATCTCCATGTAAATAACATCCAATCAGTTCTAGAGCTGATCATGTTTTGCTTGTGAGAGAGGTTTTAGTCAACGGGTCTACAATATTCAGATCCGTGTGTTCTTGGCAAATCTCTATGTCATATGTAGATGCTGCTACCACACTCTGCTTGGAGCTACTCCAAAAACGACTGTCCCACTTTACGTATCCGGTCTGAGACTCATAGTCTTCCGGATCGGTGTTTAAAGCTTGCATCGACGTAACCCTTTACGACGAACTCTTTATCACCTCTATTCCCGAGAAATTCTTCCTTAGTCCTTTTCAGGTACTTCAGGATATTCTTGACCGCTGTCCAGTGATCTACTCCTGGATCACATTGGTACCTTCCCACCAAGCTAATAGCGAGGCATACATCAGGTCTAGTACACAGCATGGCATACAAAATAGAGCCTATGGCTGAGGCATAGGGGATGACACTCATCTTCTCTTTGTCTTCTGCCGTGGTCGGGCTTTGAGTCTCACTCAATCTCACACTTTGCAATACAGGCAAGAACCTTTCTTTGGCTGATCCATTTTTAATAGCCAATTGATGGTTAATTAACGGCCAGCTAGTGATATTAATATACTCCCTCCGTTCAAAATACATGGTACTTCTTTTAGGACAATCCTTTGATCAGCACTATACGCCAGATATTTTTAGAACAGATAGAAACCGGTGCAAGATTTGATTAGTACTTTTGGAACCGAGATTTTATTTAGTACTTTGTAATGACCAATTATACATGTAATTCCCTCAACTATGGAGATAACAAAACATCACACACAATCACTAGTGACTTTTGAAGGAAATTAATTTTCTATCTAGCAAAAAGAAGTGAATTTGGTTTCAAACTCTGACGTTTTGTGTGTGTGTGTGTGTGTAGGAGCTTAGACAGGAATATCTCGCAAGTCGTAATCAGCCTTAAGCAATTTGGGTACACTCGCTTTGAAAAAAGATGGGTACACTCTTTTATTCAAAGCGATATACAGGAAGGAAGAGATAGAAAACGATGTCCATTTCAACAGCATGCAGGACGTGAACACTGAACAGGGGTCTCACAACAGAGGCATGAAACCAGCCTCATTGGGCAGGGACGCGTGAAGCGTGCATGCACACGCTCCTTTTCCGGTCTTCTAGACGGCGGGTACATATACCCCGTGCTGCCCGCTCCATAGCTCATTAAGCAAGCAGCTCGATCAACCACTGCACTCCACTTCTATACCTCAGAGTTCGCGCGTTAGGTACAAAGAAGAGTAAAATGGCTGCCCAGAACAAGGAGGTGGATGCCCTTGTCCAGAAGATCACGGAGCTCCACGCCGCCATCGCCAAGCTGCCATCTCTCAGCCCGTCCCCGGACGTTGACGCGCTCTTCACCGAGCTGGTCACTGCGTGCGTTCCACCGAGCCCCGTGGACGTGACCAAGCTCGGCCCCGAGGCGCAGGAGATGCGGGAGGGCCTCATCCGCCTCTGCTCCGAGGCCGAGGGGAAGCTTGAGGCGCACTACTCTGACATGCTCGCCGCCTTCGACAACCCGCTGGACCACCTCGGCATGTTCCCCTACTACAGCAACTACATCAACCTCAGCAAGCTGGAGTACGAGCTCTTGGCGCGCTACGTGCCCGGCGGCATCGCCCCTGCCCGTGTTGCCTTCATCGGCTCCGGCCCGCTGCCGTTCAGCTCCTTCGTCCTCGCCGCGCGCCACCTGCCTGACACCATGTTCGACAACTACGACCTGTGCGGCGCGGCCAACGACCGCGCCAGCAAGCTGTTCCGCGCGGACACGGACGTGGGCGCGCGCATGTCGTGCCACACGGCCGATGTAGCGGACCTTGCCGGCGAGCTTGCCACGTACGATGTCGTCTTCCTGGCCGCGCTCGTCGGCATGGCCGCCAAGGACAAGGCGAAGGTTATCGCACACCTCGGCGCACACATGGCGGACGGGGCGGCTCTCGTCGTACGCAGCGCGCACGGGGCCCGCGGATTCCTGTACCCGATTGTCGACCCCCAGGACATCAGCCGAGGCGGGTTCGAGGTGCTGGCCGTGTGCCACCCGACGACGACGTGGTGAACTCCGTCATTATCGCACAGAAGTCCAAGGACGTGCATGCCAATGGACTTCGCGGCGGGTGTGGTGCCGGTGGACAGTACGCGCCCGGCACGGTGCCGGTTGTCAGCCCTCCGTGCAGGTTCGGTGAGATGGTGGCAGACGTGACTCAAAAGAGAGAGGAGTTTGCCAACGCCGAAGTGGCCTTTTGATCGATCGCCGCCGAGAGAACGAATGCACCTGGCTGCTTGATCGCTTGGAATCGTACGTGGTAATTTCATACTACCACTTATGCATTTCAAGTCATGTGTTGTTTGTATCCAATAATGTAAGTTTGGTGTTTACACGTGCATGTGTATGTGTAAATGTTGAGAATCATTTTATTTTGTTCACAAATAGCATGTGCAAGTGGGAATCGTGAATTTTTCTTGTGTGGCATAAATATATGAATTGAGATTTTTTCCGAACCATCACTACTGAAACAGGGAATTTCCCATCAGCCAGCTCTTTGCCGTCTGCCAGCGGATGGCAAAGAACTAACAGACGGCAAAGAACTAACAGACGACAAAGAACATGGTTGCCATCAGCCAATTCTTGGCCATCTGCCAGCGGATGGCAAATAATCTTTGCCATCTGCTGGCAGATGGCAAAGAGATGGGGCTGGTGCGCCGTTACAGCACGAACGTCCACAGGACCCACCAACCTCTTTGCCATCTGCCAGCAGACGGCAGACGGCAGATGGCAAAGAGGTGGGGCTATTTTTTTGCAGGTAAAAAAAAACTGTTTCCCCCACCTCCTCTCTCTCTCCCCTCTCTCTCACTTCTCTCTCCCGCACCTCACCCGCGCCCGCACCACCCGCCGCCGAGCACCGCCGCCGCCCCACCACCCCGCCGCCGCCCAAGCTCCCCGCCGCCGCACCCAGCACCCCGCCGCCGCCCCAGCCGCTCCTTCCCCCCCATCCCCGCCGCTCGCTCAAGCCCCGCCGCCCGCCGGCGCCGACGCCGACGCCGCGACCCGCCCGCTCCGGCAAGGTCAGTCCCCCTCCTCCCCCGCCCCTCCCCGCGAATCGCGCGCTCAGAGCAGGCGCCCCGCCGCAGGGACGGAGATCTCACGGACTGTTCGGTGGTCGGTTTCGCAGATGAACAAGGAGAGGCTCATGAAGATGGCTGGCGCCGTCCGCACCGGCGGCAAGGGCACCGTGCGCCGGTAGGTCCTCCGCCTCGACTGGCGCGACCGATCTGTGGAAAAGATTGGGGTTTGAAGCGCTAATCTGCCTCCTTGGGTTGGGGTTTGGTGCAGGAAGAAGAAGGCGGTGCACAAGACGGCGACCACGGACGACAAGCGGCTGCAGAGCACGCTCAAGAGGGTGGGCGTCAACACCATCCCCGCCATCGAGGAGGTCAACATCTTCAAGGACGACCTCGTCATCCAGTTCCTCAACCCCAAAGGTGACCTCTTTCCTCCATTCACGGTGCTGCTCTTGGATTAGTACTCGCTGCTTGCTTCTGCTTATCAGGTGGAGGTGGAGATGGGGATTACTGACTTGTTTGTGTTCTGTCGATGCAGTGCAAGCGTCCATCGCCGCAAACACATGGGTGGTCAGTGGGACTCCCCAGACCAAGAGTATGGATCCCTCTCACTTCCCTATCATTTTGTTATGATGATGCAAGTTATAGCATTCTTAGATTGGCACTAATTATAGTTTTACGGATGGATGCACCGTTTTAATGCATCAGCTAACCCATGTTTACATCTATTTAGAGATCCACTGATTGTAATATCTGACTAGTCCTAGTCAATTTGAACAAGTTTATAACATACTCATTTTAACTTTAGCCATGAACTCTGCTAGACAGTCTACTCATACATGCCTTTCCACGTCTCAATTGTAGTTATCTGGGCCTATTTGTATATTCTTCATACCATCCATGTAAATACATCTAACAAACTACATGCTGACAGAAAAACATTGATGTGGTATTAAAAAAATGGAAACAAAATTAGAGCACACACTCACCTTCTGTCACCATTTTGCGCTTATTTATCTTTTTGGCGATAACTTGTCTCATTTAGTAGTTCTGTTCTTCAAAGTTTTTCTTCATTCTTTTCCAACTTCGTCCTGTGTACCGTCTGCGACAGGCTAGCTGGAAGCCCACAGTAGGTTTTTCAAAGACGTAGAATACTCTAGCTAGTTGCTCTTAATCCTTTTTCGTAATTCGTATGGACTATACCACCATGATAACTAATTCCTCTTGACGCTGCTTAAGTTCATGGCCACGCAGGGCATGGTCGCACAATGACAACTTGAGTCGTTATTAACTTCCATAATCCTGATCGCTTTTGAAACACAGGGCCAAATTGAGTCCGTACCTTGCATGAAAGTGGCGCGCAGGGCAGCATGTGCTTTCACGGTGGTGACTGCAAGAGCTTTGTGTAGTTCCAGGAGATCAACACATTTACGCCTTCTGCTGATGTCGTTCCATGGGAACTCTCGAGCAGCAGCAATGAGCTGATTAGACAAAAAGAAAGATTAGTGATGGGAGGGCGGCCAGGTGGGGATCGATTGGTGGAGTCGTATCAACATTGGAGATCAAAATTCCTAATCTCTGATGCTACTTATGGTACGATCATGCATCTACCCATGAAAGAATTTCTATACACGTATATGCATCTTGTTTTTTTTGTTTTCTTGACGGAATACATCTTGTCTTGTAAAAAAAAGTACGTACCTCTTCGTCTTAGTAAATAAACCTGATTTACCATGCAAGAAAAAACTGATTTGGATTCGGAAACTATTTCCCTGTACGTCATGATTTCCATCCTGGTACAATGGGACTATTTACCTCAACGTCAATATCACCATCTTTTTTTTTGAAACTCACGATATCCATCCTGGTATGATGGGACTCTTCCCTTCCGTGCCTACCTTATGACTTGTTTGATGTAGAATCTCAGCCATGTTTTTTTGTGGGGGATAGAATCTCAACCGTTGACAAAACGTAACTTAATATCGTCAAATCTACACCGTTTCTTTTCTATCGTTTTAAGTATATAATAGATGGCTCAGATGTACTTGCATCTTTAAAAATCAGCGATTTAATAAACATTCTGCCAATTGACACATGAAGCAGAGTATAAAAAGTTATAGCGTGTTACAGATAAACCAGAGAAATTGGCATGTATATGCGTGTCTTCCTGGTTATGTTGGGTACCTTACAGATTCAGTTGGGATATGTGGTCAAAGACTAGGACACTAATATCCGTGTAGGTTACATTTATAGTTGCTTAATTCATGATCTGCTCGTATTGTCATTTTTATTCTGTGTGTGCAGGGTGAGGATTGGGGTGGAAGCCCCTGTGAGGACACCTTGTCCCAGTCAAGCATGAGCCGGCGGCGGTGACGCTGCATATGTTATCCAGGATCCTGCTCAGCGGTTGTGCCATCGGCGACGAGATCCAGAAGACGGCCACGGTGGCGGTGGTGGTGGCGGTTGCCCTGGGTGGTGATGAACCAGTAGCAGGTGAGGATACTATGCAATTTCGCTGTGAATCATTGCTGACTATTTGTCGTACTTCTTGTGTTCTGAAGATTTGTTTCATACATAAATGGATGGCTCTTCTTCTTGAGTTTATAGCTTCTTTTTCTTTATTTTTATGAGTTTTTTAGATCAGAATATTACAACTTCCTTGGTGAATTTTGTTGTGGTGGCAGCGGCTACTCCTAGACTCTTGGTGCTTGCTGATCAAGGCACGGCCCAACATGGACGTTTAAAACACATGCAATGAGATTATCTCCAGGTAACTCATTAGGATGCTTCTGATCTCTTTTCAACTACAACAAATGCAATGGTGTACTGTGTAAGATGATTCACGGTGATGCACAATGGTTGATATATACTAGGATATTGTAAAAAAGACAATTGTGTGAAAGGTCCGAGCTTGACATTGATTATAATAGATAGTACCTTCTTATGGAAAATACTTTCACTTACATTCATAAAACTAAATTTCAGCATTTGCTTGATTGTCTAAATCCAGAGCCTCTATTGCCTCTTCTGCAATCTATTGGGAACATATCTATTTATATCTATTTACATCAAGTTAAAGTTTCGGTTTCTATTCGTACATATACTTGATAAGAAGCTGCATGTGTACTTCGTACTGTGTTTTCTTTTTGGTTCTATAGGGCCTCCGATCATGGCTGTGGAATTTCATATATTACTAATTTATAGCTTGTATTTACTTTATAGTACTACAAATGGTAGAAGCTCAGACATAATTCTTATGTTTGTCCATAACTTTTTGTTCAATTAATTCGGTTAAACTGATCAGAGTGAGTGTGGTTTTCAGAGGCTGAAGTAATGAACCTTTAATCGTACTAGACTTGGCGTGCGCATGATAGGTGTTCAGTTTTGTTTTCGAAAAGCAGAGTTTGGTACTAACAGTGTGGTTCACGACCCTCAAAGACATTTAAAGTACTGCTGGTGGCGATAGCATTAGAGAAAATGATCTGTTGCAACTGGCTACCATGTGTACTGGTCTTTAGATGGGCACCATATCAGTATATCAGTATTGAGGCATCATACTGTTCTTGTTCTCTTTCTCTTCCCTTATGTTTCTATTCCATGCAAATAAATAAGGTCATCTTATCTGCTAGGCGATCCCAAAGATAGGTAACCGGGGAAGATAGTAAATTTGCCATTCACCCCCTGTTGCTGCTGCTACATTACTAAAACATTTATAATTACAATAGTGCAAAGTTTCTTAATCTACCAGCTTATTTACTAGGGCTCATTTAGTTTAATGAATATTTTTTGTTATTAATAATTGAGTTACAATTGTGTTGTTTGGACAGATATTGATCCGACCCATCCCTAGAAACCGAACTACTAACCTAATTGATGAGGTAATATTTTTTAGTTCCATACAGGTTTTTGAGATTAATTCATTTTTTGGTTGGTATTTACTATTTAGGGAAACTTGCACATGAAGTGTTTGATCTGGGAATTGCAATTTCAAATGCATATGGTGCGCGCTGTAAATCTTTAGAGTATATAAGCATGCATGATCTATTCTCCAAGATGGATGTGTACTGTGTCACCCACCCACTGGAGCTGCGCAACACACCGACGGCGTCGGCGGTCCTCCTCCGTTGTGAGGCGGTCTTCACGCTCACTTACGTTAGTTCAATTCAGAGTCTGTTTCGGTGTGTTTGGAGTGCATGGTAAGATGATGTGCGCAAATAGAATTAGAAGAGTGGGACTGGGTGATATTTTTTCCTTAATAAAGTGGTGGTGGTGCTACTTAACTGTGGGCTCTTAGTTTGATTGAGGGTCTATAGGTGCACTGCATGTATCCTTCAGTGCATAGAAACTTGGTAACATGTGTTGGATATGTGTTCATGGATATGTGTTGGATATATATGTGTTCATGACTATTGGTAATATGTGTTGGATATGCTATATTGATCATATATATATACATATGTGTTTGATTTTCTGTGAAAATGAATTGATATAAGAAAAAACAGAATTAAATGGGGCAATATAGGCACTTTGCCATCTGCTGGCAGATGGCAAACAGCTTTGCCATCAGCTGGCAGATGGCAAAGAGGCCACGTGGCAGCTACCTGTGCAACCTGGGAATCAATGGGCTGGCCTATTTGGTCTCTTTGCCATCTGCCAGCAGATGGCAAAGAGCCTGCAGCCTTTGCCGTCTGCCAGCAGATGGCAAAGAGCCTGCAGCCTTAGCCGTCTGCTGGCAGACGGCAAAGAGCCTGCAGCCTTTGCCATCTGCTGGCTGATGGCAAAGCACGTCGTTAGCCTCCTAACGGAGCTAACACCGTCCCTCTGCCGTCCAGAGGCTTTGCCATCTGCCAGCTGATGGCAAAGGCTGCAGGCTCTTTGCCATCTGCCAGCAGATGGCAAAGTAGCCTTTGTCGGCTGGGTTTCAGACAAACTGTTTGCCGTCTGCTGGCAAAGTGCCTGATTCCTGTAGTGCATGCAGGAGAGCTCCTTGTATATGGCAGATGGCAAAGTGCCTGATTCCTGTAGTGCATGCAGGAGAGCTCCTTGTATATGTCTTCTCTATTTCTACTTTACCTAAAAAAAAACGTAAGGTTCCATATTGCGCCAATTTCTCTTCCGCCCATCCTTCATCCGCCTTCCCTCCGCACGTTACACCCGCCCTTTCATCGGTTTCCATCTCTGCAGATTTTCGTTGGTAACTAGTATTATCTGACAATCAGATTAATATTTGGTAACACAATAAACTCACATTCAGTAATTAATCTCTTGTTGGCAATAAATATTGGATAACACAATAAATTCACGGGAAGGAATCAATCACGGTTGATAATTATTTTTCGTAACACAATAAATTCACATTCAGTAATTAATCTCTTCTTGGCAATAAATATTCGATAATACAATAAATTCACGGAATGGAATCAATCACGGTCGATAATTACACAATAAATTCACGGATAGGAATCAACCAGAGTTGGTCAACCTTTCCTTCATATCTCTTCTTATATTCTCCTTCGAAGGTCCCTCTCCTTATATTCTCTCCTTTCCTTATACTACCTCCATTCCTAAATATAGGATGTTCGTCTTATATTTAGGAATGGAGGTAGTATATTAAAATAGAGGTAATGTTTGGTCCTTCGTCTTACTTCGTCTGCCTCCTTTGTCCCTCTTGTTTTGCTTCACCCACACTGGTTTTCTTTCGCCTGCTAGCTCTCCCGGTTCCGGTTGCCCCACCTCACAAAATATTAAACGGGAGAGACACCGTGTAAACATCACGCCGCGTACCATCAAGGGTTGCACCGCCCCTATTCCTCCACTTCCTCCCACACAGCGCCGCCGGGAGCGCCTCCCTCTTCGCGCGACTATATACCTCCGCCCGCTACCTCGCACGCTTATATGCCTCCATCCTACGCCCCGTGCATGATGACAACGCACTCGCTGGCCTCCATGTGATGTCCACACCACTTCGGATCACAACCAACAAGTAATTGATAGCTAATAGTAGTGATACTCAAATCAGATGTACATGGTTAGGAGAAGTCTTGGGGATGAAGAAGATACATGAGGGGGAACGTGGGTCTGACGAAAGGGGAAGAGAGAGAGAGAGAGAGAGAGAGAGAGATGAGCGAGGAGCTCTGTTCAGAGTCAATTCTTCACTGCCTCACACACATGCCACACTTGGCCATTTAAACCTTTCTTAACGGCTACCACTCAGTCTCACAGCCCACACAATATACACGGCCCATCCGGCCCATGTTGGACTCCTGTTTAAACCGCTAAGGACAAGGCGAAGGTTATCGCACACCTCGGCGCACACATGGCGGACGGGGCGGCTCTCGTCGTACGCAGCGCGCACGGGGCCCGCGGATTCCTGTACCCGATTGTTGACCCCCAGGACATCAGCCGAGGCGGGTTCGAGGTGCTGGCCATGTGCCACCCCGACGACGACGTGGTGAACTCTGTCGTTATCGCACAGAAGTCCAAGGACGTGCATGCCAATGGACTTCGCAGCGGGCGTGGTGCCGGTGGACAGTACGCGCGCGGCACGGTGCCGGTTGTCAGCCCTCCGTGCAGGTTCGGTGAGATGGTGGCCGACGTGACCCAGAAGAGAGAGGAGTTTGCCAACGCCGAAGTGGCCTTTTGATCCATCGTTGCGAGGGAACGAATGGACGTGTGCAATCATCCATACCTCGCTGCTTGATCGCTTGCAATCGTACGTGGCAATTATCCTACTACTACTTAATAGCTAATGCCTTTAAAGTCTTGTGTTGTTTGTACCCAATAATATAAGTGTAGTGTTTAGACGCGAGTGTCATGTACACCTTGTATGTGTAAGTGTTGAGAATGATGAATTTAAGTTCACAAATAGTATGATGGATTCGTACCTTTGTTCGATTGTCCATTTGAGAGACGACATAAGGGAGAGCGCCCCGGTGAGCCCATGAGCTAGTGGATTACTTCAACGCGGCGTCGGATTCCGACAATGAGGGTACAACGGTTAGGCCAAGAACTTGGGGCTTGGGCTCCCACGGCGCCAAGGCATGCAGCTTCGGCAAGCCGAACATCACCCTGATCATTTACTCTGAGGATGAGGCATCAGGGGATGTCTTCGGCTCGGCTTTCCACATAGAATGCGTTTGGCAAGAATTCTAATTTTAATTACATGTTAATTGTTCTGTTAGGGTTGTATTATTCAGGTTAAGTACGAATGCGGCAATTAGTGTTGTGTTAGGCATGTTAACATGAATGTGTGGAATTATGGCTGTGTTTCAAACAGTGGTGTTCAAATAGATGGACTATCATTTTTAATTATGTTAAGAGTTTGCTAATTACTTGTTAATTTTGTGTATGATGTGTTGTTGATATCTAAAATAGTATGTTTTGTTAATTACCTGTTTTGAGTAAACTGAACATGCATATGTGGATTAATTCAATATTAGTTTGTGTTTTCAAATATTCAATTTATCTATTTCACTCATTTTGATATAAGTACATCTCTCTTTCCATACACGGATTTAACTATGACAAATATTGTTTAGAATTCTAGTTAATGTATTCGAATACATCTCCGTTTCTATATGAATTTAGGTGTTTAGATATTTCAATTCATTGATTTCACTACTAGAAATGGCTTTCCAATTTTTATATGGATTTTGTTGTGATGCTAAATCTGACAGTAAGATAGGTGTATGAACAGAGCTTGATCTACCAAGACACAATGGGGGACACAAGAACGTATACAGATTCAGGCCCCTCGACGATGGAGGTAAGAACCCTAGTCATGTCTCTCTGGGTGTTGCTCTTGCGTATGAGTGTAGGATTACAAAGATTGCGAACCTCTTGCTAGGTACCTTGGGTAGGCTTATATAGAGTGCGCCATCGCCAAGGTCCCTTCAACTAGCTACTAATGACTAGTGTTGATTACAGGCAATGAACAACCCACTATGGGCAGTAACGGATACGACTAACGGTAGGGTAATGCCTGCCTTGAATGTGTAGTGGTGCTGCATGGGTAACGCCTGGTTTAATACTTCTGACTATTGACCTTGTACAATCCGAGTGACAGTAGACCGACAGAATCTATACCAGCTGACGGTTAGGCCAACTGCAGATCATCCGATAACCGGATGAACTGGCTGAGAGAATCTTTACAACTGTTGTCCACTCCGACTGAAAGGTCACCCCTGTTACTGGCGTAGTCTTGGGCCATAATATGTACAGGCTTGGGCCTCCTTGGGTCCTAGCTGGGCCTTATGTTGTCGTGGGCCTACCTGGTGGGAAATAACTCATCAGATTTCAATATTACTAATATTCTTTCCAATTTCCAATTAATTAGTTTAACTACTTTCATATAAGATATTTGATTTGACTATATTAAATTGGGTTCTAAATTTCAATGTGTGTGGTTAGATTTCAATCCATGCATTTATCCATTCCCTTTTCAATATATGGACTTCACTATTAAGAATATGTTATTCAGTTACAATGGTTGAACTATAGTACTTCAAATTAATTTGTTTTCAAATTATGCATGTCACTTTCCAAAATGGAGTCGTATAGTAGTATGTCAGTTCTAGTAGCTTAATTGACCATACCAAATACATATTAAGCAGTTGACTACAACAATTTCAATTAGAGATTAACTATTCCAATATGTGGATTTCACTATTTTAGTTTTGGTTTTCATTGCCAATTAATATGTTTAGGTTTCAATGTATGGATTTCCTTGACCTTTCAATACACACATTTAGTAATTCCAATTTCAGTACATGGAATTAACAAGTCTAGTTTCATATTTAGCATTTCAGTACAGAAATTTAATTAAATATGCTGGATATAGTTTGAATATAATTAAATTTATGTGTATTTTGATTCTAATGTATGGAGTTTTATCTGAATGTGTACGAATTTAAAATAGTTTTTCAATTTATATACATTAAAATCAAAGTATAGATATTTTGATTTTAATGTATGGAGTTTTATCTGAATGTGTACTAATTCAAAATAGTTTTTCAATTACATTTGATGTAATTATTTACTTTGATTTCACATTATAGATTTGAATAATAATATGCAAGAGATAGTTTTTGATGTGACTCCTTTATTATATGTAAATATTTAATTCAATTCCAACATATGGATTAAACTTTTTCAAATTTGGTTTTCAATTGCAATCCATATGAATCTCTATTGTAGAATCAAGTCATTGTTTGTATATCAGTATTTCTATTTCAACCTATCTAGTGTTATTTCAACCTGTGGATTTAACCGATTCAAAACATGTTTTAAATTAAATTATTTATTTTAGCGCCAATTTCGATGTCACGATTTCTAATTCAATTTAACTCAAGCAAATTCAGTTTGGTGTATTCCATCGGTATTTGGTTTTGCATCCGACAATACAAACAATTATATTTCTTGAGATGGTCATCAATTTTTTTACCAAATGTTCTCTAAAATGATTTTGAAGTCAATTTAATCAAGGATGTAAATCTCAATATATGTATCACTATTTGGAAATAGATCCTACTTCAATATGCGTTATTTTTCTAATTTCACTTTTTCAATCGCTCCAGCACATTGACTGAATTACCCTATTCCATCATATGTAAATCCTTATTTCAGGTTTCAATATGTGAATTTCACCATTCCAGATTTGGCTTTGAATTTTGAGTTACTGGTTTGGACATCAATTCATGGACTAGGATGTTTCAATTTCGATGCATGGACTTAACCATGCCAATTTAAATATATGTATTTCGGTATTTAAGATTTACTTAATACATTTAGCCATGTTTCATAGTTTTACCATATGTACAAACTCACAAGGAACTAATACTTTGCAACAATTTATATGGAAGTCATTGAACTAAAAGGCTTACAAGGGAAATTTATCCATAGCTTCACACAACAAACTTGGATAATCAAGCTGCCGCAAATGAAAAACTTGGATAATCAAGGTAACATCCAATTACAACATAAGTTCTAGATTTGTTCATCGGTTCTAAAATATAGCTACCCCCAAACGTGGACCTTCCTAGTACTATGAATCTGGTCAGTAACAGAACTCAGGGTGTCGTGCACAACATCGATGAGGCAACATTGTGCCCTTCCCGGGATGCAGGGCGGCGGCGGTTACTTCCCGACGATAAAATAGAAGACAACACATTTAGGAAATTTTGTGCAAAATGTCGTCTGCGTGGCAGTGGTTACTTTTCTCATTTTTGCAGTACGTCGTGCTTTTGATATTACCTTTAGTGTACTTTTCTTTCTGAGGAGATCGACAAATTCATATAGGTGAGAGATGGTTGTGTAATATGTGCTACAGTACTTCAGGTCTTTTTTCATTTTCTTTTCTTCTTCTTCTTCGGTTTTCTTTGTTTCTTCACAATTTTTTGGGTTTTCTCCTTTTCTTTGTTTTTTCACTGGTTTTCTATGGTTTTATGTACATATCCCATATTTTTCTTATACATCCGAAACATTATTTTATACATGTTTAACATTTTTTCTGAATTAAACGAACATTTTTGTACATTGTATAAGAATTTTATGAAAAATTCCATGTACATGTTTTTGAAACACGTGAACTTTTTTTAAATGTCACAAACATTTTTCGTATACGTCAAGAACATTTTTTTAATACACGTTTAACATTTTTCAAATACAAGATCAACATGTTTATTCAAATACATGTTTTGAAGTCTCTTATTTTCATACACATTGTAGATTATTGGTATACAATTAAAACATTTTTATACAGGTTTAACATTTTTCATATACATGATTAACATTTTTCCATCTTTATTTTGTAATGTTTATTTTTTTCGTACACATCGTACATTTTTCTTATACCCAAAATAATTTTTGATACACGTTTCATATTTATTTTGAATTACGCGATCATTTTTCTACATTGTATTAATATTTTTGTAAAATTCCATGTACATTTTTTGAAACACGCATACATTTTTTAAAATGTCACAAACATGATTTTTGAAAAGTATCAACATTTTTTTAATTTATGTTACCAAAAAATTTACACTGCATTAACAATTTTCTAATTTTCAAATTCTCAATTTCAATTTTTTTTAATTAAATTAGTTTTAGGAATATCTGTATTTAAAATATATTCGAAAATATAAATAGCAGTAAAAAACCTAAATAATGAAGAAACATGAAAAAAGGAACTTACCTGAAATTTGGGCCGGCCCATTACTTGCGACTGGGAGGGCGCTCCTTTAGTGAGACCTTCTCCGGTCTCGCAGCATCTCTAGCAGATCCGCTAAAAGCACAAACCGTAAAACCAGTTTGCGGTACCCCCGAAACTGGTTTTACGGGTTGCAACATCTTCAGCCGGAACAAATCCTCTAAACGGTACTACATAATTCAAAAAATTATTTCGTGCGAGAATTTGTTCGAGATCAGGCGGTTGTTCATCACAAACACTGTGCACACATACGGGGACGAGTTCATCAAACATACCGAAAGGATTACATACTAAAGAAACCTAACACTAAACCTAGCTCACTTGTCGTAGCCGATGTAATACTTCACGGCCAACTTCGGCGCCACTGCGAGCTGGTCCTCAGTCTTGGAGGCTTAGAGGCGGCCCAGAGCCCCTTCTTCGCCATTGGCTACCGCGCGCTTGGCGGCAATGAGCTCTTCGTCGGCGGCGCGGCACCTCTTGATGTGGGGCAAGATGTGCTCGTCGAGCACATCGAAGCCACTCCAAGCGTCTCGTCCGCCGCTCCAGGAGAGCCGGATGCGGTCCGGCCCCTGCCTCGACCTCCACGGCTGGAGAGCGTTACCACGGCGGCGCCCCTTGTCCTTGTATGGTAACGCAGTAGAAAACAAAAAATTTCCGACCTACGCACCAGCCCAGGACCACTATGGAGACTGCATATAAGGTTTGATCTTTTTCGTTACCGACTCGTAGCGCAGCGGAAGTAGAGTCGATGACGAACGGCGGTGCAGATCCCCGCAGCTAGGATTTTACAACCTCCCAACCGCGAGGATGTATACCCTCATCTGCCCCGCGGACAGCCCTCCGGGAGGCGGTCGCACAATCCCCCGGACGGAGTCACGGACAGCCCTTCGGGAGGACCTCCGAAACTCGGACTGTCACTCGGACAGCCCTTCGGGAGGACCTCCAAAACTCGGACGGTCACACGGACAGCCCTTCGGGAGGCACTCTCGAACTAAGACCGAAACTACGATCTCTCTACAGAGTTGCACACATACGGTGTCATCTATCCGGCAGGGCTTCGCCGTCCAGAACTAGTTCCTGCCGGAACCCAGACAGCCTTTCGGCTCTACGAAACTATTTCGCTGGGAGGGAGAGAAGAATGCCAGATCATGCATGGCTTTGTGTATGAGAGCAAGAGTGTGTGATATGGCAGCCCACTCACCTCCTATTTATAGGAAAACCAAGGGGTAGGGTGGTTTTACAATAAAACCCAAAAACCCCCATGCACTAGCTCACACATGAGGGTGTTAAGTGCAAAATGGGATGCCATGTGGAGCTCCATGGAGGAGCTGCACATGTGAACGTCCCACCTTCATGGGGCCCCCCCAAAGGGGGTTCCTTGATCCCCAAGCCCTTCTAGAAGCCTTTTGGGAAAAGCCCCAAAAGGTGGCTTTCCAATAAATATCCCAAAAAGCACTTTCACTATTCACGACGACATTTTTCAGCGTCTGATCGAACTGAAAATATTCATGTGGGCTTAGAACAATTCTAGTACCCACCAAAATAATTTTCAACGCGAGCCGGAACAATTCCGGTTTAGTGATTTCATCTGCGAAAAGCATCTGAAGCGGTTTCGGCAGCTCCGGAACATTTCCGGTTTTCATCCCGGAAAATTCCAGAAAGTTTCCAGAATGATTCTGGCACCCTCCAAGAATTATCAGGCATGTGCCAAAACCAATTTGACTTTATGGTATCCTCTGAAACAACTTTTCAGTTTCACCGGAACTCATCCGGTGACCTCTCTGCGGAACTTTTCCGCTGTCCGAAACTTTTCCGGCGTCCGAAACTTTTTCGGTGATTTTCTCTCAGACTCCCTGTCTAGTATTCAGCAGATAGATGACCCTTAAGCGTGTGACCCTATAGGTTCGGTGAAGCATAGACATGACCCGGAACCCCTTCCGATCAATGATCAACATCGGAGCCGTGGACACCCATATCGATCCCTATACCCACACGAATAAATATTCGAGTGAACCTCCAGTTGCCGTGAGCTATTCCTGTTGCTTCGCGATATGTTACAAATACCCGAGGTGAGAAACATCGGCATCCTCGTGGATCAACACTTGTCCTCAATGCCAGTTACCTCGTTGCCGGTTTTTGTTCTCTTTTCTCGTTCCCGTGTTCCGGCATCCCTGTGATCGAATCACCCTGTGTCTGGCCAGACGATGATGGATACCGTAACACCGAGAGGGCCCAGAGATATCTCTCCATCGTCGGAGGAGCAAATCCCAATCTTGAGCTATCAAGTTACTTGACATACTTTTCCATGAACCCGTAAGCCGCCGTAATAGCCACCCATTTACGGATGACGTTTAACAAACCCCAAAGTTCATGAAGCAAGCATGAAGAAACTCGATACTCTCATGGTCTAAGGAATCATGCAAACATTAACCATCTCTGTGTTATTAACCATTAACTAATGACGAATGTATCTCATAGCATAACATCAATTCGGGTCGATTCAACACAAGTGTTCTACCAACAATTGTGCCCTCAAAATTGCCGGCATAGTCATGCCCATGATCAGGAAAACAGGATCATCATGCAATACTTGAGCCAGTCATAGAGGCTTGACTAGGAATACTTTTTACCGTTTATTATCCCACACGTGCACATGAGTTTCCCTCCAAGCCTCGTTTTATTTGCAGACTCGAGAATCATTGCAGTTATAGCATGGAACATAAACATAATTATGAACAGGGAGATAATCAATAACATTTATTATTGCCTCTAGGGCATATCTCCTACAGACTCCCACTTGCACTAGAGTCAATAATCTAGTCAATGCTAATGCACTTTACACCTATGGCATACTGGTGTAAAATATGCTTCGCATGTGGTATAGCCTGATGTCCAATGGATCTGACGACTTCAGCTCCGTGTGTAACTTTGCATATCCCCGCGTTTTCACGCTTTCACAAAATTCATATTTTGTGTGGACTTGGCTTTGCATATGTGTGAATCATTGGTCGAAACCTGATTCCTCAGACTGAGCTATGGAGCAACTATCTGCAATAGTGTCCCATAGACCAAAGCCATCTTGGAATCATACTAAGTTCATGAATGAACTATATGATTCAACAACTTCTTTATCGCTTCTAAAGCGTCAACATACTTAGCCTTTGTTATAGAATTCGCCACAATATCTTGTTTGGAACAATTTCCAACTACCGTGCCACCATATTGTGTATTACACAAAACCCTTAACTTAAATCGAAAATCGCATGGAGCATAGATGAAGACTGTATCGATGTAACCTTTTACAACGAACTCTTCATGATCTCCGCTTGCAAGAAAACATGTCATCAGTACTGCTCTAGTACTCAATGACATATTTCACTGTTGTCCCATGATCAGTACTTTGATCACTTTGGTATCTATACTCGCAACAACTTTGGAGTATTGGACATATCTGGATGTTTTACATACCATGGAATACATGATTAATCCAAACACAAGAGTGTGTGGAATCTCCATCATGTATTTTTGCTCATCTGTGTTTTGAGACACCGAGTCTTGCAAAACTCTTCCCATGTGACTTCGGCAAGAATCACTCCTTGGCGTTTTAAATGCTAAAAGGTTTTAGCACCTTGTCAATATGTATTCATTGCTTAGCCCCATTAGGTAAATCTATCTCCATAGATCATCATGCCTAATATTGAGGCTATTTAGCCTAAGCACTTCATCGAAAAACTATTTTCAAATGAAGTCCTAATTCATGTCAAGAAATTTATTTCCAATTAACAGTGTGTCAAGTACACAAGGTTTTTAGAAATATTATTATGCTCCCACTTACTTTCTTGAATCACAAGCATCTTCGATACCCATTTGATGAAGTCAAAAACCCTTTTGACCATTCCATCAAAAACGAAGATTCCAACTCCACTTTGCTCTCTTCTGTCCATCGCTGGAACTCTGAAGTTTGCATACTTACTAGCATCCTCTGGATCGACAAATTACTTTGGACTGTATCACATACAAGTCCTAGGTTTCATTCCCATCAGATGGAAATCCTTTTGTCATCCATGTTTCATATCTCATGACTGAAATATGTATTAATTGCTAGTTCAACCCGAACCGACTTCAAGCATCGCTACGGTGAGACAATCTCATCGTAGTCAACTCTTTGAACTTGTTTTTGCAACAAGTCGAGCTTTATGGATAAAACATTTTTATCCGTATCAGTTTTTAGTTCCATAAATATCCGTTAGACTCTAAGCCTTCCGAAAGGTGTATCAAGATTTTAATCTTGAAACATTGATATGGAAACTATCTCAGATTGTATTGGCATTTAGCCAATTCCGGAGTCAGGGCCCATCATCGCTTCCTTATGTATCGTAGGTATACTGTTGTCCAACAACAATATCTCGTTTGCGCACCTGAGAGGTTTGCACGAGCCTTGCCTACGTGGTTCAGCTGCAAGTTCGACTGAAGTCCATACATTTTATTGTAGAGACTTCCGTATCAGTCGCAGTAGGAAACTCCGGAATCACTTCCAAGGTTTCTTTCCTTTGATCTGATGACGAAGATACTGGTTATCTCGTCGAGTTGCACTGTCCTCCCACTCGCCTTTTGTAAGAACTATTCTCTTTAAAAGCATACCGTTTTGCGGCAAAATCCTTTGCCTCGGTATAGTGGTGGGGAATACCCAATGACTTGGGATAACCTTACAAAGTAGCACTTGCCTGATTTGAAATAGGTTTGTAACCTTTTACACAAGCCCCATATTCCAAATGTTAAGAAAAGATATAACATGGTTGGGCGTACCATACCATGGCATCATTTCAACAGACCCGATGGAGCTCTTTTCAGTGTAAAAGCCGCAGTCTCTAAAGCATCACTCTTTTAAAAGGGGTAATGGCAAATTTATTTATGTCATCTTTGATCTTACCATGTCATGAATGGTTCGATTACATCTACACAGAATCTCCACTTGCAGTGGTGTTCCGGGAGGTGCAAGTTATGAAACCCCTTTCACAACTCATCAGACATTCGCTAAACTTGTAACTCAAATATTCCTTTCTGCAATCGAATTGTAGAAACATAATTTTCTTGTTACAATAACTTCTACTTCATTTTTGAAAACCTTATGAATGAATTCAAAAGATCCAGACTTACGTCTCAACAAGTAAATATCCATATATCTACTTGAGTCATTTCTGAAGATAGATAACTCCACTACTTGCAACAACATTTATTGGACTACACACATCATAATGTATGATCACCAATATGTTCTTTGCTCGTTCCTTATGGTCTGTGAACGGTATTTCAGTCACTTCACTTTTCAGAGGAAAGTTGCAAGTGTCAGATGATTCAAAATCAAACGACTTCAAAATCCATCACAATGGAATTTTCCATGCGGGTTTGTCCAATGTGACCAAATGCAGTGCCACACTTGTGTGGTATTCTTTTAGTCTTGCGACATTTAGCGTCAGTGTTATGGATGTATCATATTTCCATCAATATTCATAACATACATCCCATCTTGTATGGAAGCATGGCCCTTCATGTTATTCATAACACCGAACATCAAAAGTTCTCTTATGAATAACCTTCTTGCAAAATACCTTATGCAAAGGGCTAGAGTGTGTAAAACTCTAAAATGATTTATGAAAGTAAATACAGAGGTAATGTATTATTATCAATATTCATAACATACTTCTCATTCATAATGAAAGTATGGCCCTTTTGTTATTCATAAGTCCGAACATTAAAAGTTCTCTTATGAACAACCTTCTTGCAAGATACTTTATGCAATGGGCTAGAGTGTGTAAAACTCTAAAATGATTTATGAAAGTAAATACATCGGGAATACACCTATGGAAGGCATAGTAACATTTACTATGTTCCCTGCGTGTATCTAAACCTCATTCCTGGCTAGTCTTTCAGGCCATAGTAGTTCTTACATCAAGTTGCAACAGAATGCAATCGAGCGGGTATCTTTGTGATTAACTCACAATACCCAAGAATTAGTGATTAACATGTTTAACCATAATTCCCAAGAACTATATCTTTGACCAGCCTTCTATACATCAAAAACCTGTATGACATTCATACATGAGCTGGATATTCCAGTCTCCTTTCCTTTTGCCTTTATACTTCTAATAGTTTTAACTTTTAGTATTTCTTCTACTCTCAGAAGAAGCACCCAACTTAAGAGTGGCGTTAGCCCCGGACTTCCTAGGCGTGAAAGTTTCACTAACACCCTTCGGACACTTCCTTTCTCTTTAAGTTGTCGTTTTATTCACCATCATCATATGACAGGCGTTCTTCTGGATCCCCTCTTATCAGTCAAATGCCTAGTAAACACTTTTACTAATAGTTTGCAAACAAACATGGCTTTAGATATCTCATATCTTTCAGCCTTTGTTTGTATCTGAAAATTAATTTTCAGTTCCATGAATATCACATAACTATCCCACAACTTTCGAAGTTCGGGTCTCATGGAAGCAAACATATTTCACTTGACCGTAACGGAATTTTAGCTTTTGGATCGAAGGACGAGAGTCATATCATCCATAGCATTAGCGGGAGAATACCGAAAGTATGCGATAGGACAAAGTCCTTCTCGGCACTCTTGAGGACAATCCTCACATTACGTTACCAACCGTAAAGTTTTAACCAGATATTTAACAGCTATTCAATTTTAATAGGGAAGGTGGAAACGCGAGCCATTATTCTACTTATTATGCAAATCACACTTAGACAGTGTTCAAGATTAATTGCACTGAGAATTAAACAAGGTAATTCTACAGTGCGCTCCCACTCAAATCAATATCTCTCATAATTGATTGTTAGTGATTCAAGATCCAAATTTCAATTCAACGCCAAGGATGCATCCATCTCAAGTGACGAGAATTTCATTTGGTAGGCCAACTTGCCAATCACATCTCTATGTGATTCTTGTTCATCTTTCGATGCGTGTGTTCCGAGCTCATGACTTTCATGCCTGAACGTCAAGACAACCAAGTGATCTTGCTGCGAGGTCTGAACTCACCCGCCTCACACATGTCTAATCGTTCGTACCCATGCATCCATGTGATACCCCGAAAAGAAAAGTGCCGTGACGGTGCTACACTTGGGAGAACACTAACTACTTGATATTTTTGTGAGAGATCACCCTAATAAAAGCGACTACCGCGCAATCAAAAGGGTGCATCATAAGGGATAAACATCTCAGGCAATTCATAATAGCATGATATGGTATAGCCCTTTCTGACGGAGAAGTCTTGTATTTCTTCATCTCCGGCATTCGCGTCGGTGTTCACCTTTGCGAATATTGCCACCACCTTGTCGATGCACCAGATAATATTGCTATCTCTATAGCTAATAAAATAAGTGCATTACTGAAGGTTGACACGCAGGTCATTAAAGTGACAATCATATGGCTCCAGCCATCATGCCGAATCATGACACGCAGGTCATGTTAATCAATTTACATTATATAGTCATCTCATACATAATCAAATTATAATGAGCACTGCTATACCACATCACATGCACATGCAAACCATCCTGCAAAACCAAGTTAGACGCCTCTAATCGGTTCATGCAAAATTTTATTTTTCGTGGCTTCTAAGGTTTCGAAACAAACCGAAGCTACCAACGTCCATCATCAAGCATGATAATCCAAGTCGCTTGATTAACATTGCGGGGTGTATGAAACACGAGATAATAAAATCTCGAGCCCCATACTAAACTTCGTCATACGCGTGACCCCCGTGCAGATCATATCTGCATTGCCCTTTCGTCTGCGAAATTTCATCTTTCTTTTTAACTACGGTGGAATTCAATGAACTGTTAGCACTTCGTTGATCAATCAGGATCGCGGATTGCCAGAACTTTGAAACTCCACCATACTGTTATCAGATCAGAAATATGCAAATTCCAGGGAAGCAACAAGAACATCGGGTAACAGATTTCATCTGCTACCCGCACAAATAATTTTCAGTAATAGAACTCATCTACTACCTAATTATATTGTGCAACACCCATACATCTCTATGTATTCTAGATCGCAACCTGCATCTACGCATAGCACGGCTCTTGATGCCACTGTATGGTAACGCAGTAGCAAACAAAAAATTTCCGACCTACGCACCAGCCCAGGACCACTATGGAGACTGCATATAAGGTTTGATCTTTTTCGTTACCGACTCGTAGCGCAGCGGAAGTAGAGTCGATGACGAACGGCGGTGCAGATCCCCGCAGCTAGGATTTTACAACCTCCCAACCGCGAGGATGTATACCCTCATCTGCCCCGCGGACAGCCCTCCGGGAGGCGGTCGCACAATCCCCCGGACGGAGTCACGGACAGCCCTTCGGGAGGACCTCCGAAACTCGGACTGTCACTCGGACAGCCCTTCGGGAGGACCTCCAAAACTCGGACGGTCACACGGACAGCCCTTCGGGAGGCACTCTCGAACTAAGACCGAAACTACGATCTCTCTACAGAGTTGCACACATACGGTGTCATCTATCCGGCAGGGCTTCGCCGTCCAGAACTAGTTCCTGCCGGAACCCAGACAGCCTTTCGGCTCTACGAAACTATTTCGCTGGGAGGGAGAGAAGAATGCCAGATCATGCATGGCTTTGTGTATGAGAGCAAGAGTGTGTGAGATGGCAGCCCACTCACCTCCTATTTATAGGAAAACCAAGGGGTAGGGTGGTTTTACAATAAAACCCAAAAACCCCCATGCACTAGCTCACACATGAGGGTGTTAAGTGCAAAATGTGATGCCATGTGGAGCTCCATGGAGGAGCTGCACATGTGAACGTCCCACCTTCATGGGGGCCCCCCAAAGGGGGTTCCTTGATCCCCAAGCCCTTCTAGAAGCCTTTTGGGAAAAGCCCCAAAAGGTGGCTTTCCAATAAATATCCCAAAAAGCACTTTCACTATTCACGACGACATTTTTCAGCGTCTGATCGAACTGAAAATATTCATGTGGGCTTAGAACAATTCTAGTACCCACCAAAATAATTTTCAACGCGAGCCAGAACAATTCCGGTTTAGTGATTTCATCTGCGAAAAGCATCTGAAGCGGTTTCGGCAGCTCCGGAACATTTCCGGTTTTCATCCCGAAAAATTCCAGAAAGTTTCCAGAATGATTCTGGCACCCTCCAAGAATTATCAGGCATGTGCCAAAACCAATTTGACTTTATGGTATCCTCTGAAACAACTTTTCAGTTTCACCGGAACTCATCCGGTGACCTCTCTGCGGAACTTTTCCGCTGTCCGAAACTTTTCCGGCGTCCGAAACTTTTTCGGTGATTTTCTCTCAGACTCCCTGTCTAGTATTCAGCATATAGATGACCCTTAAGCGTGTGACCCTATAGTTTCGGTGAAGCATAGACATGACCCGGAACCCCTTCCGATCAATGATCAACATCGGAGCCGTGGACACCCATATCGATCCCTATACCCACACGAATAAATATTCGAGTGAACCTCCAGTTGCCGTGAGCTATTCCTGTTGCTTCGCGATATGTTACAAATACCCGAGGTGAGAAACATCGGCATCCTCGTGGATCAACACTTGTCCTCAATGCCAGTTACCTCGTTGCCGGTTTTTGTTCTCTTTTCTCGTTCCCGTGTTTCGGCATCCCTGTGATCGAATCACCCTGTGTCTGGCCAGACGATGATGGATACCGTAACACCGAGAGGGCCCAGAGATATCTCTCCATCGTCGGAGGAGCAAATCCCAATCTTGAGCTATCAAGTTACTTGACATACTTTTCCATGAACCCGTAAGCCGCCGTAATAGCCACCCATTTACGGATGACGTTTAACAAACCCCAAAGTTCATGAAGCAAGCATGAAGAAACTCGATACTCTCATGGTCTAAGGAATCATGCAAACATTAACCATCTCTGTGTTATTAACCATTAACTAATGACGAATGTATCTCATAGCATAACATCAATTCGGGTCGATTCAACACAAGTGTTCTACCAACAATTGTGCCCTCAAAATTGCCGGCATAGTCATGCCCATGATCAGGAAAACAGGATCATCATGCAATACTTGAGCCAGTCATAGAGGCTTGACTAGGAATACTTTTTACCGTTTATTATCCCACACGTGCACATGAGTTTCCCTCCAAGCCTCGTTTTATTTGCAGACTCGAGAATCATTGCAGTTATAGCATGGAACATAAACATAATTATGAACAGGGAGATAATCAATAACATTTATTATTGCCTCTAGGGCATATCTCCTACAGTCCTCGTCGTCGCTGGAGCTGGAGAGCGACACGACGGCGCGGCTGGACCTCCCGGCCTCTGTGTCGTGGTGGGCGCGCTTGCTCGGCGATGCGTGGACATGGCCGCCACGACTTCCACCCGCGCCGGCGTGGCCGCCATGGCTGTCCGCCGGCCATGGATCTCTCGTCGACGGAGAAAAAGAAGAGGAGATGCGCGACGCTCGCCGGAGTAGGCAAAGGCTAGCGGCGGAGAAGACGAATCGCGGCGTAGGGGATCCGGCGGCTAACCTTAAATGCCCCCGTTACCCTTGATATAGCGGCGGAAGGGGCGAATATTCGGGTCCCTCATATTTTTTTGACGGGCCGGGCCGATATGGGGTGCCTGTTCATCTCGTAAAAAGGGCAAAACTCACATATCGGCCGGAATTTTTCGGGACGGCGTGTTTTTAGCGGATCTACTAGAGATGCTCTAAGCGAGGCATAGGCGCTTCCCTATTTGACGCTCCTTGCATCAAATTGTCAAGGTAACTCAAGCAGCGCTTGGTCCTGGGCCTGCCCACTTCAGCGTTCCCTTCAGCTCTCCTCTGAGCGAACCATTTTCTTTCCTTCGTACTACTTGTTCGTTGTTCATTGGTTGTCCACTTGGTTTTCTCTTAATTGGATTGTCTTGTAGCAGCACAACAAAATAAACATGGCAATGCGAGGACCCCTCTACACTGCCTAATGATCTTCCTTAAGTTATCTCTCAAACTGATAATCAAACAAAGGTACTCCCGTCCCCATACGAGTATGACACTGAATCCATCATACTATTTGTGAAGTGAAATTCATCATTGTCCACACTTAGAGCATCTACAGTCGGCCGCCTCAAACAACACTCAAACGCCCGGGCGGACGGGCCGGTTAGTGACCGGTCAAAAAAAAGCGACCCAGACGAACGCGTCAAACCAGCCTCAAACGCCCGGGTTGACCGGCACCCCTCATATCCAGACCAAATCTGGGGCGGATATGGGGTGGCCCAGGCACGACGGGGCGCGTCCGCCACGTCGGAGCTGACCCACGCTGGCCCACCCGACCCCACATATATTTGTCCCCATCCGCTCCCCGGACCAAACCCTAGCCACCCCACTCCACTCCCCTCTAGTCCACTCCGCCCCCAAGCTCCCGTCCGGCGATCTTCGGCCTTCTCCGGCATGGGGGGCAATGGATCTGACTCCGACCAGTCCGGATCCGTCGACTGGGGTGTCATCCCGTGTGGGATGGAGGAGGCTATGGCCGTTCGCATTACCCTCCGCCGCTCTCGGGAGGACTGCGCCCGACCGATGAGGGGATCTGTCCGGAGCGAATCCGTTGCGTCGGCGCAAATCCATTGCGTCCACGCAACGGGCGCTCGGATCCGCCGGGGCTGGATCATCGCGGTCCGGTAGCCTCCCCATCTCCGGTCCGCCGGAGTATGAGTGCTACTGGGACCGGTGTGCCCGCCGTGGGAAGGAGAGGATAAGGGTGGCCGAGGCCTGCTGCGCTGACGATATGGCGCCGACAGAGGCGATGGATGCGGCGGCGCGCGCTGCCGCAGAGGAGGAAGCCATCCGTGCCCGCATCGTAAAGAAGCGGCAACGGAGGAATACGCGCGCCCTCGCCCGAGAACAAAATCGGGCGGTCCGTACCATGGCCGGACTGCCCCCCCAAGGAGGAGAGGGAGGACAGCGACGGGTCGGACAGCTCCGGCGACGAGCAAATCCGGCTGGATCCATTTTGCGTTTTTGAGCGCTACTTCCGCGAGAAGGACGACAAGGGCGCCGGAAAGGGCAAGGGCAGTCGTGGATGATCTTCTCCATAGCTAGTATGTAGGTAGAACATGCCAAATTTTGGTAGTCCAATGGCATGTCCTGATGTAGTAGCCGGACGATTAGTGTTGCATCGTTTACGTGGGGTGGCTTTGGCATCGCCGTTTAGCCCACGTCAATATGAGATCTTCGCAAAGCCTCCTTAAAGGGGATCACATCATTGGACTAACAAATGTTAGTTTTGCCAAAGATCGTGTTTGCAGTGCTTGTATCGAAGGAAAGCTACATGAGAAGGCTCACCGACCCAAGACCATTATATCTTCCAAGAGGCCCTTGGAGCTCCTTCACATGGATCTCTTTGGACCTCCATCATTTGATAGTCTCGGGGGAAGGAAGTATTGCTTGGTGATAGTGGTTGACTATTCAAGATACACTTGGGTATATTTCTTCAAGAGGAAGAGTGAGACCCAACAAACCGTGATCGACTTTGCAAACGAAGCTCAACGTCAACATGATGCAAAGATATTGATCATAAGAAGTGACAACGGCACCGAGTTCAAGAACTACACCTTGGATGAGTTTCTTGGAGATGAGGGGATCAAGCATCAATATTCCGCACCTTATACCCCTCAACAAAATGGTGTAGCGGAGAGGAAGAACCGGACGTTGATGGATGCGGCATGGACCATGATGGCGGAATTCAAGTCTCCGTACAACTTTTGGGCCGAAGCCATCAACACCGCATGTCATGCATCCAATCGGCTCTATCTCCGCAAAGGCTTGAACAAGACTCCATATGAGATACTTACCGGCAACAAGCCCAACCTCAAGTACTTCCGGGTGTTTGGTTGCAAGTGTTTCATTCTCAAGAAAGGTGCTTGTTTGTCTAAATTTGAAACTAGAGCTGAAGAGGGCATATTTGTTGGTTATGCTACAAACTCTCATGCTTACCGGGTTCTCAACAAGTCCAATGGACTCATTGAGGAATCGTGTAACATAATGGCTCCGAAGTGGAGCAAAGTGGTCTTTGTTATGTAGGTGATGAAATTCCTCCTCAAGCCATAAGAAGAATGGGTGTGGGCCAAATCCTACCAATTGAGGAACCCCTTGTGGTGGAAGGAGAAGGACAATGTTCTACGCAAGTGGAACCATCACCGACACTAGACCCACACGCTTCCGAAGAACAAAGTGAAGGCCCTCAATCAAGTGAACAAGATCAAGAGCAAGATCAACTCGATGATGGTGATGATACACCAAGTGATGCCCAAGATCAAGTTCATGACCGCGAACAAGCTCAAGTTGAAGGACAAGCTCAAGTTGACGCTCAAGATAACCAAGATGAAGAGCCTCAAGAGTCCCTTGAGGAGAAACTAGAGCGTCGTGCCGCCAAGGTTGCTTCCAAGCTAGAGAAAGATGGACACATTTTGGAGAATGTCCTAGGAAGCTTGAGAAAGGGGGTAACTACTCGTAAACAATTAACAAACTTTTGTGAGCATCACGCATTTGTTTCTTGTGTTGAACCCCAAAAGGTATTTGAGGCGCTCGAGGACCCGGATTGGCTTGAAGCCATGCATGAAGAACTCAACAATTTCGAGCGCAACAAAGTGTGGTCATTGGTGGAAAGGCCAAAGGAGCATCATAATGTCATAGGGACCAAGTGGATCTTCAAGAACAAGCAAGATGCACATGGGATAGTCAATCGCAACAAGGCAAGATTGGTGGCTCAAGGTTACTCCCAAGTCGAGGGTGTCGACTACGGTGAAACTTTCGCTCCCGTTGCCCGCCTAGAATCTATTCACATGTTGCTTGCATATGCATCACATCATAATTTCAAGTTGCAACAAATGGATGTGAAGAGTGCATTTCTTAATGGTCCCCTTAATGAGTTGGTATATGTCAAACAACCCCCGGGGTTCGAGGATCCCAAGTTCCCCAATCATGTCTATAAACTCGACTAGGCGCTCTATGGCCTTAAACAAGCCCCACGTGCGTGGTATGAGCACCTTACCGAGTTGTTAGAGAATCGTGGGTTTGAAATTGGGAAAATTGATCCCACTCTTTTTACTAAGAGGGTTAAAGGGGACTTGTTCATATGCCAACTATATGTTGATGATATTATCTTTGGTTCTCCTAACAAAGCTTTCAATGATGAGTTCGCCGCACTAATGACTGAGAAGTTCGAGATGTCTATGATGGGAGAGTTGAAGTTCTTTCTTGGGTTCGAAGTCAAGCAACGTAGAGAAGGAACTTTCATCAACCAAGCCAAATAAACCCAAGACATGCTCAAGAGGTTCAAGTTGGATGATGTCAAAGCGGCCAAGACACCCATGCCCACCAAGTGCCATCTTGATCATGATCCCAATGGTAAAGCGGTGGATCAAAAGGTATATCATTCTATGATTGGATCTTTGCTTTACCTTAGTGCATCTAGACCGGATATCATGTTGAGTGTGGGAATGTGTGCAAGGTTTCAATCCGCACCAAAAGAAAGCCACTTAGTGGTGGTCAAGAGAATCTTTCGATATTTGGCTCATACCCCAAACTTTGGCTTATGGTATCCTAAAGGAGCAAGCTTTGATCTTATTGGTTATTCGGATTCGGATTGGGCAGGAGACCAAGTGGAGAGGAAGTCAACTTCCGGAGGATGCCAATTCCTTGGTCGCTCTTTGGTGAGTTGGTCTTCCAAGAAGCAAAATTGTGTGTCTCTCTCCACCACCGAAGCCGAGTACATTGCCGCCGCAAGTTGCTGTGCCCAATTGCTATGGATGAGGCAAACTTTAAAGGATTATGGTGTCATGTGTGACAAAGTGCCTCTTCTATGTGACAATGAAAGTGCTATCAAGATTACCTACAACCCCGTGCAACATAGCAAGACGAAGCACATTAAGATTCATCATCACTTCATCCGGGATCACATCAAGCATGGAGATGTTGATCTATCTTATGTAGGCACCGAGCAACAACTAGCGAATATTTTCACAAAGCCATTGGATGAAGCAAGGTTCCGCGAGTTAAGGCATGAGCTAAATATCATTGATTCGAGCAATGTGGTTTAAGACCATGCACATCTCACCGCACTCACCATTTTATATTGTTTTAGATGTAGGCATGGACATAGGGGGAATGTTGTTCCTTTAATGAACTCACACTCCTCTTATTATGCGTAAATAAAATCAATCTTTCACATCCGCCATTGTTGATGGCACTTGTGCTTCAAAGATGAGTTTTGGTTTTGGGACCAAGGTTAAAATCTTCGCGGTGCCAAGCCATTTGACTCTAACAAAGGTGGCCTCGACCACCGACCCTCTCTTTTCTTTAAGAAAGGTTTTGGTTCTCATTGGCTTTTTATTTGCTTTATCTAGACTTTTAGGTCTTAGGTGTTTGTTCACTCCAAGTTTGGTTTTTTCTCTTTTGCATCTTGCAATCTTGGAGTGCATATCACCATATTACAGTTACTTGTCTCCAACCCAAGCCCATACTCATCCCAAAAACTATCTGAAAATCTTTTGTGCACAAGTCAATTTGATCATAGTAGCAGCTCCAATGGCTGGGCGGTACAACCGCGGGAATAGAGCGGTACAACCGCTAGTTCCCTCGGCTGTAGCGTTCCAGCAGTTTAACCGGTGTGGCTCGGGAAGTTCATCCGCTAAACCACTCGGCTGAAGCGTTGGACTGGTACAACCGTGAGGTTGCAAGCGGTACTACCGCCCATCTTCCCAGGTGAGCGGAAGTACCGCCCGCAACCCCGCTGGTTGTGCAGGGGGCGGTACAACCGCTCTTAGGAGCGGTACAACCGCTCATGGCTCAGGGTTTATATAAGGGCGCGGCCGAAGGGGTACGGTTTTCTTTTTCTCCTTCTGTTCCCCGTATCCCTTCTCTGCCCTAGCCACCGGCCGCCGCTTTTGCTGCTTCGGGAGGCCCTCCGGCACCCCGATTCCTCCGTTCCTCCATCGGATCTCCTCCGTGGAGGGTTCCTCCTCCCCGATCTCTTACCATGGACGCCGGTAATGCCCCGATCCATTTTTATTTAGGTTTCAATCTTTGAATCCTCATCTCTAGGGCATTGCTAGTATTCCCATGTTTTTGGCTAAACTTTTGGGTGGAAGAGATCACATTGTTGCTATATTCATGCTTGTAAGTAGTTGGAAAAGTTATATTGGATAGTTTGATTCAAACCGTTGGTTGTGCTCTCTCTCCCGCGTTTGAACTGCTGTCGGCCAGCGGTACAACCGCCCACCGGGGTGGTACAACCGGTGCAAGCGGTTCAACCGTGGTCAGGGGCGGTACAACCGGTGGTTCTGAATCTTTTTCTCCACCATTGTCTTTTCTCTCCACTTGCCAAGTATATTCTTCTAGACTTGTGTACATGTTTCTTATCCTTTCTTAGTCCCTCTTTTGCTCCCCCGTGTGTGCAGGTGGTTCAGGTTCTCGCTCTGCTCCTCGCAAGAATGTCAGAAAGCGCACAAGAAGCGGCAAGCAGCCCGCTGAGGATGAGTCTGAAGTGGTTGTTCCCACCAATGCTACTTGACGTCAGAAGTCAGCCGCAACCAAGTAGCGTATGGCCAAGCCCATGCTTAAGTGGTCTCTCAAGGACTGGGGTAGATTTCGCACTGTTAAACCGTATCTCACTCAGAGGAATCCCAGGTGGACTGCTCCAGAGTACTGGACCGAGATGCAGGAAAGGATTGTTGCTGAGATTTATGAGGTGCGCAAGAACAAGTTCACCAAGAAGTGGTCCATTGATGTTCAGCACATGCGCGACATCCAGAAGAAGATGTATGAGGCCCACAAGAATGAGAAGCTTGCTCATCGTAGACAGATTGAGATGATGAGGAAGTTGGACATTGCAGTTGATAGTGGGACTGAGAAGGACATCACTCCAGAGGACAGGTGCATCTCCACCCACAGCAGGTGGACGGATGACGATGATTCAGATGCTGGCCCTTTTGCTCCTGCTGCTTATGAGGATATGGAGGTGGATGACTCTACTGATGATGATCCCGAGGATGATGATGATGAGGAGACCGAGGAGTCAGAGGAGGATGATTGAGGTTCAGGGGCATTAGCATCGCTCTTTCCCTTTTTGGTGTCTTGATGCCAAAGGGGGAGAGAGATCATATTAGGTTATCTAGGGATTTGCATGGGTGGGGGTGACGAGCTCGTTTTCTTGGTAGTTTTTGCTCGCTTGTGACTCTGTCTTTAGTTGAATTATTTGCTTTGGTTTGAGAACTTATTTGGTTTGGAGACTTTGCTTATGCGTGGTGTGGGACATGCTATCCCTGATCTATTTATCCTTATCATGTCATTTATGTTTGTGGAGCCTTGTTACTATGTATGCCCTTATCTGTTGCTCCACTTCATATTGTTGCAAATGCATGCTTAGTGTTGATTCATTTTCGTTTGCAACCTATTGTTGGTCTATAAAATCTAGGGGGAGCGTTGATCCTAGTGTGAGTACATTGCATTCCAAAAGCAAATTCATAATAGTGCTCACATCTAGGGGGAGCCCGTCTATATTTTCTAGACCATCTGTGCAAATCGTTGTATTGTCATCAACCACCAAAACGGGGGAGATTGAAAGGGCATTTCCCGCCTTAAGTGTTTTGGTGTTGATGACAATGCAATTTGCGGACTAACCGTGTGCCTAAGCTACTTTGGTATACTCTATATGGCACAAGACGGTTGGGCACCCCTCCGGATGGAAAAGTGTGAAGACGGCATTTCCGACACGTTTTATTTCTTTGGTCGTAGGAAATCCGTATTATTAAGAGGGGGTCTGCATCGGAAGGTACGGTGGAATCAAACACGTACACAAACTCATATTGCACCCACTATATAGCCTTCCGTTTCGAGGAGAGAGGTCCTTATTCAACCTATGCAGAGAAACTGGCTCTGGGCGGTTGTACCGCTGGTGGCACCGGTTGTACCGGCCTGCTGCCAGGCAGTTCAACCGGGCTAGCACCGGCCCCTTCACCGCGAGAAGGGTGATTCCTCTCGGGTGGGGCATGCGGTGCCCGGCGGTTGCTGCCTGGTTGTTCCGGTAGTTAACTAACTACCGGTACAACCGGGGTCCAAGGCGGTTGTACCGCCCAGGACTTAGCAACCACCGAATGGCGTGCTCAGGCGGTTGAACCGGCCCTTGTTCCGCTCCATGTACTGCGAGTAGGGTGATTCCACTCGGGTTTTGGTGCGGAACAGGGCGGTGGCAGCCCGGTAGTTCTGGTTAATCTGCTTTTAACCGGTACTACCGGTGTCCCGTGCGGTTGTACCGCCTAGGACTTAGTAGCCATCGATGGGGCAACCTAGGCGGTTGTACCGGCGCAGGTACCGCCGCAACCACCGCGAGTAGGGTGATTCCACTCGGGTTTTGGGTGCGGTATCGGGCGGTGGCAACGCAGTTGTTCCGGTTTATTTTTGTAAACCGGTACAACCGGGACGCCCAGCGGTTCTACCACTCTGGCTCTGCGAATGCTCATATATGCCTAGGGCGGTTGTACCGCTGCTCCCAGCGGTTGTACCGCCCCTGTGTGTTTTTGCACATAACGGTTGGATTTGGGTCAACACTATATAAAGGGGTGGTTCTTCCACCTCCCACTCACCTCTTGCCTCTCTCTCTCTCCTCCATTGATGCCCTAAGCTTGTTCTTGCCTGATCTCCATCTCTAGCCAACCAAACTTGTTGATTTGCTAGGGATTGAGGGAGGAGACCTAGATCTACACTTCCACCAAAGGAAATTTGATTCCCCAATACTTTCTCTTGTGGATCTTGTTACTCTTGGGTGTTTGGGCATCCTAGACGGAAGAGGTCACCTCGGAGCCACAATCCATTGTGGTGAAGCTTCATGGTGGTGTTGGGAGCCTCCAATTAAGTTGTGGAGAGAGCCCCAACCTTGTTCGTAAAGGTTCCGGTTGCCGCCTTCAAGGGCACCGCTAGTGGAATCGCGGCACCTTGCATTGTGCGAGGGCGTGAGGAGAATAGGGTGAGTCCTTGGGACGCTTGGGGAGCATTGTGCCTCCACACCCCTCCAACGGAGACGTACCTCCCCCAAAGGAGGGAACTTCGGCAACACATCCTCGTCTCCATCGACTCCACTTGCGGTTATTTTGTGCCTTTACTTTGTGCAAGCTTTTATTGTGTGTTTACTCTTGCTTGCACTTGTTACTTGTGTTGCTTGTCATATAGGTTGTCCACCTAGTTGCATATCTACAACCTACTTTCTTGTTAAACCTTTAATTTGCAAAAGAGGTTAAAAATTGTTAGTCGCCTATTCACCCCCCTTCTAGTCGACCATACCGATCCTTTCACACCGCCACCACCCTACTCAACATTCGACCGTCCCGCGCCGTTCATTACTTCACCCCGCACTTTCTCCTCTATGGTGTCCACCCCACCTACGACCATCTCCGCACATTTGGATGCTTGTGCTTCCCCAACCTGTCTGCCACCGCCACCCATAAACTTTTGCCACGCTCCGCTCGCTGTGTCTTCATCGGCTACCCACGTGAGCAGAAGGGGTATCGGTGTTTTGACCTCTCCTCACGCAAATTAATCACCTCCCGTCATGTTGTTTTTGACGAGCACAATTTTCCTTATGCTTCTGTTATAGAAAAATCGGCGCCCGCAGAAGCTCCCAGCTCACCTGCCGCGCCTGACGCGATCTCCCTCGATCCCCTAACCTTGTACTGGTCACATCGCAACCACTTTTCGCCGGCACCCGCGCCAGCCGCTCCCTCGTGCCGCGTGGCCCCTCCACCCACCAGCCGCCGCACCATATTCCCTCCCAGCCGCGTCCGCTAGCGCAACTACCGGACCCAGCGGGGCCCGCCACCCATGCATGCACGCCCACTGGCGTGCGCGCGCCGTAGATTCCCTCCCGGGATCGCCGCCCTCGCCTGCTGCATGCACGCGCACCCGCACGCGTTCTGCCAGATCCGCATCGGGATCAACGCCCGTCACGCCTCCCGGATTTCCTGATTTTTGATCAGCCTCGGGATCGCCAGCTGCTTCCCCACACCAGACACCGCCTACCGCTGCGCCACGTACACCCCTGTCGCCCGCACAACGCCCTCTTTCGCCTCGAGCCGTTCCCATCGTTCCTCGCTAGAACCCACACCCGATGGTGACACGTGGCAAAACAGGGTTTGCCATGCCCTAGAAAGACTTTAATCTATCCGTCACCACCACGACATCACCACTTCCCTCCTCGTACCATGCGGCTCTCAAAGACCCCCATTGGCATTACGCGATGCTAGACGAGTTTAATGCACTAATTCGGAATGACACTTGGTCTTTGGTGCCGTGTCCTGCAGGTGTTAATGTGATGAGGGGCAAGTGGATCTTTCGGCACAAAATCCATCCGGATGGCTCATTGGCGCAGTACAAGGCACGATGGGTGGTCCGTGGCTTCACGCAGTAGCCGGGTATTGACTACGGGGAGACTTTTAGCCCTATTGTCAAGCCCGCCACGATCCGTGTGGTCCTCAGTCTTGCCACGGCGAGCAATTAGCCCATTCGGCAAATGGACGTCAAGAATGCTCTCCTTCATGGTGATCTCGTCGAGATCGTCTACTGCCAGCAACCCTTCGGTTTTGTTGATTCCACCCATCCCACATCCCACACACGTGTGGCGTCTCAATAAGTCTTTGTATGGTCTTAAGCAGGCTCCATGGACATGGTTTCTCCGCTTCACGCGCTACCTCCACAAACTTGGTTTTGTCTCCTCCAAGTGTGACACGTCACTTTTTATCCTTCATCGAGGGGCGACCACGGCGTACTTGCTCTTGTACGTCGATGATATCATCTTGACCGCCAGCACCACGTCCCTTCTCACCTCGCTGGTTGCATCTCTCACCCGAGAGTTCTCTATGAGTGACCTTGGAGATATCCACCATTTTCTCGGCATCAATGTGCACCGCAATGCCTCTGGTATGTTTTTGTCTCAAGAGCAATACGCTCTGGAGATTTTAGATCATGCCCACATGTTGAATTGTCACCCCATTTCCACGCCCATTGACACTCGCTCTCTCCACAACTGATGGTACACCTTTCTCTGATCCCTCCACATATCGCAGCCTTGTCGGAGCCCTTCAGTACCTTACACTCACTCGGCCGGACATCACCTATGTTGTCCAACAGATTTGTCTCTTCATGCATGCCCCTGTCGACACCCACTTTCAGTTGATCAAGCGTGTTTTGCGCAATCTCCGTGGCACTACGCACCATGGCCTGCAGCTCTATCGCCCCTCTCAGCACGACCTCATCTCTTACAGTGATGCTGATCGGGCTGGGTGTCCCGACACTCGCAATTCCACCTCCGGGTTCTGTGTGTTTTTGGGCTCGAATTTGATATCCTGGTCATCCAAACGACAGCATACAGTCTCGCGCTCAAGCGCGGAAGCCGAGTACCGAGCCATGCCCAACTGTGTCGCCGAGTCTTGTTGGTTGCGGCAACTCCTTACTGAGCTTCGACGGCCCCCGACACGAGCTACTGTTGTCTATTGTGATAATGTCAGTGCAATGTATCTCTCTTCTAATCCGGTGCAGCACCAACGGATGAAGCAAGTCAATATTGATCTCCATTTTGTTCGCGATCGTGTGGCTCTCGCTGAAGCCAAGATGCTTCATGTCCCTACTACTTCGCAGTTCGCGGATATCTTCACGAAGGGGCTCCCCTCGACGGTGTTCTATGATTTTCGGTCCAGCCTGAACGTCTTGCCTAGCGACGTTAGGACTCGGGGGGGGGGGGGGGGGGGGGGTTGAATTGTATCGTGCCATGTGATGTAACATTGTATGAGCCCACGTTGTGTAACTCTAGGACCTAGTCTTGCGCCATGTATGTACCCACATCCCTGCATGTAGGGATCTCTCTCTCTCTCTCATGTATATGTAACAGCCGCGGCTTATAGAATACACAAGGGATCCTTTCCACTCTTCTTCTCGAGGTGCTGTTCGTGTGCCACCCCGACGACGATGTGGTGAACTCCATCATTATCGCACAGAAGTCCAAGGATGTGCATGCCAATGGACTTCGCAGCGGCTGTGGTGGACAGCACACGCGCGACACGGTGCCGGTGGTCATCCCTCCGTACAGGTTCGGTGAGATGGTGGAGGACCTGACCCATAAGAGAGAGGAGTTTGCCAACGTCGAAGTGGCTTTTTGATTGATCGCCGCGGAGAGAACGAATGCACCTGGCTGCTTGATCGCATGCAATCGTACCTGGGCTACTACTGCATTTAAAGTCATGTGTTGTGTGTACCAATAATGTAAATGTGGTGTTTACACGCGCATGTGTATGTGTAAGTGTTGGGAATCATTTTTTTCACAAATAGTATGTGCAGGCGTTGAGCATCATGAATTTTTCTTGTGTGGCATAAATATATAAATTGAGATTTTTCGATTAGCTACACTTATTTTTTCAGTGGATTGGTTGCAAACAAAAGTTGCCCAAGTAATATATGATATGAGAACTCTACTATTGGCAATATGCAACTGAGTAAATCTTTATTCTTGCTTTATTTGTTTTCTGTTGCTTCTCCTAACTTAATTTTTTAACGGACCCGTTGCACATTTTGACTACCACTGATGGAAAATAATATATGTGCAACTCTGATGTTAGGAACTAGATGATTCCCCGCGCGTTGTTGTGGAAACACTAACAAATATGTAGCTACGAAATATTATTACTGCATCCTAACATTTATTTTATTAAATTAGCAACTTAACAGTTTGAATTTTTTTTGAAATAAATTAAATTAATATTATTAAGTGACTAATTATGACGTGGCAGACATGCATGACTTGGTGAGGTGGGAGCGTGCATGTTGTAGTAATTGAAGGTAGTGGATGTGGTGCATGGCTGAAAAATAGTGCTAGTGGATGCTGACATGGCACGCTTGATGAGGTGGAAGGCTGCATGTTGAGAGAATTACTTGTAGTGGGGATGAACTATTTAAGAATAGTAGATGTGCAACTGGCTAAATCCTTTCTTGTTTATGTTGTTGTTCTCATGAAGGTTGACAATTTTTTTCCTGAAAGTAATAGCATTTATTGTAACACTAAATGTTTGTTTCTTGTTTTTTCTGCTAGCTATATTTTAGTGTACAACTTCGACATAGTAAAGACCACAGTTGCACAAATAATATATGTGCAATTCCAATGTTAGGGATGTGCAACTGGGTATGAAAATTTAGTTAACTTGTTTTTTGCTGGGTTGCTCACGATTATTGACTTGGATTTTTTTTTCTGAAATAATACCATTTTTCTATATTATTTTGAAATCCTTTTTCTCTAAGTCTTTTTTGCCTTTAGATGTGTGTGTTTTTTACCCGTGGGATGTGCTTTGTTGGCCATTTGCATCATTTTATAGGACATCATGAGACAGATCAAAATCCCTTAAAAGACCGAGACATTCTTTAAAAAAAATGAGATAAACCGACAGAATGAAACTGAAGGTCCCTGCAAATTGTGCAAATAGAAAAAATGAAAATTCCCAACATTTAAATTCAATTTAACATTTAGACAGTGTGTGCATGCACGCGTGACTGCGTGTGTTGTGTGAGTCTTTGATTTTTTGCTTATCTAACACTTTCTGTATTATTTAAAAAAGCATTCATATTTTAAATATTTTTTATATCTCGATCTATTTTTTTTCAATAACACTAAACTTGCACATTTTCTTTTGTGCAACTCAAGTTCTGCAAATTTCAAGCTAGTAACTAAGAAACTTTTCCAATTTATTTTCAATAAATTTTAACTAATTTCAGTTTATGGTTAATTTTTGTAGATTATATATGAATTCTTATTTTATAATCTAAGTCACAAAATCATATTTTAATTTTTATTTTCTAGTATTAAATCTTTTTTTGTGAAACTTTAACCAAGCAAATGTGAGATTGCAAGTAGAAAATATTACGGATTTTTTTCGTTACGTTCATTTGTTTTAAAAATTTGTCCTGCAGTGATTTAGAGTTTTAAATTTTTATGCAATTTTAGTCCTCTAAAGTTGTCATGTGTATATTTTCATTCTTTGTTTGAGTAAATATTTTATAGACCACAGTTACTCAAATAATATATGTGCAAATGTAATGGTAGAAATGTGCAATTGGGGCAACATCGCCTTTTTAATAGCCAATTAATGGTTAATTAACGGCCAGCTAGTGATATTAATATACTCCCTCCGTTCAAAATACATGGTACTTCTTTTAGGACAATCCTTTGATCAGCACTATACGCCAGATATTTTTAGAACAGATAGAAACCGGTGCAAGATTTGATTAGTACTTTTGGAACCGAGATTTTATTTAGTACTTTGTAATGACCAATTATACATGTAATTCCCTCAACTATGGAGATAACAAAACATCACACACAATCACTAGTGACTTTTGAAGGAAATTAATTTTCTGTCTAGCAAAAAGAAGTGAATTTGGTTTCAAACTCTGACGTTTTGTGTGTGTGTGTGTGTAGGAGCTTAGACAGGAATATCTCGCAAGTCGTAATCAGCCTTAAGCAATTTGGGTACACTCGCTTTGAAAAAAGATGGGTACACTCTTTTATTCAAAGCGATATACAGGAAGGAAGAGATAGAAAACGATGTCCATTTCAACAGCATGCAGGACGTGAACACTGAACAGGGGTCTCACAACAGAGGCATGAAACCAGCCTCATTGGGCAGGGACGCGTGAAGCGTGCATGCACACGCTCCTTTTCCGGTCTTCTAGACGGCGGGTACATATACCCCGTGCTGCCCGCTCCATAGCTCATTAAGCAAGCAGCTCGATCAACCACTGCACTCCACTTCTATACCTCAGAGTTCGCGCGTTAGGTACAAAGAAGAGTAAAATGGCTGCCCAGAACAAGGAGGTGGATGCCCTTGTCCAGAAGATCACGGAGCTCCACGCCGCCATCGCCAAGCTGCCATCTCTCAGCCCGTCCCCGGACGTTGACGCGCTCTTCACCGAGCTGGTCACTGCGTGCGTTCCACCGAGCCCCGTGGACGTGACCAAGCTCGGCCCCGAGGCGCAGGAGATGCGGGAGGGCCTCATCCGCCTCTGCTCCGAGGCCGAGGGGAAGCTTGAGGCGCACTACTCTGACATGCTCGCCGCCTTCGACAACCCGCTGGACCACCTCGGCATGTTCCCCTACTACAGCAACTACATCAACCTCAGCAAGCTGGAGTACGAGCTCTTGGCGCGCTACGTGCCCGGCGGCATCGCCCCTGCCCGTGTTGCCTTCATCGGCTCCGGCCCGCTGCCGTTCAGCTCCTTCGTCCTCGCCGCGCGCCACCTGCCTGACACCATGTTCGACAACTACGACCTGTGCGGCGCGGCCAACGACCGCGCCAGCAAGCTGTTCCGCGCGGACACGGACGTGGGCGCGCGCATGTCGTTCCACACGGCCGATGTAGCGGACCTTGCCGGCGAGCTTGCCACGTACGATGTCGTCTTCCTGGCCGCGCTCGTCGGCATGGCCGCCAAGGACAAGGCGAAGGTTATCGCACACCTCGGCGCACACATGGCGGACGGGGCGGCTCTCGTCGTACGCAGCGCGCACGGGGCCCGCGGATTCCTGTACCCGATTGTCGACCCCCAGGACATCAGCCGAGGCGGGTTCGAGGTGCTGGCCGTGTGCCACCCCGACGACGACGTGGTGAACTCCGTCATTATCGCACAGAAGTCCAAGGACGTGCATGCCAATGGACTTCGCGGCGGGTGTGGTGCCGGTGGACAGTACGCGCGCGGCACGGTGCCGGTTGTCAGCCCTCCGTGCAGGTTCGGTGAGATGGTGGCAGACGTGACTCAAAAGAGAGAGGAGTTTGCCAACGCCGAAGTGGCCTTTTGATCGATCGCCGCCGAGAGAACGAATGCACCTGGCTGCTTGATCGCTTGGAATAGTACGTGGTAATTTCATACTACCACTTATGCATTTCAAGTCATGTGTTGTTTGTATCCAATAATGTAAGTTTGGTGTTTACACGTGCATGTGTATGTGTAAATGTTGAGAATCATTTTATTTTGTTCACAAATAGCATGTGCAAGTGGGAATCGTGAATTTTTCTTGTGTGGCATAAATATATGAATTGAGATTTTTTCCGAACCATCACTACTGGAAACAGGGAATTTCCCATCAGCCAGCTCTTTGCCGTCTGCCAGCGGATGGCAAAGAACTAACAGACGGCAAAGAACTAACAGACGACAAAGAACATGGTTGCCATCAGCCAATTCTTTGCCATCTGCCAGCGGATGGCAAATAATCTTTGCCATCTGCTGGCAGATGGCAAAGAGATGGGGCTGGTGCGCCGTTACAGCACGAACGTCCACAGGACCCACCAACCTCTTTGCCATCTGCCAGCAGACGGCAGACGGCAGATGGCAAAGAGGTGGGGCTATTTTTTTGCAGGTAAAAAAAACTGTTTCCCCCACCTCCTCTCTCTCTCCCCTCTCTCTCACTTCTCTCTCCCGCACCTCACCCGCGCCCGCACCACCCGCCGCCGAGCACCGCCGCCGCCCCACCACCCCGCCGCCGCCCAAGCTCCCCGCCGCCGCACCCAGCACCCCGCCGCCGCACCCAGGCAGCCCGCCGCCGCCCCAGCCGCTCCTTCCCCCCCATCCCCGCCGCTCGCTCAAGCCCCGCCGCCCGCCGGCGCCGACGCCGACGCCGCGACCCGCCCGCTCCGGCAAGGTCAGTCCCCCTCCTCCCCCGCCCCTCCCCGCGAATCGCGCGCTCAGAGCAAGCGCCCCGCCGCAGGGACGGAGATCTCACGGACTGTTCGGTGGTCGGTTTCGCAGATGAACAAGGAGAGGCTCATGAAGATGGCTGGCGCCGTCCGCACCGGCGGCAAGGGCACCGTGCGCCGGTAGGTCCTCCGCCTCGACTGGCGCGACCGATCTGTGGAAAAGATTGGGGTTTGAAGCGCTAATCTGCCTCCTTGGGTTGGGGTTTGGTGCAGGAAGAAGAAGGCGGTGCACAAGACGGCGACCACGGACGACAAGCGGCTGCAGAGCACGCTCAAGAGGGTGGGCGTCAACACCATCCCCGCCATCGAGGAGGTCAACATCTTCAAGGACGACCTCGTCATCCAGTTCCTCAACCCCAAAGGTGACCTCTTTCCTCCATTCACGGTGCTGCTCTTGGATTAGTACTCGCTGCTTGCTTCTGCTTATCAGGTGGAGGTGGAGATGGGGATTACTGACTTGTTTGTGTTCTGTCGATGCAGTGCAAGCGTCCATCGCCGCAAACACATGGGTGGTCAGTGGGACTCCCCAGACCAAGAGTATGGATCCCTCTCACTTCCCTATCATTTTGTTATGATGATGCAAGTTATAGCATTCTTAGATTGGCACTAATTATAGTTTTACGGATGGATGCACCGTTTTAATGCATCAGCTAACCCATGTTTACATCTATTTAGAGATCCACTGATTGTGATATCTGACTAGTCCTAGTCAATTTGAACAAGTTTATAACATACTCATTTTAACTTTAGCCATGAACTCTGCTAGACAGTCTACTCATACATGCCTTTCCACGTCTCAATTGTAGTTATCTGGGCCTATTTGTATATTCTTCATACCATCCATGTAAATACATCTAACAAACTACATGCTGACAGAAAAACATTGATGTGGTATTAAAAAAATGGAAACAAAATTAGAGCACACACTCACCTTCTGTCACCATTTTGCGCTTATTTATCTTTTTGGCGATAACTTGTCTCATTTAGTAGTTCTGTTCTTCAAAGTTTTTCTTCATTCTTTTCCAACTTCGTCCTGTGTACCGTCTGCGACAGGCTAGCTGGAAGCCCACAGTAGGTTTTTCAAAGACGTAGAATACTCTAGCTAGTTGCTCTTAATCCTTTTTCGTAATTCGTATGGACTATACCACCATGATAACTAATTCCTCTTGACGCTGCTTAAGTTCATGGCCACGCAGGGCATGGTCGCACAATGACAACTTGAGTCGTTATTAACTTCCATAATCCTGATCGCTTTTGAAACACAGGGCCAAATTGAGTCCGTACCTTGCATGAAAGTGGCGCGCAGGGCAGCATGTGCTTTCACGGTGGTGACTGCAAGAGCTTTGTGTAGTTCCAGGAGATCAACACATTTACGCCTTCTGCTGATGTCGTTCCATGGGAACTCTCGAGCAGCAGCAATGAGCTGATTAGACAAAAAGAAAGATTAGTGATGGGAGGGCGGCCAGGTGGGGATCGATTGGTGGAGTCGTATCAACATTGGAGATCAAAATTCCTAATCTCTGATGCTACTTATGGTACGATCATGCATCTACCCATGAAAGAATTTCTATACACGTATATGCATCTCGTTTTTTTTGTTTTCTTGACGGAATACATCTTGTCTTGTAAAAAAAAGTACGTACCTCTTCGTCTTAGTAAATAAACCTGATTTACCATGCAAGAAAAAACTGATTTGGATTCGGAAACTATTTCCCTGTACGTCATGATTTCCATCCTGGTACAATGGGACTATTTACCTCAACGTCAATATCACCATCTTTTTTTTTGAAACTCACGATATCCATCCTGGTATGATGGGACTCTTCCCTTCCGTGCCTACCTTATGACTTGTTTGATGTAGAATCTCAGCCATGTTTTTTTGTGGGGGATAGAATCTCAACCGTTGACAAAACGTAACTTAATATCGTCAAATCTACACCGTTTCTTTTCTATCGTTTTAAGTATATAATAGATGGCTCAGATGTACTTGCATCTTTAAAAATCAGCGATTTAATGAACATTCTGCCAATTGACACATGAAGCAGAGTATAAAAAGTTATAGCGTGTTACAGATAAACCAGAGAAATTGGCATGTATATGCGTGTCTTCCTGGTTATGTTGGGTACCTTACAGATTCAGTTGGGATATGTGGTCAAAGACTAGGACACTAATATCCGTGTAGGTTACATTTATAGTTGCTTAATTCATGATCTGCTCGTATTGTCATTTTTATTCTGTGTGTGCAGGGTGAGGATTGGGGTGGAAGCCCCTGTGAGGACACCTTGTCCCAGTCAAGCATGAGCCGGCGGCGGTGACGCTGCATATGTTATCCAGGATCCTGCTCAGCGGTTGTGCCATCGGCGACGAGATCCAGAAGACGGCCACGGTGGCGATGGTGGTGGCGGTTGCCCTGGGTGGTGATGAACCAGTAGCAGGTGAGGATACTATGCAATTTCGCTGTGAATCATTGCTGACTATTTGTCGTACTTCTTGTGTTCTGAAGATTTGTTTCATACATAAATGGATGGCTCTTCTTCTTGAGTTTATAGCTTCTTTTTCTTTATTTTTATGAGTTTTTTAGATCAGAATATTACAACTTCCTTGGTGAATTTTGTTGTGGTGGCAGCGGCTACTCCTAGACTCTTGGTGCTTGCTGATCAAGGCACGGCCCAACATGGACGTTTAAAACACATGCAATGAGATTATCTCCAGGTAACTCATTAGGATGCTTCTGATCTCTTTTCAACTACAACAAATGCAATGGTGTACTGTGTAAGATGATTCACGGTGATGCACAATGGTTGATATATACTAGGATATTGTAAAAAAGACAATTGTGTGAAAGGTCCGAGCTTGACATTGATTATAATAGATAGTACCTTCTTATGGAAAATACTTTCACTTACATTCATAAAACTAAATTTCAGCATTTGCTTGATTGTCTAAATCCAGAGCCTCTATTGCCTCTTCTGCAATCTATTGGGAACATATCTATTTATATCTATTTACATCAAGTTAAAGTTTCGGTTTCTATTCGTACATATACTTGATAAGAAGCTGCATGTGTACTTCGTACTGTGTTTTCTTTTTGGTTCTATAGGGCCTCCGATCATGGCTGTGGAATTTCATATATTACTAATTTATAGCTTGTATTTACTTTATAGTACTACAAATGGTAGAAGCTCAGACATAATTCTTATGTTTGTCCATAACTTTTTGTTCAATTAATTCGGTTAAACTGATCAGAGTGAGTGTGGTTTTCAGAGGCTGAAGTAATGAACCTTTAATCGTACTAGACTTGGCGTGCGCATGATAGGTGTTCAGTTTTGTTTTCGAAAAGCAGAGTTTGGTACTAACAGTGTGGTTCACGACCCTCAAAGACATTTAAAGTACTGCTGGTGGCGATAGCATTAGAGAAAATGATCTGTTGCAACTGGCTACCATGTGTACTGGTCTTTAGATGGGCACCATATCAGTATATCAGTATTGAGGCATCATACTGTTCTTGTTCTCTTTCTCTTCCCTTATGTTTCTATTCCATGCAAATAAATAAGGTCATCTTATCTGCTAGGCGATCCCAAAGATAGGTAACCGGGGAAGATAGTAAATTTGCCATTCACCCCCTGTTGCTGCTGCTACATTACTAAAACATTTATAATTACAATAGTGCAAAGTTTCTTAATCTACCAGCTTATTTACTAGGGCTCATTTAGTTTAATGAATATTTTTTGTTATTAATAATTGAGTTACAATTGTGTTGTTTGGACAGATATTGATCCGACCCATCCCTAGAAACCGAACTACTAACCTAATTGATGAGGTAATATTTTTTAGTTCCATACAGGTTTTTGAGATTAATTCATTTTTTGGTTGGTATTTACTATTTAGGGAAACTTGCACATGAAGTGTTTGATCTGGGAATTGCAATTTCAAATGCATATGGTGCGCGCTGTAAATCTTTAGAGTATATAAGCATGCATGATCTATTCTCCAAGATGGATGTGTACTGTGTCACCCACCCACTGGAGCTGCGCAACACACCGACGGCGTCGGCGGTCCTCCTCCGTTGTGAGGCGGTCTTCACGCTCACTTACGTTAGTTCAATTCAGAGTCTGTTTCGGTGTGTTTGGAGTGCATGGTAAGATGATGTGCGCAAATAGAATTAGAAGAGTGGGACTGGGTGATATTTTTTCCTTAATAAAGTGGTGGTGGTGCTACTTAACTGTGGGCTCTTAGTTTGATTGAGGGTCTATAGGTGCACTGCATGTATCCTTCAGTGCATAGAAACTTGCTACCTATGGATGAAACTGTGTAATATTGATGAAACTATGTATATGTATGGATGAAACTTGCTACTATTGGTAACATGTGTTGGATATGTGTTCATGGATATGTGTTGGATATATATGTGTTCATGACTATTGGTAATATGTGTTGGATATGCTATATTGATCATATATATATACATATGTGTTTGATTTTCTGTGAAAATGAATTGATATAAGAAAAAACAGAATTAAATGGGGCAATATAGGCACTTTGCCATCTGCTGGCAGATGGCAAACAGCTTTGCCATCAGCTGGCAGATGGCAAAGAGGCCACGTGGCAGCTACCTGTGCAACCTGGGAATCAATGGGCTGGCCTATTTGGTCTCTTTGCCATCTGCCAGCAGATGGCAAAGAGCCTGCAGCCTTTGCCGTCTGCCAGCAGATGGCAAAGAGCCTGCAGCCTTAGCCGTCTGCTGGCAGACGGCAAAGAGCCTGCAGCCTTTGCCCTCTGCTGGCTGATGGCAAAGCACGTCGTTAGCCTCCTAACGGAGCTAACACCGTCCCTCTGCCGTCCAGAGGCTTTGCCATCTGCCAGCTGATGGCAAAGGCTGCAGGCTCTTTGCCATCTGCCAGCAGATGGCAAAGTAGCCTTTGTCGGCTGGGTTTCAGACAAACTGTTTGCCGTCTGCTGGCAAAGTGCCTGATTCCTGTAGTGCATGCAGGAGAGCTCCTTGTATATGGCAGATGGCAAAGTGCCTGATTCCTGTAGTGCATGCAGGAGAGCTCCTTGTATATGTCTTCTCTATTTCTACTTTACCTAAAAAAAACGTAAGGTTCCATATTGCGCCAATTTCTCTTCCGCCCATCCTTCATCCGCCTTCCCTCCGCACGTTACACCCGCCCTTTCATCGGTTTCCATCTCTGCAGATTTTCGTTGGTAACTAGTATTATCTGACAATCAGATTAATATTTGGTAACACAATAAACTCACATTCAGTAATTAATCTCTTGTTGGCAATAAATATTGGATAACACAATAAATTCACGGGAAGGAATCAATCACGGTTGATAATTATTTTTCGTAACACAATAAATTCACATTCAGTAATTAATCTCTTCTTGGCAATAAATATTCGATAATACAATAAATTCATGGAATGGAATCAATCACGGTCGATAATTACACAATAAATTCACGGATAGGAATCAACCAGAGTTGGTCAACCTTTCCTTCATATCTCTTCTTATATTCTCCTTCGAAGGTCCCTCTCCTTATATTCTCTCCTTTCCTTATACTACCTCCATTCCTAAATATAGGATGTTCGTCTTATATTTAGGAATGGAGGTAGTATATTAAAATAGAGGTAATGTTTGGTCTTTCGTCTTACTTCGTCTGCCTCCTTTGTCCCTCTTGTTTTGCTTCACCCACACTGGTTTTCTTTCGCCTGCTAGCTCTCCCGGTTCCGGTTGCCCCACCTCACAAAATATTAAACGGGAGAGACACCGTGTAAACATCACGCCGCGTACCATCAAGGGTTGCACCGCCCCTATTCCTCCACTTCCTCCCACACAGCGCCGCCGGGAGCGCCTCCCTCTTCGCGCGACTATATACCTCCGCCCGCTACCTCGCACGCTTATATGCCTCCATCCTACGCCCCGTGCATGATGACAACGCACTCGCTGGCCTCCATGTGATGTCCACACCACTTCGGATCACAACCAACAAGTAATTGATAGCTAATAGTAGTGATACTCAAATCAGATGTACATGGTTAGGAGAAGTCTTGGGGATGAAGAAGATACATGAGGGGGAACGTGGGTCTGACGAAAGGGGAAGAGAGAGAGAGAGAGAGAGAGAGAGAGAGAGAGATGAGCGAGGAGCTCTGTTCAGAGTCAATTCTTCACTGCCTCACACACATGCCACACTTGGCCATTTAAACCTTTCTTAACGGCTACCACTCAGTCTCACAGCCCACACAATATACACGGCCCATCCGGCCCATGTTGGACTCCTGTTTAAACCGCTAAGGACAAGGCGAAGGTTATCGCACACCTCGGCGCACACATGGCGGACGGGGCGGCTCTCGTCGTACGCAGCGCGCACGGGGCCCGCGGATTCCTGTACCCGATTGTCGACCCCCAGGACATCAGCCGAGGCGGGTTCGAGGTGCTGGCCGTGTGCCACCCCGACGACGACGTGGTGAACTCTGTCGTTATCGCACAGAAGTCCAAGGACGTGCATGCCAATGGACTTCGCAGCGGGCGTGGTGCCGGTGGACAGTACGCGCGCGGCACGGTGCCGGTTGTCAGCCCACCGTGCAGGTTCGGTGAGATGGTGGCCGACGTGACCCAGAAGAGAGAGTTTGCCAACGCCGAAGTGGCCTTTTGATCCATCGTTGCGAGGGAACGAATGGACGTGTGCAATCATCCATACCTCGCTGCTTGATCGCTTGCAATCGTACGTGGCAATTATCCTACTACTACTTAATAGCTAATGCCTTTAAAGTCTTGTGTTGTTTGTACCCAATAATATAAGTGTAGTGTTTAGACGCGAGTGTCATGTACACCTTGTATGTGTAAGTGTTGAGAATGATGAATTTAAGTTCACAAATAGTATGATGGATTCGTACCTTTGTTCGATTGTCCATTTGAGAGACGACATAAGGGAGAGCGCCCCGGTGAGCCCATGAGCTAGTGGATTACTTCAACGTGGCGTCGGATTCCGACAATGAGGGTACAACGGTTAGGCCAAGAACTTGGGGCTTGGGCTCCCACGGCACCGAGGCATGCAGCTTCGGCAAGCCGAACATCACCGTGATCATTTACTCTGAGGATGAGGCATCAGGGGATGTCTTCGGCTCGGCTTTCCACATAGAATGCGTTTGGCAAGAATTCTAATTTTAATTACATGTTAATTGTTCTGTTAGGGTTGTATTATTCAGGTTAAGTACGAATGCGGCAATTAGTGTTGTGTTAGGCATGTTAAAATGAATGTGTGGAATTATGGTTGTGTTTCAAACAGTGGTGTTCAAATAGTTGGACTATCATTTTTAATTATGTTAAGAGTTTGCTAATTACTTGTTAATTTTGTGTATGATGTGTTGTTGATATCTAAAATAGTATGTTTTGTTAATTACCTGTTTTGAGTAAACTGAACATGCATATGTGGATTAATTCAATATTAGTTTGTGTTTTCAAATATTCAATTTATCTATTTCACTCATTTTGATATAAGTACATCTCTCTTTCCATACACGGATTTAACTATGACAAATATAGTTTAGAATTCTAGTTAATGTATTCGAATACATCTCCGTTTCTATATGAATTTAGGTGTTTAGATATTTCAATTCATTGATTTCACTACTAGAAATGGCTTTCCAATTTTTATATGGATTTTGGTGTGATGCTAAATCTGACAGTAAGATAGGTGTATGAACAGAGCTTGATCTACCAAGACACAATGGGGGACACAAGAACGTATACAGATTCAGGCCCCTCGACGATGGAGGTAAGAACCCTAGTCCTGTCTCTCTGGGTGTTGCTCTTGCGTATGAGTGTAGGATTACAAAGATTGCGAACCTCTTGCTAGGTACCTTGGGTAGGCTTATATAGAGTGCGCCATCGCCAAGGTCCCTTCAACTAGCTACTAATGACTAGTGTTGATTACAGGCAATGAACAACCCACTATGGGCAGTAACGGATACGACTAACGGTAGGGTAATGCCTGCCTTGAATGTGTAGTGGTGCTGCATGGGTAACGCCTGGTTTAATACTTCTGACTATTGACCTTGTACAATCCGAGTGACAGTAGACCGACAGAATCTATACCAGCTGACGGTTAGGCCAACTGCAGATCATCCGATAACCGGATGAACCGGCTGAGAGAATCTTTACAACTGTTGTCCACTCCGACTGAAAGGTCACCCCTGTTACTGGCGTAGTCTTGGGCCATAATATGTACAGGCTTGGGCCTCCTTGGGTCCTAGCTGGGCCTTATGTTGTCGTGGGCCTACCTGGTGGGAAATAACTCATCAGATTTCAATATTACTAATATTCTTTCCAATTTCCAATTAATTAGTTTAACTACTTTCATATAAGATATTTGATTTGACTATATTAAATTGGGTTCTAAATTTCAATGTGTGTGGTTAGATTTCAATCCATGCATTTATCCATTCCCTTTTCAATATATGGACTTCACTATTAAGAATATGTTATTCAGTTACAATGGTTGAACTATAGTACTTCAAATTAATTTGTTTTCAAATTATGCATGTCACTTTCCAAAATGGAGTCGTATAGTAGTATGTCAGTTCTAGTAGCTTAATTGACCATACCAAATACATATTAAGCAGTTGACTACAACAATTTCAATTAGAGATTAACTATTCCAATATGTGGATTTCACTATTTTAGTTTTGGTTTTCATTGCCAATTAATATGTTTAGGTTTCAATGTATGGATTTCCTTGACCTTTCAATACACACATTTAGTAATTCCAATTTCAGTACATGGAATTAACAAGTCTAGTTTCATATTTAGCATTTCAGTACAGAAATTTAATTAAATATGCTGGATATAGTTTGAATATAATTAAATTTATGTGTATTTTGATTCTAATGTATGGAGTTTTATCTGAATGTGTACGAATTTAAAATAGTTTTTCAATTTATATACATTAAAATCAAAGTATAGATATTTTGATTTTAATGTATGGAGTTTTATCTGAATGTGTACTAATTCAAAATAGTTTTTCAATTACATTTGATGTAATTATTTACTTTGATTTCACATTATAGATTTGAATAATAATATGCAAGAGATAGTTTTTGATGTCACTCCTTTATTATATGTAAATATTTAATTCAATTCCAACATATGGATTAAACTTTTTCAAATTTGGTTTTCAATTGCAATCCATATGAATCTCTATTGTAGAATCAAGTCATTGTTTGTATATCAGTATTTCTATTTCAACCTATCTAGTGTTATTTCAACCTGTGGATTTAACCGATTCAAAACATGTTTTAAATTAAATTATTTATTTTAGCGCCAATTTCGATGTCACGATTTCTAATTCAATTTAACTCAAGCAAATTCAGTTTGGTGTATTCCATCGGTATTTGGTTTTGCATCCGACAATACAAACAATTATATTTCTTGAGATGGTCATCAATTTTTTTACCAAATGTTCTCTAAAATGATTTTGAAGTCAATTTAATCAAGGATGTAAATCTCAATATATGTATCACTATTTGGAAATAGATCCTACTTCAATATGCGTTATTTTTCTAATTTCACTTTTTCAATCGCTCCAGCACATTGACTGAATTACCCTATTCCATCATATGTAAATCCTTATTTCAGGTTTCAATATGTGAATTTCACCATTCCAGATTTGGCTTTGAATTTTGAGTTACTGGTTTGGACATCAATTCATGGACTAGGATGTTTCAATTTCGATGCATGGACTTAACCATGCCCATTTAAATATATGTATTTCGGTATTTAAGATTTACTTAATACATTTAGCCATGTTTCATAGTTTTACCATATGTACAAACTCACAAGGAACTAATACTTTGCAACAATTTATATGGAAGTCATTGAACTAAAAGTCTTACAAGGGAAATTTATCCATAGCTTCACACAACAAACTTGGATAATCAAGCTGCCGCAAATGAAAAACTTGGATAATCAAGGTAACATCCAATTACAACATAAGTTCCAGATTTGTTCATCGGTTCTAAAATATAGCTACCCCCAAACGTGGACCTTCCTAGTACTATGAATCTGGTCAGTAACAGAACTCAGGGTGTCGTGCACAACATCGATGAGGCGACATTGTGCCCTTCCCGGGATGCAGGGCGGCGGCGGTTACTTCCCGACGATAAAATAGAAGACAACACATTTAGGAAATTTTGTGCAAAATGTCGTCTGCGTGGCAGTGGTTACTTTTCTCATTTTTGCAGTACGTCGTGCTTTTGATATTACCTTTAGTGTACTTTTCTTTCTGAGGAGATCGACAAATTCATATAGGTGAGAGATGGTTGTGTAATATGTGCTACAGTACTTCAGGTCTTTTTTCATTTTCTTTTCTTCTTCTTCTTCGGTTTTCTTTGTTTCTTCACAATTTTTTGGGTTTTCTCCTTTTCTTTGTTTTTTCACTGGTTTTCTATGGTTTTATGTACACATCCCATATTTTTCTTATACATCCGAAACATTATTTTATACATGTTTAACATTTTTTCTGAATTAAACGAACATTTTTGTACATTGTACAAGAATTTTATGAAAAATTCCATGTACATGTTTTTGAAACACGTGAACTTTTTTTAAATGTCACAAACATTTTTCACATACGTCAAGAACATTTTTTTAATACACGTTTAACATTTTTCAAATACAAGATCAACATGTTTATTCAAATACATGTTTTGAAGTCTCTTATTTTCATACACATTGTAGATTATAGGTATACAATTAAAACATTTTTATACAGGTTTAACATTTTTCATATACATGATTAACATTTTTCCATCTTTATTTTGTAATGTTTATTTTTTTCGTACACATCGTACATTTTTCTTATACCCAAAATAATTTTTGATACACGTTTCATATTTATTTTGAATTACGCGATCATTTTTCTACATTGTATTAATATTTTTGTAAAATTCCATGTACATTTTTTGAAACACGCATACATTTTTTAAAATGTCACAAACATGATTTTTGAAAAGTATCAACATTTTTTTAATTTATGTTACCAAAAAATTTACACTGCATTAACAATTTTCTAATTTTCAAATTCTCAATTTCAAAATTTTTTAATTAAATTAGTTTTAGGAATATCTGTATTTAAAATATATTCGAAAATATAAATAGCAGTAAAAAACCTAAATAATGAAGAAACATGAAAAAAGGAACTTACCTGAAATTTGGGCCGGCCCATTACTTGCGACTGGGAGGGCGCTCCTTTAGTGAGACCTTCTCCGGTCTCGCAACATCTCTAGCAGATCCGCTAAAAGCACAAACCGTAATACCAGTTTGCGGTACCCCCGAAACTGGTTTTACGGGTTGCAACATCTTCAGCCGGAACAAATCCTCTAAACGGTACTACATAATTCAAAAAATTATTTCGTGCGAGAATTTGTTCGAGATCAGGCGGTTGTTCATCACAAACACTGTGCACACATACGGGGACGAGTTCATCAAACATACCGAAAGGATTACATACTAAAGAAACCTAACACTAAACCTAGCTCACTTGTCGTAGCCGATGTAATACTTCACGGCCAACTTCGGCGCCACTGCGAGCTGGTCCTCATTCTTGGAGGCTTAGAGGCGGCCCAGAGCCCCTTCTTCGCCATTGGCTACCGCGCGCTTGGCGGCAATGAGCTCTTCGTCGGCGGCGCGGCACCTCTTGATGTGGGGCAAGATGTGCTCGTCGAGCACATCGAAGCCACTCCAAGCGTCTCGTCCGCCGCTCCAGGAGAGCCGGATGCGGTCCGGCCCCTGCCTCGACCTCCATGGCTGGAGAGCGTTACCACGGCGGCGCCCCTTGTCCTCGTCGTCGCTGGAGCTGGAGAGCGACACGACGGCGCAGCTGGACCTCCCGGCCTCTGTGTCGTGGTGGGCGCGCTTGCTCGGCGATGCGTGGACATGGCCGCCACGACTTCCACCCGCGCCGGCGTGGCCGCCATGGCTGTCCGCCGGCCATGGATCTCTCGTCGACGGAGAAAAAGAAGAGGAGATGCGCGACGCTCGCCGGAGTAGGCAAAGGCTAGCGGCGGAGAAGACGAATCGCGGCGTAGGGGATCCGGCGGCTAACCTTAAATGCCCCCGTTACCCTTGATATAGCGGCGGAAGGGGCGAATATTCGGATCCCTCATATTTTTTTGACGGGCCGGGCCGATATGGGGTGCCTGTTCATCTCGTAAAAAGGGCAAAACTCACATATCGGCCGGAATTTTTCGGGACGGCGTGTTTTTAGCGGATCTACTAGATATGCTCTAAGCGAGGCATAGGTGCTTCCCTATTTGACGCTCCTTGCATCAAATTGTCAAGGTAACTCAAGCAGCGCTTGGTCCTGGGCCTGCCCACTTCAGCGTTCCCTTCAGCTCTCCTCTGAGCGAACCATTTTCTTTCCTTCGTACTACTTGTTCGTTGTTCATTGGTTGTCCACTTGGTTTTCTCTTAATTGGATTGTCTTGTAGCAGCACAACAAAATAAACATGGCAATGCGAGGACCCCTCTACTCTGCCTAATGATCTTCCTTAAGTTATCTCTCAAACTGATAATCAAACAAAGGTACTCCCGTCCCCATACGAGTATGACACTGAATCCATCATACTATTTGTGAAGTGAAATTCATCATTGTCCACACTTAGAGCATCTACAGTCGGCCGCCTCAAACAACACTCAAACGCCCGGGCGGACGGGCCGGTTAGTGACCGGTCAAAAAAAAGCGACCCAGACGAACGCGTCAAACCAGCCTCAAACGCCCGGGCTGACCGGCACCCCTCATATCCAGACCAAATCTGGGGCGGATATGTGGTGGCCCAGGCACGACGGGGCGTGTCCGCCACGTCGGAGCTGACCCACGCTGGCCCACCCGACCCCACATATATTTGTCCCCATCCGCTCCCCGGACCAAACCCTAGCCACCCCACTCCACTCCCCTCCAGTCCACTCCGCCCCCAAGCTCCCGTCCGGCGATCTTCGGCCTTCTCCGGCATGGGGGGCAACGGATCTGACTCCGACCAGTCTGGATCCGTCGACTGGGGTGTCATCCCGTGTGGGATGGAGGAGGCTATGGCCGTTCGCATTACCCTCCGCCGCTCCCGGGAGGACTGCGCCCGACCGACGAGGGGATTTGTCCGGAGCGAATCCGTTGCGTCGGCGCAAATCCATTGCGTCCACGCAACGGGCGCTCGGATCCGCCGGGGCTGGATCATCGCGGTCCGGTAGCCTCCCCATCTCCGGTCCGCCGGAGTATGAGTGCTACTGGGACCGGTGTGCCCGCCGTGGGAAGGAGAGGATAAGGGTGGCCGAGGCCTGCTTCGCTGACGATATGGCGGCGACAGAGGCGATGGATGCGGTGGCGCGCGCTGCCGCAGAGGAGGAAGCCATCCGTGCCCGCATCGTAAAGAAGCGGCAACGGAGGAATACGCGCGCCCTCGCCCGAGAACAAAATCGGGCGGTCCGTACCATGGCCGGACTGCCCCCCCAAGGAGGAGAGGGAGGACAGCGACGGGTCGGACAGCTCCGGCGACGAGCAAATCCGGCTGGATCCATTTTGCGTTTTTGAGCGCTACTTCCGCGAGAAGGACGACAAGGGCGCCGGAAAGGGCAAGGGCAGTCGTGGATGATCTTCTCCATAGCTAGTATGTAGGTAGAACATGCCAAATTTTGGTAGTCCAATGGCATGTCCTGATGTAGTAGCCGGACGATTAGTGTTGCATCGTTTACGTGGGGTGGCTTTGGCATCGCCGTTTAGCCCACGTCAATATGAGATCTTCGCAAAGCCTCCTTAAAGGGGATCACATCATTGGACTAACAAATGTTAGTTTTGCCAAAGATCGTGTTTGCAGTGCTTGTATCGAAGGAAAGCTACATGAGAAGGCTCACCGACCCAAGACCATTATATCTTCCAAGAGGCCATTGGAGCTCCTTCACATGGATCTCTTTGGACCTCCATCATTTGATAGTCTTGGGGGAAGGAAGTATTGGTTGGTGATAGTGGTTGACTATTCAAGATACACTTGGGTATATTTCTTCAAGAGGAAGAGTGAGACCCTACAAACCGTGATCGACTTTGCAAACGAAGCTCAACGTCAACATGATGCAAAGATATTGATCATAAGAAGTGACAACGGCACCGAGTTCAAGAACTACACCTTGGATGAGTTTCTTGGAGATGAGGGGATCAAGCATCAATATTCCGCACCTTATACCCCTCAACAAAATGGTGTAGCGGAGAGGAAGAACCGGATGTTGATGGATGTGGCAAGGACCATGATGGCGGAATTCAAGTCTCCGTACAACTTTTGGGCCGAAGCCATCAACACCGCATGTCATGCATCCAATAGGCTCTATCTCCGCAAAGGCTTGAACAAGACTCCATATGAGATACTTACCGGCAACAAGCCCAACCTCAAGTACTTCCGGGTGTTTGGTTGTAAGTGTTTCATTCTCAAGAAAGGTGCTTGTTTGTCTAAATTTGAAACTAGAGCTGAAGAGGGCATATTTGTTGGTTATGCTACAAACTCTCATGCTTACCGAGTTCTCAACAAGTCCAATGGACTCATTGAGGAATCGTGTAACATAATGGCTCCGAAGTGGAGCAAAGTGGTCTTTGTTATGTAGGTGATGAAATTCCTCCTCAAGCCATAAGAAGAATGGGTGTGGGCCAAATCCTACCAATTGAGGAACCCCTTGTGGTGGAAGGAGAAGGACAATGTTCTACGCAAGTGGAACCATCACCGACACTAGACCCACACGCTTCCGAAGAACAAAGTGAAGGCCCTCAATCAAGTGAACAAGATGAAGAGCAAGATCAACTCGATGATGGTGATGATACACCAAGTGATGCCCAAGATCAAGTTCATGACCGCGAACAAGCTCAAGTTGAAGGACAAGCTCAAGTTGACGCTCAAGATAACCAAGATGAAGAGCCTCAAGAGTCCCTTGAGGAGAAACTAGAGCGTCGTGCCGCCAAGGTTGCTTCCAAGCTAGAGAAAGATGGACACATTTTGGAGAATGTCCTAGGAAGCTTGAGAAAGGGGGTAACTACTCGTAAACAATTAACAAACTTTTGTGAGCATCACGCATTTGTTTCTTGTGTTGAACCCCAAAAGGTATTTGAGGCGCTCGAGGACCCGGATTGGCTTGAAGCCATGCATGAAGAACTCAACAATTTCGAGCGCAACAAAGTGTGGTCATTGGTGGAAAGGCCAAAGGAGCATCATAATGTCATAGGGACCAAGTGGATCTTCAAGAACAAGCAAGATGCACATGGGATAGTCAATCGCAACAAGGCAAGATTGGTGGCTCAAGGTTACTCCCAAGTCGAGGGTGTCGACTACGGTGAAACTTTCGCTCCCGTTGCCCGCCTAGAATCTATTCACATGTTGCTTGCATATGCATCGCATCATAATTTCAAGTTGCAACAAATGGATGTGAAGAGTGCATTTCTTAATGGTCTCCTTAATGAGTTGGTATATGTCAAACAACCCCCGGGGTTCGAGGATCCCAAGTTCCCCAATCATGTCTATAAACTCGACTAGGCGCTCTATGGCCTTAAACAAGCCCCACGTGCGTGGTATGAGCACCTTACCGAGTTGTTAGAGAATCGTGGGTTTGAAATTGGGAAAATTGATCCCACTCTTTTTACTAAGAGGGTTAAAGGGGACTTGTTCATATGCCAACTATATGTTGATGATATTATCTTTGGTTCTCCTAACAAAGCTTTCAATGATGAGTTCGCCGCACTAATGACTGAGAAGTTCGAGATGTCTATGATGGGAGAGTTGAAGTTCTTTCTTGGGTTCGAAGTCAAGCAACGTAGAGAAGGAACTTTCATCAACCAAGCCAAATAAACCCAAGACATGCTCAAGAGGTTCAAGTTGGATGATGTCAAAGCGGCCAAGACACCCATGCCCACCATGTGCCATCTTGATCATGATCCCAATGGTAAAGCGGTGGATCAAAAGGTATATCATTCTATGATTGGATCTTTGCTTTACCTTAGTGCATCTAGACCGGATATCATGTTGAGTGTGGGAATGTGTGCAAGGTTTCAATCCGCACCAAAAGAAAGCCACTTAGTGGTGGTCAAGAGAATCTTTCGATATTTGGCTCATACCCCAAACTTTGGCTTATGGTATCCTAAAGGAGCAAGCTTTGATCTTATTGGTTATTCGGATTCGGATTGGGCGGGAGACCAAGTGGAGAGGAAGTCAACTTCCGGAGGATGCCAATTCCTTGGTCGCTCTTTGGTGAGTTGGTCTTCCAAGAAGCAAAATTGTGTGTCTCTCTCCACCACCGAAGCCGAGTACATTGCCGCCGCAAGTTGCTGTGCCCAATTGCTATGGATGAGGCAAACTTTAAAGGATTATCGTGTCATGTGTGACAAAGTGCCTCTTCTATGTGACAATGAAAGTGCTATCAAGATTACCTACAACCCCGTGCAACATAGCAAGACGAAGCACATTAAGATTCATCATCACTTCATCCGGGATCACATCAAGCATGGAGATGTTGATCTATCTTATGTAGGCACCGAGCAACAACTAGCGAATATTTTCACAAAGCCATTGGATGAAGCAAGGTTCCGCGAGTTAAGGCATGAGCTAAATATCATTGATTCGAGCAATGTGGTTTAAGACCATGCACATCTCACCGCACTCACCATTTTATATTGTTTTAGATGTAGGCATGGACATAGGGGGAATGTTGTTCCTTTAATGAACTCACACTCCTCTTATTATGCGTAAATAAAATCAATCTTTCACATCCGCCATTGTTGATGGCACTTGTGCTTCAAAGATGAGTTTTGGTTTTGGGACCAAGGTTAAAATCTTCGCGGTGCCAAGCCATTTGACTCTAACAAAGGTGGCCTCGGCCACCGACCCTCTCTTTTCTTTAAGAAAGGTTTTGGTTCTCATTGGCTTTTTATTTGCTTTATCTAGACTTTTAGGTCTTAGGTGTTTGTTCACTCCAAGTTTGGTTTTTTCTCTTTTGCATCTTGCAATCTTGGAGTGCATATCACCATATTACAGTTACTTGTCTCCAACCCAAGCCCATACTCATCCCAAAAACTATCTGAAAATCTTTTGTGCACAAGTCAATTTGATCATAGTAGCAGCTCCAATGGCTGGGCGGTACAACCGCGGGAATAGAGCGGTACAACCGCTAGTTCCCTCGGGTGTAGCGTTCCAGCAGTTTAACCGGTGTGGCTCGGGCGGTTCATCCGCTAAACCACTCGGCTGAAGCGTTGGACCGGTACAACCGTGAGGTTGCAAGCGGTACTACCGCCCATCTTCCCAGGTGAGCGGAAGTACCGCCCGCAACCCCGCTGGTTGTGCAGGGGGCGGTACAACCGCTCTTAGGAGCGGTACAACCGCTCATGGCTCAGGGTTTATATAAGGGCGCGGCCGAAGGGGTATGGTTTTCTTTTTCTCCTTCTGTTCCCCGTATCCCTTCTCTGCCCTAGCCACCGGTCGCCGCTTTTGCTGCTTCGGGAGGCCCTCCGGCACCCCTATTCCTCCGTTCCTCCATCGGATCTCCTCCGTGGAGGGTTCCTCCTCCCCGATCTCTTACCATGGACGCCGGTAATGCCCCGATCCATTTTTATTTAGGTTTCAATCTTTGAATCCTCATCTCTAGGGCATTGCTAGTAGTCCCATGTTTTTGGCTAAACTTTTGGGTGGAAGAGATCACATTGTTGCTATATTCATGCTTGTAAGTAGTTGGAAAAGTTATATTGGATAGTTTGATTCAAACCGTTGGTTGTGCTCTCTCTCCCGTGTTTGAACTGCTGTCGGCCAGCGGTACAACCGCCCACCGGGGTGGTACAACCGGTGCAAGCGGTTCAACCGTGGTCAGGGGCGGTACAACCGGTGGTTCTGAATCTTTTTCTCCACCATTGTCTTTTCTCTCCACTTGCCAAGTATATTCTTCTAGACTTGTGTACATGTTACTTATCCTTTCTTAGTGCCTCTTTTGCTCCCCCGTGTGTGCAGGTGGTTCAGGTTCACGCTCAGCTCCTCGCAAGAATGTCAGAAAGCACACAAGAAGCGGCAAGCAGCCCGCTGAGGATGAGTCTGAAGTGGTTGTTCCCACCAATGCTACTTGACGTCAGAAGTCAGCCGCAACCAAGTAGCGTATGGCCAAGCCCATGCTTAAGTGGTCTCTCAAGGACTGGGGTAGATTTCGCACTGTTAAACCGTATCTCACTCAGAGGAACCCCAGGTGGACTGCTCCAGAGTACTGGACCGAGATGCAGGAAAGGATTGTTGCTGAGATTTATGAGGTGCACAAGAACAAGTTCACCAAGCAGTGGTCCATTGATGTTCAGCACATGCGCGACAACGCCGATTACTTTGGTGAGGTTCTCGCCCTCTGTGAGGAGTTTGATCTTCTAAAGACCATGGAGGTTAACTGTGATTTTGATCCTCATCTGTTGCATCAGTTTTATGCCACAATTGACTTTGGCCATGATGATGCTCGCACCCTGTCTTTCATACTCCGTGATGAGTTCTTTCAGGTTCCCTGGAGCGCATTCTGCAACGCTCTTGGGTATGGTGATACTGGCCTAGAAGGCAATGGTGGCATTCATCCTCATGACTTGCCTAAGCCCACATGGAAGAAAGCTTTGGCTCCTCTGTATCTGGCCGGTCATGGCATTTTGGGTGATTCGGTGTATCTTATTCCAGTTTATGACATCATGCATAGGATCTTCATGAATGTGCTTCTGCCCAAGGTGGGCAATCAGGATCAAATTCATGGTTACTTGGTTGACTTGATGCTAGCAATGCATACTGAGCAGGGCAAGGGTATTACTGTTGACATTTCCAACTGGCTGTGGCAGGAGATGTTTGTGCAGGTGGTTATCGCAAGGTTCTGACCTTTGCTCCTTTCATCATGGTATTCTTGAATGCCATGTGGGCGACTTGCAGGCCTTGTGAGCAGCTAACTTCACCTGATAACCTTGTTGTTCATGAAGTGAAGAAGCTCAAGAGGAAGAAGCATACTCTGCCCAGGGTCCCTGCGGACAATCCAGAGGATGTGTATGCTACCTCCAGTGACAACGACTTTGAGTTGGAGGCAAGGGCTAAGCCCAGCTGGGTCACCAAGTTGAAGGCCAAGGTCAAGAAGACGTTCTGCTTACAGGTAGACATCTAGAAGAAGATGTATGAGGCCCACAAGAATGAGAAGCTTGCTCATCGTAGACAGATTGAGATGATGAGGAAGTTGGACATTGCAGTTGATAGTGGGACTGAGAAGGACATCACTCCAGAGGACAGGTGCATCTCCACCCACAGCAGGTGGACGGATGACGATGATTCAGATGCTGTCCCTTTTGCTCCTGCTACTTATGAGGATATGGAGGTGGATGACTCTACTGATGATGATCCCGAGGATGATGATGATGAGGAGACCGAGGAGTCAGAGGAGGATGATTGAGGTTCAGGGGCATTAGCATCGCTCTTTCCCTTTTTGGTGTCTTGATGCCAAAGGGGGAGAGAGATCATATTAGGTTATCTAGGGATTTGCATGGGTGGGGGTGATGAGCTCGTTTTCTTGGTAGTTTTTGCTCGCTTGTGACTCTGTCTTTAGTTGAATTATTTGCTTTGGTTTGAGAACTTATTTGGTTTGGAGACTTTGCTTATGCGTGGTGTGGGACATGCTATCCCTGATCTATTTGTCCTTATCATGTCATTTATGTTTGTGGAGCCTTGTTACTATGTATGCCCTTATCTGTTGCTCCACTTCATATTGTTGCAAATGCATGCTTAGTGTTGATTCATTTTCGTTTGCAACCTATTGTTGGTCTATAAAATCTAGGGGGAGCGTTGATCCTAGTGTGAGTACATTGCATTCCAAAAGCAAATTCATAATAGTGCTCACATCTAGGGGGAGCCCGTCTATATTTTCTAGACCATCTGTGCAAATCGTTGTATTGTCATCAACCACCAAAACGGGGGAGATTGAAAGGGCATTTCCCGCCTTAAGTGTTTTGGTGTTGATGACAACGCAATTTGCGGACTAACCGTGTGCCTAAGCTACTCTGGTATACTCTATATGGCACAAGACGGTTGGGCACCCCTCCGGATGGAAAAGTGTGAAGACGGCATTTCCGACACGTTTTATTTCTTTGGTCGTAGGAAATCCGTATTATTAAGAGGGGGTCTGCATCGGAAGGTACGGTGGAATCAAACACATATACAAACTCATATTGCACCCACTATATAGCCTTCCGTTTCGAGGAGAGAGGTCCTTATTCAACCTATGCAGAGAAACTGGCTCTGGGCGGTTGTACCGCTGGTGGCACCGGTTGTACCGGCCTGCTGCCAGGCAGTTCAACCGGGCTAGCACCGGCCCCTTCACCGCGAGAAGGGTGATTCCTCTCGGGTGGGGCATGCGGTGCCCGGCGGTTGCTGCCTGGTTGTTCCGGTAGTTAACTAACTACCGGTACAACCGGGGTCCAAGGCGGTTGTACCGCCCAGGACTTAGCAACCACCGAATGGCGTGCTCAGGCGGTTGAACCGGCCCTTGTTCCGCTCCATGTACTGCGAGTAGGGTGATTCCACTCGGGTTTTGGTGCGGAACAGGGCGGTGGCAGCCCGGTAGTTCTGGTTAATCTGCTTTTAACCGGTACTACCGGTGTCCCGTGCGGTTGTACCACCTAGGACTTAGTAGCCATCGATGGGGCAGCCTAGGCGGTTGTACCGGCGCAGGTACCGCCGCAACCACCGCGAGTAGGGTGATTCCACTCGGGTTTTGGGTGCGGTATCGGGCGGTGGCAACGCAGTTGTTCCGGTTTATTTTTGTAAACCGGTACAACCGGGACGCCCAACGGTTCTACCACTCTGGCTCTGCGAATGCTCATATATGCCTAGGGCGGTTGTACCGCTGCTCCCAGCGGTTGTACCGCCCCTGTGTGTTTTTGCACATAACGGTTGGATTTGGGTCAACACTATATAAAGGGGTGGTTCTTCCACCTCCCACTCACCTCTTGCCTCTCTCTCTCTCCTCCATTGATGCCCTAAGCTTGTTCTTGCGTGATCTCCATCTCTAGCCAACCAAACTTGTTGATTTGCTAGGGATTGAGGGAGGAGACCTAGATCTACACTTCCACCAAAGGAAATTTGATTCCCCAATACTTTCTCTTGTGGATCTTGTTACTCTTGGGTGTTTGGGCATCCTAGACGGAAGAGGTCACCTCGGAGCCACAATCCATTGTGGTGAAGCTTCATGGTGGTGTTGGGAGCCTCCAATTAAGTTGTGGAGAGAGCCCCAACCTTGTTCGTAAAGGTTCCGGTTGCCGCCTTCAAGGGCACCGCTAGTGGAATCGCGGCACCTTGCATTGTGCGAGGGCGTGAGGAGAATAGGGTGAGTCCTTGGGACGCTTGGGGAGCATTGTGCCTCCACACCCCTCCAACGGAGACGTACCTCCCCCAAAGGAGGGAACTTCGGCAACACATCCTCGTCTCCATCGACTCCACTTGCGGTTATTTTGTGCCTTTACTTTGTGCAAGCTTTTATTGTGTGTTTACTCTTGCTTGCACTTGTTACTTGTGTTGCTTGTCATATAGGTTGTCCACCTAGTTGCATATCTAGACAACCTACTTTCTTGTTAAACCTTTAATTTGCAAAAGAGGTAAAATTTGTTAGTCGCCTATTCACCCCCCTTCTAGTCGACCATACCGATCCTTTCACACCGCCACCACCCTACTCAACATTCGACCGTCCCGCGCCGTTCATTACTTCACCCCGCACTTTCTCCTCTATGGTGTCCACCCCACCTACGACCATCTCCGCACATTTGGATGCTTGTGCTTCCCCAACCTGTCTGCCACCGCCACCCATAAACTTTCGCCACGCTCCGCTCGCTGTGTCTTCATCGGCTACCCACGTGAGCAGAAGGGGTATCGGTGTTTTGACCTCTCCTCACGCAAATTAATCACCTCCCATCATGTTGTTTTTGACGAGCACAATTTTCCTTATGCTTCTGTTATAGAAAAATCGGCGCCCGCAGAAGCTCCCAGCTCACCTGCCGCGCCTGACGCGATCTCCCTCGATCCCCTAACCTTGTACTGGTCACATCGCAACCACTTTTCGCCGGCACCCGCGCCAGCCGCTCCCTCGTGCCGCGTGGCCCCTCCACCCACCAGCCGCCGCACCATATTCCCTCCCAGCCGCGTCCGCTAGCGCAACTACCGGACCCAGCGGGGCCCGCCACCCATGCATGCACGCCCACTGGCGTGCGCGCGCCGTAGATTCCCTCCCGGGATCGCCGCCCTCGCCTGCTGCATGCACGCGCACCCGCACGCGTTCTGCCAGATCCGCACCGGGATCAACGCCCGTCACGCCTCCCGGATTTCCTGATTTTTGATCAGCCTCGGGATCGCCAGCTGCTTCCCCACACCAGACACCGCCTACCGCTGCGCCACGTACACCCCTGTCGCCCGCACAACGCCCTCTTTCGCCTCGAGCCGTTCCCATCGTTCCTCGCTAGAACCCACACCCGATGGTGACACGTGGCAAAACAGGGTTTGCCATGCCCTAGAAAGACTTTAATCTATCCGTCACCACCACGACATCACCACTTCCCTCCTCGTACCATGCGGCTCTCAAAGACCCCCATTGGCATTACGCGATGCTAGACGAGTTTAATGCACTAATTCGGAATGACACTTGGTCTTTGGTGCCGTGTCCTGCAGGTGTTAATGTGATGAGGGGCAAGTGGATCTTTCGGCACAAAATCCATCCGGATGGCTCATTGGCGCGGTACAAGGCACGATGGGTGGTCCGTGGCTTCACGCAGTAGCCGGGTATTGACTACGGGGAGACTTTTAGCCCTATTGTCAAGCCCGCCACGATCCGTGTGGTCCTCAGTCTTGCCACGGCGAGCAATTAGCCCATTCGGCAAATGGACGTCAAGAATGCTCTCCTTCATGGTGATCTCGTCGAGACCGTCTACTGCCAGCAACCCTTCGGTTTTGTTGATTCCACCCATCCCACACACGTGTGGCGTCTCAATAAGTCTTTGTATGGTCTTAAGCAGGCTCCATGGACATGGTTTCTCCGCTTCACGCGCTACCTCCACAAACTTGGTTTTGTCTCCTCCAAGTGTGACACGTCACTTTTTATCCTTCATCGAGGGGCGACCACGGCGTACTTGCTCTTGTACGTCGATGATATCATCTTGACCGCCAGCACCACGTCCCTTCTCACCTCGCTGGTTGCATCTCTCACCCGAGAGTTCTCTATGAGTGACCTTGGAGATATCCACCATTTTCTCGGCATCAATGTGCACCGCAATGCCTCTGGTATGTTTTTGTCTCAAGAGCAATACGCTCTGGAGATTTTAGATCATGCCCACATGTTGAACTGTCACCCCATTTCCACGCCCATTGACACTCGCTCTCTCCACAACTGATGGTACACCTTTCTCTGATCCCTCCACATATCGCAGCCTTGCCGGAGCCCTTCAGTACCTTACACTCACTCGGCCGGACATCACCTATGTTGTCCAACAGATTTGTCTCTTCATGCATGCCCCTGTCGACACCCACTTTCAGTTGATCAAGCGTGTTTTGCGCAATCTCCGTGGCACTACGCACCATGGCCTGCAGCTCTATCGCCCCTCTCAGCACGACCTCATCTCTTACAGTGATGCTGATCGGGCTGGGTGTCCCGACACTCGCAATTCCACCTCCGGGTTCTGTGTGTTTTTGGGCTCGAATTTGATATCCTGGTCATCCAAACGACAGCATACAGTCTCGCGCTCAAGCGCGGAAGCCGAGTACCGAGCCATGCCCAACTGTGTCGCCGAGTCTTGTTGGTTGCGGCAACTCCTTACTGAGCTTCGACGGCCCCCGACACGAGCTACTGTTGTCTATTGTGATAATGTCAGTGCAATGTATCTCTCTTCTAATCCGGTGCAGCACCAACGGACGAAGCAAGTCAATATTGATCTCCATTTTGTTCGCGATCATGTGGCTCTCGGTGAAGCCAAGATGCTTCATGTCCCTACTACTTCGCAGTTCGCGGATATCTTCACGAAGGGGCTCCCCTCGACGGTGTTCTATGATTTTCGGTCCAGCCTGAACGTCTTGCCTAGCGACGTTAGGACCCGGGGGGGGGGGGGGGGGGGGGTTGAATTGTATCGTGCCATGTGATGTAACATTGTATGAGCCCACGTTGTGTAACTCTAGGACCTAGTCTTGCGCCATGTATGTACCCACATCCCTGCATGTAGGGATCTCTCTCTCTCTCTCTCATGTATATGTAACAGCCGCGGCTTATAGAAAACACAAGGGATCCTTTCCACTCTTCTTCTCGAGGTGCTGTCCGTGTGCCACCCCGACGACGATGTGGTGAACTCCATCATTATCGCACAGAAGTCCAAGGATGTGCATGCCAATGGACTTCGCAGCGGCTGTGGTGGACAGCACACGCGCGACACGGTGCCGGTGGTCATCCCTCCGTACAGGTTCGGTGAGATGGTGGAGGACCTGACCCATAAGAGAGAGGAGTTTGCCAACGTCGAAGTGGCTTTTTGATTGATCGCCGCGGAGAGAACGAATGCACCTGGCTGCTTGATCGCATGCAATCGTACCTGGTCTACTACTGCATTTAAAGTCATGTGTTGTGTGTACCAATAATGTGGTGTTTACACGCGCATGTGTATGTGTAAGTGTTGGGAATCATTTTTTTCACAAATAGTATGTGCAGGCGTTGAGCATCATGAATTTTTCTTGTGTGGCATAAATATATAAATTGAGATTTTTCGATTAGCTACACTTATTTTTTCAGTGGATTGGTTGCAAACAAAAGTTGCGCAAGTAATATATGATATGAGAACTCTACTATTGGCAATATGCAACTGAGTAAATCTTTATTCTTGCTTTATTTGTTTTCTGTTGCTTCTCCTAACTTAATTTTTTAACGGACCCGTTGCACATTTTGACTACCACTGATGGAAAATAATATATGTGCAACTCTGATGTTAGGAACTAGATGATTCCCCGCGCGTTGTTGTGGAAACACTAACAAATATGTAGCTACGAAATATTATTACTGCATCCTAACATTTATTTTATTAAATTAGCAACTTAACAGTTTGAGAATTTTTTGAAATAAATTAAATTAATATTATTAAGTGACTAATTATGACGTGGCAGACATGCATGACTTGGTGAGGTGGGAGCGTGCATGTTGTAGTAATTGAAGGTAGTGGATGTGGTGCATGGCTGAAAAATAGTGCTAGTGGATGCTGACATGGCACGCTTGATGAGGTGGAAGGCTGCATGTTGAGAGAATTACTTGTAGTGGGGATGAACTATTTAAGAATAGTAGATGTGCAACTGGCTAAATCCTTTCTTGTTTATGTTGCTGTTCTCATGAAGGTTGACAAATTTTTTCCTGAAAGTAATAGCATTTATTGTAACACTAAATGTTTGTTTCTTGTTTTTTCTGCTAGCTATATTTTAGTGTACAACTTCGACATAGTAAAGACCACAGTTGCACAAATAATATATGTGCAATTCCAATGTTAGGGATGTGCAACTGGGTATGAAAATTTAGTTAACTTGTTTTTTGCTGGGTTGCTCACGATTATTGACTTGGATTTTTTTTTTCTGAAATAATACCATTTTTCTATATTATTTTGAAATCCTTTTTCTAAGTCTTTTTTGCCTTTAGATGTGTGTGTTTTTTACCCGTGGGATGTGCTTTGTTGGCCATTTGCATCATTTTATAGGACATCATGAGACAGATCAAAATCCCTTAAAAGACCGAGACATTCTTTAAAAAAAATGAGATAAACCGACAGAATGAAACTGAAGGTCCCTGCAAATTGTGCAAATAGAAAAATGAAAATTCCCAACATTTAAATTCAATTTAACATTTAGACAGTGTGTGCATGCACGCGTGACTGCGTGTGTTGTGTGAGTCTTTGATTTTTTGCTTATCTAACACTTTCTGTATTATTTTAAAAAGCATTCATATTTTAAATATTTTTTATATCTCGATCTATTTTTTTTCAATAACACTAAACTTGCACATTTTCTTTTGTGCAACTCAAGTTCTGCAAATTTCAAGCTAGTAACTAAGAAACTTTTCCAATTTATTTTCAATAAATTTTAACTAATTTCAGTTTATGGTTAATTTTTGTAGATTATATATGAATTCTTATTTTATAATCTAAGTCACAAAATCATATTTTAATTTTTATTTTCTAGTATTAAATCTTTTTTTGTGAAACTTTAACCAAGCAAATGTGAGATTGCAAGTAGAAAATATTACGGATTTTTTTCGTTACGTTCATTTGTTTTAAAATTTTGTCCTGCAGTGATTTAGAGTTTTAAATTTTTATGCAATTTTAGTCCTCTAAAGTTGTCATGTGTATATTTTCATTCTTTGTTTGAGTAAATATTTTATAGACCACAGTTACTCAAATAATATATGTGCAAATGTAATGGTAGAAATGTGCAATTGGGGCAACATCGCCTTTTTAATAGCCAATTGATGGTTAATTAACGGCCAGCTAGTGATATTAATATACTCCCTCCGTTCAAAATACATGGTACTTCTTTTAGGACAATCCTTTGATCAGCACTATACGCCAGATATTTTTAGAACAGATAGAAACCGGTGCAAGATTTGATTAGTACTTTTGGAACCGAGATTTTATTTAGTACTTTGTAATGACCAATTATACATGTAATTCCCTCAACTATGGAGATAACAAAACATCACACACAATCACTAGTAACTTTTGAAGGAAATTAATTTTCTGTCTAGCAAAAGGAAGTGAATTTGGTTTCAAACTCTGACGTTTTGTGTGTGTGTGTGTGTGTAGGAGCTTAGACAGGAATATCTCGCAAGTCGTAATCAGCCTTAAGCAATTTGGGTACACTCGCTTTGAAAAAAGATGGGTACACTCTTTTATTCAAAGCGATATACAGGAAGGAAGAGATAGAAAACGATGTCCATTTCAACAGCATGCAGGACGTGAACACTGAACAGGGGTCTCACAACAGAGGCATGAAACCAGCCTCATTGGGCAGGGACGCGTGAAGCGTGCATGCACACGCTCCTTTTGCGGTCTTCTAGACGGCAGGTACATATACCCCGTGCTGCCCGCTCCATAGCTCATTAAGCAAGCAGCTCGATCAACCACTGCACTCCACTTCTATACCTCAGAGTTCGCGCGTTAGGTACAAAGAAGAGTAAAATGGCTGCCCAGAACAAGGAGGTGGATGCCCTTGTCCAGAAGATCACGGAGCTCCACGCCGCCATCGCCAAGCTGCCATCTCTCAGCCCGTCCCCGGACGTTGACGCGCTCTTCACCGAGCTGGTCACTGCGTGCGTTCCACCGAGCCCCGTGGACGTGACCAAGCTCGGCCCCGAGGCGCAGGAGATGCGGGAGGGCCTCATCCGCCTCTGCTCCGAGGCCGAGGGGAAGCTTGAGGCGCACTACTCTGACATGCTCGCCGCCTTCGACAACCCGCTGGACCACCTCGGCATGTTCCCCTACTACAGCAACTACATCAACCTCAGCAAGCTGGAGTACGAGCTCTTGGCGCGCTACGTGCCCGGCGGCATCGCCCCTGCCCGTGTTGCCTTCATCGGCTCCGGCCCGCTGCCGTTCAGCTCCTTCGTCCTCGCCGCGCGCCACCTGCCTGACACCATGTTCGACAACTACGACCTGTGCGGCGCGGCCAACGACCGCGCCAGCAAGCTGTTCCGCGCGGACACGGACGTGGGCGCGCGCATGTCGTTCCACACGGCCGATGTAGCGGACCTTGCCGGCGAGCTTGCCACGTACGATGTCGTCTTCCTGGCCGCGCTCGTCGGCATGGCCGCCAAGGACAAGGCGAAGGTTATCGCACACCTCGGCGCACACATGGCGGACGGGGCGGCTCTCGTCGTACGCAGCGCGCACGGGGCCCGCGGATTCCTGTACCCGATTGTCGACCCCCAGGACATCAGCCGAGGCGGGTTCGAGGTGCTGGCCGTGTGCCACCCCGACGACGACGTGGTGAACTCCGTCATTATCGCACAGAAGTCCAAGGACGTGCATGCCAATGGACTTCGCGGCGGGTGTGGTGCCGGTGGACAGTACGCGCGCGGCACGGTGCCGGTTGTCAGCCCTCCGTGCAGGTTCGGTGAGATGGTGGCAGACGTGACTCAAAAGAGAGAGGAGTTTGCCAACGCCGAAGTGGCCTTTTGATCGATCGCCGCCGAGAGAACGAATGCACCTGGCTGCTTGATCGCTTGGAATCGTACGTGGTAATTTCATACTACCACTTATGCATTTCAAGTCATGTGTTGTTTGTATCCAATAATGTAAGTTTGGTGTTTACACGTGCATGTGTATGTGTAAATGTTGAGAATCATTTTATTTTGTTCACAAATAGCATGTGCAAGTGGGAATCGTGAATTTTTCTTGTGTGGCATAAATATATGAATTGAGATTTTTTCCGAACCATCACTACTGGAAACAGGGAATTTCCCATCAGCCAGCTCTTTGCCGTCTGCCAGCGGATGGCAAAGAACTAATAGACGGCAAAGAACTAACAGACGGCAAAGAACATGGTTGCCATCAGCCAATTCTTTGCCATCTGCCAGCAGATGGCAAATAATCTTTGCCATCTGCTGGCAGATGGCAAAGAGATGGGGCTGGTGCGCCGTTACAGCACGAACGTCCACAGGACCCACCAACCTCTTTGCCATCTGCCAGCAGACGGCAAAGATTCCTTTGCCATCTGCCAGCGGATGGCAAAGAATCTTTGCCATCCGCTGGCAGATGGCAAAGAGGTGGGGCTATTTTTTTGCAGGTAAAAAAAAACTGTTTCCCCCACCTCCTCTCTCTCTCCCCTCTCTCTCACTTCTCTCTCCCGCACCTCACCCGCGCCCGCACCACCCGCCGCCGAGCACCGCCGCCGCCCCACCACCCCGCCGCCGCCCAAGCTCCCCGCCGCCGCACCCAGCACCCCGCCGCCGCACCCAGGCAGCCCGCCGCCGCCCCAGCCGCTCCTTCCCCCCCATCCCCGCCGCTCGCTCAAGCCCCGCCGCCCGCCGGCGCCGACGCCGACGCCGCGACCCGCCTGCTCCGGCAAGGTCAGTCCCCCTCCTCCCCCGCCCCTCCCTGCCCCTCCCCGCTGCTTGATCGCTTGCAATCGTACGTGGCAATTATCCTACTACTACTTAATAGCTAATGCCTTTAAAGTCTTGTGTTGTTTGTACCCAATAATATAAGTGTAGTGTTTAGACGCGAGTGTCATGTACACCTTGTATGTGTAAGTGTTGAGAATGATGAATTTAAGTTCACAAATAGTATGATGGATTCGTACCTTTGTTCGATTGTCCATTTGAGAGACGACATAAGGGAGAGCGCCCCGGTGAGCCCATGAGCTAGTGGATTACTTCAATGCGGCGTCGGATTCCGACAATGAGGGTACAACGGTTAGGCCAAGAACTTGGGGCTTGGGCTCCCACGGCGCCGAGGCATGCAGCTTCGGCAAGCCGAACATCACCGTGATCATTTACTCTGAGGATGAGGCATCAGGGGATGTCTTCGGCTCGGCTTTCCACATAGAATGCGTTTGGCAAGAATTCTAATTTTAATTACATGTTAATTGTTCTGTTAGGGTTGTATTATTCAGGTTAAGTACGAATGCGGCAATTAGTGTTGTGTTAGGCATGTTAACATGAATGTGTGGAATTATGGCTGTGTTTCAAACAGTGGTGTTCAAATAGTTGGACTATCATTTTTAATTATGTTAAGAGTTTTGCTAATTACTTGTTAATTTTGTGTATGATGTGTTGTTGATATCTAAAATAGTATGTTTTGTTAATTACCTGTTTTGAGTAAACTGAACATGCATATGTGGATTAATTCAATATTAGTTTGTGTTTTCAAATATTCAATTTATCTATTTCACTCATTTTGATATAAGTACATCTCTCTTTCTATACACGGATTTAACTATGCCAAATATAGTTTAGAATTCTAGTTAATGTATTCGAATACATCTCCGTTTCTATATGAATTTAGGTGTTTAGATATTTCAATTCATTGAATTCACTACTAGAAATGGCTTTCCAATTTTTATATGGATTTTGTTGTGATGCTAAATCTGACAGTAAGATAGGTGTATGAACAGAGCTTGATCTACCAAGACACAATGGGGGACACAAGAACGTATACAGATTCAGGCCCCTCGACGATGGAGGTAAGAACCCTAGTCCTGTCTCTCTGGGTGTTGCTCTTGCGTATGAGTGTAGGATTACAAAGATTGCGAACCTCTTGCTAGGTACCTTGGGTAGGCTTATATAGAGTGCGCCATCGCCAAGGTCCCTTCAACTAGCTACTAATGACTAGTGTTGATTACAGGCAATGAACAACCCACTATGGGCAGTAACGGATACGACTAACGGTAGGGTAATGCATGCCTTGAATGTGTAGTGGTGCTGCATGGGTAACGCCTGGTTTAATACTTTTGACTATTGACCTTGTACAATCCGAGTGACAGTAGACCGACAGAATCTATACCAGCTGATGGTTAGGCCAACTGCAGATCATCCGATAACCGGATGAACCGGCTGAGAGAATCTTTACAACTGTTGTCCACTCCGACTGAAAGGTCACCCCTGTTACTGGCGTAGTCTTGGGCCATAATATGTACAGGCTTGGGCCTCCTTGGGTCCTAGCTGGGCCTTATGTTGTCGTGGGCCTACCTGGTGGGAAATAACTCATCAGATTTCAATATTACTAATATTCTTTCCAATTTCCAATTAATTAGTTTAACTACTTTCATATAAGATATTTGATTTGACTATATTAAATTGGGTTCTAAATTTCAATGTGTGTGGTTAGATTTCAATCCATGCATTTATCCATTCCCTTTTCAATATATGGACTTCACTATTAAGAATATGTTATTCAGTTACAATGGTTGAACTATAGTACTTCAAATTAATTTGTTTTCAAATTATGCATGTCACTTTCCAAAATGGAGTCGTATAGTAGTATGTCAGTTCTAGTAGCTTAATTGACCATACCAAATACATATTAAGCAGTTGACTACAACAATTTCAATTAGAGATTAACTATTCCAATATGTGGATTTCACTATTTTAGTTTTGGTTTTCATTGCCAATTAATATGTTTAGGTTTCAATGTATGGATTTCCTTGACCTTTCAATACACACATTTAGTAATTCCAATTTCAGTACATGGAATTAACAAGTCTAGTTTCATATTTAGCATTTCAGTACAGAAATTTAATTAAATATGCTGGATATAGTTTGAATATAATTAAATTTATGTGTATTTTGATTCTAATGTATGGAGTTTTATCTGAATGTGTACGAATTGAAAATAGTTTTTCAATTTATATACATTAAAATCAAAGTATAGATATTTTGATTTTAATGTATGGAGTTTTATCTAAATGTGTACTAATTCAAAATAGTTTTTCAATTACATTTTATGTAATTATTTACTTTGATTTCACATTATAGATTTGAATAATAATATGCAAGAGATAGTTTTTGATGTCACTCCTTTATTATATGTAAATATTTAATTCAATTTCAACATATGGATTAAACTTTTTCAAATTTGGTTTTCAATTGCAATCCATATGAATCTCTATTGTAGAATCAAGTCATTGTTTGTATATCAGTATTTCTATTTCAACCTATCTAGTGTTATTTCAACCTGTGGATTTAACCGATTCAAAACATGTTTTAAATTAAATTATTTATTTTAGCGCCAATTTCGATGTCACGATTTCTTATTCAATTTAACTCAAGCAAATTCAGTTTGGTGTATTCCATCGGTATTTGGTTTTGCATCCGACAATACAAACAATTATATTTCTTGAGATGGTCATCAATTTTTTTACCAAATGTTCTCTAAAATGATTTTGAAGTCAATTTAATCAAGGATGTAAATCTCAATATATGTATCACTATTTGGAAATAGATCCTACTTCAATATGCGTTATTTTTCTAATTTCACTTTTTCAATCGCTCCAGCACATTGACTGAATTACCCTATTCCATCATATGTAAATCCTTATTTCAGGTTTCAATATGTGAATTTCACCATTCCAGATTTGGCTTTGAATTTTGAGTTACTGGTTTGGACATCAATTCATGGACTAGGATGTTTCAATTTCGATGCATGGACTTAACCATGCCAATTTAAATATATGTATTTTGGTATTTAAGATTTACTTAATACATTTAGCCATGTTTCATAGTTTTACCATATGTACAAACTCACAAGGAACTAATACTTTGCAACAATTTATATGGAAGTCATTGAACTAAAAGTCTTACAAGGGAAATTTATCCATAGCTTCACACAACAAACTTGGATAATCAAGCTGCCGCAAATGAAAAACTTGGATAATCAAGGTAACATCCAATTACAACATAAGTTCCAGATTTGTTAATCAGTTCTAAAATATAGCTACCCCCAAACGTGGACCTTCCTAGTACTATGAATCTGGTCAGTAACAGAACTCAGGGTGTCGTGCACAACATCGATGAGGCGACATTGTGCCCTTCCCGGGATGCAGGGCGGCGGCGGTTACTTCCCGACGATAAAATAGAAGACAACACATTTAGGAAATTTTGTGCAAAATGTCGTCTGCGTGGCAGTGGTTACTTTTCTCATTTTTGCAGTACGTCGTGCTTTTGATATTACCTTTAGTGTACTTTTCTTTCCGAGGAGATCGACAAATTCATATACGTGAGAGATGGTTGTGTAATATGTGCTACAGTACTTCAGGTCTTTTTTCATTTTCTTTTCTTCTTCTTCTTCGGTTTTCTTTGTTTCTTCACGATTTTTTGGGTTTTCTCCTTTTCTTTGTTTTTTCACTGGTTTTCTATGGTTTTATGTACACATCCCATATTTTTCTTATACATCCGAAACATTATTTTATACATGTTTAACATTTTTTCTGAATTAAACGAACATTTTTGTACATTGTATAAGAATTTTATGAAAAATTCCATGTACATGTTTTTGAAACACGTGAACTTTTTTTAAATGTCACAAACATTTTTCGTATACGTCAAGAACATTTTTTTAATACACGTTTAACATTTTTCAAATACAAGATCAACATGTTTATTCAAATACATGTTTTGAAGTCTCTTATTTTTCATACACATTGTAGATTATTGGTATACAATTAAAACATTTTTATACAGGTTTAACATTTTTCATATACATGATTAACATTTTTCCATCTTTATTTTGTAATGTTTATTTTTTTCGTACACATCGTACATTTTTCTTATACCCAAAATAATTTTTGATACACGTTTCATATTTATTTTGAATTACGCGATCATTTTTCTACATTGTATTAATATTTTTGTAAAATTCCATGTACATTTTTTGAAACACGCATACATTTTTTAAAATGTCACAAACATGATTTTTGAAAAGTATCAACATTTTTTTAATTTATGTTACCAAAAAATTTACACTGCATTAACAATTTTCAAATTCTCAATTTTGAATTTTTTTAAGTAAATTAGTTTTAGGAATATCTGTATGTAAAATATATTCGAAAATATAAATAGCAGTAAAAAACCTAAATAATGAAGAAACATGAAAAAAGGAACTTACCTGAAATTTGGGCCGGCCCATTACTTGCGACTGGGAGGGCGCTCCTTTAGTGAGACCTTCTCCGGTCTCGCAGCATCTCTAGCAGATCCGCTAAAAGCACAAACCGTAAAACCAGTTTGCGGTACCCCCGAAACTGGTTTTACGGGTTGCAACATCTTCAGCCGGAACAAATCCTCTAAACGGTACTACATAATTCAAAAAATTATTTCGTGCGAGAATTTGTTCGAGATCAGGCGGTTGTTCATCACAAACACTGTGCACACAAACGGGGACGAGTTCATCAAACATACCGAAAGGATTACATACTAAAGAAACCTAACACTAACCCTAGCTCACTTGTCGTAGCCGATGTAATACTTCACGGCCAACTTCGGCGCCACTGCGAGCTGGTCCTCATTCTTGGCGGCTTAGAGGCGGCCCAAAGCCCCTTCTTCGCCATTGGCTACCGCGCGCTTGGCGGAAATGAGCTCTTCGTCGGCGGCGCGGCACCTCTTGATGTGGGGCAAGATGTGCTCGTCGAGCACATCGAAGCCACTCCAAGCGTCGCGTCCGCCGCTCCAGGAGAGCCGGATGCGGTCCGGCCCCTGCCTCGACCTCCACGGCTGGAGAGCGTTACCACGGCGGCGCCCCTTGTCCTCGTCGTCGCTGGAGCTGGAGAGCGACACGACGGCGCGGCTGGACCTCCCGGCCTCTGTGTCGTGGTGGGCGCGCTTGCTCGGCGATGCGTGGACATGGCCGCCACGACTTCCACCCGCACTGGCGTGGCCGCCACGGCTGTCCGCCGGCCATGGATCTCTCGTCGACGGAGAAAAAGAAGAGGAGATGCGCGACGCTCGCCGGAGTAGGCAAAGGCTAGCGGCGGAGAAGACGAATCGCGGCGTAGGGGATCCGGCGGCTAACCTTAAATGCCCCCGTTACCCTTGATATAGCGGCGGAAGGGGCGAATATTCGGGTCCCTCATATTTTTTTGACGGGCCGGGCCGATATGGGGTTCCTGTTCATCTCGTAAAAAGGGCAAAACTCACATACCGGCCGGAATTTTTCGGGACGGCGTGTTTTTAGCGGATCTACTAGAGATGCTCTAAGCGAGGCATAGGCGCTACCCTATTTGACGCTCCTTGCATCAAATTGTCAAGGTAACTCAAGCAGCGCTTGGTCCTGGGCCTGCCCACTTCAGCGTTCCCTTCAGCTCTCCTCTGAGCGAACCATTTTCTTTCCTTCGTACTACTTGTTCGTTGTTCATTGGTTGTCCACTTGGTTTTCTCTTAATTGGATTGTCTTGTAGCAGCACAACAAAATAAACATGGCAATGCGAGGACCCCTCTACTCTGCCTAATGATCTTCCTTAAGTTGTCTCTCAAACTGATAATCAAACAAAGGTACTCCCGTCCCCATACGAGTATGACACTGAATCCATCATACTATTTGTGAAGTGAAATTCATCATTGTCCACACTTAGAGCATCTACAGTCGGCCGCCTCAAACAACACTCAAACGCCCGGGCGGACGGGCCGGTTAGTGACCGGTAAAAAAAAAGCGACCCAGACGAACGCCTCAAACCGGCCTCAAACGCCCGGGCTAACCGGCACCCCTCATATCCAGACCAAATCTGGGGCGGATATGGGGTGGCCCAGGCACGACGGGGCGCGTCCGCCACGTCGGAGCTGACCCACGCTGGCCCACCCGACCCCACATATATTTGTCCCCATCCGCTCCCCGGACCAAACCCTAGCCACCCCACTCCACTCCCCTCCAGTCCACTCTGCCCCCAAGCTCCCGTCCGGCGATCTTCGGCCTTCTCCGGCATGGGGGGCAGCGGATCTGACTCCGACCAGTCCGGATCCGTCGACTGGGGTGTCATCCCGTGTGGGATGGAGGAGGCTATGGCCGTCCGCATTACCCTCCGCCGCTCCCGGGAGGACTGCGCCCGACCGACGAGGGGATCTGTCCGGCGCGAATCCGTTGCGTCGGCGCAAATCCATTGCGTCCACGCAACGGGCGCTCGGATCCGCTGGGGCTGGATCATCGCGGTCCGGTAGCCTCCCCATCTCCGGTCCGCCGGAGTATGAGTGCTACTGGGACCGGTGTGCCCGCCGTGGGAAGGAGAGGATAAGGGTGGCCGAGGCCCGCTTCGCTGACGATATGGCGGCGACGGATGCGGCGGCGCGCGCTGCCGCAGAGGAGGAAGCCATCCGTGCCCGCATCGTAAAGAAGCGGTAACGGAGGAATACGCGCGTCCTCGCCCGAGAACAAAATCGGGCGGTCCGTACCATGGCCGGACTGCCCCCCAAAGAGGAGAGGGTGGACAGCGACGGGTCGGACAGCTCCGGCGACGAGCAGATCCGGCTGGATCCATTTTGCGTTTTTGAGAGCTACTTCCGCGAGAAGGACGACAAGGGCGCCGGGAAGGGCAAGGGCAGTCGTGGATGATCTTCTCCATAGCTAGTATGTAGGTAGAACATGCCAAATTTTGGTAGTCCGATGGCATGTCCTGATGTAGTAGCCGGACGATTAGTGTTGCATCGTTTACGTGGGGTGGCTTTGGCATCACCGTTTAGCCCACGTCAATATGAGATCTTCGCAAAGCCTCCTTAAAGGGGATCACATCATTGGACTAACAAATGTTAGTTTTTCCAAAGATCGTGTTTGCAGTGCTTGTATCGAAGGAAAGCTACATGAGAAGGCTCACCGACCCAAGACCATTATATCTTCCAAGAGGCCCTTGGAGCTCCTTCACATGGATCTCTTTGGACCTCCATCATTTGATAGTCTCGGGGGAAGGAAGTATTGCTTGGTGATAGTGGTTGACTATTCAAGATACACTTGGGTATATTTCTTCAAGAGGAAGAGTGAGACCCAACAAACCGTGATCGACTTTGCAAATGAAGCTCAACATCAACATGATGCAAAGATATTGATCATAAGAAGTGACAACGGCACCGAGTTCAAGAACTACACCTTGGATGAGTTTTTTGGAGATGAGGGGATCAAGCATCAATATTCCGCACCTTATACCCCTCAACAAAATGGTGTAGCGGAGAGGAAGAACCGGACGATGATGGATGCGGCAAGGACCATGATGGCGGAATTCAAGTCTCCGTACAACTTTTGGGCCGAAGCCATCAACACCGCATGTCATGCATCCAATCGGCTCTATCTCCGCAAAGGCTTGAACAAGACTCCATATGAGATACTTACCGGCAACAAGCCCAACCTCAAGTACTTCCGGGTGTTTGGTTGTAAGTGTTTCATTCGCAAGAAAGGTGCTTGTTTGTCTAAATTTGAAACTAGAGCTGAAGAGGGCATATTTGTTGGTTATGCTACAAACTCTCATGCTTACCGAGTTCTCAACAAGTCCAATGGACTCATTGAGGAATCGTGTAACATAATGGCTCCGAAGTGGAGCAAAGTGGTCTTTGTTATGTAGGTGATGAAATTCCTCCTCAAGCCGTAAGAAGAATGGGTGTGGGCCAAATCCTACCAATTGAGGAACCCCTTGTGGTGGAAGGAGAAGGACAATGTTCTACGCAAGTGGAACCATCACCGACACTAGACCCACACGCTTCCGAAGAACAAAGTGAAGGCCCTCAATCAAGTGAACAAGATCAAGAGCAAGATCAACTCGATGATGGTGATGATGTAGGGTAACGCAGTAGAAAACAAAAAATTTCCGACCTACGCACCAGCCCAGGACCACTATGGAGACTGCATACAAGGTTTGATCTTTTTCGTTACCGACTCGTAGCGCAGCGGAAGTAGAGTCGATGACGATCGGCGGTGCAGATCCCCGCAGCTAGGATTAACAACCTCCCAACCGCGAGGATGTATACCCTCATCCGCCCCTCGGACAGCCCTCCGGGAGGCGGTCGAACAGTCCCCCGGACGGTGTCGCGGACAGCCCTTCGGGAGGACCTTCGAAACTCGGACAGTCACTCGGACAGCCCTTCGGGAGGCACTCACAAACTAAGACCGAAACTACGATCTCTCTACAGAGTTGCACACATACGGTGTCATCTATCCAGCAGGGCTTCGCCGTCCAGAACTAGTTCCCACCGGAACCCAGACAGCCTTTCGGCACTACGAAACTATTTCGTGGGAGGGAGAGAGAATGCCAGATCATGCATGGCTTGTGTGAGAGAGTTGGAGTGGAGTTGGAGAGCACCTCTCCTCCTCCTTATATAGTGGTGGAAGGGGTGGAGGGGGCTGAAAATTCAGCCCACTAAACATGGGGAAAACATGTTCCCACAAAACAAGGAGAACATGTTCCCACCAAACAAGGGAAAAACATGTTCCCTTGTCCATGGTGCTCCAACATGGGGCCCCACCACCTCCCAACACTTCCCACAAATTGTGGAGGCTGCCCCCCACCATGGGGGCCCCCCCCAACACCTTTTGTCCAGCCACAAGGGGCTGCCCCCCCAAGGGGAGGCGCCCAAAAACAGCCCCCACGCTTCGTGGGATCTTGTCCCCTCACGCTGGGACAAGATGTTTTCCGTGACTATTACTTCTGAAAAATTCCGGAAGGTCCCAGAACATTTCCAGCACCCTCTAAAATTATCTGGACTTGCTCCGGAACATTTCCGGTATGGTGGTTTAATTTAAAACCATCTTCGTTTACCCGCTAAACAATTCCGGCAGCTCCGAAAACTTTTTTCGGTTTTTTCTCCAGAAAAATTCTAGAAATTACCAGACCAATCTGGCAACCTCCAAAACATTCCCGGTGCTTGCCGAAACCTTTTTGGATCAATGGTTTTATCCGAAACAACTTTTCAGTTTTACCGAAACTTTTTCGGTATTCTCTCCGGAACTTTTCCGTTGTCTCCGAAACTATTCTAGTGACTTTCTCTCGGACTCCTTGTCTAGTATTCAGCAGATAGATGACCCTTAAGCGTGTGACCCTATAGGTTCGGTGAAGTATAGACATGACCGGAACACTTTCCGATCAATGATCAGCATCGGAGCCGTGGACACCCATATTGACCCCTATACCCACACGAATAAATATTCGAGTGAACCTCCAGTTGCCGTGTGCTATTCCTGTTGCTTCGCGATATGTTACAATACCCGAGGTGAGATTTATCGGCATCCCTGTGGATCAACAACCTTGTCCACTATGCCAGTTACCTCGTTACCGGTATTGTTCTCTTTTCTCGTTTCCGTGTTCCGGCATCCCTGTGATCAAATCACAAAGTGTCTGGCCAGACGATGATGGATACCGTAACACCGAGAGGGCCCGAGAATATCTCTCCACCGTCGGAGGAGAAAATCCCAATCTTGAGCTATCAAGTTACTTGACACACTTTTCCATGAACCCGTAAGCCGCCGTAATAGCCACCCATTTACGGATGACGTTTAACAAACCCCAAAGTTCATGAAGCAAGCATGAAGAAACTCGATACTCTCATGGTCTAAGGAATCATGCAAACGTTAACCATCTCTGTGTTATAAACCATTAACTAGTGACGAATGTATCTCATAGCATAACATCAATTCGGGTCGATTCAACACAAATGTTCTTCCAACATTGTGCCCTCAAAATTGCCGGCATAGCCATGCCCATGCTAAGGAAAACAGGATCATCATGCAATACTTGAGCCAGTCTTAGAGGCTTGACTAGGAATATATTTTACCGTTTATTATCCCACACGTGCACATGAGTTTCCCTCCAAGCCTCGTTTTATTTGTAGACTCGAGAATCATTGCAGTTATAGCATGGAACATAAACATAATTATGAACAGGGAGATAATCAATAACATTTATTATTGCCTCTAGGGCATATCTCCTACAGACTCCCACTTGCACTAGAGTCAATAATCTAGTCAATGCTAATGCACTTTACACCTATGGCATACTGGTGTAAAATATGCTTTGCTTGTGGTATAGCCTGATGTCCAACGGATCTGACAACTTCAGCTCCGTGTGTAACTTTGCATATCCTCGCGTTTTCACGCTTTCACAAAATTCATATTTTGTGTGGACTTGGCTTTGCATATGTGTGAATCATGGTCGAAACCTGATTTCTCAGACTGAGCTATGGAGCAACTATCTACAATAGTGTCCCATAGACCAAAGCCATCTTGGAACCATACTAAGTTCATGAATGAACTATATGATTCAACAACTTTTTTGTCGCTTCTTAAGCGTCAACATACTTAGCCTTTGTTATAGAATTCGCCACAGTATCTTGTTTGGAACAATTTCCAACTACCGTGCCACCATATTGTGTATTACACAAAACCCTTAACCTAAATCGAAAATCGCATGGAGCATTAATGAAGACTGTATCGATGTAATTACTTACAACGAGCACTTCATAATCTCTGCTTGCGAGAAAACATGTCATCAGCACTACTCTAGTACTCAATGACATCTTTCACTGTTGTCCCATGATCAGTACTTTGATCACTATGGTATCTATACTCGCAACAACTTTGGAGTATTGGACATATCTGGTTGTTTTTACATACCATGGAATACATGATTAATCCAAACACAAGAGTGTGTGGAATCACCATCATGTATTTTGCTCATCAGTGTTTTGGGACACCAAGTCTTGCATAAAACTCTTTCCATGTGACTTCGGCAAGAATCACTCCTTGACGGTTTTTCAATGCTAAAAGGTTTTAGCATCTTGTCAATATGTATTCATTGCTTAGCCCCATTAGGTAAATCTATCTCCATAGATCATCATGCCTAATATTGAGGCTATTTAGCCTAAGCACTTCATCGAAAAACTATTTCCAAATGAAGTCCTAATTCGTGTCAAGAAATTTATTTCCAATTAACAATGTGTCAAGTACACACGGGTTTTAGAAATATTATTATGCTCCCACTTACTTTCTTGAATCACAAGCATCTTCGATACCCATTTGATGAAGTCAAAACCCCTTTGACCATTCCATCAAAAAAACGAAGATTCCAACTCCACTTTGCTCTCTTCTGTCCATCGCTGAACTCTGAAGTTTGCATACTTACTAGCATCCTCTGAATCGACAAATTACTTTGGACTGTATCACATACAAGTCCTAGGTTTCATTCCCATCAGATGGAAATCCTTTTGTCATCCATGTTTCATATCTCATGATTGAAATATGTATTAATTGCTAGTTCAACCCGAACCGACTTCAAGCATCGCTACGGTGAGACAATCTCATCGTAGTCAACTCTTTGAACTTGTTTTTGCAACAAGTCGAGCTTTATGGATAAAACATTTTTATCCGTATCAGTTTTTAGTTCCATAAATATTCATTAGACTCTAAGCCTTCCGAAAGGTGTATCAAGATTTTAATCTTGAAACATTGATATGGAAACTATCTCAGATTGTATTGGCATTTAGCCAATTCCGGAGTCAGGGCCCATCATCGCTTCCTTGTGTATCGTAGGTATACTGTTGTCTAACAACAATATCTCGTTTGCGCACCTGATATGTTTGCACGAGCTTTGCCTACGTGGTTCAGCTGCAAGTTCGACCGAAGTCCATACATTTTATTGTAGAGACTTCCGTATCAGTCGCAGTAGGAAACTCCGGAATTACTTCCAAGGTCTCTTTCCTTTGATCTGATGACGAAGATACTGTTTATCTTGTCGAGTTGCACTGTTCTCCCACTCACCTTTTTGAAAGAACCACTTTCTTCAAAAAGCATACCGTTCTTTGTGGCAAACCTATTTTCCTCGGTATAGTGGTGGGGAAATACCCAATGACTTGGGATAACCTACAAAGTAGCACTTGTCTGATTTGGAATAGGTTTGTAACCTTTTACACAAGCCCCATATTCCAAATGTTAAGAAAAGATATAACATGGATGGGCGTACCATACCATGGCGTTATTTCAACAGACCTGATGAAGCTCTTTTCAGTGTAAAAGCCGCAGTCTCTAAAGCATCACTTTAAAAAAGATAATGGCAAATCTATTTATGTCATCTTTGATCTTACCATGTCATAAATGGTTCGATTACATCTTCACAGACTTTCCACTTGCAGTGGTGTTCCAGGAGGTGCAAGTTATGAAACCCCTTTCACAACTCATCAGACATTCGCTAAACTTGTAACTCAAATATTCCTTTCTGCAATCGAATTGTAGAAACATAATTTTCTTGTTACAATAACTTCTACTTCATTTTTGAAAACCTTCTGAATGAATTCAAAAGATCCAGACTTACGTCTCAACAAGTAAATATCCATATATCTACTTGAGTCATTTCTGAAGATAGATAAATCCACTACTTGCAACAACATTTATTGGACTACACACATCATAATGTATGATTACCAATATGTTCTTTGCTCGTTCCTTATGGCCTGTGAACGGTATTTCAGTCACTTCACCTTTCAGAGGAAAGTTGCAAGTGTCAGATGATTCAAAATCAAATGACTTCAAAATCCATCATAATGGAATTTTCCATGCGGGTTTCTCCAATGTGACCAAATGCAGTGCCACACTTGTGTGGTATTCTTTTAGTCTTGCGACATTTAGCGTCAGTGTTATGGATGTATCATATTACCATCAATATTCATAGCATACATCCCATCCTGTATGGAAGCATGGCCCTTCATGTTATTCATAACACCGAACATCAAAAAGTTCTCTTATGAATAACCTTCTTGCAAAATACCTTATGCAAAGGGCTAGAGTGTATGAAACTCTAAATGAATTATGAAAGTAAATACAGAGGTAATGTATTAATATCAGTATTCATAACATACATCTCATTCATAATGAAAGTATGCCCCCTATGTTATTCATAACATCGAACATCAAAAAGTTCTCTTATGAATAACCTTCTTGCAAGATACTTTATGCAATGGGCTAGAGTGTAAAACTCTAAAATGAATTATGCAAGTAAATACATAGGGAATACACTAATGGAAGGTATAGTAACATTTACTATGTTCCCTGTGTGTATCTAAACCTCATTCCTGGCTAGTCTTTTAGGCCATAGTAGTTCTTACACCGAGTTGCAACAGAATGCAATCGAGCGGGTATCTTTGTGATTAACTCACAATACCCAAGAATTAGTGATTAACATGTTTAACCATAATTCCCAAGAACTATATCTTTGACCAGCCTTCTATACAACAAAAACTTGTATGACATTCATACATGAGCTGGATATCCCAGTCTTCTTTCCTTTTGCCTTTATACTTCTAACAGTTTCACTTTCAGTATTTCTCCTACTCTCAGAAGAAGCACCCAACTTAAGAGTGGCGTTAGCCCCGGACTTCCTAGGCGTGAAAGTTTCACTAACACCCTTCGGACACTTCCTTTCTCTTTAAGTTGTCGTTTTATTCACCATCATCATATGACAGGCGTTCTTATGGATCCCCTCTTATCAGTCAAATGCCTAGTAAACACTTTTACTAATAGTTTGCAAACAAACATGGCTTTAGATATCTCATATCTTTCAGCCTTTGTTTGTATATGAAAATTAATTTTCAGTTCCATGAATATCACATAACTATCCCAAAACTTTCGAAGTTCGGGTCTCATGGAAGCAAACATATTTCACTTGACCGTAACGGAATTTTAGCTTTTTGGATCGAAGGACGGGAGTCATATCATCCATAGCATTAGCGGGAGAATACCGAAAGTATGCGATAGGACAAAGTCCTTCTCGGCACTCTTGAGGACAATCCTCATATTACGTTACCAACCGTAAAGTTTTAACCAGATATTTAACAGCTATTCAATTTTAATAGGGAAGGTGAAAACGCGAGCCATTATTCTACAACTATTATACAAACCACACTTAGACAAAGTTCATAATTAATTGCACTGAGAATTAAACAAGTTAATTCTATAGTGCGCTCCCACTCAAATCAATATCTCTCATAATTGATTATGAATGATTCAAGACACGAATTTTAATTCAACGCCATTGATGGTTAGCATCACTGATGACGAGAACTTCAATTGTTAGGCAAACTTGCCAATCACATCTCTATGTGACTCTTGTTCATCTTTTGATGCGTGTGTTCCGAGCTCATGACTTTCATGCCTGAACGTCAAGACAACCAAGTGATCTTGCTGCGAGGTCTTAACTCACCCGCCTCACACATCCCTAATCGTTCGTACCCATGTCAGCATGGCGCACCCCGAAAAGTTAGGTGCCGTGACGGTGCTACACTTGGGAGAACACTAACTACTTGATATTTTAAGTGAGAGATCACCCTAATAAAAGCGACTACCGCGCAATCAAGAAGGGTGCAACATAAGGGATAAACATCTCAGGCAATTCATAATAGCATGATATGGTATAGCCCTTTCTGACGGAGAAGTCTTTCATTTCTTCGTCTTCGGCATTCGCGTCGGTGTTCACCTTCGCGAAGATTGCCACCACCTAGTCGATGCACCAGATAATATTGCTATCTCTATAGCTAATAAAATAAGTGCATTACATAAGGTTGACACGCAGGTCATTAAAGTGCAATCATATGGCTCCAGCCATCATGCCGAATCATGACACGCAGGTCATGTAAATCAATTTACATCATATAGCCATCTCATACATAATCAAATTATTATGAACACTGCTATACCACATCACATGCACATGCAAACCATCCTGCAAAACCAAGTTAGACGCCTCTAATCGGTTCATGCGAAATTTTATTTTACGTGGCTTCTAAGGTTTCGAAACAAATCGAAGCTACCAACGTCCATCATCAAGCATGATAATCCAGGTGGCTAGATTAACATTGCGGGGTGTATGAAACACGAGATAATAAAATCTCGAGCCCCATACTGAACTTCGTCATACGCGTGACCCCCGTGCAGATCACATCTGCATTGCCCTTTCATCTGCGAATTTTATCTTTCTTTTGACTATGGCGGAACCCAAAGAACTGATAGCACTTCCTTGATCAATCAGGATCGCGGATTGCCAGAACTTTGTGAAATTCCACCATGCTGTCTCGAGATTGAGCAAACGCAAATTTCAGGAAAGCAACAAGAACATCGGGTAGCAGACTTCTTCTGCTACCCGCATAAATAATTTTCAGCAATAGATCTCATCTACTCCAAAATTATATTATGCAACACCCATACATCTCTATGTATTCTAGATCGCAACCTGCATCTACGCTTAGCACGGCTCTTGATGCCACTGTAGGGTAACGCAGTAGAAAACAAAAAATTTCCGACCTACGCACCAGCCCAGGACCACTATGGAGACTGCATACAAGGTTTGATCTTTTTCGTTACCGACTCGTAGCGCAGCGGAAGTAGAGTCGATGACGATTGGCGGTGCAGATCCCCGCAGCTAGGATTAACAACCTCCCAACTGCGAGGATGTATACCCTCATCCACCCCTCGGACAGCCCTCCGGGAGGCGGTCGAACAGTCCCCCGGACGGTGTCGCGGACAGCCCTTCGGGAGGACCTTCGAAACTCGGACAGTCACTCGGACAGCCCTTCGGGAGGCACTCACAAACTAAGACCGAAACTACGATCTCTCTACAGAGTTGCACACATACGGTGTCATCTATCCGGAAGGGCTTTGCCGTCCAGAACTAGTTCCCACCGGAACCCAAACAGCCTTTCGGCACTACGAAACTATTTCGTGGGAGGGAGAGAGAATGCCAGATCATGCATGGCTTGTGTGAGAGAGTTGGAGTGGAGTTGGAGAGCACCTCTCCTCCTCCTTATATAGTGGTGGAAGGGGTGGAGGGGGCTGAAAATTCAGCCCACTAAACATGGGGAAAACATGTTCCCACAAAACAAGGAGAACATGTTCCCACCAAACAAGGGAAAAACATGTTCCCTTGTCCATCGTGCTCCAACATGGGGCCCCACCACCTCCCAACACTTCCCACCAATTGTGGAGGCTGCCCCCCACCATGGGGGGCCCCCCCAACACCTTTTGTCCAGCCACAAGGGGCTGCCCCCCCAAGGGGAGGCGCCCCTAAACAGCCCCCACGCTTCGTGGGATCTTGTCCCCTCACGCTGGGACAAGATGTTTTCCGTGACTATTACTTCTGAAAAATTCCGGAAGGTCCCAGAACATTTCCAGCACCCTCTAAAATTATCTGGACGTGCTCCGGAACATTTCCGGTATGGTGGTTTAATTTAAAACCATCTTCGTTTACCCGCTAAACAATTCCGGCAGCTCCGAAAACTTTTTTCGGTTTTTTCTCCAGAAAAATTCTAGAAATTACCAGACCAATCTGGCAACCTCTAAAACATTCCCGGTGCTTGCCGAAACCTTTTTGGATCAATGGTTTTATCCAAAACAACTTTTCGGTTTTACCGAAACTTTTTCGGTATTCTCTCCGGAACTTTTCCGTTGTCTCCGAAACTATTCCAGTGACTTTCTCTCGGACTCCTTGTCTAGTATTCAGCAGATAGATGACCCTTAAGCGTGTGACCCTATAGGTTCGGTGAAGTATAGACATGACCGGAACACTTTCCGATCAATGATCAGCATCGGAGCCGTGGACACCCATATTGACCCCTATACCCACACGAATAAATATTCGAGTGAACCTCCAGTTGCCGTGTGCTATTCCTGTTGCCTCGCGATATGTTACCATACCCGAGGTGAGATTTATCGGCATCCCTGTGGATCAACAACCTTGTCCACTATGCCAGTTACCTCGTTACCGGTATTGTTCTCTTTTCTCGTTTCCGTGTTCCGGCATCCCTGTGATCAAATCACAAAGTGTCTGGCCAGACGATGATGGATACCGTAACACCGAGAGGGCCCGAGAATATCTCTCCACCGTCGGAGGAGCAAATCCCAATCTTGAGCTATCAAGTTACTTGACACACTTTTCCATGAACCCGTAAGCCGCCGTAATAGCCACCCATTTACGGATGACGTTTAACAAACCCCAAAGTTCATGAAGCAAGCATGAAGAAACTCGATACTCTCATGGTCTAAGGAATCATGCAAACGTTAACCATCTCTGTGTTATAAACCATTAACTAGTGACGAATGTATCTCATAGCATAACATCAATTCGGGTCGATTCAACACAAATGTTCTTCCAACATTGTGCCCTCAAAATTGCCAGCATAGCCATGCCCATGCTAAGGAAAACAGGATCATCATGCAATACTTGAGCCAGTCTTAGAGGCTTGACTAGGAATATATTTTACCGTTTATTATCCCACACGTGCACATGAGTTTCCCTCCAAGCCTCGTTTTATTTGTAGACTCGAGAATCATTGCAGTTATAGCATGGAACATAAACATAATTATGAACAGGGAGATAATCAATAACATTTATTATTGCCTCTAGGGCATATCTCCTACAGATGATACACCAAGTGATGCCCAAGATCAAGTTCATGACCGCGAACAAGCTCAAGTTGAAGGACAAGCTCAAGTTGATGCTCAAGATAACCAAGATGAAGAGCCTCAAGAGTCCCTTGAGGAGAAACTAGATCGTCGTGCCGCCAAGGTTGCTTCCAAGCTAGAGAAAGATGGACACATTTTGGAGAATGTCCTAGGATGCTTGAGAAAGGGGGTAACTACTCGTAAACAATTAACAAACTTTTGTGAGCATCACGCATTTGTTTCTTGTGTTGAACCCCAAAAGGTATTTGAGGTGCTCGAGGACCCGGATTGGCTTGAAGCCATGCATGAAGAACTCAACAATTTCGAGCGCAACAAAGTGTGGTCATTGGTGGAAAGGCCAAAGGAGCATCATAATGTCATAGGGACCAAGTGGATCTTCAAGAACAAGCAAGATGCACATGGGATAGTCAATCACAACAAGGCAAGATTGGTGGCTCAAGGTTACTCCCAAGTCGAGGGTGTCGACTACGGTGAAACTTTCGCTCCCGTTGCCCGCCTAGAATCTATTCACATGTTGCTTGCATATGCATCGCATCATAATTTCAAGTTGCAACAAATGGATGTGAAGAGTGCATTTCTTAATGGTCCCCTTAATGAGTTGGTATATGTCAAACAACCCCCGGGGTTCGAGGATCCCAAGTTCCCCAATCATGTCTATAAACTCGACTAGGCGCTCTATGGCCTTAAACAAGCCCCACGTGCGTGGTATGAGCACCTTACCGAGTTGTTAGAGAATCGTGGGTTTGAAATTGGGAAAATTGATCCCACTCTTTTTACTAAGAGGGTTAAAGGGGACTTGTTCATATGCCAACTATATGTTGATGATATTATCTTTGGTTCTCCTAACAAAGCTTTCAATGATGAGTTCGCCGCACTAATGACTGAGAAGTTCGAGATGTTTATGATGGGAGAGTTGAAGTTCTTTCTTGGGTTCGAAGTCAAGCAACGTAGAGAAGGAACTTTCATCAACCAAGCCAAATAAACCCAAGACATGCTCAAGAGGTTCAAGTTGGATGATGTCAAAGCGGCCAAGACACCCATGCCCACCAAGTGCCATCTTGATCATGATCCCAATGGTAAAGCGGTGGATCAAAAGGTATATCATTCTATGATTGGATCTTTGCTTTACCTTTGTGCATCTAGACCGGATAACATGTTGAGTGTGGGAATGTGTGCAAGGTTTCAATCCGCACCAAAAGAAAGCCACTTAGTGGTGGTCAAGAGAATCTTTCGATATTTGGCTCATACCCCAAACTTTGGCTTATGGTATCCTAAAGGAGCAAGCTTTGATCTTATTGGTTATTCGGATTCGGATTGGGCGGGAGACCAAGTGGAGAGGAAGTCAACTTCCGGAGGATGCCAATTCCTTGGTCGCTCTTTGGTGAGTTGGTCTTCCAAGAAGCAAAATTGTGTGTCTCTCTCCACCACCGAAGCCGAGTACATTGCCGCCGCAAGTTGCTGTGCCCAATTGCTATGGATGAGGCAAACTTTAAAGGATTATGGTGTCATGTGTGACAAAGTGCCTCTTCTATGTGACAATGAAAGTGCTATCAAGATTACCTACAACCCCGTGCAACATAGCAAGATGAAGCACATTAAGATTCATCATCACTTCATCCGGGATCACATCAAGCATGGAGATGTTGATCTATCTTATGTAGGCACCGGGCAACAACTAGCGAATATTTTCACAAAGCCATTGGATGAAGCAAGGTTCCGCGAGTTAAGGCATGAGCTAAATATCATTGATTCGAGCAATGTGGTTTAAGACCATGCACATCTCACCGCACTCACCATTTTATCTTGTTTTAGATGTAGGCATGGACATAGGGGGAATGTTGTTCCTTTAATGAACTCACACTCCTCTTATTATGCGTAAATAAAATCAATCTTTCACATCCTCCATTGTTGATGGCACTTGTGCTTCAAAGATGAGTTTTGGTTTTGGGACCAAGGTTAAAATCTTCGCGGTGCCAAGCCATTTGACTCTAACAAAGGTGGCCTCGACCACCGACCCTATCTTTTCTTTAAGAAAGGTTTTGGTTCTCATTGGCTTTTTATTTGCTTTATCTAGACTTTTAGGTCTTAGGTGTTTGTTCACTCCAAGTTTGGTTTTTTCTCTTTTGCATCTTGCAATCTTGGAGTGCATATCACCATATTACAGTTACTTGTCTCCAACCCAAGCCCATACTCATCCCAAAAACTATCTGAAAATCTTTTGTGCACAAGTCAATTTGATCATAGTAGCAGCTCCAATGGCTGGGCGGTACAACCGCGGGAACAGAGCGGTACAACCGCTAGTTCCCTCGGCTGTAGCGTTCCAGCAGTTTAACCGGTGTGGCTCGGGCGGTTCATCCACTAAACCACTCAGCTGAAGCGTTGGACCGGTACAACCGTGAGGTTGCAAGCGGTACTACCGCCCATCTTCCCAGGTGAGAGGAAGTACCGCCCGCAACCCCGCTGGTTGTGCAGGGGGCGGTACAACCGCTCATGGCTCAAGGTTTATATAAGGGCGCGGCCGAAGGGGTACGGTTTTCTTTTTCTCCTTCTGTTCCCCGTATCCCTTCTCTGCCCTAGCCACCGGCCGCCGCTTTTGCTGCTTCGGGAGGCCCTCCGGCACCCCGATTCCTCCGTTCCTCCATCGGATCTCCTCCGTGGAGGGTTCCTCCTCCCCGATCTCTTACCATGGACGCCGGTAATGCCCCGATCCATTTTTATTTAGGTTTCAATCTTTGAATCCTCATCTCTAGGGCATTGCTAGTAGTCCCATGTTTTTGGCTAAACTTTTGGGTGGAAGAGATCACATTGTTGCTATATTCATGCTTGTAAGTAGTTGGAAAAGTTATATTGGATAGTTTGATTCAAACCGTTGGTTGTGCTCTCTCTCCCGCGTTTGAACTGCTGTCGGCCAGCGGTACAACCGCCCACCGGGGTGGTACAACCGGTGCAAGCGGTTCAACCGTGGTCAGGGGCGGTACAACCGGTGGTTCTTAATCTTTTTCTCCACTATTGTCTTTTCTCTCCACTTGCCAAGTATATTCTTCTAGACTTGTGTACATGTTTCTTATCCTTTCTTAGTCCCTCTTTTGCTCCCCCGTGTGTGCAGGTGGTTCAGGTTCTCGCTCTGCTCCTCTCAAGAATGTCAGAAAGCGCACAAGAAGCGGCAAGCAGCCCGCTGAGGATGAGTCTGAAGTGGTTGTTCCCACCAATGCTACTCGACGTCAGAAGTCAGCCGCAGCCAAGCAGCGTATGGCCAAGCCCATGCTTAAGTGGTCTCTCAAGGACTGGGGTAGATTTCGCACTGTTAAACCGTATCTCACTCAGAGGAACCCCAGGTGGACTGCTCCAGAGTACTGGACCGAGATGCAGGAAAGGATTGTTGCTGAGATTTATGAGGTGCACAAGAACAAGTTCACCAAGCAGTGGTCCATTGATGTTCAGCACATGCGCGACAACGCCGATTACTTTGGTGAGGTTCTCGCCCTCTGTGTGGAGTTTGAACTTCTAAAGACCATGGAGGTTAACTGTGATTTTGATCCTCATCTGTTGCATCAGTTTTATGCCACAGTTGACTTTGGCCATGACGATGCTCGCACCCTGTCTTTCATACTCCGTGATGAGTTCTTTCAGGTTCCCTGGAGCGCATTCTGCAACGCTCTTGGGTATGGTGATACTGGCCTAGAAGGCAATGGTGGCATTCATCCTCATGACTTGCCTAAGCCCACATGGAAGAAAGCTTTGGCTCCTCTGTATCTGGCCGGTCATGGCATTTTGGGTGATTCGGTGTATCTTATTCTAGTTTATGACATCATGCATAGGATCTTCATGAATGTGCTTCTGCCCAAGGTGGGCAATCAGGATCAAATTCATGGTTACTTGGTTGACTTGATGCTAGCAATGCATACTGTGCAGGGCAAGGGTATTACTGTTGACATTTCCAACTGGCTGTGGCAGGAGATGTTTGTGCAGGTGGCTTATCGCAAGGTTCTGACCTTTGCTCCTTTCATCATGGTATTCTTGAATGCCATGTGGGCGACTTGCAGGCCTTGTGAGCAGCTAACTTCACCTGATAACCTTGTTGTTCATGAAGTGAAGAAGCTCAAGAGGAAGAAGCATAATATGCCCAGGGTCCCTGCGGACAATCCAGAGGATGTGTATGCTACCTCCAGTGACATCGACTTTGAGTTGGAGGCAAGGGCTAAGCCCAGCTGGGTCACCAAGTTGAAGGCCAAGGTCAAGAAGACGTTCTGCGTACAGGTAGACATCCAGAAGAAGATGTATGAGGCCCACAAGAATGAGAAGCTTGCTCGTCGTAGACAGATTGAGATGATGAGGAAGTTGGACATTGCAGTTGATAGTGGGACTGAGAAGGACATCACTCCAGAGGACAGGTGCATCTCCACCCACAGCAGGTGGACGGATGACGATGATTCAGATGCTGGCCCTTTTGCTCCTGCTGCTTATGAGGATATGGAGGTGGATGACTCTACTGATGATGATCCCGAGGATGATGATGATGAGGAGACCGAGGAGTCAGAGGAGGATGATTGAGGTTCAGGGGCATTAGCATCGCTCTTTCCCTTTTTGGTGTCTTGATGCCAAAGGGGGAGAGAGATCATATTAGGTTATCGAGGGATTTGCATGGGTGGGGGTGACGAGCTCATTTTCTTGGTAGTTTTTGCTCGCTTGTGACTCTATCTTTAGTTGAATTATTTGCTTTGGTTTGAGAACTTATTTGGTTTGGAGACTTTGCTTATGCGTGGTGTGGGACATGCTATCCTTGATCTATTTATCCTTATCATGTCATTTATGTTTGTGGAGCCTTGTTACTATGTATCCCCTTATCTGTTGCTCCACTTCATATTGTTGCAAATGCATGCTTAGTGTTGATTCATTTTCGTTTGCAACCTATTGTTGGTCTATAAAATCTAGGGGGAGCGTTGATCCTAGTGTGAGTACATTGCATTCCAAAAGCAAATTCATAATAGTGCTCACATCTAGGGGGAGCCCGTCTATATTTTCTAGACCATCTGTGCAAATCGTTGTATTGTCATCAACCACCAAAACGGGGGAGATTGAAAGGGCATTTCCCGCCTTAAGTGTTTTGGTGTTGATGACAACGCAATTTGCGGACTAACCGTGTGCCTAAGCTACTCTGGTATACTCTATATGGCACAAGACGGTTGGGCACCCCTCCGGATGGAAAAGTGTGAAGACGGCATTTCCGACACGTTTATTTCTTTGGTCGTAGGAAATCCGTATTATTAAGAGGGGGTCCGCATCGGAAGGTTCCGTGGAATCAAACACGTACACAAACTCATATTGCACCCACTATATAGCCTTCCGTTTCGAGGAGAGAGGTCCTTATTCAACCTATGCAGAGAAACTGGCTCTGGGCGGTTGTACCGCTGGTGGCACCGGTTGTACCGGCCTGCTGCCAGGCAGTTCAACCGGGCTAGCACCGGCCCCTTCACCACGAGAAGGGTGATTCCTCTCGGGTGGGGCATGCGGTGCCCGGCGGTTGCTGCCTGGTTGTTCCGGTAGTTAACAAACTACCGGTACAACCGGGGTCCAAGGCGGTTGTACTGCCCAGGACTTAGCAACCACCGAATGGCGTGCTCAGGTGGTTGAACCGGCCCTTGTTCCGCTCCATGTACTGCGAGTAGGGTGATTCCACTCGGGTTTTGGTGCGGAACAGGGCGGTGGCAGCCCGGTAGTTCTGGTTAATCTGCTTTTAGCCGGTACTACCGGTGTCCCGTGCGGTTGTACCGCCTAGGACTTAGCAGCCATCGATGGGGCAGCCTAGGCGGTTGTACCGGCGCAGGTACCGCCGCAACCACCGCGAGTAGGGTGATTCCACTCGGGTTTTGGGTGCGGTATCGGGCGGTGGCAACGCAGTTGTTCCAGTTTATTTTTGTAAACCGGTACAACCGGGACGCCCAGCGGTTCTACCACTCTGGCTCTGCGAATGCTCATATATGCCTAGGGCGGTTGTACCGCTGCTCCCAATGGTTGTACCGCCCCTGTGTGTTTTTGCACATAACGGTTGGATTTGGGTCAACACTATATAAAGGGGTGGTTCTTCCACCTCCCACTCACCTCTTGCCTCTCTCTCTCCTCCATTGATGCCCTAAGCTTGTTCTTGCCCGATCTCCATCTCTAGCCAACCAAACTTGTTGATTTGCTAGGGATTGAGGGAGGAGACCTAGATCTACACTTCCACCAAAGGAAATTTGATTCCCCAATACTTTCTCTTGTGGATCTTGTTACTCTTGGGTGTTTGGGCATCCTAGACGGAAGAGGTCACCTCGGAGCCACAATCCATTGTGGTGAAGCTTCATGGTGGTGTTGGGAGCCTCCAATTAAGTTGTGGAGAGAGCCCCAACCTTGTTCGTAAAGGTTCCGGTTGCCGCCTTCAAGGGCACCGCTAGTGGAATCGCGGCACCTTGCATTGTGCGAGGGCGTGAGGAGAATAGGGTGAGTCCTTGGGACGCTTGGGGAGCATTGTGCCTCCGCACCCCTCCAACGAAGACGTACCTCCACCAAAGGAGGGAACTTCGGCAACACATCCTCGTCTCCATCGACTCCACTTGCGGTTATTTTGTGCCTTTACTTTGTGCAAGCTTTTATTGTGTGTTTACTCTTGCTTGCACTTGTTACTTGTGTTGCTTGTCATATAGGTTGTCCACCTAGTTGCATATCTAGACAACCTACTTTCTTGTTAAACCTTTAATTTGCAAAAGAGGTTAAAAATTGTTAGTCGCCTATTCACCCCCCTTCTAGTCGACCATACCGATCCTTTCACACCGCCACCACCCTACTCAACATTCAACCGTCCCGCGCCGTTCATTACTTCACCCCGCACTTTCTCCTCTACGGTGTCCACCCCACCTACGACCATCTCCGCACATTTGGATGCTTGTGCTTCCCCAACCTGTCTGCCACCGCCACCCATAAACTTTCGCCATGCCCCGCTCGCTGTGTCTTCATCGGCTACCCACGTGAGCAGAAGGGGTATCGGTGTTTTGAACTCTCCTCACGCAAATTAATCACCTCCCGTCATGTTGTTTTTGACGAGCACAATTTTCCTTATGCTTCTGTTATAGAAAAATCGGCGCCCGCAGAAGCTCCCAGCGCACCTGCCGCGCCTGACGCAATCTCCCTCGATCCCCTAACCTTGTACTGGTCACATCGCAACCACTTTTCGCCGGCACCCGCGCCAGCCGCTCCCTCGTGCCGCGTGGCCCCTCTACCCACCAGCCTCCGCACCATATTCCCTCCCAGCCTCGTCCGCTAGCGCAACTACCGGACCTAGCGCCGTAGATTCGCTCCCGGGATCGCCGCCCTCGCCTGCTGCATGCACGCGCACCCGCACGCGTTCTGCCAGATCCGCACCGGGATCAATGCCCGTCACGCCTCCCGGATTTCCTGATTTCGGATCTGCCTCGGGATCGCCAGCTGCTTCCCCACACCAGACACCGCCTACCGCTGCGCCACGTACACCCCTGTCGCCCGCACAACGCCCTCTTTCGCCTCGAGCCGTTCCCATCGTTCCTCGCTAGAACCCACACCCGATGGTGACACGTGGCAAAACAGGGTTTGCCATGCCCTAGAAAGACTTTAATCTATCCGTCACCACCACGACATCACCACTTCCCTCCTCGTACCATGCGGCTCTCAAAGACCCCCATTGGCATTACGCGATGCTAGACGAGTTTAATGCACTAATTCGGAATGACACTTGGTCTTTGGTGCCGTGTCCTGCAGGTGTTAATGTGATGAGGGGCAAGTGGATCTTTCGGCACAAACTCCATCCGGATGGCTCCTTGGCGCGGTACAAGGCACGATGGGTGGTCCGTGGCTTCACGCAGTAGCCGGGTATTGACTACGGGGAGACTTTTAGCCCTATTGTCAAGCCCGCCACGATCCGTGTGGTCCTCAGTCTTGCCACGGCGAGCAATTAGCCCATTCGGAAAATGGACGTCAAGAATGCTCTCCTTCATGGTGATCTCGTCGAGACCGTCTACTGCCAGCAACCCTTCGGTTTTGTTGATTCCACCCATCCCACACACGTGTGGCGTCTCAATAAGTCTTTGTATGGTCTTAAGCAGGCTCCATGGACATGGTTTCTCCGCTTCACGCGCTACCTCCACAAACTTGGTTTTGTCTCCTCCAAGTGTGACACGTCACTTTTTATCCTTCATCGAGGGGCGACCACGGCGTACTTGCTCTTGTACGTCGATGATATCATCTTGACCGCCAGCACCACGTCCCTTCTCACCTCGCTGGTTGCATCTCTCACCCGAGAGTTCTCTATGAGTGACCTTGGAGATATCCACCATTTTCTCGGCATCAATGTGCACCGCAATGCCTCTGGTATGTTTTTGTCTCAAGAGCAATACGCTCTGGAGATTTTAGATCATGCCCACATGTTGAACTGTCACCCCATTTCACGCCCATTGACACTCGCTCTCTCCACAACTGATGGTACACCTTTCTCTGATCCCTCCACATATCGCAGCCTTGCCGGAGCCCTTCAGTACCTTACACTCACTCGGCCGGACATCACCTATGTTGTCCAACAGATTTGTCTCTTCATGCATGCCCCTCTCGACACCCACTTTCAGTTGATCAAGCGTGTTTTGCGCAATCTACATGGCACTACGCACCATGGCCTGCAGCTCTATCACCCCTCTCAGTACGACCTCATCTCTTACAGTGATGCTGATTGGGCTGGGTGTCCCAACACTCGCAATTCCACCTCCGGGTTCTGTGTGTTTTTGGGCTCGAATTTGATATCCTGGTCATCCAAACGACAGCATACAGTCTCGCGCTCAAGCGCGGAAGCCGAGTACCGAGCCGTGCCCAACTGTGTCGCCGAGTCTTGTTGGTTGTGGCAACTCCTTACTGAGCTTCGACGGCCCCCGACACGAGCTACTGTTGTCTATTGTGATAATGTCAGTGCAATGTATCTCTCTTCTAATCCGGTGCAGCACCAACGGACGAAGCAAGTCAATATTGATCTCCATTTTGTTCGCGATCGTGTGGTTCTCGGTGAAGCCAAGGTGCTTCATGTCCTTACTACTTCGCAGTTCACGGATATCTTCACGAAGGGGCTCCCCTCGACGGTGTTCTATGATTTTCGGTCCAGCCTGAATGTCTTGCCTAGCGACGTTAGGACTCGGGGGGGGGGGGGGGGTGTTGAATTGTATCGTGCCATGTGATGTAACATTGTATGAGCCCACGTTGTGTAACTCTAGGACCTAGTCTTGCGCCATGTATGTACCCACATCCCTGCATGTAGGGATCTCTCTCTCTCTCTCATGTATATATAACAGCCGCGGCTTATAGAATACACAAGGGATCCTTTCCACTCTTCTTCTCGAGGTGCTGTCCGTGTGCCACCCCGACGACGATGTGGTGAACTCCATCATTACCGCACAGAAGTCCAAGGATGTGCATGCCAATGGACTTCGCAGCGGCTGTGGTGGACAACACACGCGCGACACGGTGCCGGTGGTCATCCCTCCATACAGGTTCGGTGAGATGGTGGAGGACCTGACCCATAAGAGAGAGGAGTTTGCCAACGTCGAAGTGGCTTTTTGATTGATCGCCGCGGAGAGAACGAATGCACCTGGCTGCTTGATCGCATGCAATCGTACCTGGTCTACTACTGCATTTAAAGTCATGTGTTGTGTGTACCAATAATGTAAATGTGGTGTTTACACGCGCATGTGTATGTGTAAGTGTTGGGAATCATTTTTTTCACAAATAGTATGTGCAGGCGTTGAGCTTCATGAATTTTTCTTGTGTGGCACAAATATATAAATTGAGATTTTTCGATTAGCTACACTTATTTTTTCAGTGGATTGGTTGCAAACAAAAGTTGCGCAAGTAATATATGATATCATAACTCTACTATTGGCAATATGCAACTGAGTAAATCTTGTTGGGGAATGGAGCATGAATTTCAAAAAAATTCCTACGCTCACGCAAGATCTATCCATGGATATGCATCGCTACGAGAGGGGAGAGTGTGTCTACGTACCCTCGTAGACCGTTAGCGGAAGCGTCTCACAACGCGGTTGATGTAGTCGAACAATCCTTCGAGCTCCACCAATCGAGTACCGAACGTACGGCACCTCCGAGTTCTACACACGTGCAGCTCGGTGACGATCCTCGCCTTCTTGATCCAGCAAGACGTCGAGGAAGTAGATGAGTTCCGTCAGCACGACGGCGTGGCGACGGTGACGGTGAAGTGATTCCGGCAGGGCTTCGCCTAAGCTCTCCGAAAATATGACCGATGTGGAAAACGGAGATCGGGGCACCGCACACGGCTATGGGACAATTGTGTGTTTTGGGGTGCCCCCTTGCCCCCGTATATAAAGGATGAGAGGGAGGAGGCTGGCCCCCTAGGGGTGAGCCAAGTGTGGGGAGTCCTACTAGGACTCCTTAGTCCTAGTAGGATTCCACCTCCCATACGGAGTAGGAAAGGGGGAAGGGAGAGGGAAAGGAAAGAGGGGGGCCCCCTCCCCTAGTCCAATTCGGTTTAGGCAAGGGGGGGCGCGCGCCTCCTCACGTGGCCTGCCTCTCCTTTTCCCGTATGGCCCAATAAGGCCCATTACTTCTCTCGGTGAATTCCCGTAACTCCCCGGTACTCCGAAAAATACCCGAATCACTCGGAACCTTTTCGACGTCCGAATATAGCCTTCCAATATATGAATCTTTACCTCTCGGACATTCCGAGACTCCTCGTCATGTCCGTGATCTCATCCGGGACTCCGAACAACATTCGGTCACCAATCACATAACTCATATAATACTATATCGTCATCGAACCTTAAGTGTGCGGACCCTACGGGTTCGGGAATGATGTAGACATGACCGAGACAACTCTCTGGTCAATAGCCAACAGCGGGACCTGGATGCTCATATTGGTTCCTACATATTCCACGAAGATCTTTATCGGTGAACCTCATATGACAACATACGTTGTTCCCTTTGTTCGGCGGTATGTTACTTGCCCGAGATTCGATCGTCGGTATCCTATACCTAGTTCAATCTCGTTACCGGCAAGTCTCTTTACTCATTCCGTAATACATCATCTTGCAACTAACTCTTTAGTCACGGTGCTTGCAAGGCTTCTGTGATGCTGTATCACCGAGAGGGCCCAGAGATACCTCTCCGATAGTCGGAGTGACAAATCCCAATCTTGATCCATGCCAACTCAACAAACACTTTCGGAGATACCTGTAGTGCACCTTTATAATCACCCAGTTATGTTGTGACGTTTGATACACCCAAAGTATTTCTACGGTATCCGGGAGTTGCATGATCTCATGGTCAGAGGAACGTGTATTTGACATAGTGAAAGCAATAGCATTAAACTGAATGATCATATGCTATGCTGACGGTTGGGTCAAGTCCATCACATCATTCTCCTAATGATGTGATCCCGTTATCAAATGACAACTCATGTCCATGGTCAGGAAATCTTGACCATCTTTTGATCAACGAGCTAGTCTAGTAGAGGCTTACTAGGGACTCAGTATTTGTTTATCTATTCACACATGTATTAAGTTTCCGGTCAATACAATTCTAGCATGAATAATAAACCATTATCATGAACGGGGAAATATGATAATAAACACTTTATTAATTGCCTCTAGGGCATATTCCCAACAGTCTCCCACTTGCACTAGAGTCAATAATCTAGTTTACATCTCCATGTAATTAACATCCAATCAGTTCTAGGGCTGATCATGTTTTGCTTGTGAGAGAGGTTTTAGTCAACGGGTCTACAATATTCAGATCCGTGTGTTCTTGGCAAATCTCTATGTCATATGTAGATGCTGCTACCACACTCTGCTTGGAGCTACTCCAAAAATGACTGTCCCACTTTACGTATCCGGTCTGAGACTCATAGTCTTCCGGATCGGTGTTTAAAGCTTGCATCGACGTAACCCTTTACGACGAACTCTTTATCACCTCTATTCCCGAGAAATTCTTCCTTAGTACTTTTCAGGTACTTCAGGATATTCTTGACCGCTGTCCAGTGATCTACTCCTGGATCACATTGGTACCTTCCCACCAAGCTAATAGCGAGGCATACATCAGGTCTAGTACACAGCATGGCATACAAAATAGAGCCTATGGCTGAGGCATAGGGGATGACACTCATCTTCTCTTTGTCTTCTGCCGTGGTCGGGCTTTGAGTCTCACTCAATCTCACACCTTGCAATACAGGCAAGAACCCTTTCTTTGACTGATCCATTTTGAACTTCTTCAAAATCTTGTCAAGGTATGTGCTTCGTGAAAGTCCTATGAGGCGTCTCAATCTATCTCTATAGATTTTGATGCCTAACATGTAAAACAACCTTTACCTAGATTTTCAAGTCTTACTCCACTTCACACCAGGCAAGAACTCATTTCTTTGACTTGATCCTATTTTGAACTTCTTCAAAAAAAACTTATCAAGATGTGTGAACTTTTATCAGGCGTTTTGATCTATCTCCATAGATCTCGATGCCCAATCTGTGGATAACTCAAAAACAGGTTTTTATTGAAAACCTCCTTTCAATTCTTTACGCTTTCCAGAAATTCTACATCATTTCCAATCAATAATATGTCATCCACATATACTATTAGAAATGCTATAGAGCTCCCACTCACTTTCTTGTAAATACAAGTTTCTCTATAAACTTGTATAAACCCAAACGCTTTCATCACTTCATCAAAGCGAGTATTCCAGCTCCGAGATGCTTGCACCAGTCCATAGATGGATCGCTGGAGCTTGCATATTTTGTTAGCGCCTTTAGGATCGACAAAACCTTCCGGCTGTATCATATACAATTCTTCCTTAAGGAATCCGTAAAGGAATGCCGTTTTGACGTCCATTTGCCAGATTTCATAATCATAAAACGCGGCAATTGCTAACATAATTCTGACAGACTTTAGCATCGCTACGGGTGAGAAAGTCTCATCGTAGTCAACTCCTTGAACTTGGTGATAACCTTTAGCAACAAGTCGAGCTTTATAGACGGTGATATTACCATCAGCATCCGTCTTCTTCTTAAAGATCCATTTATTTTCAATAGCTCGCCGTTCATCGGGCAAGTCTACCAAAGTCCACACTTTGTTCTCATACATGGATCCAATCTCGGATTTCATGGTCTCAAGCCATTTGTCGGAATCCGGGCTCGCCATCGCTTCTTCATAGTTCGTAGGTTCACCGTTGTCTAACAACATGACCTCCAAGACAGGATTGCCGTACCAATCTGGTGCGGAGCGTGTCCTAGTTGACCTACGAGGTTCTGTAGCAACTTGATCCGAAGCTTCATGATCATCATCTACTTCCTCTCTGGTCTGTGTCGGTGTCACAGAAATTTCTTTCTGTGGCGTAATACTATCCAGAGGAGGTACAATTACCTCATCAAGTTCTACTTTCCTCCCACTCACTTCTTTCAAGAGAAACTCCTTCTCTAGAAAGGATCCATTCTTTAGCAACGAAAACTTTGCCTTCGGATCTGTGGTAGAAGTTGTACCCAACGGTCTCTTTTGGGTATCCTATGAGGACGCACTTATCCGCTTTGGGTTCGAGCTTATCTGGCTGAAGCCTTTTGACATAAGCATCGCATCCCCAAACTTTCAGAAACGACATCTTAGGTTTCTTGCAAACCACAGTTCATACGGTGTCATCTCAACGGATTTAGATGGTGCCCTTGTTTAAAGTGAATGCAGCTGTCTCTAATGCATAACCCCAAAATGATAGTGGTAAATCGGTAAGAGACATCATAGAACGCACCATATCCAATAGAGTACGATTACGACGTTCGGACACACCATTACGCTGTGGTGTTCCATGTGGCGTGAGCTGTGAAACAATTCCACATTGTCTTAAGTGATTGCCAAGCTCGTAACTCAAATATTCTCCTCCACGATCAGATCGTAAGAACTTTATTTTCTTGTTACGATGGTTCTCTACTTCACTTTGAAATTCTTTGAACTTTTCAAATGTTTCAGATTTATGCTTCATCAAGTAGACATCTACTCAAATCATCTGTGAACGTGAGAACATAACGATATCCACCGCGCGCGTCAACACTCATCGGACCGCATACATCGGTATGTATTATTTCCAATAAGTTGGTTGCTCGCTCCATTGTTCCGGAAAACGGAGTTTTAGTCATCTTGCCAATAAGGCACAGTTCACATGTCTCAAATGATTCATAATCAAGAGATTCCAAAAACCCATCTGCATGGAGTTTCTTCATGTGTTTAACACTGATATGACCTAAGCGGCAGTGCCTCAAATATGTGGTACTATCATTATCTTTTGGCATTCGTGTTATGAACATATGTATTACTACGATCAAGATTCTATAAACCTTTCATTTTAAGTGCATGATCATCAATGATATTATCCAAATAAATAGAATAACAATTATTCTCTGAAATTGAATAACCGTCTTGCAATAAACACTATCAGATATAATGTTCATGCTTAACGCAAGCACCAAATATCAATTATTTAGGTTCATCACTAATCCTGAAGGTAGAGAGAGCGTGGCGATGGTGATCACATCAATCTTGGAGACACTTCCAATGCACATCATCACCTCGTTCTTAGCTAGCCCTCGTTTATTCCGAAGCTCCATGTTTCAAGTTGTAAGCAACTGAACAGGTATCAAATACCCAGGTGCTCCTACGAGTACTAGTAAGGTACATATCAATAACATGTATATCAAATATCTTTGTTGACATTGCCAGTCTTATTATCTGCCAGTTACTTTGGGGAAGTTCCGCTCCCTGTGACATTACCCTTTGCAATGGGAGCACTAAGTCTCGGGTTTGGTTCAGCCTTGGGTTTCTTCGCGTGAGCGGCAACTATTTTACCATTCTTCTTGAAGTTCCCTTTTCTTTCCCTTGCCCTTCTTGAAACTAGTGGTCTTATTAACCATCAACACTTGATGCTCCCTCTTTTGATTTCTACATCCGCAGATTGTAGCATCGCGAATAGCTTAAGGATCTTCTATCCCTTGCATGTTTATAGTTCATCACGAAGATCCAGTAGCTTAGTGATAGTGACTAGAGAACTCTATCAATCACCACTTTATTCGGAAGTCTAACTCCCACTTGATTCTAGTGTTTGAAGTACTCAGACATTCTGAGTACATGCTCACTAACGGAGCTGTTCTCCTCCATCTTGTAGCTACAGAACTTGTCGAAGGTGTCATACCTCTTGACCCGGATGTGAGCTTGAAAAACAAATTTTCAGCTCTTGGAACATCTCATATGCTCCGTGTTGCTCAAAACATATTTGGAGCTCCGGTTCTAAGCCGTAAAGTATGGCGCACTGAACTATCGAGTAGTCATCTTTTCTTGTCTGCCAGACGTTCATAACGTCCTCAGACGAAGCCGTAGGGGTATTTCACTGAGCGGTGCATTAAGGACATAAGCCTTCTGTGCAGCAGTGAGGACAATCCTCAGATCACGGACCTAGTCCGCATAGTTGCTTCCATCAACTTTCAACTTCGTTTTCTCTAGGAACATAATTAAAACAGGGGAACTACAGCGTGGTCTATTGATCTACATCATAAATTTGCTAAGACAAGTAAGACTATGTTCATGACAATTGAAGTTCAATTAATCAAATTACTTTAAGAACTCCCACTTAGATTAACATCCCTCAAGTTGTCTAAGTGTAACATGATCCATATCAACTAAACCACGTCCGATCATCACGTGAGGTGGATTAGTTATCAATGGTGAACATCTTTCATGTTGATCATATCTACTATATGACTCATGTTTGACCTTTCGGTCTCTTGTGTTCCGAGGCCATATCTGTATATGCTAGGCTCGTCAAGTTTAACCCAAGTATTCTGCGTGTGTAAAACTGGCTTACACCCGTTGTATGCGTACGAAAGAATCCATCACACCCGATCATCACGTGGTGCTTAGAAGCGTCGAACCTTCGCAACGGTGCATACTAGGGGAGAACACTTATCTTGAAATTTAGTGAAGGGATCATCTTATAATGCTACCGTCGTCCTAAGCAAAATAAGATGCATAAAAGGATTAACATCACATGCAATTCAATATATGTGACATGATATGGCCATCATCGTCTTGTGCTTTTGATCTCCATCAGCAAAGCACCATCATGATCTCCATCTTCACCGGGTTGACACCTTGATCTCCATCGTAGCGTCGTGACACCTTGATCTCCATCGTAGCGTCGTGGTTGTCTCGCCGGCTATTGTTACTACTACTACTGCTAACTTATAGCGGTAAAATAAAGCAATTACATAGCGTTGGCATTGCATACAATAAAGAGACAACCATAAGGCTCCTGCCGGTTGCCTGATAACTTACAAAACATGATCATCTCATACAACAACTTATATCACATCATGTCTTGGACATATCACATCACCAGCATACCCTGCAAAAACAAGTTAGACTTCCTCTACTTTGTTGTTGCAAGTTTTACGTGGCTGCTACGGGTTTGCAAGAACCGTTCTTACCTACGCAAAACCACAACGTGGTGTAGTGATTGCTTTTTGATCTTCTAAAAGAACCCTCTTCATTGAAACCGATTCAACTAAAGTGAGAGAGACAGACACCCGCCAGTCACCTTTATGCAACGAGTGCACATAGCGGTGAAACCTGTCTCGCGTAAGCGTACGCGTAATGTCGGTCCGGGCCGCTTCATCTCACAATACCGCCGAATCAAGTAACAACTAGTAACGGCAAGCAATATGTATACACCCACACCCACAACTCACTTGTGTTCTACTCGTGCAAATCACATCTACGCATAGACCTGGCTCGGATGCCACTGTTGGGGAACGGAGCATGAATTTCAAAAAAATTCCTACGCTCACGCAAGATCTATCCATGGAGATGCATCGCTACGAGAGGGGAGAGTGTGTCTACGTACCCTCGTAGACCGTTAGCGGAAGCGTCTCACAACGCGGTTGATGTAGTCGAACAATCCTTCGAGCTCCACCGATCGAGTACCGAACGTACGGCACCTCCGAGTTCTACACACGTGCAGCTCGGTGACGATCCTCGCCTTCTTGATCCAGCAAGACGTCGAGGAAGTAGATGAGTTCCGTCAGCACGACGGCATGGCGACGGTGACAATGAAGTGATTCCGGCAGGGCTTCGCCTAAGCTCTCCGAAAATATGACCGAGGTGGAAAACGGAGATCGGGGCACCGCACACGGCTATGGGACAATTGTGTGTTTTGGGGTGCCCCCTTGCCCCCGTATATAAAGGATGAGAGGGAGGAGGCCGCCCCCTAGGGGTGAGCCAAGTGTGGGGAGTCCTACTAGGACTCCTTAGTCCTAGTAGGATTCCACCTCCCATACGGAGTAGGAAAGGGGGAAGGGAGAGGGAAAGGAAAGAGGGGGCTGCGCCCCCTCCCCTAGTCCAATTCGGTTTGGGCAATGGGGGGCGCGCGCCTCCTCACGTGGCCTGCCTCTCCTTTTCCCGTATGGCTCAATAAGGCCCATTACTTCTCTCGGTGAATTCCCGTAACTCCCCGGTACTCCGAAAAATACCCGAATCACTCGGAACCTTTCCGATGTCCGAATATAGCCTTCCAATATATGAATCTTTACCTCTCAGACATTCCGAGACTCCTCGTCATGTCCGTGATCTCATCCGGGACTCCGAACAACATTCGGTCACCAATCACATAACTCATATAATACTATATCGTCATCGAACCTTAAGTGTGCGGACCATACGGGTTCGGGAATGATGTAGACATGACCGAGACAACTCTCTGGTCAATAACCAACAGCGGGACCTGGATGCTCATATTGGTTCCTACATATTCCACGAAGATCTTTATCGGTGAACCTCATATGACAACATACGTTGTTCCCTTTGTCCGGCGGTATGTTACTTGCCCGAGATTCGATCGTCGGTATCCAATACCTAGTTCAATCTCGTTACCGGCAAGTCTCTTTACTCGTTCCGTAATACATCATCTTGCAACTAACTCTTTAGTCACGGTGCTTGCAAGGCTTCTGTGATGCTGTATTACCGAGAGGGCCCAGAGATACCTCTCCGATAGTCGGAGTGACAAATCCCAATCTTGATCCATGCCAACTCAACAAACACTTTCGGAGATATCTGTAGTGCACCTTTATAATCACCCAGTTGCGTTGTGACGTTTGATACACCCAAAGTATTCCTACGGTATCCGGGAGTTGCATGATCTCATGGTCAGAGGAACGTGTATTTTACATAGTGAAAGCAATAGCATTAAACTGAACGATCATATGCTATGCTGACGGTTGGGTCAAGTCCATCACATCATTCTCCTAATGATGTGATCCCGTAATCAAATGACAACTCATGTCCATGGTCAGGAAATCCTGACCATCTTTTGATCAACGAGCCAGTCTAGTAGAGGCTTACTAGGGACTCAGTATTTGTTTATCTATTCACACATGTATTAAGTTTCCGGTCAATACAATTCTAGCATGAATAATAAACCATTATCATGAACGGGGAAATATGATAATAAACACTTTATTAATTGCCTCTAGGGCATATTCCCAACAGTCTCCCACTTGCACTAGAGTCAATAATCTAGTTTACATCTCCATGTAATTAACATCCAATCAGTTCTAGGGCTGATCATGTTTTGCTTGTGAGAGAGGTTTTAGTCAACGGGTCTACAATATTCAGATCCGTGTGTTCTTGGCAAATCTCTATGTCATATGTAGATGCTGCTACCACACTCTGCTTGGAGCTACTCCAAAAACGACTGTCCCACTTTACGTATCCGGTCTGAGACTCATAGTCTTCCGGATCGGTGTTTAAAGCTTGCATCGACGTAACCCTTTACGACGAACTCTTTATCACCTCTATTCCCGAGAAATTCTTCCTTAGTCCTTTTCAGGTACTTCAGGATATTCTTGACCGCTGTCCAGTGATCTACTCCTGGATCACATTGGTACCTTCCCACCAAGCTAATAGCGAGGCATACATCAGGTCTAGTACACAGCATGGCATACAAAATAGAGCCTATGGCTGAGGCATAGGGGATGACACTCATCTTCTCTTTGTCTTCTGCCGTGGTCGGGCTTTGAGTCTCACTCAATCTCACACCTTGCAATACAGGCAAGAACCTTTCTTTGACTGATCCATTTTTAATAGCCAATTGATGGTTAATTAACGGCCAGCTAGTGATATTAATATACTCCCTCCGTTCAAAATACATGGTACTTCTTTTAGGACAATCCTTTGATCAGCACTATACGCCAGATATTTTTAGAACAGATAGAAACCGGTGCAAGATTTGATTAGTACTTTTGGAACCGAGATTTTATTTAGTACTTTGTAATGACCAATTATACATGTAATTCCCTCAACTATGGAGATAACAAAACATCACACACAATCACTAGTGACTTTTGAAGGAAATTAATTTTCTGTCTAGCAAAAAGAAGTGAATTTGGTTTCAAACTCTGACGTTTTGTGTGTGTGTGTGTGTGTGTAGGAGCTTAGACAGGAATATCTCGCAAGTCGTAATCAGCCTTAAGCAATTTGGGTACACTCGCTTTGAAAAAAGATGGGTACACTCTTTTATTCAAAGCGATATACAGGAAGGAAGAGATAGAAAACGATGTCCATTTCAACAGCATGCAGGACGTGAACACTGAACAGGGGTCTCACAACAGAGGCATGAAACCAGCCTCATTGGGCAGGGACGCGTGAAGCGTGCATGCACACGCTCCTTTTCCGGTCTTCTAGACGGCGGGTACATATACCCCGTGCTGCCCGCTCCATAGCTCATTAAGCAAGCAGCTCGATCAACCACTGCACTCCACTTCTATACCTCAGAGTTCGCGCGTTAGGTACAAAGAAGAGTAAAATGGCTGCCCAGAACAAGGAGGTGGATGCCCTTATCCAGAAGATCACGGAGCTCCACGCCGCCATCGCCAAGCTGCCATCTCTCAGCCCGTCCCCGGACGTTGACGCGCTCTTCACCGAGCTGGTCACTGCGTGCGTTCCACCGAGCCCCGTGGACGTGACCAAGCTCGGCCCCGAGGCGCAGGAGATGCGGGAGGGCCTCATCCGCCTCTGCTCCGAGGCCGAGGGGAAGCTTGAGGCGCACTACTCTGACATGCTCGCCGCCTTCGACAACCCGCTGGACCACCTCGGCATGTTCCCCTACTACAGCAACTACATCAACCTCAGCAAGCTGGAGTACGAGCTCTTGGCGCGCTACGTGCCCGGCGGCATCGCCCCTGCCCGTGTTGCCTTCATCTGCTCCGGCCCGCTGCCGTTCAGCGCCTTCGTCCTCGCCGCGCGCCACCTGCCTGACACCATGTTCGACAACTACGACCTGTGCGGCGCGGCCAACGACTGCGCCAGCAAGCTGTTCCGCGCGGACACGGACGTGGGCGCGCGCATGTCGTTCCACACGGCCGATGTAGCGGACCTTGCCGGCGAGCTTGCCACGTACGATGTCGTCTTCCTGGCCGCGCTCGTCGGCATGGCCGCCAAGGACAAGGCGAAGGTTATCGCACACCTCGGCGCACACATGGCGGACGGGGCGGCTCTCGTCGTACGCAGCGCGCACGGGGCCCGCGGATTCCTGTACCCGATTGTCGACCCCCAGGACATCAGCCGAGGCGGGTTCGAGGTGCTGGCCGTGTGCCACCCCGACGACGACGTGGTGAACTCCGTCATTATCGCACAGAAGTCCAAGGACGTGCATGCCAATGGACTTCGCGGCGGGTGTGGTGCCGGTGGACAGTACGCGCGCGGCACGGTGCCGGTTGTCAGCCCTCCGTGCAGGTTCGGTGAGATGGTGGCAGACGTGACTCAAAAGAGAGAGGAGTTTGCCAACGCCGAAGTGGCCTTTTGATCGATCGCCGCCGAGAGAACGAATGCACCTGGCTGCTTGATCGCTTGGAATCGTACGTGGTAATTTCATACTACCACTTATGCATTTCAAGTCATGTGTTGTTTGTATCCAATAATGTAAGTTTGGTGTTTACACGTGCATGTGTATGTGTAAATGTTGAGAATCATTTTATTTTGTTCACAAATAGCATGTGCAAGTGGGAATCGTGAATTTTTCTTGTGTGGCATAAATATATGAATTGAGATTTTTTCCGAACCATCACTACTGGAAATAGGGAATTTCCCATCAGCCAGCTCTTTGCCGTCTGCCAGCGGATGGCAAAGAACTAACAGACGGCAAAGAACTAACAGACGACAAAGAACATGGTTGCCATCAGCCAATTCTTTGCCATCTGCTAGCGGATGGCAAATAATCTTTGCCATCTGCTGGCAGATGGCAAAGAGATGGGGCTGGTGCGCCGTTACAGCACGAACGTCCACAGGACCCACCAACCTCTTTGCCATCTGCCAGCAGACGGCAGACGGCAGATGGCAAAGAGGTGGGGCTATTTTTTTGCAGGTAAAAAAAAACTGTTTCCCCCACCTCCTCTCTCTCTCCCCTCTCTCTCACTTCTCTCTCCCGCACCTCACCCGCGCCCGCACCACCCGCCGCCGAGCACCGCCGCCGCCCCACCACCCCGCCGCCGCCCAAGCTCCCCGCCGCCGCACCCAGGAAGCCCGCCGCCGCCCCAGCCGCTCCTTCCCCCCCATCCCCGCCGCTCGCTCAAGCCCCGCCGCCCGCCGACGCCGCGACCCGCCCGCTCCGGCAAGGTCAGTCCCCCTCCTCCCCCGCCCCTTTCCGCGAATCGCGCGCTCAGAGCAGGCGCCCCGCCGCAGGGACGGAGATCTCATGGACTGTTCGGTGGTCGGTTTCGCAGATGAACAAGGAGAGGCTCATGAAGATGGCTGGCGCCGTCCGCACCGGCGGCAAGGGCACCGTGCGCCGGTAGGTCCTCCGCCTTGACTGGCGCGACCGATCTGTGGAAAAGATTGGGGTTTGAAGCGCTAATCTGCCTCCTTGGGTTGGGGTTTGGTGCAGGAAGAAGAAGGCGGTGCACAAGACGGCGACCACGGACGACAAGCGGCTGCAGAGCACGCTCAAGAGGGTGGGCGTCAACACCATCCCCGCCATCAAGGAGGTCAACATCTTCAAGGACGACCTCGTCATCCAGTTCCTCAACCCCAAAGGTGACCTCTTTCCTCCATTCACGGTGCTGCTCTTGGATTAGTACTCGCTGCTTGCTTCTGCTTATCAGGTGGAGGTGGAGATGGGGATTACTGACTTGTTTGTGTTCTGTCGATGCAGTGCAAGCGTCCATCGCCGCAAACACATGGGTGGTCAGTGGGACTCCCCAGACCAAGAGTATGGATCCCTCTCACTTCCCTATCATTTTGTTATGATGATGCAAGTTATAGCATTCTTAGATTGGCACTAATTATAGTTTTACGGATGGATGCACCGTTTTAATGCATCAGCTAACCCATGTTTACATCTATTTAGAGATCCACTGATTGTGATATCTGACTAGTCCTAGTCAATTTGAACAAGTTTATAACATACTCATTTTAACTTTAGCCATGAACTCTGCTAGACAGTCTACTCATACATGCCTTTCCACGTCTCAATTGTAGTTATCTGGGCCTATTTGTATATTCTTCATACCATCCATGTAAATACATCTAACAAACTACATGCTGACAGAAAAACATTGATGTGGTATTAAAAAAATGGAAACAAAATTAGAGCACACACTCACCTTCTGTCACCATTTTGCGCTTATTTATCTTTTTGGCGATAACTTGTCTCATTTAGTAGTTCTGTTCTTCAAAGTTTTTCTTCATTCTTTTCCAACTTCGTCCTGTGTACCGTCTGCGACAGGCTAGCTGGAAGCCCACAGTAGGTTTTTCAAAGACGTAGAATACTCTAGCTAGTTGCTCTTAATCCTTTTTCGTAATTCGTATGGACTATACCACCATGATAACTAATTCCTCTTGACGCTGCTTAAGTTCATGGCCACGCAGGGCATGGTCGCACAATGACAACTTGAGTCGTTATTAACTTCCATAATCCTGATCGCTTTTGAAACACAGGGCCAAACTGAGTCCGTACCTTGCATGAAAGTGGCGCGCAGGGCAGCATGTGCTTTCACGGTGGTGACTGCAAGAGCTTTGTGTAGTTCCAGGAGATCAACACATTTACGCCTTCTGCTGATGTCGTTCCATGGGAACTCTCGAGCAGCAGCAATGAGCTGATTAGACAAAAAGAAAGATTAGTGATGGGAGGGCGGCCAGGTGGGGATCGATTGGTGGAGTCGTATCAACATTGGAGATCAAAATTCCTAATCTCTGATGCTACTTATGGTACGATCATGCATCTACCCATGAAAGAATTTCTATACACGTATATGCATCTTGTTTTTTTTGTTTTCTTGACGGAATACATCTTGTCTTGTAAAAAAAAGTACGTACCTCTTCGTCTTAGTAAATAAACCTGATTTACCATGCAAGAAAAAACTGATTTGGATTCGGAAACTATTTCCCTGTACGTCATGATTTCCATCCTGGTACAATGGGACTATTTACCTCAACGTCAATATCACCATCTTTTTTTTTGAAACTCACAATATCCATCCTGGTATGATGGGACTCTTCCCTTCCGTGCCTACCTTATGACTTGTTTGATGTAGAATCTCAGCCATGTTTTTTTGTGGGGGATAGAATCTCAACCGTTGACAAAACGTAACTTAATATCGTCAAATCTACACCGTTTCTTTTCTATCGTTTTAAGTATATAATAGATGGCTCAGATGTACTTGCATCTTTAAAAATCAGCGATTTAATGAACATTCTGCCAATTGACACATGAAGCAGAGTATAAAAAGTTATAGCGTGTTACAGATAAACCAGAGAAATTGGCATGTATATGCGTGTCTTCCTGGTTATGTTGGGTACCTTACAGATTCAGTTGGGATATGTGGTCAAAGACTAGGACACTAATATCCGTGTAGGTTACATTTATAGTTGCTTAATTCATGATCTGCTCGTATTGTCATTTTTATTCTGTGTGTGCAGGGTGAGGATTGGGGAGGAAGCCCCTGTGAGGACACCTTGTCCCAGTCAAGCATGAGCCGGCGGCGGTGACGCTGCATATGTTATCCAGGATCCTGCTCAGCGGTTGTGCCATCGGCGACGAGATCCAGAAGACGGCCACGGTGGCGGTGGTGGTGGCGGTTGCCCTGGGTGGTGATGAACCAGTAGCAGGTGAGGATACTATGCAATTTCGTTGTGAATCATTGCTGACTATTTGTCGTACTTCTTGTGTTCTGAAGATTTGTTTCATACATAAATGGATGGCTCTTCTTCTTGAGTTTATAGCTTCTTTTTCTTTATTTTTATGAGTTTTTTAGATCAGAATATTACAACTTCCTTGGTGAATTTTGTTGTGGTGGCAGCGGCTACTCCTAGACTCTTGGTGCTTGCTGATCAAGGCACGGCCCAACATGGACGTTTAAAACACATGCAATGAGATTATCTCCAGGTAACTCATTAGGATGCTTCTGATCTCTTTTCAACTACAACAAATGCAATGGTGTACTGTGTAAGATGATTCACGGTGATGCACAATGGTTGATATATACTAGGATATTGTAAAAAAGACAATTGTGTGAAAGGTCCGAGCTTGACATTGATTATAATAGATAGTACCTTCTTATGGAAAATACTTTCACTTACATTCATAAAACTAAATTTCAGCATTTGCTTGATTGTCTAAATCCAGAGCCTCTATTGCCTCTTCTGCAATCTATTGGGAACATATCTATTTATATCTATTTACATCAAGTTAAAGTTTCGGTTTCTATTCGTACATATACTTGATAAGAAGCTGCATGTGTACTTCGTACTGTGTTTTCTTTTTGGTTCTATAGGGCCTCCGATCATGGCTGTGGAATTTCATATATTACTAATTTATAGCTTGTATTTACTTTATAGTACTACAAATGGTAGAAGCTCAGACATAATTCTTATGTTTGTCCATAACTTTTTGTTCAATTAATTCGGTTAAACTGATCAGAGTGAGTGTGGTTTTCAAAGGCTGAAGTAATGAACCTTTAATCGTACTAGACTTGGCGTGCGCATGATAGGTGTTCAGTTTTCTTTTCGAAAAGCAGAGTTTGGTACTAACAGTGTGGTTCACGACCCTCAAAGACATTTAAAGTACTGCTGGTGGCGATAGCATTAGAGAAAATGATCTGTTGCAACTGGCTACCATGTGTACTGGTCTTTAGATGGGCACCATATCAGTATATCAGTATTGAGGCATCATACTGTTCTTGTTTTCTTTCTCTTCCCTTATGTTTCTATTCCATGCAAATAAATAAGGTCATCTTATCTGCTAGGCGATCCCAAAGATAGGTAACCGGGAAGATAGTAAATTTGCCATTCACCCCCTGTTGCTGCTGCTACATTACTAAAACATTTATAATTACAATAGTGCAAAGTTTCTTAATCTACCAGCTTATTTACTAGGGCTCATTTAGTTTAATGAATATTTTTTGTTATTAACAATTGAGTTACAATTGTGTTGTTTGGACAGATATTGATCCGACCCATCCCTAGAAACCGAACTACTAACCTAATTGATGAGGTAATATTTTTTAGTTCCATACAGGTTTTTGAGATTAATTCATTTTTTGGTTGGTATTTACTATTTAGGGAAACTTGCACATGAAGTGTTTGATCTGGGAATTGCAATTTCAAATGCATATGGTGCGCGCTGTAAATCTTTAGAGTATATAAGCATGCATGATCTATTCTCCAAGATGGATGTGTACTGTGTCACCCACCCGCTGGAGCTGCGCAACACACCGACGGCGTCGGCGGTCCTCCTCCGTTGTGAGGCGGTCTTCACGCTCACTTACGTTAGTTCAATTCAGAGTCTGTTTCGGTGTGTTTGGAGTGCATGGTAAGATGATGTGCGCAAATAGAATTAGAAGAGTGGGACTGGGTGATATTTTTTCCTTAATAAAGTGGTGGTGGTGCTACTTAACTGTGGGCTCTTAGTTTGATTGAGGGTCTATAGGTGCACTGCATGTATCCTTCAGTGCATAGAAACTTGCTACCTATGGATGAAACTGTGTAATATTGATGAAACTATGTATATGTATGGATGAAACTTGCTACTATTGGTAACATGTGTTGGATATGTGTTCATGGATATGTGTTGGATATATATGTGTTCATGACTATTGGTAATATGTGTTGGATATGCTATATTGATCATATATATATACATATGTGTTTGATTTTCTGTGAAAATGAATTGATATAAGAAAAAACAGAATTAAATGGGGCAATATAGGCACTTTGCCATCTGCTGGCAGATGGCAAACAGCTTTGCCATCAGCTGGCAAATGGCAAAGAGGCCACGTGGCAGCTACCTGTTCAACCTGGGAATCAATGGGCTGGCCTATTTGGTCTCTTTGCCATCTGCCAGCAGATGGCAAAGAGCCTGCAGCCTTTGCCGTCTGCCAGCAGATGGCAAAGAGCCTGCAGCCTTAGCCATCTGCTGGCAGACGGCAAAGAGCCTGCAGCCTTTGCCATCTGCTGGCTGATGGCAAAGCACGTCGTTAGCCTCCTAACGGCGCTAACACTGTCCCTCTGCCGTCCAGAGGCTTTGCCATCTGCCAGCAGATGGCAAAGTAGCCTTTGTCGGCTGGGTTTCAGACAAACTGTTTGCCGTCTGCTGGCAAAGTGCCTGATTCCTGTAGTGCATGCAGGAGAGCTCCTTGTATATGGCAGATGGCAAAGTGCCTGATTCCTGTAGTGCATGCAGGAGAGCTCCTTGTATATGTCTTCTCTATTTCTACTTTACCTAAAAAAACGTAAGGTTCCATATTGCGCCAATTTCTCTTCTGCCCATCCTTCATCCGCCTTCCCTCCGCACGTTACACCCGCCCTTTCATCGGTTTCCATCTCTGCAGATTTTCGTTGGTAACTAGTATTATCTGACAATCAGATTAATATTTGGTAACACAATAAACTCACATTCAGTAATTAATCTCTTGTTGGCAATAAATATTGGATAACACAATAAATTCACGGGAAGGAATCAATCACGGTTGATAATTATTTTTCGTAACACAATAAATTCACATTCAGTAATTAATCTCTTCTTGGCAATAAATATTCGATAATACAATAAATTCACGGAATGGAATCAATCATGGTCGATAATTACACAATAAATTCACGGATAGGAATCAACCAGAGTTGGTCAACCTTTCCTTCATATCTCTTCTTATATTCTCCTTCGAAGGTCCCTCTCCTTATATTCTCTCCTTTCCTTATACTACCTCCATTCCTAAATATAGGATGTTCGTCTTATATTTAGGAATGGAGGTAGTATATTAAAATAGAGGTAATGTTTGGTCTTTCGTCTTACTTCGTCTGCCTCCTTTGTCCCTCTTGTTTTGCTTCACCCACACTGGTTTTCTTTCGCCTGCTAGCTCTCCCGGTTCCGGTTGCCCCACCTCACAAAATATTAAACGGGAGAGACACCGTGTAAACATCACGCCGCGTACCATCAAGGGTTGCACCGCCCCTATTCCTCCACTTCCTCCCACACAGCGCCGCCGGGAGCGCCTCCCTCTTCGCGCGACTATATACCTCCGCCCGCTACCTCGCACGCTTATATGCCTCCATCCTACGCCCCGTGCATGATGACAACGCACTCGCTGGCCTCCATGTGATGTCCACACCACTTCGGATCACAACCAACAAGTAATTGATAGCTAATAGTAGTGATACTCAAATCAGATGTACATGGTTAGGAGAAGTCTTGGGGATGAAGAAGATACATGAGGGGGAACGTGGGTCTGACGAAAGGGGAAGAGAGAGAGAGAGAGAGAGAGAGAGAGAGATGAGCGAGGAGCTCTGTTCAGAGTCAATTCTTCACTGCCTCACACACATGCCACACTTGGCCATTTAAACCATAATTAACGGCTACCACTCAGTCTCACAGCCCACACAATATACACGGCCCATCCGGCCCATGTTGGACTCCTGTTTAAATCGCTAAGGACAAGGCGAAGGTTATCGCACACCTCGGCGCACACATGGCGGACGGGGCGGCTCTCGTCGTACGCAGCGCGCACGGGGCCCGCGGATTCCTGTACCCGATTGTCGACCCCCAGGACATCAGCCGAGGCGGGTTCGAGGTGCTGGCCGTGTGCCACCCCGACGACGACGTGGTGAACTCTGTCGTTATCGCACAGAAGTCCAAGGACGTGCATGCCAATGGACTTCGCAGCGGGCGTGGTGCCGGTGGACAGTACGCGCGCGGCACGGTGCCGGTTGTCAGCCCTCCGTGCAGGTTTGGTGAGATGGTGGCCGACGTGACCCAGAAGAGAGAGGAGTTTGCCAACGCCGAAGTGGCCTTTTGATCCATCGTTGCGAGGGAACGAATGGACGTGTGCAATCATCCATACCTCGCTGCTTGATCGCTTGCAATCGTACGTGGCAATTATCCTACTACTACTTAATAGCTAATGCCTTTAAAGTCTTGTGTTGTTTGTACCCAATAATATAAGTGTAGTGTTTAGACGCGAGTGTCATGTACACCTTGTATGTGTAAGTGTTGAGAATGATGAATTTAAGTTCACAAATAGTATGATGGATTCGTACCTTTGTTCGATTGTCCATTTGAGAGACGACATAAGGGAGAGCGCCCCGGTGAGCCCATGAGCTAGTGGATTACTTCAACGCGGCATAGGATTCCGACAATGAGGGTACAACGGTTAGGCCAAGAACTTGGGGCTTGGGCTCCCACGGCGCCGAGGCATGCAGCTTCGGCAAGCCGAACATCACCGTGATCATTTACTCTGAGGATGAGGCATCAGGGGATGTCTTCGGCTCGGCTTTCCACATAGAATGCGTTTGGCAAGAATTCTAATTTTAATTACATGTTAATTGTTCTGTTAGGGTTGTATTATTCAGGTTAAGTACGAATGCGGCAATTAGTGTTGTGTTAGGCATGTTAACATGAATGTGTGGAATTATGGCTGTGTTTCAAACAGTGGTGTTCAAATAGTTGGACTATCATTTTTAATTATGTTAAGAGTTTGCTAATTACTTGTTAATTTTGTGTATGATGTGTTGTTGATATCTAAAATAGTATGTTTTGTTAATTACCTGTTTTGAGTAAACTGAACATGCATATGTGGATTAATTCAATATTAGTTTGTGTTTTCAAATATTCAATTTATCTATTTCACTCATTTTGATATAAGTACATCTCTCTTTCCATACACGGATTTAACTATGACAAATATAGTTTAGAATTCTAGTTAATGTATTCGAATACATCTCCGTTTCTATATGAATTTAGGTGTTTAGATATTTCAATTCATTGATTTCACTACTAGAAATGGCTTTCCAATTTTTATATGGATTTTGTTGTGATGCTAAATCTGACAGTAAGATAGGTGTATGAACAGAGCTTGATCTACCAAGACACAATGGGGGACACAAGAACGTATACAGATTCAGGCCCCTCGACGATGGAGGTAAGAACCCTAGTCCTGTCTCTCTGGGTGTTGCTCTTGCGTATGAGTGTAGGATTACAAAGATTGCGAACCTCTTGCTAGGTACCTTGGGTAGGCTTATATAGAGTGCGCCATCGCCAAGGTCCCTTCAACTAGCTACTAATGACTAGTGTTGATTACAGGCAATGAACAACCCACTATGGGCAGTAACGGATATGACTAACGGTAGGGTAATGCCTGCCTTGAATGTGTAGTGGTGCTGCATGGGTAACGCCTGGTTTAATACTTCTGACTATTGACCTTGTACAATCCGAGTGACAGTAGACCGACAGAATCTATACCAGCTGACGGTTAGGCCAACTGCAGATCATCCGATAACCGGATGAACCGGCTGAGAGAATCTTTACAACTGTTGTCCACTCCGACTGAAAAGGTCACCCCTGTTACTGGCGTAGTCTTGGGCCATAATATGTACAGGCTTGGGCCTCCTTGGGTCCTAGCTGGGCCTTATGTTGTCGTGGGCCTACCTGGTGGGAAATAACTCATCAGATTTCAATATTACTAATATTCTTTCCAATTTCCAATTAATTAGTTTAACTACTTTCATATAAGATATTTGATTTGACTATATTAAATTGGGTTCTAAATTTCAATGTGTGTGGTTAGATTTCAATCCATGCATTTATCCATTCCCTTTTCAATATATGGACTTCACTATTAAGAATATGTTATTCAGTTACAATGGTTGAACTATAGTACTTCAAATTAATTTGTTTTCAAATTATGCATGTCACTTTCCAAAATGGAGTCGTATAGTAGTATGTCAGTTCTAGTAGCTTAATTGACCATACCAAATACATATTAAGCAGTTGACTACAACAATTTCAATTAGAGATTAACTATTCCAATATGTGGATTTCACTATTTTAGTTTTGGTTTTCATTGCCAATTAATATGTTTAGGTTTCAATGTATGGATTTCCTTGACCTTTCAATACACACATTTAGTAATTCCAATTTCAGTACATGGAATTAACAAGTCTAGTTTCATATTTAGCATTTCAGTACAGAAATTTAATTAAATATGCTGGATATAGTTTGAATATAATTAAATTTATGTGTATTTTGATTCTAATGTATGGAGTTTTATCTGAATGTGTACGAATTTAAAATAGTTTTTCAATTTATATACATTAAAATCAAAGTATAGATATTTTGATTTTAATGTATGGAGTTTTATCTGAATGTGTACTAATTCAAAATAGTTTTTCAATTACATTTGATGTAATTATTTACTTTGATTTCACATTATAGATTTGCATAATAATATGCAAGAGATAGTTTTTGATGTCACTCCTTTATTATATGTAAATATTTAATTCAATTCCAACATATGGATTAAACTTTTTCAAATTTGGTTTTCAATTGCAATCCATATGAATCTCTATTGTAGAATCAAGTCATTGTTTGTATATCAGTATTTCTATTTCAACCTATCTAGTGTTATTTCAACCTGTGGATTTAACCGATTCAAAACATGTTTTAAATTAAATTATTTATTTTAGCGCCAATTTCGATGTCACGATTTCTAATTCAATTTAACTCAAGCAAATTCAGTTTGGTGTATTCCATCGGTATTTGGTTTTGCATCCGACAATACAAACAATTATATTTCTTGAGATGGTCATCAATTTTTTTACCAAATGTTCTCTAAAATGATTTTGAAGTCAATTTAATCAAGGATGTAAATCTCAATATATGTATCACTATTTGGAAATAGATCCTACTTCAATATGCGTTATTTTTCTAATTTCACTTTTTCAATCGCTCCAGCACATTGACTGAATTACCCTATTCCATCATATGTAAATCCTTATTTCAGGTTTCAATATGTGAATTTCACCATTCCAGATTTGGCTTTGAATTTTGAGTTACTGGTTTGGACATCAATTCATGGACTAGGATGTTTCAATTTCGATGCATGGACTTAACCATGCCAATTTAAATATATGTATTTCGGTATTTAAGATTTACTTAATACATTTAGCCATGTTTCATAGTTTTACCATATGTACAAACTCACAAGGAACTAATACTTTGCAACAATTTATATGGAAGTCATTGAACTAAAAGTCTTACAAGGGAAATTTATCCATAGCTTCACACAACAAACTTGGATAATCAAGCTGCCGCAAATGAAAAACTTGGATAATCAAGGTAACATCCAATTACAACATAAGTTCCAGATTTGTTCATCGGTTCTAAAATATAGCTACCCCCAAACGTGGACCTTCCTAGTACTATGAATCTGGTCAGTAACAGAACTCAGGGTGTCGTGCACAACATCGATGAGGCGACATTGTGCCCTTCCCGGGATGCAGGGCGGCGGCGGTTACTTCCCGACGATAAAATAGAAGACAACACATTTAGGAAATTTTGTGCAAAATGTCGTCTGCGTGGCAGTGGTTACTTTTCTCATTTTTGCAGTACGTCGTGCTTTTGATATTACCTTTAGTGTACTTTTCTTTCTGAGGAGATCGACAAATTCATATAGGTGAGAGATGGTTGTGTAATATGTGCTACAGTACTTCAGGTCTTTTTTCATTTTCTTTTCTTCTTCTTCTTCGGTTTTCTTTGTTTCTTCACAATTTTTTGGGTTTTCTCCTTTTCTTTGTTTTTTCACTGGTTTTCTATGGTTTTATGTACACATCCCATATTTTTCTTATACATCCGAAACATTATTTTATACATGTTTAACATTTTTTCTGAATTAAACGAACATTTTTGTACATTGTATAAGAATTTTATGAAAAATTCCATGTACATGTTTTTGAAACACGTGAACTTTTTTTAAATGTCACAAACATTTTTCGTATACGTCAAGAACATTTTTTTAATACACGTTTAACATTTTTCAAATACAAGATCAACATGTTTATTCAAATACATGTTTTGAAGTCTCTTATTTTCATACACATTGTAGATTATTGGTATACAATTAAAACATTTTTATACAGGTTTAACATTTTTCATATACATGATTAACATTTTTCCATCTTTATTTTGTAATGTTTATTTTTTTCGTACACATCGTACATTTTTCTTATACCCAAAATAATTTTTGATACACGTTTCATATTTATTTTGAATTACGCGACCATTTTTCTACATTGTATTAATATTTTTCTAAAATTCCATGTACATTTTTTGAAACACGCATACATTTTTTAAAATGTCACAAACATGATTTTTGAAAAGTATCAACATTTTTTTAATTTATGTTACCAAAAAATTTACACTGCATTAACAATTTTCTAATTTTCAAATTCTCAATTTCAAATTTTTTTAATTAAATTAGTTTTAGGAATATCTGTATTTAAAATATATTCGAAAATATAAATAGCAGTAAAAAACCTGAATAATGAAGAAACATGAAAAAAGGAACTTACCTGAAATTTGGGCCGGCCCATTACTTGCGACTGGGAGGGCGCTCCTTTAGTGAGACCTTCTCCGGTCTCGCAGCATCTGTAGCAGATCCGCTAAAAGCACAAACCGTAAAACCAGTTTGCGGTACCCCCGAAACTGGTTTTACGGGTTGCAACATCTTCAGCCGGAACAAATCCTCTAAACGGTACTACATAATTCAAAAAATTATTTCGTGCGAGAATTTGTTCGAGATCAGGCGGTTGTGCATCACAAACACTGTGCACACATACGGGGACGAGTTCATCAAACATACCGAAAGGATTACATACTAAAGAAACCTAACACTAACCCTAGCTCACTTGTCGTAGCCGATGTAATACTTCACGGCCAACTTCGGCGCCACTGCGAGCTGGTCCTCATTCTTGGCGGCTTAGAGGCGGCCCAGAGCCCCTTCTTCGCCATTGGCTACCGCGCGCTTGGCCGCAATGAGCTCTTCGTCGGCGGCGCGGCACCTCTTGATGTGGGGCAAGATGTGCTCGTCGAGCACATCGAAGCCACTCCAAGCGTCTCGTCCGCCACTCCAGGAGAGCCGGATGCGGTCCGGCCCCTGCCTCGACCTCCACGGCTGGAGAGCGTTACCACGGCGGCGCCCCTTGTCCTCGTCGTCGCTGGAGCTGGAGAGCGACACGACGGCGCGGCTGGACCTCCCGGCCTCTGTGTCGTGGTGGGCGCGCTTGCTCGGCGATGCGTGGACATGGCCGCCACGACTTCCACCCGCGCCGGCGTGGCCGCCATGGCTGTCCGCCGGCCATGGATCTCTCGTCGACGGAGAAAAAGAAGAGGAGATGCGCGACGCTCGCCGGAGTAGGCAAAGGCTAGCGGCGGAGAAGACGAATCGCGGCGTAGGGGATCCGGCGGCTAACCTTAAATGCCCCCGTTACCCTTGATATAGCGGCGGAAGGGGCGAATATTCGGGTCCCTCATATTTTTTTGACGGGCCGGGCCGATATGGGGTGCCTGTTCATCTCGTAAAAAGGCCAAAACTCACATATCGGCCGGAATTTTTCGGGACGGCGTGTTTTTAGCGGATCTACTAGAGATGCTCTAAGCGAGGCATAGGCGCTTCCCTATTTGACGCTCCTTGCATCAAATTGTCAAGGTAACTCAAGCAGCGCTTGGTCCTGGGCCTGCCCACTTCAGCGTTCCCTTCAGCTCTCCTCTGAGCGAACCATTTTCTTTCCTTCGTACTACTTGTTCGTTGTTCATTGGTTGTCCACTTGGTTTTCTCTTAATTGGATTGTCTTGTAGCAGCACAACAAAATAAACATGGCAATGCGAGGACCCCTCTACTCTGCCTAATGATCTTCCTTAAGTTGTCTCTCAAACTGATAATCAAACAAAGGTACTCCCGTCCCCATACGAGTATGACACTGAATCCATCATACTATTTGTGAAGTGAAATTCATCATTGTCCACACTTAGAGCATCTACAGTCGGCCGCCTCAAACAACACTCAAACGCCCGGGCGGACGGGCCGGTTAGTGACCGGTCAAAAAAAAGCGACCCAGACGAACGCGTCAAACCAGCTTCAAACGCCCGGGCTGACCGGCACCCCTCATATCCAGACCAAATCTGGGGCGGATATGGGGTGGCCCAGGCACGACGGGGCGCGTCCGCCACGTCGGAGCTGACCCACGCTGGCCCACCCGACCCCACATATATTTGTCCCCATCCGCTCCCCGGACCAAACCCTAGCCACCCCACTCCACTCCCCTCCAGTCCACTCCGCCCCCAAGCTCCCGTCCGGCGATCTTCGGCCTTCTCCGGCATGGGGGGCAACGGATCTGACTCCGACCAGTCCGGATCCGTCGACTGGGGTGTCATCCCGTGTGGGATGGAGGAGGCTATGGCCGTTCGCATTACCCTCTGCCGCTCCCGGGAGGACTGCGCCCGACCGACGAGGGGATCTGTCCGGAGCGAATCCGTTGCGTCGGCGCAAATCCATTGCGTCCACGCAACGGGCGCTCGGATCCGCCGGGGCTGGATCATCGCGGTCCGGTAGCCTCCCCATCTCCGGTCCGCCAGAGTATGAGTGCTACTGGGACCGGTGTGCCCGCCGTGGGAAGGAGAGGATAAGGGTGGCCGAGGCCCGCTTCGCTGACGATATGGCGGCGACAGAGGCGACGGATGCGGCGGCGCGCGCTGCCGCAGAGGAGGAAGCCATCCGTGCCTGCATCGTAAAGAAGCGGCAACGGAGGAATACGCGCGCCCTCGCCCGAGAACAAAATCGGGCGGTCCGTACCATGGCCGGACTGCCCCCCCAAGGAGGAGAGGGAGGACAGCGACGGGTCGGACAGCTCCGGCGACGAGCAAATCCGGCTGGATCCATTTTGCGTTTTTGAGCGCTACTTCCGCGAGAAGGATGACAAGGGCGCCGGAAAGGGCAAGGGCAGTCGTGGATGATCTTCTCCATAGCTAGTATGTAGGTAGAACATGCCAAATTTTGGTAGTCCAATGGCATGTCCTAATGTAGTAGCCGGACGATTAGTGTTGCATCGTTTACGTGGGGTGGCTTTGGCATCGCCGTTTAGCCCACGTCAATATGAGATCTTCGCAAAGCCTCCTTAAAGGGGATCACATCATTGGACTAACAAATGTTAGTTTTGCCAAAGATCGTGTTTGCAGTGCTTGTATCGAAGGAAAGCTACATGAGAAGGCTCACCGACCCAAGACCATTATATCTTCCAAGAGGCCCTTGGAGCTCCTTCACATGGATCTCTTTGGACCTCCATCATTTGATAGTCTCGGGGGAAGGAAGTATTGCTTGGTGATAGTGGTTGACTATTCAAGATACACTTGGGTATATTTCTTCAAGAGGAAGAGTGAGACCCAACAAACCGTGATCGACTTTGCAAACGAAGCTCAACGTCAACATGATGCAAAGATATTGATCATAAGAAGTGACAACGGCACCGAGTTCAAGAACTACACCTTGGATGAGTTTCTTGGAGATGAGGGGATCAAGCATCAATATTCCGCACCTTATACCCCTCAACAAAATGGTGTAGCGGAGAGGAAGAACCGGACGTTGATGGATGCGGCAAGGACCATGATGGCGGAATTCAAGTCTCCGTACAACTTTTGGGCCGAAGCCATCAACACCGCATGTCATGCATCCAATCGGCTCTATCTCCGCAAAGGCTTGAACAAGACTCCATATGAGATACTTACCGGCAACAAGCCCAACCTCAAGTACTTCCGGGTGTTTGGTTGTAAGTGTTTCATTCTCAAGAAAGGTGCTTGTTTGTCTAAATTTGAAACTAGAGCTGAAGAGGGCATATTTGTTGGTTATGCTACAAACTCTCATGCTTACCGAGTTCTCAACAAGTCCAATGGACTCATTGAGGAATCGTGTAACATAATGGCTCCGAAGTGGAGCAAAGTGGTCTTTGTTATGTAGGTGATGAAATTCCTCCTCAAGCCATAAGAAGAATGGGTGTGGGCCAAATCCTACCAATTGAGGAACCCCTTGTGGTGGAAGGAGAAGGACAATGTTCTACGTAAGTGGAACCATCACCGACACTAGACCCACACGCTTCCGAAGAACAAAGTGAAGGCCCTCAATCAAGTGAACAAGATCAAGAGCAAGATCAACTCGATGATGGTGATGATACACCAAGTGATGCCCAAGATCAAGTTCATGACCGCGAACAAGCTCAAGTTGAAGGACAAGCTCAAGTTGACGCTCAAGATAACCAAGATGAAGAGCCTCAAGAGTCCCTTGAGGAGAAACTAGAGCGTCGTGCCGCCAAGGTTGCTTCCAAGCTAGAGAAAGATGGACACATTTTGGAGAATGTCCTAGGAAGCTTGAGAAAGGGGGTAACTACTCGTAAACAATTAACAAACTTTTGTGAGCATCACGCATTTGTTTCTTGTGTTGAACCCCAAAAGGTATTTGAGGCGCTCGAGGACCCGGATTGGCTTGAAGCCATGCATGAAGAACTCAACAATTTCGAGCGCAACAAAGTGTGGTCATTGGTGGAAAGGCCAAAGGAGCATCATAATGTCATAGGGACCAAGTGGATCTTCAAGAACAAGCAAGATGCACATGGGATAGTCAATCGCAACAAGGCAAGATTGGTGGCTCAAGGTTACTCCCAAGTCGAGGGTGTCGACTACGGTGAAACTTTCGCTCCCGTTGCCCTCCTAGAATCTATTCACATGTTGCTTGCATATGCATCGCATCATAATTTCAAGTTGCAACAAATGGATGTGAAGAGTGCATTTCTTAATGGTCCCCTTAATGAGTTGGTATATGTCAAACAACCCCCGGGGTTCGAGGATCCCAAGTTCCCCAATCATGTCTATAAACTCGACTAGGCGCTCTATGGCCTTAAACAAGCCCCACGTGCGTGGTATGAGCACCTTACCGAGTTGTTAGAGAATCGTGGGTTTGAAATTGGGAAAATTGATCCCACTCTTTTTACTAAGAGGGTTAAAGGGGACTTGTTCATATGCCAACTATATGTTGATGATATTATCTTTGGTTCTCCTAACAAAGCTTTCAATGATGAGTTCGCCGCACTAATGACTGAGAAGTTCGAGATGTCTATGATGGGAGAGTTGAAGTTCTTTCTTGGGTTCGAAGTCAAGCAACGTAGAGAAGGAACTTTCATCAACCAAGCCAAATAAACCCAAGACATGCTCAAGAGGTTCAAGTTGGATGATGTCAAAGCGGCCAAGACACCCATGCCCACCAAGTGCCATCTTGATCATGATCCCAATGGTAAAGCGGTGGATCAAAAGGTATATCATTCTATGATTGGATCTTTGCTTTACCTTAGTGCATCTAGACCGGATATCATGTTGAGTGTGGGAATGTGTGCAAGGTTTCAATCCGCACCAAAAGAAAGCCACTTAGTGGTGGTCAAGAGAATCTTTCGATATTTGGCTCATACCCCAAACTTTGGCTTATGGTATCCTAAAGGAGCAAGCTTTGATCTTATTGGTTATTCGGATTCGGATTGGGCGGGAGACCAAGTGGAGAGGAAGTCAACTTCCGGAGGATGCCAATTCCTTGGTCGCTCTTTGGTGAGTTGGTCTTCCAAGAAGCAAAATTGTGTGTCTCTCTCCACCACCGAAGCCGAGTACATTGCCGCCGCAAGTTGTTGTGCCCAATTGCTATGGATGAGGCAAACTTTAAAGGATTATGGTGTCATGTGTGACAAAGTGCCACTTCTATGTGACAATGAAAGTGCTATCAAGATTACCTACAACCCCGTGCAACATAGCAAGACGAAGCACATTAAGATTCATCATCACTTCATCCGGGATCACATCAAGCATGGAGATTTTGATCTATCTTATGTAGGCACCGAGCAACAACTAGCGAATATTTTCACAAAGCCATTGGATGAAGCAAGGTTCCGCGAGTTAAGGCATGAGCTAAATATCATTGATTCGAGCAATGTGGTTTAAGACCATGCACATCTCACCGCACTCACCATTTTATATTGTTTTAGATGTAGGCATGGACATAGGGGGAATGTTGTTCCTTTAATGAACTCACACTCCTCTTATTATGCGTAAATAAAATCAATCTTTCACATCCGCCATTGTTGATGGCACTTGTGCTTCAAAGATGAGTTTTGGTTTTGGGACCAAGGTTAAAATCTTCGCGGTGCAAAGCCATTTGACTCTAACAAAGGTGGCCTCGACCACCGACCCTCTCTTTTCTTTAAGAAAGGTTTTGGTTCTCATTGGCTTTTTATTTGCTTTATCTAGACTTTTAGGTCTTAGGTGTTTGTTCACTCCAAGTTTGGTTTTTTCTCTTTTGCATCTTGTAATCTTGGAGTGCATATCACCATATTACAGTTACTTGTCTCCAACCCAAGCCCATACTCATCCCAAAAACTATCTGAAAATCTTTTGTGCACAAGTCAATTTGATCATAGTAGCAGCTCCAATGGCTGGGCGGTACAACCGCGGGAATAGAGCGGTACAACCGCTAGTTCCCTCGGCTGTAGCGTTCCAGCAGTTTAACCGGTGTGGCTCGGGCAGTTCATCCGCTAAACCACTCGGCTGAAGCGTTGGACCGGTACAACCGTGAGGTTGCAAGCGGTACTACCGCCCATCTTCCCAGGTGAGCGGAAGTACCGCCCGCAACCCCGCTGGTTGTGCAGGGGGCGGTACAACCGCTCTTAGGAGCGGTACAACCGCTCATGGCTCAGGGTTTATATAAGGGCGCGGCCGAAGGGGTACGGTTTTCTTTTTCTCCTTCTGTTCCCCGTATCCCTTCTCTGCCCTAGCCACCGGCCGCCGCTTTTGCTGCTTCGGGAGGCCCTCCGGCACCCCGATTCCTCCGTTCCTCCATCGGATCTCCTCCGTGGAGGGTTCCTCCGCCCTGATCTCTTACCATGGACGCCGGTAATGCCCCGATCCATTTTTATTTAGGTTTCAATCTTTGAATCCTCATCTCTAGGGCATTGCTAGTATTCCCATGTTTTTGGCTAAACTTTTGGGTGGAAGAGATCACATTGTTGCTATATTCATGCTTGTAAGTAGTTGGAAAAGTTATATTGGATAGTTTGATTCAAACCGTTGGTTGTGCTCTCTCTCCCGCGTTTGAACTGCTGTTGACCAACGGTACAACCGCCCACCGGGGTGGTACAACCGGTGCAAGCGGTTCAACCGTGGTCAGGGGCGGTACAACCGGTGGTTCTGAATCTTTTTCTCCACCATTGTCTTTTCTCTCCACTTGCCAAGTATATTCTTCTAGACTTGTGTACATGTTTCTTATCCTTTCTTAGTCCCTCTTTTGCTCCCCCGTGTGTGCAGGTGGTTCAGGTTCTCGCTCTGCTCCTCGCAAGAATGTCAGAAAGCGCACAAGAAGCGGCAAGCAGCCCGCTGAGGATGAGTCTGAAGTGGTTGTTCCCACCAATGCTACTTGATGTCAGAAGTCAGCCGCAACCAAGTAGCGTATGGCCAAGCCCATGCTTAAGTGGTCTCTCAAGGACTGGGGTAGATTTCGCACTGTTAAACCGTATCTCACTCAGAGGAACCCCAGGTGGACTGCTCCAGAGTACTGGACCGAGATGCAGGAAAGGATTGTTGCTGAGATTTATGAGGTGCACAAGAACAAGTTCACCAAGCAGTGGTCCATTGATGTTCAGCACATGTGCGACAACGCCGATTACTTTGGTGAGGTTCTCGCCCTCTGTGAGGAGTTTGATCTTCTAAAGACCATGGAGGTTAACTGTGATTTTGATCCTCATCTGTTGCATCAGTTTTATGCCACAATTGACTTTGGCCATGATGATGCTCGCACCCTGTCTTTCATACTCCGTGATGAGTTCTTTCAGGTTCCCTGGAGCGCATTCTGCAACGCTCTTGGGTATGGTGATACTGGCCTAGAAGGCAATGGTGGCATTCATCCTCATGACTTGCCTAAGCCCACATGGAAGAAAGCTTTGGCTCCTCTGTATCTGGCCGGTCATGGCATTTTGGGTGATTCGGTGTATCTTATTCCAGTTTATGACATCATGCATAGGATCTTCATGAATGTGCTTCTGCCCAAGGTGGGCAATCAGGATCAAATTCATGGTTACTTGGTTGACTTGATGCTAGCAATGCATACTGAGCAGGGCAAGGGTATTACTGTTGACATTTCCAACTGGCTGTGGCAGGAGATGTTTGTGCAGGTGGTTATCGCAAGGTTCTGACCTTTGCTCCTTTCATCATGGTATTCTTGAATGCCATGTGGGCGACTTGCAGGCCTTGTGAGCAGCTAACTTCACCTGATAACCTTGTTGTTCATGAAGTGAAGAAGCTCAAGAGGAAGAAGCATAATCTGCCCAGGGTCCCTGCGGACAATCCAGAGGATGTGTATGCTACCTCCAGTGACAACGACTTTGAGTTGGAGGCAAGGGCTAAGCCCAGCTGGGTCACCAAGTTGAAGGCCAAGGTCAAGAAGACGTTCTGCTTACAGGTAGACATCTAGAAGAAGATGTATGAGGCCCACAAGAATGAGAAGCTTGCTCATCGTAGATAGATTGAGATGATGAGGAAGTTGGACATTGCAGTTGATAGTGGGACTGAGAAGGACATCACTCCAGAGGACAGGTGCATCTCCACCCACAGCAGGTGGACGGATGACGATGATTCAGATGCTGGCCCTTTTGCTCCTGCTGCTTATGAGGATATGGAGGTGGATGACTCTACTGATGATGATCCCGAGGATGATGATGATGAGGAGACCGAGGAGTCAGAAGAGGATGATTGTGTTGGGGAACGTTGCATGGGAAACAAAAAATTTCCTACGCACACACAAGATCTATCCATGGTGATGAGCATCTACGAGAGGGAGAGTAAATCTACATACCCTTGTAGATCGCTAAGCGGAAGCGTTTAAGAAACGCGGTTGATGTAGTCGAATGTCTCCGCGATCCAAATCGCAAGTCGTCCCTCGATCCGATCACGAACTAGCGCCGAACGGACGGCACCTCCGCGTTCAACACACGTACGGCTTGATGACGCCTTCACCTCCTCGATCCAGCGAGCGATGGTGAAGTAGTGGTTGAGTTCCAGCAGCACGACGGCGTGGTGATGGTGGTGAGGAACAATCTCTGCAGGGCTTCGCCAAGCGCTACGGAGATTATGACGGAGGAACTAGAGGGTTAGGGTTGCCGCACACGGCTTGGGGAAATCTTGATGTATCCCGTGTGCCAGCCCTACCCCTCTATTTATATGTTGAGCCTTGGGGTCTAAACTTGGAGTAAAAGCCTCCTCCGGGTCGGTTTTGCCCGCACAAGGTCGGTTTGGCCCGCAGGGAAAGAGTCCAACTCGGATCCCTGCCGAACCGTGCACAGCCGCGCACAAGCGGTAGTACCGCTTCACACAAGCGGTAGTACCGCTTGGGCGGTAGTACCGCTTCCAACAAGCGGTAGTACCGCTTATGCGGTAGTACTGCCTTTACCAGCGGTAGTACCGCTTAAGGCAGTAGCAAAACTTCCTTTTGCACTCTCCAATACCTCGTGGGCTTTATCCCTTTGGCCCATATAAAGTGTTGCTGCACCCGAACACTTCGGTAAACATCCGGAACCCCTTCCGGTGAATTCCGGAACCCTTCCGGAGATCAAAACACTATTATAACATATATCAATCTTTACCTCCAGACTATTCCGGAGATCCTCGTCATGTCCGGGATCTTATCCGGGACTCCGAACAACCTTCGGTCACCAACAAAATAACTCAACTATACTAATCGTCACCAAACGTTAAGTGTGTAGACCCTGCGGGTTCGAGAACTATGTAGACATGACCGAGACACTTCTACGATCAATAACCAATAGCGGGACCTGGATGCCCATATTGGCTCCTACATATTCTACGAAGATCTTTATCGGTCGAACCTCTATGTCAAGGATTCAGTTAATCCCGTATGCTATTCCCTTTGTTCTTCGGTATGTTACTTGCCCGAGATTCGATCGTCGGTATCTCTATACCTAGTTCAATCTCGTTACCGGCAAGTCTCTTTACTCGTTTCGTAATACAAGATCTCGTGGCTAACACTTTAGTCACATTGCTTGCAAGGCTCATTGTGATGTTGTATTACCGAGTGGGCCCTGAGATACCTCTCCGTCACACAGAGTAACAAATCCCAGTCTTGATCCATGCCAACCCAACAGACACCCTCGGAGATACCTGTAGAGCACCTTTATAGTCACCCAGTTACGTTGCGATGTTTGATACACACAAGGTATTCCTCCGGTGTCAGTGAGTTGCATGATCTCATGGTCAAAGGAACAGATACTTGACATGCAGAAAACAATAGCAATAAACTTACACGATCAAATGCTACGTTTACAGTTTGGGTCTTGTCCATCACATCATTCTCCTAATGATGTGATCCCTGTTATCAAATGACATCTCATGTCAATGGCTAGGAAACCTTAACCATCTTTGATCAACGAGCTAGTCAACTAGAGGCATACTAGGGACACAGTGTTGTCTATGTACCCACACATGTATTTGAGTTTCCAATCAATACAATTATAGCATGGATAATAAACGATTATCATGAACAAGGAAATATAATAATAACTAATTTATTATTGCCTCTAGGGCATATTTCCAACAGTCTCCCACTTGCACTAGAGTCAATAATCTAGTTCACATCACTATGTGATTTACATTGTAATGAATCGAACACCCATGCAGTTCTGGTGTTGTTCATGTTTAGCCCTTGGAAGAGGTTTAGTCATCGGATCTGCAACATTTAGATCCGTGTGTACTTTGCAAATATTTATGTCGTCCTCCTTGATGTAATCGCGGATGGAATTGAAACGTCGCTTTATGTGTCTGGTCCTCTTGTGAAATCTTGGTTCCTTGGCTAGAGCAATGGCACCAGTGTTATCACAAAACAGAGTCATTGGGTTAAGCGCACTAGGCACTACTCCAAGATCTGTCATGAACTCCTTCATCCAGACACCTTCCTTCGCCGCCTCCGAGGCTGCGATGTACTCCGCTTCGCATGTAGAATCAGCTACCACGCTTTGCTTGGAACTGCACCAGCTAACCGCACCCCCATTAAGAATAAATACGTATCCGGTTTGAGACTTAGAGTCATCCGGATCAGTGTCAAAGCTTGCATCGACGTAACCCTTTACGACGAGCTCTTGATCACCTCCATAAACGAGAAACATGTCCTTAGTCCTTTTCAGGTACTTCAGGATATTCTTGACCGCCGTCCAGTGTTCCATTCCTGGATCACTTTGAAACCTTCCGACCATACTTATGGCAAGGCTGACATCGGGTCTTGTGCACAGCATTGCATACATGATAGAGCCTATGGCCGAAGCATAGGGGATGACACTCATCTTTTCTCTATCTTCTGCAGTCACTGGGCATTGAGTCTTACTCAACTTCACACCTTGCAAAACAGGCAAGAACCCCTTCTTGGACTGATCCATTTTGAACTTCTTCAAAATCTTATCAAGGTATGTGCTTTGTGAAAGTCCTATTAAGCGTCTTGATCTATCTCTATAGATCTTGATGCCTAATATGAAAGCAGCTTCTCCTAGGTCCTTCATTGAAAAACTCTTGTTCAAATATTCCTTTACGCTTTCCAACATTTCTATATTGTTTCCAATCAGCAATATGTCATCCACGTATAATATTAGAAACGCTATAGAGCTCCCACTCACTTTCTTGTAAATACAAGCTTCTCCGTAAACTTGTATAAACTCGAACGCTTTGATCACCTCATCAAAACGAAGATTCCAACTCCGAGATGCTTGCACCAGTCCATAAATGGATCGCTGGAGTTTGCAAACTTTGTCAGCATTCTCTGGATCGACAAAACCTTCTGGTTGCATCATATACAACTCTTCCTCAAGGAAACCGTTAAGGAATGCTGTTTTGACATCCATCTGCCAAATTTCATAATCGAAAAAGGCAGCTATTGCTAACATGATTCTGACGGACTTAAGCATCGCTACGGGTGAGAAGGTCTCATCATAGTCAACTCCTTGAACTTGTGAAAAACCCTTTGCCACAAGTCGAGCTTTATAGACGGTGACATTACCGTCCGCGTCCGTCTTCCTCTTAAAGATCCATTTGTTCTGAATGGCCTTACGCCCTTCAGGTAATACTTCCAAAGTCCATACTTTGTTTTCATACATGGATCCCATCTCGGATTTCATGGCCTCTAACCACTTCTCGGAATCCGGGCCCATCATCGCTTCTCCATAGCTCGTAGGTTCATTGTTGTCTAACAACATGACCTCTAAGACAGGGTTGTCGTACCACTCGGGAGCAGTACGCGTCCTTGTCGACCTACGAGGTTCGATAGCAACTTGATCCAAAGCTTCATGATCATCATCATTAACTTCCTCTTCAGCTAATGTAGGCTCCACAGAAACAACTTTCTGTGCTGCGCTACTCTCAGGTTGAAGTAAAGGTTCAACAACCTCATCAAGTTCTATCTTCCTCCCACTCAATTCTTTCGAGAGAAACTCTTTCTCAAGAAATGTTCCGTTTTTAGCGACAAACACTTTGCCTTCGGATCTGAGATAGAAGGTATACCCAACTGTCTCTTTTGGGTATCCTATGAAGACGCATTTCTCCGCTTTGGGTTCCAGCTTTTCAGGCTGAAGCTTTTTGATATAAGCATCACATCCCCAAATTTTAAGAAACGACAGCTTTGGCTTCTTGCCAAACCAAAGTTCATGTGGCGTCGTCTCAACGGATTTCGATGGTGCCCTATTTAAAGTGAATGCAGCTGTCTCTAATGCATAACCCCAAAACGATAGTGGCAAATCGGCAAGAGACATCATAGATCGCACCATATCCAATAAAGTTCGATTACGACGTTCGGACACACCATTACGCTGTGGTGTTCCAGGCGGTGTCAGTTGTGAAACAATTCCACATTGTCTTAAGTGACTGCCAAACTCATAACTCAGATATTCTCCTCCTCGATCAGATCGTAGGAATTTAATCTTCTTGTTACGATGATTCTCAACTTCACTCTGAAATTGTTTGAACTTTTCAAACGTTTCAGACTTGTGTTTCATTAAGTAAATATTCCCATATCTACTTAAGTCATCAGTGAAGGTGAGAAAGTAACGATAACCACCGCGCGCCTCAATACTCATCGGTCCACACACATCAGTATGTATGATTTCCAATAAGTCACTTGCCCGTTCCATTGTTCCAGAGAACGGCGTTTTAGTCATCTTGCCTATGAGGCATGGTTCACATGTGTCAAGTGATTCAAAATCAAGTGACTCCAAAAGTCCATCAGCATGGAGCTTCCTCATGCGTTTTACGCCAATATGACCTAAACGGCAGTGCCACAAGAAAGTGGTATTATCATTATCAATTATACATCTTTTGGCATCAATGTTATGAACATGTGTATCATTACTATTGAGATTCAATAAGAATAAACCCCTCACATTGGGTGCATGACCATAAAAGATATTACTCATATAAATAGAACAACCATTATTCTCTGATTTAAATGAGTAACCGTCTCGCAATAAACAAGATCCAGATATAATGTTCATGCTTAACGCAGGCACCAAATAACACTTATTTAGGTTCATCACTAATCCCGACGGTAATCGAAGAACGAGCGTGCCGACGGCGATCACATCAACCTTGGAACCATTTCCCACGCGCATCGTCACTTCGTCCTTTGCCAGCCTCCGTCTATTCCGCAGTTCCTATTTTGAGTTGCAAATATGAGCAACCGCACCGGTATCAAATACCCAGGCACTACAATGAGAGTTGGTAAGGTACACATCAATAACATGTATATCATATATACCTTGTTTGTTGTTGGCCGCCTTCTTGTCAGCCAAATACTTGGGGCAGTTCCGCTTCCAGTGTCCAGTTACCTTGCAATGAAAACACTCAGTTTCTGGTTTGGGTCCAGCCTTGGGTTTCTTCACAGGAGCAGCAACTGCTTTGCCACCCTTCTTAGATTTACCCTTCTTACCCTTGCCATTTTTCTTGAAACTAGTGGTTTTATTGACCATCAACACTTGATGCTCCTTCTGAATTTCAGACTCAGCGGCTTTCAGCATCGCAAACAGCTCGGTGACTGACTTGTTCATCCCGTGCATGTTATAGTTCAACACGAAGCTCTTGTAGCTAGGTGGCAATGATTGAAGAACTCTGTCAGTGATAGCCTCTGGTGGAAGGGGCATCCCCAATTCAGCCAGACGGGTGGAGTACCCAGACATTCTGAGCACGTGATCACTGATAGACCCGTTCTCCTCCATCTTGCAAGTATAGAACTTATCGGAGATCTCATATCTCTCGATCCGGGCATTCTTCTGAAAGATAAACTTCAACTCCTGGAACATCTCATATGCTCCATGACGTTCAAAACATCTTTGAAGTCCCGGTTCTAAGACATACAACATTGCACATTGAACTATTGAGTAATCATCAGAACGAGCCTGCCAGGCGTTCACAACGTCTAGAGACTCAACTGGAGCGGGTGGATTACCAAGCGGTGCATCAAGGACATAAGCCTTCTGGGAAGCCGTAAGGATAATCCTTAGATTACGGGCCCAGTCCACAAAGTTGCTTCCATCATCTTTCAACTTAGCTTTCTCTAGGAACGCATTAAAATTCAGGGGTGCTACTGCGCGAGCCATGATCTACAACATAAATATAGCAAAGACAACTTAAACTATTTTTCTAGATAATGAGTTTAGTTAATCATATTAATTAAAAAAACTCCCACTCAAATTGACATCCCTCCAATCATTCGAGTGTAACATGATCCAAATCCACCAACTCAAGTCCGATCATCACGTGAGTTGAGGTGGTTTCAATGGTGAACATCTTCATGTTGATCATATCTACTATATGACTCATGTTCGACCTTTCGGTCTCTTGTGTTCCGAGGCCTTGTCTGTACATGCTAGGCTCGTCAAGTTTTAACCCGAGTGTTCCGCGTGTGCAACATGGCTTGCACCCGTTGTATGTGAACGTGGAGTCTATCACACCCGATCATCACGGCGTGTCTCGAAACGACGAACTTTCGCAACGGTGCACACTCGGGGAGAACACAATTTATCTTGAAATTTAAGTGAGGGATCACCTTATAATGCTACCGTCGTCCTAAGCAAAATAAGATGCATAAAAGGATTAACATCACATGCAAATCATAAGTGACATGATATGGCCATGAACTTGTGCTTTTGATCTCCATCTCCAAAGCACCGGCATGATCTCCATCGTCACCGGCATGACACCATGATCTCCATCATCTTGATCTCCATCAACGTGTTGCCATAAGGTTGTCGCACCGACTGTTGCTTCCACGACTATTGCTAACGTTTAGCGATAAAGTAAAGCATTACATAGCGCTTAATGATTGACACGCAGGTCATACAATAATTAAAGACAACTCTATGGCTCCTGCCAGTTGCCGTACTCATCGACATGCAAGTCGTGATATTCTATACAACACATGATCATCTCATACATCACATATATCTCATCATGTAATTGGCCATATCACATCACAACATACCCTGCAAAAACAAGTTAGACGTCCTCTAATTGTTGTTGCAAATTTTACGTGGCTGCTACGGGTTTGCAAGAACCGTTCTTACCTACACAAAACCACAACGTGGTGTAGTGATTGCTTTTTGATCTTCTAAAAGAACCCTCTTCATTGAAATCGATTCAACTAAAGTGAGAGAGACAGACACCCGCTAGCCATCTTTATGCAACGAAGTTACATGTTAGTTGAAGGAACCTGTCTCGCGTAAGTGTACGCGTAATGTCGGTCCGGGCCGCTTCATCTCACAGTACCGCCGAATCAAATATCAACTAGTAACGGCAAGCAATATGTATACACCCACGCCCACAACTCGTTTGTGTTCTACTCGAGATCTCATCTACGCATAGACCTGGCTCATGATGCCACTGTTGGGGAACGTTGCATGGGAAACAAAAATTTTCCTACGCACACACAAGATCTATCCATGGTGATGAGCATCTACGAGAGGGAGAGTAAATCTACATACCCTTGTAGATCGCTAAGCGGAAGCGTTTAAGAAACGCGGTTGATGTAGTCGAACGTCTCCGCGATCCAAATCGCAAGTCGTCCCTCGATCCGATCACGAACTAGCGCCGAACGGACGGCACCTCCGCGTTCAACACACGTACGGCTTGATGACGCCTTCACCTCCTCGATCCAGCGAGCGATGGTGAAGTAGTGGTTGAGTTCCAGCAGCACGACGGCGTGGTGATGGTGGTGAGGAACAATCTCTGCAGGGCTTCGCCAAGCGCTACGGAGATTATGACGGAGGAACTAGAGGGTTAGGGTTGCCGCACACGGCTTGGGGAAATCTTGATGTATCCCGTGTGCCAGCCCTGCCCCTCTATTTATATGTTGAGCCTTGGGGTCTAAACTTGGAGTAAAAGCCTCCTCCAGGTCGGTTTTGCCCGCACAAGGTCGGTTTGGCCCGCAGGGAAAGAGTCCAACTCGGATCCCTGCCGAACCGTGCACAGCCGCGCACAAAGCGGTAGTACCGCTTGAGCGGTAGTACCGCTTCACACAAGCGGTAGTACCGCTTGGGCGGTAGTACCGCTTCCAACAAGCGGTAGTACCGCTTATGCGGTAGTACTGCCTTTACCAGCGGTAGTACCGCTTAAGGCAGTAGCAAAACTTCCTTTTGCACTCTCCAATACCTCGTGGGCTTTATCCCTTTGGCCCATATAAAGTGTTGCTGCACCCGAACACTTCGGTAAACATCCGGAACCCCTTCCGGTGAATTCCGGAACCCTTCCGGAGATCAAAACACTATTATCACATATATCAATCTTTACCTCCAGACTATTCCGGAGATCCTCGTCATGTCCGGGATCTTATCCGGGACTCCGAACAACCTTCGGTCACCAACAAAATAACTCAACTATACTAATCGTCACCAAACGTTAAGTGTGTAGACCCTGCGGGTTCGAGAACTATGTAGACATGACCGAGACACTTCTACGATCAATAACCAATAGCGGGACCTGGATGCCCATATTGGCTCCTACATATTCTACGAAGATCTTTATCGGTCGAACCTCTATGTCAAGGATTCAGTTAATCCCGTATGCTATTCCCTTTGTTCTTCGGTATGTTACTTGCCCGAGATTCGATCGTCGGTATCTCTATACCTAGTTCAATCTCGTTACCGGCAAGTCTCTTTACTCGTTCCGTAATACAAGATCTCGTGGCTAACACTTTAGTCACATTGCTTGCAAGGCTCATTGTGATGTTGTATTACCGAGTGGGCCCTGAGATACCTCTCCGTCACACAGAGTAACAAATCCCAGTCTTGATCCATGCCAACCCAACAGACACCCTCGGAGATACCTGTAGAGCACCTTTATAGTCACCCAGTTACGTTGCGACGTTTGATACACACAAGGTATTCCTCCGGTGTCAGTGAGTTGCATGATCTCATGGTCAAAGGAACAGATACTTGACATGCAGAAAACAATAGCAATAAACTGACACGATCAAATGCTACGTTTACAGTTTGGGTCTTGTCCATCACATCATTCTCCTAATGATGTGATCCCTGTTATCAAATGACATCTCATGTCAATGGCTAGGAAACCTTAACCATCTTTGATCAACGAGCTAGTCAACTAGAGGCATACTAGGGACACAGTGTTGTCTATGTACCCACACATGTATTTGAGTTTCCAATCAATACAATTATAGCATGGATAATAAACGATTATCATGAACAAGGAAATATAATAATAACTAATTTATTATTGCCTCTAGGGCATATTTCCAACAGATTGAGGTTCAGGGGCATTAGCATCGCTCTTTCCCTTTTTGGTGTCTTGATGCCAAAGGGGGAGAGAGATCATATTAGGTTATCTAGGGATTTGCATGGGTGGGGGTGACGAGCTCGTTTTCTTGGTAGTTTTTGCTCGCTTGTGACTCTGTCTTTAGTTGAATTTTTTGCTTTGGTTTGAGAACTTATTTGGTTTGGAGACTTTGCTTATGCGTGGTGTGGGACATGCTATCCCTGATCTATTTATCCTTATCATGTCATTTATGTTTGTGGAGCCTTGTTACTATGTATGCCCTTATCTGTTGCTCCACTTCATATTGTTGCAAATGCATGCTTAGTGTTGATTCATTTTCGTTTGCAACCTATTGTTGGTCTACAAAATCTAGGGGGAGCGTTGATCCTAGTGTGAGTACATTGCATTCCAAAAGCAAATTCATAATAGTGCTCACATCTAGGGGGAGCCCGTCTATATTTTCTAGACCATCTGTGCAAATCGTTGTATTGTCATCAACCACCAAAACGGGGGAGATTGAAAGGGCATTTCCCGCCTTAAGTGTTTTGGTGTTGATGACAACGCAATTTGCGGACTAACCGTGTGCCTAAGCTACTCTGGTATACTCTATATGGCACAAGACGGTTGGGCACCCCTCCGGATGGAAAAGTGTGAAGACGGCATTTCCGACACGTTTTATTTCTTTGGTCGTAGGAAATCCGTATTATTAAGAGGGGGTCTGCATCGGAAGGTACGGTGGAATCAAACACGTACACAAACTCATATTGCACCCACTATATAGCCTTCCGTTTCGAGGAGAGAGGTCCTTATTCAACCTATGCAGAGAAACTGGCTGTGGGCGGTTGTACCGCTGGTGGCACCGGTTGTACCGGCCTGCTGCCAGGCAGTTCAACCGGGCTAGCACCGGCCCCTTCACCGCGAGAAGGGTGATTCCTCTCGGGTGGGGCGTGCGGTGCCCGGCGGTTGCTGCCTGGTTGTTCCGGTAGTTAACTAACTACCGGTACAACCGGGGTCCAAGGCGGTTGTACCGCCCAGGACTTAGCAACCACCGAATGGCGTGCTCAGGCGGTTGAACCGGCCCTTGTTCCGCTCCATGTACTGCGAGTAGGGTGATTCCACTCGGGTTTTGGTGCGGAACAGGGCGGTGGCAGCCCGGTAGTTCTGGTTAATCTGCTTTTAACCGGTACTACCGGTGTCCCGTGCGGTTGTACCGCCTAGGACTTAGTAGCCATCGATGGGGCAGCCTAGGCGGTTGTACCGGCGCAGGTACCGCCGCAACCACCGCGAGTAGGGTGATTCCACTCGGGTTTTGGGTGCGGTATCGGGCGGTGGCAACGCAGTTGTTCCGGTTTATTTTTGTAAACCGGTACAACCGGGACGCCCAGCGGTTCTACCACTCTGGCTCTGCGAATGCTCATATATGCCTAGGGCGGTTGTACCGCTGCTCCCAGCGGTTGTACCGCCCCTGTGTGTTTTTGCACATAACGGTTGGATTTGGGTCAACACTATATAAAGGGGTGGTTCTTCCACCTCCCACTCACCTCTTGCCTCTCTCTCTCTCCTCCATTGATGCCCTAAGCTTGTTCTTGCCTGATCTCCATCTCTAGCCAACCAAACTTGTTGATTTGCTAGGGATTGAGGGAGGAGACCTAGATCTACACTTCCACCAAAGGAAATTTGATTCCCCAATACTTTCTCTTGTGGATCTTGTTACTCTTGGGTGTTTGGGCATCCTAGACGGAAGAGGTCACCTCGGAGCCACAATCCATTGTGGTGAAGCTTTATGGTGGTGTTGGGAGCCTCCAATTAAGTTGTGGAGAGAGCCCCAACCTTGTTCGTAAAGGTTCCGGTTGCCGCCTTCAAGGGCACCGCTAGTGGAATCGCGGCACCTTGCATTGTGCGAGGGCGTGAGGAGAATAGGGTGAGTCCTTGGGACGCTTGGGGAGCATTGTGCCTCCACACCCCTCCAACGGAGACGTACCTCCCCCAAAGGAGGGAACTTCGGCAACACATCCTCGTCTCCATCGACTCCACTTGCGGTTATTTTGTGCCTTTACTTTGTGCAAGCTTTTATTGTGTGTTTACTCTTGCTTGCACTTGTTACTTGTGTTGCTTGTCATATAGGTTGTCCACCTAGTTGCATATCTAGACAACCTACTTTCTTGTTAAACCTTTAATTTGCAAAAGAGGTTAAAAATTGTTAGTCGCCTATTCACCCCCCTTCTAGTCGACCATACCGATCCTTTCACACCGCCACCACCCTACTCAACATTCTCCTCTACGTCCCGCACCGTTCATTACTTCACCCCGCACTTTCTCCTCTACGGTGTCCACCCCACCTACGACCATCTCCGCACATTTGGATGCTTGTGCTTCCCCAACCTGTCTGCCACCGCCACCCATAAACTTTCGCCACGCTCCGCTCGCTGTGTCTTCATCGGCTACCCACGTGAGCAGAAGGGGTATCGGTGTTTTGACCTCTCCTCACGCAAATTAATCACCTCCCGTCATGTTGTTTTTGACGAGCACAATTTTCCTTATGCTTCTGTTATAGAAAAATCGGCGCCCGCAGAAGCTCCCAGCTCACCTGCCGCACCTGACGCGATCTCCCTCGATCCCCTAACCTTGTACTGGTCACATCGCAACCACTTTTCGCCGGCACCCGCGCCAGCCGCTCCCTCGTGCCGCGTGGCCCCTCCACCCACCAGCCGCCACACCATATTCCCTCCCAGCCGCGTCCGCTAGCGCAACTACCGGACCCAGCGGGGCCCGCCACCCATGCATGCACGCCCACTGGCGTGCGCGCGCCGTAGATTCCCTCCCGGGATCGCCGCCCTCGCCTGCTGCATGCACGCGCACCCGCACGCGTTCTGCCAGATCTGCACCGGGATCAACGCCCGTCACGCCTCCCGGATTTCCTGATTTTTGATCAGCCTCGGGATCGCCAGCTGCTTCCCCACACCAGACACCGCCTACCGCTGCGCCACGTACACCCCTGTCACCCGCACAACGCCCTCTTTCGCCTCGAGCCGTTCCCATCGTTCCTCGCTAGAACCCACACCCGATGGTGACACGTGGCAAAACAGGGTTTGCCATGCCCTAGAAAGACTTTAATCTATCCGTCACCACCACGACATCACCACTTCCCTCCTCGTACCATGCGGCTCTCAAAGACCCCCATTGGCATTACGCGATGCTAGACGAGTTTAATGCACTAATTCGGAATGACACTTGGTCTTTGGTGCCGTGTCCTGCAGGTGTTAATGTGATGAGGGGCAAGTGGATCTTTCGGCATAAAATCCATCCGGATGGCTCATTGGCGTGGTACAAGGCACGATGGGTGGTCCGTGGCTTCACGCAGTAGCCGGGTATTGACTACGGGGAGACTTTTAGCCCGATTGTCAAGCCCGCCACGATCCGTGTGGTCCTCAGTCTTGCCACGGCGAGCAATTAGCCCATTCGGCAAATGGAAGTCAAGAATGCTCTCCTTCATGGTGATCTCGTCGAGACCGTCTACTGCCAGCAACCCTTCGGTTTTGTTGATTCCACCCATCCCACACACGTGTGGCGTCTCAATAAGTCTTTGTATGGTCTTAAGCAGGCTCCATGGACATGGTTTCTCCGCTTCACGCGCTACCTCCACAAACTTGGTTTTGTCTCCTCCAAGTGTGACACGTCACTTTTTATCCTTCATCGAGGGGCGACCACGGCGTACTTGCTCTTGTACGTCGATGATATCATCTTGACCGCCAGCACCACGTCCCTTCTCACCTCGCTGGTTGCATCTCTCACCCGAGAGTTCTCTATGAGTGACCTTGGAGATATCCACCATTTTCTCGGCATCAATGTGCACCGCAATGCCTCTGGTATGTTTTTGTCTCAAGAGCAATACGCTCTGGAGATTTTAGATCATGCCCACATGTTGAACTGTCGCCCCATTTCCACGCCCATTGACACTCGCTCTCTCCACAACTGATGGTACACCTTTCTCTGATCCCTCCACATATCGCAGCCTTGCCGGAGCCCTTCAGTACCTTACACTCACTCGGCCGGACATCACCTATGTTGTTCAACAGATTTGTCTCTTCATGCATGCCCCTCTCGACACCCACTTTCAGTTGATCAAGCGTGTTTTGCGCAATCTCCGTGGCACTACGCACCATGGCCTGCAGCTCTATCGCCCCTCTCAGCACGACCTCATCTCTTACAGTGATGCTGATCGGGCTGGGTGTCCCGACACTCGCAATTCCACCTCCGGGTTCTGTTTGTTTTTGGGCTCGAATTTGATATCCTGGTCATCCAAACGACAGCATACAGTCTCGCGCTCAAGCGCGGAAGCCGAGTACCGAGCCGTGCCCAACTGTGTCGCCGAGTCTTGTTGGTTGCGGCAACTCCTTACTGAGCTTCGACGGCCCCCGACACGAGCTACTGTTGTCTATTGTGATAATGTCAGTGCAATGTATCTCTCTTCTAATCCGGTGCAGCACCAACGGACGAAGCAAGTCAATATTGATCTCCATTTTGTTCGCGATCGTGTGGCTCTCGGTGAAGCCGAGATGCTTCATGTCCCTACTACTTCGCAGTTCGCGGATATCTTCACGAAGGGGCTCCCCTCGACGGTGTTCTATGATTTTCGGTCCAGCCTGAACGTCTTGCCTAGCGACGTTAGGACTCGGGGGGGGGGGGGGGGGGGGGGGTTGAATTGTATCGTGCCATGTGATGTAACATTGTATGAGCCCACGTTGTGTAACTCTAGGACCTAGTCTTGCGCCATGTATGTACCCACATCCCTGCATGTAGGGATCTCTCTCTCTCTCTCATGTATATGTAACAGCCGCGGCTTATAGAATACACAAGGGATCCTTTCCACTCTTCTTCTCGAGGTGCTGTCCGTGTGCCACCCCGACGACGATGTGGTGAACTCCATCATTATCGCACAGAAGTCCAAGGATGTGCATGCCAATGGACTTCGCAGCGGCTGTGGTGGACAGCACACGCGCGACACGGTGCCGGTGGTCATCCCTCCGTACAGGTTCGGTGAGATGGTGGAGGACCTGACCCATAAGAGAGAGGAGTTTGCCAACGTCGAAGTGGCTTTTTGATTGATCGCCGCGGAGAGAACGAATGCACCTGGCTGCTTGATCGCATGCAATCGTACCTGGTCTACTACTGCATTTAAAGTCATGTGTTGTGTGTACCAATAATGTAAATGTGGTGTTTACACGCGCATGTGTATGTGTAAGTGTTGGGAATCATTTTTTTCACAAATAGTATGTGCAGGCGTTGAGCATCATGAATTTTTCTTGTGTGGCATAAATATATAAATTGAGATTTTTCGATTAGCTACACTTATTTTTTCAGTGGATTGGTTGCAAACAAAAGTTGCGCAAGTAATATATGATATGAGAACTCTACTATTGGCAATATGCAACTGAGTAAATCTTTATTCTTGCTTTATTTGTTTTCTGTTGCTTCTCCTAACTTAATTTTTTAACGGACCCGTTGCACATTTTGACTACCACTGATGGAAAATAATATATGTGCAACTCTGATGTTAGGAACTAGATGATTCCCCGCGCGTTGTTGTGGAAACACTAACAAATATGTAGCTACGAAATATTATTACTGCATCCTAACATTTATTTTATTAAATTAGCAACTTAACAGTTTGAATTTTTTTTGAAATAAATTAAATTAATATTATTAAGTGACTAATTATGACGTGGCAGACATGCATGACTTGGTGAGGTGGGAGCGTGCATGTTGTAGTAATTGAAGGTAGTGGATGTGGTGCATGGCTGAAAAATAGTGCTAGTGGATGCTGACATGGCACGCTTGATGAGGTGGAAGGCTGCATGTTGAGAGAATTACTTGTAGTGGGGATGAACTATTTAAGAATAGTAGATGTGCAACTGGCTAAATCCTTTCTTGTTTATGTTGTTGTTCTCATGAAGGTTGACAAATTTTTTCCTGAAAGTAATAGCATTTATTGTAACACTAAATGTTTGTTTCTTGTTTTTTCTGCTAGCTATATTTTAGTGTACAACTTCGACATAGTAAAGACCACAGTTGCACAAATAATATATGTGCAATTCCAATGTTAGGGATGTTCAACTGGGTATGAAAATTTAGTTAACTTGTTTTTTGCTGGGTTGCTCACGATTATTGACTTGGATTTTTTTTTCTGAAATAATACCATTTTTCTATATTATTTTGAAATCCTTTTTCTCTAAGTCTTTTTTGCCTTTAGATGTGTGTGTTTTTTACCCGTGGGATGTGCTTTGTTGGCCATTTGCATCATTTTATAGGACATCATGAGACAGATCAAAATCCCTTAAAAGACCGAGACATTCTTTAAAAAAAATGAGATAAACCGACAGAATGAAACTGAAGGTCCCTGCAAATTGTGCAAATAGAAAAAATGAAAATTCCCAACATTTAAATTCAATTTAACATTTAGACAGTGTGTGCATGCACGCGTGACTGCGTGTGTTGTGTGAGTCTTTGATTTTTTGCTTATCTAACACTTTCTGTATTATTTAAAAAAGCATTCATATTTTAAATATTTTTTATATCTCGATCTATTTTTTTTCAATAACACTAAACTTGCACATTTTCTTTTGTGCAACTCAAGTTCTGCAAATTTCAAGCTAGTAACTAAGAAACTTTTCCAATTTATTTTCAATAAATTTTAACTAATTTCAGTTTATGGTTAATTTTTGTAGATTATATATGAATTCTTATTTTATAATCTAAGTCACAAAATCATATTTTAATTTTTATTTTCTAGTATTAAATCTTTTTTTGTGAAACTTTAACCAAGCAAATGTGAGATTGCAAGTAGAAAATATTACGGATTTTTTTCGTTACGTTCATTTGTTTTAAAATTTTGTCCTGCAGTGATTTAGAGTTTTAAATTTTTATGCAATTTTAGTCCTCTAAAGTTGTCATGTGTATATTTTCATTCTTTGTTTGAGTAAATATTTTATAGACCACAGTTACTCAAATAATATATGTGCAAATGTAATGGTAGAAATGTGCAATTGGGGCAACATCGCCTTTTTAATAGCCAATTGATGGTTAATTAACGGCCAGCTAGTGATATTAATATACTCCCTCCGTTCAAAATACATGGTACTTCTTTTAGGACAATCCTTTGATCAGCACTATACGCCAGATATTTTTAGAACAGATAGAAACCGGTGCAAGATTTGATTAGTACTTTTGGAACCGAGATTTTATTTAGTACTTTGTAATGACCAATTATACATGTAATTCCCTCAACTATGGAGATAACAAAACATCACACACAATCACTAGTGACTTTTGAAGGAAATTAATTTTCTGTCTAGCAAAAAGAAGTGAATTTGGTTTCAAACTCTGACGTTTTGTGTGTGTGTGTGTGTGTAGGAGCTTAGACAGGAATATCTCGCAAGTCGTAATCAGCCTTAAGCAATTTGGGTACACTCGCTTTGAAAAAAGATGGGTACACTCTTTTATTCAAAGCGATATACAGGAAGGAAGAGATAGAAAACGATGTCCATTTCAACAGCATGCAGGACGTGAACACTGAACAGGGGTCTCACAACAGAGGCATGAAACCAGCCTCATTGGGCAGGGACGCGTGAAGCGTGCATGCACACGCTCCTTTTCCGGTCTTCTAGACGGCGGGTACATATACCCCGTGCTGCCCGCTCCATAGCTCATTAAGCAAGCAGCTCGATCAACCACTGCACTCCACTTCTATACCTCAGAGTTCGCGCGTTAGGTACAAAGAAGAGTAAAATGGCTGCCCAGAACAAGGAGGTGGATGCCCTTATCCAGAAGATCACGGAGCTCCACGCCGCCATCGCCAAGCTGCCATCTCTCAGCCCGTCCCCGGACGTTGACGCGCTCTTCACCGAGCTGGTCACTGCGTGCGTTCCACCGAGCCCCGTGGACGTGACCAAGCTCGGCCCCGAGGCGCAGGAGATGCGGGAGGGCCTCATCCGCCTCTGCTCCGAGGCCGAGGGGAAGCTTGAGGCGCACTACTCTGACATGCTCGCCGCCTTCGACAACCCGCTGGACCACCTCGGCATGTTCCCCTACTACAGCAACTACATCAACCTCAGCAAGCTGGAGTACGAGCTCTTGGCGCGCTACGTGCCCGGCGGCATCGCCCCTGCCCGTGTTGCCTTCATCGGCTCCGGCCCGCTGCCGTTCAGCTCCTTCGTCCTCGCCGCGCGCCACCTGCCTGACACCATGTTCGACAACTACGACCTGTGCGGCGCGGCCAACGACCGCGCCAGCAAGCTGTTCCGCGCGGACACGGACGTGGGCGCGCGCATGTCGTTCCACACGGCCGATGTAGCGGACCTTGCCGGCGAGCTTGCCACGTACGATGTCGTCTTCCTGGCCGCGCTCGTCGGCATGGCCGCCAAGGACAAGGCGAAGGTTATCGCACACCTCGGCGCACACATGGCGGACGGGGCGGCTCTCGTCGTACGCAGCGCGCACGGGGCCCGCGGATTCCTGTACCCGATTGTCGACCCCCAGGACATCAGCCGAGGCGGGTTCAAGGTGCTGGCCGTGTGCCACCCCGACGACGACGTGGTGAACTCCGTTATTATCGCACAGAAGTCCAAGGACGTGCATGCCAATGGACTTCGCGGCGGGTGTGGTGCCGGTGGACAGTACGCGCGCGGCACGGTGCCGGTTGTCAGCCCTCCGTGCAGGTTCGGTGAGATGGTGGCAGACGTGACTCAAAAGAGAGAGGAGTTTGCCAACGCCGAAGTGGCCTTTTGATCGATCGCCGCCGAGAGAACGAATGCACCTGGCTGCTTGATCGCTTGGAATCGTACGTGGTAATTTCATACTACCACTTATGCATTTCAAGTCATGTGTTGTTTGTATCCAATAATGTAAGTTTGGTGTTTACACGTGCATGTGTATGTGTAAATGTTGAGAATCATTTTATTTTGTTCACAAATAGCATGTGCAAGTGGGAATCGTGAATTTTTCTTGTGTGGCATAAATATATGATTTGAGATTTTTTCCGAACCATCACTACTGGAAACAGGGAATTTCCCATCAGCCAGCTCTTTGCCGTCTGCCAGCGGATGGCGAAGAACTAACAGACGGCAAAGAACATGGTTGCCATCAGCCAATTCTTTGACATCTGCCAGCGGATGGCAAATAATCTTTGCCGTCTGCTGGCAGATGGCAAAGAGATGGGGCTGGTGCGCCGTTACAGCACGAGCGTCCACAGGACCCACCAACCTCTTTGCCATCTGCCAGCAGACGGCAAAGATTCCTTTGCCATCTCCCAGCGGATGGCAAAAGATGGCAAAGAGGTGGGGCTATTTTTTTGCAGGTAAAAAAAAACTGTTTCCCCCACCTCCTCTCTCTCTCCCCTCTCTCTCACTTCTCTCTCCCGCACCTCACCCGCGCCCGCACCACCCGCCGCCGAGCACCGCCGCCGCCCCACCACCCCGCCGCCGCCCAAGCTCCCCGCCGCCGCACCCAGCACCCCGCCGCCGCACCCAGGCAGCCCGCCGCCGCCCCAGCCGCTCCTTCCCCCCCATCCCCGCCGCTCGCTCAAGCCCCGCCGCCCGCCGGCGCCGACGCCGACGCCGCGACCCGCCCGCTCCGGCAAGGTCAGTCCCCCTCCTCCCCCGCCCCTCCCCGCGAATCGCGCGCTCAGAGCAGGCGCCCCGCCGCAGGGACGGAGATCTCACGGACTGTTCGGTGGTCGGTTTCGCAGATGAACAAGGAGAGGCTCATGAAGATGGCTGGTGCCGTCCGCACCGGCGGCAAGGGCACCGTGCGCCGGTAGGTCCTCCGCCTCGACTGGCGCGACCGATCTGTGGAAAAGATTGGGGTTTGAAGCGCTAATCTGCCTCCTTGGGTTGGGGTTTGGTGCAGGAAGAAGAAGGCGGTGCACAAGACGGCGACCACGGACGACAAGCGGCTGCAGAGCACGCTCAAGAGGGTGGGCGTCAACACCATCCCCGCCATCGAGGAGGTCAACATCTTCAAGGACGACCTCGTCATCCAGTTCCTCAACCCCAAAGGTGACCTCTTTCCTCCATTCACGGTGCTGCTCTTGGATTAGTACTCGCTGCTTGCTTCTGCTTATCAGGTGGAGGTGGAGATGGGGATTACTGACTTGTTTGTGTTCTGTCGATGCAGTGCAAGCGTCCATCGCCGCAAACACATGGGTGGTCAGTGGGACTCCCCAGACCAAGAGTATGGATCCCTCTCACTTCCCTATCATTTTGTTATGATGATGCAAGTTATAGCATTCTTAGATTGGCACTAATTATAGTTTTACGGATGGATGCACCGTTTTAATGCATCAGCTAACCCATGTTTACATCTATTTAGAGATCCACTGATTGTGATATCTGACTAGTCCTAGTCAATTTGAACAAGTTTATAACATACTCATTTTAACTTTAGCCATGAACTCTGCTAGACAGTCTACTCATACATGCCTTTCCACGTCTCAATTGTAGTTATCTGGGCCTATTTGTATATTCTTCATACCATCCATGTAAATACATCTAACAAACTACATGCTGACAGAAAAACATTGATGTGGTATTAAAAAAATGGAAACAAAATTAGAGCACACACTCACCTTCTGTCACCATTTTGCGCTTATTTATCTTTTTGGCGATAACTTGTCTCATTTAGTAGTTCTGTTCTTCAAAGTTTTTCTTCATTCTTTTCCAACTTCGTCCTGTGTACCGTCTGCGACAGGCTAGCTGGAAGCCCACAGTAGGTTTTTCAAAGACGTAGAATACTCTAGCTAGTTGCTCTTAATCCTTTTTCGTAATTCGTATGGACTATACCACCATGATAACTAATTCCTCTTGACGCTGCTTAAGTTCATGGCCACGCAGGGCATGGTCGCACAATGACAACTTGAGTCGTTATTAACTTCCATAATCCTGATCGCTTTTGAAACACAGGGCCAAATTGAGTCCGTACCTTGCATGAAAGTGGCGCGCAGGGCAGCATGTGCTTTCACGGTGGTGACTGCAAGAGCTTTGTGTAGTTCCAGGAGATCAACACATTTACGCCTTCTGCTGATGTCGTTCCATGGGAACTCTCGAGCAGCAGCAATGAGCTGATTAGACAAAAAGAAAGATTAGTGATGGGAGGGCGGCCAGGTGGGGATCGATTGGTGGAGTCGTATCAACATTGGAGATCAAAATTCCTAATCTCTGATGCTACTTATGGTGCGATCATGCATCTACCCATGAAAGAATTTCTATACACGTATATGCATCTTGTTTTTTTTGTTTTCTTGACGGAATACATCTTGTCTTGTAAAAAAAAGTACGTACCTCTTCGTCTTAGTAAATAAACCTGATTTACCATGCAAGAAAAAACTGATTTGGATTCGGAAACTATTTCCCTGTACGTCATGATTTCCATCCTGGTACAATGGGACTATTTACCTCAACGTCAATATCACCATCTTTTTTTTTGAAACTCACGATATCCATCCTGGTATGATGGGACTCTTCCCTTCCGTGCCTACCTTATGACTTGTTTGATGTAGAATCTCAGCCATGTTTTTTTGTGGGGGATAGAATCTCAACCGTTCACAAAACGTAACTTAATATCGTCAAATCTACACCGTTTCTTTTCTATCGTTTTAAGTATATAATAGATGGCTCATATGTACTTGCATCTTTAAAAATCAGCGATTTAATGAACATTCTGCCAATTGACACATGAAGCAGAGTATAAAAAGTTATAGCGTGTTACAGATAAACCAGAGAAATTGGCATGTATATGCGTGTCTTCCTGGTTATGTTGGGTACCTTACAGATTCAGTTGGGATATGTGGTCAAAGACTTGGACACTAATATCCGTGTAGGTTACATTTATAGTTGCTTAATTCATGATCTGCTCGTATTGTCATTTTTATTCTGTGTGTGCAGGGTGAGGATTGGGGTGGAAGCCCCTGTGAGGACACCTTGTCCCAGTCAAGCATGAGCCGGCGGCGGTGACGCTGCATATGTTATCCAGGATCCTGCTCAGCGGTTGTGCCATCGGCGACGAGATCCAGAAGACGGCCACGGTGGCGGTGGTGGTGGCGGTTGCCCTGGGTGGTGATGAACCAGTAGCAGGTGAGGATACTATGCAATTTCGCTGTGAATCATTGCTGACTATTTGTCGTACTTCTTGTGTTCTGAAGATTTGTTTCATACATAAATGGATGGCTCTTCTTCTTGAGTTTATAGCTTCTTTTTCTTTATTTTTATGAGTTTTTTAGATCAGAATATTACAACTTCCTTGGTGAATTTTGTTGTGGTGGCAGCGGCTACTCCTAGACTCTTGGTGCTTGCTGATCAAGGCACGGCCCAACATGGACGTTTAAAACACATGCAATGAGATTATCTCCAGGTAACTCATTAGAATGCTTCTGATCTCTTTTCAACTACAACAAATGCAATGGTGTACTGTGTAAGATGATTCACGGTGATGCACAATGGTTGATATATACTAGGATATTGTAAAAAAGACAATTGTGTGAAAGGTCCGAGCTTGACATTGATTATAATAGATAGTACCTTCTTATGGAAAATACTTTCACTTACATTCATAAAACTAAATTTCAGCATTTGCTTGATTGTCTAAATCCAGAGCCTCTATTGCCTCTTCTGCAATCTATTGGGAACATATCTATTTATATCTATTTACATCAAGTTAAAGTTTCGGTTTCTATTCATACATATACTTGATAAGAAGCTGCATGTGTACTTCGTACTGTGTTTTCTTTTTGGTTCTATAGGGCCTCCGATCATGGCTGTGGAATTTCATATATTACTAATTTATAGCTTGTATTTACTTTATAGTACTACAAATGGTAGAAGCTCAGACATAATTCTTATGTTTGTCCATAACTTTTTGTTCAATTAATTCGGTTAAACTGATCAGAGTGAGTGTGGTTTTCAGAGGCTGAAGTAATGAACCTTTAATCGTACTAGACTTGGCGTGCGCATGATAGGTGTTCAGTTTTGTTTTCGAAAAGCAGAGTTTGGTACTAACAGTGTGGTTCACGACCCTCAAAGACATTTAAAGTACTGCTGGTGGCAATAGCATTAGAGAAAATGATCTGTTGCAACTGGTTACCATGTGTACTGGTCTTTAGATGGGCACCATATCAGTATATCAGTATTGAGGCATCATACTGTTCTTGTTCTCTTTCTCTTCCCTTATGTTTCTATTCCATGCAAATAAATAAGGTCATCTTATCTGCTAGGCGATCCCAAAGATAGGTAACCGGGGAAGATAGTAAATTTGCCATTCACCCCCTGTTGCTGCTGCTACATTACTAAAACATTTATAATTACAATAGTGCAAAGTTTCTTAATCTACCAGCTTATTTACTAGGGCTCATTTAGTTTAATGAATATTTTTTGTTATTAATAATTGAGTTACAATTGTGTTGTTTGGACAGATATTGATCCGACCCATCCCTAGAAACCGAACTACTAACCTAATTGATGAGGTAATATTTTTTAGTTCCATACAGGTTTTTGAGATTAATTCATTTTTTGGTTGGTATTTACTATTTAGGGAAACTTGCACATGAAGTGTTTGATCTGGGAATTGCAATTTCAAATGCATATGGTGCGCGCTGTAAATCTTTAGAGTATATAAGCATGCATGATCTATTCTCCAAGATGGATGTGTACTGTGTCACCCACCCGCTGGAGCTGCGCAACACACCGACGGCGTCGGCGGTCCTCCTCCGTTGTGAGGCAGTCTTCACGCTCACTTACGTTAGTTCAATTCAGAGTCTGTTTCGGTGTGTTTGGAGTGCATGGTAAGATGATGTGCGCAAATAGAATTAGAAGAGTGGGACTGGGTGATATTTTTTCCTTAATAAAGTGGTGGTGGTGCTACTTAACTGTGGGCTCTTAGTTTGATTGAGGGTCTATAGGTGCACTGCATGTATCCTTCAGTGCATAGAAACTTGCTACCTATGGATGAAACTGTGTAATATTGATGAAACTATGTATATGTATGGATGAAACTTGCTACTATTGGTAACATGTGTTGGATATGTGTTCATGGATATGTGTTGGATATATATGTGTTCATGACTATTGGTAATATGTGTTGGATATGCTATATTGATCATATATATATACATATGTGTTTGATTTTCTGTGAAAATGAATTGATATAAGAAAAAACAGAATTAAATGGGGCAATATAGGCACTTTGCCATCTGCTGGCAGATGGCAAACAGCTTTGCCATCAGCTGGCAGATGGCAAAGAGGCCACGTGGCAGCTACCTGTGCAACCTGGGAATCAATGGGCTGGCCTATTTGGTCTCTTTGCCATCTGCCAGCAGATGGCAAAGAGCCTGCAGCCTTTGCCGTCTGCCAGCAGATGGCAAAGAGCCTGCAGCCTTAGCCATCTGCTGGCAGACGGCAAAGAGCCTGCAGCCTTTGCCATCTGCTGGCTGATGGCAAAGCACGTCGTTAGCCTCCTAACGGAGCTAACACCGTCCCTCTGCCGTCCAGAGGCTTTGCCATCTGCCAACTGATGGCAAAGGCTGCAGGCTCTTTGCCATCTGCCAGCAGATGGCAAAGTAGCCTTTGCCGGCTGGGTTTCAGACAAACTGTTTGTCGTCTGCTGGCAAAGTGCCTGATTCCTGTAGTGCATGCAGGAGAGCTCCTTGTATATGGCAGATGGCAAAGTGCCTGATTCCTGTAGTGCATGCAGGAGAGCTCCTTGTATATGTCTTCTCTATTTCTACTTTACCTAAAAAAAACGTAAGGTTCCATATTGCACCAATTTCTCTTCCACCCATCCTTCATCCGCCTTCCCTCCGCACGTTACACCCGCCCTTTCATCGGTTTCCATCTCTGCAGATTTTCGTTGGTAACTAGTATTATCTGACAATCAGATTAATATTTGGTAACACAATAAACTCACATTCAGTAATTAATCTCTTGTTGGCAATAAATATTGGATAACACAATAAATTCACGGGAAGGAATCAATCACGGTTGATAATTATTTTTCGTAACACAATAAATTCACATTCAGTAATTAATCTCTTCTTGGCAATAAATATTCGATAATACAATAAATTCACGGAATGGAATCAATCACGGTCGATAATTATTTGGTAACACAATAAATTCACGGATAGGAATCAACCAGAGTTGGTCAACCTTTCCTTCATATCTCTTCTTATATTCTCCTTCGAAGGTCCCTCTCCTTATATTCTCTCCTTTCCTTATACTACCTCCATTCCTAAATATAGGCTGTTCGTCTTATATTTAGGAATGGAGGTAGTATATTAAAATAGAGGTAATGTTTGGTCTTTCGTCTTACTTCGTCTGCCTCCTTTGTCCCTCTTGTTTTGCTTCACCCACACTGGTTTTCTTTCGCCTGCTAGCTCTCCCGGTTCCGGTTGCCCCACCTCACAAAATATTAAACGGGAGAGACACCGTGTAAACATCACGCCGCGTACCATCAAGGGTTGCACCGCCCCTATTCCTCCACTTCCTCCCACACAGCGCCGCCGGGAGCGCCTCCCTCTTCGCGCGACTATATACCTCCGCCCGCTACCTCGCACGCTTATATGCCTCCATCCTACGCCCCGTGCATGATGACAACGCACTCGCTGGCCTCCATGTGATGTCCACACCACTTCGGATCACAACCAACAAGTAATTGATAGCTAATAGTAGTGATACTCAAATCAGATGTACATGGTTAGGAGAAGTCTTGGGGATGAAGAAGATACATGAGGGGGAACGTGGGTCTGACGAAAGGGGAAGAGAGAGAGAGAGAGAGAGAGAGAGAGAGAGAGAGAGAGAGAGAGAGAGAGAGAGAGAGAGAGATGAGCGAGGAGCTCTGTTCAGAGTCAATTCTTCACTGCCTCACACACATGCCACACTTGGCCATTTAAACCTTTCTTAACGGCTACCACTCAGTCTCCCAGCCCACACAATATACACGGCCCATCCGGCCCATGTTGGACTCCTGTTTAAACCGAAGCATCCGTGTCTTCCTTTGGTAATTGTCTGAACCCTTCCTGGTTAAGGCCGTCATGCAGGCTTGGTGCTGACATTGTTGCCGCCTTGAGATCCAGCATGCCCCCATGCTGGTGCCTGCGGATAACATTTCTTCAGTGTCTTGTAGTTCACCCGAGCGGCAGCCTCCTCGGACAGTCCAGTTTACAGTATCAAAACCTGCAGTAAAGCTTTGTCACCCCTTTTTACCAGCTTCCGATCAAGAATTGCTTCGGGTACCACATTGAGAACAGATAAATCCACTGGAGCTGGCAACGTTGAAAACACAGGAGTGTGATCCGGTATATGTTCTTTGAGCTGAGATACATGAAACACCGGATGAATCTGTGCTTTAGATGGTATCGGAGTAGATTCCGGCAGATCCCTCGGTAGGGTATCCCGGGAAGGCGAATAGGCTAGATGGTAACAGGAGGCAAGGTTTTACCCAGGTTCGGGCCCTCGTGATAGAGGTAATACCCTGCTCCTGCTCGTGTATATTGCGATAGGTGTGTGTACAAAGTATAGAGAAAGTACCAAGGGATTGTATGTCCCTATCGACGAGCCCGACCCCTGGCTTATAAAACATACCGGGGGTCCTAGTTTTACAGATCCTAGTCGGCCACGTCGGTGGAGGTAGATTCCTTCACGGCTCCGGTATCTTCATCTTGTACGTCAAGTCTTTCAGAGTCTTTATATAACGCGCCATGGGTCGCCCAATGTGGCCCATGACGGAACCGACCTAGGGGTCCTCAGCCCGGCCCACCAGGCGGGGAACCGACATGGCGAGGACCTCCTAAGCCGTGACACCATCAGTAGCCCCTGAACCGGTCTTCAAGCTTGGCTGCACCTCGGTCGCTCCGAGCTGCACGCTGTCTTCGGTCGCCGGGCTTGAAACAGGTTCAACGAAGCTTCCTCAACAGTTCCGTACGCAGTCGGCATCCATTTGCTGGCCTTGCCCCAAAGTGGGGCAAACCACCCCAGCCTGAACTGCCGCCGAAAAATCCGTCCCACGCAGTCATCTGTTCGCGGGCTGAACTGCCGTGCAGCACCTTCAAAGGTCGACCTGTCTGGTCCTGTTAGAACAGACCACTCTAATCAACTAGTCCCACCGAACTACGTGTCAGCCTTGACATGACGGTCAAAATGACATGCGGAAGTGGGGTAAGGGCCCACTCAGGCCACGTCCCATCATTATTGAACGTGCGCCTCGATCCCTGCACAAATTTAACGGCGGCCCCCTTGATTCCCGCGTGTAATTGACGCCGTCGTAGGGATGTGAGGGGATTTGTTGCCACGCAGCAGGGCTAACCTGCCGTCGTTTCGCATTTCCCCTCCGCTATATAAGAGAGGAGGCAAAGCAAGGGAGGGTTTTACGCTCTAACCTCTCTCGCCTTCATCTTTTTTCCTCGCGCCACCGCGCTGCCTTCCCGATGCTCTGCCGCGAAACTGTACCGTGGATCCACCGCAAAAGCTTCTCCGCACTGCCGACATGGGACGTCACCTCACCAAGGCCGGCAAGCCGGTGAATCCCGGGAAGAAGGTCGCCTCAAATACCAAAGGCAAGTGGATGTCTTCCATTGCTCCGTGTGGATAGCTGGACTGCCTCTCCGAAGATGGCTACCTTCCACAGGCGAAAGTCTCCTTCGCGCGCTCCCCCGTCATCGTTACCGACAACAGCGACGTCTGGGCCAAGATGGTTCCGCGGCCAGAGCCCGAAAAACAGGTTTGTTTCATTCCCTTTCTCATTCGTGGGTTGGGGTTTCCGATTCATCCTTTCGTTCAGGGTTTGCTCCATTTTTACTTTTTGCAACTCCACCACCTCCCCCCCAATTTGATTCTCCACATCACGTGCTTCATCACACTTTGTGAGGCTTTGTGCTGCTGCGAGCCGCACTTCGGCTTGTGGCAAAAACATTTCTGCATCAAGCTCAAAACTAATGTCGACGAGACTTGCCCAAAGTGGGGCCTCCCCTATGTATGGAAGGGGCGGGGGGATTGGACTTGGGAGGAGTCCTTCCTCTCTAGCTTGGACAAACTAGGAGAAGGACTCCTCCTCCTATAGTGCACCCCCTCCTATAAATATGTGGGGAGAGACCCCCCTAGATACACACCAATCCTAAGGGGATCTCTCTCACATAGCTCCACGCTCATCCCGATCTAATTGGCCTAAAGGTTTCGGCTCCTAATTATACGGGCTCTAATCCCGGTCTAATTGGTCTAATAGATTAGACTCCTAATTAGACGGGACGTCGCTAGGCTTCTCTCTCTCTAGTCTTCTCGGAGCTCTTCTTACTAGACGTCGGAGTGCTGCCGGATTACTACTTCGGAACGTGTGGATACCTCGGAGGGGTCGTCTACTTCAACTCTTGATAGGCGGATTGTCTCGGAGAAATTCTCGCGGCTGGGAGGTATAACCTAGCTGCGGGAACCGTCGCGCCTCCCTGACAAACTACACTGCTTCCGCTACTCTGCTCATCAGTGAGTTTGATCGTTACCTGCACCTTCATAGTGTTCCTGGCTGCGATCGTGTAGCATAATTTTTTTGTTGCATGGTACGTGCCCCTACATACCCGAGTTTCTCCACGCCTAACCTCTCCACTGTAGACAAACCAATAGTTTATTTTCCGCCTTTTACTTTTATGGTCTTTATTACTTTTCATGCTCTTGCTTTGTTTAAACCTTCTTTTACTTGTCTTCCAGAGCTACGCTAATCCCTGCAGATATTCAAATAGTTAATTCACAGAAGAACTGTGACAACTTGTGTGTGACAAAAATGCCAGTTATTAACACTCTTCTCCGCTATACTTACACTAAAGTGCTATGCAACACTGTGTGTCTTGCAGACCATCAAGTGCCTGTCCACTCGACATTGACTCAGACTTCTCATAAAATTACCCACCATTTCCATTGGTAAGTGGAAACGGTTTGTTTCTCATTCCCTTTTTGTGATGGTTTCCTTGTGTGCTAGCTCTCAGACTTCTCAACTTCTGGCCTTCTCGGTCTATCAAGGAGGTCGGCGCTGCGGCAGGCTCCAATCTGCCTCCAGCGCATGTCAAAGCCTCTGTGTCCGATGTGCAGGGAGCCACGGGAGGCGATCAGAGGCCGCCACTGGAGGCCGCCACGACTGGACCAGTTAAGGATGTTGCCTTTGCCGTCTTCTGTTGCTTATGCATGATGAAATGTAGTCTTAGTCTAGCCACTTTGACGGGCTGCAGCCGCTCCTCCTCCGTCTGTTGTTCTGGAGCCCGCGCCTTGGACTGCTCTGGAGGCGCGGGTCTTGGACCCGCCTGCTACCGTTGAGGTGTAGGCTGAGGAACCCACGGCTTCCATGGTTGTGGGGACGGCTGAAGCTGAAGCCGGAGCCGGAGGCGCCGAAGCTGGTGCTCCTGGCGCTGTGGCACCGCCCGAGGTAGTGCCAGTGGCGGAGCCCACCGCCGTGGCTTCTATTGCTATAGCATCTTCGCTGGAGCAGCCTGCCCATGCCTCGAAGCCAGAAGCTGGTGGTCCGGACGCGCGGCAGAAGAAGAAGAAGAGGAAAACGACAGCGGATTGTTGACTTGGATTTTTTTTTTCTACAGAAGCATTACCATTTTTCTATATTACTTTCTATCATTTTCTAAGTCTTTTTTTTGCCTTCACATGTGTGTGTTTCTTACCCGTGGGGTTTATTTGTTGTTGGGATGTGATATGTGGGCCTTCTGCATCATTCTATATGACAATAGAAGATGAACTGATATCCCTTAAAAATAAGAAAATGTTTAAAAATTGATGGCCCACGGGGAGATAGACGGAGTGCCACCGGGAGGAGGAGCTGGCGAGGGGACCGGCCCGCGGGGGAGACGACGGGGGGTGGCGACGGCATGGCGAGGAAGAGGCGTCACAACGATAGTGAGATCGCTAGGGTTATAGCCAAGCCGCCACACGTGTCTATCCTTTTATAAGACAGCCGAGGTTGACGAAGGTCAAGGGGCACGCGGGTAAGCCGAGTTCTTTCTATCGAGCACTCGACTTACACTTCTGGAACTAAAAAAAAGAATATGCAAGCCGAGTATTTTGTTAGACGACACTCGACTTATAGCGCTCGCCGTCATGGAGCCATCAAGTGCGGTGAGGATGGCCATGTGGCAGGTGCTTTGTCGAGACTCGGGTGTAAGCCGAGTGCTTTTTGCAGAATATGCAGAGTTCTTTTTGTAGGTCGAGCATTTTTTGAGCAGTGCTTTGCTTATACTGGCTATCGAGTACTAGTAGAAAACAGGGCATCAGTCCCGGTTTCAGAGGGCCTTTAGTTCCGGTTCTGCAACCGGGACTGAACAATCGGGACTAAAGGCCCCCACTTTTAGTCCCGGTTGGGTTACGAACCGGGACTAAAGGAGCTCCACGTGGCTGCTGTGGGGCGCCCAGGCAGGAGGACCTTTAGTCCCGGTTGGTAACACCGACCGGGACCAAAGGATCTCCACGTGGCCGCTGCGCAGCGTTCAGGCAGGAGGACCTTTAGTCCCGGTTGGTAACACCAACCGGAACTAAAAGGCCGCCACGCGTCAACCCCTGCCAAGCGCTGTTTTTTTTTTGAAAGGTGGGGTTTAGGGTTTAGGGGTTTTGGAGGGTTTAGGGGTTTCATATTGTGTTTCCCCCTTTTCTTTTTGTGTTTACCATTCAATTCTTTTACATTTAGGGTTTTCGTTTTTATTTTACGTTTTCCATTCAACTCGACGCTAGCTACTACATATAGCAATGAAAAAACCATTACACGAATCGTCATGAATGTAGAGAGAAGTGACCTCTCTTTCTCCGTGCTTGGTCGAACAACAAGTTTTCGTATATCTATTCGACGCTACTATGTATAGTACACGTTCATGAATATATACAATGTAACATCTCTTACGATCCATAATATCTAATTACCAAAATCGCATTGCCACTCCCGATGGAATTCTCCGTCTGTAGGTATGACATGGTCAACAAAGAATCCCGCCAATTCCTCTTGAATTGCTCGTATGCGATCAGTTGTTAGGAGTTCGTCCCGCTTCCGCTTGATCTAATTTAAAGAAGGAGGTCAATATATATATATATATATATATATATATATATATATATATATATATATATATATATATATATATATATATATATATGAATGAAACTCAACACAATTGATGGTAATAAAATAAAAATGTGAATATTGTTTACATACTTCAATTTGTTCATCAGATCTGCCCCGCTCAGAGGTCTTGTGGCGAATGTACTCGCAAACGTAGTATCCACATAAATTATTCCCGGGTTCCTGCCACAAGAACTTTACGAGAATAGAGTTCAATCAAAATGATAATCAAGCATGATAATGGTATTGAAACTAGAATCAATGAGAGATGCGCGGAACTAGCTAGTAGTACTTACTTTGGGTTGTGAAAATCGCAGCTCATTTTTCCATTCACCCCTAACCTTGTTGGTGAACTTTTTCCAAACCCTGCCCGGCAAAGAAAATGATTACTTGATATCAGGAAATGAACGAAAGTTGCCGATATGGTGCGATAATGATTGAACTTACTTCTGGAGCATTTGACTCATGCCCGCCCACTCCTTAGCCTCTTTACGTCTCGAGTCCAAGACAACTACTAGTCCCGCGTCAAGCTGAATGGCTAGCAGAATAAAGTGGAACCTGCGCACGCATAACTCATCAATTACACTTAACCTGGAGTAAGCGAAACAGAATGTGCACAAGACAGTAATACTCACTTGAAGTTGTAAGGAAATAGTATTTCCCTTTTGTTTTGTTGTTCAAGTAACGCATTTAGCAAGTATTTCTCTGTATCATCGGGGCTTTTTTGTACCGTATATTCATTTACGGTATTTGGGTTAATGAACCCAATGTCATAGATTTTTTCCTTTGTATTCGCGGATCTTCAATCTACATAATATAGTGTGAGGATAATTATACGTGCAATGAACGAGCTGAGCTAGAGACTTAATTACAGAAAAAATACTTACAGACAATAGCAACTGATGATAGCTTTGTCGAGGGCGGCTTGATTGTATAACTGAAATAATTCTTCAAATTCAATGTACAACGCCTCGACTCCATTGAAGTAGTGCTCATCTTTAATTCCCACTAAGATACTGTTGGTCCCTTCCTTGCAGGCTTTCAAGTACCAGTTATGCAATGTTCGCATCATCCTTGATAGACGCGGGAGCTGCTCAGGTCTGACGAGAGGCTTCCCGTGCTCGTATCTATAGGCTACCTCAGCCATTTCGAACTGTACCTCATTGCCGAAGTAAGCAGCAAGAGTGTAACCAAGATGAGCGGCCGCTACCCCCGGATCATTAGGGATATCGGGAAACACTTGAGCGGGGGGCACGATTGTTTTTCCTATTCGCCGAGCTGGGGAATTGTTTTCCCACTTCTTGCAGCACTGCTAGTACTTCCCGAACTTTTCGCTTCATGAAATGTCTTTACAATACAACGGTCATAGTGTGAGAGCGACGGAGGAGATGGTGGGCGCTGAACGGCATCCAGACAGCGCTTCGCTTTTACCGGATCTATTTTCTCCTTAGGATCTAGACGTTTCGGTGCAAGCTGGCGTTTCACATCGGCAGCCACGAACTCGCCGGTTTCCTCCTCAGTCATGTCGTATGGTAACTTGGGAGGAGCCTTCTTGACGCTTGGACCTTCTCTGGATTTCTTCGTTGTTGTACTGCTAGCCGCCGGAGCGGCGGCGGGTCTCTTCCACCGTTGTTGGGAGGAGCCTTCTTGACGCGGCGGAGGAGGCGGAGTCCGCTGAGGCGGCGGAGACAGCTGAGGCGGCGGAGGATTCTGCTGAGGGGCCTCCTCCGGCGGAGTCCGCTGACGCGGCGGAGACAGCTGAGGCGGCGGAGGATTCTGTTGAGGGGCCTCCTCCGGCGGAGACAGCTGAGGTGGCGGAGTGTGCTGACGTGGCGGAGACGACTGAGGCAGCGGAGATAGAGCTGGACAGTGAGGAGTCTGCTGAGGGGCCTCCTCCGGCTAAGTCTGCTAAGGCGGCGTCCATTGTGGAAGCACGATGTATTCGTTTCTCCATAGAATGGTAGTCCTTACGGCATCTACCAGATGAGTCTCCCCTTCACCTGTAGGGTACTCAAGCTCCAGTCCCTCGAATCCGTTGGTAACTTCATCCACCCCGACAATAGCATAGCCATCTGGAATCAGATTGCAACGGAAAGTTCCATCAGCTCTAGGAGGTAAGACATAGCCGACCGCCACTTTCAAGGTTAGGTTGATGCATTTCGCCATTAGCTCACAATGTTCCCTCTCCGTTGATGGAAATATGCCCTAGAGGCAATAATAAAGTTGTTATTATTTTATATTTCCTTGTTCATGATAAAGGTTTATTATTCATGCTAGAATTGTATTGACCGGAAACTTAAATACATGTGTGAATACATAAACAAATACCGTGTCCCTAGTGAGCCTCTACTAGACTAGCTCGTTGATCAAAGATGGTTAAGGTTTCCTAACCATAGACATGAGTTGTCATTTGATAACGGGATCACATCATTAGAAGAATGATGTGATGGACAAGACCCATCCATTAGCTTAGCATATGATCGTTCTGTTTATTGCTACTGCTTTCTTGAATGTCAAATACATGTTCCTCAGACCATGAGATCATGCAACTCCCGGATACCGGAGGAATACCTTGTGTGCTATCAAACGTCACAACGTAACTGGGTGATCATAAAGATGCTCTACAGGTATCTCCGAAGGTGTCCGTTGAGTTGGCATGGATCGAGACTGGGATTTGTCACTCCGTGTTTCGGAGAGGTATCTCTGGGCCCTCTCGGTAATGCACATCATAAGAAGCTTGCAAGCAAAGTGACTAAGGAGTTAGTTACGGGATGATGTATTACAGAACGAGTAAAGAGACTTGCCGGTAATGAGATTGAACTAGGTATGGAGATACCGACGATCGAATCTCGGGCAAGTAACATACCGACGGACAAAGGGAATTACGTATGTTGTCATTGCGGTTCGACCGATAAGATCTTCGTGGAATATGTAGGAACCAATATGGGCATCCAGGTTCCGATATTGGTTATTGACCGGAGAGGCGTCTCGGTCATGTCTACATCATTCCCGAACCCGTAGGGTCCGCACGCTTAACGTTCGTTGACGATATAGTGTTATATGAGTTATGTGAATTGGTAACCGAATATTGTTCGGAGTCCCGGATGAGATCCCGGATGTCACGAGGAGTCTCGGAATGGTCGAGAGGTAAAGATTTATATTTGGGAAGTCATATTTTGGGTTGTGGAAAAAGGTGCAGTTTTTTTCGGTATTGTATCGGGAAGCTTCCAGAAGGTTCCGGAGGATTCCGGAGGGGTCCGGAAGTCCTCAAGTGGGTCCACCACGTCCCAAGGGCTGGCATGGGCTAAGGGGAGGCGCCCTGGCCTTATTGGGCCAGGCGCACCAAGTCCTCAAAAGCCCACGCAGCTAGGGAAGAGAAAAGGGAGAGTCCTAGTAGGAATAGGATTGGACTTTGGAGTCCAAGTCCACGTGTGTACTATTCACGATTACTGTTCACGTGGCACTATTCCTTCTACTCCAAGCCCCTACACATATATAAATAGAGGAGAGGGGGCGCCCCAAAAGGAGATACAACATTGTCTTAGCGGTGTGCGGTGTTGGAAATATGCCCTAGAGGCAATAATAAATTGGTTATTATTATATTTCCTTGTTCATGATAATCGTTTATTATCCATGCTATAATTGTATTGATTGAAAACTCAAATACATGTGTGGGTACATAGACAACACTGTGTCCCTAGTAAGCCTCTAGTTGACTAGCTCGTTGATCAAAGATGGTTAAGGTTTTCTAGCCATTGACATGAGATGTCATTTGATAACGGGATCACATCATTAGGAGAATGATGTGATGGACAAGACCCAAACTGTAAACGTAGCATTTGATCGTGTCAGTTTATTGCTATTGTTTTCTGCATGTCAAGTATCTGTTCCTTTGACCATGAGATCATGCAACTCACTGACACCGGAGGAATACCTTGTGTGTATCAAACGTCGCAACGTAACTGGGTGACTATAAAGGTGCTCTACAGGTATCTCCGAGGGTGTCTGTTGGGTTGGCATGGATCAAGACTGGGATTTGTTACTCCGTGTGACGGAGAGGTATCTCAGGGCCCACTCGGTAATACAACATCACATTGAGCCTTGCAAGCAAAGTGACTAAAGAGTTAGCCACAGGATCTTGTATTACGGAACGAGTAAAGAGACTTGCCGGTAACGAGATTGAACTAGGTATAGAGATACCGACGATCGAATCTCGGGCAAGTAACATACCGAAGAACAAAGGGAACAGCATACGGGATTAACTGAATCCTTGACATAGAGGTTCGACCGATAAAGATCTTCGTAGAATATGTAGGAGCCAATATGGGCATCCAGGTCCCGCTATTGGTTATTGATCGTAGAGGTGTCTCGGTCATGTCTACATAGTTCTCGAACCCGCAGGGTCTACACACTTAACGTTTGGTGACGATTAGTATAATTGAGTTATTATGTTGGTGACCGAAAGTTGTTCGGAAGTCTCGGATAAAATCCCGGACATGACGAGGATCTCCGGAAGAGTCCGGAGGTAAAGATTGATATATGTGATAATAGTGTTTCGATCTCCGGAAGAGTTCCAGAGTTCACCGGAAGGGGTTCCGGATGTTTGCCGAAGTGTTCGGGTACAGCAACACTTTATATGGGCCAAGGGATAAAAGCCCACAAGGTATTGGAAAGTGCAAAAAGTAGTTTTGCTGCCGCGTAAGTGGTACTACCGCTTGTGTGAAGCGGTACTACCGCCCAAGCGGTACTACCGCTTGTGTTAAGCGGTACTACCGCCCAAGCGGTACTACCGCTTGTGTGAAGCGGTACTACCGCTTGTGTGCGGCTGTGCACGGTTCGGCAGGGATCCGAGTTGGACTCTTTCCCTGCGGGCCAAACCGACCTTGTGCGGGCAAAACCGACCTGGAGGAGGCTTTTACTCCAAGTTTAGACCCCAAGGCTCAACATATAAATAGAGGGGCAGGGCTAGCACACGGGAGACATCAAGATTTCCCCAAGCCGTGTGCGGCAACCCTAACCCTCTAGTTCCTCCGTCATAATCTCCGTAGCGCTTGGCGAAGCCCTGCAGAGATTGTTCCTCACCACCATCACCACGCCGTCGTGCTGCTGGAACTCAACCACTACTTCATCATCGCTCGCTGGATCGAGGAGGTGAAGGCGTCATCAAGCCGTACGTGTGTTGAACGCGGAGGTGCCGTCCGTTCGGCGCTAGTTCGTGATCGGATCGAGGGACGACTTCGGATTTGGATCGCGGAGACGTTCGACTACATCAACCGCGTTTCTTAAACGCTTCCGCTTAGCGATCTACAAGGGTATGTAGATTCACTCTCCCTCTCGTAGATGCTCATCACCATGGATAGATCTTGTGTGTGCGTAGGAAAATTTTTGTTTCCCATGCAACGTTCACCAACAGTGGCATCATGAGCTAGGTCTATGCGTAGATGAGATCTCGAGAAGAACACAAACGAGTTGTGGGCGTGGATGTATACATATTGCTTGCCGTTACTAGTTGATATTTGATTCGGCGGTACTGTGAGATGAAGCGGCCCGGACCGACATTACGCGTACACTTACGCGAGACAGGTTCCTTCAACTGACATGTAACTTCGTTGCATAAAGATGGCTAGCGGGTGTCTATCTCTCTCACTTTAGTTGAATCGATTTCAATGAAGAGGGTTCTTTTAGAAGATCAAAAAGCAATCACTACACCACGTTGTGGTTTTGCGTAGGTAAGAACGGTTCTTGCAAACCCGTAGCAGCCACGTAAAATTTGCAACAACAATTAGAGGACGTCTAACTTGTTTTTGCAGGGTATGATGTGATATGATATGGCCAATTACATGATGAGATATATGTGATGTATGAGATGATCATGTTTTGTATAGAATATCACGACTTGCATGTCGATGAGTACGGCAACTGGCAGGAGCCATAGAGTTGTCTTTAATTATTGTATGACCTGCGTGTCAATCATTAAGCGCTATGTAATGCTTTACTTTATCGCTAAACGTTAGCAATAGTCGTGGAAGCAACAGTCGGCGCGACAACCTTATGGCGACACGTTGATGGAGATCAAGATGATGGAGATCATGGTGTCATGCCGGTGACGATGGAGATCATGCCGGTGCTTTGGAGATGGAGATCAAAAGCACAAGTTCATGGCCATATCATGTCACTTATGATTTGCATGTGATGTTAATCTTTTTTTGCATCTTATTTTGCTTAGGACGACGGTAGCATTATAAGGTGACCCCTCACTTAAATTTCAAGATAAATTGTGTTCTCCCCAAGTGTGCACCGTTGCGAAAGTTCGTCGTTTCGAGACACGCCGTGATGATCGGGTGTGATAGACTCTACGTTCGCATACAACGGGTGTAAGCCATGTTGCACGTGCGGAACACTCGGGTTAAACTTGACGAGCCTAGCATGTACAGACATGGCCTCGGAACACAAGAGACCGAAAGGTCGAACATGAGTCATATAGTAGATATGATCAACATGAAGATGTTCACCATTGAAACCACCTCAACTCACGTGATGATCGGACTTGAGTTGGTGGATTTGGATCATGTTACACTCGAATGACCGGAGGGATGTCAATTTGAGTGGGAGTTTTTAAGTAATATGATTAACTAAACTCATTATCTAGAACAATAGTCTAAGTTGTCTTTGCTATATTTATGTTGTAGATCATGGCTCGCGCAGTAGCACCCATGAATTTTAATGCGTTCCTAGAGAAAGCTAAGTTGAAAGATGATGGAAGTAACTTTGTGGACTGGGCCTGTAATCTAAGGATTATCCTTACGGCTTCCCAGAAGGCTTATGTCCTTGATGCACCGCTTGGTGATCCACCTGCTCCAGTTGAGTCTCTAGACGTTGTGAACGCCTGGCAGGCTCGTTCTGATGATTACTCAATAGTTCAATGTGCAATGTTGTATGGCTTAGAACCGGGACTTCAAAGACGTTTTGAACGTCATGGAGCATATGAGATGTTCCAGGAATTGAAGTTTATCTTTCAGAAGAATGCCCGGATCGAGAGATATGAGATCTCCGATAAGTTCTATGCTTGCAAGATGGAGGAGAACGGGTCTATCAGTGATCACGTGCTCAGAATGTCTGGGTACTCCACCCGTCTGGCTGAGTTAGGGATGCCCCTTCCGCCAGAGGCTATCACTGACAGAGTTCTTCAATCATTGCCACCTAGCTACAAGAGCTTCGTGTTGAACTATAACATGCACGGGATGAACAAGTCAGTTGCCGAGCTGTTTGCGATGCTGAAAGCCGCTGAGTCTGAAATTCAGAAGGAGCATCAAGTGTTGATGGTCAATAAAACCACTAGTTTCAAGAAAAATGGCAAGGGTAAGGAGGGTAACTCCAAGCAGAGTGGCAAAGCAGTTGCTCCTCTCGTGAAGAAACCCAAGGCTGGACCCAAACCAGAAACTGTGTGTTTTCATTGCAAGGGAACTGGACACTGGAAGCGGAATTGCCCCAAGTATTTGGCTGACAAGAAGGCGGCCAACAACAAACAAGGTATATATGATATACATGTTATTGATGTGTACCTTACCAACTCTCGTTGTAGTGCCTGGGTATTTGATACCGGTGCGGTTACTCATATTTGCAACTCAAAACAGGAACTGCGGAATAGACGGAGGCTGGCAAAGGACGAAGTGACGATGCGCGTGGGAAATGGTTCCAAGGTTGATGTGATCGCCGTCGGCACGCTCGCTCTTCGATTACCGTCGGGATTAGTGATGAACCTAAATAAGTGTTATTTGGTGCCTGCGTTAAGCATGAACATTTTATCTGGATCTTGTTTATTGCGAGACGGTTACTCATTTAAATCAGAGAATAATGGTTGTTCTATTTATATGAGTAATATCTTTTATGGTCATGCACCCGATGTGAGGGGTTTATTCTTATTGAATCTCGATAGTAATGATACACATGTTCATAACATTGATGCCAAAAGATGTAGAATTGATAATGATAATACCACTTTCTTGTGGCACTGCCGTTTAGGTCATATTGGCGTAAAACGCATGAAGAAGCTCCATGCTGATGGACTTTTGGAGTCACTTGATTTTGAATCACTTGACACATGTGAGCCATGCCTCATGGGCAAGATGACTAAAACGCCGTTCTCTGGAACAATGGAACGGGCAAGTGACTTATTGGAAATCATACATACTGATGTGTGCGGTCCGATGAGTATTGAGGCGCGCGGTGGTTATCGTTACTTTCTCACCTTCACTGATGACTTAAGTAGATATGGGTATATTTACTTAATGAAACACAAGTCTGAAACATTTGAAAAGTTCAAACAATTTCAGAGTGAAGTTGAGAATCATCGTAACAAGAAGATTAAATTCCTACGATCTGATCGAGGAGGAGAATATCTGAGTTATGAGTTTGGCAGTCACTTAAGACAGTGTGGAATTGTTTCACAATTGACACCGCCTGGAACACCACAGCGTAATGGTGTGTCCGAACGTCGTAATCGAACCTTATTGGATATGGTGCGATCTATGATGTCTCTTGCCGATTTGCCACTATCGTTTTGGGGTTATGCATTAGAGACAGCTGCATTCACTTTAAATAGGGCACCATCGAAATCCGTTGAGACGACGCCATATGAACTTTGGTTTGGCAAGAAGCCAAAACTGTCGTTTCTTAAAGTTTGGGGATGTGATGCTTATGTCAAAAAGCTTCAGCCTAAAAAGCTGGAACCCAAAGCGGAGAAATGCGTCTTCATAGGATACCCAAAAGAGACAGTTGGGTATACCTTCTACCTCAGATCCGAAGGCAAAGTGTTTGTCGCTAAAAACGGAACATTTCTTGAGAAAGAGTTTCTCTCGAAAGAATTGAGTGGGAGGAAGATAGAACTTGATGAGGTTGTTGAACCTTTACTTCAACCTGAGAGTAGCACAGCACAGAAAGTTGTTTCTGTGGAGCCTACATTAGCTGAAGAGGAAGTTAATGATGATGATCATGAAGCTTTGGATCAAGTTGCTATCGAACCTCGTAGGTCGACAAGGACGCGTACTGCTCCTGAGTGGTACGGCAACCCTGTCTTAGAGGTCATGTTGTTAAACAACGATGAACCTACGAGCTATGGAGAAGCGATGATGGGCCCGGATTCCGAGAAGTGGTTAGAGGCCATGAAATCCGAGATGGGATCCATGTATGAAAACAAAGTATGGACTTTGGAAGTATTACCTGAAGGGCGTAAGGCCATTCAGAACAAATGGATCTTTAAGAGGAAGACGGACGCGGACGGTAATGTCACCGTCTATAAAGCTCGACTTGTGGCAAAGGGTTTTTCACAAGTTCAAGGAGTTGACTACGATGAGACCTTCTCACCCGTAGCGATGCTTAAGTCCGTCAGAATCATGTTAGCAATAGCTGCCTTTTTTGATTATGAAATTTGGCAGATGGATGTCAAAACAGCGTTCCTTAACGGTTTCCTTAAGGAAGAGTTGTATATGATGCAACCAGAAGGTTTTGTCGATCCAGAGAATGCTGACAAAGTTTGCAAACTCCAGCGATCCATTTATGGACTAGTGCAAGCATCTCGGAGTTGGAATCTTCGTTTTGATGAGGTGATCAAAGCGTTCGAGTTTATACAAGTTTACGGAGAAGCTTGTATTTACAAGAAAGTGAGTGGGAGCTCTATAGCGTTTCTAATATTATATGTGGATGACATATTGCTGATTGGAAACAATATAGAAATGCTGGAAAGCGTAAAGGAATATTTGAACAAGAGTTTTTCAATGAAGGACCTAGGAGAAGCTGCTTTCATATTAGGCATCAAGATCTATAGAGATAGATCGAGACGCTTAATAGGACTTTCACAAAGCACATACCTTGATAAGATTTTGAAGAAGTTCAAAATGGATCAGTCCAAGAAGGGGTTCTTGCCTGTTTTGCAAGGTGTGAAGTTGAGTAAGACTCAATGCCCAGTGACTGCAGAAGATAGAGAAAAGATGAGTGTCATCCCCTATGCTTCAGCCATAGGCTCTATCATGTATGCAATGCTGTGCACAAGACCCGATGTCAGCCTTGCCATAAGTATGGTCGGAAGGTTTCAAGGTGATCCAGGAATGGAACACTGGACGGCGGTCAAGAATATCCTGAAGTACCTGAAAAGGACTAAGGACATGTTTCTCGTTTATGGAGGTGATCAAGAGCTCGTCGTAAAGGGTTACGTCGATGCAAGCTTTGACACTGATCCGGATGACTCTAAGTCGCAAACCGGATACGTATTTATTCTTAATGGGGGTGCGGTTAGCTGGTGCAGTTCCAAGCAAAGCGTGGTAGCAGATTCTACATGCGAAGCGGAGTACATCGCTGCCTCGGAGGCGGCGAAGGAAGGTGTCTGGATGAAGGAGTTCATGACAAATCTTGGAGTAGTGCCTAGTGCGCTTAACCCAATGACTCTGTTTTGTGATAACACTGGTGCCATTGCTCTAGCCAAGGAACCAAGATTTCACAAGAGGACCAGACACATAAAACGACATTTCAATTCCATCCGCGATTACATCAAGGAGGACGACATAAATATTTGCAAAGTACACACGGATCTAAATGTTGCAGATCCGATGACTAAACCTCTTCCAAGGGCTAAACATGAACAACACCAGAACTGCATGGGTGTTCGATTCATTACAATGTAAATCACATAGTGATGTGAACTAGATTATTGACTCTAGTGCAAGTGGGAGACTGTTGGAAATATGCCCTAGAGGCAATAATAAATTGGTTATTATTATATTTCCTTGTTCATGATAATCGTTTATTATCCATGCTATAATTGTATTGATTGAAAACTCAAATACATGTGTGGGTACATAGACAACACTGTGTCCCTAGTAAGCCTCTAGTTGACTAGCTCGTTGATCAAAGATGGTTAAGGTTTTCTAGCCATTGACATGAGATGTCATTTGATAACGGGATCACATCATTAGGAGAATGATGTGATGGACAAGACCCAAACTGTAAACGTAGCATTTGATCGTGTCAGTTTATTGCTATTGTTTTCTGCATGTCAAGTATCTGTTCCTTTGACCATGAGATCATGCAACTCACTGACACCGGAGGAATACCTTGTGTGTATCAAACGTCGCAACGTAACTGGGTGACTATAAAGGTGCTCTACAGGTATCTCCGAGGGTGTCTGTTGGGTTGGCATGGATCAAGACTGGGATTTGTTACTCCGTGTGACGGAGAGGTATCTCAGGGCCCACTCGGTAATACAACATCACATTGAGCCTTGCAAGCAAAGTGACTAAAGAGTTAGCCACAGGATCTTGTATTACGGAACGAGTAAAGAGACTTGCCGGTAACGAGATTGAACTAGGTATAGAGATACCGACGATCGAATCTCGGGCAAGTAACATACCGAAGAACAAAGGGAACAACATACGGGATTAACTGAATCCTTGACATAGAGGTTCGACCGATAAAGATCTTCGTAGAATATGTAGGAGCCAATATGGGCATCCAGGTCCCGCTATTGGTTATTGATCGTAGAGGTGTCTCGGTCATGTCTACATAGTTCTCGAACCCGCAGGGTCTACACACTTAACGTTTGGTGACGATTAGTATAATTGAGTTATTATGTTGGTGACCGAAAGTTGTTCGGAAGTCTCGGATAAAATCCCGGACATGACGAGGATCTCCGGAAGAGTCCGGAGGTAAAGATTGATATATGTGATAATAGTGTTTCGATCTCCGGAAGAGTTCCAGAGTTCACCGGAAGGGGTTCCGGATGTTTGCCGAAGTGTTCGGGTACAGCAACACTTTATATGGGCCAAGGGATAAAAGCCCACAAGGTATTGGAAAGTGCAAAAAGTAGTTTTGCTGCCGCGTAAGTGGTACTACCGCTTGTGTCAAGCGGTACTACCGCCCAAGCGGTACTACCGCTTGTGTGAAGCGGTACTACCGCTTGTGTGCGGCTGTGCACGGTTCGGCAGGGATCCGAGTTGGACTCTTTCCCTGCGGGCCAAACCGACCTTGTGCGGGCAAAACCGACCTGGAGGAGGCTTTTACTCCAAGTTTAGACCCCAAGGCTCAACATATAAATAGAGGGGCAGGGCTAGCACACGGGAGACATCAAGATTTCCCCAAGCCGTGTGCGGCAACCCTAACCCTCTAGTTCCTCCGTCATAATCTCCGTAGCGCTTGGCGAAGCCCTGCAGAGATTGTTCCTCACCACCATCACCACGCCGTCGTGCTGCTGGAACTCAACCACTACTTCATCATCGCTCGCTGGATCGAGGAGGTGAAGGCGTCATCAAGCCGTACGTGTGTTGAACGCGGAGGTGCCGTCCGTTCGGCGCTAGTTCGTGATCGGATCGAGGGACGACTTGCGATTTGGATCGCGGAGACGTTCGACTACATCAACCGCGTTTCTTAAACGCTTCCGCTTAGCGATCTACAAGGGTATGTAGATTCACTCTCCCTCTCGTAGATGCTCATCACCATGGATAGATCTTGTGTGTGCGTAGGAAAATTTTTGTTTCCCATGCAACGTTCACCTTCATGCGGCGCCCCCCTCCACAGTTCCGTCCCTCGGTCATATTTTCGCAGTGCTTGGGCGAAGGCCTGCGGAGATAGCATCACCATCACCATCACCACACCGTCGTGCTGCCGGAACTCATCCACTACCTCGCCATCTTGCTGGATCAAGAAGTCGAGGACGTCACCGAGCTGAACGTGTGCTGAACGCGGAGGTGCCGTACATTCGGTGCTCGGTCGGTTGGATCGTGAAGTTGTTTGACGACATCAACCGCGTTGTTCTAACGCTTCCGCTTACGGTCTACGAGGGTATGTAGACACACTCCCCCTCTCGTAGCTATGCATCTCCATGGATAGATCTTGCGTGTGCGTAGAATTGTTTTTGTTTTCCATGCAACGTTCCCCAACAGTGGCATCATGAGCCAGGTCTATGCGTAGATGATATGCATGAGTAGAACACAAAGAGTTGTGGGCGGTGATTGTCATACTGCTTACCACCAACGTCTTATTTTGATTCGGCGGTATTGTAAGATGAAGCGGCCCGGACCAACCTTACATGTCCACGTACATGAGACCGGTTCCACCGACAGACATGCAACTTGATTTGTATAAAGGTGGCTGGCGGGTGTGTGTTTCTCCTACTTTAGTTGAATCGAATTTGACTGCGGCTGGTCCTTGTTGAAGGTTAAAACAGCAAACTTGATAAATCACCGTTGTGGTTTTGTGCCGTAGGTAAGAACGGTTCTTGCTAGAAGCCCGTAGCAGCCACATAAAACTTGCAACAACAAAGTAGAGGACGTCTAACTTGTTTTTGCGGGGTATGCTGTGATGTGATATGGTCAAGACATGATGTGATATACGTTGTTGTATGAGATGATCATGTTTTGTAATTTATCGGCAACCGACAGGAGCCTTATGGTTGTCTCTTTATTGTATGAAATGCAAGCGCCATGTAATTGCTTTACGTTATCGCTATGCATTAGCAATAGTTATAGAAGCAATAGTTGGCGAGACGACCACGACGCAACGATGGAGATCAAAGTGTCGAGCCGGTGACGATGGAGATCATGACGATGCTTTGGAGATGGAGATCAAAAGCACAAGATGATGGCCATATCATGTCACATATTTTGATTGCATGTGATGTTTATCCTTTATGCATCTTATTTTTCTTAGAACGACGGTAGCATTATAAGATGATCCCTTCAGTAAATTTCAAGATAAAAGTGTTCTCCCCGAGTATGCACCGTTGCTAAAGTTCGTCGTTTCGAAGCACCTCGTGATGATCGGGTGTGATAGATTCTACGTTCACATACAACGGGTGTAAGCCAGTTTTACACAAGCAGAATACTTGGGTTAAACTTGACGAGCCTAGCATGTACAGACATGGTCTCGGAACACTAGAGACCGAAAGGTCGAACATGAGTCATATAGTAGATATGATCAACATGGAGATGTTCACCATTGATGACTATCCCATCTCACATGATGATCGGACATGGGCTAGTTGATTTGGATCACGTATCACTTAGTTAACTTGAGGGATGTTAATTTAAGTGGGAGTTCATTAGTAATTTGATTAATTGAACTTAATTTTTCATGAACTTAGTCTTGATAGTTTTTGCATATCTATGTTGTAGATAAATGGCCCGTGCTACTGTTCCGTTGAATTTTAATGCGTTCCTAGAGAAAGTTAAGTTGAAAGATGATGGTAGCAACTACACGGACTGGGTTCGTAACTTGAGGATTATCCTCATTGCTGCACAGAAGAATTATGTCCTTGATGCACCGCTAGGTGATGGACCTGCTGCAGGAGCTGCTACAGATGTTGTGAACGCCTGGCAGGCTCGATCTGATGACTACTCGATAGTTCAGTGTGCCATGCTCTACGGCTTAGAACCGGGACTACAAAAGCGTTTTGAACGCCACGGAGCATATGAGATGTTCCAAGAGCTGAAATTGATATTTCAAGCTAATGCCTGGGTTGAGAGATATGAAGTCTCCAACAAGTTCTTCAGCTGTAAGATGGAGGAGAACAGTTCTGTCAGTGAACACATACTCAGAATGTCTGGGTACCACAACCACTTGACTCAGCTGGGAATTGATCTTCCGGTTGAGAGTGTTATTGACAGAGTTCTTCAGTCACTGCCACCAAGCTATAAAGGCTTCGTGATGAACTATAATATGCAAGGGATGGAGAAGACAATTCCCGAGCTCTTCGCGATGCTGAAATCAGCGGAGGTAGAAATCAAGAAGGAGCATCAAGTGTTGATGGTTAACAAGACCACTTGTTTCAAGAAAAAGGGCAAGGGAAAGAAGGGGAACTTCAAGAAGAACGGCAAGCAAGTTGCCACTCCCACGAAGAAACCCAAAGCTGGACCCAGGCCTGAAACAGAGTGCTTCTACTGCAAAGGGACTGGTCACTGGAAGCGGAACTGCCCCAAGTATTTGGTGGATAAGAAGGATGACAAAGTGAGCAAAGGTATATTTGATATACATGTTATTGATGTGTTCCTCACTAATGCTCGCAGTAGCGCCTGGGTATTTGATACTGATTCGGTTGCTCATATTTGTAACTCGAAACAGGAGCTACGGAATAAGCGAAGATTGGCTAAGGACGAGGTGACGATGCGCGTCGGGAATGGTTCCAAGGTTGATGTGATCGCCGTCGGCACGCTACCTCTACATCTACCTTCGGGATTAGTTTTAGACCTCAATAATTGTTATTTGGTGCCAGCGTTGAGCATGAACATTATATCTGGATCTTTTTTATTGCGAGACGGTTATTCATTTAAGTCAGAGAATAATGGTTGTTCTATTTATATGAGTAACATCTTTTATGGTCACGCACCTTTTGTGAATGGTTTATTCTTGTTGAAACTCGATCGTAGTGATACACATATTCATAATATTTATGCCAAAAGATGCAAAGTTGATAATGATAGTGCAACATACTTGTGGCACTGCCGTTTAGGTCATATTGGTGTAAAGCGCATGAAGAAACTCCATGCGGATGAACTTTTGGAATCTCTTGATTATGAATCATTTGATACTTGCGAACCATGCCTCATGGGCAAGATGACTAAAACTCCATTCTCCGGAACAATGGAGCGAGCTACTGATTTGTTGGAAATAATACATACCAATGTATGCGGTCCGATGAATGTTGAAGCACGCGGCGGGTATCGTTATTTTCTAACCTTCACAGATGATTTGAATAGATATGGGTATATCTACTTAATGAAACACAAGTCTGAAACATTTGAAAAGTTCAAAGAATTTCAGAGTGAAGTAGAGAATCATCGTAACAAGAAAATAAAGTTTCTACGATCTGATCGTGGAGGCGAATATTTGAGTTACGAGTTTGGCCTTCACTTAAGAAAATGTGGAATTGTTTCACAACTCACGCCACCTGGAACACCACAGCGTAATGGTGTGTCCGAACGTCGTAACCGTACTTTATTGGATATGGTACGTTCTATGATGTCTCTTACCGATTTGCCACTATCGTTTTGGGGTCATGCATTAGAGACAGCTGCATTCACGTTAAATAGGGCACCGTCTAAATCCGTTGAGACGACACTGTATGAACTATGGTTTGGCAAGAAACCTAAGCTGTCGTTTCTTAAAGTTTGGGGATGCGATGCTTATGTGAAAAAGCTTCAACCTGATAAGCTCGAACCCAAAGCGGAGAAGTGCGTCTTCATAGGATACCCTAAAGAAACAATTGGGTACACCTTCTACCACAGATCCGAAGGCAAGGTCTTTGTTGCCAAGAATGGGTCCTTTCTAGAGAAGGAGTTTCTCTCGAAAGAAGTGAGTGGGAGGAAAGTAGAACTTGATGAGGTAATTGTACCTTCTCTCGAATTGGAAAGTAGCTCATCAGAGAAAACCGTTCCCGTGATGCCTACACCAATAAGAGAGGAAGATAATGATAAAGATCATGAAACTTCAGATCAAGTTACTACTGAACTTCGTAGGTCGACCAGAGTACGTTCCGCACCAGAGTGGTACGGTAATCCTGTTCTGGAAGTTATGTTGTTAGACAACGGCGAACCTACGAACTATGAAGAAGCTATGATAAGCCCGGATTCTGACAAATGGCTTGAGGCCATGAAATCTGAGATAGGATCCAGGTATGAGAACAAAGTGTGGACTTTGGTGGACTTGCCCGATGATCGGCAAGCCATTGAGTATAAATGGATTTTTAAGAGGAAGACGGATGCTGATGGTAATATCACTGTCTACAAAGCTCGACGTGTCGCGAAAGGTTTTCGACAAGTTTAAGGGGTTGACTACGATGAGACTTTCTCACCCGTAGCGATGCTTAAGTCTGTCCGAATCATGTTAGCAATTGCCGCATTTTATGATTATGAAATCTGGCAAATGGATGTCAAAACTGCTTTCCTTAATGGTTTTCTCAAAGAAGAGTTGTATATGATGCAACCAGAAGGTTTTGTCGATCCTAAGGGTGCTAACAAAGTGTGCAAGCTCCAGCGATCCATCTATAGACTGGTGCAAGCATCTCGGAGTTCGAATATACGCTTTGATGAGGTGATCAAAGCATATGGTTTTGTACAGACTTACGATGAAGCCTGTATTTACAAGAAAGTGAGTGGGAGCTCTGTAGCATTTCTAATATTATATGTGGATGACATATTGTTGATTGGAAATGATATAGAATTTCTGGATGGCATAAAGGGATACTTGAATAAGAATTTTTCAATGAAAGACCTCGGTGAAGCTGCTTATATATTGGGCATCAAAATCTGTAGGGATAGATCAAGACGCTTGATAGGACTTTCACAAAGCACATACCTTGATAAAGTTTTGAAGAAGTTCAAAATGGATCAGTCAAAGAAAGGGTTCTTGCCTATCTTGCAAGGTGTGAAGTTGAGTCAGACTCAATGCCCGACCACGGCAGAAGATATAGAGAAAATGAAAGTCATTCCTTATGCCTCAGCCATAGGTTCTATTATGTATGCCATGCTGTGTACCAGACCTGATGTGTGCCTTGCCATAAGTTTGGCAGGGAGGTACAAGAGTAATCCATGAGTGGATCACTGGACAGCGGTCAAGAATATCCTGAAGTACCTGAAAAGGACCAAGGACATGTTTCTCGTTTATGGAGGTGACGAAGAGCTCGTCGTAAAGGGTTACGTCGATGCAAGCTTCGACACTGATCCGGATGACTCTAAGTCACAAACCGGATACGTATTTATATTAAATGGTGGAGCTGCCAGTTGGTGCAGTTCCAAGCAGAGCGTCGTGGCGGGATCTACGTGTGAAGCGGAATACATAGCTGCTTCGGAAGCAGCACATGAAGGAGTCTGGATGAAGGAGTTCATATCCGATCTATGTGTAATACCTAGTGCATCGGGTCCAATGACAATCTTTTGTGACAACACTGGAGCAATTGCCATAGCCAAGGAGCCCAGGTTTCACAAGAAGACCAAGCACATCAAGAGACGCTTCAACTCCATTCGTGAATATGTCAAGGATGGAGACATAGAAATTTGCAAAGTACACACGGATCTGAATGTGGCAGACCCGTTGACTAAGCCTCTTCCACGAGCAAAACATGATCAGCACCAAGACTCCATGGGTGTTAGATTCATTACTATGTAATCTAGATTATTGACTCTAGTGCAAGTGGGAGACTGATGGAAATACGCCCTAGAGGCAATAATAAAGTTGTTATTATTTTATATTTCCTTGTTCATGATAAAGGTTTATTATTCATGCTAGAATTGTATTGACCGGAAACTTAAATACATGTGTGAATACATAAACAAATACCGTGTCCCTAGTGAGCCTCTACTAGACTAGCTCGTTGATCAAATATGGTTAAGGTTTCCTAACCATAGACATGAGTTGTCATTTGATAACGGGATCACATCATTAGAAGAATGATGTGATGGACAAGACCCATCCGTTAGCTTAGCATATGATCATTCTGTTTATTGCTACTGCTTTCTTGAATGTCAAATACATCACTACTAGAAAAACGGCTATAGCTAATATGGACATTAATGGCGCACCATGTATGTGGTGCGCCACTGCTATATAGCAGTGGCGCACCAGATATGGGTGCGCCATTAATGTCCATATTACTAATGGCGCACCTGTTGTGTGGTGCGCCACTGCTAAGTTTCTCCTGGGCACACCCCCCTCCCCAGGCTTACCAGTGGCGCACCGGCGTGTGGTGCGCCATTACTAGTTTTAACTAGTAATGGCGCACCACACCCCGGTGCGCCATTACTAACTATTTTTTTTTTCATTTTTTTTTCAAAACTAGTAATGGCGCACCGGGGTGTGGTGCGCCATTACTAGTTTTAACTAGTAATGGCGCACCACACCCATGGTGCGCCACTACTAAGTTTGACCAAGGTTTGACCCATCCCTAGACATATCAATGGCGCACTACGTATAGATGCGCCACTGCTATTTCAGGTAACAATGGCGCACCTACACGAAGTGCGCCATTGATAAGTGAAATAGCAATGGCGCACCTACACGAAGTGCGCCATTGATATGTGAGCTATCAGCCACCACCTATCACCCCCCCCACACACACACAATTTTGAACTGGATCCGCTCCTTCCCGAACCCACCACCGGCAGCAGCAGCAGCAGAGCAGTCGCCGCCTCCGCCTCCGCCCCCACCGCCCGCGCGTCCGGCGTCCCCCGCCGCCACCGCGCTCGTCTGTCTCCGAGGCGGGAGGGCCCGCGGCCGCGGCGAAGGGGCGGGAGGGCCCGCGGCCGCGGATCTGCGCCGGGACATGGCGGCGGCGCGCGCGGCGGATCCGTCGCCGAGCAGCTGTAGGCGCTTGTGAGAGGTCGCGGAGCGCGGTCGGCTGCCAGCGAGCAGCTATGGGAAGAGGGAGCAGGCTAGCTGTCGGGGAGCGGCGGGAGGAAGGAGAGAGGGTGGTATGGAGAGGAGGTCGCCGGAGCTCTCCTGTCGGGTTGGCTTGAAGGTACGGCGAGCCTTTTCTCCTCATTCCCCCTTATCTCTGAGTTCCTGTACTCAGCTCCCTCATGCTCTAACGATTCAGTCCCCGCTTCATGGTCAGCGGGAAAGATGTAGTGGCCGGCGAGACGGGCGGAGTGGCCGGCGCCAGCGAGGTAGTCTCCGTGCACTGATTTCCTGCAATTTTCAGCCGGTTTGGATTTGTTGGTAGTCGTCACGGTTGAGCTCTGTGTTGGGGTTTGGCGAGGAGGGGATTGAGGAAATTGGTAGGGAGCTGTTGTCTAGAGGTGTTCTGCTTGTCTGCAAACGAGCTAGCTCTGTGTGTTCTCATCGATTTAAGTCAAGTGTTTTGCTGGACGTGGACATTTTGTATGTTCATCTGAATTTTAACTGAACAAGATGTCTGTGGTGGTCAGGTTTCCCAGTCTAGACTGCTTGATGTGGCCAGGTTTTCAGAAAAGCATTTGGGATCTTAGTTCATTGAGCTCTAACCAATTATCATATAAGCTTATCTTTGTTGAGAATACCACCAGTGGTGCATGATTGCAGAATTTTGAATGTCATTATACACTGCTGTTCTTCTTTGATGTGGTCATTTCCTCTTTGGATAGCCAAATTTGTATGTGTGTATCATTTACTTTTTTCAGTCATTCAGTTTCATGTAGTTGATCAGTCCATATTGTCTTTCTCTTCCAGTCATGTCCTTTCTATTTCTTATTTTCCCCTTATTTCTTTCATTTTGTTTTCTTTTTGTTTGTAGAAGAAGTACCTTTTTAGCTTGTAGAACATAACAAATAAGTATCTTTTGCCCTCAGTTTAGTTTGCTTATTATCAGTGTTTGGACCATCAATCCTTTCGATCAGATTTGACCTTAGTTTCATTTCATTCATCATTCTTATTTAACTCATTTATCAGTTCCTCATTAATTTCATCTTCCCTTGTATGATTCTTCTGTATTCTTTCCATTTTTTATTTCATCAGTTCCTTATTTATCTCTTTATGTTAGGTAGGCTAGTTATTATAGGTAGTTCAGTTCTGTCAGTTTTCATATCAGTGTCTATTGTAGTCCAATTTCTGTACCGGCAGCACATAGGTCTAGTCTAGCTTGACTGATCATTTAGATGTTTGTTTTTGTTGCTGCTGGAATCATATACAATTGTGCTTTAAGTGAAGAGTTCAGACTTCTAATTATAGCATATGCTAATGTGGCTGTTGTGAGTAGGACAAGGTCTGATGAATGGCATTTTCTATGTGCAGTGCCGAGTTATTTTGTGGTCCGTGTCCGTGGGGTAAGGCACCACCTTACCGATATATCATTCTTTTCTCCATTGATATACGTTTCTCTGTTAATGTTTGGATGTCCATTATTGATAAATGTTTTTCGCTGCAGTAGTAACGCTATGCACCCAAAGACCATGAAGATCTTTGCAGCGTTTCTGTTTGAGGCAGGTGGGGTTATCAAAGAGTGAACACTGAGAAAAAGAGTGACTGTCTTATATGCATTGCTTCAGTTTTTGGTTGATCAGTCAATGGTAATTGCTCCTCCATTATTTGTATCCATTCCTTTCCTGCCTGCACACATTCACCATTATTTTGTAACTGCATCCATCAAACTATCATAGATAGATAGATAAACCATTCATTGAACCAATCTTGGTTGTTGTCTTGCCTTAAAAGAGTTTCAATCCAGTCAATAGAAGCTCTTTCTGCACTTCCTCCAGGCTGCAAGGCACTCTACACGTTTATCTTGTTTCAGCGTTCTTTATTCCTTAGTTTCGTCATTCAGTCATCGGTCTCTCTTCCTTGTTCAGTTTTATAAGTTTTGTATTCTCATTCATATAGCTGAATGATAAAATGAAATTTAGTCCCTCATTGCTGCAGTTTTTTAGTTTCACTAATTCCTTCAGAATGTCTCGCTTCTCAGTCTTTCAGGTTTCATTTTTATTATTTTCAATTTCTTTCAGTACCTACTTCTGCTCTTCATTTTATCAGTCAGCAGTAACTATTTCATATATTTTTTCAGCCTTGTTTGTTCAGTCTTTAGTACGTGTTTGTTTCTTCAGTCCTCTTCTCTGTCTTCAATCCTTCACTTTTCAGTTTTTTAGGATCAGTTTTGTGTTAGTAGATTAATTCAGTTCCTTTGTCATCAATCATCATTTTCAATGTTTAATATGATTCATCATTACGTTTTTCATCATTGATTTCTTTGTTGTTCATGGTTCAATCTCTACTTTCTAGTGTTATTTTTAGTGACCAATGGAAAATGTGAACGTTATAGTTACTTGCCTAAAAAAAGGGTTAAAATTACAGTGGTTGTGCCAAAAGAAATCTACTCTAACAAGACATTTCTGGACACTTGACAATAAATCCTTGGTGTTTTCATGCAGGATCATCTTCTACATACCCCAATTTCTGCTTTGGATGGATAAACGTTAAAGATGTTGCCCTGGCACATATCCTTGCATATGAAATTCCTTCAGCAAACGGAAGATATTGCATGGTTGAAAGAGTCATTCACCACTCAGACCTTGTCAAGATCATACACGAGATGTATCCCGAATTTCCAGTGCCAGACAAGTAAGTTAACATTCCTTGCGAGCGCTTTCTCAAGTGAATCCCTTGGAATTGAACCGAGAACAGTATAGTGTTGCATATTGGTTACCTGTTTCATGGTTTGTTTCATGTTGAGGCTTCAGGAACATAATAGATGTCCTCTGATCATGCATTTCTCAACATTGTAGAGAGCGCTTAATCTGTTCATTTGCACCATTCGGCGATGGGACTCCTGAACTTATTATTTTTCCTTTTCTGTGTGCAGGTGCCCAGATGACGCGCCGTTTGCCACAACCTACCAGGTGTCGAAGGACAAGATAAGAAGTCTGGGTATGGAGCTGGTTCCCCTGGAGACGAGCCTCAAGGAGACTATCGAGAGCTTGAGAGAGAAAGGATTTGTGACTTCTCTGTGAAACATTCGTTGCTTTGGCATCACTAGTGGCAGACGCTGGATGCACACATGTTTATGTGCACCTGAAATAAATTGAGGCATGTTGTATTCCTGAGACATTTATATGTGGATCTGCTGTGTTTCAATGGATTCAAGTTCCGAGACATGAAATAAATTTTGCAGGGATAAAGTGAAGAAAAAGAAGAAAAGATTACTAGCAGATTAGTTTTAGGATTTTCTTTTATTTCCTTGCAATTTTCCTTTTATTGGATACTTGTAAAGACATTGTAATATTCTTACTGTAATAAAAATTATGATTCTATTTCATTTTTTGTTTTTAAATTATTTTTCCTTATAGGTTGTTTTCTGTAAATTTGGATTTTTTTTTGTTTTCCAAATATATTACTAGTGGCGCATTTCAGCCCTTATTAGTGGCGCACCTTCCTTTATTACTAGTGGCGCACCTATAAGGCTATTAGTGGCGCATCCGGAGGGAATACCAGTGGAGCACCTAAGGGTTAGTAGTGGCGCACCATGTGGTGCGCCACTACTATCTGGATTACTAATGGCGCACCTCTGGTGCGCCATTACTATTTGTTACTAGTGGCGTGTTAATAGTGGCGCACCTATAGTGCGCCATTAATAGCAAAAACAGGTGTGCCACTAACAACCTTTTTTCTAGTAGTGCATGTTCCTCAGACCATGAGATCATGCAACTCCCGGATACCGGAGGAATACCTTGTGTGCTATCAAACATCACAACGTAACTGGGTGATCATAAAGATGCTCTACAGGTATCTGCGAAGGTGTCCGTTGAGTTGGCATGGATCGAGACTGGGATTTGTCACTCTGTGTTTCAGAGAGGTATCTCTGGGCCCTCTCGGTAATGCACATCATAAGAAGCTTGCAAGCAAAGTGACTAAGGAGTTAGTTACGGGATGATGTATTACGGAACGAGTAAAGAGACTTGCCGGTAACGAGATTGAACTAGGTATGGAGATACCGACGATCGAATCTCGGGCAAGTAACATACCGACGGACAAAGGGAATTACGTATGTTGTCATTGCGGTTCGACCGATAAGATCTTCGTGGAATATGTAGGAACCAATATGGGCATCCAGGTTCCGCTATTGGTTATTGACCGGAGAGGCATCTCGGTCATGTCTACATCATTCCCGAACCCGTAGGGTCCGCACGCTTAACGTTCGTTGACGATATAGTGTTATATGAGTTATGTGAATTGGTAACCGAATATTGTTCGGAGTCCCGGATGAGATCCCGGACGTCACGAGGAGTCTCAGAATGGTCGAGAGGTAAAGATTTATATATGGGAAGTCATATTTTGGGTTCCGGAAAAAGTTGCAGTTTTTTTCGGTATTGTACCGGGAAGCTTCCAGAAGGTTCCGGAGGATTCCGGAGGGGTCCGGAAGTCCACAAGTGGGTCCACCATGTCCCAAGGGCTGGCATGGGCTAAGGGGAGGCGCCCTGGCCTTATTGGGCCAGGCGCACCAAGTCCTCAAAAGCCCACACAGCTAGGGAAGAAAAAAGGGAGAGTCGTAGTAGGAATAGGATTGGACTTTGGAGTCTAAGTCCAAGTGTGTACTATTCACGGTTACTGTTCATGTGGCACTATTCCTTCTACTCCAAGCCCCTACACATATATAAATAGAGGAGAGGGGGCGCCCCAAAAGGAGATACAACATTGTCTTAGCCGTGTGCGGCGCCCCCCTCCACAGTTCCATCCCTCGGTCATATTTTCGCAGTGCTTGGGCGAAGCCCTACGGAGATAGCATCACCATCACCGTCACCACGCCGTCGTGCTGCCGGAACTCATCCACTACCTCGCCGTCTTGCTGGATCAAGAAGTCGAGGACGTCACCGAGCTGAACGTGTGCTGAACGCGGAGGTGCCGTACGTTCGGTGCTCGGTCGGTTGGATCGTGAAGTTGTTTGATGACATCAACCGCGTTGTTCTAACACTTCCGCTTACGGTCTACGAGGGTACGTAGACACACTCCCCCTCTCGTAGCTATGCATCTCCATGGATAGATCTTGCATGTGCATAGAATTTTTTTTGTTTTCCATGCAACGTTCCCCAACATCCGTGATATCTTCCACGGGGTAGCGAGGAGCCGTGATATCAGGCCGAACGAGCAAACTGGAAGCCACGCTGCTTTTCCGCTGAGATGGTGGGGTAGCTTCATGGGCAGTATCGAATGAAGGATCTTCGTGCTGCTGAGATGGTGTGCTGGTAGCTCGCTGGCTGTTAAGTGCCTCTATTAACGCTAATCTTTCTTCTACCTTCTGCAGCCGGTCTGCATTCTTTTTCTTCTTTCTCCCTCGGCTTCTATAAGTGTCTCTGCTGTCGGGAAACCCATCCTTCCACGGAACGGAGCCTGATGTGCCTCGTGTTCGTCCAGGGTGTTCAGGATTCCCGAGGGCACGTGACAGCACGTCCTTCTCTCTGTCGGGATGGAACCTCCCTTCCTGCACGTCCTTGATTGCTTCCTGAATCTTTATGACGGGTGTTTGAAGTTGGTCTTTCGTGTAAACACACTTCCCTGTTTCTGGGTCCAAAGTTCTCCCATGCCCGAAGAACCAAGTCCTTGCCCGTTCGGGCCAGTTCAATGTCGCTGGTTGGATCCCTTTAGCAAGCAGGTCGTTCTCAACTTTCTCCCACTTAGGCTGGGCAGCCTTGTAGCCACCTGACCCCATAACGTGGTGATATTCCTTATTTGCAGCATTTTGCTTATTCATCAGTGACCTGTTCTTAGCTTTCTCCGATTTCTTGTACGCCACAAATGTGGGCCAGTGACCTTTTATCTTCGCATATTGACCAGTGAATTCTGGAGTCTTGTCTTTCTGGACAAACTGTTCGTTCAATCTTTTCTTCTAGTTCTTGAATTGTTCTGCCATCTTCTTAAGAGCCCATTTTTTGACTTTTCGCTGTATAACTGGGTTATTTGGATCCTCCTCTGGCGGTAGGCTGAAATTTAGCATGAGCGAGTTCCAAAGCTCATCTTTGCATCTATCGTTGACATAAGAAACTCCATCGTCCTTCTCCTTATTCCATTCTTGGATGCTAATCGGGACGCTGTCCCTAACAATAACTCCGCACTGATATATAAATTGGTCTTGGGTCCGCTTGGGAACAGTCAGTTTGCCATCTGGATCGACTTCTTCGATCGTGAACCTTTCATTCTCGCCCAACCTTTTCTTCGGGCCTCGTCTCCTTATAGAAGTTTGGCTCGATCCGGAGGGCTAAAAGAAGAAATAAGCGTTAATATATGTACATACAAAACAATTAATGCATCGAGTCAGCAGAGGCTTAATTAATATATATACCTCACCGGACTTTGCAACAGTTAAGGCTCCAACACCGGCGGAGCCGTCATCTTCTCCCTCCTCCATTCGATCACCGGAGCCATCATCTTCTCTCTCCTCCATTCGACCATCGGAGTCGTTGAGAAACTGTGAGGTGATGATATCATCATCATCATCTCTGTCGCGGATTATTTCCTCCAACGCCTCTTCTTGTTCTAAGTCTCTGCCGTGTTCCATAGTTTCTGCAAATATTACAACATGGCAATATACAACCATGAGAGATGGATTAGTGGCAAACATAGACCTAATCACAACAAGGAATCATATGCATATGAGCAATTAATGGATTAGTGGATTATCGGGGTTATGTTTTAACGACCCCCTCCCCCCTCATGTCGAAGTTATACCGAAATTATCGGGGTTGTGTTTTAACGACCCCCCCTCATGTCGAAGTTACGACAATATTTGTACAAGATTTATACACAAGATGAATAAAAAATGAATACAAGATTTATACACAAGATGAATACACAACTCAACAAATGAACCAACCATCATCCTATGAACAAAACTCAACATACAACAAATAATGGACACCTTTTGTCGAACAGCGGAGGGACGATCAGGGACCAACTCCACGGAGATGCAACACCACAACCTGTAATTCCACGGAGATTCAAATGACCCCTAGATCAATGGCAATCATCATGATCAAGTTGACAAGTATTAACAGATTTTCAGACTTAGTGATATTTGCATAGAGTGGGAATGCAAAACAGTAACATCTTGATGAAGTAACCACTCATCATATGCAAATTTTAACATTTGTTTCTCTATCTAAAAAAACCTAAAAAAATTTCTCTTCCATCTCATCTCATCTTCACAAAACATCTATCATATCTATCACATTGAGTATATGTATCTAAAAACCTAGTAAAACTACACAAAACAAACAAAAAAATTCAGCCATCTCCATCTCATCTCATCGATCTCCATCTCATCTCATCTCAATGAACAAAAATTTATATTACACATGAAAATATCACAAATGAAATGACTTTGATCATGAATAATGCTATAAAAAATGACTTTGATCATGAATAATATCAATGACTTTGAGATCATGAATTAATAATGCTATAAAAAATGACTTTGATCATGAATGTACATGTAACACATGGCAAAACATGCTTACTGAACTAATTCAAATGACCCCTAGATCAATGGCAATTATCATGATCAAGTTGACAAGTATTAACAGATTTTCAGACTTAGTGATATTTGTATAGAGTGGCAGAAAACAGATTCATGATGCAATCTTTGAGGCAAGTAAAATATATGCTATAGCAGTTTTTCATGGCAACAAAGAGCATGGCAAGCATGTACTAATTACCCTCAACAAAACACCCTTACTGATCATGATCCAAAGATGCACAGATTTGTTGCAAACCTCAAGGCAAAATGCAAACCTCAAGGCATGCACTCTAAATTCTTCCAATAATTTTTCTGTCACTTCTAAATTATCCCTCAAGTCATTCTCACATTCTAGGACAGCATCCACAACCTCTCCTATCCACAAAAATAATTTTCTCATATTTAATAAATTCCCAAGTTGGAATTTATATTTATCCTAGTTTCTTTGGTTTACAAAGGAACCATATTTTCTATAATTCTTCTGCACCCACAAAAAATTATCCTAGCTACTAGGTAGTACCCAAAACCCATTTCACCAAAAACTTTGGGTTCCACAGTTCAAAATTTTCAAATTCCATCCAGTTCAAATTTGGACCAGATTCAAACTCCATGATCAAAACCCAATTTAAACTGCTCCAAAAATTCTGAAACTTTGCCAGACTCTCTTTTATGCATCAACACCTCACCACAAAAATTCCCTAAAATTCCTAAAATCCCTAGCACCCTCTGGCATTTCATCATACACATGGTGGGCATACTGAATTTGTTCAGAGAGAGGGAGAAGAGTCGCTGGAGCGCGGGCGGCATCGGCGTCGGGGCGCGGGGGGGGGGGGCAGGAGGAGGAGGGGAACGGTGTGGCAGCTCACAGTGTGTTGCAGGGGAGCAGGGGACGGCGTCGGGGCAGGGCTCGGCGACGGCGGCGTCGGGGCAGGGCTCGGAGACGGCGACGTCGGGGCAGGGTGCGGCGAGGGCGTCGGCGATGGGGGGGGCGGCTCGGAGGCGACGGCGATCTCCGGCGTAGCAGCCTGGCGGCGTCATGCTGTGGTTCGGCGTCGGGGGAGAGAATGGGAGAAAATTTCCTAAGTGCTGCTTATATAGCACGAGCTTTAGTCCCGGTTGGTGGCTCCAACCGGGACTAAAGGCCCCCCTTTAGTCCCGGTCCGAGCCACCAACCGGGACTAAAGGTGAATTTTCACCAGCCGAAAGGGCGCGAAACCAAACCCTTTAGTCCCGGTTGGTGGCTCGGACCGGGACTAAAGGGGGGCCTTTAGTCCCGGTTGGAGCCACCAACCGGGACTAAAGGGTTGGTCCTGGCTGCGGTGGGAGTTTAGTCCCACCTCGCCAAGCGAGAGGCGCTCGCAGCGGTTTATAAGCCCGCCTGCGGCTACCGTCCCGAGCTCCTCTCTAAAGCAGGCAGTACATGCCTAACGTTCTCTCTGCCCTGTGGGGCCTACTTGCCCTGTGAGTTTGCATCCTAGCCCATATAGTTGGGTTTCTAGTCATATGCAGGCCGTGGTGGCCTAGTACGCGGGCATTTTTTTATTTTTTGCATATACTTTTTAGTCCCGGTTGGTGGCTCCAACCGGGACTAAATGTCTTTTCCAGTTTTTTTTTGTTTTTTGCTTTATTTATTTTTCTTTTGTTTCTACTTACAGCCAAATATTTAGAGTTTTTGAGTGAATCTTTTTGGTTTAGGTCACAAAAATTATAAACTTTCTGTTAGTGCGAGTAGTTTTCAAATTTGAATAGTTTAAATTTGAATTCTTTGAAATTTGTGTGAATCACTAGTTTGTGAATAACTTTACTTTAAAAATAGATTTTTGAGTGATTCTTTTTCCTGATGTTTAATATTAGTGTGTTTTATCAGTATGTTCAATTTGGTAATTTTTAGGTTATTTTAATCAAAAACAGATTCTGTTTAGCTCTTTTAGTTTTATAGCTCAAAAAATCATTAAATGCATGAAAAATAGCGAATGAAGTCAGAAAGGGTTGAAAATTGATGATGTGGCTTTGAATGGTGCATGTTGAATGCACAAAAAGTCTGGAGTTGAAATACTTTAAAAAAAATGAAATGCCTTTGTAACAGATGAGTTTTCGTCCGAAACCCTGATACTTCGAAAGAGATTGTCCAGTTTGTACATGAAGTGCATCCAGTTTTTGCCGTAACCCTCTCAACTTTTTAGCACATGCTATGTGGGTGAAATGATGATACCATGCCATGTTTCAACCTTTTCAGAGTTCATTTGTAGTGCTTTTCAATTTCAGGGTCATTTAGCTCACAAAAATCAATAAATGCATGAAAAATAGCAAATGAAGTCAGAAAGGGTTGAAAATTGATGACGTGGCTTTGAATGGTGCATATTGAACGCACAAAAAGTTTGGAGTTAAAATAAGTTTATAAAAATAAAATGCCTTTGTAACAGATGAGTTTTCGTCCGAAACCGTGATACTTCGAAAGAGATTGTCCAGTTTGTACACGAAGTGCATCCAGTTTTTGCCGTAACCTTCTCAACTTTTTAGCACATGTTATGTGGGTGAAATGATGATACCATGCCAAGTTTCAACCTTTTCAGAGTTCATTTGTAGTGCTTTTCAATTTCAGGGTCATTTAGCTCACAAAAATCAATAAATGCATGAAAAATAGCGTTCCTTCGCGTTTCAAATGCCAAAACACATATATACCCAAACTATTACAAAGATTCCCTCCGGTTTGTCTGAAGTGGCACTTTCCAGCTATAAGTCCGGAAACTCGCACTAGAGAGAAAGTGATGGCGGTGAAGCCGGTCACATCCCAGAGTGGGATCTTGGGGTATAAAACTATTTCTTCGCGTGTGTCCCTTGCTTATTGCGCCGTAACCATGGATAATCTTCATCATTTAACAGGATGCTTGGGTCAGTCTTCACTCTGAAGGGAGAAATTTCATGAAACTTTTCATAATCTTCTGACATGTCTGTCTTGTCCTCCACTCCCACGATGTTTCTTTTCCCTGAAAGAACTATGTGGCGCTTTGGCTCATCGTATGATGTATTCGCTTCCTTATCTTTTCTTTTTCTCAGTTTGGTAGACATGTCGTTCACATAGAAAACCTGCGCCACATCATTGGCTAGGACGAATGGTTCGTCTGTGTACCCAAGATTGTTGAGATCCACTGTTGTCATTCCGCACTGCGGGTCTACCTGTACCCCGCCTCCTGACAGATTGACCCATTTGCACCGAAACAAAGGGACCTTAAAATCACGTTCATAGTCAAGTTCCCATATCTCCTCTATGTAACCATAATATTTGTCCTTTGCCCTATTGGTGTTTGTTGCATCAAAGCGGACACCACTGTTTTGGTTGGTGCTCTTTTTATCTTGGGCGATCATGTAAAATGTATTCCCATTTATCTCATACCCTTGGAAAGTCAATACAGTCGAAGATGGAGTCCTGGCCAACAAGTAGAACTCATCTCCAACAGTGGTGTTACCCATGAGATGTGTTTGCAACCAACTGCCGAAAGTCCCCATGTGTTCACGTGTAATCCAATCGTCAGACTGCTCCGGGTGTTTGGAGCGTAGAATATTCTTGTGTTCATTGATATACGGGGCCACCAAGGTAGAATTTTGTAGAACTGTGTAGTGTGCTTGCGCCCAAGAATGCCCGTCCCTACATATTATTGCTTTCGGTCCTAGCGTGCCTTTTCCACCCAGTCTCCCCTCATGCCGCGATTCAGGAACACCAATCGGCTTAAGGTCAGGAATAAAGTCAACACAAAACTCAATGACCTCCTCTGTTTGATGGCCCGTGGAGATGCTTCCTTCTGGCCTAGCACGGTTACGAACATATTTCTTTAAGACTCCCATGAACCTCTCAAAGGGGAACATATTGTGTAGAAATACAGGACCCAGAATGGCAATCTCGTCGACTAGGTGAACTAGGATGTGCGTCATAATATTGAAGAAGGATGGTGGGAACACCAACTCGAAACTGACAAGACATTGGACCAAATCATTCTGTAACCTTGGTAGGATTTCTGGATCGATTACCTTCTGAGAAATTGCATTGAGGAATGCATATAGCTTCACAATGGCTAATCGAACATTTTCTGGTAGAAGCCCCCTCAATGCAACCGGAAGCAGTTGCGTCATAATCACGTGGCAGTCATGAGACTTTATCTTCTGGAATTTTTTCTCTGCCATATTTATTATTCCCTTTATATTCGACGAGAAGCCAGACGGGACCTTGATACTGAGCAGGCATTCAAAAAATATTTCCTTCTCTGCTTTGGTAAGAGCGTGGCTGGTAGGACCTTGATACTGCTTTGGATGCATGCCGTCTTTTTCGTTCATACGTTGCTGGTCCTCCCGTGCCTCCGGTGTATCTTTTGTCTTCCCATACACGCCCAAGAAGCCTAGCAGGTTCACGCAAAGATTCTTCGCCACGTGCATCACGTCGATTGCAGAGCGGACCTCTAGGTCTTTCCAATAGCGTAGGTCCCAAAATATAGATTTCTTCTTCCACATGGCTGCGTGTCCGTCAGCGTCATTCGGAACAGATTGTCCGCCAGGACCCTTTCCAAAGATTACTTGTAAATCCTTGACCATATCAAGTATATCATCACCAGTACGGAGGACAGGCTTCTTCCGGTGATCTGCCTCACCTTTGAAATGCTTGCCTTTCTTTCTTAAGGCATGCTTGGTCGGAAGAAATCGACGATGTCCCAGGTACTCATTCTTCTTGCATTTGTCCAAATATATACTTTCAGTCTCATTTAAACAGTGCGTGCATGCGTTGTATCCCTTGTTTGTCTGTCCTGAAAGGTTACTAAGAGCAGGCCAATCATTGATGGTTACAAACAGCAACGCTCGTAGGTCAAATTCCTGCTGTTTGTGCTCATCCCACACACATACACCTTTTTTACCCCACAGCTGTAAAAGTTCTTCAACTAATGGCCTTAGGTACACATCAATGTCGTTGCCGGGTTGCTTAGGGCCTTGGATGAGCACTGGCATCATAATGAACTTCCGCTTCATGCACAACCGAGGAGGAAGGTTATAGATACATAGAGTCACGGGCCAGGTGCTATGATTGCTGCTCTGCTCCCCAAAAGGATTAATGCCATCTGCACTTAAACCAAACCATAAGTTCCTTGTGTCACCTGCAAAGTCCGGCCACTTTCTCTCGATTTTTCTCCACTGCGACCCATCAGCGGGTACTCTCAACTTCCCGTCTTTCTTACGGTCTTCTTTGTGCCATCGCAACAACTTGGCATGCTCTTTGTTTCTGAACAGACGTTTCAACCGTGGTATTATAGGAGCATACCACATCACCTTGGCAGGAACCCTCTTCCTGGGGCGCTCGCCCTCAACATCACCAGGGTCATCTCGTCTGATCTTATACCGCAATGCACCGCATACCGGGCATGCATTCAAATTCTTGTACTCCTCACCGCGGTAGAGGATGCAGTCATTAGGGCATGCATGTATCTTCTGCACCTCTAATCCTAGAGGGCAGAGAACCTTCTTTGCTTCGTACGTACTGTCAGGCAATTCGTTATCCTTTGGAAGCTTCTTCTTCACTATTTTCAGTAGCTTCCCAAATCCCTTGTCAGATACACCATTCTCTGCCTTCCATTGCAGCAATTCCAGTGCGGTACCGAGCTTTGTGTTGCCATCTTCGCAATTTGGGTACAACCCTTTTTTGTGATCCTCTAACATGCGATCGAACTTCAACTTCTCCCTTTCACTTTCGCATTCTCTCTATGCATCAACAATGACCCGGCGAAGATCATCATCGGGCACATCTGGTGCCTCTTGATCTTCAGCTTCCCCCGTTGCAGTATCACCATATTCAGGGAACATAGGATAGTTGTCATCATCCTCTTCTTCTTCATTGTCTTCCATCATAACCCCTCTTTCTCCGTGCTTGGTCCAAACATTTTAGTGTGGCATGAAACCCTTCTCAAGCAGGTGGAAGTGAAGGGTTTTCGAGGAAGAGTAATCCTTCGTATTCCCACAGACAGTACATGGACAATACATAAAACCATTCTGCTTGTTTGCCTCAGCCACTTCGAGAAAATTATGCAGGCCCGTAATGTACTCGGATGTGCGTCGGTCACCGTACATCCATTGCCGGTTCATCTGCGTGCATTATATAATTAAGTGTATCAAAAACCATTACAGAACATCATGAATAGAGAAATGACCAAATTAATACAAGTTCATCATCACATTAAAACCAAAGTACAGTAGTGATCAAATGTTATTACTGAAAAAATAAATACATAAAGTTCATACATAGTTCTCATAGAACAACATATAGCTCTCTACACATGTGCAAACTAAGAAGTGCAAACTAAGAAGTTAATTTGAGCTCACCACGGTGGTGCCGACGACGAGATCGGCGCGGGCGATCGACGGCGGTGAGGACGAGGACGGGGACGGGACGGCACCCTACACATGTGCAAACTAAGAAGTTAATTCGAGCTCAAATTGTGCATCTAAATCAAATAAACTCACACATACACTCCTCCACTAAAACCCATAAACCACACTACTTTTAGAGCATTTGAAATGAGCTAAACTAGCAGTGAGAGATGAAAGGATGAAGTTGCTAACCTTTTTAGAACACTTGGATAGTTGGTGCACCGCCAAACCTAGACAAATCTTGGGGAAAATGGAGCTTGGAGGTCGAGCTTGGAGGAAGAACAGGGGAGAAAGCTTAAGTGTGGCTCCGGCATTTCATCGAACACCTCATGTGCATATATAGGCAAAAAACAGAGTAGCCCACACCTCCACCCTTCCACGGCCAAAAAACGGAAGAGATGGGGGGGGGGGGGGGGGCGTCGATATATATAGGCAAAACTTTAGTCCTGGTTTTAAACTAAAGGGGTTGTGTCTAAAACCGGGACTAATGGCGTACCCTTTAGTCCCGGTTCCAGACACCAATCGGGACTAAAGGGGTTGCGCCAGGAGCGAGGCCCTTTAGTCCCGGCTGGTGGCTGGAACCGGGACTAAAGGTCCCAGCCGAACCGGGACTGGTGCCTGCCGAGGCCCGGCCGGCGTCCTGGCCGCTCGAACCGGGACTGATGCACGCATTAGTCCCGGTTCGTAAGTCGACCGGGACTATTGCTCTGATTTGGCAAAAACCAATGCCTTGTTTTCTACTAGTGCGACGGCCCTTTGGTTGTCGTGTAGTTTCTGGCGGGCACTCGGCTTATACTGTGCTAAGTCGAATACCCGAGAAAAAACACTCGACTTATGCCAGAACACTAAGCAACGTGTGTTTTTCCCATAGTGATATGTGCAAGGTAGTTTATCATGCGGGTTAAGGAGGGAAGCAATTTCGTGGCTGCAACAAATCATGTGAGGTGTGCAAGAAGACATCTCAGTTATGGTGAAAAAACTACAAGTTGTTGCAAAATAAAATGAGCGTGATAAGAAAGTACAAGCTATGATGAAGATTCAACGGGAGGTTTTGTTTTACAGAAATTCCTACGAATAGAATCTGATAATTATATTTTCTTTTAAATGTCCAAGCTATCGAGGTTGTTAGGGTAAGATGGTCATGCGTTGAAGCTTCTAGAGACATGACACTACACCAATTAAAAGAATAACGTACAATATGACAAATAACGAGTCGACTGGAGTTTCGATACACACCACCGATGTATAGGTCTAGTTTTAGCAAAGAAACCTTGAACATTTGTAGACAGGGAGATAGAGAAGGAAGGGGGTGTGGAGGAATGGAAAAATTGGTAAAGAAAAAGCTTTTATGTTGTACATGAGGCCGTAGATCCCAATTCCATTGGTCTCTCATCTTAAATAACAAGGTTTTTACAACCAACCTGTTGACACCTGATTTTGGCACGATGCAAAATGCAGTAAAAGTGGACTCAAGCGAAAAGCTTGCCGGTTTTGAGTGCTTGCCGAAGACCCAAACAGAGGCAGGAGACGGCCCGGCAAGGAGGCGATCCGGCAAGGAGAAACTTTGAAGTTTGGGCCATTTCCATCCGATCTCATCTCGAAAGCCGAAATTGTGTTCGAAGTACTGGGATTTTGTATCCAGAACACTATTCGGCTGATTGCGCCCTCAAGATGATCTCATATGAGAAAACTTTCTACATGAATTGTCTTCGTCTCGTCGAAACGGTCAGAATTGCTTTTGGGCACATTTTCATTCGAGGTCATTTGCTGCCTCAAAAAGGGCCCGCAAGGTGCAGCCAGAAAGCTTGCCGCGTGAATAGTAAGCTTGCCGGGGAAGGCTTGCCGCGCGTGAACAGTAACCTTGCCGGGTGAACAGTACGTTGCCGGGGAAGCTTGCCGGGTGAACAGTAACCTTGCCCCGGGGAAGGCTTGCCGCGCGTGAACAGTAACCTTTTGCCGGGTGAACAGTACTTGCCGGGGGAGGCTTGCCGCACGTGAACAGTACCTTGCCGGGTGAAACAGTACTTTGCCGGGGAAGGCTTTGCCGCGGGTGAACAGTACCTTGTCGGGGGAAAGCTTGCCGCGTGTGAACAGTACCTTGCCGCGTGAACAGTACTTTGCCGGGGAAAGCTTGCCGTGCGTGAGCAGTAACCTTGCCGGGCGAACAGTACCTTGCCGGGGGAAAGCTTGTCGCGCGTGAACAGTACTTGCCGGAGAAAAGCTTGCCGCGTGTGAACAGTACTCTTGCCGGGTGAACAGTACCTTGTCGGGAAGGCTTGGCGCGTGAACAGTAAAAACTGTCCGACGAGATGCTGAAGATGGGCTCAAATACTTATCTAGATGGCCTCAGATCAAAAAGTGTTCAACATGAAAGTTGTTCGTCTCGTCGAAACGGTCAACTTTACTTTTGGAGTCATCATCATCTGAGATAGTATACGGCCTGCAAAGTTATTACAGAACTCGGACAGTCAAGAAAACTGCATGATTGAATCCGACCCACAGTTAAAGATAGGCCCTAAAAGTCATAAAGATGGCCTTAGAAGGAGAAGTGGCACTCGTTGTCATATGCAGATTGTCGAGGCGGACAAGTTTGATGTTGGACTCGTCTCCATCCGAGTTAGTACACAATTTCTACGACCAAAACAAGGAGCAGGACAGAAGTCCGGGTCAGATTCAGACTAAATCCGAGTTAGACTGGAACCAGGACTCTAGGACGTGAATTGATGTAATTCTCTTGTAAGGAAAGCCTAGATGAATCCTTTGCTTGTACGGGAAGTCCAACCCCCTCTTAAATAGAAGAGGTGATGGCCGATTGAAACAACACACAATCGAACAAACACATCTACATCTTTTTACCCTACTTTTATCCTTCTCCCTTGTATCTTTCTTCTCGTTCTTCGTTCGTTCTTCTTGTTGCAGGACGGCGAACCTCGAGGCCCTAGGGGCGAGCGAATCGACCTAGGGCAGCCCATCGTCCATCCGTGACTCCTGACGGGTTCCATCCCGGAGAAGCGGTGCGTCGGGTCTACAAAAGCGTCCGCCGGTTTGCTTGCGTACCGCGCTGCCGGACGGACCTCCCACGGTGCGAGCTGCGGAGCATCTCCCTCGGCGCCGCGGGTACGCGTGACGCGTTCGTGTGTCAACACAACCTAACACTCCTTTGCAGGCAAATTAACTCAAATAGTAGTTCATAACATGCTAGTTATAACATGAAAGCTCTCCTGAACAAAAAAAAAGGCCATCACATGGTACTCACTCAAACATCACATCTTTGTGAAGGAAAAGCTGAAAGTTAGAAGTTGGAAGCTGCACGGGCATCACATCCTTGTGCTGCAGGCAGGCACAACATGCATGGGCGCCAAGCACGGCCGGTCAAAAAAGACGCTCATCAGTCATGTCACACTCTTCTTCTGACAATCACGCTGGTTCCATGCATTGCAGCTAGCCAGCACCGTTGTGCAACGCGATCAGTGTGCTGGTGTCCCTTGCCACCATATATACTAGCTACTACTTCATTGTTCATTGCTCTAGTCTTCAAGAGAAGAGATAGACGGATCCACCATCATCAATCGACTCGCCAGCATGGCGGCCTTCGTACTCTTCCTCCTCATACTTGTCCTCACCGCTGGCAACAGCACGCACGGACACGGAGGAGTCTTTGCTGAGCGCAGCCCCGTCGTTGTGCGGCTAATCGGCCGCGGCCCGGACGACAAGACCTCCGTGGCCGTGCAGAGACACGACCTCTCCTTCGCCGGCTTCACCGATGGCAGCGGCCACTGGCACGCCTTCCTGGGCCTTGAGCACCTCTTCCCCACGTCCACGACCCTCCCGTTCGGCAGCAGCTACTGGGACCTCATCGGCGGCCTCGCGAACCTGCCGGGCGTGCCGCTGGGGCGGGAGGCCATGCTGGAGGCCATCCGCGTGCTCGCCGCCTACCGCCCGGGGGCCGACGTGGAGCCGGTCAAGCGGGCGCTGGTGGTGATGAAGGTTGTGATGAGCGAGGCCCAGCGGGTGGGGCCCATCAAAGAGACCCTCAACGACGGATGGGACACCGGTGCCCGCGTCGCCCCCGAGCACCTGCCCTACATCGAGCATTGGGACACCATGTCCTACGAGATCCTCCGCTCCAACCGCACGGGCAAGTGGGACGGGCCCTTCACCAAGATGCTGGAGACGCAGGCCAACATCCGCAGCGAGGAGGAGGCGCTCGCCGTGGTGGGGATGATTCGGAATGCTGACTTCGAGGAAGTGCTCCAGGCTCACGCCACCCCGATCTGACCTAGAGTGCAACTCGTCTGTCGCGGCTTCTGGAGTCAATGTTTCCTTCACGTTCGTCTTAATTATTAGCTGGTGGGATAGTAATGTGCATGGTTTCAGCTTGCTTGCTTCGTATGCTATTTCAGGCTTTCAGCTCATCAATGTCTCAAGTAATATATATATTTTCAAATCTATTCACGAAATGCTAAAACTTTTGTAGTCAATTTACTTGAACAGATGCTGAAACTCTGAAAGAGATAGAACGGAAAATCACACCAAGTAGCGTTCTTATGAAACTAACAAAGGTCAAAGCAACTAACAAAAGCTAGCTAGCATCTTATGTTCGACTACCTCCCTACACCCAAGTACACGGACTGTTTCAAGTAACTTGATCGGGCCTGGCTAGGGGTCAGGTGACAGAATTTCAGTCAGTCACTTTTTTCCCGTCCACATCGGAGCCCCAGGCGTTTGGCTCGGCTTGCTACCGGGCCGTGGCGGGTGCTGTTATTACGTTGCTTCGTCCCACCGCGCGTGTTCCTGCATGTTGCATGCTGTGCGCAGGGAATGCATGCTAGCTAGCTCGCTCGGAGTAGATTAGAGCATCTACGATCGGACGCCCATACCCGCCCCGGTCAGTGCCCGGATGAGTTTTGACCACCTAACCGGGCTCCTCATAGCCCCCATATCCCCAACACGCCCGGACACGCCGCCACGTCGGACTAACGTATAGGACCCACGCGGGGCCGCGGACAGACCGCTTGTCCGACGGGCGCCTCCTCCGCTCCGCGCCGCATGGCGCCGCTCCGGAACCCCACTTGGCTGCGCCATGCCGCGTGGATCACAAGCTACCGGAACCCCACTTGGTCAATGTTTATGCACCTCTTTGTATTGTGTGCCAGTCCAATGAAAGAACTAGTGCCACTAAAAAAATAAAAATGAAGTTTTGTATGGAAGAATGAATTAGTACATTGATATTACCCTTTAAGAAGAAAGAAAAAAATAATGACAAAATTTGCACACAATTTACACATAGGTTACATTTTTCATAATATGCAAGAGTAAACATATAATAGTGATTGATTTTGCAAGAGAAGTCCTAAGAAGAAGGAATGAATTAGTGAATTTGATATTACCCATAATAAAGGAAAAAAGAAAAAGAAAAAAATTAACAAAATTTGCACACAATTTAAATAGAAATTGCACTTTATTATAATATGCAAAAATAACATGTATTAGTGGAATTTTTGCAAAAGAGAAACTTTTCCAAAGAATGAATGAATTAGTTGCATTTGTGTTTGATCCACGGCCTCTCTATTTCTCAAATTCCAAATAATGCATTTTTCTATAAAAGAATAAATTAATGACATTAGTATCACCCTTTAAGAAGAAAGAAAATAAAGCAAATAATGACAAAACTGACATGAAGAGAAGGATCTGTCATGCGTGTTCGCCGTCATTTACTACTCGTTCCGTTTTAAAATATATGGTGTATTAGTTTTTTCAGAAGTTAAATATGTGCATGCTTGACCAAGTTTTTCTTAAAATATGCATAATATTTACAATACCAACTTTTGCATCATTAGATCCATCACGAATGATTTTGTACTACAGATGTCAATATTTTATTTTATAATCTTGGTCAAACATACATAAGTTTAACTTGCATAAAAATTGATACACCTTATATACTGGAAGGAAGGAAGTATTAATAAATCGATCAGCATAACATGCAAGTCAACATTACCGAATGAAAAATAAAATAGAAAACGTTATCGAATGAGTAAACCCAGTGACAGAGAAGTACAGGAACATGGGCAGCACGTACGCCCCAGCTCATTACGTCGACGAACATGCCTATAAAGCATCCAAGCAGGAGACCCCCTTCATCATCACACCTCAGTACCTCACCATAATCGACGCAGTAAGATTAATCAAGATCGATCATGGTGCACCACGTCCGCCGATTAGTTCTGGTGGTCCTGTTCGCCGCCGCGGCCATGGCGGAGAGCGAAGTGGAGACGCCGTTTCAATCTCGAAAAAAAGAAAGTGGAGACGCCGCCGCCGTTCACGGACTAGATGGACCTGCCGCCACTCCCGTCGCCGGCCGACATCCCGGTCACGCCGCCGTGCCTGAACAGCATATCCATGTGCGGTGCCGTCTACCAGGACCCCTCCAAGCTGGCACCGTGCTGCCCGCAGTCAAGAAGCTCTTCGGCCGCGATCCGGAGTGCATCTTAACGGAATCGCTGAAGCTCACAAGGTCGCAAAGCAGTACGGGGCCAACTACACCGTCGATGGCCAGGAGATGTTCCGCTGGTGCGAGATGCCTCTCACCAGCTGCGACCCCGGAAAACCAGGTCAGGAAGATGCATTCTTTTCTTCGTTCAGATGGAACAAGTACTGGCAGTCTTCGCTATTTTTTTCCATGATATGATAATATGTGTCTCATTCATATAATAAAGATCAAGTTACAAGTCAGAGAAGCAATCAGGTGGCTGACTAGTTAGCAAGACACTCCTTTACTACTAGATCTCCTGGTCCTTGGGATGTTGTTAGCCCTGATTTTATTTTCTCATTTTCTTGTAAACAATATGACCATTATATGACAAATAAAGTCTAGTTACTGTAAAAAAAAAAGGATCAAGTTACAAGTCACGTGAGCACTGACTTGACAAAGCTTAAAAAGACAGTAGAACTTTATGCTTTTCACGAAGGACCACTAGCCAAGAAAGCAAAACAAAATAAAGACCAAATAATCTCATGAGCTTGAGGTCAACGCCCATCACCTACCTCCGGCATCACCGTAGCAGCCACCAAAAGAAAATATGACAGATCACCTCTTCAGCGGAGCTCGACGCGGCTCCTTCACTAGTATGCGACTTTGCGGACCTCCAAGTAGCCGACCAAAGGTGAAGCCAGTGTCGTTGAAAAAATCTGGTCGGGCCAGCACCCCGGACACGCCATCGAGCTATAGATCTGGAACCCCCACTCAATTATGATGTTGGAGGAAGAAATCATACCTGCTAGCAGCCAACCACGAGCTCAGCACATGATCCACCGTTTTTCAGTTGCCCTTGACGCAAAACACTATCTGCATCCCCTCCTGAACTTTCTCCCGAGCTCCGTGCCAGCGCTAGAGCAAACGCCGTCGCAACGGCAGAGCCTGAGGGCACAAGTTCACCATAGGCATGACGCCGTTGGCACACCATCCCCACTTGAACAAACTAGCTAGCAACCAGATCCATCGCCGACCAACGAGCAGAATACCCTATCGAGGAAGGATCCGAAGCTTTATTCTTCAGTGCCGCCATCACCCTTGCCGAAGCCATGATGTTGAACGGCCAAAAATCTAAGCTACTAAGCACTAAAAACTAAAACTACACAATCCGTACGCCCGGGATCCGGCGACTCCCTTCACCACAAATGACCGAGAGGTCACGGTGGATGGGGGCTACTGGAGAACGACGTAGGAAGAAGGTCCCTTTGAAACCCTAGTCGCCTTGGCCGCCGCTGCAGGTTAGGGTTTGAGGAAAAATGGTTTACTAGTAATTTTTCAAGATGAGGTCTTCACCAATTTATTCTCGCAATAGCTATCTAAGAATATGACAATAACATATACGTATGTATATTAATTCCTGCATGTACACCTTCCATTTTAAGATGGTTAGCTATAATAAGAATAGTCAAAAGAACATTACATGCATGTAACCTATATGAGTTATACTACTAGGATTTAGATTTTTATTGAAGCCATCTTGTTTGATGAAATTGTAGGATCACAAAACATTGGAAATGCGGCGCCTAGTGCGAGGTCCTTTGGCGTCTTTAATATCCTACTTGTCTTTTCCATTATTCTTCATGCTGTAATGATGGACTTTATAAAAAAAATGTTGTAATGATGGAGTGCTGAGGGCGTCCTTTGGTTATTTTTTGCAATTCTTTTCCCTCATTTTTTAGTATTTAGTAATGTCGTTTATTTGATATGATCGTGTATCATGATGCAATCAATAAAATTGGCGAGTGCTTTTTTATTTCTAAAATTCTCTCTAATTAAGCTCCAATTATTCTTCTACGAGCAATAGGCATTTGTTGCATGCCTAGAAAAATGGGGCATGGGTACGTTCGAATTGATGCGATGTTTTCTGCAGCGTTTTGACATGCCGCAAGAAGAAATGTTGCAATGTACGGATTGAATGTCGCGCATGGGATTATACTTGGTGCAACGATCGGATGGTCTAGGTTTTTGATTTAACTAAGATCTAACGGGCAGGACGGTGGCCGATCCGGGGTTTACCCCGCCTGGCTGCCGGCTAGCGTTACCCTTCCTCAATGCTTGTGTGAGGCTAATTTTTTTTTTGAACACAGTACAGGCGCAAGCGCTCATACATACGCGCATACACTCACCCCTATGAACGCACACATGCACACCCTACCCCTATGAGCACCTTCGAGAGACTGAGCCGGCATATCATCTTGAAATTTACGAAGTCACCGTAGGCGCCTCGTCGTCGACGGGAACGTCTCCTCCCACTGAAAGCACATCGCCCGGCCGACAGAGCGCCGCGACCGGGGATGCAGAAGCAGCGGGCGCCGCCCTCCCGCAAGAATCCTGGCGATCGCCAGCAGGCGGGCACGGGAGGCCGCCCGCCCACTACTTCGACAGCTGGCCGTCCCACCTTGGCGGCTGGCCCTGCCCAACCTCCTGCGCCGCGTCAAGCTCCTCCGGTTGCAGCTGTACCTCCACCACCTGCTCCCCCTGTTCCAACTGCTCCACCGACGCAAATCCTCGATGAAAGGTACAAGGATATGGTGTGCTTTACCTGCGGGGGTCCGGGTCACTATGTTGGCAACTGTATAGAGAAGAAGATTTGCTTCATCTGTGGCTTGGAAGGGCACAATGTCAACAACTGTTCAGCCTGGGCCCAACCGCACCCTGTGGCAACGTTCTTTGGTAGTTCTGCATTGGGTCTAGGGTTCTATCATATTGATGCACCAGTTGGCCGTGAAGCAAATTGGTTGAATTTCAAGAATTGTGGTGAGGTTAGGATTGTGAAAGGAGACATTAACCAAGCTGATCTGATTAAGAATCTGTCTGGAATCTTTTGCAAGCTGAAACAGTGGCCGTGGCAGGTTAGAACTCTGTCAGAGAAGTCCTTCCTAGTCAGGTTTCCCCCCTGGAAGAATGTGGAGGAGCTGATAGAATTCCCTGCTTTTGATCTACCAATCAATGGAGTCTCGATTTCTGTTGAGAAGTGGAAGGGTGTTGTTGACCCTTTCTCTGAACTGACTGAGGCTTGGGTTTTAATTGAAGGACTATCATCTAAATGGTGCACATGGAAAGTTTTCTCACAGATTGCATCCTGCTTAGGTATTCTGGTTGATGTGGATTGGAACAGATTAATGAAGAGCTTCTATGACAAGGTCAGGATCAAGATTGCATGCAGAGACCCCACCAAAATTCCCTTTGAGAGACTTATGGAGATGAGGAAAAAACTATATATCCTGTATTTTACTGTTGAGGGCTTTGAGCAAGTAGGTGCTGATGATCCAAATGATGATAATGGTCCCACTGGCATTGATGTAGAGGGAGGGGACAATGATCTGGATGCTGTGAGGAGTGACAAGGATCAGCTAGAAGATGGAGATGAGGAAATTGACGAATTAGACCTAGCTAACAGAGCCAGTACATCTGCAAACCCACCTTCTGCGAAGAAGATCAGTGGGGGAGACAGTGCTACCTTCCATCCTGCGTCCTTGCTGGAGGCTTGCAACTCCCCTCTGGGAAAAATTGAGACAAGCTATGATAAGATGGAAAGCAGTGTATCTGTGATGCCAATTCCTTTTGCTGAGGCAATTAAAATGCTGGACAGATCTGGGAATGAAGGAAAAATCATACACACCCCTGGTTCTCTGAATATTGGTAACAAAGAGTCTGCCGCTGGTGACACCCCAATCATCTCTGCTCAAAAGTCTTATTGTTCTGATCTACTGGGAGAGATTGAGAGCTCTGGGTCTGAGACTGCCAGTGAGACTGAAGATACTGACAATGAAATGGACACCCTGGATGGCCCAGTCATCGACTGTTTAAAGCTGCTGGATCTAGGAAATAAGAACAGAAACACCATTGTTGGTGACATTCCTCCTCTTCCTCCTTCCAAGAAGGTCAATGCTGGGCAGTGGGGCCCGGTGCTCTCCGAGAGGGCAAGTACCAGATTACAGGGGCGCCAAAACATGATTGAAAAAGCTGCAGCATACAAAATGAGGAAGAACCTGGAGATCCCGGCTACCTTCAAAAGTAAGTCCTTTAATAATGAATCTATTGATTCTTTAGAGGCTTATGCTTCTGCTGTTGATTTAAAAATTGGCATTTCTGATGGTGATAAATCTAATATCATTAGTGATATAATTAGAAGTGAAACTAGAAGATGTCTTGTATTTGCCTCCCAAAATCCTGAAATATCTTTACCTGATGTGATAGATGATATTGTGTATGATGGAAGTGGAGTTTGTACTCCTAAAAATTGCAGACCTGACTCTAACACGCCAGGGGGCACTGCTGGTTTGGTTGGATGTCTGGAAACTGCTCCTAAACATGGGCTATATAGCCTCTCCCATCCATTTAAAATCCCATGATAGGTCTCCTTTGGAACATTAGAGGAGTGGGCCAAAAAGGGAAGTTACAGTGCCTGTCTGATATTGTTAATAAAAATAAACCAGATTTTATAGGATTCCAGGAAACAAAAAAAGAAAACATCTCTGATTCTTTTTTGAAAGTTTTAGCTGGCTCTACTCATTATAGTTGGCACTTGTTGCCAGCTACTGGCTCTGCTGGTGGCATACTGGTAGGTGCAAATTCCTGTTCCTTTGATATTATTGGTTCTGTATGTAAAAAATATTGCATAATGGTCACACTCAAAAACAAATCTGATGGTTTCTGCTGGCATTTAGTGGTGGTTTATGGCACAACTTATGCTGTAGATAAGGTTGACTTTATTGCTGAACTCCATGAAGTAGTTGATGGGTTATCCTTCCCTGTTTTGTTTGGAGGGGATTTCAACTTAGTAAGAGAAGCTAAGGAGAAATCCTCAGGTAATATTAACAATTCTTGGGCTTTCCTTTTTAATGATTGGATTAACAAACGGGGGCTCATGGAGATTAAAATGGCAAATAGGTTTTATACCTGGAGTAATAATCAAGAGAATCCTATTTTTGCAACCATAGACAGAGTCTTTTCATCCACTGAGTGGGACAACCACTTTCCTCTAACTACAATCTGTACTTTACCTAGGGTTGGTAGTGACCATGCCCCTCTCCTCCTTGATACTGGAGTGAGAGAAAATAGAGTTAACAGGCCCTTTAAATTTGAGAAATGGTGGCTGGGACAACCTGGGTTTCTGATTTAGTGATGCAAGTTTGGGCTACTCCTTCTCCCTTTACATCGGCCATTGAGACATGGCAGTTTAAGACTAGATTATTTAGACAAAAAGCAAAAGGTTGGAGCATCAACCTTGAGGCTGCGATGAAAAAAAGAAAAAAGCCCTTCTCCAAGAATTTGATATTCTTGATGTTTTTTCTGAACAAAATATGATTTCTGCTGAGGATGTCCTCAGAATGAAAGAAATAAAAAATGAGCTAACTGAGATTTGGAAAAAAGAAGAAACTGCCATGTGGCAGAGATCCAGAGACCGAAATTTTTTGGAGGGTGACAAAAACACAGCATATTTCCATGCTGTGGCTAATCAACGTAGGAGGAAAAACCAAATGTCATTTTTGGAAGGCCCTGATGGCCCTTTTTACTCTACCAAGGATATGCTGGGGGTGGCCACCGATTTCTATAAAAACCTCTTTGGTTTTGAACCAAAACCAAATATTCATTTGGGTGACCATTTTTGGTCTGCTGAGGAACTTGTTACCGAGGCTGAAAATGAGTCCCTTGAAAAACCTTTTGCGGAGGACGAAATCAGAGAAGCCATCATGGGATCGTATGCCAGTGGAGCCCCAGGTCCGGATGGACTATCTTTCCTATTCTACCAAAACTTCTGGGAGGTGATTAAAGAAGATTTTATGGCCTTAGTCAGGGATTTCGAGCGTGGTGCTTTGGATATCCAAAGACTCAATTACTCTACTGTTACCCTCATTCCAAAAGAACCGGATGCTAGGCACATGAAGAAATTTAGGCCAATATGCTTGAGTAATTGTTCGATAAAAATCTTTAGCAAAGCTATGTGCAACAGGGTTTCACCTATTGGGCATAGACTGCTGTCCCCCTGTCAATCTGCTTTTGTAAGAGGTAGATTTATTCTAGAGAGTGTGGTTACAGCACATGAGGCTATACACGAAGTTCATAAGTCGGGCAAACCTGGGGTTGTCCTCAAGCTCGATTACGAGAAAGCGTATGACAGGGTTAACTGGGATTTCCTGGTAGAGATGTTAACCTCTAGGGGCTTTGGTGCCAAGTGGATAAGCTGGATTTTATCCATTCTCCACAATAGCTCTTTTTCTGTCAAAATTAATGATACTTTGGGTCCATACTTTGTGGGTGGTAAAGGCTTAAAACAAGGAGATCCCAGTTCTCACATCCTTTTCAATCTAGTCGCGGATGTTTTCTCCCGAATGTTAATTAAGGCTGTTAGAGGGAAGATTATTTCGGGGATTGTTCCCCACATCATCCCTGATATCTTGATTAGCCTACAATACGCTGATGATACAATTCTTTTCTTGGACCCGGACACAAACAATGCAAAAAACCTTAAGTGGCTATTGGCTTGTTTTGAAAAACTCTCTGGACTTAGGATTAATTATGACAAATGTGAGCTGGTCCCTGTAAATCTAGATGAGGCAACTGCAAAAAATTTATCCCAGATTTTTTGCTGCAAAACTGGGACTTTTCCCCTTAAATATCTTGGGGTTCCTCTGCACTATCTGAAATTGAGGAGGGAAGACCTCCAACCCATTATTGATAAAATCATCAAACGAATCTGTGGGTGGAGGGGTAGATTACTCAGTTATGAGGCTAAACTGGTGCTGCTGCAGACTTGCATTGCCAGCATCCCCGTGTACCTAATGTCAGTCATTAAATTTCCCAAGTGGGCCATTAAGGCCATTACCTCTCAGATGGCACATTTTTTCTGGGGGAACTTGGGAGATAACCATAAATATCACCTAGCTAACTGGGGGCTCATTTCCCAGAAGAAGGCTTTTGGTGGCTTGGGTGTTGTCAACTTGCGAGAATTTAACATGGCTCTGTTGGCCTCATGGTCTAAACGATATTTTTTGAGTGATAACAAAGATTGGCAAAAACTAGTTGATCATAAATATAGAACTGATAAACCTAACTTACTCTGGTCTAAACCTGGTGTGGGATCCCCCTTCTGGAAAGGGGTCACCTGGGCCCTAGCTGGGACTAGACCTTTCTACAGATGGAAATTGGGGAATGGGTGTAAGATCAGCTTTTGGCACGACACTTGGGCTGGAGATTCTTCTTTGAAAACCCAATTCTGGGAGTTATATACCATTTGTCAACAACAAGAATGTAGTGTGGCGCAAGTCTGGGATGGGGAGAACTTGAAGCTTTCTTTTAATAGGTGTGTGGATGATAGAATCCTGGCCAGGTGGCAGGATCTACTCCAGCTACTTTCGACCAATGTGCCTAATAATAAGGAAGATCACCCCACCTGGATGCTAGAGGCGTCTGGGGTTTATTCTGTGAAGTCCTACTATGACATGATTAATTGGGGTGGGGTTTCTACCCCTGTGTGGAAAAAGTTTTGGAAAATCTTGGTTCCACACAGATACCTAGTGTTTGTGTGGCTAGCTTTTCATAACAAAATCCTTACCAGAGATAATCTGGACAAAAGACGTCCTGTGAGCGATAAGACATGTTTATTTTGCTGTGAAGATGAGTCAGTACACCATTTGTTGTTTGAGTGTGTGGTTGCAAAAGAGATTTGGTCGGATATTGCTGAATCCTTTGAGTTTAGCTATCCACGATGTATGCAGGAACTATCTGATCTATGGAGTGCTAATAATAAAAAGACTGTTATTAACATTGCTTGCGTTGCTGCCATTTGGAGCATTTGGACCATGCGTAACGATATTTGTTTTCAGGGCGTGCCGTGGATAAGTACTCGGGTGATCTTGGGGAGACCTTGTGCACTAATGCATCAATGGAAGATCTTATGCGTGGGAGATCAATCGGTCTTACTACGGCGCTGTCTCCTGCTGCTGGACCGGCGAAGAGGAGAGCTGTTGCGCATTGCGTGGTAGGAAAAACCAAGGCTGGCGCGAAAGGGGGACTAGTTGGCTTCATGCTCAGAGCTCACTCAGGGCGATCCTCCTGCGAGAGGGCTAAATCTTTGTAATAGGCTAGTCTCCTTCTGTCATAAACTAGTTCTGGGTGAGATCGCATTCTGATGCTGCGTAGCTATCCTTTGCTGCCCTGTGTAGCCTTTCTTTTGCTTTCTACTAGTGATGTAGTCTGGCCTGCTACTCTGGTTAGGTCCGAGAGCTTTTAGCTGTTATCTGGATGCTGTGCCCCGTTTTTCTAATAAAATGGGGAGGGGGGAAAACCCCTTTTGATAAAAAAAAGCACATCACCGGAAATCCTAAAATAAATCCAGGAATAATGCGGAGCACCAGGACTTGAACCTCTAGCTGATTAATGCAGGCGTTGATATATTCCCGAAAAAAAAAATGCAGGCGTTGATATGGATTAGTTAGTGTTGTTCTATGGGATACAGATTCATTTTTTTTCTTCTAACTCTTCTACGAGTCGGTTAGATATTTGTCGATGTTTCCACTTATAGCATGAGCATACATAACAGACAATCTGATAAATCTTGGCCATTAAAATTCAGCCCCATCAGGATCGGGCGGAGCATATATTTCGAGTTCTAGCCTATTATTCTTTTCAGAATAAAACCTGAGAATCGGAACGGAAACCCAGCCGCCTCCCGGATTGCTCTCGGCGAATCTTTAGGCACCCAGCCAACAGGCCTCCTCAGTGCACCTCCCCCTCCCCCCTCCAGAATCCTGATCGGCCTTCGTGATCTGCTAGCGCCGACGCTGCTCTCTGTTTGGCTGGCTCCTGGGCATGACTCCTCCGTGCGGGTAACAGAGCGACTGTTCGCGGTCCGTTGTTGTCGGATGCAGGGTCGAGCTCGTTTGTGGTGTGGCTATAGATGCGGCACGGTGCTCCTGCTGCCCTTGCTTCATCCGTAATGCAACTTGTGCGATGTCGGCGTGGACAGCCGACTTTGCCATCAATCCAGTCCGTAACCTGGTGGCTGCTAATGGGGCGGCCAAACGGATAGCTGCAAGTGTTAAGCCTAGTTCAATCTCATGCATGCAACGTATGAGCTTAGTTTTCTGTTTAAAAAATAATGCTGTGCATGGTCGGGATGTGACCTGCGCATGCACGTAGTGGGAGGCTGGCCCTAGCACGCACCTCCTCTTCCCGTTTTCTCTCCCGGTCGTTGGCATTCGCTTGTGATCCAGTCGCTGGATGGGGCGACAGATACGGATCAAGGCAGCCCGGCCAGGAGGTAGTTAGCACTCTGGTGTAGTCCTATTAAGCTAAGGAATAACAGAAAACAGAAGGCTGCGACGCTTGGCAGCACAAACACACACTCTCTCTCTCTCTTTCGAGTTCTCTCTGACAACAACACTTGGCATCAGAGCGAAGGTGTGCGATCCTCAACTCCGGCGACCGGCGGTGTCTGATCCGTGGGAGCCATGTCAGATGGCGAGCCAGAGAAGAACAAGAGCGAGACGAAGACGCCGCCGCTTGCGCGCCTCACCGGCGGCGGCAGCGGTGAGATCCGCATCATAGAGCGGGTCGTGCGCGAGTCGGAACGCTCGTCGGCGTCCATGATGCTGACGAAGACAAACTACATGGAGTGGTCTCTTGTGATGCAGGTTAAGCTGCAGGCCGTGGGTCTCTGGACCGTGGTCACCAATGGCGCTGACGACGAGCGCGACGACAGGCGCGCCCTCTCCGTCATCCTTACGGGCGTGCCGCCGGAGATGCTTCGCGTCCTAGCGGCCAAGGACACGGCCAAGACAGCCTGGGAAACCATCAAGACGCTCCGCATGGGGAGCGAAAGAGTCCATGAAGCGAAGGCGCAGGTGCGCCGCCGCGAGTTTGAAGAGCTGCGGTTCAAGGACGGGGAGACCGTGGAGACTTTGCTCTACGGCTCACCGGGGTCGTCGCCGATCTGGAGCTCTACGGTGATCCCGTCCAAGAGCACAAGGCGGTCCAGAAGTTTCTTCGAGTCATGCCGTGGAAGTACAGGCAGATGGCCATGGCGATCGAGTCGCTCATTGATCTCAAGACGATGACGGTTGAGGAGTTGACCGGGCGCTTCTCGGCGTGTGAGGACCACTACGGCCTCGACGACGCCACGCACTCCGGCGGGCAGCTCCTTCTCACCGCCGAAGAGTGGGCCGCTCGCGAGCACAAGTACGGGGGCGGATCGTCATCCGGCGGCAGCAGCGGAAAGGGCAAGTCACCGGCCAAGGGCGGCGGCGGTGGCGGGAAGCCCGCGTCCGGAAACGGCGGTGCGGGTGGATCCGGCGGGTCCAACGACAAGAAAAAGGGCAAGTGTCATCACTGCGGCAAGGTGGGGCACCGGAAGAAAGACTGTCGGACATGGTTGCGTGAGCAGGAGCAGCAGGGAAAACAAGAGCAGGCCAACCTCGTGCGGCCAGGAGATGAGCATGAGCAGGGCTTGCTGATGGCCGTGGTCACCACCGCGGTATCCACGGAAGTCGTGGCGCCACAAGCAGTTTTCCTCAATGAGGAGAAGGTAATTCCAGTCCCCTCACCTGAAGAGCATGGGTGACGGTGTCCTGGTGTCCTGGACTAGGGGGTACCGATCTAGTCGGCCCATATTCCTTGGGCTGGGCCGGCGGGCCCTCATTATTATCGAGATGAACTCCGAAAGAACAAGATTACATCTGTCGAAGACTTGACGTATACTCTAAGATTTCCCCTACCGCCTCCTCGCCTGGATGCCCACCTTGTAACCCTAGGTATCCTACCCGGCGTGTATATAAGCCGAAGGGTTTAGCCCGTAGAGGGGACCTGAACACAATCTCATTCACCTAGCCTTAGGACTACATCATACGATCTCGAGGTAGATCAACTCTGTACTTGATATTTCTCCATCAATATAAACAAGAGCAGGATGTAGCGTTTTACCTCCATCAAGAGGGCCCGAACCTGGGTAAACATCGTCTCCCTGTTCCTGTTATCATCTGTCCGAGATCCACAGCTCGGGACCCCCTACCCCGAGGTCTGCCAGTTTTTACACCGACACTGATGCTTTCATTGAGAGTTCCGCTGTGTGATCACAAAAGATCGATGGCTCATCTGCAGATCAACTACGGCAATGGCTGTGGGGACACCTATGTCCCCGGCCAACTTTTTGTGTTCGGCAGCATGATTTTCTGCGCCGACCCGACAGGCCACCGTCGAGAACTACGCTCCTGATCAGATCGTCACCTTCGGAGGTCTGGAGTACTGCTACTTGTGAGCTACGTTGGGATTTCCCCGAAGAGGAGGGGATGATGTAGTACAGTAGAGATAAGTATTTCCCTCAGTTATGAAACCAAGGTTATCAATCCAGTAGGAGAATCACGCAACAACTCGTTAGCAGTACCTGCACATAAAACAATAAATCCTCGCACCCAACGCGAACAAGGGGTTGTCATTCCCTTGGCGGTTAATTGCAAGATTAAATTGTATGGTTATAGATAGATAGATCAAACAAAAATACAAAATAAAATAAATAAAGTAAAATTGCAGCAAGGTATTTTTAGGATTTTTAATATATGATAAAGGTAGACCCGGGGGCCATAGTTTTCACTAGAGACTTCTCTCTTGAAAATAGCATACGGTGGGTGAACAAATTATTGTTGGGCAATTGATAGAAAAGCAAATAATCATGACGATATCCAAGGCAATGGTCATGTATATAGGCATCATGTCCGAGAAGAGTAGACCGAAACGATTCTGTATCTACTACTATTACTCCACACATCGACCACTATCCAGCATGCATCTAGAGTATTAAGTTCATAAAGAACGGAGTAACGCCTTAAGCAAAATGACATGATGTAGACAAAGTAAACCCATACATGAATAAACCCCATCTTTTTACCCTTAATAGCAACGATACATACGTGTCATGTCCTTTTCTGTCACTGGGATTGAGCACCGCAAGATCGAACCCATTACAAAGCACCTCTCCCATTGCAAGATAAATCAATCTAGTTGGCCAAACCAAATCAATAGATCGGAGAGAAATACGAAGCTATAATAATCATGCATAAAAGAGTTCAGAGAAAACTCAAATAATATTCATGGGTAATCTGATCATAAACTCACAATTCATCGGATCCCAACAAACACACCGCAAAAAGTGATTACATCGGATAGAACTCCAAGAACATCGAGGAGAACATTGTATTGAAGATAAAAAAAGAGAGAAGAAGCCATCTAGCTACTAACTATGGACCCGAAGGTCTGTGGTAAACTACTCACGCATCATCGGAAGGGCAGCAAGATTGATGGTGAGCCCCTCCGTGAACGAATCCCCCTCCGGCAGAGTGCCGGAAAAGGCCTCCAGATGGGATCTCTCGAGAACAGGAACTTGCGGCGGCGGAAAAAGTATTTCGTGGACTCCTCTGTTGGTTTCCCGATTTTATAGAATTTATAGAGGTGGAATTAGGTCAAACGGAGCAAAGGTGGGCCCACGAGGCACCAGGGCGCGCCACCCCCCCCGGGGCGCGCCCTGGTGCCTCGTGGCCACCTCCTCTGTCTTCTGGCCCTCTCCCGAAGCTTCTAGTGTATCTTATGTCCAGAAAAAAAATTCCAAAAAGTTTCGTGGCATTTGGACTTCGTTTGGTACTGATATTCTGGAAAACCAAAAATAGGCAACAAAAACAGCAACTGGCACTGGGCACTAAGTTAATAGGTTAGTCCCAAAAAATGATATATAATTGCTTGTAAATATATATAAAACATCCAAGATTGATACTATAATAGCATGGAACAATCAAAAATTATAGATACATTGGAGACGTATCAAGCATCCCCAAGCTTAATTCATGCTCGTCCTCGAGTAGATAAATAATAAAAACAGATTTTTTGATGTGGAATGGTACCTATCATATTCATCATATATTCTTTTCTTTTGTAGCATGGACATTTGGACTTGAATGATTCAAAGCAATAGTCTATAGTTTGACATGAAGATATAAATACTCAAGCATACTAACAAGCAATCATGTCTTTCAAAATATCAACGCTAAAGAAAGTTATCCCTAACCCATTATGCTCAATCATTGATCCATTCATGAAACACACTCAATATTAGCTACACACAATGCACAAGTATGACAATAGTGTTCTCTAGTTGGTGCTTTGTAAGAGAAGATGGAGACTCAAAATAAAAATAAAAATTGCATAAAAGTAAATAGATAGGCCCTTCGCAAAGGGAAGCAGAGATTTGCAGATGTGCCAGAGCTCAAGGGTTAAATTAGAGAGATAAAATTATTTTGAAAGGCATGCTTTTCCTGTCAACGAAAACGACCGAGAATTCCCAATATCTTCCATGCTAGACACATTATAAGCGGTTCCCAAACAGAAAATAAATTTTATTTCCTTTCCACCATTCTTTCACAATCCATGGCTAGCCGTATCCACGGGTGCCCTCCATACCAACACTTTCCAAGGAATTTATTATTATCATCATATTAAAATTTTCATTTCGGGACTGGGCATCCCTATTACCTGCCACTCTCTCGTGCAATGACAAGTGAATAAACACTCATCGTGAGAATAACACACCTAGCATGGAAAATATTGTCCACCCCTTGCCGCTTTATGAGCGGTATGGGCACACAAAAACGGAAAATTATTTTGAAAAATTAGAGTTGGCACATGCAAATTTACTTGGAACGGCATGGAAATACCGCATATAGGTAGATATGGTGGACTCATTTGGCACAACTTGGGTTTAAGGAGTTGGATGCACAAGCAGTATTCCCGCTTAGTACAAATGAAGGCTAGCAAATAGATTGAGAATCGACCAACCAAAAAGTGAAAACGGTCATAAACATGCATTGAACATAACTAACACTGAATAATGTACCATAAGTAGGATATAATTTCGTTGCATAACTATTGACTTTATGTGCATGCATAGGGAATCACAAACCTTAACACCAATATTATTACTAAATCACAATTACTCACTAACATGACTCACATATTATCATCTTCATATCGCAAAACTATTGCAAGGAATCACACTTATCATATCCAATGATCTTTCATGAAAGTTTTTATTATATCCCTCTTGAATATTCATCACTTTGGGACCAAATTCATATCTTGTGCAAATTACCATTACTATTATCAACTCTCAAAAAAATATAAGTGAAGCATGAGAGTTCAAGTATTTCTTCAAAATTTAATCTTATCAACTCTCAAAATAATATAAGTGAAGCATGAGAGTTCAAATATTTCTTCAAAATATAGCCACCGCCGTGCTCAAAAAGATTTAAGTGAAGCACTAGAGCAACTGCCTAGCTCAAAAGATTTAAGTGAAGCACATAGAGTATTCTAACAAATCATGATAAACGTGTGGCTCTCTCGAATAGGTGTGTCCAGCAAAGATGATTGTGACAAACTAAAAAAAGCAAACAAAGCAAAGACTCATATAATACACAACGCTCCAAGTAAAACACATATCATGTGATGAATAAAAATATAGCTCCAAGTAAAATTACCGATAATTGGTAGAAGAAAGAGGGGATGCCTTCCGGGGCATCCCCAAGCTTAGCCGCTTGAGTCTTCCTTGAATATTACCTTGGGGTGCCTTGGGCATCCCCAAGCTTAGGCTCTCGCCACTCCTTATTCCTTCATCTATCGTGATCTCACCCAAAACTTGAAAACTTCAATCACACAAAACTCAACAAAACCTTCGTGAGATCCGTTAGTATAACAAATAAATCTTTAACTTTAAGTACTGTAATAAATTGATTCATATTTAATATTGGCATAATGCTACTGTACTCCAACTTCTCCATGACTCATACCCCCGATACGATCCATAGATTCATCAAAATAAGCAAACTATGCAACAAAAAAAGAATCTGTCTAAAACAGAACAGTCTGTAAAGATCTATTTAAAAGCCATACTTCTGTAACTCCAAAAATTATGAAAAATTAGGACAACGTGGGAAATTCATATACCAATACTTTGTAAAAATTGAAGATTTTTCTGATGGTCCAGTACAGAATTAAAATTCTAGCACTGGACGCAAAACTTTCTGTTTTCCAAACAGCATCAATTATACTATCTTCCAAATCATCCCAAAGACATTACTAGGCACAAACACTAATTAAAACATAAAAACACAATCATAACAGTAGCATAATTGTGCAAACACACAAGAACAGAAATAAAAAGCAAAAACAAAATATTTGATCCATTGGGTTGCCTTCCAACAAGCGCTATTGTTTTATGCCCCTAACTAGTCATAATGCATAGTTTCAAGTATTGTCATCTTTGGTTTTAGTAATCTTTATAGGAGTTTTCTCAAACCCGGGAGGCTCCTTACCACTAGAAGAAAACAGGGCATCTGTCCTGGTTCCAGAGGGCCTTTAGTCCCGGTTCTGGAACCGGGACAAAATGATCGGGACTAATACCCAAAACCTTTAGTCCCGGTTGGCCTACGAACCGGGACCAAAGGTGCTCCACGTGGCCGCTGTGGGGCGCCCAGGCAGGAGGACCTTTAGTCCCGGTTGGTAACACCAACCGGGACTAAAGGGTCTCCACGTGGCCGCTGCGCAGCGCTCAGGCAGGAGGACCTTTAGTCCCGGTTGGTAACACCAACCGGGCCCAAAAGGCAGCCACGCGTTAGCAGCTCGCAGGCGCTGGGGTTTTTGTTTTTTTTTGAAAGGGGGGTTTAGGGGTTTTGGAGGGTTTAGGGGTTTCATATTGTGTTAGCTAGCTAATAGAGAGAAGTGACCTCTGTTTCTCCGTGCTTGGTCGACGCTAGCTACTACATATAGAGAGAACTCGACGCTAGCTAGTAAGCAAATGAAGGAAACCATTAATTACACAAGATCGTCATGAACATATATAGAGAGAAGTGACCTCTCTTTCTCCGTGCTTGGTCGAACAACAAGTTTTCATATATCTATCCGATGCTACTACATATATACAATATAACATCCCTGACATCATCAAGCGCCAAACTCCCATTGAATTTCCGTATGGTATTCTCCCTTTTCATGTATGACGTGGTCAAGAAAGAATCCCGCCAATTCCTCTTGAATTGCTCGTATGCGATCATGTGGTAGGAGTTCATCCCGCATCTGCCACATCTAATTTAAAGAAGGGGGTCAATACATATATATGAATGAAACTCAACACAATGGATGGTAATAAAATAAAATTGTGAATATTGTTTACGTACTTCAAATTGTTTGTCAGACAAGAAGCCCCGCTCAGAGGTCTTGTGGCGAATGAGCTCGCAAACGTAGTATCCACATAAATTATTCCCGGGTGCCTGCCACAAGAACTTTACAAGAATAGAGTTCAATCAAACTGATAATCAAGCATGATAATGGTATTGATGAAACTAGAATCAATGAGAGATGCGCGGAACTAGCTACTACTACTTACTTTGGGGTGTGTAAATCGCAGCTCGTTCTTCAGACCCGGAACCATTCCGGTGAACTGTTTCCAAACCCTGCCAGGCAAAGAAAATGATTACTTGATATCAGGAAATGAACGAAAGTTGCCGATATGGTCCCGGTATTGATTGAACTTACTTCTGGAGCATTGCTGTCATGTCCGCATAATCCTTGGGATCTTTACGTCTCGAGTCTAAGACAGTTACTACTCCCCCGTCAAGCTTAATGGATAGCAGAATAAAGTGGAACCTGCGCACGCATAACTCATCAATTACAGTACTTAACCTCGAGTAAGCGAAACCGAATATGCACAAGACAGTAACACTCACTTGAAGTTGTAAGGAAAGAGTATTTCCCTTTTGTTTTGATGTCGAAGGAACGCTTTTAGCAAGTTTTCCTCGGTATCTTTAACTCTGTTTTGTACCGCCCATTCATTTACGGTATTTGGGCTAATGAACCCAATGTCATAGATTTGTCTTTTTGGGCATTCGACGATCTTCAATCTGCATAATATAGTGAGGACAATTATATATACATGCAATGAACGAGCTAAGCTAGAGACTTAATTACAGAAGTAATACTTACAGACAGTAGCAAGTCATGAGTTGTTTGTCGAGGGCCTCTTGATTGAATAACTGAAATAACTCCACAAATTCAACAGGCATCAGGTCGACTCCAATGAGGTCGTGCTCATCTTTAATTCTCACCATCAAACTATCGGACCCATTCTTCCTGCAGCATTCCAAGTACCACTCATGCAATCTTCGCATCATCCTTGTTAGATGAGGATGATCAGGTTTGACGAGAGGCTTCCCGTGCTCGTATCTAAAGATCTCTACTACCTTAGCCGTTTCAAACTGTACATCATCGCCCACGTAATCACCAAGAGTGGTACCGGGCAGTAGCCCTGGATGATTAGCGATATTGCTAGACACCTTGAGCGGGGGGCACGATTGCTTCTCCTGTTCACTGAGCTGGGGAATTGTTTTCCCACTTCTTCGTCTTGAAGCACTGGCAGTACTTCCCGACCGCCGCGCTTCATCATATGTCTTTTCAATACAGCGGTCATAGTTGGATTGCGGCGGAGGCGGTGGTGGTCGCTTAAGGGCATCCAGAGTGCGCTTCGCTTTCACCGGATCTATTGTTTCCTTCGGAGGTGGACGTTTCCGTTCAAAATGGACCTGCAGTTCGGCTTTCACGATGTCATCGGTTTCCTTGTCAGTCCTCTCATATGGTAACTTTGGAGGAACCCTGAGGCTTGGACCAAATTTGAATTTCTTCCCGCCTTTTGTACCGGCTCTCTTCCGCTGTTGCTGAGGCGGCGGAGTCCGCTGACGCGCCGGAGGAGGCGGAGGAGGAGGCAGAGTCCGCTGACGCGCTGGAGGAGGCGGAGGAGGAGGCGGAGTCCGCTAACGCGCCGGAGACAGCTGAGGTGGAAGAGGACTCTACTGAGGGGCCTCATCCGGCTGGGTCTGCTGAGGGGCCTCATCCGGCTGAGCTTGACTGTGAGGTGTCTGCTGAGGGGCCTCATCCGGCTGCGTCTGCTGAGGCGGCGTCCAGTTTGGAAGCTTGATGTTCTCCTTTCTCCATAGACAGGTACTCCTTAAGGCATTTTCCAGAAGAATATCCCCTTCACCTGTAGGGTAGTCAAGCTCCAACCCCTCAAATCCCTCCATTATTTCATCCTCCGTGACAATAGCATAGCCATGTGGAATCGGACGGCAATGGAAAGTTCCCTCAGCTCGAGGAGGTAAAACAGAGCCGACCGCCGCCTTCAAGGTCAGGTTCTGGCATTTCACCATTAGCACACAATGTTCAGCCTCCGTGATACTATCCACGGGGTAGCGAGGAGCCATGATATCAGGCTAAACGAGCTTCGTGGAAGCCACGCTACTTCTCCGCTGAGATGGTGGGGTAGCTTCTGGGGCAGTGTCGAAGGAAGGATCTTCGTGCCGCTGAGATGGTTGGCCGGTAGCTCGCTGGCTGTCAAGTTTCTCTAGTTTCGCTAATCTTGCACTGAGCTTCTGCATTTCGCTTGCTTCCTCTTTCTTCTTTCTCTCTCGGCTTCTATAACCACCGCTGTCGGGAAACCCATGCACCCACGGAACGGAGCCTGATGTGCCTCGTGTTCGTCCAGGGTGTTCAGGATTCCCAAGGGCCTGTGTCAGCTCATCATTCTCTCTGTCGGGATGTAACCTCCCTTCCTGCGCTGCCTTGATTGCTTCCTGAAGCTTCTTGACGGGTATTGCAAGTTGAGCTTTCGTTCAAACACAGTTCCCTGTTTCTGGGTCCAAAGTTCCCCCAACCCCGAAGAACCAAGTCCTTGACCGATCTGGCCAGTGCAATGTCGCTGGTTGGACCCCTTTAGCAAGCAGGTTTTGCTCAGCTTTGTCCCACGTAGGCCGGGCTTTGCTGTAGCCACCTGACCCCGTAACATGGTGATACTGCTTCTTTGCATCATTTAGCTTATTTGTCACTGACATTTGCTTGCCCTTGTCCGATTTCTTGTAGGCCACAAATGCAGGCCAGTGATCTTTTATCTTCTCATATGGACCGGTGAATTCTGGAGTCTTGTCTTTCTCGACAAACTTTTTGTTCAAATCTTTCTTCCAGTTCTTGAATAGTTCTGCCATCTTCTTAAGAGCAAACGCCTTGACCTTATTCGGATCCGCCTCTGGCGGTAGGCTGAAATTTGTCATCAGCGAGGTCCAAAGATCATCTTTCTATCTATCATGGACATAAGAAACTTCAGGGTCCTTCTTCTTATTCCATTCTTGGATGCTGATCGGGACGCTGTCCCTAACAATAACTCCGCACTGATGTATAAATGTGTCCCTGCTCCACTTGGGAGCAATCGGTTGGCCATCTCGACCGACTTCTTCGATCGTGAACCTTTCATCCTGGCGCAACCTTTTCTTCGGGCCTCGTCTCCTTACGATAGTTTGGCTCGATCCGGAGGGCTAATTAAAAGAAGAAATAAGCGTTAATATATGTACATACAAAACAATTAATGCATCAAGTCAGCAGAGGCTTAATTAATATATGTATATATACCTCGCCGGACTTTGCAACAGTTAAGGCTCCCTCCTCCGTTCGGTCACCGGAGCCGTCATGATCTCCTTCCTCCTCCATTCGGTCACCGGAGCCGTCATGATCTCCTTCCTCCTCCATTGGATCACCGGAGCCTACATAAAACCATTCTGCTTGTTTGCCTCAGCCACTTCGAGAAATTTATGCAGGCCCTCAACATACTCGGAGGTGCGTCGGTCACCGTACATCCATTGCCGGTTCATCTGCGTGCATTATATAATTAAGTGTATCAAAAACCATTACAGAACATCATGAATAGAGAAGTGACCAAATTAATACAAGTTCATCATCACATTAAAACCAAAGTACTGTAGTGATCAAATGTTATTACTGAAAAAATAAATACATAAAGTTCATACATATATAGTTCTCATAGAACAACATATAGCTCTCTAGAGCATCTAATTAAAACATACATTCAAACTATGAAAAACGTTTAAATGCAACAACAAATGCGATCATAATCGCAACTAAGGTAACAATTGATCCAACGGCATAATGATACCAAGCCTCATTATGAATGGCATATTTTCTAATCTTTCTAATCTTCAAGCGCATTGCATCCATCTTGATCTTGTGATCATCGACGACATCGGCAACATGCAACTCCAATTCCATCTTCTCCTCCTCAATTCTTTTCTATTTTTTCTTCAAGTAATTGTTTTCTTGTTCAACTAAATTTAACCTCTCGACAAGAGGGTCGGTTGGAATTTCCGGTTCACATACCTCCTAGATAAAAACATCTATGTCACGTTGGTCGGCATAATTGTCATAAACACTAAATGAAACAAATCATAATAAAAGATAATATACCACATCCGAATCATAGACAGGACGTGGGCCGACGGGGGCGGATACCAAAGTCATGGCACTATATAATAACAAACAATAATAAAAGTAAGAAAATTATACAAGTAGCTATATAACTCATACAACAAGTAAGAATTTTTTTTCTTTTAAAAAGAAGATAAGAACAAGAGGCTCACCACGGTGGTGCTGGCGACGAGATCGGCACGGGCGATCGACGGCGGTGAGGACGGGGATGGGGACAATGGTGCACCGCCAAACCTAGACAAATCTTGGGGAAAATGGAGCTTGGAGGTCGAGCTTGGAGAGGAGAAAGCTTAAGTGTGACTCGGGCATTTCATCGAACACCTCATGTGCATAGGAGGAGAGAGCAGAGCAGCACACACCTCCCACTCCGGCCGGCCAAAAAACAGAGTGAGCGGGCAGGGGGGAGCATATATATAGGCATCTCTTTAGTCCCGGTTCGTGGCTAGAACCGGGACAGAAGACACACATTTAGTCCCGGTTCCAGCCACCAACCGGGACTAATGGGGCTGCGCCAGGAGCGAGGCCCTTTAGTCCCGGTTCGTGTCTGGAACCGGAACCAAAGGGGTCAGACGAACCGGAACTGGTGCCTGCCGTGGCCCGGCCGGCGCCCTGGCCTCACGAACCGGGACTGATGCACCCATTGGTCCCGGTTCGTAACAGAACCGGGATTGATGCTCTTATCTGGCCTGGACCAAAGCCCTGTTTTCTACTAGTGTACGCTTCCCATTATTCTTAGGGAATGAGGCAATTTTAAGGTCTAGAATATCCAATCGCTTATTGCATAGAGTAATCAAAGTGTTCATGCGATTGAGGTTTCCACTCATATTTTTAAGAGGTTCGTTAGACTTTTGCAACTCAATCTAATTTTTCTGCATGTCACCCAATTTGTCTAATATTTGCATGCGCCCCCTCTTGAGTAAAAGCAAAACCCTTTTGTGGTGGTGGAATCCCCAATATACCCTCTATTATTTCATAGGCAGTATTGGCCTCACTTTCAATAAAATTCCCTTTTGCGGCAAAGTCCAAAAGTTGTCTATGATGCATGGTTAAACCTATATAGAAATTGCGAAGCAAAATTTTTAAATCCCCTTTTATAGAGCAAATGCGGTAGGATTCCATTAACCTGTACCAAGCATCCTTTAAATTCTCTCCTTGTTTTTGTTTGAAGTAAAACACTTCAAAATCCGGTGACAAAGGAGGGATAGTTACGCTAGTCATGCTGACAAGGTGAGCAAATCAAGCAAAAGGGCAAACGGAAAATATTTTTGTATTTTTGTAAAAACTTTTTAGAAGTGGGGGAGATGAAAACGAGAGGCAAAGGAAAATAAAGTAAATGCAAGGAGATGAAGGTTTATGCGTAGGTACTTGATAGATGTTGATGATGTCTCCCCGGTAACGGCGCCAGAAATTCTTCCTACTACTTGTGAGCTGTGTTGGGATTTCCCCGAAGAGGAGGGGATGATGCAGTACAGTAGAGATACGTATTTCCCTCAGTTATGAAACCAAGGATATTAATCCAGTAGGAGAATCACGCAATAACTCGTTAGCAGTACCTGCACACAAAACAACAAATCCTCGCACCCAACGCGAACAAGGGGTTGTCAATCCCTTGGCGGTTAATTGCAAGATTAAATTGTATGGTGATAGATAGATAGATAGATCGAACAAAAATAAAAAATAAAATAAATAAAGTAAAATTGCAGCAAGGTATTTTTTAGATTTTCAATATATGATAAAGGTAGACATGGGAGCCATAGTTTTCACTAGAGGCTTCTCTCTTGAAAATAGCATACGGTGGGTGAACAAATTACTGTTGGGTAATTGATAGAAAAGCAAATAATCATGACGATATCCAAGGGAATGATCATGTATATAGGCATCACATCCGAGACACGTAGACCGAAACGATTCTGCATCTACTACTATTACTCCACACATCGACCGCTATCCAGCATGCATCTAGAGTATTAAGTTCATAAAGAACGGAGTAACGCCTTAAGCAAGATGACATGATGTAGACAAAGTAAACTCACGCATGAATAAACCCCATCTTTTTACCCTTAATAGCAACGATACATATGTGACATGTCCCTTTCTGTCACTGGGATTGAGCACCGCAAGATCGAACCCATTACAAAGCACCTCTCCCATTGCAAGATAAATCAATCTAGTTGGACAAACCAAATCAATAGACCGGAGAGAAATACGAAGCTATACTAATCATGCATAAAAGAGTTCAGAGAAAACTTAAATAATATTCATGGAGAATCTGATCATAAACTCACAATTCATCGGATCCCAACAAACACACCGGAAAAAGTGATTACATCGGATAGAACTCCAAGAACATCGAGGAGAACATTGTATTGAAGATCAAAAAGAGAGAAGAAGCCATCTAGCTACTAACTATGGACCCGAAGGTCTGCGGTAAACTACTCACGCATTATCGGAAGGGCAGCAAGGTTGATGGAGAGCCCCTCCGTGATTGAACCCCCCTCCGGCAGAGTGTCGGAAAAGGCCTCCAGATGGGATATCTCGAGAACAGGAACTTGCGGCGTTGGAAAAAGTATTTCGTGGACTCCTCTGTTGGTTTCCAGATTATAGAGAATTTATAGAGTAGGAATTAGGTCAAACGGAGCAGAGGTGGGCTAACGAGGCACCAGGGCGCGCCACCCCCCTGGGGCGCGCCCTGGTGGCTCGTGGCCACCTCCTCTGTCTTCTGGCCCTCTCCCGAAGCTTCTAGTGTCTCTTATGTCGAGAAAAAAATCTCCAAAAAGTTTCGTGGCATTTGGACTTCGTTTGGTACTGATATTCTGGAAAACCAAAAATAGGCAAAAAAATAGCAACTGGCACTGGGCACTAAGTTAATAGGTTAGTCCCAAAAAATGATATATAATTGCTTGTTAATGTATATAAAACATCCAAGTTGATATTATAATAGCATGGAACAATAAAAAAATTTAGATACGTTGGAGACGTATCAAGTACACCGCGGACTCCCGCGGTGAGGTCGTCTTATCAGGCTGGACCCCCGACTAGATTCCGGATTTGGCAAACTCCAGGGGTTCGACCTCGAAACGGATCTCCGCTGAAGACCATGAATCATGCTTGTCGGTGTCAAAACCGGCATACCTCAGTGTAGGGGGTCCCGAGCGGTGGATCGTGGATCAATGGTAACAGAGACAAGGGAGACGATGTTTACCCAGGTTCGGGCCCTCTTGATGGAGGTAAAACCCTACGTCCTGCTCTTGTTTATATTCATGGAGATGTATCGAGTACAGAGTTGATCTACCTCGAGATCGTAATGTATGTCTAACTCTAGGGCTAGGTGAATGATGTTGTGTTGATGTCCCCTCTACGGGCTAAACCCTTTGGCTTATATACACGCCAGGGAGGGGATCTAGGGTTACAAGGTCGGTATCCAGGAGCAGGGCGGCAGGAAAGATCTTGGAGTATTCGTCAAGTCTTCGGTGGAGACAGTCTTGATCATGCCTCCTGTACACGGCCTCCGGAGTCCACCTTGATCACGTACGAGGGCCCATCGGCCCAACCGAAGAGACGGGCTGGCTAGGTTAGCACCCCCTAATCCAGGACACCGTCAGTAGCCCCCGAACTGTTCTTCTATGCCGAGGACAATTTTCTTAACAGATGCCACCTCGGATCCGGAGTCCTTGGCTTGACAGACGAGTTCCCCTTCATGATTTACTCTTTTTAGTGGAGTGACGTCATCCGAGGCCCAACCGAGCTTATACCCTGCCCGAAGAGGATAGATATCTTAGCCTCGAAGGCCCACCGTCCAGGTATGAATGGTCCAATCCGGTCTGACAACTTTATCGAAGCGGCACGCCCCACGATAGGTCGGGCAGTTACTGCTTCCCTTAAATCGCGGTTCGGGCAGCCTTTTTACTGGCACGTCCCTTCGAGGCAGAGATCGTTCCCGTTTCCTCAGGGATATCATCAAGATTTTGTTTCCCCCCATATGCTCAATGGCATCTTTGATTGGGAGTGGCGAGTTTACCAGCGCAGCGAGGGGGACTCTTAGCCTTTCACAGGCTTATGAGAGCGAAGGGGAGGAAAGCGCAATTGACCCCGCTCCCATTCTTCCCTTTTACTGCTTCGTCTAGCTCCAGCGCCCAGATCCCATCCCGCTCCCTTTTCCTTCCGCGAGTCCAACCTCCACCACCAGCCATGGCCGACACCCTCAAAGGGCACTGGGGTGGTTCCATCGTGACAGATGGCGCCATCCTAGAGCTACACAACGTGGGGTATCTGACCCCCGCCATCGCCGCCCGTGCTCCAGCTGCTGGCCAGCAGGTGCCCGCTCCCAACGCCGGGGAGCGGGTAGTCTTCGTCCCCCACCTCGTGCGAGGCCTGGGGTTCCCGCTGCACCCCTTTGTGCGTGGGGTGATGTACTACTACGGGCTCGATTTCCACCACATGGCCCCAAACTCCATTCTTCATCTCGCCTCCTTCATCACGGTCTGCGAGGCCTTCCTCCGCTGCGAGCCGCCCTTCGGCCTATGGCTGAAGCTCTTCGGGATCAAGCCGAAGTCTAGTGGCTCCGACCTCGCGGAGTGCGGAGGGGCCATGATCAGCAAGAACCAGGGGGCACCTAGTTCAAGGGTACCTTCATCGAAACGGTGAAGGAGTGGCAGCGCGAGTGGTTTTATATCACCGAACCGCTCGCCCCTGGTCAGGCCGAGGTCCCAGCTTTCTTGGCCGGGCCTCCCAAGAAGCTCAAGTCCTGGAGGGAGAAGGGCGCCGCCTGGGAAAACCGAAAAGAGGTGGAGGCCCTGGTCGAGAGGATCAAATGGTGGTCCACCACGGGGAAGGTCGAGCTTGCCGACGTCATCAACGTCTTGCTCAACCGCCGCATACTCCCTCTCCAGCTTCGGGCTACCCCGATGTGGGCCCAAAAGCCCGAGGACATGGACTCTATCACCACCTTCTTCCGCTCCACCTTGGCCGCCATGTGGACGAAGCTCATGAAGCTGGCCAAGGACAAGATCCCCAAGGAAGGGAAGGATCACGGCCTCGAGGACGGCTATGAAGCCCCCCCGGTAAGTGATCTTGCTCACCAACTATCATTTCTGTCCTCCATATCGAGGAGTAGAGTTTAACGAATCGTTATGCTTGACGCTTTGCAGAAGTGGCTGGCCTGGGTGCAAGGAGTGCGATGCCCGGCTCCACTGCCAGAGGAGCCCTCGACTCCCCTGCTTTCGGCGCTCCTGACCAAGGAGCCGCACGTGTTGGCTCCCAAAGGGACGAAGTCCCAGAGGGGTAGGTCAAGTGCTCGGACTCGGGGGACCTCGGTCACCCGGTCCGAAGAGACCCACACCTTCACTACCCATGACGGCGACGCAGAGGAGGGCGAGGTCAGAGGACGCCGAAGCTGGTATGCCATCCAAGGGCCCGAAGAGGCTGAGGAGAACCTCGTCCGGGGCCGCCAGCAAGTCGTCGGAGAGAGCCGAGCTCTCCGGCGACTCAGAAGAAGACCTACTCGCGATGGGGAGGAAGAAACCTGTGCCTCGAGGGTAAGCCGTTGTCTTTACATCCCGTCTTTCAGTTTGACTAGTTCTTTTTAGCAAGGGAAAACTTATAGAGCGTCTTTTCTCACGCGGTCCGCCGAGGGTAATCCCTAGCGGTTCTTCGAGCGGGTTGCCATCCGCCAGCGGGACTCCAGAGCCCGTCGTTCATCCCCCGGTGCATGACGGGCTAGGGGAGGCGACATCCACCTTAGCTCCCGACGTTGACATGACGAGGATCGGGGAGGTGGCCATCATGTCTGAGGTCGACACGTCGGCCCAACAAGACCCGGGGGAGAAACACCCTGAGGTCATCGGAGAGGAGCTGGGCCAGTCATCGGTCCAGCCGATATCTGCTTCGGCTCCGCCGCCGTAGGTGGAGGCTACCCAGATTGGCACATCCGAGGTCATCCCTCCACCCCCGCCAACTGCCCAAGGACGGGCTGGCGCGGGGTGGACCGAGGAGATGGAGGACACCCTGAAGGGCTCCTCCATCAAGGAAGAGCACCGTGCCTTGATAGGCGCAGCGCTACAGGGTTTCCAGTCCGCAGAGGCCGGCCTGCATGAGGTTTTTAAGAACCTCGTAGCGAGTTTCGAGGTATGCTTCTATCCTCGCACCAAGTTTAACTTGTTTATTTGAGCTTGTTGATTTATGTATTTTTCCAAGGACATAGTATCACAACCTCCTAAACGGCTTAGTGAGTGAGTAGCCCCTAAGCCCGAAGTCGCTTTCAAGAAACCGGCATTGGGGTCATTTAATTGAGTAGGGGCCTGTCAAGTAGCCCCCAGGGTGCTACCCAAGGCAGCCGTCCTGGACCTTTTTAATAATTTAACTGTTGCCTTTGTAATGAGGATTTTTGCTGCCAGGTTTCGACCTCAGTTCCTGACTCCGTCTCCGAGGAGATTGCGGAGCTAAACCGGAAGCTCGAGAGGTCCCAGGGGGAACTTACCCTGGTAAACCAAAAATTCGAGCAGTCTCAAGGTAAGCAAGTTAAACTTGCATTATACTTTGTACGAAAGAGTTATAATGTGTTTTACTAAATTAAAAACTAAGGCCGAACTGTTTCAATGACAGCATCGTTAGCGGAGCTTGAGACGCTCAGGGTCGAGCTCGAAAAGGCTCGGCGGGAGGTGAAGCAGCATGAGGCTGCGGCCACAGAGGCAGAGAAGGCCCGAGCCGCCGAGAAGGTGGCCGGGGGACAAGCACCGGGCACAGCTTCTTGAGGTCGAAGAGACCCTGAAGGGCGTGTTTGAAGCACACGACAAGCTTCAGGTGGAGGGGCAACGAACAAAGGAGGAGCTCGAGAAGCTTCAACTCGCCCACTGCGAGCTCAAGACCATGGCCCGGGCTGACCACGAGGTGCTCCAGCAAGTGGAGCAAATCGCCTCGGGTAAGCTAGTTCTGCTGCAGTGTACGTTTGGCAGCAAAGGGGGTTTCGAGCTCACCCAATTATGGCATTCCGCAGAGGTCTTCGCGGATCTTCCGCAAAGCGCGGCGGATGCGGTGGCGTACTTCGGCCAGCTGGCGGGCCACGAGGCGGAGAAGGCCTTTTGGGGGCAGTTCCCGGTGTCGCCGTCAGCACGGCTGCTAAATAATTGAATGAAGCAGCTGGTGGAGTTGTTTCGCATGACGAGACCGGCACTCTAGGACCTTTGCGTCGCGTTGTGGCCTGCCGAAGCCATGCCCAACAGCCTCTTCGGCCTGACGGCCCATCTCCGAGATGCCGTGCCCTACGTGAACCGCTGGACGAGGTCTGCGTGCTTTGAAGGAACGCGGAGGTCATATGCCTGCGTGAAGACGCACTTTCGAAAGGTTGATGCGATGACATGTGCCACGGGCCCTCCTGCCGACAAGCCGCGCACCGCCGAACAGTTCTTCGCCAAGGTGGAGGAGGGAGCCCGTATCACCGAAGACATGTGTCCAAAGGACACTATGTATTTCTAAATAGTACTTCGGAATGCCGAAGTGTGTGGTGTACAAATCTTTATCTTTTGCTTGAATGAATATGGCTTTGAATTCCATGTGTGTTTTTCAATTAGTTTTACCTCCTGGATGACTGTTTTAAACTGAAAGTGGCCAGTCGTCGGCTTCAACCCCAGTGTAGATCATACAAAGGGTGTTCCTTGAGGCACTTTTGACCCTTAGCCGATGTCTCGGTGCCCGTAGGTGGTCGGTGCTTATAGGAACTAGGCAATCAGACTATAGTGGCTTTATGACTTTCAGTTAGTCATAGGAGTTTGACTATGGGGGCTGGTGACGAGCCCCCGGTGTGGGAAGTGGTCGGCCTGATCGGCCTAGGTCTAGGCCATAGCACACTTCGGCTAGAAATTAAAGCCCTTCGTTTAACACGGGTGATCTCTATCGTCACATCGCTTAACGCGGTCTGCGGATAGCGGACCAGTTTGCGCCTACCTAGATAGTCAGTTTTCGGCTTTCTCCACTGAGGCGCCGTGCCAATTGACCTGGCGGCGCAATCGCAGTGGTTCTCCCGTTACGCCCTTAGCCAAATTCATCGGGAACGTAAGGGGTACACATAGGAGCCGTGCAACCCAACTATTGACCAAAATCTAGGTTCGAAACTGATGCATATAAAGCCAAAATCCGAGACGTCGAATACTTCAGACTTGTGGTACAATTGTATCTTTTTAGAGGACTTCGTCGTAGCGCAGGGGCCATGCTTATAAAGAAATAGGATAAGGACCTTTAAGGGGCACGGTTTCTTTATTTCATAATTTCAAGCGTTTACATGCCCAGCTGCAACGAGAGGAATTGAAGGAATACAACGTAAAAAGTAAAAAAGGAGGAAGAAACAGGGCGGATATTTGTCATTGTCTGCGCTTCCGACTTGTTGACCAGATGTTCACCATTAATGGTGAGGACTTACGGTGGTTGTGGCCTTTCCGACCCTTTATACGCTCCAAGCGTTTGATTGACCGAGCTCCTTAAAGGAGACGTTGCTGAAGTCCGTTCTGTGGTTGAAACCACATTGACGTAGTCATGTTTGGCTGTTTCTTTGACAGAGACTTGCCTGTGCGGGGGCTTGGAGCCACGTAGTTGCTTGGTCGAACCGTGCCGACGTTTGAGTAATTTTTTGGCTCCTTGACGACCCAGGGAATCTTAAGTGCGAAATTATGCACTCTGGGGACGTAGTGCCCACTCCAGAGAGGGCACGCGAGGAGCCCGTATCCCTATTTTGGGTGCGAGGGTATATGGCCGAGGTCGATTGGTGCGGCCCGGGTGCGCTTCGAAGAGCGAGCAACGCGTTTATCGCTGCGGGCTGCCTCCTCGGACGACTGTACCTCGGCTGCGAAAGCCGCAGTCTGTTCCTCCGTCCGGAGTGAGCGTTCGGTGTTACCATTGACTGTGATAACGCCGTTGGGTCCTGGCATTTTGAGCTTGAGGTAGGCATAATGCGGGACTGCGTTAAAGCGTGCGAAGGCCGTGCGCCCTAAGAGCGCATGGTATCCACTTCGGAAAGGCACGATATCGAAGATTAACTCCCCGCTTCTGAAGTTCTCGGGCGAACCGAAGACTACCTCCAGGGTGACCATTCCGGTACAGCGGGATTCGACGCCAGGGATGACACCTTTAAAGGTGGTGGTGCTTGGCTTGATCTGAGATGAGTCAATGCCCATCTTTCGAACCGTGTCCTCGTAAATGAGGTTGAGGCTGCTTCCTCCGTCCATCAGGGCGCGTGTTAGATGATAACCATCAACAATAGGGTCCAGGACGAGAGCCGCCAATCCGCCATGCCTGATGCTGGTCGGATGATCATGCTTGTCAAATGTGATCGGATAAGCCGACCATGGGTTATACTTCGGGGCGACTGGCTCTAGCGCATATACATCCCAAAGCACACGCTTCCTCTCCCTTTTGGGGATGTGGGTGACATAGATCATATTGACCTCTGTTACCTCGTCAGGAAACTTCTTTTGGCCTCCATTATTGGGTCACCGAGGTTCTTCCTCGTCTTTGCTGCGATTTTGGGTTTTATTTTGACCCTCTGTCGCTACCTTGCCGGCTTGTTTAAAGACCCAACAATTCCTGTTAGTGTGGGTTGCTGGTTTGTCTTGAGTGATGTGGATTCCACATAGGTGGTCCAGGAGTCTATCAAGCTGGCTAGGTCCGTCCTTGTTCCCTTTGAAGGGTTTTCTTTTCTGTCCGGATTTAGGTCCGGTGAACCCCGCGGTGACCGCAGCGTCTTCCGTATTGCTTCCACCATTTTTATACCTGCGCTTATTTTTGTTGCGCTTGGGTTTTCCATTGGCATCGCGTGTTTCCGAGGTGCCTGCCTCGCCGTTGTGAGTGCTATGGGCAAGACAGCTGTCCTCTCCCTTGCAAAAGCGAGTCATCAGTGAGGTTAGGGCCGCCATAGTCGTCGGCTTATCATGGCCGAGTTGACGGGCCAACCATTCATCACGGATATTGTTCTTGAATGCGGCGATGGCCTCGGCTTCGGAGCAGTCTATGATCTGGTTCTTCTTGGTGAGGAACCTATTCCAGAATTTCCGAGCTAATTCGCCTGGCTGCTGGGTGACATGGCTGAGGTCACCAGCGTCCGGAGGTCGGACGTACGTGCCCTGGAAGTTTGCTCGAAAAGCGTCCTCTAGGGCCTCCCAGCTGCCAATAGAGTGAGGAGGGAGGCTGTTAAGCCAATGCCTCGCCGGCCCCTTTAGCTTGAGCGGCAGGTATTTAATGGCGTGGAGATCTATGTGGAGAAGAAATCCTCGATCCATACTACTGGGTCTGTGGTGCCATCGTATGATTCTATATTGATGGGCTTAAATCCTTCCGGGAATTGATGTTCCATCACTCTGTCTGTAAAGTAGATTAGATGAGATGGACCTCGGAACCGAGGAGCATCTCGTTGAAGATCGGGTGAGAATCGTGAGTAGGCCTAATCTCGGGCACGGCCGTTCCTGTCCATCTAGGCATCGTAGCCGTCGAGTCCGGCGGGCGCGCGTCCTCTTGATCCATAGATGTACCAAGGAGGTGCCCTATTTTCCTTGATGTGGTGTCTAGCGTCATGAGGATCTAGGTAATCCATGGGGTCCTTGCCATAACGGCATGGAGGTGGCCGGTCGTTGAGGTTTTCTCGTCTTGGCCTGTCTCGGCCTCTAGGGGGTCGGTCTTGGTCGTCAGCGAGCTCCTCATCAAACTCTGGCAAGAGACGCCTGCGTGGGTATGATTTCGGCGCGCTATGGCGCCGGTCTTCCATGTCTTGTTCGGCGGAGAGCATTTCGACCCACTTTTAATTTAGTGCATCGGTATTGGCCTGTAGCTGCTACTGCTTGCGTTTTATGCTCCGGGCCGTCGCAATGAGGCGCCGCCGGAAGCGCTCTTGTTCAAAAGGGTCTTCGGGAACGATGTAGTCCTCGGTACCTAGGCTCTCGTCCTCCTCGGATTCTGGCATGTAGTTATCGTTGGCCCCTTCAAAGAGGTCGTCGGGATCTGAGTCCCAAAGAAGTCGGTCAGGTGTGCCGTTCCTTACTGGGGAGGCTTGAAGGTCCTCCTCAGGGTTATCGGCATCACCGTCCTCCGCATCGCCATTATTGGCTGTCGCGTTGTTACCACTGGGTTCCCCATTATTGCTTCTTCGGCGTCTTCGCCGACATCTTGGAGGGGATTTGGGGGTGTCCACCATGTAAACATCATAGGTGGACGTGGCGGTCCACCTGCCCGCGTTTACCAGGGGCGAGGTGTTCTCGATGGGGCCATCAACATCTTCATCCATGTCTGTGGCCTCACCTTAGTCCAGCACGTCAGTTAAATCATCGACCGTGGCGACTAGGTGGGTGGTGGGTGGGATGTAAATTTCCCGATCGTCGGCTTTAAGACCGATCTGATCGTAAACCGAAGTCTTGCCGTCCGAGATGGACATACTTGGATGTGGTCAAGCATCTCATCGAGGTGAGATAGCTCTTCAGGATTTATTGCTGCGCTATAAGCAGGGCTGACTCGAAGTATGCCCGGCGTGTAACTTGACGCGTCTTCGGCGCGAAGGGAATCTGAACACGATTCCGGGTTCTGTGCCGAAGTCAATTCTAATACTGACGTAATTTCGGAGGTGGGAGCTGGATTTATGTCCGGAATGACGATCGGAAGGAGGCCAGCCGGAGTGGTTGCGTTGGGGGTCTCTAAAGACGCCGCGACGGAGATCGGTTCCGGAGTCGCGCCTCCGGAGCCGGATAAGCTCTCAATCGGCCGGGAGTCCATCCTGACAGGACGAGCTCGCTGCGGGAATCCGCGGTGTACTCGAGGCCCCCGAAGGTCACGATCCGACCTGGGGCGTAGTTCTCGACAGAGGTCAGATGACCTGCCGAATTGGCGCAGAAGACCATGCTGCCGAATACAAAAAGCTGGCCGGCGGCATAAACGCTCCCGAGTCCATTGGAGCAGTTGATCTGCAGGTGAGCCATCGATCCTACTAGTGATCGCAGAGCGGAACTCTCAATGAAAGCACCAGTGTCGGTGTCAAAACCGGCAGACCTCGGGGTAGGGGGTCCCGAGCTATGGATCGTGGATCAATGGTAACAGATACATGGGAGACGATGTTTACCCAGGTTCGGGCCCTCTTGATGGAGGTAAAACCCTACGTCCTACTCTTGTTTATATTGATGGAGATGTATCGAGTACAGAGTTGATCTACCTCGAGATCGTAATGTATGTCTAACACTAGGGCTAGGTGAATGATGTTGCGTTGATGTCCCCTCTACGGGCTAAACCCTTTGGCTTATATACACGCCAGGGAGGGGATCTAGGGTTACAAGATCGGTATCCAGGAGCAGGGCGGCAGGAGAGATTTGGAGGATTCGTCAAGTCTTCGGTGGAGACAGTCTTGATCACGCCTCCTGTACACGGCGTCCGGAGTCCACCTTGATCACGTACGAGGGCCCATCGGCCCAACCGAAGAGACGGGCTGGCTAGGTTAGCACCCCCTAATCCAGGACACCGTCAATGCCCTCCAACGCCGCCGGGGGCTATGGAGGAACTTCTCTCCCCCTCCTCGGACGACCCTATTGCGGTACTAACTCCGACGTGGATCAGAGTTCAGCCGAGAGCACCAAATCAGGTTCAGAACCGATCCCGGTGGCGGATCTTGAATCCACCCCACTTCCTCGTATGGCAGAAAACGCATCAGGCGTGCCGTTGCGAGTCGATCCGGCTTATTGCCAGACCATGAACCTGGAGGAGCTATCTCATATTAATGAGATGCTTGACCGGATCCAAAGTTTGTCAATCTCGAACTCCTCGGTTTATGACAAGATCGGACTTAAATCCGACTATCGGGAAATTTACATCCCACCCATCACCCATCTAGTCGCCACTGTCGATGATATAACCGACGTGCTAGACTACGACGAGGCAACCGACATGGATGAAGATGTCGGCAGCCCTACGGACAACACCTTGCCAACTACCAATACCGGCAGGTGGAAAGCAACATCTACATATGATGTGTACATGGTCAACACACCTAACTCCCCTCCAAGGCGTAGGCGAAGACGTAGAAGGGGTACTAACGGGGAGCCCAGCAGGAACAACCTTACCGCCGATACGGCGGCCAACGAGGCCGAAGACCACGGGGAGAACCTTCAAGCCTCCCCGGAATGCCCCGTCGACCCCAAAGGCATCCCCAGGGACTCGGATCCCGACGACCTCTTTGAAGGTCCGATGACAATTACATGCCGGAATCCGAGGAGGACATAAGCCTCGTCACAGAGGACTTCATAGTCCCCGAAGACCCTGTTGAGCAAGAATGCTTCCGGCGGCGCCTCGTCACCACCGCCCGAAGCATGAAGCGCAAGCAGCAGCAGCTGTAGGCTAACGAGGACACGCTCAACGACAAATGGGTCGAAATACTTTCGGCCGAGTAAGACCTCAAAGAACGGCGCCGTAGTGCGCCCAAATCTTATCCACGCAGGCGTTTACTGCGTGAATTCGATGATGAACTAACCGCCGAGGCACCGGACCGCCCCCCTCGAGGGCGTGGCAGGCGCACGCGGGAGGATTTCCACACTCAACCAGATCCACGCCGTGATGGCAAGGACCCTGTGGACTATCTTGAGCCTCAGGACATTCGACGTCGGATAGAGGCAAACCGGGCGCCACCCCGGTCCATTTACGGATCAAGAGGACGCGCTCCGGCCGGGCATGATGGCTACGACGCCTGGTTGGACAGGAATGGCCGCGCCCGAGATCAAACTCATACAAGGTTCTCTCCCGAAGCCCGGTATGACACCGCTCGGTTCTGAGGACCAGCCCACCCGATCGGTTTTACAGATAGGGTAATGGAACACCAGTTCCCAGATGGGTTTAAACACATTAACATAGAATCGTACGATGGCACCACGAAACTAGCCGTATGAATTGAAGACTTTCTTCTCCATATACACATGGGCAATGGAGATGACCTCCATTTCTTCTCCATATACACATGGCCAATGGAGATGACCTCCATGCCATCAAGTACCTGCCGCTCAAACTAAAGGGGCCGGCAAGGCACTGGCTGAATAGCCTACCGCCCCACTCCATTGGAAGCTGGGAAGCCCTTGAACACGCCTTTAGGGCAAATTTCCAAGGAACTATGTCCGACCTCCGGACGCCGATGACCTCACCCGTGTCACTCAACAGCCTGGCGAATCAGCCCGGAAATTCTGGAATCATTTTCTTACTAAAAAGAACCAGATCATAGACTGCTCAGACGCCGAGGCCATCGCTGCATTCAAGAACAAGATCCGAGATGAGTGGCTCACCCGCCAGCTCGGCCAGGACAAACCGAGGACCATGGCAGCCCTAACCTCGCTCATGACCCGCTTTTGCGCGGGAGAGGACAGTTGGTTGGCCCACAGCAAACACGACGGTGAGGCGGGGACCTCGGAGACTCGCGACGCCAACGGAAGCCTAAGCATAACAAAAATAAGCGCAGGCATAGAAACGGCGGAAGCGACACAGAATACGCAGCAGTCAATGCAGGCTTCACAGGACCTCGATCCGGACAGAAAAGAAAGCCCTTTAAAGGGAACAAGGATGGACCAAGCCAGCTTGACAAGATTCTTGGATCGACCGTCCCAAATTCATGCTACTCAAGAAAAACCAGCAACCCACACCAATAGGAATTGCTGGGTCTTTAAGCAGGCCGGCAAGATAGCGACAGAGGGTCAACATAAAATCCAAAATCACAGCGAAGACCAGGATGAACCTCGGCGGCCGAACAATGGAGGCCAGAAAAAGTTTCCTAATGAGGTAATGGAGGTAAACATGATTTACGTTACCCACATCCCCAAAAGGGAGAGGAAACGCATACTTCGGGACATCTACGCGTTAGAGCCTGTGGCCCGGAAGTACAATCCATGGTCGGTGATGGTGTCCTAGACTAGGGGGTACTCACCATGTCGTCTCCCAACCAGGTGGATCGGGCCGAGGACCCCCATGGCGGTTCACTATTGGGCCACTTCGGGCAGCCCATGACATATACGAGGAAGATTCCACAAGACTTGGTGATCCAGACAAGGACTCCTCTCCACCGACATAGCCGACTAGGACTCTTGTTATCCTAGGCCTCCGATGCATTATATAAGCCGAGGCTAGGCTAGTCGATAGATCATTATGACATCTCATATCCTAGATCATTAGAATCATACACAACATACGATCTCGGGGTAGATCAACTCTGTATTCGATACATCTCCATCAATATCAACAAGAGCAGGACGTAGGGTTTTACCTCCATCAAGAGGGCCCGAACCTGGGTAAAACATCGTCTCCCTTGTCTATGTTACCATTGATCCAAGATCCACAGCTCGGGACCCCCTACCCCGAGGTCTGCCGGTTTTTACACCGACACTGGTGCTTTCATTGAGAGTTCCGATGTGTGATCACCGCGGTTCGATGGGAATTCAGATCGGCTCCGACGCGATCTACACGTCGGGACCGAACCTCATCGTCGACGACGGCATCTTTGTTGCCGGCTCGACTAGCAACCTCGGCTGGACCGAGGACAATGCTACATGTTGGATCATCAAGATCGGACTGATGTCTTCATCATCATCAACCCCGATCTCATCCGGGATCATGGAAAAATCGTCCATGGAGCTCTGGGGCTCAACGTCAACATTGCCCTCGCGCGATTGTGCAGTTTTTCTGGACAGCGGATTCGTGTTTGCCATCCGTGCCTCCTCGAGCGTCGCTTTGACGATTGCTTCAGTGGAATTGTGAGGAATTGAGTCTAGAACAACCCTGTAAAATTTCATCGCGTTCCGATGGAGGAATCTCCGGCGATCTACGATATACCGGAGCCCTGTCAAATCTGGACATGAATCTGGATGAGTTTTGGGCGAGGAGTCCAGCGTCCAGCTCGTACATCCTTTGGAAGATCCAACCGTTGATCGGCTGCATAATTCCTATATCTACCATCTCTCAAACTTTCAGCTCGATCCGACCGTTCAAACTCCGGGAATAGCCCGAGGAGTGCGTCAATTTCCGGATCTGTTTTCTGCGCGAAAACGAATCCGACCCGAGTTCATCTTTTTCATGAACAGATTATCGGACACCCTTTTTGAAGGGAATTTCTTATAGGGTATTGTGTTTTGTTTACAAGCACGTGCCCACAAATTTTGAGTCTTTTCCGAGGCGATCTTCACCATCGTGCCGATGTCAAATCGGCCCGACCATGTTGCTCCACGGCTGCTGACCTGCGATAGCATCGACTACGCTGTCGCTCCATCGAGCCGACGGAAACCACCTCGGATCATCACCTCGGCGAGCCGACCAAGAGTTCGGCATTGTGAAGGATACATAATCATCAAGAGAACATCATTGCCCCACGGATTGCACGGGGTTGGCACATCGGCATCACCGCGCGGTCACTTCATCAAGCTGGCATCGACCGCGTCACAAGTTTTGACCCGCGTCGGCACCGCCGCGCCGTTGCTTCTTCAAACCGATGTCCTCCATGCTGACCTGCTTTGACACCTCGGCTGGCATGGGGCTGCAACGTCACCTTGCCGACCTGCTCCGTCACCTCGGCTAGACCGGGGGCTTCGTCATCTCTTTATCAACCTACTCTGGGGACTTCGGCGTCACCAGCCGACCAGCTTCGTCAGCTCGGCTGGATCGGGGACTTCGGCGTCACCAGCCGACCAGCTTCGTCATCTCGGATGGATCGGGGACTTCGGCATTGCTAGCCGACCAGCTTTGTCATCTCGGCTGGATCGGGGGCTTCGCCTCAACATATCGGCAGTGCTGTACTACCACTTCATCAAGCCGAGCTCTTCGCTCGGGCACCTCGGGACCGACTTGGGAGCTGGAACCTCGACCCGCCATAAGCTCGGACCACGTCGTCAACACCGAGCAAATTAACCAGCTAAGTCGCTTTCATGCTCAACTTTTTTTTAATTTTTAATTTTTGCTCGGTTCGACCAAGCATTATATTTGTGTTAAACAAAAAAGTTGTTTGTTAAAAACACTTCTTTTTCCCTTGTTAACTGGGGGCTCTTAAATTTATATACGCCGTTTTATAATAAGTGTTTCTTTTAAGTCGTTGCAAAGTCTTTTTCTACCACTCATTTCTCGACACGAGTGTGTGGTCAATAGCCGGATAGCCTGGTTTCTCTCTAAAGACGCTGAAGTTTGGTTCACTAAACTGGCCTAAGAAGCACTCCGCCTTCAGGAATAGGAGGTTGAAGCCGAAGGCTGACCCGCTTGAAGTCTTGAAATCGGATGTGTCATGTTAAAGCACGACGGAAGGAAAAATTTATTTTAAGACCAATTTTCGGATTGGCACCAAAAAACTTGATTTATTTCGGACGTCAGGTTTTTACATAAGTTTTTTGGCTTTTCCAGCTTATGGCACTTTTAAGCTATTTGTATGTTTTTCTTTCAGGAGGCGGGACATCTTCACGACAGAGGTGCCCTGCGTAATAATTCAGCTCGGGAAATCTTTTTTGACCCGCAGCTCGGCATCTTTCCTGCCGACCTACACATCGGCGTTGGCGAAACACACATGCCATCTGGACTAGTTCCCGAGGAGATTCGATCCTCAGGTTGGTCGGCTTCACCCAACCTGAGTCTCGGGGGATACTGTGTGTCTCCAGCATAACTCTCGCAGTACAACATCGGATGCCTTTAAAGCATCGATAATATCAACGGGGGGCTGCGACTAGAGCCGAACCCACCAAAAGCGAAGGTACTCCGAGTAGTCCTCGGCAAAACGTTCTCGGATATTGCTTTATATGCATCAGTTTCGAATTGTGTCTTCGGTCAATAGTTGGGTTGCCCGGCTCCTGTGCTTGCCTCCTACGTTCCGCTTTGTTCGGCTAGGTGTGCAAAGGGAGAATCACTGCGATTGTACTTCCGATTTAACTGGTCAAGTACCTCAGTGGAGAAAGCCGAAAACTGACTGTCATAATGAGCGCAAACTGGTCAGCGATCCGATGACTGTATCAACCTATAGATCGATAGAGGTTACCCCGTGGGCCTTTCATAAAATTGGCCGAAGTGTTAATGGCTTGACCTTGGCTGACGCCGAACACTAACCGGGGGCTAGTAACTGGCCTCCCAACTTTAAGCTCCTATGACTAAGTGAAAGTTATAAAGCCTGGATATCTGATTGCCTCGTTTCCGCTAACACAACCGCCTCCGGACACCGAGACGTCGGCTAAGGGTTGTCTTGTTATTGCGGAAACACCCTGCGTAGCATCTACAAAGGGGTGGAAGCCGACGATGGGCCACTTTCAGATTATAAACAGTCGCAACGGAGTCCAAATAACATATAGCATAAAGCTGCATATACTGCTTCAAAGCTGACTATCACAACATGTGCCGAGGGCTCCTTGAGGCACCTCGGCATGGTTACATCGGGACTCCTGGAGAGCCCAACATATCTTCAGTGTAATGTATTCCGTATACGAGCAGTGCCTTCTGTAATCATCGTTATAAAGCCATAAATATGCATCAATTTGACTTAAGATTTCGGCCAAGCTGGGTTGCCTGGCTCCCGTGCTTACCCCTTACTTTCCCGATTGTTCGTCTAGGGGGTAAAGGGAGCACCTCTGTGATTGTTACTACCAGGTCATCCGAGTTAGTACCTCAGACTGGGTGAAGCCGAAAGCTAGGCATCTTAAGAATACAATTGGTCGGCAACGACGGAAGTGAAAATTTAGACCACAGAGTTCGGGAAGTTTCCCCAAACTAAATCCTCAATATTTTTCTCCCACATTGATCGGAGTTGAGGTTTTCATGATCATGGTCAACATGATAGCCTGAGAAAATGAACTTATAAAGGAACTATTTTTCTTGGAAGATGTTTCTTACGCTTAAACGTAATATAACATAAGCTCTGTTCCACTTTGTTTGTAGAACCAAATAGCCGGATTGCCTTGTTATCCGAAGAGTCTGGTTCGCCTCGGCGGACCAGGAGTAGGAAACACTCCTCGGCCAATGGTCGAGGAGGGAGAAGCCGAAGGCTGGTTAACAAAGTTTGTAGAACAGAGGCATTTGTAATGATGTAAAGTACTTGGATACATAGAATCATTACACATAAATTGTGATTAAAGTCAATTTACTCTGGATATCGACCCTTAAGTTGGCCACCCGTGTCCAAATTAAGGCTCGGGGGCTACTGGGCTTCGCGCTTCTCAATTAAAAACCATTAAAGGGGTACATCGATCCCCTGATCCGGTGTTGCCACCGACCAGTGGCTCGGGGGCTACTGCATTGCTGATTCAATGCAGGAAAATTCAAAGTGCAAAATAGTTTCCGAGGAGATTACGATCCTCAGGTTGGTCGGCCGCACTCAACCTGAGTCTCGAGGACTATGCACACCGTGTTTCTGTTCCTAAATATGCTGTCGAGCAAGGAATTGATCCTCAGGCCGATTTCGCAAATCGACCTGAGTCTCAGGGGCTACTGGGATCAGCGGTTTTATTTTATCCTTCAGGTGCATCTCGGGTTTTAGGCCGACACACACCTTGAGGGCTACTGGCTATACATCTTGTCAGCAGATTAATTGCACTGATCTAAAATAAATTCCACAAAAAATCAGCTCATGGCCGAGGTAGTGCACCACCTCGGAAGCAGTCCGGCGTAAAGCTCGGATGCAAGTGGCTGGTTCCATAGAGGGCATTTTGGGCATTAAGCTCGGCTGAACTCCTTCAACTTTTTCAAGACCGATGTAATCTATGACACCTCAGATGCCGATCGGCGTTAGAGCTCGGCTACAAAATGACACCTCAGATGCAGTCCGGCATTCAAGCTCGGTTGCAAGAGGACACCGCTGCACGGGGAAAAACTTTGAACCCGAGGTGCGGCATAAAAATAACAAGGCATTGATAAAGGCCGAAAACATAAAGGGCTCCTCGGATGCCCGACGTATGAACTCTTCGGATTCAGCTCGGCGATCCTCAAGATCAAAGATGGGAAGATTTGTTGAACCAGCTTTCAAGACTGACGGCCGAAGACGAAGAACAGCTCGGAAGAACCGAGGAGCGTCCCCAACTTGAAGACCGGTTCAAGGGGCTACCGACGGTGTCCTGGACTAGGGGGTACTCACCACATCGTCTCCCGACCAGGTGGATCGGGCCGAGGACCCCCATGGCGGTTCACTATTGGGCCACTTCGGGCAGCCCATGACCTATACGAGGAAGATTCCACAAGACTTGGTGATCAAGACAAGGAATCCTCTCCACCGACATAGCCGACTAGGACTCTTGTTATCCTAGGCCTCCGGTGCATTATATAAACCGAGGCTAGGCTAGTCGATAGATCATTATGACATCTCATATCCTAGATCATTAGAATCATACACAACATACGATCTCGGGGTAGATCAACTCTGTATTCGATACATCTCCACCAATATCAACAAGAGCAGGACGTAGGGTTTTACCTCCATCAAGAGGGCCCAAACCTGGGTAAAACATCGTCCCCCTTGTCTCTGTTACCATTGATCCAAGAGCCACAGCTCGGGACCCCCTACCCCGAGGTCTGCCGGTTTTTACACCGACAGTCGGCTTACCCTATCACATTCGACAAGCACGACCATCCGACATGCATCAGGCATGGCGGATCGGCCACACTCGTCCTGGACCCGATCGTCGATGGTTTTCACCTGACGCGCGTCCTTATGGACGGAGGGAGCAGCCTCAACTTGATCTACGAGGACACGGTAAGGAAGATGGGGATTGACTCATCTCGGATTAAGCCTAGCAGCACCACCTTTAAAGGTGTAATACCAGGGGTCGAGGCTCGATGCATAGGAACCGTGTCCCTGGAGGTAGTATTTGGATCACTCGATAACTTCAGGAGCGAAGAGTTAATCTTCGACATCGTACCTTTTCGCAGCGGATACCATGCGCTCCTAGGACGCACCGCATTCACCCCCTTTAATGCAGTCCTGCATTATGCTTATCTTAAGCTCAAGATGTCGGGACCCAATGGCGTTATTACCGTAAATGGTAACACCGAACGCTCTCTCCGGACGGAAGAGCAGACCGCGGCTTTCGCAGCCGAGGTACAAGCATCCGAGGAGGCTGCCCGTGGCGGTAAACGCACCCCCAGCTCTTAGAAGCGTACGCGGGCGGCACCAGTTGACCTCGGACAAGCATCTCCCTACCCCAAGTAGGGGTACGGGCTCCTCGTGCGCCTCCCTTGGAAGGGGCACTACGTCCCCAGGGTGCACAACTTCGCACAGAAAATTCCCTGGGTCGCCGAGGAGCCACGACAATGGAGACGTCAGCTCGGCTAGACCGAGCAATGACGAAACTTCAGGCTCGCATATTGGCAGGGTTCTGTCAAAGAGCTAGCCAATATTAGCATGCCGATGTGGATTTAACCACACAACTACAGCTGCAGACCTCTTCTAAGGGATCGACCAATGGACGCGTCAAGCGCATGCTTGGGCAAAGCTACACGTTACCAATACCAACCCCCGCTATCAACAAGGATGAGTTGGTCAACAGCACGGAGACGCAGACGTGCGACAGGAAGCGGCCCGGGCTCATAGACCTGATGACATGATCCGCCCTGTTTTCTTTTAGTTTCTTCCTCATTATCTTCACTTGCATTGTATCCTGTTTAGTCCCTTTCATCAAAGAGTTCGGCATGTAAAGCTTGGCTATTTGAAATAAAGAAATCGTACACATAAAGGTCTTCAAATGCATTTTCTTATGAGCACAGCCCACATCTTCAAGATACAATTGCTAAAGGGTTTCGATTTTGCACCCTGAAACAAAAGTCCGAAGTACTCGGCGTCTCGGATGTTGCATTATATGCATCTGTTTCGAACCTAGATTTTGGTCAATAGTTGGGTTGCCCGGCTCCTATGTGTACCCCTTACGTTCCCGACAAATTCGGCTAAGGGTGTAACGGGAGAACCACTGCGATAGTGCCGCTAGTTTAACTGGCAGAGCGCCTCAGTGGAGAAAGCCGAAGACTGACTATCTAGGTAAGCGAAAACTGGTCGGCCATCCGAAGACCGCGTCAAGCGATGTGTCATTAGAGATCACCCGTGTTAAACGAAGGGCTCCTTCCTCGAATTGGCCGAGGTGGGCAGGATATAAAACCTCGGCTGACTAGGCCGACCACTTCACACACTGGGGGCTCGTCATCAGTCCCCACCGTCAAACTCCTATGGCTAAGTGAAACTTATAAAGCCACCATAGTCTGATTGCCTAGCCCCTACGTGCACAGACCTCCCTCGGGAACCGAGACGTCGGCTACGGGTCAGGAATGCCTAAAGGGGGCACCCTTTGTATACTATACAAAGGGGTCGAAGCCGACGACTGGCCGCTTTCAGTTCAACACGGTCAAACAGGAGGAATATTAAAAACAAAACAAAAACATATGAGAGGAAATTCAACCATACTCATTAAATAACTTGAAATCTTTATACATCATGGCCTCGGTAAGACGGGCGCCTTCCTCCACGTCAGCAAAAAACTGCTCCGCGGTGCGCGCCTTCCCTTCGGGGGGCCCCGCAGCAACAACCTCCGCCTCCACCTTCCGGAAGTGCGTTTTCACGCAGGCATACGTCCGCCGCGCTCCTTCCAGACACACAGATCGCTTCCAGCAGTTGACTTGCGGGACGGCCTCTTGCAGTCGCACCAGGAGCCCGAAAAGCTGGCTGGTAACGCCTTCGTGGGCCACAGATTGATGCAGAGGTCTTGGAGCACTGGCCTCGCCATCCAAAGAAGCTCCGCTACCTGCTTCATCCGATGATTGAGCAACTACGATTTCGAGGGCTCCTGGAACTGATTCCAGAATGCCTTCTCCACCTCATGGCCCTCCAGTTGGCCGAAATGAAGGCTGGCATCCTCCGCACTCTTCGGGAGATCGGCGAAGATCTCTGCGGATCGCCATAGCTGGGTGAGCTCGATGAACCCCTTGCTGCCAAATACACATTGCAGTAAATATAGCTTACCCGCGGCTATCCGCTCCACTTGCTGGATCATGTGGTGGTCGGCCCGGTCCCGAGTCTGGAGCTCAGCATGAGACAGGCGTAGCTTTCGCAGCTGCTCGCCCATCTCTTTTTCCTTCTTCTCAAGGGAATCACGTTCGAGATACACGCCCTTGAGAGTCTCCTCGACCTCCAGGACCCGTGCCTGGTCCTTCTCCCTAGCCACCTTTATGGTGGCTAGGTCTTTCTCTGCTTTGGCCGTAGCATCCTTCTGCTACTCGACCTCTTGCCGAGCCGTCAATAGCTCGGCCAACACTGCTGTTATCAAATCAGTTTGGCATCAGGCCTTGCTCAAAATCAAACTTCAAAAAAAAGCAAGACGCATCGGTCGCTTACCTTGAGACTGCTCGACCTACTTGTTCATCAGGTCGAGGTCGTCTTCGGACCTCTCGAGCTTCCGGCTCATCTCTTTAATCTCCTCGGAGGTGGAGTCCGGAGCCGAGATTGACCTGCATATTCAATTTCTAAAGAGCCCCATAATCAATTTAAGGACACTTCGGACACACATCCGGTTTCATCAGTCCTGGGGCTACTTCTTCCTCTGAGCCTATATTTTGACCCCAACTCCAGTTTTTTCAAACTGGCCCTGGGCTTGGGGGCTACTCACTAGGCAGGCCGTCTAAACGATTGGTAACATATGCCTTCAGACATTTACAAAGATTGATAAATCTAAGCAGAGAAGATCCTTTTTCTCAAAAGGCAGAGGGTTACCTCGAAGCTCGTCATGAGGACCTTGAAGACCTCATGCATTCCAGCCTCTGCGGACCGGAATCCCTGCAGCGCCGCGCCAATCAACGTGCGGTGCTCATCCTTGGGGGAGCCTGTCCAGGCTGCCTCCATCTCTTCGATCCACCCTGCGCTAGCCCGCCCTGGAGCGGGAGGTGAAGGCGGAAAGACCTCGGGCCCCAGCACCTGGGTGCTGGGTTCGTAGGTCTCCAGCTGCGGCGGTGGAGCCGGAGTAGACTCTAGCTGGGCCGTTGTCTGGCCCAGCCCTTCATGGACGACCTCGGGGACCTCGTCCCCTTGGCCTTGCGGGGCCGAGGTATCAACCTTGGCCATGATCACCTCTTCGATCCCAGCTGCGTCAACCCGAGGGGCCGGGGTCGACGTCACCTCGCCCTGTCCTTCGGGAACCGGGGCGGCACGGTCCGGCGTCCCGCTGGTGGGTGGCAACCCGCTGGAGGAGTCGCTAAGGCGTGCCTTAGGCAGGCTGTGGAAAAACATTTACATGGCATTAGCCCTGCCGAAAAAAACATAACTATGAAGACAAATACAAAGGGCAGCGGCGTACCTTCGAGGCGCCGACTTCTTCCTCCCCAGCTTGAGGGGGCCATCTTGGGACTCGTCGGAGAGCATGTTCTTCTCCGACGGCTGGGGCTCGTCAGCCGCCACGGCTGAGGATTCTTTCTACCTCTTTTGGCCAGTGGGCCAAGCCTCGGCCTCGGTGTCTTCTGGCACCGCCCTCTTCCCCTTTAGGGGAAGGTTGTCCTCGTCCGCCCCCCCCCCCCCCCCCCGTCACTTTCGTGGGTGGAGGAGGCGTGGGTCTTCTCGGACCGGGTGACCGAGGTCTCCCGCCCCCCGAAGACCCGTCCTGCCCTTCTAGGGCTTCGCCGCCCTGGGGATCACCACGTGCGGCTCCTCGGTCAGGAGCGCGGTGAGCAGAAGGGACTTCTCCCCCTCCGGGAGTGGTGCCGGGCATGACATCTACTGCACCTTGATCACCCAGTTTTGCAAATACGAAATGGATCGATTCATCGAAACCCGTCTCACCTGACAGGAAAGGAATATGAACGTATATATATTGAACACTTACCGGGGTGGCGGTGTAGCCGACCTCGAAGCCGAGGTCCTTCCCCTCCTCGGGAATCTTGTCCCTGGCCAGCTTGAAGAGCCGCGTCCTCATCCCGGCTAGGGAGGAGCGGAAGAAGCTAAGGACGGGTCCGGCATCCTCAGATTTGTGCACTACAAGAAATATGTCAACTTGCGACCATCAATATTGGTCACTGAATGGTCATTGTTTTTCATTTGTGACGTTTTTGTGACCAAAAACAGTTGGTCGAAAGCTGGCCATCTTTAATGAAACTTAATGACCTTTTTTGTGAAATGGTCGTAGAAGGTTACGACCAAAATAAAAGGTCGTGGATTTTACGACCAATTGTTTTGGTCACTGGCAGCCTGCCCATACCATGTCAGATCCAACGTGGCAAGCTGACGTGGCAAAATTATGACCAAACGAAATGGTCGTAGATCAGAATCAGCCCGGTCCAGTCTAGCCATCTCTATGGGCCGAGCCCAATAATTCAGCCCATTTAATTTATTTTTTCCTATTAATTTTGGTAGCAATATGGGCCAAGCCCAATAATTCGGCCTTTTTTGTTTTCTAAGCTTCGTCCAGTTTTTTTGGGCCTCAGCCTTTTTGCGGTCCATTTCTTTTTTGGGTTTCATCTATTTTTCTTTTGGGCCTCGGCCTTTTTTCAGTCAATTTCCTTAATTTTCAGCCTTTTCCTGTGAATATTATTTGGTAAATGGCCTTTTTGGATGCCAAATACTATTAGGTCCCACTTGTCAGGTTCTAATTAACGACGGCCCAGGTTTCAATTTCCACAATTTGAAACAATTATTTCAATGAGAACAGTAAACAGATGAAAATTATCAAACCACATGCCAATTTTCGCTAATAGCACAATCTTTACATCGTTCATTTCACCCAGATACTATCACAACATATAACTATTACTACAAATATACTTCTGACTTCTTCACTTTCAGGCTAGAGCTCTTGTAAATGAGAGGAAACACCATTTCTGGGCATGTTCGTAGAGGCTGAACGAAGGCATCTAGCAATAAACCAAAAGACTTAGAAACAAAATAAAAACAAATATAGAAAGCAGCTAGGGACTAAATCACAAAGCATCTGTACATGTAGCATGTAGCAATAACAACCACAAGGACTAGCTAATAGAAACAACACAAGAGACAAGAACGCACAGTTGTTGCATGAATACCAAAATGGCCAAAATGGTTCTTGATGCTGTTGAACGCAGAAAATGATTCAATCTCAGATGGCTCATTGAGCACGCGCGAACGATCTAAGGTAACAAGACATATGCTCTACATTAATTTTACACAAATCATTATCAATTACAAGTTTACAACAGACTCAAAACAAAATACCATAGCTTCTACATCACATAGGGAATCGACACAATAATATATGTCATGGCATCATGGCCCATCAACCAAGTAACAAAAGTAAATAATGGGATAGAGCGAAGACTTATCAAGCCAGAGAAGATGGAGAAGATAGTGTTGCTGCGGTTGCAGCACGGTTACCTTGAGACTGTGAATGTGGTGCCATGGCCGGGGTTGATGCGCTCCAGGGAGGTAAGCATCATGGCATCATCAGGTCTGCGAGAACAACCGAGCATGGTGTGGGTCAGCAAGCATGAAGGGAGTGTTATCAATGCTGGAGCATTAAACTAGCAATGAACAATTCTACTTTTATATCGAACCAAGGATCATGTTCAACCAGCAACAAATGTATGGAACATCACAATGTATAATTGCCAATATAAACAAGCCATATAGAAATGCCAAGTTACAGAAACTGCATCACAAATATGATTTGCCTCTGCTGTTTGCCATACAACAACAGCAGTAGTACAAAGATGTTCGACTGTACATGTGAACAGAGATATTCTACGAAACTAGTCAATTTGAGGGAACCACAACTAGTAGATATGACAATAGCAGTAGTATAGATTGTAGTAGTAAGTATGCAAGGAAACAAAACATGGGACAAATATTGATAGAAACAAAACATGTCGAGGAAGGCCATCCAATGGTTTCAGCCACATCCTAATAAACATGCAGCATTCTAATACTAATTTTGTCATTGTGTTGCAAATTCAACATACATAACAGAAACTTCATGACCAACATCAGCAAGACTAGAACGTATGTGATCATCAACCACAGAAGCACAAGCATGCAAACACGCATCTCATCCCAACCTAAAACTAGAAACAGTAGCAGCCAATCATTTTTACAAATGAAAATTGTCAAATTCTTGGGTGGATTCTTCATTTGGTCAACAAGGAGGCTATGTTCACAAACACTAGTAACTAGTCTACTGAACAACGAGCGGATTGCAAAAACAGAGCAGCGGTAACTTGGAAAAAGGCTTATTGTGTGTGAACGACCTTGTGCGGCGTGGACGATGTCGCCGTCGAGGTCCAAGTCGATGTCCTCCTCGGCCATGGAGGGATGGCACCTGCTGCATCCAAACCGAACAAAAAAATAAATAAGCAAGGGTTGACAAACAGAGCAAGCAAGAATTTGTAACTTATAATGCTATGTGCTTCCCTGCTGCATATACATATCAATTGTGTCATGTTGGGGGGTTCAGAATGTACACAACATATTTATGTCAAATGGTTGATTATTCAGTGAAGTTAAACTAAGTGCAGGTCACCGAAAACTGAATTTCTTGCAATCCAGACAATACAAACAGCATGAAGATGGTTGCATATATACAAATCCATGTTGTGGCAGCAAAATTGACCAATCTGGACCTCATGTTCTCTCTCTGTTGGTACTAACTAAATAAATAAATAACTGGACTTGTTCATACAAATCCCTCTTCAATTCCTTGACACAAACAGGATTTACATCAACTATTCCTCAACTTAGCAGCAGTAGTGAGCAGAGGAAGATGAGAGGGAGAGGGAGATGCTACCTACCGTGGTGGGTCGTTGCGGACGAGCTTGAGCTCGGCAGGACCTCTTGGCCGCCCTAGGAGCAGAGGAGCAAACACCTCCCACCCCTCTTCCTTCAGCAGAGCAGGACCGAAGAACTGGAGGCTGGTTGCATCTCAGGTTGGTTCTCCAAAACCCACCTCCTGCAGCAAGATCCAGGGATGTCCTTCAACACAGCATAACACGACGAATAGAGCAACATACACTGCGGTCAGTGTTCATCCACGGCTGCCAGATCGGATCGAATCGAAGAGAGAAGGGGAAGGGAAGGGCTACCTTGAGGATCGAATCGAATCGGGAAGCCGCGACGTACGTTGAGCTCGAGGAGAAGCGAATCACACGGGTGGAGCTGCTGCTGCTGGTCTCTCACCGCGCCACCCATCGTCAGGAGCAATCTGCGAGGTGGGTCAAAGATCAAATCCAACGTCGTGGAAGGGAACCTACGGCCGCGCGTAGCAGAACGGTGAGAGGAAAATCGCCGGTGGACCTAGGGTTTTCGCCTCGCTCACGGGGAGCGAGCAAGCAGATCCGGCCCGAGGAAACCGCGGGCGAGGCTCCAACGGCCCGGGGGATTCGGGGCTTATCTCTCGGCGCGGTATCGGCGAGCCGACAGTGGGAGCGCGCGGTGGTGGCCACCGAAGGGGTCGGAGGTCGGGGTGCGAGGAACACGGATCTGGGCAGCGCGAGGCCATGGGGAAGGACCAGTTCATGGGCTGCGGAAAGGTGATGGCGGCGGCGATGGGGAAAAGGGAGCGGAGGCGGCGATGGGGAGAAGGGAGCGGCGGCGTATGAGAGATGAGCTAGGGTTTCGTGGGTGGACGAAGATGTGAGGGATGAGAGGGACATGAGGTGATTTGGGAGGGGGATGAGAGCGACAAGGGGGATGTGTGCTGCCGTTGGATCCGGAGCATCCGACGGTGCTTTATCCATGCTCCGCGTGAGATGCTTTTGGACCAATCAAAAGGCAGTACCCTCTTTGATGACGTTATGACCATTCAAATTGGTCGTAATCGATTAAAAATAAGATGCTAAATCATGTCAGCTATTTTACGGCCTAGGAAATTTATAAAAATAAATAGAAAAGAAAAACCTTCGCAATGTGTCACCAAGTGTGACCTGCTTTTCAGTAAAAATAACAAACTTTGAATAATACAAATATCTTAAAAAAATGTTCTCACAAACGAGTTTTTTTTTAAAGAGAATCATTTTTTGAGTAGCCGAAATGGATTTTTTTGGTGAAAACCTACCAAATATTTGTTGCAAAATTGGACCAAATCAATTTTCTAAAATATTAGGCCATATTTAATATACAATTGATCAAATGGTTGGGTGTCAAAAGCTTTTGATCCACCTCTCGTGAAAAAGACAAATTTCCGCCGATTCAGCAGTAAGCGGGTCAAATTTGAACTACAACAGCCTCATAGTTTGCTCTTTATTTTTTCCAAAAATCATTTCTACGTACACAAGTATCTATTTAATAAGAGAAACTCCAAAAGTTTTGCAAGATTCAACCCCTAGCTACGAACGGTCATGCCCGTCGTTTTGACCGCATTTTGAAACAGGCATAAAAAATTCAAAAAAATTCAAAAAAATTGAAAAACTTCGCATTGTGTCATTATATGTGACCTAGTTTCAGAAAAAATAACAAACTTGGACTACGGCAAAGGTCTTAAAAAAGTGTTCTCAGAAACGAGCTATCATGTATGAAGATGCATGGCTTTCAAGGCAAATGGCCAATGTTTTGGCAACATTCATGTTATAGTTTGTTCGAATGATATCATATTTTGCACAAGTTTGCATCTTGGAATGACAAACAATGTTGCCAAAAGAAGTTTTCATTTTCTTTGCACGAAAATTCCATTTAACATTTTTCGAGTGCCCAAAATGAGTTTTTTTGTGAAGAACCTACCAAATATTTGTTGCAAAATTGGACCAAGTCAATTTTCTAAAATATTAGGCCATATTTAATGTAGAATTGACCAAATGGTTGGGTGTCAAAAGCTTTTGATCCACCTCTCATGAAAAAGACATATTTCCGCCGATTCAGTAGTAAGCGGGTAAAATTTGAACTACAACAGCCTCATAGTTTGCTCTTTTATTTTTTCCAAAAATCATTTCTAGGTACATAAGTATCTATTTAATAAGAGAAACTCCAAAAGTTTTGCAAGATTGAACCCCTAGCTACGGTCATTCCCGTCGTGTTGACCGCATTTTGAAACGGGCACAAGAAATTCAAAAAAAATCAAAAAAATTGAAAACTTTCGCATTGTGTCATTATATGTGACCTAGTTTCTAGAAAAAATAACAAACTTGGACTACGGCAAATGTCTTAAAAAAGTGTTCTCGGAAACGAGATATCATGTATGAAGATCCATGGCTTTCAAGGCAAATGGCCAATGTTATGGCAACATTCATGTTATAGTTTGTTCGAATAATCTCATATTTTGCACAAGTTTGCATCTTGGAATGACAAACAATGTTGCCGAAGGAAGTTTTCATTTTCTTTGCACGAAACTTCCATTTTCCATTTTTCGAGTGCCCAAAATGAGTTTTTTTGTGAAGGACCTACCAAATATTTGATGCAAAATGGCACCACACCATTTTTAGAAATCATTAGGCCACATTTTATGTCCAATTAACCAGACGGTTGGTTGTCAAAATCTTTCCATCCACCTCTCGTCAAAAAGACAAATTTTCTCCGATTCAGCTTGAAGCGGGTCAAATTTGAAATACAGCTGCTTGATAGTTTGCTCTTTAATTTTTCAACATTCATGGCGTAGTTTTGTTCAAATGATCTCATATTTTGCACAAGTTTGCATCATGGAATGACCAAATGATTTTTAGACTCTGTAGATATTTCATAAATTATTATATTAATTCTATAAAAATAAGTAATTAGTTTAATTAAAGAAGCAATATTATTCTGATAATATTAGGTATTTTTACATGATTTTAGAAATTACCTAAGTATTTTTAGTTTTCTGTTAATCTTATTTTTATTTTTTAATTAAACGGAAAAGTGACTTGGCCGATTTACTTAAGTTGCTAGGCCGGCCTGGCCCGTTTGGCCCACTGGCTCGCTGGCTGGGGAGACAACTCCCAGCCGTGGCCCCACTATCTCTCATTCTCTCTCTCGCCCAAGCTCTCTCTCTCTCTCTCTCTCTTTCTCTCTCTCTCTCTCAATCCCCTTCCGCTGTGACAGTGCCGCCATCGATTCCGACGTGCTCCGACGGCCTCCGCCGTCGCGCTGGCTATCCATCTGCTCCCCTCGCTTTTCTCTACCCTTCTGTCCGACTAGTTCCTTCGATTACTTCCTCTACTCGTGGATCCCGTCGGGTTTTGGTGTCTAGGGTTTCGGTGGTGGCTTCGCCGGCGTGCTCCGGCACTCCTACTCGGTTTCCCTCGTCGTCCGTGGCATCACCGTGGTGCAGGGTGCCCCTGGGACGGCGCTCCCATGTGGTCGTGCCCCCTAGAAGGTGCCCTGTGCCCGTGGTGCTCATGGCGCACGGTGAGGCGTGGTGGTGGTGGTGCTCCTCGGTGATCTCATCTCCATCTCCTCTATCTTTCTGTTTTAGTGATGGCGGCCATGGTTGCGTTGGTGCTGCTCTGGTTGATGTGTTGTGATCATACTCATGCTCTAGTTCATGTTGTAGTTCTATAGTTGTTGATCTCATGCTATCTATGGTTTGTAGGATTTTGTTTAGATCTGGTTAGTGCTCTGGTTAGGTTATACAGCTCCTGAATTTGCTAAATTGGCCTGGATTGTCTCTTTGACTTGTTTAGCTCTAGTGGTGGCTTTGTTATGCATATACTTGAAGATTTCTTCAAGTGCTAAATGATGTTGTTGCTGTTATAATCCAGTTCATGTTTGGTTGCTATCCTGTGAGCTCCTGTCATGCTCTGGTTTACATATGGATGCTCTAGTTCTATAGCTATGTTCCTGGGTTTGCTAAATTGATCAGTGGTAGTGTTGATCTCTGATTGCTTCCTGTGGGACTCTGTTATTCATATAACTGAAGAATTCTCCAGTTAGAAAGCTTCCTGGTCACTGCACTACTAGAGTAGTTCATGTAGGTGTGATATATGCTCTCTGGTTTGGTATGGTTAATTCATGGTGTTCATTACTAAATGATTCAGTCCATCTGCCATTTCTTTGTGCTCTATTCTAGTGACAGACTGGCTGTTAGTTCAGTTAAATTACTGAACTTGTTACAGTTCAGTTAATGCTACTTTGTGCTACAGTTAAGTTATGCATTCATTTCCTTTCCATTGCTCTGTTTAACTTTGTTAATATGTATATACTATATTTATGTACTTGTGTGGTGACACACACACACACATACTATTGTTATTACTGTTGTTATGTAGGTGCAGTACTTATATCTAGCCCAGGTGCTAGTGGGTGTATGTGTTCCTATTGCAGGAATTTACCAAGTGTAAGTGGTGCTTGGTGTTCTGCATATATAGCAGATATGTTTATGTGTGCTTCAAAGGCCTAAAAATTTATACTGGTTATATATATGGACATTATCTTATCTTGCCCAGTCCCTTCTCTCCTAATTCTGGTATTCAATAGATACTCTCTTGGTCTTTGTCTTTTCTCTTCATTCTCTTCTTTCTCTCCTAAAATCTGATAAGAATAGATGATTTTTTTGATCTTTTGCCAAACCAATGATGCTAGTCTGAGGCTAATCTCACTGGGATATTGACAGATGCTACACTCATGCTCCTATGATGTCATAGTCCTAGCACTTCTAGGCTATCTGAGGACAAACCCCCCAAAATCCTACCTTGGTAGGAGTTTTTGTCCAACACATAGCACTGCTGCTACTGGAGGTATATGAACTGGTTTATATTTGTGTGCTAGTGCTAGTGCTTCTTGTTAACATGGTTGTAGATGTCCATCTGTTGTACCACTATGCTTTTGTTGCCCATACACACTGTGGTTGGAGTTTTTGTCCAACAGTATATACTATTACTGTTGTCAGTTAGCTGCTGATGCCATCTGTTGACATATGCAGGTAGTACTATTTTAGTTCTATTGGCATGTTTGTATTGTTGTATATAGTTTCTAGGTTGTGTCTTGGGCCAGCTGGACTCATAGTGACAACTGCGCCCCTTCAATTATAACTTTGCAAATGAGCTGGTGCTGTTGTTATGCTGTTTGTGGTTGTTACTTATTGAGCTGGTGCTGTTGTTGTTTGTTGGATTTGTGAGCTATGACTTTCACATCTTGCTATACATATATCCTGGACATACTCCACTCTTGGACTTGATCTACTACAGCTATTCTCCCTTGATACTTGATCATGTATTGTTCCTTCTATTTCTGATCTGCACATTTGATCATGTACTTGGCTTTGCTGGTTTTCTATTGGAAACTTCTGATTAAGGGTATTTGGGCCAGTTCCAAGTAGTCCTAAGTTCCAGCTCATATAATAATGCATTTCCCAAAGGGAATGCAACATTTCTAACGTAACATAATCCCTCTTCCTGTATTGTTTCTTTTGCAGGTCTTGAACTTGAGAAGGAGAAGATTATAAGAAGATCAAGAGAAGAACTAGAAAAGGATTTAGTCTAGGTTTAGTTTAGGTTTACTAAATGTATAGTAATAAAATGTAATTCATGAATGTAATTCCTGAATACTTTGTAAATGTAATTCCTGAATACTTTGTATTTGTATTTATAGTAATAAAATGTAATTCCTGAATACTTTGTATTCGTATTTATAGTAATAAAATGTATTGTTTATTTTATCCAGATTGAAAGCTTTGTAATATTACTTTCCACTAATTCATTTATTAATAAAGTTTCTTTTATTCCTTGTTGGATCAAACCTAGTGCTATCCAGACACGTAAGATGAAATTGACACATAGACATGACACATAGGCAAAATCGATGAGGTGGCGCTCAGTCATATCAATGCATCCACGTTTACAATGTCATGACCATCTAGATTGGTCGTAATCAGCTAGAAATAAGGCTGTCGGCCGCTGCTGTCTGCTTTATGACCATTTTGTGTAAGGCAATTGCGACCTTCCTGACCAAAATGGTCGTTATGGTTTAGGGTTTGGACCCTCCCAAACAACTTACGAACAATTGGATCTAATTGGTCGTAGATTTACGACCAATTTACCCACGGTCGCTAAGAGAAGGTCATAAGTTGACATATTTCTTGTAGTGGTGCTCCCACATTGGGGTGGCCCGAAGTTGGAGCGGGAGGATGCGGCGATGGAGCATGACGTTGACCACGTCGGGCAGTTGGAGCTTCTTCTTGAGGGACCACCACTGGATCCTCTTGATTAGTGTCTGCACTTCCTCTGGGTTTCCCCAGAGGACGCCCTTCTCCTTCCAGGACTTGAGCTTCTTTGGAGGCCCAGCCGAGAAGGCTGGGACCTCGGTCTGGCCAGCGGCGAGCGGCTCAGTGATATAGAACCACTCCCGCTGCCATTCCTTGACCGTCTCGATGAAGGTGCCGTCGAACCAGGCGGCCCCCTGGTTCTTGCTGACCATGGCGCCTCCACACTCCGCCAGATTGGAGCCGTTGGACACCGGCTTAACGCCGAAGGTCTTCAGCCATAGGCCAAAGTGCGGCTCGATGCGGAGGAAGGCCTCACACACCGTAATGAAGGAGGCGAGGTGGAGGATGGAATTCGGGGCCATGTGGTGGAAGTCGAGGCCATAGTAGAACATTACCCCGTGGATGAATGGGTGCAGAGGGAACCCCAGGCCTCTGATGAGGTGGGGGATGAAGACTACCCGTTCCCCTGGGTTAGGGGCGGGCACCTGCTGGTCGGCTCTTGGAGCACGGGCGGCGACGTTGGCGGGGATATACCTGCGTTCCACAGCTCTTGGAGCATGCTCTCCGTCACGATGGAGCCCCCCAGTGCCCTTTGAGGGTGTCGGCCATGGCTCGGTGGGAAAGCTGGGATGGAGGCAAGATTAGATCTAGGCGCTGGAGCTCGAGGAAGCAGAATACGGGGGGAATGGGAGCGTGGCTACAGGCTCTGTTTACTTTTTACTCTTATAGGCTGTTGAAAGGCCAAGAGTCCCCCTTGCTGCGGCGATAAAAACACCACTCTCCTCCTCCGAAGATGTTGTTACACGCATGGGGGCAAACAAAATCTTGATGATATCCCTGAAAATACGGGCACGATCCCCATCTTGACGGGACGTGCCAGTAGAAAGGCAGTCTCGAACCACGATTTGAGATAAGCAGTAACTGCCTCACCCATCGTGGGTAGCGCCGCTTCGATAAAGTTGTCAGACTATGAGGTACTATTCACACCTGGGTGGCTAGCCTTCAAGGCTAAGTTAACTCCTGACTTCGGATGGGGAGAGAACCCGACTGAATCTCGTCTACAAGACACCACTCCTTAGAAGGGCGGCTAAGAGATCCGGAATTTCGAAGGGGAACTCGTCTGTCAAGCCAAGGACTTCGGATCCAAAGTTACCACCGTCGAAGAGATCGTCCTCGGCATAGAAGACCAGTTCGGGGGCTACTGACGGTGTCCTAGACTAGGGGGTACCGATCTATTCGGCCCATATTCCTCGAGCTGGGCCGGCGGGCCCTCATTAATATCGAGATGGACTCCTGAAGAACAAGATTACATCTACCGAAGACTTGACGTATACTCTAAGATTTCCCCTGCCGCCTCCTCGCCTGGATGCCTACCTTGAACCCTAGGTACCCTACCCGGCGTGTATATAAGTCGAAGGGTTTAGCCCGTAGAGGGGACCTGAACACAATCTCATTCACCTAGCCTTAGGACTAGATCATACGATCTCGAGATAGATCAACTCTGTACTTGATATTTCTCCATCAATATAAACAAGAGCAGGACGTAGGGTTTTACCTCCATCAAGAGGGCCCAAACCTGGGTAAACATCGTCTTCCTGTTCCTGTTACCATCTGTCCGAGATCCACAGCTCGGGACCCCCTACCCCGAGGTCTGCCGGTTTTTACACTGACAATGCGAGTTCCATCCTACTTTTGGGCAGACGCCGTGAAAACAGCAGTGTACATACTCAACCGAGCTCCAACAAGAAGCCTGAATGGTGTGACGCCCTATGAGGCCTGACGTGGCCGCAAGCCAAGCGTGCAGCACCTACGCACGTTCGGCTACACAGCGCATGTCAAGAAGCTAGGTCCAGGGGTGAGCAAGCTCTTGGACAGATCAACCCCGATGATTTTTGTTGGGTATGAAGAGGGTTCCAAAGCTTACCGTGTGTATGATCCAGCCACTATGAAAATGCAGGTGACCCGGGATGTAATATTTGAGGAGGGCAGGCCATGGAGCTGGGACGCGCAGGGCGCCCACCATCAAGCCACGGCGCTGGCGACCTTCACGGTGGTTTACACCACCGAGCCCGGTGTCCAGGAGGTGGACCTTGGCGGGGCCACCACAGCCACGCCGCCTCGCATGGAGTCAGCACCAGCTACACCCAGTCCTCGGCAGTCTCCGCACGCCGTCTCGTCACCAACGGCAGACGCGCTCACCACGCCCCAGCAGCAGCCGTGCACGCCAACAGCGTCGACTGGCACGCGCTGGGCCACGCTCCCATCTCACGATAGCGGGTGCGACATGGACAGTGGGCTGGTTCGCTACCGGCGTCTCTCAGGCGAGATGGAGGACACCGAGGAGGACGCGGTCAGGGAACAGTTTGAGCGTTGCCTGCTCGAGGGCCGTCTGTTAAGTGCAGAGGAGCCGCGGGATGTTGATGAAGCCCTCAACGACAAGGCCTGGAAGGGCGCAATGGATGATGAAATGCAGTCCATCATTGAGAACTCCACGTGGGAGCTCACCTCCCTCCCTGCCGGCCACAATGCAATTGGTCTGGGTGTACAGGGTCAAGCGTGATCCGGCGGGCAATGCCGTCAAGCACAAAGCCCGCCTTGTTTCCAAAGGATATGTACAGCGTCAGTGGGTGGATTTTGAGGAAGTTTTTGCTCCTGTGGCTCGCATGGAGATGGTACGTCTGTTGCTCGCGCTCGTAGCACACTCTGGTTGGGAAGTCCACCACATGGACATAAAGTCGGTATTTCTGAATGGAGACCTCAGTGAGGAGGTTTATGTTGCTCAGCCACCGGGATATGCAGTCACTGGGCAAGAAGGCAGCGTGCTGCGGCTACACAAGGCACTCTATGGGCTGCGTCAGGCTCCGCGTGCTTGGTATGTGAAACTAGACGAGACACTCATGTCTCTCGGGTTTACGCGCAGCCCCCTGGAGCATGCAGTCTACCGGCATGGCGACTCCCGCTCCTATCTGTTGGTGGGCGTATATGTGGATGATTTGATCATAACCGGCACAGATGCAGCAGCCATAAACTCTTTCAAGAACCAGATGCAGCAGCTATTCAAAATGACTGATATTGGTCTGCTAAGCTACTACTTAGGGATTGAGGTGGAGCAGAACAGCAGCGGCATCACACTCAGTCAGAAGGGCTACGCTGGGAAGATCTTGGATATGGCAAACATGGGAAATTGCAATGGTTGTCACACTCCGATGGAGTGCCGTCTCAAACTGAAGAAAGAAGGCAGCGGAGAGCCATTCGACGCCACTCTGTATCGCAAAGTGATCGGAAGCCTGCGTTATCTTGTGAACACACGGCCTAACATCGCGCACTCGGTGGGTATTGTTAGCCGGTTCATGGAGAAACCTAGCACACACCATTGGGCGGCAGTCAAACAAATTCTGAGGTACATCAAGGGCACCATGCACCATGGATGCAGCTACAAGAGAGGTCAGGACAGTGCCAAGCTGCTCGGGTTTAGTGATAGTGATCACGCCGGCGACACCGGCGACCGCAAGAGCACCTCTGGACATGTCTTCTTCCTTGGTAAGAACCTAATCACTTGGAGTTCTCAGAAGCAGAAAATTGTTGCTCTTTCTTCTTGTGAGGCGGAGTATGTAGCCATAGCCGCTGCGACATGCCAGGGCTTGTGGCTGAGTCAGTTGTTGGAAGATATGACAGGAGTGTCACCAAGAAGGTTCAAACTGTTGGTGGACAACAAGTCGGCCATTGCTTTGAGCAAGAACCCAGTCCATCATGATAGAAGCAAGCATATAGATGTGAAGTTCCATTTCTTCAGAGATTGCATGGAGAAGGGACAAGTGGAGATCGATCATGTGGGGACTCAAGATCAACTAGCTGATGCATTGACCTAGGCACTCGGGCATGTTCGTTTCATTGAGATGAGGCAGAGGCTTGGGGTGATCGGCATTGTGCAGTGAGATTGAGGGGGTGAAATGTTAGGCCTAGTTCAATCTCATGCATGCAACGTATGAGCTTAGTTTTCTGTTTAAAAAATAATGCTGTGCATGGTCGGGATGTGACCCGCGCATGCACGTAGTGGGAGGCTGCCCCTAGCACGCACCTCCTCTTCCCGTTTTCTCTCCCGGTCGTTGGCATTCGCTTGTGATCCAGTCGCTGCTTTCGGTCAGCGCCGCTCCAGAGCGCCAGCGCCCGCATTCATGCCCGGCTAGAGAGGACGCGACCGCTCACTGGCGTCGGCATTGAAGCGGCGCGCCGGTCGAGAGAGCGCCGTCCGCGCCGCTTCTGGGTGCAGGCGACTGCCGCGCGTTCAAACGACACCACGATCGCCCGTCCGTCTGTCTGCCGCCCGCATTGATGGCACGCGGTTGCCGAGGCGTCTCCTCCGGCGCCACCCGTCCGTCCATCTGCCGCCCACCATTGCTATAAAAGCCAATACCCTGTCCATAGCCGCTGCCATCCACCTCCGATCCCTCTCCGCACCACTCCCTCCATGGATCCCTCCCCCGCCAAAGCTCTTTGGGATGGGCTGACGACGGACCAGAAGAAGGAGATGGCCGCCATTGCTGGTGGCTGGCTGGCCGGCAGGCAGCCAGAGGACGACGACGTCCCAATGGAGGACGTTGCCGACAAATCGCTGGCGCCACCCTCATCCTCCGCGCCACCCTCCCCCTCCTCCGCACAACCCTCGCCGGTGCATTGCACCTTGACCATCGGCGAGGCCCGTGCCCATTACATGGACATGGTGCGGGAGGAGCAGTTCCGGAGGCGCAGGTCGCCGCCGCCTACAACCACCACACCCTCCAGGAGCACCTACAGCCGGAGGAGCTGTTGGGGAACGTTGCATGGGAAACAAAATTTTTCCTACGCACACACAAGATCTATCCATGGTGATGAGCATCTACGAGAGGGAGAGTGAATCTACATACCCTTGTAGATCGCTAAGCGGAAGCGTTAAGAAACGCGGTTGATGTAGTCGAACGTCTCCGCGATCCAAATCGCAAGTCGTCCCTCGAACCGATCACGAACTAGTGCCGAACGGACGGCACCTCCGCGTTCAACACACGTACAGCTTGATGACGCCTTCACCTCCTCGATCCAGCGAGCGATGGTGAAGTAGTAGATGAGTTCCGGCAGCACGACGGCGTGGTGACGGTGGTGAGGAACAATCTCTGCAGGGCTTCGCCAAGCGCTACGGAGATTATGACGGAGGAACTAGAGGGTTAGGGTTTCCGGCACATGGCTTGGGGAATTCTTGATGTGTTCCGGGTGCTAGCCCTGCCCCTCTATTTATATGTTGAGCCCTGGGGTCGAAACTTGGAGAAAGAGCCTCCTCAAAGTCGGTTTGGCCCGCAAGGCAAGAGTCCTGCTCGGACTCTAGGACCAGACGCCTGGGTCCTCGGCGTCTGGCCCCTGGCCTCCGCAAAACTTCCTTTTGCACCTTCCTAAAGCCTCGTGGGCTTTACCCCTTGGCCCAAATAAAGTGTTCTCGTACCCGAACATTTCGGGAAACATCCGAAACTCCTTCCGGTGAATTCCGGAACCCTTCCGGAGACCAAACACTATTATCCCATATATCAATCTTTACCTCCGGACTATTCCAGAGCTCCTCGTCATGTCCGGGATCTCATCCGGGACTCCGAACAACTTTCGGTCACCAACATAACAACTCAACTATACTTATATCGTCACCAAACGTTAAGTGTGTAGACCCTGCGGGTTCGAGAACTATGTAGACATGACCGAGACACCTCTACGGTCAATAACCAATAGCGGGACCTGGATGCCCATATTGGCTCCTACATATTCTACGAAGATCTTTATCGGTTGAACCTCTATGTCAAGGATTCAGTTAATCCCGTATGATGTTCCCTTTGTTTATCGGTATGTTACTTGCCCGAGATTCGATCGTCGGTATCTCTATACCTAGTTCAATCTCGTTACCAGCAAGTCTCTTTACTCGTTCCGTAATACAAGATCCCGTGGCTAACACTTTAGTCACATTGCTTGCAAGGCTTATAATGATGTTGTATTACCGAGTGGGCCCTGAGATACCTCTCCGTCACACGGAGTAACAAATCCCAGTCTTGATCCATGCCAATTCAACAGACACCCTCGGAGATACCTGTAGAGCATCTTTATAGTCACCCAGTTACGTTGCGACGTTTGATACACACAAGGTATTCCTCCGGTGTCAGTGAGTTGCATGATCTCATGGTCAAAGGAACAGATACTTGACATGCAGAAAACAATAGCAATAAACTGACACGATCATATGCTACGTTTACAGTTTGGGTCTTGTCCATCACATCATTCTCCTAATGATGTGATCCCGTTATCAAATGACATCTCATGTCCATGGCTAGGAAACCTTCACCATCTTTTGATCAACGAGCTAGTCAACTGGAGGCTTACTAGGGACACAGTGTTGTCTATGTACCCACACATGTATTTGAGTTTCCAATCAATACAATTATAGCATGGATAATAAACGATTATCATGAACAAGGAAATATAATAATAACCAATTTATTATTGCCTCTAGGGCGTATTTCCAACAGTCTCCCACTTGCACTAGAGTCAATTATCTAGTTCACATCACTATGTGATTTACATTGTAATGAATCGAACACCCATACAGTTCTGGTGTTGTTCATGTTTAGCCCTTGGAAGAGGTTTAGTCATCGGATCTGCAACATTCAGATCCGTGTGTACTTTGCAAATATTTATGTCGTCCTCCTTGATGTAATCCCGGATGGAATTGAAGCGTCGCTTTATGTGTCTGGTCCTCTTGTGAAATCTTGGTTCCTTGGCTAGAGCAATGGCACCAGTGTTATCACAAAACAGAGTCATTGGGTTAAGCGCACTAGGCACTACTCCAAGATCTGTCATGAACTCCTTCATCCAGACACCTTCCTTCGCCGCCTCCCAGGCAGCGATGTACTCCGCTTCGCATGTAGAATCAGCTACCACGCTCTGCTTGGAACTGCACCAGCTAACCGCACCCCCATTAAGAATAAATACGTATCCGGTTTGTGATTTAGAGTCATCCGGATCAGTGTCAAAGCTTGCATCGACGTAACCCTTTACGACGAGCTCTTGATCACCTCCATAAACGAGAAACATGTCCTTAGTCCTTTTCAGGTACTTCAGGATATTCTTGACCGCCGTCCAGTGTTCCATTCCTGGATCACTTTGAAACCTTCCGACCATACTTATGGCAAGGCTGACATCGGGTCTTGTGCATAGCATTGCATACATGATAGAGCCTATGGCTGAAGCATAGGGGATGACACTCATCTTTTCTCTATCTTCTGCAGTCACTGGGCATTGAGTCTTACTCAACTTCACACCTTGCAATACAGGCAAGAACCCCTTCTTGGACTGATCCATTTTGAACTTCTTCAAAACTTTGTCAAGGTATGTGCTTTGTGAAAGTCCTATCAAGCGTCGTGATCTATCTCTATAGATCTTGATGCCTAATATGAAAGCAGCTTCTCCTAGGTCCTTCATTGAAAAACTCTTGTTCAAATATTCCTTCACGCTTTCCAACATTTCTATATTGTTTCCAATCAGTAATATGTCATCCACATATAATATTAGAAACGCTATAGAGCTCCCACTCACTTTCTTGTAAATACAAGCTTCTCCGTAAACTTGTATAAACTCGAACGCTTTGATCACCTCATCAAAGCGAAGATTCCAACTCCGAGATGCTTGCACCAGTCCATAAATGGATCGCTGGAGTTTGCAAACTTTGTCAGCATTCTCTGGATCGACAAAACCTTCTGGTTGCATCATATACAACTCTTCCTTAAGGAAACCGTTAAGGAACGCTGTTTTGACATCCATCTGCCAAATTTCATAATCGAAAAAGGCAGCTATTGCTAACATGATTCTGACGGACTTAAGCATCGCTACGGGTGAGAAGGTCTCATCGTAGTCAACTCCTTGAACTTGTGAAAAACCCTTTGCCACAAGTCGAGCTTTATAGACGGTGACATTACCGTCCGCGTCCGTCTTCCTCTTAAAGATCCATTTGTTCTGAATGGCCTTACGCCCTTCAGGTAATACTTCCAAAGTCCACACTTTGTTTTCATACATGGATCCCATCTCGGATTTCATGGCCTCTAACCACTTCTCGGAATCCGGGCCCATCATCGCTTCTCCATAGCTCATAGGTTCATCGTTGTCCAACAACATGACTTCTAAGACAGGGTTGCCGTACCACTCAGGAGCAGTACGCGTCCTTGTCGACCTACGAGGTTCGATAGCAACTTGATCCAAAGCTTCATGATCATCATCATTAACTTCCTCTTGAGCTGATGTAGGCCCTACAGAAACATCTTTCTGTGATGCGCTACTCTCAGGTTGAAGTAAAGGTTCAACAACCTCATCAAGTTCTATCTTCCTCCCACTCAATTCTTTCGAGAGAAACTCTTTCTCAAGAAACGTTCCATTTTTAGTGACAAACACTTTGCCTTCGGATCTGAGGTAGAGGGTATACCCAACTGTCTCTTTTGGGTATCCTATGAAGACGCATTTCTCCGCTTTGGGTTCCAGCTTTTCAGGCTGAAGCTTTTTGACATAAGCATCACATCCCCAAACTTTAAGAAACGACAGCTTTGGCTTCTTGCCAAACCAAAGTTCATATGGCGTCGTCTCAACGGATTTCGATGGTGCCCTATTTAAAGTGAATGCTGCTGTCTCTAATGCATAACCCCAAAACGATAGTGGCAAATCGGCAAGAGACATCATAGATCGCACCATATCCAATAAGGTTCGATTACGACGTTCGGACACACCATTACGCTGTGGTGTTCCAGGCGGTGTTAGTTGTGAAACAATTCCACATTGTCTTAAGTGACTGCCAAACTCATAACTCAGATATTCTCCTCCTCGATCAGATCGTAGGAATTTAATCTTCTTGCTACGATGATTCTCAACTTCACTCTGAAATTGTTTGAACTTTTCAAACATTTCAGACTTGTGTTTCATTAAGTAAATATACCCATATCTACTTAAGTCATCAGTGAAGGTGAGAAAGTAACGATAACCACCGCGCGCCTCAATGCTCATCGGACCGCACACATCAGTATGTATGATTTCCAATAAGTCACTTGCCCGTTCCATTGTTCCAGAGAACGGCGTTTTAGTCATCTTGCCCATGAGGCATGGCTCACATGTGTCAAGTGATTCAAAATCAAGTGACTCCAAAAGTCCATCAGCATGGAGCTTCCTCATGCGTTTTACGCCAATATGACCTAAACGGCAGTGCCACAAGAAAGTGGTATTATCATTATCAATCCTACATCTTTTGGCATCAATGTTATGAATATGTGTATCATTACTATCGAGATTCAATAAGAATAAACCCCTTACATTGGGTGCATGACCATAAAAGATATTACTCATATAAATAGAACAACCATTATTCTCTGATTTAAATGAGTAACCGTCTCGCAATAAACAAGATCCAGATATAATGTTCATGCTTAACGCAGGCACTAAATAACAATTATTTAGGTTCATCACTAATCCCGATGGTAATCGAAGAGCGAGCGTGCCGACGGAGATCACATCTACCTTGGAACCATTTCCCACGCGCATCGTCACTTCGTCCTTTGCGAGCCTCCGTCTATTCCGCAGTTCCTGTTTTGAGTTGCAAATATGAGCAACCGCACCGGTATCAAATACCCAGGCACTACAACGAGAGTTGGTAAGGTACACATCAATAACATGTACATCATATATACCTTGTTTGTTGTTGGCCGCCTTCTTGTCAGCCAAATACTTGGGCCAGTTCCGCTTCCAGTGTCCAGTTCCCTTGCAATGAAAACACTCAGTTTCTGGTTTGGGTCCAGCCTTGGGTTTCTTCACGGGAGGAGCAACTGCTTTGCCACTCTTCTTGGAGTTACCCTTCTTACCCTTGCCATTTTTCTTGAAACTAGTGGTTTTATTGACCATCAACACTTGATGCTCCTTCTGAATTTCAGATTCAACGACTTTCAGCATCGCAAACAGCTCGGCGACTAACTTGTTCATCCCGTGCATGTTATAGTTCAACGCGAAGCTCTTGTAGCTAGGTGGCAATGATTGAAGAACTCTGTCAGTGATAGCCTCTGGCGGAAGGGGCATCCCCAATTCAGCCAGACGGGTGGAGTACCCAGACATTCTGAGTACGTGATCACTGATAGACTCGTTCTCCTCCATCTTGCAAGCATAGAACTTATCGGAGATCTCATATCTCTCGATCCGGGCATTCTTCTGAAAGATAAACTTCAACTCCTGGAACATCTCATATGCTCCATGACGTTCAAAACGTCTTTGAAGTCCCGGTTCTAAGCCATACAATATTGCACATTGAACTATTGAATAATCTTCAGAACGAGCCTGCCAGGCGTTCACAACGTCTAGAGACTCAACTGGAGCGGGTGGATCACCAAGCGGTGCATCAAGGACATAAGCCTTCTGGGAAGCCGTAAGGATAATCCTTAGATTACGGGCCCAGTCCACAAAGTTACTTCCATCATCTTTCAAATTAGCTTTCTCTAGGAACGCATTAAAATTCAGGGGTGCTACTGCGCGAGCCATGATCTACAACATAAATATAGCAAAGACAACTTAGACTATTGTTCGAGATAATGAGTTTAGTTAATCATATTACTTAAAAACTCCCACTCAAATTGACATCCCTCCGGTCATTCGAGTGTCACATGATCCAAATCCACCAACTCAAGTCCGATCATCACGTGAGTTGAGGTGGTTTCAATGGTGAACATCTTCATGTTGATCATATCTACTATATGACTCATGTTCGACCTTTCGGTCTCTTGTGTTCCGAGGCCATGTCTGTACATGCTAGGCTCGTCAAGTTTAACCCGAGTGTTCCGCACGTGCAACATGGCTTACACCCGTTGTATGTGAACGTAGAGTCTATCACACCCGATCATCACGACGTGTCTCGAAACGACGAACTTTCGCAACGGTGCACACTCGGGGAGAACACAATTTATCTTGAAATTTAAGTGAGGGATCACCTTATAATGCTACCGTCGTCCTAAGCAAAATAAGATGCATAAAAGGATTAACATCACATGCAAATCATAAGTGACATGATATGGCCATGAACTTGTGCTTTTGATCTCCATCTCCAAAGCACCGGCATGATCTCCATCGTCACCGGCGTGACACCATGATCTCCATCATCTTGATCTCCATCAACGTGTCGCCATGAGGTTGTCGCGCCGACTGTAGTTTCCACGACTATTGCTAACTCATAGCGATAAAGTAAAGCAAAACGGCGAAAATAATTAAAGACAACTCTATGGCTCCTGCCAGTTGCCGTACTCATCGACATGCAAGTCGTGATATTCTATCCAACACATGATCATCTCATACATCACATATATCTCATCATGTAATTGGCCATATCACATCACAACATACCCTGCAAAAACAAGTTAGACGTCCTCTAATTGTTGTTGCAAATTTTACGTGGCTGCTACGGGTTTGCAAGAACCGTTCTTACCTACGCAAAACCACAACGTGGTGTAGTGATTGCTTTTTGATCTTCTAAAAGAACCCTCTTCATTGAAACCGATTCAACTAAAGTGAGAGAGACAGACACCCGCTAGCCATCTTTATGCAACGAAGTTACATGTCAGTTGAAGGAACCTGTCTCGCGTAAGCGTACGCGTAATGTCGGTCCGGGCCGCTTCATCTCACAATACCGCCGAATCAAGTATCAACTAGTAACGGCAAGCAATATGTATACACCCACGCCCACAACTCGTTTGTGTTCTACTCGAGATCTCATCTACGCATAGACCTAGCTCGGATGCCACTGTTGGGGAACGTTGCATGGGAAACAAAAATTTTCCTACGCACACACAAGATCTATCCATGGTGATGAGCATCTACGAGAGGGAGAGTGAATCTACATACCCTTGTAGATCGCTAAGCGGAAGCGTTAAGAAACGCGGTTGATGTAGTCGAACGTCTCCGCGATCCAAATCGCAAGTCGTCCCTCGAACCGATCACGAACTAGTGCCGAACGGACGGCACCTCCGCGTTCAACACACGTACAGCTTGATGACGCCTTCACCTCCTCGATCCAGCGAGCGATGGTGAAGTAGTAGATGAGTTCCGGCAGCACGACGGCGTGGTGACGGTGGTGAGGAACAATCTCTGCAGGGCTTCGCCAAGCGCTACGGAGATTATGACGGAGGAACTAGAGGGTTAGGGTTGCCGGCACACGGCTTGGGGAATTCTTGATGTGTTCCGGGTGCTAGCCCTGCCCCTCTATTTATATGTTGAGCCCTGGGGTCGAAACTTGGAGAAAGAGCCTCCTCAAAGTCGGTTTGGCCCGCAAGGCAAGAGTCCTGCTCGGACTCCAGGACCAGACGCCAGGGTCCCTGGCGTCTGGCCCCTGGCCTCCGCAAAACTTCCTTTTGCACCTTCCTAAAGCCTCGTGGGCTTTACCCCTTGGCCCAAATAAAGTGTTCTCGTACCCGAACATTTCGGGAAACATCCGAAACTCCTTCCGGTGAATTCCGGAACCCTTCCGGAGACCAAACACTATTATCCCATATATCAATCTTTACCTCCGGACTATTCCAGAGCTCCTCGTCATGTCTGGGATCTCATCCGGGACTCCGAACAACTTTCGGTCACCAACATAACAACTCAACTATACTTATATCGTCACCAAACGTTAAGTGTGTAGACCCTGCGGGTTCGAGAACTATGTAGACATGACCGAGACACCTCTACGGTCAATAACCAATAGCGGGACCTGGATGCCCATATTGGCTCCTACATATTCTACGAAGATCTTTATCGGTTGAACCTCTATGTTAAGGATTCAGTTAATCCCGTATGATGTTCCCTTTGTTTATCGGTATGTTACTTGCCCGAGATTCGATCATCGGTATCTCTATACCTAGTTCAATCTCGTTACCGGCAAGTCTCTTTACTCGTTCCGTAATACAAGATCCCGTGGCTAACACTTTAGTCACATTGCTTGCAAGGCTTATAATGATGTTGTATTACCGAGTGGGCCCTGAGATACCTCTCCGTCACACGGAGTAACAAATCCCAGTCTTGATCCATGCCAATTCAACAGACACCCTCGGAGATACCTGTAGAGCATCTTTATAGTCATCCAGTTACGTTGCGACGTTTGATACACACAAGGTATTCCTCTGGTGTCAGTGAGTTGCATGATCTCATGGTCAAAGGAACAGATACTTGACATGCAGAAAACAATAGCAATAAACTGACACGATCATATGCTACGTTTACAGTTTGGGTCTTGTCCATCACATCATTCTCCTAATGATGTGATCCCGTTATCAAATGACATCTCATGTCCATGGCTAGGAAACCTTCACCATCTTTTGATCAACGAGCTAGTCAACTAGAGGCTTACTAGGGACACAGTGTTGTCTATGTACCCACACATGTATTTGAGTTTCCAATCAATACAATTATAGCATGGATAATAAACGATTATCATGAACAAGGAAATATAATAATAACCAATTTATTATTGCCTCTAGGGCATATTTCCAACAGGAGTAGCTCGACGCCGGCAGGGTGGTGGCGCCGGACGCGGACCTGGCGGAGCAGGAGGCATTTCTCCAATCCTACCGCTCCGCCCGCGAGATCCGCCTCGCCCGCTGGAGGTACCGGCAGCGGGTGGCGGAGGTGGCGGCCGCGTCCAAGGAGTGTGACAAGGCGGGCGAGGCGCTGTTCGGCGACACCGACGATGACGAGGATAACGCCGAGGCCGTGCCCCGCCGCCACGACCATGAAGCCGGCACATCTACGGGCGCCGGCGGCATAGAGGAAGAGTAGTGCACGGGGGGTCACCGCCGCTCGGGTCCCAGGAAGGCCACCGCTTCTCACCTCCCATCAATGCCAAGCTTGGTGGGCTCAACATCGACGGCCGATTAGTCACTTGGCGGCGACATGGAGGCGGACATCTGCGCTTGCCGGGTCTCCGGAGAAGGATGTTACGGAGGCGGAGCTGGAAAAGGCGAAGCTTTGGTTCTCTGGGTTCATGGCCGGACACGGGGAACGGGCGCCGGCGACCATTTAGATTAGGTACTATTATACCTCTAGAGCCGGACTAGCACCGCTTTGACGTAAATGTAATGAAATCCGTCATGTTTATATGAAATCCGGACATGTTTATATGAAATCCGGTCTTGTTTGCACGAATTTCATCCGGTTTGTTGAAAAGGGGTTTGAAATGTATGCGGCTACGGTTGGATGGCGTCCCCCCGCATCCGTGTCTGCGGACTGGTCCCCCCTGTCCGCGGACGGATGCAGGAGGAAATTTGCGGGTTGCCGTTGGAGATGACCTTGGGTGGTTCGATTTGGTGATGGTGGGGCTTGAGCGTTGCTTCCTTCATGAAGGCGTTGCTCTGGAAGAACCTCATCATCCGTGTGGTGTCATGAGATGGTTGGTGTGAAAATGGTCATTGTTATAGTTTGTTGATCGTGGAACTAATCGCTTTGTTATTTCACTAAATTTGAATGAATGTTGAATAAATTTAAACTTGTCTTGAAATAAATTCGAATCTGGCTCGAAGTTCTGGGGTTACAAATACATGTTTCGGTACAAACTCAAATTTCAGAAATTTCATCGCAATTTTGCACACCCGTTAGCTAATAGATGATGACTTCAGCAAATCAAATCACGTACTACTGATAGAATCCTCCTCGCCCTCCCGGGTCACACGCGCGGGCGACTCCGGGAGGACGAAACCCTAGCTAGCGAACTCCTACCCCAGATCCGCCCGGCCGCTGCCGCCGCCGGCCCTGGCGGTGGTGGCGGCCCCCTAGCCGCCAAAGGCGGTGGGGAGGAGAGAGCGCCCGGTGGCGCTGACTTCGCACGGAGGAGGCTTCATCGGGCAGCGCACGACGGCGGTGCTGAGAGGCGGCGGGCGGCGAGAGGAGGGTCATGGCGGAGCAGCATGCTGGCTGGAGGAGGATCCGGAGCTCGGAGGGGTGAGCGGCCATGGAAGTGGCGGCGCGGGCCTGGAGGCGAGCTGCGGCGCGAGGGCTGCGTCCGTGCGGCTTCCTAGGGCCATGGAGGCGGAGCTGGTAGCGCTGCGGCCGTCGATGGTGCTTCCTGGAGGCGGCTAAAACCGCGGTGGAGCTGCCGCCGGCGGCCATGGTAAGGGTGTTGCGGGCTAGATCTGGGCCAGCCAGGGCCCGATCTAGGGGGCGGGGGCGACCTGTACGGCAGTTGTCAGGAGCGTGACAGCAGCGATGCGGCGGTTCCTCAGCCACGCAGGAGGTGCTCGAAGGTGGGGCTGCGGGTGCTCGGCCAGAACGGAGTTGGAAGAGAGGTGGGCTCTCGTCGTGCGGGTCGTCGTTGTTCCATGACGCATCGGCCACGACATTGAATTGCTGCGGCGGCGGCGGTGTGAACAACCTGGACGGTTGCCCCATTCCGATGGGCGAGGAGGATGGTGTGTGACGTTACAGACGAAAGTCTTTGTCCGTCTTCGGTCGGGGCCGGCGACGACGGTGCCCGAGGGTGTCGTTCCCCTCCTTGGAGGCGTCGCTGAGGTGTGTCAACACCGTACTCGCTTCATTCCGGTTTGGTTGATGTCTCCGGGCGAAAGCCTAGGTTTGAAGTTGGACCGGCGCGATAGCGGCGTCCTCGACGCCGTCCCTCTGTTGAGAGTGTCGTGTTTGGAGACACGGCTTGGAGGTCCTAGGTTGCTTTCCTCCGGCACTCGCTGCTATCCAAGATTGTTATGCAGGGGCGCTATGCACACCATCGCTAGCGTGTCCAAGACGACGCCTTTCTCGGGACGGACCAAATTCCGCCATCCACCTCCTTCAGGATGGCGCGTCTACGAGGAAAGTCAAGATGGAGATGTTCTTCTTGGAGGCAGCGGCATTGGTTGAGACGCGGCCTTGCTTCTCAGTTTAGGATAGGCTTTTCTTGTTGTTGTGTGTTGGGTGTGTGGGGGCTGTCTTCGGACTAGCCGGTGTGGAGTGTTGTGACAGGGTTGTGCGCAACAGACTGTCATTTTCTTGTACTCAAACCTCTGCCTTCTATAAAGCTAAGGTACGCATTTTGCGTACTCTTGAAAAAAAAATCACGTACTACTCAATCATCGCATCCTTGTGAAGCAGTAGCTTAGCTAGTCACAATGATCTTCTTGTGTCGCTGCCGCAGACGACCCACCTGCCCTTACCATCCTGACACTGCGCGGTAGCCCCGAAAACACCTCCCTGGCCGTGCAGACCCACGACTTCTCCCTCGCCGGCTTCACGGACGAGAGCCTCCACTGGCACGCCTTCCCAGGTCACGAGCACGTGATCCCCACGTCCAAGCCCCTCCAGTTCGGCAGCAGCTACAGCGAGCTCATCGGCGGCCTCGCCAACCTGCCGGGCCTGCCGCTCGGGCGGGACGCCATGGTGCAGGCCGTCCGTGTCCTCTCCGCCTACGACCCGGCAGCCGACGTCGAGCCGGTCAAGCGGGCGCTGCCGCTGGTGGCCGTGAAGATGATGATCTGCGAGGCCGGGCGGCTGAAGCCCATCAGAGAGACCGTCAGGAGCGGATGGGACAGCGAGTCCCGCGTCGCCCCCGAGCATCTGCCCTACATCGAGCACTGGGACACCATGTCCTACGAGATCATCTGCGCCAACCGCACGGGCAAATGGGAAGACGGGCCCTTCACCAAGATGCTGGAGACCCAGGCCAACATCCGCAGCAAGGAGGAGGCTGTTGCGGTGATGAACATGCTCATGGATGCGGACTTCCAGCAAGTGCTCAAGGCTCAGGCCACCCCGATCAACTTTGAGTAGTAAACATCCATGCATGCTTGCATTTGGTTTAGACTTTATTTAGATCCATCCCGAGTCGATTTTTCTTTCATCTTTGTCTAGTTTGTTGGTGATCTAGCTATGTAGGCTTTCAGCTTTGCTTGCTTCCTTACGTTGTTTCAGGCCCGATGTCTCAGATAATTTAGTCAATTCTATTCAGAAAATGCTAAAACTTTGGCATGCATAGACAATCTGCAGTCCATTTATTTTAGAGAGAAGTATATTTTTTTGTCATTGAACTCTGTTTAAAGTGTAGAAATGATCCCTCAATTCCAAAACCCGTAAATCTTCGAGCATCTCTATCAGATGCCTTAAACATAATTCCTCAAGCCTTCTCCCTATCTCAAAAAGCCAAATATTTTGAGTGATTAACTTTTGCTCAGCTAGAAGATGCCCAAAACTTAATCCCCTAAAAAAACCAACTACAAATTTTCATAAACAAGCTCATTTTAAACACTAATTTAAACTACTTAATTGCAAAATTCGACAACGCTTTCTCATTAGAATCATACATAACATAATTAAACAGTCCATTCCTACAACATTTGCATCATACACAGCATACGCCAAGAACATTTTTTAATACTTGTTTAACATTTTTTAAATACATGATTAATATTTTTTTCATATATATGTTTTGATTTCTATTGTTTTCATACACATTGTACATTTTTTATACATCTAAAACATTTTTTATACAGACTTAATATTTTTCATATACATGACTAACATTTTTCAAATATATATTTTGATTCTTATACATTGAAATCATTTTTTAATACATGTTTAACATTTTTCTTAATTACACCAATATTTTTGTACATTGTATAAGTATTTTACAAAAAAATCCCATGTACATGTTTTTGAAACACGTGAACATTCTTTTAATTGTCTCAAATTTTTTACGTATAAGTCAAGAACATTTTTTAAATACACGTTTAACTTTTTCAAATACATGATCAACATGTTTTTCCAATATATGATTCATGTCTATTGTTTTCAGACACATTGTACATTTTTGGTATACATCTAAAATATTTTTAATAAAATTTATACATGATTAACAGTTTTTTTGAAATTTATTTTATGATGTCTACTTTTTTTCGTACACATCGTACAATTTCCTTATACACCCGAAACATTTTTTTAAACACGTTTAACTTTTTTTGAATTACACGATCATTTTTCTACATTGTATAATTTTTTTTTAAAATTCCATGTACATGTTTTGAAATGGGTGAACAGGTTCTAAAAATGTCACAAACATGTTTTTTGAAAGGTATCAACATTTTTATAAGTTATGCTAACAGAACATTTAGACTACATTAACAATTTTATAATTCAATTTTTTTTACGTACATTAGTTTTCGGAATATATGTATTTAAAATGTAGTTGAAAATATAAATAAAAGTAAAAAACAAAAGAATGAAGAAACATGAAAAAAAGGAACTAACCTGAAATTTGGGCCGGCCCATTAGTTGCTGCTGGGTGGGCGCTCCTTTAGCAAGACCTTCTTCGGTTTCGCTATAAGCGAGGCATAGGCGCTCCCCTATTTGACACACCTTGCACCAAATTGTCGAGGTAACTCAAGTAGCACTCCGTCCTTCAGCGGTCTGCTCTGAGTGAACTAATTTTCTTTTCTTCGTGCTTGTTCTTTGTTCTTTGGTTTTCGAGTCGGTTTTCTCTGGATTAGACTGTCTTTCAATGGCACAATAAGAGAAACACGCCGCTGCCTCCTCTCCAAGAAATTAGGGATCTCCTGCCGGTGCCGTCACCGGTCCGCCTCGTCTCCGGTGGCCTTAGAGTCATGGGGGCACGGTGGATCCCGATCCTTGCCGGTGGGAGGGCTCTGTTTTTAGATGTTTGTTCGAGATTTGTTAGGGTTTGTGTCCTGCTTACGAAGGCGAGATGGCAACGGCTCCCTGAAGATGGAATAAGGTTCTCCCCGCCTAGCCCCCGTTCTGATGGTGCGTTTAGCATCGTCGTCTCCGGCGGATCTATGTTTGGTGGATTTGCTCGGATCTGGTCGTCGTTCGTCTACGTTCGTGGGTCTTCAAGCTTGATCTTTCCGATCTATGCTACTCTTCATCGGCGGCGGTTGCTGTTCTGGTGCACTGGTCTTATGGGGTCTTAGCACGACGGCTTCCCGACTGTCTACTACAACAAGTTTTGCACGGCTCTGGCCAGTAAGGGGCGATGATGGCGCCTTCGGCTCGCTTCAGCTGCTTGTAGTCGTCGCTAGGTGGACTATGAATCTAAATTTCATTTTTATTATTTTTGATGTTCGTTGTAATGCCATGATTGAAAATGAATAGATCGAAAGTTTTCTCGCAAAAAAAAAGCACAACAAAAGAAACATGGCAATGCGTGGGAAAGTTTAGATCTGGTGCGTGATGTGTGCAACCCCTCTACTCTGCATAATGATCTTCCGTAAGTTGTGTCGCAAATTGACAATCGAGCAAAGGTACTCCCGTCCCGGTACGAGTATGACATTGAATCCATCATACTATTTTGTGAACTGAAACATTTACATGTCGAAGGTGTACAAGACATTTGCGTGAACACCACACTTACATTATTGGGTACAAACAGCACATGGCTTGAAATGCATAAGTAGTAGTAGGACATTTACCACGTGCGATTGCAAGCGATGAAGCATCGAGGTAGGAAAATCATCACATGCACGTTCATTATTGTTGATGGCGACGATCGATCAAAATGCCACTTCGGCGTTTGCAAACTCCTCTCTCTTCTGGTTCTGGGTCACGTCCGCCACCATCTCACCGAACCTGCACGGAGGGCTCACCACCGGCACCGTGCCACGCGCGTACTGTCCACCACGCCCGCTGCGAAGTCCATTGGCAAGCACGTCCTTGGACTTCTGTGCGATGATGACGGAGTTCACCACGTCGTCGTCGGGATGGCACACGGCCAGCACCTCGAACCCGCCTCGGCCGATGTCCTGGGGGTCGACAATCGGGTACAGGAACCCACGGGCCCCATGTGCACTGCGCACGACGAGAGCCGCTCCGTCCGCCATGTGTGCGCCGAGGTGCGCGATCACCTTCGCCTTGTCCTCGGCGGCCATGCCGACGAGTGCTGCCAGGAAGACGACGTCATACATGGCAAGCTCGTCAGCGAGGTCCGCTACGTCGGCCGTGTGGAACGACATGCGTGCGCCCACGTCCGTGTCAGCGCGGAACAGCTTGCTGGCTCGGTCGTTGGCCGCGCCGCACAGGTCGTAGTTGTCGAACATGGTGTTGGGCAGGTGGCGCGCGGCCAGGACGAAGGAGCTGAACGGCAGCGGGCCGGAGCCGATGAAGGCAACGCGGGCAGGGGCGATGCCGCCGGGCACGTAGCGCGCTAGGAGCTCGTACTCGAGCTTGCTGAGGTTGATGTAGTTGCTGTAGTAGGGGAACATGCCGAGGTGATCCAGAGGGTTGTCGAAGGCGGCGAGCATGTCGGAGTAGTGCGCCTCCAGCTTCCCCTCGGCCTCGGAGCAGAGGCGGATGAGGCCCTCCCGCATCTCCTGCGCCTCGGGGCCGAGCATGGTCACGTCCACGGGGCTCGGTGGAACGCACGCCATGACCAGCTCGGTGAAGAGCGCGTCGACGTCCGGGGATGGGCTGAGCGACGGCAGCTTGGCGATGGCGGAATGGAGCCCGGTGATCTTCTGGACAAGGGCATCCACCTCCTTGTTGTGGGCAGCCATTTTACTTTACTTTCTTGGTTGAGTGTAGTGGAGTAGTTGGTTGAGCTGCTTGCTTGATGAGCAATGGAGCGGGCAGTACGGATTATATGTAGCTGCCGTCTAGAGAGGACAGGACAGCTATGGTGCGCATGCATGCACGCTTCACGCGTCCCTGGCCTGCCCAATCCGGCTGGTTTCATGCCTCTGCTGTTCACGTCCTGCTGTTGAAGTGGACAGCGTTTTCTATGTCTATCTGTATATCGCTTTTGAATAAAGAGTGTAACCAAATTGCTTTAGGCTGATTACGACTTGCGAGATATTGCTTTCTAAGCTCCTACACACACACACACACACACACACACACACAATAAATGTCACACTTAGACTAATTTTACTACTCCTACTTTTTTGTAGAAAGAACTTAAATTTCCTTCAAGTCAGTAGTGGTTGCGTGTGATATTTTGTTCCCTCCATAGTTAAGGGAGTCCCATATATACTCCTATGAATTTGGTCAATTAAAACTACCCCCCTCAGAAAATCTCGGTTACGAAAGTACTAACCAAATTTTGCCCAGGTTTTGAATAATCTACCCTTTCCAAATTACATGCCTTTTTCTTTTTGGCAGGGAAGCATAGGGTGTTTATTCCAAATTTCCAATCTCAGAGGATTACAATCGTTAGTGACGAGATCAACGCTGGGGGGGGGGGGGGGGGGGGGGGGTGGTTGTCCCTCTACAACAATAATTCGCTAAGCAATGTGGAACCTACTTTGTTCATGATCGATCTTTACCGGATTAAACACCCTATTCCCCGTTAAAACTTTTATCTCAGCAATGAAGTGAAAAATAAGCTGATCTATCCAGGGACCCATCAGAGAGCGCTGCTAGTGCCACCGCACAATCAGTTTGGAGCTTTAGTGTGAGGTTCGATCGTTGGATAGCGAGGCTAACTCCCACCATGATCACATGTAACTCCGCTTCAAGTGCCTCGTTGCAGTGGAAAATACGGCGGTATGCAGCAAATATTACCCCGCCCTGAACATCTTGCAAGATTATCCCCGAACCTGCTGAACCATCCTGACCACAAAAAGGAATCGTCCACAGATAGCACCACCCATACCGGCAGCGGTCCAGGCCACAGTTGCGACGACAGTTTCAGAGTGACTTGCTTCGTAGTCTTCTCTGAAAGCATTGGCGCTTTATGCATCCTACTCACTTGCCCTTGTACTGTGTCATGTTTCTACACTGCAGCAATGGATGATCGATCCTATGAAGCGCAACAAACTTTCGTTTCTGTTGGTCAGCATCATCCACTGTTGAAGCCCTTGGTCTGCATCGCTGAGCAGTGGAGTCGGCGTTTTGCACTTTTCTACCGTCAGTTCGTGGCCTGTTTCAGCAACTAGATTGTTAATGAGGGAGTCCTTTTGTAATCCTCTAATGTTGGGTTTGCATGTGTGCCCATTTGTGAAAGATTACCCATTGTAATCTTCTAGCGTAGCGTTGGGTTAGGATCCTTCCTTGTATACGGGGTAACATAACCCCCAATAATCTATGAAATAGTGCTGTGTGTGTATGTATGTATGTATGTATGCAAAGGAGAAAAATGTGATGCCTAGCTAGGCTCGTTTGCCTCATAAACGTGAGAATGGCTGAAGCATGTTTGCTAGCCCTTTTGTATGTGAATGAGTGCTTCGCCATAAAAATATCAACATGTGCGCACGAGTTTAGCCCTTCCAGCAGCCTTACGCCACGGTGCCGCCACATCGACCCACACATGGCGCCGGGCGTGCTCTTCAATCGCCATACTTCGGAGACGTACCGCTGCCCCTTCCTCCGTTGGCGAGTCTCCGCCTCCTTCGTCGTCTCTTCTCCGTCTCTTGATATTGGAGGGAGTGGGGAGCCCGTCGGTTCGGCTTCGGCCTGTAGATTTTTTTTTTTTTGGAAAAGGAGGTTAAAACCCCCGGCCTCTGCATCAATCGATGCATACGGCCATGTTTATTAATTATTCAATAAAGGTCTAACAAGAACATACATCAAGCCACTCGAAGCCACCACTCACGCTTACAACTCGATAATATGGAGTGCTCTCACTCCCCATATCTATAACCGGTGTCGTTGCCGATCCATCCACATAACGTATCGGAACCTACATTCGGTGCAGCAAACCTAAAGCATACACCACATGCACACGTTTTAGAAGACGCCATCATCATCGAACCGCCATGTACATTCGGTAGCTTCGGCCTGTAGATAGGGTAGGCTTCTCGTGTGGGTGGTGTTGCTTCTGGCGGTGATGGGCATCCAAGAAGAATGCCACAGCTCTAGTCCCGTCTGGTCGACTGAACGTTTTTATGCTGTCCATTTGGAACATATATGTCCAAATGCAAACTTTAGAAGCTGCCGTACCATACACAATCAAAGATTATTCCATTCCTTTTCCATGTGAAGCGACGTGCTAATGGCCAATGCTGACAGTAGAATGCTCTATGTCTAGACATGGACCACCGTCCTCACTGCCAATAACGACGACACCACGAGTACCCTCGCTTCCCAGGTGTAGTAGCTGTACATGCTATAATTTGTATTCTTTTCTTGTAGAGGGCCTTTCATGGCACCCATTCATAGAACCCGAACTAGACAAGCCCCTGCAATTGTGGTCTCTTTCTCAATATTTATTGTTGTTGCTACTCCATTTTGTCAACTTTCCCTCGAATTATTCGAGTATTGTTTTCAGATTTTCAATGACACATGTAACCATCTATACAAAACACTTCTATTTTGTTAATATTCATGAAAAATTAGTTGTTTGGAGTCGTGACACGTGATATCACAAGATTATATATTTAGCAATGTCAATATACATAAATGTTTATTTTGCATGCAGGGTGGCATCTACATTGGTAGATTACATTAAGTGGAGCCCATCCTCCTATGCATGTTCAGTGGGGCTCAAGTTCGCCAAAAGAGAAAAAAGGCAGACACCATGCATATGGTGGCTATGCGTTTTTTTAGACAAATATGACGGCTATGCGTGTGGTCATGTAGCAGTGGTGCATGTGAATGCAAGGGAACCTGGGCACTAGTCCATGGTCAGATGGGCTAGATCTCCTGGGCCCAAGAAAGCTCGCTACAGCGGGTGGGAGGCTGGCAAAATGTTAGTACCACCTTGACAATTGAGAAGAATGTAGACCAAGATATAATGGAACCTGGCGTGGTCACCTTTTTTTTTTTCGAACCTGGCGTGGTCACCAAGATAGGTGGTAAGAGGGAAATATGCTACATGTACACCACGTATAAGAGTATTGCCATGACTTAAAACTTAGGACGACATGTGATTTTGTGTGATCTAGAAGATAAATCATCATTTTTTTGCGCATATTTGGGTATCTTCATCCGGCCTTCGGCTTCTTCTCTAGGTCGAGGGTCTATACTAAATATATGTTCAAAATTGTATGGATGGTGAGTGTTAAACATTCATGTTATATTTATTGAGGGGGATATTTTTTAAGTGATGACCATGTACTCAAGATTTTATGGGCAACATGATCTTCATTGAGAGGTATTGAAGGCCTGCGTGATCTTAATCAAGTCTACTCCGTAAGAAAGGAGAAGCAATGAAGACCTACAACATGCACACAATAGACTGATCTCAGTGATATACTAGTCTTCTCTAGAACAAATTATGTGCAGTTATACTTTCCAACATCATATCTATGTTGTGAAGCTTGATCCTATTACTTTAAGATATTGTCAGCTTTATTAGGCCCAAATAGCAAGTTTGCAATCAAAAGATGGGTGATCTGCCTAAAACCCATTCATCGTAGCTTGCAAGCCAAACTAGAAGATGCTCTGTTATGCTCCTTCTAGCGGCGAAAATTAGACATTCTAAGTGGCGTCCTTTCAAGATGGAGAACAAAGGTGGAAATACCAAGGCACTCTTGATAAAGTGAATCTTCCGCATTGTCTTGTAACACTTTTCCCAAGTACATAATGAATGCACTCAACACTAACACAATGTGTGTCAACAGGAAATTATCGATGAACATGATGAAAAGTTTTTGGAATTGCAGATTCAACACGGAGAAAAGGTGTCCCAAACTGTGACCATGGCGCTACTAGAGATCTAATGCAAGAGCAAGGGGGGCCATGCCCCCCACCCCCACAAACTTTTTGTGAAAGCAAATACTAATTTATCTAAATATTACATATTTAAGTTAGTGTTGTCTAAAATCCCAACAAACATTATAGCGTCTTTATCATCTTCTCCTAATGATTTTTTTTTAGAAAAAATGTGAATTTCATGTTATGGCTGGCACAAATAATTTGCACAAAATTCAAATTTTATGTGTTTATTTTAGTGTGGCCTAACATCTCAACAAACAACACGCGCGATTTTTCAAACAAGCATTGGTGAGATTTATCTTTCAACCTGATAGCATTAGTGATTACATGAAAATGGATGATATGTTCAAGAATCTAAAATTATTGTGTTGAGATTTCAGTTAATCTTGTTGGAAAAAAAACTTTCTATCTTACAAGTTGATTTACTTCTTTATCAAACATTGTTGTTTTAATTACTGGTTATTTGGTTGAACATAGTTAAGAATATATATGTTCAAAAATTGTGTGGCTGGTGAGTGTTAAACATTCATCTTGCTATATTTATTGAGCAGGATATTTTGTAAGTGATCACAATGTACTCAAGATTTTTATGGGCAACAAACATGTAAATTTAAGTAAGGTTGATTTTAACTCATGGTCCCATAACTTGCACCCCTTAATGGGTGTGTGTGTGTGTGTGTCTCGGGGGGGGGGGGGGGGGGGGGGGGGTTCTGCACCACAACATCGCCAAAATCTACAAATGATATTGCACAAGGTAGCAAGGTGGTGGGGCCCCAAGTGTTAGGAATTATAGTTAGCAGGCAAGTTTCTCTCAGTAAGCACCAAGGCCTTAATCCACGGAAATAATGTTGTCTGCAGTAATAGCCAGCCCTATGTAACACCCTTCTGTAATGAGCAACAGTGATCCATAATGATTATGCTAAGTCATTGTGATTTGCAATGCTTGATCATGTTGGATTCGTATCTCATTTCAAATTCTATCTTTGAATTCAATTCAAATTATGAGTGAAATTTGAAGTTGCTCAAAAATTGCTGGAAAATAGTTCATGTTGTAGCAAATATTCCAAAACAAATTATTGTTCAGGAAAACAACATCACCTATTTGCTAAAATGGGCTAGAGCATTTAAAACAGTGCAAAAACAGCAATTTAAATGCCGTTTCATTTATGAAAAATTCAAATGAATTCAAATGACCTCCAAACTTTTTGTGGCAGTGCAAAATAATGCAATGTATTTTGTGGATAAGTTTCACATTTTACAAAAAAGCATTTGGCAGCTCAACTATTTTACAAACCTTTCTGTAAAAAGAAAAACAGAAAAGAAAATAGAAAAAGGCCTAACTCTACTGTGAGCCGGGCCTAAGTGCACAGTGCACCGGCCCAGCCCACCTCGCTCTCTTTCTTCCTCCTCTCGCTCTCTCTCTCACCGCGTGTCGCCGCGCTCCTGGTCGCGCGCGCGCGCACCGGCGACCGGCCGACACGGCGCCGCTACGGCGGCGCCTCAACCTTCCCGTCGTCCCTATCCACTCTCCCCCTCTCATCCCTCGCTCGCCCGCTCTCTCTCGTCCTCACCCGAACGCCGCCGTCACCGCGCCGCTGCTCCACCGCGGCCACTGACCTCATCTCGCCTCGCCACCGTGCCCGTCGTCTTCGCCGTGCTCCCCTACGTCGTCCCCGTCCACGAGCGCAGGCCGGGAAGCCCCACCGCACAGATCCATGCCGCCTTCTTCCTCCTCGGGTCACCGGCGTTCGTCGTCGATTCCGGCCGCCGTACTGCGCTCCTAAGCTTCCAACGGCCACCGTGCGCCTCTCGGTGAGCTCCTCTACCTTTCCCCCCTCTCCGCTCACTCGCGCGCGCCTCCTAGCTAGCTCACCCGCCGTGGCCGAATGCATCGCCGCCGTCGAGCTCGTCGCCGTGGCCACACCCGTCGTCGAGCTCGACCGAGCACAGCAGCGTGCTCAGCGCGCTCGTAGGAGTCGAACGCCTCCGCCCGCGTCGCTTGCCGTGCCCCGAAACGCCGTTTCCGCCCGTGCCCGAACTCCGGCGACGCCACCGCCACCAAACGACGCGGCTTCGTCCGCTCGTTCGAACGCGGGGTCGCACGCGGAAAATGGCCGCCCGTAGCCGTTTTCTGACGCCTCCCGTGGCCCTCTGCCGCGTTTGGAGGTCGCCGGCCCCCTGGCCCCAGTTGACTGGGTTGACCCAGTCAACGTGCTGACTGGGCAACCCCAGTCACTGACATGCGGGCCCGACCGCTAATTTAAGTAGTTTTATAAATTAGGTTAATCTAATTACTAATTAGACACTGACAGATGGGGCCCACTAGCTAATTAACCCCTAATTAGTTAATTTAATCTCTATTTAGTCTCTGTGTCACTGACATGTGGGACCCAGCCGTCAGGTTTGACCTGGACCGGCTGGGTTGACTGCTGACGTCATCATGACGTGTTGCTGACGCAATAAAACCTTTTCTGTTATTTTCTAATTTAAATTAATTCCAGAATTTTCAGAAAATGGTTTAAATCTTTGAAAAATCATAGAAAATAAACCGTAGCTCGGATCGAAAAGTTTTCTACCTGAAAGTTGATCAGAAAAACGAGACGAACCCGAATATGCCCTCCGTGTAGCTGTCACATGCCCACAGCACTGCAAACATGGAACTTTCCCCTCCGGGTCAACTGTCCGATATCTGCCTAAAGCCGGGAAAATATCCCCAGATATTTTCCCGCTTCGTCTGCAACGTGTAGCACTGCGATAGGTCACCCCCAGCACTGCATATTGCCATGCCATGCATTGTGTTGCATTTGTTTGCTTTTATTTATTGTTTCTTCCCCCTCTTCTCTCCGTTAGACCCCGAGACCGACGCGGCTCCGGAGTACGACTACACCGTCGACGACCCCTCTTTTGCCGCGGAGCTTTCAGGCAAGCAAACCCCCTTGAACATGCCTATATCACCTATTCTTTCTCCCTCATGCTTGCATTAGAATTGCTACCGTTATTGTTCCGAATTACCTATTCTGATGCTTAGCCTATTTTTGTAAACTGCTGTTGATACCATTCTTGGTATCCTATATGCTTAGTATAGGTTGATTAGTAAACCATCTGTGGCCCCTCTTCCTTGTCCTAGTTGCCCCGCTTTGTTACTGGTGCCCCGATCGATGTGATCGATGGGCTGAGACCGACTCATCACCGCACACCCCCTAAGTTGTACGACTCTGCAGAGCTAACATCGAGTGCCGAGGGTGATACCTCATACATCACTTCTGATGATGTCTCTGTAGCCTAGCTAGTCGGTCGTGGGTTATCGAGGGTGATTCCTCTTTCACCACCTCCGAGGAAGCCTCTGTCGTGCAACCCCTCAAGTGTGAACCCATCGAGGGTGATTCCTCCAAGTTCACCTTGACGGACACATCGAGTGGGAGTCCAACGAGGGTGATTCCTCGGATTACTCCTTGATGTTTTGGACACACGGTTACTTTGACTTTACTACCGAGACTTGTGGCAGTCGGCTCGGCCCCGAGGGGTACCCGCGAGTAATGTGGGGTCGGGATGACCGTGAGGGTACCCGCGAGTTAATTACGTGGCACGACCGAGCATTCCTGGCCCTTGCCGTAGGTCCACGAGACGGGGCGACGGGGTCACATGATCGTGAGTCTCTGCTCGTTTCCGCGAGCTCCCAACACACTAATGGGTTAGGATATGTGATCTGAGTAGGCCTCTGGCCTTTTCGCACTAACCACCACGTGGGAATAGTATGGGCACTCGGCGTCGTATGTATCAGCCGAAGTTCTTCAGACGTCAGCGATTGAGCGGCGCGCGCCGGGTTGGAGTGGGAACGCACGCGCTTGTATTATGGGGGCTAGGTCTGCTCCCAGCCGCCCACGCAACGCGCAGGAGTGCAAAGGGCGATGGGCCCAAGACCCCTGAGTGCTTAGGATGTAGACCGACGTGCTGGCCTCTCTGTTGAGCCTAGGTAGGGCTACGACGTGCCGATCAGCCGAGGCCGGGCATGGACTGAGTAAGTGTGTCCGGCCAAAGTTAATCGACCGTGTTGGGTAAGTTGGTGCACCCCTGTAGGGAAGTATATCTATTCGAATAGCCGTGTCCACGGTAACAGGACGCTCGGAAAGTATGTCGATCTTCTACAACTAGAACTGGAGCTTGAGATGTTTAATATGTGGCTCCGGGATCGCTTGCTCGCAGGGAGTCGAGGAAGGATCTCTGGGCGTTGTTGCTACTTGATGCTACTACTATATTTATGTACGAATCTGCACTCTTCTAATGCTGCAAGACGCTGAAGATGCTAGTCTTCGATAGGATAGGCCTTTCTCTCTATTCTGGCATTTCTGCAGTCCAGTCCACTGATACAGCCCCTCTTTGATACCGATGCATAAGTAGAATAGTTCTGATGTAAGTCTTGCGAGTACTTTGGATGAGTACTCACGGTTGCTTTGCTTCCCCTTTTTCCCCATACCCGATTGTTGCGACCAGATGACGTAGCCCCGGAGCCAGCTGCCCCAGTCGACGACTACTACTACCCCTCCGGTGGAAAGTACTACTACGTGGAGACCACCGACGACCAGGAGTAGATAGGAGGCACCCAGGCAGGAGGCATGCGCCTTTCGATCCAGTGTCGTTGTTTTGCTCAGCCTTCTTAAGGCAGACTTGTTTAACTTTATGTCTGTACTCAGATATCTAATGCTTCCGCTGATGCTTGTATGACTCGAGCTTATGTATTCGAGTCCTCGAGGCCCCTGGCTTGTAATATAAAGCTTGTATGACTTTTATTTGTGTTTAGAGTTGTGTTGTGATATCTTCCAGTGAGTCCTTAGGCTTGATCGTGTGCATTTGCGTGTATGATTAGTGCATGATTAAGTCGGGGGCGTCACAAGTTGGTATCAGAGCCGACTGCCTGTAGGAAACCCCCTTTCTAACTCCTTGGCCGAAGTTGAGTCTAGTCGTTGAAAACTGTTTTACTAACATGACTGTGTGGCTTACAGGCCCACGTCGCCAATGGGTGGTATTAGGATCTTTTATTCCTCTTCCTTACTCTGGGACTCTGATCTCTCTTCCTTTTGGGTTAAAAGATTTTACTAACTCTGACATTAGGATCTCGTGTTCACATTCACCCGGAGAGCTGGATTGTCTGCGACTAATTCTTTCCTTTGGTCTGGTTAATCTGATAATTACCTTTTCCTTTCCATTGGTCTGTTTAACCTTTCCTTCCAAGTTACCTTATGCTTCTCACACTGTCGTTGACATCTGCACTCCCTTGTTTCAGATGCGTCCCGCAAGACAGCTTGTGCGCCAGACTATGGCTGTCAATGCGACTGGGTTCCCTGTTATCCTGGTCGACCTCTTGACCAGGCTGGGATATCGTTGCTACCCCGAGTACACTGTTTATGAGGATTACCGCGAGTTGAACCAGGAGCAGTACCATGCTGAGGTTCGCATCTTTGATCGGCAGAACAACTCCATCACTGAGTTGCACACCTTCCATGGTGTTGGAGTGACTGTTGATATGGCTGTCCATGATGCTGCTTATACTGCTATTGCCCGTCTCCCTGGAGAGCACATTAGTCGCTTGGAGGAGACTGCGTTCAGATACATTCCGTATGCCCCCGCTGGGGACGAAACTGGATACTACACTGCTGTTTGTACACCTTACGTGACGCGTCGTTATGACCCGCAGGTTTTGGTTCAGTACACTCAGGCTCTGGATCGCACTGCCCGAGCTCTTGCTATTGAGTTGCATGCCACTCGTGCTCGTCTTTACGACGCTCTGACACAGTTGCTGCCAGCAGTCAATGCGCGGATGCACCCAGAGTACATTCTTTACCGGCGCAGGACGGAGATGCCACCAGGTCTTGAGTGGCCTGCTGTTGGAGGTTTTACTCCTCCACGTGGTCCTCTTCTTCCAGTTCGGGACCAGGTTTTACACCAGAGTGTCCACGGAGCACATGATCCTTACATCGAGGGTGCTCGGCGTCGTCACTTGCAGTTGCCTGGCTTCAGTGGTTTTCTTCGACGTTGATGTAGCATATCGCTATGTCGCGTTGTTGTATCCCTCCACCGCGTGCCTGCGTGCCGCCTAGTTTGTCTAGCTTTCCCTTACGCTGTTGTAACCATGGTTTGTAACCGAATCTATGTACGGATCTGTAGGTCATGTTTGACTATGATGTTGTATCTATTGCACTTCCTTTGATTGCGCGTGTTACTTCATGAATGATTCCATACACCTGCAATGCTCATTGCTAAATTACCCCTGTTGAATTTGAGCAGGATGGTTAGACCCGCAGGTCGTGGCCGTGGTGCCAACAATCCACCACCGCCCGACTATATGGCTAGAATGATGCAGCAGTTCGAGTTGAACCACCAGTTTATGCGAGGGCTCATGGATCAGTTCCCTCGTCCTAATGCCAACCAGCAGCCAGCCTCAATCACTCTGCAAGAGTTTGTGCGCCTCAACCTCACAATCTTCCGCAACTCAGTTCAGCCGCTTGATGCTGATGACTGGCTCCGCGACATCACCGTCGAGATGGAGTCTGCTAATGTGGCCCCTACCAACTTTGTCACTTTTGCATCATACTTTCTGAAGGGTCCCGCAGCGCAATGGTGGGACAGTCACAGGCATACCCTAGCTGCTGGGACCATCATCACTTGGGTGGATTTCCGCACTGCCTTCCGTGCCCGTTACATTCCGCAAGGAGTTATGGACCGAAAGAAGCGTGAGTTCTGCAACCTTACCCAGGGCAGCAAGACTGTAGAAGCTTATCAGCGGGAGTTCCTGGAATTATCTCGTTATGCTGAGGAAGACATTGCTACTGATGCTCGCCGACAGAAGTTCCGTGAAGGGCTCAACCCTGAAATCAAGATGGCAGTTTTAGTCCACGACTTTGCTGACTTCGCCACCTTGGTGAACAAGGCCATACAGGTTGAGACTGGTCTGAAGAAAAATAAGGACGCGCTTAAGCGCACCCGTTAAGCGGGCTCATCTTCGGGCTCGTCTTCGCAGAAGCGCCGTATCTGGATTCCGCACAGCATGTACCGTCCAACTGTTCCTGCTCCAAGACAGTCGTATGCTGCACCTCGTCTGCCTCTTCCACCTCAGTGGCAGCCAAGACCTCAAGCTCCAATTCCTCGAGCTCCTGCTCTTCATCCCGAAGACGGACTCTGCTTCAAGTGTGGCCGTCCAGGTCACCGTTCCAGAGACTGCAATCAGAACCAGAATCAGCTTGTACTCCCGTCAGCTGGCCGTGGTAATGGCCGTGGCAACAACCAGCCCCACAACAACAATGCCAGACCTTCTTATGGTCATGGTCAGGCTTATCACGTCAACATGAATGAAGACCCTGACCAACCAGCTACTGTGATGGGTACACTTCCTGTTAATTCAGTACCAGCTTCTGTTTTATTTGATTCAGGTGCATCACATTCTTTTATATCAGAAGAGTTTGCATTCATGCATGGCATTAAACAAGAAAATTTGCACCAGCCGTTAGTGGTTAACACCCCCGCGGGCCATTGTCGAACCTCTATGTTTAGCCCCGATGTTACCATTGAAATTGAAGGGTTGGAATTCCATGCATTTTCCATTATTCTGAAGTCTTCCAAGGTTGACCTCATTCTGGGAATGTATTGGCTGAAGGCTCACACCGCCTTGATCAATTGTGCCACCAAGTCTGTCCAACTCCTGCACCCCTCGGATGAGATAGTAAACTACCATGTGCATCTCGTTCATAATGCCGAGGCTTAGATTTCTGCTCTGAATGCGTTGAACGCTTCTCCTCTTGAGGGAAACGAAAACATTCCAGTCATTCGCGACTTCCAAGATGTCTTTCCAGAAGAACTTCCAGGAGTACCCCCTGTTAGAGCTGTCGAGTTTGTTATCGACTTGAAACCTGGCACCACTCCTATTGCGAAGCGTCCTTACAAGATGCCGCCTGATGAACTCCTTGAGCTTAAGGAGGAAAACGACAAATCACTTCGCAAGGGTTTCATTCGTCCAAGTTCCTCTGCCTGGGGAGCACCTTCTCTCTTCGTCAAGAAGAAAGATGGTACGAACCGGTTAGTCCAAGATTACCGGCCAATCAACCAAGCCACCAATCAGAACAAATATCCGCTTCCTCGGATCAACGATCTGTATGATCAACTTGCTGGATCTTTAGTGTTCTCAAAACTCGACTTGAGTTTGGGTTATCATCAGATCCGTGTCCCCGAAGAGGATATCCCCAAGACTGCCTTTGTTACTCGATATGGCTCTTATGAGTACACCGTCATGTCCTTCGGCTTAACCAATGCTCCAGCAACGTTCTCCCGCCTGATGAATTATATCTTCATGGATTACCTCTACAAATTCGTCGTGGTTTATCTGGATGATATCCTGGTGTTTTCCAAGAATAAGGAAGAACATGATGAACATCTTCGTCTTGTTCTGGAAAAGCTTCGAGAGCACCAGCTATATGCCAAGTATTCCAAGTGTGAATTCTGGTTATCTGAAGTGACCTACCTTGGACATGTGATTTCCAAGGATGGCATTGCTGTCAACCCAGAACGAGTTCAGGCCATTCTTGACTGGACTCCCCCGAAGAATGTCAAGCAAGTAAGAAGTTTTCTTGGACTCGCCAGCTATTGCCACCGTTTCGTCGAGAACATTTCCAAGATTGCCAAGCCTCTGACTAATCTGCTTCACAAAGGCGTTAAGTTTGAGTGGAGAGACAAATGTCAGGAAAGTCTCCAAACACTTAAGGACAAGCTGACCTCTGCTCCAGTGCTTGCTCCTCCGGATTCCCGCAAGGACTTCGTGATTTATTGCGACGCCTCTCGTCAAGGATTAGGCTGTGTCCTGATGCAAAAGCACAAAGTGATTGCTTATGGCTCACGACAGTTGCGTCCTCATGAAGAAAACTACCCAGTGCATGATCTCGAACTTGCTGCAGTGATATATGCATTGAAGCTGTGGCGACATTACCTTTTCTGTAATCGATGTGAGATCTACACTGATCATCAAAGTCTGAAGTATCTATTTACTCAGCCGGATCTGAATCTCCGTCAACAGAGATGGATGTAAGCTATTACAGACTATGACTGCGGTATTTTATATACCCCGGCAAGGCTAATGTAATGGCAGATGCCTTGAGCCGCAAGTCCTATTGCAATAACCTCATGGTTCGACGAGCTCAACCCCATCTTTATGAGGAACTTCGCAAGTTAAATCTTCATATTGTTCCGCAGGGTTCTCTTAATACCCTGGTTCTGCAGCCGAATCTTGAGAAAGCTGTTAAGTCTGCGCAAGCAAAAGATGCTGAAGTTGATCTGATGAAAAGAGATCTTGACCTTGAAAAGTCCAGAGATTTCTCGCTTGCAGAAGATGGAACCTTGTACTTCAGGGATCGCATTGTAGTACCTCGGTTCGAACTTATGACAGACAAAGTTATGAAGGAGGCACATGATACACCACTGTCTATTCATCCGGGTAGTACCAAGATGTATCATGATCTCCGTCAAAGGTACTGGTGGTCTAGAATGAAGCAGGACATTGCTCGCTATGTTGCTGAGTGTGACGTTTGCCGTCGTGTCAAGGCAGAACATCAGAAGCCTGCTAGAATTCTGCAACCACTCCCTATTCCTGAATGGAAGTGGGACAAGGTTCAAATGGATCTTATTACTGGCCTTCCCAGGTCACAGAAGGGTCATGATGCTATTCTTGTCGTCGTCGACCAACTCTCCAAAGTTGCACACTTTTTGCCAGTCAAGGAGACAATCACTGCTAGACAGTTAGCAGAATTGTATATCTCTAGAATTGTGTCACTCCATGGTATCCCAAAGGAAATCAGCTCAGACCGTGGCAGCCTCTTTACCTCACACTTCTGGGATAGTTTCCAACAAGCTATGGGAACTCATATTACCTGGAGTTCAGCTTATCACCCCCAGTCCCAAGGCCAAGTTGAACGAGTTAATCAAGTGCTTGAAGATATGCTGCGTGCTTGTGTCATCTCATTTGGCAAGAAGTGGGAAGAATCTCTCCCGAATGCTGAGTTCTCTTACAACAACATCTATCAAGCTAGTTTGAAGATGGCCCCCTTCGAGGTATTATATGGACATAAGTGTCGAACCCCTCTGAATTGGTCAGAAACTGGGGAACGGCCGCTCATTGGTCCGGAGATTATCCAACAAGCTGAAGAGCAAGTCCGTATTGTCCGGGAAAATCTCAAGGCGGCCCAGTCTCGCCAGAAGACCAATTATGATCGTAAACACTGGGGATCGATCTTCCAACCTGGTGAGCAAGCTTATTTGCGTGTCTCTCCTATGAAGGGCACTCACCGCTTTGGAATCAAGGGCAAGTTAGCTCCTCGCTACATTGGCCCCTTCCGCATTCTCGCCAGACGTGGACAGGTGGCATACAAATTGGAGTTGCCGCCACATTTCTCTCACATCCACAACGTCTTCCATGTGTCGCAACTTCGCCGTTGCTTCAAGGAATCTCCGCACCGTGCAGTGGATCATGAGATGCTCGAATTGCAAGATGATCTCTCTTATAAGGAGTATCCGGTCCGCATTCTTGATCAAGCTAAACGTCGGACCCATCAGAAGACAACCAAGTTCTTTAAAGTGCAGTGGTCGAATCATACTGAAGATGAAGCCACTTGGCAGCGCGAGGAATCGTCTTCACGAAGAATACCCCGATCTTCTTCCTTCTACCTCCTGAATTCTCGGGACGAGAATTTCTTTTAGAGGATTAGAATTGTAACACCCCTATGTAATGAGCTACAGTGATTCACAAGATTATTCTTAATCATTTTGATTTACCATGCTTGATCACCTTGGAGTCATATCTCATTTCAAATTCAAATTCAAATTGAAATTCAAATTTGAGGTGAAATAAAAGTTGTTCAAATCCACGAACTAAAATGTTCATAATCTTGGGAATAGTCCATTGTGAATTATGTTCAGGAAAACAACATCACCAAAATTCTCTAGATATCTGAAACATCTTGAAAACAGTGCCTAAACAGCAATTTAAATGCCTTTTCCTTTATGGAAAATCCAATTTAAATTATTTTGCCCCCAAACTTTTTGTGGCAGTGCACAATATTCCCTGCAATTTGTTTCTACCAGTGGCACATTTTTGCAGAAGTCAATTATTGCAAAAAGAAAATAAAAAAGAAAAAGCAAAAGGCTAAAACCTACTATGCACTCGGGCCTAAGTCTACCGGCCGGCCCAGCCCAGCCCATCTAGCCTATCCCCTACCTCGCACTGCTCCTCCCCGCGCGCTATCGACGCGCGCGCGCTCGCCGCGCTTGGCCCCCCCTCTCTCCCGCACGACAGCGGGTCGCGCGCGCCCGCCCCTGCCCGGTTAACTCGCCCCTCGACCCCGTGGGCGAACCCTAGCCGCCTCACTCCCTCTCCCTCGCTCTCCCCCAACTCACCCGAGCGCCGCCATGGGCGCTCTCCGCTGAGCTCGCGGCCACCGAACCCCGATCGTCGCCCCGCCGTGTCCAGCGTCTCCGCCATCCTCGGTCACGTCGCCTACGCCTCGCCGTTGGAGCTCGGGGCCGCCACCATGTCGTCCACGAGCTCGTCTTCGACCTATGGGCGCCGGTGATCGCCGTCTCGATTCGCTGCCGTCGCGCTTCCCAGAGCCCACTCTAGCACACCTACGGGACCGCTGTGAGCTTCTCCCCGTTCCCCCTCTCCTCTCGCCGCCGTTTGCTAGCCGTAGCTGCCGCCCCCATCGTGCCCGAGCTCTCCGCCGCGGAGCTCGTCGCTGGCGTCATGCCGGTGACCATATGGTCACGGGCAGGTGCCCGTTGAGCTCGCCACATCGCATAGACCCCGCCTAGCTGCTTAGAACGCCCGAAAGCGAACCGCAGCCGAGCGCCCGATCGAGCCTGAAAGTCGCTGTCGAGGCCACCACCAACGGACGCGGCTCGGAGTGCACATTCGAGAGAGCCCGGCCGCGCGCGTTTTGGTGCACCACAGCGCAAACCCGATCTCGCCGGAGTTCGGCCGCCGCGGGAGAGCTCGCCGGCGCGTCTCCGGTGGCCGGCGCTGACGTGGACGCGTGGCCCCCACCCCCCTGTGACACTGCCCGTGGGCCCTGCGGGTCCCGTTGACCGGGTTGACCCAGTCAACCCTGCTGATTGGGCACCCCTGGGCTACTGACACGCGGGCCCCACCCAGTTTAAAACGTTTTTAAAATAAATAAAATGTTTATTAAACCGTTAATTAAGCTGTTAGTTAATTAGTTAACTAAACAGTCACTGACAGTGGGTCCCACTTGCTAATTAGTTAAATTAGTTAGTTTAACCTACTGTTTAATTAGTCTAGCCTATGACAGATGGGCCCCACCTGTCAGGTTGACCAGTCAACTGGTCAGTTGACTGCTGACATCATGCTGACGTATATTTACTTTTCTGTCGAATTTAGTACTTAAAATAATTTCAGAAAATGTTTAAAACTTTGAAAAATCATAGAAATTAAACCGTAGCTCGGATCGAAAAGTTTTCTACATGAAAGTTGATCAGAAAAATGAGACGAATCCGATTATGCCCTCTGTTTAGCTGTCACATGCCCACAGCTATGCAAACATGGAACCTTCCCCTCCGGTTCATCTGTCTGATAGAAGCCCGAAGGCCGGGAAAATATCCCAGATATTTTCCCGCTTCATCTGCAATGTGTAGTACTGCGATAGGTCACCACCAGCACTGCATACTGCCATGCCATGCATCGTGCTGCATTTGTTTGCTTGTATTTATTGTTTCTTCCCCCCTCTTCTCTCCGGTAGACCCCGAGACTGACGCTGCTCCCGAGTACGACTACACCGCAGAGGACCCGTCCCTTTCAGCAGAGCTTCCAGGCAAGCAAAACCCCCTTGATCATCCCTATATCGCCCATTCTTTCTCTCTTGTGCTTGCATTAGATTTTGCTACTGTATTAGATAGCTCCTATTCTGATGCATAGCCTGTTTTGTAACCTGCTATTGTTACATTACCTGTTATCCTATATGCTTAGTACAGGCCGGTTAGTGATCCATCAATGGCCCCTCACCCTTGTCCCTGTTGCCCCGCTTTGTTACCAGTGCCCCGATCATTGTGATCGAGGGGCCGAGACCAGTACTTTAAATTACCCAGTTACCTGATAAAGTCGGGTCGGCCCTCAGGGGTACCCGTGAATTATGTGGAGACGGGTTGACCAGGTGGGTACCCGCGAGATAATTACGTGGCACGGCCGGGCATTCCTAGCCCTTGATGTAAGTCCATGAGACGGCGCGACGGGACCACAGATCGTGGATCGCTGATTGTCACCGCGTGCTACCAATGCAACAATGGGTTTGGATATGTCATCTGAGCAGGCCTCTGGCCTTTTCGCGCAAACCACCACGCGGGATTAAGTATGGGCACTTGGCGTTGTATGTATCAGCCGAAGCTCTTCAGACGTCAGCAGTTGACCGGCACGCGCCGGGTAGGACCGCGAAAGCCTGCGCTTGTATTAAGGGGGCTATGTCTGCTCCCGGTCGTCCTCGCAACGTGCAGGAGTGCAAAGGGCCATGGGCCCAAGACCCCTACATGATTAGGATGTAGACCGGCATGCTGGCCTCTCTGTTGAGCCTAGGTAGGGCTGCGATGTGTCGATCAGCCGAGGCCGGGCATGGACTGAGTAGGTGTGTTCGGCCAGAGTTAATCGAGCGTGTTGGGTTAAGTTGGTGCACCCCTGCAGGGAAGTATATCTATTCGAATAGCCGTGTCCACGGTAACAGGACGCTCAGAAAGTATCCCGATCTACTACTAGAACTGGATACATGGTGATGTTACTAACATGTTGGCTCCGGGATCGCTTTCTCGCAAGGAGTCGAGGAAGGATCTCTGGGCATGGTTACTACTTACTACTTTATATTATGCGAATCTGCACTCTTCTAATGCTGCAAGACGCTGAAGATGCTAGTCTTCGATAGGCTAGGCCTTTCCCCTATTCTGGCACTTCTGTAGTCTAGTCCACTGATACAGCCCCTCTTTATTGCCGATGCATAAATAGAATAGTTCTGATATAAGTCTTGCGAGTACTTTGGATGAGTACTCACGGTTGCTTTGCTTCCCCTTTTTCCCCATACCCGTTTGCTACGATCAGATGACGGAGCCCAGGAGTCAGCTGCTACCGCCAACGACTACTACTACACCACCGGTGGAGCCTACTACTACGTGGAGACCGCCGACGACCAGGAGTAGATAGGAGGCTCCGAGGCAGGAGGCATGCGCCTGTTCGATCAGTGTCGTTGTTTTGCTCAGCCTTCTTAAGACAAACTTATTTCCCTTTTATGTCTGTACTCAGATATTATGTTGCTTCTGCTGACGCTTGTTTGCGAGCTTATGTATTCGAGCCCTCGAGGCCCCTGGCTTGTATTATAAAGCTTGTATGACTTTTATTTGTGTTTAGAGTTGTGTTGTCATATCTTCCAGTGAGTCCTTAGGCTTGATCATGTGTATTTGCGTGTATGATTAGTGCACGATTAAGTCGGGGGCGTCACAAGTTGGTATCAGAGCCGACTGCCTGTAGGAAACCCCCTTTCCAACTCCTTGGCCGAAGTTGAGTCTAGTCGTTGAAAACGGTTTTACTAACATGGTTGTGTGGCTTACAGGCCCACGTCGCCAATCGCTGGTATTAGGATCTTTTATTCCTCTTAATTACTCTGGGACTCTGATCTCTCTTCCTGTCGGGTTAAAAGATTTTACTAACTCTGACATTAGGATCTCGTGTTCACATTCACCCGGAGAGCTGGATTGTCTGCGACTAATTCTTTCCTTTGGTCTGCTTAATCTGATAATCACCTTTTCCTTTCCATTGGTCTGTTTAACCTTTCCTTCCAAGTTACCTTATGCTTCTCACACTGTCGTTGACATCTGCACTCCCTTGTTTCAGATGCGTCCCGCAAGACAGCTTGTGCGCCAGACTATGGCTGTCGATGCGACTGGGTTCCCTGCTATCCTGGTCGACCTCTTGACCAGGCTGGGATATCGTTGGTACCCCGAGTACACTATTTACGAGGAGTACCGTGAGTTCAACCAGGAGCAATACCACGCTGAGGTTCGCATCTTTGATCGGCAGAACATCTCCATCACTGAGTTGCACACCTTCCATGGTGTTGGAGTGACTGTTGATATGGATGTCCATGATGCTGCTTATACTGCTATTGCCCGTCTCCGTGGAGAGCACATCAGTCGCTTGGAAGAGACTGCGTTCAGATACATTCCGTATGCCCCCGCTGGGGACGAGACTGGATACTACACTGCTGTTTGTACACCTTACGTGACGCGTCATTATGACCCGCAGGTTTTGGTTCTGTACACTCAGGCTCTGGATCGCACTGCCCGAGCTCTTGCTGTCGAGTTCCACGCCACTCGTGCTCGTCTTTACAACGCTCTGACACAGTTGCTGCCAGCAGTCAGTGCGCGGATGCACCCAGAGTACATTCTTTACCCGCATAGGACGGAGATGCCACCAGATCTTGAGTGGCCCGCTGTTGGAGGTTTTACTCCTCCACGTGGTCCTCTTCTTCCAGTTCGGGACCAGGTTCTGCACCAAAGTGTCCACGGAGCACAGGATCCTTACATCGAGGGTGCCCGGCGTCGTCACTCGCAGTTGCCAGGCTTCAGTGCTTTCCTCCGACGTTGATGTAGCATATCGCTATGTCGCGTTGTTGTATCCCTCCACCGCGTGCCTGTGTGCCGCCTAGTTTGTCTAGCTTTCCCTTACGCTGTTGTAACGCTGGTTTGTAACCGAATCTATGTACGGATCTGTAGGTCATGTTTGACTATGATGTTGTATCTATTGCACTTCCTTTGATTGTGCGTGTTACTTCATGAATGATTCCATACACCTGCAATGCTCGTTGCTAAATTACCCCTGTTGAATTTGAGCAGGATAGTTAGACCCGCTGGTCGTGGCCGTGGTGCCAACAATCCACCACCGACCGACTATATGGCTGGAATGATGCAGCAGTTTGAGTTGAACCGCCAGTTTATGCAAGGGCTCATGGATCAGTTCCCTCGTCCTAATGCGAACCAGCAGCCAGCCTCAATCACTCTGCAAGAGTTTGTGTGCCTCAACCCCACAATCTTCCGCAACTTAGTTCAGCCGCTTGATGCAGATGACTGGCTCCGCGACATCACCTTCGAGATGGAGTCTGCTAATGTGGGCCCTACCAACTTTGTCACTTTTGCATCATACTTTCTGAAGGGTCCCGCAGCGCAATGGTGGGACAGTCACAGGCATACCCTAGCTGCTGGGACCATCATCACTTGGGTGCATTTCCGCACTGCCTTCCGTGCCCGTTACATTCCGCAAGGAGTTATGGACCGAAAGAAGCGTGAGTTCCGCAACCTTACCCAGGGCAGCAAGACTGTAGAAGCTTATCAGCGGGAGTTCCTGGAATTATCTCGTTATGCTGAGGAAGACATTGCTACTGATGCTCGCCGACAGGAAAAGTTCTGTGAATGGCTCAACCCTGAATTCAAGATGGCACTTTTAGTCCACGATTTTGCTGACTTCACCACCTTAGTGAACAAGGCCATACAGGTTGAGACTGGTCTGAAGGAAAATAAGGACGCGCTTAAGCTCACCCGTGAAGCGGGCTCATCTTCGGGCTCGTCTTCGCAGAAGCGCCGTATCTGGATCCCGCACAGCATGTACCGTCCAACTGTTCCTGCTCTAAGACAGTCGTATCATGCACCTCGTCTGCCTCTTCCACCTCAGTGGCAGCCAAGACCTCAAGCTCCAATGCCTCAAGCTCCTGCTCTTCGTCCCGAAGACGGACTTTGCTTCAGGTGTGGCCGTCCAGGTCACCATTCCAGAGACTGCAATCAGAACCAGAATCAGCTTGTGCTCCCGTCAGCAAGCCGTGGTAATGGCCATGGCAACAATCAGCCCCGCAACAACAATGCCAGACCTTCTTATGGTCGTGGTCAGGCTTATCACGTCAACACGAATGAAGACCCAAACCAACCAGCTACTGTGATGGGTACACTTCCTGTTAATTCAGTACCAGCTTCTGTTTTATTTGATTCAGGTGCATCGCATTCTTTTATATCAGAAGAGTTTGCATTCATGTATGGCATTAAACAAGAAAATTTGCACCAGCCGTTAGTGGTTAACACCCCCGCGGGCCATTGTCGAACCTCTATGTTCAGCCCCGATGTTACCATTGAAATTGAAGGGTTGGAATTCCATGCTTTTCCCATTATTCTGAAGTCTTCCAAGGTTGACCTCATTCTGGGAAAGGATTGGCTGAAGGCTCACACCGCCTAGATCAATTGTGCCACCAAGTCTGTCCAACTCCTGCACCCCTCGGATGAGATAGTAAACTACCATGTGCATCTCATTCATAATGCCGAGGCTCAGATTTATGCTCTGAATGCGTTGAACGCTTCTCCTCTTGAGGGAATCGAAAACGTTCCAGTCGTTCGCGACTTCCAAGATGTCTTTCCAGAAGAACTTCCAGGAGTACCCCCTGTTAGAGCTGTTGAGTTTGTTATCAACTTGAAACCTGGCACCACTCCTAGTGCGAAGCATCCTTACAAGATGCCGCCTCATGAACTTATTGAGCTTAAGGAGGAAATCGACAAATCACTTCGCAAGGGTTTCATTCGTCCAAGTTCCTCTACCTGGGGAGCTCCTTCTCTCTTCGTCAAGAAGAAAGATGGTACGAACTGGTTAGTCCAAGATTACCGGCCAATCAACCAAGCCACCATTCAGAACAAATAGTCGCTTCCTCGGATCAACGATCTGTATGATGAACTTGCTGGATCTTCAGTGTTCTCAAAACTCAACTTGAGGTTGGGTTATCCTCAGATTCGTGTCCGCGAAGAGGATATTCCCAAGACTGCCTTTGTTACTCGATATGGCTCTTATGAGTACACCGTCATGTCATTCGGCTTAACCAATCCTCCAGCAACGTTCTCCCGCCTGATGAATTATATCTTCATGGATTACCTCGATAAATTCGTCGTGGTTTATCTGGATGATATCCTGGTGTTTTCCAAGAATAAGGAAGAACATGCTGAACATCTTCGTCTTGTTCTGGAAGAGATTCGAGAGTACCAGCTATATGCCAAGTATTCCAAGTGTGAATTCTGGTTATCTGAAGTGACCTACATTGGACATGTGATTTCCAAGGATGGCATTGATGTCAACCCAGAACGAGTTCAGGCCATTCTTGACTGGACTCCCCCGAAGAATGTCAAGCAAGTAAGAAGTTTTCTCGGACTCGCGAGCTATTGCCGCCGTTTCGTCGAGAACTTTTCCAAGATTGCCAAGCCTTTGACTAATCTGCTTCACAAAGGCGTTAAGTTTAAGTGGACAGACAAATGTCAGGAAAGTTTCCAAACACTTAAGGACAAGCTGACCTCTGCTCCAGTGCTTGCTCCTCCGGATTCCCGCAAGGACTTCGTTATTTATTGCGACACCTCTCGTCAAGGATTATGCTGTGTCCTGATGCAAGAGCGCAAAGTGATTGCTTATGCCTCACGACAGTTGCGTCCTCGTGAAGAAAACTACCCAGTGCATGATCTCGAACTTGCTGCAGTGATATATGCATTGAAACTGTGGCGACATTACCTTCTCGGTAATCGATGTGAGATCTACACTGATCATCAAAGTCTGAAGTATCTGTTTACTCAGCCGGATCTGAATCTCCGTCAACAGAGATGGATGGAAGCTATTACAGACTATGACTGCGGTATTTCATATACCCCAGGCAAGGCTAATGTAATGGCAGATGCCTTGAGCCGCAAGTCCTATTGCAATAACCTCATGGTTCGACGAGCTCAACCCCATCTTTATGAGGAACTTCGCAAGTTAAATCTTCATATTGTTCCGCAGGGTTCTCTTAATACCCTGGTTCTGCAGCCGAATCTTGAGAAAGTTGTTAAGTCTGCGCAAGCAAAAGATGCTGAAGTTGATCTGATGAAAAGAGATCTTGACCTTGAAAAGTCCAGAGATTTCTCGCTTGCAGAAGATGGAACCTTGTACTTCAGGGATCGCATTGTAGTACCTCGGTTCAAACTTATGACAGACAAAGTTATGAAGGAGGCACATGATACACCACTATCTATTCATCCGGGTAGTACCAACATGTATCGTGATCTCCGTCAAAGGTACTGGTGGTCTAGAATGAAGCAGGACATTGCTCGCTATGTTGCTGAGTGTGACGTTTGCCGTCGCGTCAAGGCGGAACATCAGAAGCCTGCTGGAATTCTGCAACCGCTCCCTATTCCTGAATGGAAGTGGGACAAGGTTCAAATGGATCTTATTACTGGCCTTCCCAGGTCACAGAAAGGTCATGATGATATCCTTGTCGTCATCGACAACTCTCCAAAGTTGCACACTTTCTGCCAGTCAAGGAGACAATCATTGCTAGTCAGTTAGCAGAATTGTATATCTCTAGAATTGTGTCACTCCATGGTATCCCGAAGGAAATCAGCTCAGACCGTGGCAGCCTCTTTACCTCACACTTCTGGGATAGTTTCCAACAAGCTATGGGAACTCATATTACCTGGAGTTCAGCTTATCACCCCCAGTCCCAAGGCCAAGTTGAACGAGTTAATCAAGTGCTTGAAGATATGCTGCGTGCTTGTGTCATCTCATTTGGCAAGAAGTGGGAAGAATCTCTCCCATATGCTGAGTTCTCTTACAACAACATCTATCAAGCTAGCTTGAAGATGGCCCCCTTCGAGGTATTATATGGACGTAAGTGTCGAACCCCTCTGAATTGTTCAGAAACTGGGGAACGGCCGCTCATTGGTCCGGAGATTATCCAACAAGCTGAAGAGCAAGTCCGTATTGTCCGGGAAAATCTCAAGGCGGCCCAGTCTCGCCAGAAGACCAATTATGATCGTAAACACTGGGGATCGATCTTCCAACCTGGCGAGCAAGCTTATTTGCCTGTCTCTCCTATGAAGGGCACTCATCACTTTGGAATCAAGGGCAAGTTAGCTCCTCGCTACATTGGCCCCTTCCGCATTCTCGCCAGACGTGGACAGGTGGCATACAAATTGGAGTTGCCGCAACATTTCTCTCACATCCATGACGTTTTCCATTTGTCGCAACTTCGCCGTTGCTTCAAGGAATCTCCGCACCGTGCAGTGGATCATGAGATGCTCGAATTGCAAGATGATCTCTCTTATAAGGAGTATCCGATCCGCATTCTTGATCAAGCTAAACGTCGGACCCGTCAGAAGACAACCAAGTTATTTAAAGTGCAGTGGTCGAATCATACTAAAGATGAAGCCACTTGGGAGCGCGAGGAATCGTCTTCGCGAAGAATACCCCGATCTTCTTCCTTCTACCTCCTGAATTCTCGGGACAAGAATTTCTTTTAGAGGAGGAGAATTGTAACACCCCTATGTAATGAGCTACAGTGATTCACAAGATTATGCTTAATCATTTTGATTTACCATGCTTGATCACCTTGGAGTCATATCTCCTTTCAAATTCCAATTCAAATTTGAGGTGAAAATAAAAGTTGTTCAAATCCAGGAACTAAAATGTTCATAATCTTGGGAATAATCCATTGTGAATTATGTTCAGGAAAACAACATCACCAAAATTCCCTAGATGTCTCAAACATGTTGAAAACAGTGCCTAAACAGCAATTTAAATGCCTTTTCCTTTATGGAAAATCCAATTTAAATTATTTTGCCCCAAAACTTTTTGTGGCAGTGCACAATATTCCCTACTAATTGTTTCTACCAGTGGCACATTTTTGCAGAAGTCAATTATTGCAAAAAGAAAATAAAAAGGGCTACTGGAAAAAGAAAACAGAAAAGAAAAAGCAAAAGGCTAAAACCTACTGTGCACTCGGGCCTAAGTCTACCGGCCGGCCCAGCCCATCTAGCCTATCCCCTACCTCGCACTGCTCCTCCCCGCGCGCTGTCGACGCGCGCGCGCTCGCCGCGCTCGGCCCCCCTCTCTCCCGCACGACAGCGCGTCGCGCGAGCCCGTCCCTGCCCAGTTAACTCCCCCCTCGACCCCGTGGGCGAACCCTAGCCGCCTCACTCCCTCTCGCTCGCTCTCCCCCAACTCACCTGAGCGCCGCCATGGGCGCTCTCCGCTGAGCTCGCGGCCACCGAGCGCCGATCGTAGCCCCGCCGTGTCCAGCGTCTCCGCCGTCCTCAATCACGTCGCCTACGCCTCGCCGTTGGAGCTCGGGGCTGCCACCGCGTCGTCCACAAGCTCGTCTTCAACCTACGGGCGCCGGTGATCGCCGTCTCGATTCGCCGCCGTCGCGCTTCCCCGAGCCCACTCTAGCACACCTACAGGACCGCTGTGAGCTTCTCCCCGTTCCCCCTCTCCTCTCGCCGCCGTTTGCTAGCCGTAGCTGCCGCCCCCATCGTGCCTGAGCTCTCCGCCACGGAGCTCGTCGCCGGCATCATTCCGGTGACCATATGGTCAAGGGCTGGTGCCCGTTGAGCTCGCCGCATCGCATAGACCCCGCCTAGCCGCTTAGAACGCCCGAAAGTGAACCGCAGCCGAGCGCCCGATCGAGCCCGAAAGTCGCCGTAGCCGATTCCGGCCACCTCCGCCGCCGAGACCACCACCAACGGACGCCGCTCGGAGTGCACGTTCTAGAGAGCCCGGCCGCGCGCGTTATGGTGCACCACAGCGCAAACCCGAGCTCGCCGGAGTTCGGCCGCCGCGGGAGAGCTCGCCGGCGCGTCTCCGGTAGCCGGCGCTGACGTGGACGCGTGGCCCCCACCCCCCAGTGACACTGCCCGTGGGCCCTGCGGGTCCCGTTGATCGGGTTGACCCAGTCAACCCTGCTGACTGGGCACCCCTGGGCCACTGACACGCGGGCCCCACCCTGTTTGAAATGTTTTTAAAATAAATAAAATGTTAATTAAACCGTTAATTAATCTATTAGTTAATTAGTTAACTAAACAGTCACTGACAGTGGGTCCCACTGGCTAATTAGTTAGTTTAACCTACTGTTTAATTAGTCTAGCCTATGACAGATGGGCCCCACCTGTCAGGTTGACCAGTCAACTGGTCAGTTGACTGCTGACATCACACTGACATCATGCTGAGGTCATATTTACTTTTCTGTCGAATTTAGTAATTAAAATAATTTCAGAAAATGTTTAAAACTTTGAAAAATCATAGAAATTAACCCGTAGCTCGGATCGAAAAGTTTTCTACATGAAAGTTGGTCAGAAAAACGAGACGAATCCGATTATACCCTCTGTTTAGGTGTCACATGCCCACAGCTATGCAAACATGGAACCTTCCCCTCCGGTTCATCTGTCTGACAGATGCCCACAGGCCGGGAAAATATCCCAGATATTTTCCCGCCTCATCTGCAACGTGTAGTACTGCGATAGGTCACCACCAGCACTGCATACTGCCATGCCATGCATCGTTCTGCATTTGTTTGCTTGTATTTATTGTTTCTTCCCCCCTCTTCTCTCCGGTAGACCCCGAGACTGACGCTGCTCCCGAGTACGACTACACCGCAGAGGACCCGTCCCTTTCAGCAGAGCTTCCAGGCAAGCAAAACCCCCTTGATCAACCCTATTTCGCCCATTCTTTCTCTCTTGTGCTTGCATTAGATTTTGCTACTGTATTAGATAGCTCCTATTCTGATGCATAGCCTGTTTTGTAACCTGCTCTTGTTACTTTACCTGTTATCCTATATGCTTAGTATAGGTCGGTTAGTGATCCATCAGTGGCCCCTCACCCTTGTCCCTATTGCCCCACTTTGTTACCAGTGCCCTGATCATTGTGATCGAGGGGCCGAGACTAGTACTTTAAATTACCCAGTTACCTGATAAAGTCTCGGGTCGGCCCCGAGGGGTACCCGCGAGTTATGTGGAGACGGGTTGACCAGGTGGGTACCCGCGAGATAATTACGTGGCACGGCCGGGCATTCCTAGCCCTTGCCATAAGTCCACGAGACGGGGCGATGGGACCACAGATCGTGGATCGCTGATTGTCACCGCGCGCTACCAATGCAACAATGGGTTTGGATATGTGATCTGAGTAGGCCTCTGGCCTTTTCGCGCTAACCACCACGAGGGAATAAGTATGGGCACTCCGCGTCGTATGTATCAGCCGAAGCTCTTCAGACGTCAGCAGTTGAGCGGCACGCGCCGGGTTGGACCGCGAAAGCCTGCGCTTGTATTAAGGGGGCTAGGTCTGCTCCCGGCCGTCCTCGCAACGTGCAGGAGTGCAAAGGGCGATGGGCCCAAGACCCCTGCATGCTTAGGATGTAGACCGGCGTGCTGGCCTCTCTGTTGAGCCTAGGTAGGGCTGCGATGTGTCGATCAGCCGACGCCAGGCATGGACCGAGTAGGTGTGTCCGGCCATAGTTAATCGAGCGTGTTGGGTTAAGTTGGTGCACCCCTGCAGGGAAGTATATCTATTCGAATAGCCGTGTCCACGGTAACAGGACGCTCAGAAAGTATCCCTATCTACTACTAGAATTGGATACATGGTGATGTTACTAACATGTTGGCTCCGGGATCGCTTTCTCTCAAGGAGTCGAGGAAGGATCTCTGGGTATGGTTACTACTTACTACTTTATATTATGCTAATCTGCACTCTTCTAGTGCTGCAAGACGCTGAAGATGCTAGTCTTCGATAGGCTAGGCCTTTCCCCCTATTCTGGCACTTCTGCAGTCTAGTCCACAGATACAACCCCTCTTTGATGCCGATGCATAAATAGAATAGTTCTGATGTAAGTCTTGCGAGTACTTTGGATGAGTACTCACGGTTGCTTTGCTTCCCCTTTTTCCCCATACCCGTTTGCTACGATCAGATGACGGAGCCCAGGAGTCAGCTGCTACCGCCGACGACTACTACTACACAACCGGTGGAGCCTACTACTACGTGGAGACCGCCGACGACCAGGAGTAGATAGGAGGCACCCAGGCAGGAGGCCTGCGCCTGTTCGATCAGTGTCGCTGTTTTGCTCAGCCTTCTTAAGGCAAACTTGTTTCCCTTTTATGTCTGTACTCAGATATTATGTTGCTTCCACTGACGCTCGTTTGCGAGCTTATGTATTTGAGCCCTCAAGGCCCCTGGCTTGTATTATAAAGCTTGTATGACTTTTATTTGTGTTTAGAGTTGTGTTGTGATATCTTCCAGTGAGTCCATAGGCTTGATCATGTGCATTTGCGTGTATGATTAGTGCACGATTAAGTCGGGGGCGTCACACACTCATCCACTAGTTCTGTAGTAGCACTCTACAAGCAAGCACAACACTCATGCACTAACTCTATAGTACTCAACACACTAGCACGTGGCACCATGCTTTCACATAGTAGCACACTTTAGAAGAAAGCGCAACACTCCCATGCCCTCTTTGCTTCATGGCGTATATTTCGTATTGAGATTTTGGGTATGTCTGTGTCCAACCGATGTGCGCCCCTGATTATCATTCGGTTGTGCCATGTGCGACCTCTCCTATTTTAAAATTTGGTGGACTTGTTTATGTATGATCTATTTGGTCCAATGGAGAGAATATTGTTGTTGCCTGACCTAAGTCCAACCTTCAAAGCGAATTGAATATATGTATATTGCCTCACTTATGCAAGTTATTATCATGGTTTCATACTAAATATATGTATATTGCCCTTATGAATGCCATATTTATATATGTTGAAAGCCAATTGGAATTCAGAAATGACCACCATTTTTCTCAAACTCGCTGCCATTGAGAAGCTAAAGCGAAATAGGCCTCTCAAATTTTTGAACGCTGCGGGGTACAAGAACATGGTAGCTGGTTTCTTCGAGCAGACCAGAAAACATTACACTAGGATGCAGTTCAAAGAATCTTGTTCAAAGGGACTTCAAGTGCATGGTTGCCACTTGATTAGTGACGATGCCACAATGAGCTCACATAAAAATAGTGTTGCTATTGAAATTGAAAAGATAATGGAAGAAGTTGTGGCATGTGGAGCAAATGAAGATAGCGATGATTACTTCATAGTTCATAGCAACCAAGTTGTTTGCGAAGTTTGAACATCGTTGTTTCTTTAACAATATGAAGACTGGTGAAGGAAAGAAGAATTGTCTTAGGAGGATGTATGAAGATCAAAATAGGCGTTAGCATTACACTTTAGACGTGTGATCATGAATGTGTTATTCCCTTCCTTTATGTTATGTGCTTGAGACTTGTTGAACTATATTTCCCTTCAAGTTATGTTACTTGAGACTTGTTGGACAATACTTCCCTTTATGTTATGTCACTTGAGACTTGATGAAGATTGTCTTTTTTATTGTGTTACTTTGCTATCTTTTTTGTTGATCAAGAGATGATCTTTTTTTGTAGCTGATCATGTTGCGTGTTGCTAATATTCATGTGTATGTAGATGAGCACAAGTGGCAGCCACAGTGAAGAGTCTGAAACTGATTCTGATGCTATGGAAACCTGAAGGAGGCAAAGGAAGAAAAGAAACATGATGGCTATACATCACAAATTCAATGAAGCATTGAAATGCTTTAATGACATGGTTGTAGACATCATTCAATCAAGTGATCCAGAGTTCAAAGTTGTGCATGATAGGCTTCGAGATGCGAGATTTGCACCTCACTTCGATGATTGCATAGGTGCAATTGATGGGTCGCATATTCCTGTAATTGTTCCAAATGATGAGATCGTCGACCATGTTGGACGACATGGATTCCCAACACAAAATATCATGGCAGTGTGTGACTTTGACATGAGATTCACTTCCATTGTCGCGAGATGGACAGGGTCAACACATGACACACTGATATTCAGAGATACTTTGGTGAAGTATGCAAATAGGTTTCTACATCCACCTATAGGTATCCATTTCATATACATGTGCATGTTTTAGTTATCTTTTTGAACCCATGTGTAAAACCATTGCTTTATGCAGGGATGTACTATCTTCTTGACTCCGGTTACCCAATTGTGATGGATATTTAGCTCTATAAAAAGGGCAAAAGTACCATGTGCCAGAATTTCTCCCAAGTTCTCCTACCAAATGGGAAAAAAGAAACATTTAACTTTGCACATTCATCTCTACGTAATGTCATTAAGCATGCATTTGGTGTGTTCAAGATGAAATGGTATATTTTACAGAAAACACCTAGTTATTCTTGTGAGCAACAAGCTCGGATCATCATTGCATTTATGGCACTTCATAATTGCATTAGAGAAAGCCAATTGAGGGACTTGGAGTTTGACAAATGTGATCGTGAAGACAACTACATGCCAGGGAATCTACAACCCCAACCTATAGGACATGTTTCTAACATGGTGATTGGTGATGATGCAATCATGAAAGCAACTCGCGAGGCGATTGCTAATGGATTGTTGGCGGATCAAGTATAGTTTCACATAGTATTTGGTGAGACTACAATGATAAGTGCGTATTTTGGATGATATGTTTATATGTAAGACTATGATGGTTGGTGCATATTTTGGATAATATGTGTACGTATGTAAGACAATTCTAGAAAAATACCATGTTTTTTTATTTGACTAATTCTCACTTTATCAAGCCAAAACATGTAACATGTCCTTTAATCTGCATATAAACATCATAGTCAGCACTCGATGGCGTTACTAACATTTCACAACACACATAGCTCCTACAGCTGACCAACAACAGGGTAAACAAACAGCCAGAGTTTTTTTATTTGACTAATTCTCACTTTATCAAGCCAAAACATGTAACATGTCCTTTAATCTACGTATAAACATCATAGTCAGCACTCGATGGCGTTACTAACATTTCACAACACACATAGCTCCTACAGCTGACCAACAACAGGGTAAACAAACAGCCAAATTCTGATTCTCAGGATTCCAGAGCTGCAACTGATTCTCATGAATCCAAAGCCAAGGGATTCTCAGGAATCTGTAGGCCAAACAAAGGGGGCCTAATTATTTAGTAGCATGGTGCGAGCTGCGAGGACAACCCCATGTCGGCCCTGCTGGTCCCATGGGAGCCTCGTGGTGCCCCAATTCCCCTTTCCCATGCACCCTCTATGTGCACCACCGTGAGCCGCATAAGGAAAGTGGAAAATTGAGCGATACCGGTACCTAGCGGCAATGCCCTAACCCACCAGCTAGTGCCACCTAGCACTGTATATTACCTCACATGATGTATAATTTTTCCCATGTTTAAAAAATATTGGTATTTCAGCAGCTGACCCACCATTGTACTTCACATGCATGCATGACAGTAATGTGGTAGAACCACTCTATCTCTTCTTCCACACAAATAAATCCAACCATTTATTTCACCTTGGCTAATTTAAAGCATCCATAGCTTTTAAATCATATATTCGTTTTTGTAACGTTTTTTATATTTGAACTCCTTGTTTCAAAACCTTTAAAATAAGACCAATCATGGATAATTCTGAACCACGTTTAAATTTGAACGTACATTTCACATTTCACTGGCTTGTTTCATATTTCTTTTCACCTTTAAAACCTACATTTTCCTTTCCACTGGCTTGTTTCACAAAAATCATATCTACTTCAATTGCACATTTTTTAAATAACATATTTGATACTTTTGAAATATACTGTTACACATTTTCAAATAATAAGTTTCACAAGTTGACATTTTAGTTTCATATTGTTTTTCACTTTCAGAACCTACATCCCCCCAACCCCTCCCTACACCCGCGACCCGTCCGCCGCCACCGCCGCCGCCGCAAACCCTAGCGCGGGGTTGATCTCCGGCTTCGCCGCCGGCGCCGCACCGGCTCCAAGCACCGGTCTCGCGCGCGGCCTCTTCATGCCACCCCGGACGAACTCGCAGGGTGGCGTCGCGCCGCCGCCCACCGCGAAGCCACAGAGCTCCGTCTCCAAACGACCGACGGCGGCCACGGCGACGGCGACGGCGGCCCAAAAGAAGAGGAAAGTGGACGCCACTTCTAGGCGCGGGAAGAAGAATGCAGCAGCGAGTCCGGCCGCGCCTCCGCCGCCTGAAGCGCCGGAAAGCTCGCAATTTGTTGCGCCGGCGGCCGATCCACACATGGTGTTTGATGAAATGCCCACAAGGAATGAATTTTTGTTTTGTTTTGTTGTTGTTGATAAATGTATACATATGGATAGCTTGATTAATTTTCTTTTATCATACTTTGTAGTTTCAATGATGAGACATATATGTCGACTATGGGTGTTGGCTCCAACAATTCTCATTGGTCTCAAACCAATGAAGTTGATGAAGATGATCATGAATATGAAGTGGATGAGGAGGGTGAGGGTAAGGTCGATGCACCGAAAGGAAGGGCATGCAACTACACCATTGAGGAAGATGTCTTGCTTTGCAACACATGGTTGAATGTGTCTATGGATGCCACCGTTGGAACGGACCAAACTAGAGATACATATTGGGTTCGGATGAAGAGGAGAAAAAAGTGGAGGAAGAAGAGGAGGAAGAAGATGGGGCATGATTGTTGATGTTTAATTCGTTTGTGTGAACTTGTTTGTCATGAACTTGCTTGTGCTTTGGTGATTTTGAACTATGCCATGAATTTGAACTATGATATGTTCATCAACTCATGATTTTGCATATTTTTTAATGTTTGAGATCATCTTGTTTCATATTGTCAATTTGGTATGTGCTGTTTGTCAAATTGGTGAAGCGCTACAGCAGCGCGCTAAATTTTGCAGCGTCCGAAAAAGCAACCACCCTCTCCGGCGCGCAATAACGCTATTTCGGCGCTGCAAAAAAAAATTTAGCGTGCCGCGCGGTAGCGCGTCTGTTGGAGATGCTCTAAAGCAAGCAAGCTAAGGTGAAAGCATACATTATCCAACCAGCTAGATGACCAACAAACTAGCTAGACGAACATATGATAAAAAAAAAACTAGGCGAACATGAAAGAAACATCGACTCTTGAGTCTGGATGGACCTAAATAAAGTCTAATAAACCAGCAGCAAGCATGCATGCACGTTTACTCTAAGTTGATCGGGATGGCGTGAGCCTTGAACACTTGCTCGAACGGCATTCAGCAGCAGCCCGACCACGGCAAGCGCCTCGTCCTTGCTGCGGATGTTGGCCTGGGTCTCCAGCATCTTGGTGAAGGGCCCGTCCCACTTGCCCGTGCGGTTGGAACGGAGGATCTCGTAGGACATGGTGTCCCAGTGTTCGATGTAGGGCACAGGTGCTCCGGGGCGACACGGGCAGCGGTGTCCCATCCGTCATTGACGGTCTTGCGGATGGGCTCCAGCCTCTGGGCCTCGCTTATCACCACCTTAACCGCCGCCAGCGCCCGCTTGACCGGCTCGACGTCGGCACCCGGGTGGTAGGCGGAGAGCACCCGGACGGCCTGCATCATGGCATCCCGCCCCACTGGCACGTCCGGCAGGTTTGCTAGGCCGCCGATGAGCTCGCTGTAGCTGCTGCCGAACGGGAGGGTCGTGGACGCGGGGAAGAGGTGCTCAAGGCCCGGGAAGGCGTGCCAGTGGCCGCTCTCGTCGGTGAAGCCGGCGAGGGAGACGTCGTGTTTCTGCACGGCCACGGAGCTCTTGTCGTCGTGACCCTGCAGCTCCACGACGATGAGGGTTGGGTCACCAACTACAACTGCTCCTCCGTGTCCGTGCTTGCTGCAGCTGACAGCGAGGACAAGTATGAGGAGGAAGAGGAGGAACGCCGCCATGCTGGCGAGTCGATTGATGGTGGATCCGTCCATCTCTTCTGTTGAGCAATGAACAATGTAGGTATAGTATATATGGCGGCAAGGGACACCGGCACACTGATTGTGTTCTACAACGGTGCTGGCTGGCTAGTGCAAGCATGGAACCGGCGTGAATGTCAGAAGAAGAGCGTGGCATGACTGATCATGATGGGCGTCCATTTTGACCGGCCGTGCTCTGGCACCCATGCATGTTGTGCCTGCCTCCAGCACAAGGATGTACCATGTGATGATGCCCGTGCAGCTTTGGGCTCTTTCGTCCGACTAACAACGACTTTCAGCTTTTGCTTCACAAAGATGTGATGATTTCTTTTTTTCGAGGGAACTTTTATATAGAGTATATAGCAAAAAAACTATCACATTACGGGCTAGGGTTACAAAAAAATCCCAAAATGCTATCACTATTTTGGTTCGCTATTCCAAAAAACCCAAATGACCATTTGATATAGAATTAATCCAGTTTATGACAGGTCGGGCCCGCTCCTGAATTAACCGTTTGTGTGACCGTTAACTTACATGTGGGTCCCACATGTAAGCGTGCACTCTCTCTCTCCCTTATCTTTCTTCTCTTCCTCCTGTTCCCTGATCTCTCTCCCGAGCCATCGTCGGGCACCACCACAGATGCCGCAGCCAGCACCACGCCCGGTTAAAGAAAACAGAAAAGTTAAAGAAATGTTTCTGAAAAGAATAAAGTTCATGAATTTTTTATTCATGTTTTCCGCTGCAAAATAAATAAAAGTGCTCTTTTAACAGTAAATAGAACAAAAGTGAAATTAAAAATTTAAAAGAGCATGTTAAAGAGATTATTGAAATAATTATGATCCTGTTTTTTTATGACCAACGTTGTTAATAACATGATCATGATTTGTTATTGTTATAAAAGATGCATTTATTTCTATTTTTGCCCAACGGTGATATAGTTTTAATTGCATAAACAGTTGTATGTTTAATTTTGACCAACGTTGGATTAATGCATGCATGCAATTGTTGTTGTGATCTCACTTAATTGTGGTTTCAGGAGGTTTCCACTTGATGAGTTGCGTCAAGGATGTTCCAACCCTCAGAGGCGATAACTACACTGAGTGGAGAAAGAAAGTTGACTTAGCCTTCGTTTGTGCTGAGGTGGACTGGGTTGTGGACACCCCACAGCCGGTCAAATCACCAGAGCCAGTCAGAGGTGCAAAAGATGATGATGCTGCTTGGGCGAAAAAGCAGAGGGATCATGCTCCAGTGGAGATGTCATATACCCTCGAAAACCAAAAGTGGCTCACCGCCAATAAAAAGTGCATGGCTTTCATAAAGAACACAATTGAGAACGCTATTGTGGGCTCAATTGCAGAGTGTACTTCCGTAGGGGGGTTCCTTGAAAAGATAAAGAGCCAGTTCACTGGTTCTTCAAAGATCTATGCTACCCAGCTGCTAAAGCAACTGGTGACAGAAAAGTACACCGGAGGTGGACATGGCATAAGAGAGCACATCCTCAGGATGAGCAACATGGCTGCAAAGCTGAAACCCATGGACGCTGATCTGGAGCTTAAGCCTGCACTTCTTGTTCATCTGGTCATGGCTTCACTGCCAAAAGAGTTTGACACATTCGTTGTCAACTACAACATGCAGCCAGAGCGGTGGGACATTGAAAAGACAATAGCCATGTGTGTGCAAGAGGAGGATAGAATTAAATCCTCATATGGTGGTTCTTTGAACTATGTGAAGGATAATAAGAAAAAGAACTACAATGACAATGGCAAAGGTTCCCCTTCAAAGCCACATGGAAAAGCCCAATATCAGCATCAGCAAAAGTCTTTCCCAGTGGACAAAGATACATGTCTCCATTGTAAGAAGACTGGACACTATAAGAAAGATTGCCCTGATTGGCTCAAGTCAATAATGGCAAAGAGAGGTAACAACACTGTTTCCTTTGTAAATGAATCCCTGTATACACAGTTTTCGAAATCTACTTGGTGGATTGACTTAGGAGCAACTGTTCATGTTGCAAATTCATTACAGGGATTCCATTCGACGCGGACTACGCAAAGAAGCGAAAGATGCATTGAAGTAGCAAATGGCGTTGAAGCAGAAGTTGAAGCTGTCGGCGACATCTCCCTGGAGTTAGCTGATGGATTCAAGCTTCTGCTTAGAGATGTTTTATATGTTCCTTCATGTCACAGAAACTTAATTAGTGTTTCGTGTTTGGATAAAGATCATTATGAATGTCATTTTGGACATCGCAAGTGTGCCATATGGTTTAATAATACTCATGTGGGTGTTGCTTTCCTACACGATGAGCTTTATTTATTAACACTACGTGAAAAAGTGCATTCTGTGTTGTGAATGAGCATGTTTCCACGTCGGATAAAGAACAAAAGAAAAGAAAGAGAACTCATGACTCATCGAAATTATGGCATTGTCGCTTGGGCCATATTTCGAGGGGGAGAATAGAAAGACTAGTTAAAAATGAAATTCTTCCTCCATTAGAGTTCTCAGACATAGAGCAATGCATAGATTGCATTAAAGGAAAGTATGTAAAACAAATCAAAAAAGGTGCAAACCGTAGCACAGGAACACTAGAAATCATTCACACTGACATTTGTGGACCGTTTCCTGTGAAAAGTGTGGATGGCTATGACTCGTTCATGACATTCACAGATGATTACTCCCGATATGGTTATATTTATCCAATAAAAGAAAGATCTGAAGCGTTGGAAAAATTTAAGATATTCAAAGCTGAAGTTGAAAATCAGCATGATAAAAGAATAAAGATTGTAAGATCTGACCGTGGGGGAGAGTACTATGGTAGGCACACTCCATATGGCCAAGTCCCTGGACCTTTTGCAAAGTTCTTACAGGAGACTGGCATAGTGGCCCAGTATTCAATGCCGGGCGAGCCTCAGCAAAATGGAGTAGCTGAAAGGCGTAACCGTACTCTTATGGATATGGTGCGCAACATGATGAGTTACTCCACTTTGCCATTGGGATTATGGATGGAGGCGCTTAAAACCGCCATTCACATTCTCAATAGAGTACCAAGCAAGTCGGTGCCCAAAACACCGTACGAGTTGTGGACAGGAAGAGTGCCCTCCCTACAACACTTAAGGGTGTGGGGGAGCCCAGCTGAGGCCAAAGTGTTTAATCCAAATATTGCAAAGTTAGATCCCAAAACAGTCAGTTGCCACTTCATTGGCTATCCTGATAGATCAAAAAAAATTCGTTTCTACTGTCCAGAGAGATACACAAAGTTTGTAGAAACAAGACATGCAGTCTTCTTAGAAGACGAAATGATGAGGGGGAGCATGGTAGCTCGGAAAATTAATCTTGAGAAGAAGAGGGTGCATGCACCTAATCCGATGATTCAGGAGCCATTTTTCTCACTACCTGTTGTACCTGCACCGACAATCCCTGAGGTTGCGGTGCAAGCACCTGTTGTAACTCCACCCATGACAACTATGGGAGAAGATCCGGAACCTGTCCGTCAGGAACCGACTGAACCCGTCGTTGAGCATGAAAGGGAGGTGCAGCAGCCACTTTTAGAAGATGTGCCGGAAGGTGAGGCACATAATGAGCCCAGGAGTGAGGCCCTTAGAAGGTCTACAAGACCCAAAAAATCAGCTATTTCTACTGATTATAAAGTTTATAACACAGAAATAGTTCATATAGAAGGTGATCCCACTTCATATGAAGAAGCCATGATAAGCCCTCACTCATCAAAGTGGCTGGAGGCAATGGAAGACGAGATGAAATCGATGAGTTCCAAAGATGTTTGGGACTTAGAGAATATTCCTAAAGGAGCCAAAACAGTAGGCTGTAAATGGGTCTACAAAACTAAGTATGACTCTAAAGGGAATGTAGAAAAGTATAAAGCACGACTTGTGGCAAAAGGATTTACACAAAGAGAAGGGATAGATTACAATGAGACATTTTTCCCTGTCTCATGTAAGGACTCCTTCGGCATCATAATGGCATTAGTTGCGCATTTTAATTTAGAGCTACATCAAATGGATGTAAAGACGACATTTCTAAACGGGGATTTAAAAGAAAAAGTTTACATGAAACAACCCAAGGGTTTTATTATGGAAGGCAAGGAAGATATGGGATGCCGCCTGAAGAAATCTATTTATGGATTAAAGCAAGCTTCTAGACAGTGGTATGTAAAGTTTAATCAGACAATTAAAGGATTTGGATTTAAAAAAAATATTGAGGATAACTGCATTTATGCAAAGTTTAAAAAATGGGAAATACATTTTCCTAATCTTGTATGTGGATGACATCTTGCTTGCTAGCAGTGATGTTAGTCTGCTGCAAGAAACAAAGAAGCTCTTGTCCTCAAATTTTGATATAACAGATCTTGGTGAAGCATCATATGTTTTGGGCATAGAAATTCACCGAGATAGGAAAAATGGAGTTTTAGGACTATCGCAGAAGGCATATTTAGAAAAGGTTCTTAAAAAGTATAATATGCATGCGAGTAAAGCCACACCTGCTCCTATAGTCAAGGGCGACAGTTTTGGGAAATTCCAATGTCCCAAGAACCAGTACGAGATCGATCAAATGAAAGCAGTACCATATGCTTCGGCTGTTGGAAGTTTACAGTATGCACAAGTGTGCACTCGCCCTGACTTAGCTTTTATCACTGGGGTACTCGGTAGATATCAAGAGAATCCAGGCACAGAGCACTGGAAGATGGTAAAGAAAGCATTGCGTTATGCGCAAGGCACGAAGGACCACATGCTAACATACAGGAGATCTGATTCCCTAGAGATAAGAGGGTATTCAGACGCAGATTTTGCGGGAGACAGAGATGATAGAAAATCCACGTCAGGATACGTGTTCACTGAAGGGGCTATTTCGTGGAGAAGCTCCAAACAGGCAATAGTTGCATCGTCCACGATGTATGCAGAATTTATAGCATGTTATGAGGCCACGGGGCAGGCGATATGGTTAAAGAAATTTATACCCGACTTGAAAGTGGCAGATTGCATTGACAAACCACTAAAGATGTACTGTGACAACCAGTCCGCAGTATTCTATGCTCACAACAACAAGTCGAGTAATGCTGCCAAAACAATAGAGATAAAGTATTATGTTGTGAAAGATAAAATCCAGGATCACACTATAAGTCTCGAGCATATAAGGACAAAGGATATGCTTGCGGATCCGCTTACGAAAGGCTTACCACCCAATGTGTTCAAGGAACATTTAGCCGGCATGGGTTTAAGGGAAAGCCTATGATTCCTGGATCATGAGAGGCCCGAAAAGGAACAGAATTTGTTTTAAAACAGAGAGGTATGTTGTAGCTGTCTGATTCTATCGGCAATTGAGCTGTGACGATGAAACATGCTCTATATACTGATCTGTGATGAAACGAGTAAAGTAAAAAGTATATGGTTAAAAGTAAAAGTTGAGATCAAGGGAGAGAATGTTAGGTTGATCTCTGCCGCGTGGGCCCAACGGCCCATCGGAACCCTTGATCGCGCCCTGATCGGGGGCGCCCAGCCCCTATGGCTGGTAGGCCCCTGTGACCTGCGCTATATAAAGGAGGTGGGGGCCGGGGCACGCAGTACGAGGTTTTGCCGCGCCGCCAGTCACCCCACCGACATCCCTACCGATCTAGGGTTAGCGCAGTGCTCACGGGAAGCACTACCACCACCCTCTCTCTCTCAGCTCTCGCCGTCGCCGTTGCCATGGCCAACGGCTCGAGCTCCTCGAGCCAAGGAGAAGGTACGCACGTCCCCTCTCGGATCCATCCTTCTCTCTCTCGGTCTCTCACACGTTCACAGAGATGAAATACAAAGCATCTACCGATTGCATCTACCCTAGATTGATCTTAGGGATCTAACAACATGTGGGTCCCACATGTAAGCGCGCACTCTCTCTCTCCCTTATCTTTCTTCTCTCCCTCCTGTTCCCTGATCTCTCTCCCGAGCCATCGTTGGGCACCACCACGGATGCCGCAGCCAGCACCACGCCCGGCGCAGCCACGGCCGCCGCCGCCGCCAGGGCCGGCCACCACCACGCCATGGGGAGCGCCGCCGCCAGGGCCGGCCCGCACCATGCCCGGCGCAGCCATGGCCGCCGCCGCCAGGGCCGGCCACCACCACGCCATGAACACGGAGAAGATGGAAGGAGGGCGGTGGATGGGCGACTCGGAGCGGCTCGCCGGTGGTCGGAGTCGAGCTCGTACTCGGCCATGGCAGCACCCACGGGAGGACGGCCGGGGTGATGGGGATTTGCAGCAGAGAGGAGGAGGAGCTCCGCACCATGGGGACGCCCGCGCCGCCGCCAGCTTGGCCACGAGCCGGACGCCCAGGCCGGACGCCACCAGGACGCGCCGCCAGCCGTCAAATACAAATCCAGTGATGTACTTTTTGTAGCATATAAATCGTATGCTATTAGTTATGGATGGTTAAAATTTAAGCCAAAATATGAGGGAGCCTAATAAATTTGGACGGAGGAAGTATGATCAGAAGTTCATAAAGTAGGTGAGGCTGTTAATTTTTTTTTTAAATTTGCATTGAAGGATGTTAAACTTAATTGACGTAGAAGTTTAACATTTGGTGAATATAATTGACTAATTAAATTACTTGAGAGGTTGAGATTTCGTGCTGAAAGAACATATATTATCAAACCAGATCAGATGATTAACCAACTAGACGAACATGAAAAAAAAACATGGACTCGATCGAGAATTCGAGATGGAGCACAACCTATCTAAAGCATTATCGAGCCAGCATGTATGCATGCTTACTTAAAGTTCACGTGAGCGTTGAGCACTTGCTCGAAGTCCGCATCCATCAGCATGTTCGTCACCGCCACCGCCTCCACCTGGCTGCGGATGTTGGCCTGGGTCTCCAGCATCTTGGTGAAGGGCCGAATTTACCAGATTATGTGTTATGTATGCTCATGCTACAAGATCAAACATGGACTAATATCGGCTTGTCACGGAGAAGAAGTAGACAAAAAAAATGGAATATGTATCCCCGTAGAAAAGCACTAACTAATCCATATCAATGCCTGCATTAATCAGCCAGAGGTTCTCTCACTGAAATAAGCAAACACATATGTACCAAAGAGCCTCACACAAGCATTGGGAAGGGGAATACTAGCCGGCAGCTGGGCAGGGAGAGCCCCAGATCGGCCAACGTTTTGGCCCGTTGATCTTTGTTAAATTAAAAACATAGACCATCCGATCATTGCACCAACTAAAATCCCATGCGCAATATTTCATTTGTACATTGCAACATTTCTTCTTGTGGTATGGCAAAACGCTGCAGTAAACATCTCATCAATTCGAACACACCCATGCTCCATTTTTTACATGCAAGGAACAAATGCCTTTTGCTGGCAGAAGAATAATTAGGGCTTAGAGAGAGGATTAGAAATGCAGAAAAAAACACTCACCGATTTTTATTGATTGCATCATGAGTCAAACATAGTATAAAATAAATAAGATTCCAAATATTAAAATTGAAGGAAACGAAGTGCAAACACTAAGCAAAGTTCGCCCTCCAGCACTCCAGGCCTGCATCATGAAGAATAATGGGATGACAAGTAGGATCTGAAAGCCACGAAAGGATTACGTAGTAGGGGCCGCATTTCCAATATTTTCTGATCCTGCAATTTCATCAAACACGAGAGCTTCGATATAAATCTAAATAGCTATTATGAGAATATATTGGCGAAATCTGACAGTACTTGTTCCATCTGAATGAAGAAAATAATGCATCTTTCTGACCTGGTTTTCCGGGGTCGCAGCTGGTGGTAGGCATCTGGCACTGGCGGAACATCTCCAGGCCGTCGACGGTGTCGTTGACCCCCCACTTCTTTGCAAACTTCTGGGCCTCACTGACGGCGTTGCAGATGCACTTCGGGTTGCTCTTGAAGAGCTTCTTGACCGCGACCCACCACGGCGCCAGCTTGGAGGGGTCCCCGTAGACTGCCCCGCACACGGTTATACTGTTCAGGCACGGCGGCGTGGCCGGGATGTCGGCCGGCAATGGGAGTGGCGGGAGGTCCATCTTGTCCGGGATCGGCGGCGGCGTCTCCACTTCGCTAGTCGCCGTGGCCGTGGCGGCGAAGAGGAGCACCAGGACTAATCGGCGGACATGGAGCCCCATGATCGATCTTGATTAGTGTTACTGCGTCGACTATGATGAGATACTGAGGTGTGAGGATGGAGGGCGTCTCCTGCTTGGATGTTTTATAGGCATATCATATGTTCACCAACGTAATGAGCTGGAGCGTATGTGCTGCCCATGTTCCTGTACTAGTCTGTCACTGGGTTTACTCTCATTCGATTACGTTCTTTATTTTGTTTTGTTTTTCATTCGATGAGATGTTGACTTGCATGTCATGCTGATCATGCTAGATGGGAGGAGAGTTCCCCCTCTGATCCATAGAGTTTCCCCTCTGATCCATGGCCGTCATGGCTCCCGGAGGGCAGGAGCCCCTTCGAGATTGGATCTCTCTCTGTTTCTCTTCTGTTTCTGTTTTTTGGCCCTTTACCGTTTCTTATATTCCCGGAGATCCGTAATTCCGATCGAGAGGTCGCGCCAAGATGCCTTGTGGAGGCTGTGGGCCTCCGTTTGCGTTGATTCCACCTCCTAAAAATCACATGTATTTAAAAATAATTCTCCGTAAAATTTTATTGCGTTTGGACTTCGTTTGATATGGATTTTCTGCGAAACAAAAAACAAGCAGAAAACAGGAATTGACACTGGGCACTGGATCAATATGTTAGTCCCAAAAATAATATAAAATGTTGCCAAAAGTATGTGAAAGTGGTAGAATATTGGCATGAAACAATCAAAAATTATAGATACGACGGGGACGTATCAAGATGCTATTCGTGCACCCGGTCTCGAACTCCAGGGTGACAACCTAGTTCTGACCCGAGTTGGATACACCTGGCAATGACGATGTTTTCATGTCACTACCTTGTTGATATATTGCCCGGATATGCTTAGACTGTCTCTGCAGGGTGAAAATCTAGATTTTGGCCTTGGATGGTCGAATCCGGTGATCAAGCGCCACCATCAAGTTTTGGCGGTTGAGATCATGTGGTGCGCGTCTTTCACGGCGAGATCGTCGGGGGCACAAACATGTACCTTCATATCATTCTCTGATTTGCAGACTTTGTCTCGCTGCCCGCTCCAAGAAAATGCAAACATGCATGTTGAGTGCAGCTGTATACAAAACAAAACTCCAGATCGATCCAACAAATGGTGGTTTCAACTTCCATTTATACAAAAGCTCTACTGCATGCCTTCTCCAAATCTCCCTGTTTAATGGAGAGAAGGATCTGTCAAGCGTGTTCGCCCTTATGTAATCTCTACTACTTAAAAAGAACGTAAGGTTCCGTTTCACCTTTCTTCCCGCCACCTCTTCGTCCAACCTTCCCCATATGATAATCAATCACCTTAATTTACTTACCTTCTGAACCAATTCCACTTTAATTTACTTACCAAACTTCTCATCAAAACATAAGGTAAATCACGGGCAGGATTTGAGAAACATTTATTTACACAATCGCATTAATATGGGCAGGTAAATCACAAGCTAACGTAGTAGAATATTTATATCCCGTTGCAAACACATGGGCATTGTCCTATTATAAATCTATACTACTTAAAAAGAAGTTTCCATTTCACCTTTCTTCCCACCACCTCTCCGTCCAACCTTCTCCATATGATAATCAATCACCTTAATTTTCTTACCTTCTGAACCAATTCCACATTAATTTACTTACCAAACTTCTCATCAAAACATAAGGTAAATCATGGGCAGGATTTGATAAACATTTATTTCCACAATCACATTAATATGGGCAGGTAAATCACAATCTAATGTAGTAGAATATTTATATCATGTTGCAATACACGGGCATTGTCCTATTTCTCTATCTCTATCTCTACTACTTCGCTACTACTTAAAAAGAACGTAAGGTTCCTGTTTCACCTTTCTTCCCACCACCTCTTCGTCCAACCTTCCCCATATGATAATCAATTACCTTAATTTACTTACCTTCTAAACCAATTCCACATTAATTTACTTACCAAACTTCTCATCAAAACATAAGGTAAATCACGGGCATGATTTGATAAACATTTATTTACACAATCACATTAATATGGGCAGGTAAATCACAAGCTAACGTAGTAGAATATTTATATCCCGTTGCAACACACGGGCATTGTCCAATTATAAATAAATTAAAAAAAGAATAGTGTTCCTTTTCTTGCCCGGCGGAGTGCTTCGTCCAACATTCCATATTTTTCCTGATGATCATTCCTTGAAAACCACTTTAATTGTCTCATCTTTTCTTAACTTATCAAACAAACTATAATTTTGGCAAGTCAATAAGTGATTACAAAATAAAATCATGGCAGAATTTGGTAAATATTTATTTACACCATCATATAATACAGAATTACAGGCTAATGTACTAGAATATGTATACCCCGTAGCAACGCACGGGCAAATACCTAGTATTAGTAAAATCGATCAGCATAACATGCAAGTCAACATTACCGAATGAAAAATAAAATAGAAAACGTTATCGAATGAGTAAACCCAGTGACAGAGTAGTAGACGAACATGGGCAGCATGTACGCCCAAGCTCATTACATTGACGATCATGCCTATAAAACATCCAAGCAGGTAAATTTTAGTTTGTTTTGAAATAAGTTTGAATCTGGCTCGAAGTTTCGGGGTTTTAAAAACCTATATCAAAATTCACTAAATTTGAATGAATGTTGAATAGATTTAAACTTTTTTTGAAATAAGTTTGAATCTGGCTTGAAGTTTCGGCGTTTTAAAAACCTATATCAAAATTCACTAAATTTGAATGAATGTTGAATAGATTTAAACTTGTTTTGAAATAAGTTTGAATCTGGCTTGAAGTTTTGGGGTTACAAATACATGTTTCTGTACAAACTCAATTTTCGGAAATTCCATTGCAATTTTGCACGTCCGTTGGCTGATAAATGATGATTTCAGCAAATCAAATCAGGTAGTACTCAATGATCGCATCCTTGTGAAGCAAAAGCTAGTCAAATGATCTTCTGTCATTCATGCTGCTATCATGCATTTTTTTCTCTCGATAAAGGGCGCATTTATTAACTCAAAATGTAGTATCAAGCGGATAGAAAGCATGCTAAGCAACACCCGACCTCTGCATATCTAAGATGCACACAACCAACATCAATAGTCTGACAAAAATAAAATAAAGATCCGACATATCGGCAACAGAAGAGTCATATGACCGACACAATGCCTATGTCGAAGAAGGTGATGAACCGATCCGGAGATTATGCTGCCACCCATGTTCGATAAAAACCTCCATTGCCACCCGCTCCAACCGCATACACACCGTCTTGAACAGCAGTTGGCACTCCATTCGGTGTAGTAAGACCACATATGAAGTGAGTGCGTAAAACGGAAAATAACCTGCAAAGGAGAGCAACTTTTGCTATCAAAGACCAAATCATTTCTACATAGCCAAAGCAACCATAAAAAGGCATACGCTCCCACCCTTATTACCGTTTTGAACCTATTTGGAATACCGTCCAACCAATGACCAAAATATTGGCAACACTTGTGGGCCAATACAAATTAGATGCTACTTGGATGATTGACCATGTAGAACGCGCACACTTGCACTGAAAAAAGAGGTGTCTAATTGTCTCGTCATGAGCACAAAAACTACACTTCTTTCTTCCTTGCCAGTTGCGGCGGACGAGGTTGTCTTGGTTAGCACAACTACCCTCCGAAGATACCACATGGATATTTTAACTTTTAGTGGAATCTTGGACTTCCAAATTTTCATGTTATTATCCACTGGAACCTCTGAATGCGTGAGTGCACGGTACATCAAGTTGACTGTGAAGGACCCAGATGTAGTGAGAATCCAGCGAAACTCATCCCGTCCTTGTGTCAGGTTAATCGACTTCAATCTGGATAAAAGATTTTGCCATGACATAAGACGAGGGCTCTATCATGCATTGCACTAGCAATTTGGAACATGGGTGACAGAGCACGTACGGCCCATACAAACAGCCGCCTCGTCTGATATATGTGTAGGTACTTGCATATATTTCTATCTCCTTCCAAGAAAATAAACTCAAAATTCAAAAGTTTGCTCTTTAAAATCGTAATGAATACATGCATTTTATTGTGTTTTAACAAGTTTGCGTGATGCATTTGAACTTCAGAATTGCTGCTGGATGGAGTATTTTAGTGTCGCTTTGTAATTTACCTGTGGCACGTTCGTTGGCTGATAGATGATGAGTTCAGCAAATCAAATCTCGTACGTACGTAGTACTCAGTCGCATCCTTGTGAAGCAAAAGCTGGAAGTGAACCACGCGGCTGCTGCGGGCACAACAGGTTGGAGCACCGCCGGTCAAAAAAGCCACCCCACCCCATCAGTCACACTGATCTTCTGCATGCCATTATTCACGCTACTTCCACATTATTAGAGATTTCAATGGGTGACAGAGCACGGCCGATCAAAACGGCGCCTCGTCTGGCGTCTGATCAGTCACACTCTTCTGTGCCATTCACGCTACTTTCGTTGCATTAGCTACTGTGTGGTAGCAGTTGGGTAATGCGATCGGTGTCGTAGCTAGCTACTGTCCGTTGCCAACAGGCCGAGTGTGGCGTTATGGCGCTCGAGCGACAGGGAGCTCGCTATCCCGATCCTTCGTCGCGTCTTGGGATCTATGCTGGTCGCTGGAGATCGACATGGGCCGAGTCGTGTGATGCACATGCGCCTTAATAAAATCCCTAGCTGCCTTCTATCTTCCGATTTTGTCGCCGCCTCTGCCCCCCTCCCCCTCCCCTTCCCCCTGTCAACGATCCCATGTTGGATGTGCCCTCCGACGCCGACGGCGACGGTGACGAGGTGACGTTCTGCTGCGGTCTTGCTGTTACATGCGACGGCAAGGTGTAGATCTGTCGATAGGTGGCAACGTGGAGAAGATGGGAGGTGCTCCCGGCCAGATCTGAGGGCCCCCGTGAAATCTGTTGCATATCCCGCGTGAGGAGGCGGTCGAGAATTGAAGGCATCGCCGACGGCTGCATCGATCCACCACTATCTGCAGCTGCCATCTCTCGGCGAGGTGGCCTTTGTCCAGATTCAGGTTGTACTGTTGCTAATTAGGCATGGTTCCAATCCCCAAATCAGTAATTTCTACCTGTGGATCATTTGCCTTTTGTACTAGCAAATAGTATCAATTGATTGATTGTTTTCATGGATCTCAAGTTTTTTGTATTTTTCTATATTTTTTCTCTGTGCAAAGTAAAACATACTGAAATCAATTTTTTGTTGAATTAGAATCATTCTTTTTGCGGAGTACAGAGTTCTCCTCATTTACTTGTTGCGATTTTTTCCAAGGCTCTCACCGAAAGCAAACTTCTACTGATTCTCCATGGAAGCAGTGATTTCTTATTTGTCTATGCTTCTTTGATTCATTAAGTTCATTGGATTGTGGTGCATCTGTTTATTCATTCATGAACCTTGATCTTTTATGTGCCCAGATTTTCAAGCAATTCTTTGCGTGAAATTACGATCCTTGTTTTTCCTCAGAATTGTTGTTGAAAAATAATGTACTCTAAAAATTAAACATTTGCGTATTTCTTGCCGCAAGAGATCAGTGGGTTATTTTTTCATAGATTTTTATCTCTGTAATGAAGAAGAATTTGAGTAGTTCTCAATCTTTTTTTTTTTTTTTTTGAAAATTTGGCCAGAAACAGCTTCAGGATCAACTACTAATAGGCAAATAGGCAAAAAGACCAAGTATTGTTAATTGTGTAGTTGTGTTTTATCGATTCAGACTTGTGTCGATCGTGCAGTTACGGGATTCGAGATTCTGAAGATTTTGAATGTTTGCACAGCACGGCAAAGATCTCTGCTGAACAATGTGAGCTTGACAGGCGTTATTATTTAGTGCTAAGCACTAATCGGTAGGTTTAACTTGTGGATAAATTTACATGTGTTGAACTGTCTGAAGAATGTTTTTCTTTATTGTGATCCTGGCAACTCTCAGTAAGAAATTTTGTTATGTGCTTTCAATTCATAAAATTTTCAGTGTGTGATATTGGATGGTTCAGACAATAGCTGGGGTTCGTGAATATGCATTTGCGGTGATTTAGAGCTTCTTCCAAAACACATTGTAATCAAGGAAGTCATTCTGTTATTTTTTATATGAAACCCCTGGCCTGAACTATGCAAAATACTGACGGTTCCTTCCATATTTCTTTATCCTTGTCCACTGTTAATTACTGGAATGGTTAACCAAAACTTTCTGTTTACCCAGTTAGTGGAGCAGATAATCTTGCATTTGTATTTGTGCTCTGACTGTTTTTAACGATGATAATGACTCATGTTGGCACCAAATGGCCCATGTGCACGTGCGTCTGACATCACGAACCAGTGCCAAATCAATGCTACAGCACCGGCCGAGGTGGGCCAAGACGTGAGACCACAAACAAAAATACTAGGCTTATACAATGGAAATGAATTGAATACATGGTTGTCAGATGCCAGCAAACAGGATCCCAATGCGAGTGGGCGGCCAGGATAACGAGCTACCTGTCGCCCGAGCTCCAAACAGGTTTTCCGTTGCCAACAGTCCATATATATACAGATACTCTCTCTGTAAAGAAATATAAGAGCGTTTAGATTACTAAGTAGTGATCTAAACGCTCTTATATTTCTTTATGGATGGACGTGGAGTTTGTGAACCCGAGCACACAGGGGCTCGTTATCTCAGCTGTTGTGTGTAGCATCGGGATGTGGTGCATTGAATTCCTGTGCAAGGCGCATGTTCAGTTTTAATATGGTAAAAGCATAAATACGGAGGGCCTGAACCCTGTACGGTGGGCCAGGTAAGTTACGGGCGGGGGACGCCGTCGACGGGTTGGAGGCGAGCCGTGGCTCGGGACGTCAGTTACGTCCTGATCCGTGGACCAGGAAAGATGCTTTCTCGTTAGTTCGCCAGCGGTCTAGTAAATGCGAGATTGGTCAGTTCTCACGAGAGCGGACTTTTGGCGGTCGACCACTGGGCGGTCGATATCCTGGTCGTTCAGATTCGTCTCGTGATCTGAAACCAGTCTGCCCGGTGGCATGCTATAGAGGTGATACGGGACTGGATACAGCCTAGGCGTATATATTTGGTACTGATGTTTGGTCATGTACTTGGACTGGGCCGGTCTGTTTCATCTGCTCCATTTGTTTGGCCCATGACATGTTTTTTTGAAATAGCACATGTTGAGTATCTATCCCGTATTCTCAAAAAAAAAAGAAAAAAAAAAGAGTATCTATCCCGTGGTTGTCCACCCTGACCTTGATGGTGGCCCGCGTGGCAACCCCGTCGCCACACATCCTCTGTGCTCCTCCACCCTCTCTGCTACGGTTTTTCATATAATCTGATGCATTAGTACAAAACGGGTCTTTAGTCCCGCTTGGGAAGGGCCTCTAGTCCCGGGTCACCAACCGGGACAGCCCAATCGGGACTAAAGGCCCCCACCTTTTAGTCCCGGTTGGTCACAAACCAGGACTAAAGGCCCTCCACGTGGCCGCGCTCGTGCGCTGGGGCTGGGGACCTTTAGTCCCGGTTGGTGATACCAACCGGGACTAAATCCCTGCCACTTTAGTCTCGGTTGGTGACACCAACCGGGACTAAAGGTTTAGGGGTTTAGGGGTTTAGGGTTTATTGTTTATTTTTCCTTTTCATTTTGTGTTTTTCATTTAATTATTTTTCATTTCAAACATATTTTACGCTACTACGTACTGTACACGTTATGCATATATAATAGAATTTCTCGTAGAACCAATCATATATCATATAATTTCTCGTACGACCATGCATACACATATATATATACAATTTGGTATATACAATTTGGTATATACAGTTTCTCCTACAACTTGCAGATCATTACATGCAGGCATTAGGTGAAATGGTATTCTCCGTCGGGAGATATGACCTGCTTAAGCAAAAATCCCGCCATTTCCTCTTGAAGTGCTCGTATGCGGTCCGTTGGTAGGAGCTGATCCCGCATCTCTTTCATCTTTAAAGAAGGAGATAAATATGAATATATTAGTTGTATGTATATATATTAGATAATGATAAAAAGAATTGTGAATAGTATTTACGTACCCAAAGATTTCTTGCATCTCTGCTCCTTACGTTCACAATAATGTGAATGTTCTCGCAAACGTAGTATGCACATAAATTATTCCCCGGTGCCTGCCTCAAGCACTTTACGAGAATAGAATTCAATCAGATAATAATCAAGCATGATAATGGTATTGAAACTAGAATTAAAGAGATGCGTGGACGTAGCTAGCTAGCTAGTACTACTTAATTACCCTTGGTCGCCACCATTTCAGGCTTGGTTTCCATTGACCGACAACCTCTTTGATGAACGTTTTCCAAACCCTGCCCGGCAAAGAAAATAAATAAAGGAGTTATTAATTACTTGATATCAGGAAATGAACTAAAGAGGCCGACATAGTGCGATAATGATTGAAATTACCTGTCGAGCATCAACTTCAGGTCGTAGTATTCTTTAGGGTCTCTAGTTAGTGAGTCCAGTACTTCAACTTTTCCCTCGTCACCTCTAATGACTAGCAGGATCCAGTGGAAACTGCGCACACGTTTGTATAAGCGGGCATGCATAACTCATGAACTACACTTAACATCGAGTAAGCAAAATAGAATTTGTAGTACAAGACAGTAACACTCACTTGAAGTTGTAAGGAAATACTATCTCTGGTTTGGCATTTAGTTCCTTCAAAAACATTAGCAAGTTGGCCTCTGTGTCTTTGGGTTCTTTTTTTAACACTTGTTCATAAATGGTATTTGGGTCAATGAACCCAATGCCATAGACTCCATCTCTTTTCATTTCAGAAATCTTCAATCTGCATAATACCACACAAAAGAATATAGTGAGGATAATTACAAGCAATGAACGAGCTGAGCTAGAGACTTAAATTACAGAAAGAAATCACTTACAGACAATAGCAACTGACGAGAGATTTGTCCAGTGCGCTTGATTGTATAACTGAAAAAGTTCTGGCAATTCAATCCACACATCTTTTCCATGGTAGTAATGCTCTGGCTTGACTTTCACCATGAGGCTCTCTCGCCCGGCCTTTACTTCTCTCAGGTACCAGTGATGCAATCTGCGCATCTGCGTTGGTAGAAGCTCGACCTCCTCAGGCCTGACCAGAAGGTTCCCGTGGACGTATTTCCATGCTAGATCCTTCTCATCAATATTCGTGGGAAGATCCTCGATGCCTAGGAGTTGTTCAACAGTGACACCGGCCTCTCTAGCCATCTGTCTAGCAGCGTCGGTTATTACCGGCTTATCGGTGGTACTCACCTTGAGCGGGGGGATCGATTGCACTGCCTGTTCTCCCAGCTGGGGAACAGTTTTCCCGCTTTTATTACTACCTGTTGTAAGGCTCGACACCTTATATTTTTGTGCATGATATGACTTCTTAATAGAGCGCTCATAGTCTGAATCACTTTTCTCCACAGCCGGTTTAGCAAGATCCAGAAAGTGTTGTATGACTTTCTCAGGTATTTTCTCCTTCGGCGGCGGGGGCGGTTTCGGTGCAAAATGGGCCTTCACTTGGGCATCCACGACTCGTTTGTTTTCCTCCTCAGTCATCTCGTAAGCTAACTTCTTTTTGGCAGGAGGCTCGGGTTTCTTGTTTGGTGCTCTCCTCCGCTTGGGAGTCTGCTGACGCTGCAGAGTTCGATATTGCGAACTCGCGCTGGGCTCCGTCTCGGGGTGGGCTGGAGTCGGCTGACGCGGCGGATTTGGAGGAGGAGTCGGCTGACGCGGCGGACTTGGAGGAGGAGTCGGCTGACGCGGCGGACTTGGAGGAGGAGTCGGTGCCCTTGGCGTCGAGTTTGGAAAGACGATGCAATCCTTCCTCCATACAATGATACCACGTATGGCTTCTCCCAATGTCTGCTCCCCTTGACCTCCAGGAAAGTCAAGCTGTAGTGAGTCATATGCCGACAGAACTTCATCCACCCCGACACGAGCATAGCCAGGTGGAATCGGATTGCCGTGGAAGGCTGCTTCAGGGGGATTTGGTAAAGCATAGCCGTCCGCCACCTTCATGGATATGTTCTTCAGTGGAAGGTGTAGCTCACAACTTGTCGTCTCTTGGATATCATCCATGAGGTAGCGAGCCAACAGTGCATCATCGGCCGGGACCCCCGTGGAACCCACACTACAGGAATCAGAGGATTTGCCGTCTGCCATAGCAGACGGCAAAGGACCATAAAGCTGACGGCAAAGGTCTTTGCCGTCAGCCGCAGACGGCAAAGGTCTTTGCCGTCAGCCGCAGACGGCAAAACAGTCCGGCACTGTAAGTTGCGGCAAAGAGCTTCTTTGACGTTTGCTTTCCCACAGCGGACGGCAAAGACCTTTGCCGTTAGCTTTCCAGCACAAGCAGACGGCAAAGAAAATTGACGGCAAAAAAGAGACGTTAGCCACGTTAGGTGGCTAACGGGAGGCTTTGCCGTCTGCCAGTAGACGGCAAACATGCCCTACCCTTTGCCGTCTGCTATCTGACGTCAGCAGACGCGTCATGCCCTCCCGTTCTTTGTCGTCTGCCACAGACGGCAAACCCCCACCTTTGCCGTCTGCCACAGACGGCAAACCGTCCCAGCCTTTGTCGTCTGCCATAGACGGCAAAGTGACCAAATGGGTCAGCTCCCAGGTTGCACAGGTTGCTGCCACGTGGCCTCTTTACCGTCTGTGGCAGACGGCAAAGACTCATTTGCCGTCGGTGGCAGACGGCAAAGAGCCTGCATTGCCTCTTTTTTCCTGTTCTTTCTTATATCCAAGCATTTTCATAGCAAACATATGATATATACATATTTTTCACAAGGCAATTTCACAGCAAACATATGAGATATCCAACACATATAAGTTTCATCATACATGCATAGTTCCATCCAACCATACATAGCAAGTTCCACATACAGGCATCGAACCATACATATTACAATAGTTTCATCCAACCATACATGCATAGTTCATTGATACAAAAGAAAAACATAAAGGGAAAACAAGCACTCCATCAATGCAAGCTTCCGTGACGTGAATGAAATCTGCAAAATGGGAAATAAGAAAGTTAGAAGAAGAAGACTAGAAGAAGAAGTATATGACATTTATGAGCTAACTTAGGTAAAAATGACATTTATGAGCTAACTTAGGTAAAATGGATCATTTAGGAGCTAACTTAGGTAAAATGGATCATTTATGAGCTAACTTAGGTAAAATGGATCATTTATGAGCTAATTTAGGTAAAATGGATCATTTATGAGCTAAGTTAGGTAAAATGGATCATTTATGAGCTAACTTAGGTAAAATGGATCATTTTGGAGCTAACATAGGTAAAATGGATCATTTTGGAGCTAACTTAGGTAAAATGGATCATTTTGGAGCTAACCTAGGTAAAATGGGTCATTTTGGAGCTAACTTAGGTAAAATGGATCATTTTGGAGCTAACCTAAGTAATCATGCCATTTTTGACGTAAGTAAGCTAACTATATGACATTTATGAGCTTACCAGGTTATCATGCCATTTATGAGCTAAGTAAGCTACTTATATCATAAATGAACTAAATAAGCTAAGTTAGCTCATTTTGGATCATTTTGGAGCTAAGTAAGGTTATTATGTCATTTTGGAGGAAAATAAGCTAAGTCTAGGTCATTATGGTAAGCATATTGGAGTAAATAAAGTTAAGTCTAGGTCATTATGCATTTGTTAAGCAAAACACTAGAGAAAACTTACCCTCATCACGGAGGTGAAGCACCGGAGTTGCTCGTGCCGATACCACCTGGAGAAGGATCGTGTGATGCTTGTCTGGAGTTACGCTGCACCAAAGATCATTTGCAATGTCTCGTTAGCATGATGACACTCAAATGTTAAGACTAGTAACTAATGACCATTCAAATGAAACTCACCGTGGTCCCCGGAGCAATGACTGGCATCAGCGGAGGGGTCTGACCGGTCTTCTCGCACACAGACTGCACATTTGGTTTTGACGAGTCAGTCATATTAGTTAGTAATGAAACGAACATTAAGTGCATGATTTGGCTAATATGCAGAAGAAACTTACCACGAGGAGCTCGTACATGGCCCGGTTCGCCATGTCATTCCGTGCCCTCTCCTCCTCCAACATCCTCGCCGTCCTCTCCTCCAACTCCCGCTCCTTCTCCGCCGCCTGCCGGTCCCTCTCCTGCAGAAGCGCGTGGGTTTTCTCTCTCTCCCTCTTTCTGAATAGTAGCCTGCAACACCACTCCTCATTAGCATTGTAATCATCGATGGCCGCACACACAATGTAATGGAGAGGAAAGAAATCTGAGTCCGTATAACTAACCTCGATGGCGAGCTCCATTGGCCGTGGACGAGGCCTTATCTCAGGGGCGGAGCTCGTTTGGTGCGCCTTGATCTCCGGGAGAGTGCTAGGACAACGTATAAGTCCATCTCCAATGGCTATCGAGCCATGGGACCTCCCGCCACCAGATATCATCACCAGCTCTGGATCAATGGGACCCTGGCTCGGGTTAAAGTCCTCCCCTTTCCTCGCCTTCCCCTCATCTCTGTACCTCACGAGCTTGTTGTGCGAGGAGATGTTGGTGAAGCTCTCTGGATGATCGAGGTCAGACGCAGAGAATGCCTTGACCTTCTTGTACGAGGCAGTATGGGCCATGGCATAGAGGTCGTACACCTCTGGCACCTCCGCCTTATTGTATCGCCCCTAAAAGAGAGGAACAGAGTAAATTAGTAATTAAAGGGCTCAAGCTAGCATAAAGAATGAATTGCATGAATAATGAAGCAAACCACATACCAAGTTCCACCCGAACTGATATAAGTTGGCGCTGCCTTGATGGTGTGGCACACCTTCCATTTGGGCACGCCGGTCCTTGGCATTGTTGTGGAGGGCTAGCCATTGGTCTGAGCACCACTCATCCACCAACACCTCCCAACAATCCATCTGATCCGCACACCATCTCGGGGGCACCTAAGTTAGTAAAGAGAAACTTGAGCGCTATGCCTACGAATCAAATCAAGGAAACTAAGTACAAGGCCTTAAGAATAGGTAATTACCGTCATGTACTGCTCCTTCTTCAGAAACTTTTCGCGGCACGCCTGCTTGGTCTTCTTAATACCACGCGAGGCATAGTAGTCTCGAACAGCCTGCACCCGAGCCTCGTGCCGTAAGTTTTGTAGTAGGCTCTTGCACGCGGCATCGATAACCTGTGCCGCGGCCTCCTCGTATCCCTCCTCACACCTGTAGAAGGTCTGCAATCAAACGAGACAACATTGATTAGTACAATAACTAGCTATTTGAAGATTTTTAATTATGTAAAGGAGAAATTACCCAAAACTTTCTGATCACCATCTCTCCCCTCGTGTGGCACAAGACACCGTCGATCATCTCCTCCGGCGGGGCCGGGGCAGCCAAGTAGTGCTCCCAGCTCAATCCTAGCTGTGGAACCTGACCCTCACCGGGCAACGTGACAAACCCCGGGAAGTTTTGCCGGCAAAGCACACCAAGGACGGTGTTGGGCCTACGGACATCCGGAGTGTGGTCCCAACCCCTGCAGTATGACAAGGCCAATGCATTAGATATTTGAAGAAACGTGAAGGCAAAAGGTACAAAAAGAGTAAATGCACTTACCTCTCCCCATCAGGGAAAATCAACCACCTCTGCTCGCGGGTCGCCGGCACGGTCGGGAGCCGTGTACAACCACGCTGGTAGACGGTGGCCCCCTCAACCACCTCGCCCTCGCTATCAGCCGAATACCCGCCACCATCAGCATGGCCACTCGGCCCCTCAGGCGGATCCGGCCAGGTACCCCATCCGGACGTCTCCTGGGACATACCCTGGTCCGTAGTCTTGTGGGCCGAAGGCCCGTCGACCCGAGGCTCGTGGACCGGAGTCCGCGTAGCCTCCTCCTCAGACGTGTCCACCCTAGCAGTCATGTGCTCGGGTGAATCAGCTGGGGGTGACGGCGAGGAAGGCGTACGAGCCTGCCTACCTCTCCCATGGCCACGTCCTCCCTAACCTCCTCTCTTCCTTCCTCCCTGACCTCCTCTCCCGGTGGGCAACGACGCCGAGGAAGAAGCGCCCACCGGTGAAGCCATACCCTCGTACAACGCTCTCTGGAGAGGTACGGGTGGAATGGAAGTACCACTCCCACCACGCGCCGATGAAGAAGGAGCCTTGGAGCGCTCCTAACCCACGCCCACCATCTTTCAACACCTGCCATGACAAAGAGTAAATGAAATTAGTACAACATAAAAAAATTTAATACCGACATGAATAATAATATGTATATAACTTAAGTGTATCATCATCAAGTACAACATAAAAAAATTGAATACCTAACATGAACTAACAATATATATATGTATATAATACAAATTGAATACCTGACATGAACTAATAATAATCTTGATCGTCTATATATGCTCCGGGATCAATAAATGCATCACCATCATCACTATCATGAATGACGTGCTCATCGGGTTCAGCGGCATCAACATGTGGAAGGCCACCTTTATGTAATCGGTCAAGCATTGACAGGTCATCCACAGCAGTAACCTCTTCTTGTTCCGGCTCAGGGGTGAAGTCGGATTCACTGTCGCTGTCTACTTCGATGTTCTGGGGTGAAGTAGAGCGTTTCTTGAAACATTTTTTGGAAATACGTGTTTCTTGGAAGAATTCTCCTTCATATGTGTCTGGGTTAATGTGAGGTTCATAATCCTCTTCATTGGGGGCAGGTGGTCTAACACGTGGCGGCACTTCATAAACGACATCCCAACCATTCAGATTTGGATCAGTTTGGCAGGCCCACGGTAGATAGAAAACTTGGGTCGCCTGTTGAGCCGTAATATAGACATCGGGGACATCTAAATGGGTGCTTTGTTTGATTTCGACTAGCCCTATATGTTCATGAGTCCTTCTAGTCTCCTTCGGCTGGAACCAATAACATTTGAAGACTACGACGTTCGGTGGGTTTTCACCATAGAATAGAAGTTCATAAATTGCTTCAACTCTCCCATAATACTCGGTACCTCCTTCGCCGATAGCAGAGACACAACAATTTGTAGACTTTCGGTCGGCCATAGATAGCTCTTTGCCGTAGGTACGAAAGCGATACCCGTTGATGTCGTATTTGTCAAATGAACGGACCTTATAGTCAAAACCATTAGCGACTTGTCTCAATTCGGCGTCCATAGACTCTGAATTAGCCTACAAGTTTAATACGAAAGGATTGTTGCATTAGCCGCAAATTAGACGAAGAAATGAGAATGGTCTAATGGAAATTACCGTTTGTTTGAACCAAGAGATGAAACCGGGAAAGCCACCTCCATGCTTTGCCAGAAGCTCATACTCTTCGATGGATTCCTTTTGGATCACCGCTCCATCCGAGAATTTGGCGACGTATCGACTGTATCAAATATCCGGGAATAAGAGCAGTTCAAAGGAATTAGAAGTTGTGAAACAATGTATCGAGAACTTACTCGATGTACGGCCGCACTTCTGTTAAGTTGTTGAAGATATACAACGAAATGGTCCGCCATTCTTCGACATCCAACGGTATTGGTTTCGAAGCACCGGCTGGTGCGAGCTTCCCTTTGAATAGGCTGAGGTTGGACCCACCTTTTTTAGGGTCGCCAGCATTGTACCGAGGCTTCGGATTATGCAAATGACGATTTTTGGCTTCGTAGTGTGCTGTCACGAAGTTTGCCGCCTCCTCAGTAATGAATGCCTCGGCCATCGATGCTTCAATTCTATGTTTATTTTTACATTTTGCTCGAAGCGTCTTCTGCATCCTCTCAGTTGCGTAGCACCAACGATTTTGCACGGGCCCCCCCAATCTTGCCTCGGTCGGGAGTTGCAAAATCAAATGCTGCATTGGATTAAAGAAGCCCGGTGGAAAGATCTTCTCTAACTTGCAGATCAACTCCGGCGCGAACTCTTCCATTTCTTCTAGCACGCCAGGCGATAGTTCTTTCGCACAAAGAACACGGAAGAAATAGCGCAGCTCTGCCAGTACTAGCCATTCATCCTCAGGGTTGAAGCCACGCAACATCACCGGCATTACCCGCTCAATCCATATGTGCCAATCATGACTCTTGAGACCAAATATTTTCAATTTTTCAAGACTCGCTCCCCTCTTTAGATTCGTTGCATACCCATCGTGGAACATCAACTGCATTTTCACCCACAAGATAATTTCCCTCATAGCTGGCCTTCCAAGATTGAACCATGCCTTTGGCTTCGTCCAGTTCTGCTTTCCTTTCGGTTCTTGCATGTTTTGTAACGGTCTATCACATAGTGCCTCTTGATCGACTCTAGCCTTAGTATTATCCTTTGACTTCCCCTCTATGCCGAACAATGTACCAAAAAGGGCCTCGGCGATATTCTTTTCAGTGTGCATCACGTCAATGTTGTGTGGGCAAAGGAGGTCTTTGAAGTAAGGTAGATCCCACAAGCATGTCTTGTGAGTCCAGGCGTGTTCCTTATTATACCCCTTGACATACCCTGGACGCTCTGGATCTGGCTCGAGAGCATTTAACTGATCCAGGGTCTATTGGCCTGTCAACGCAGGTGGTGCAGAGTTTTTGACAACTCTACCTTTGATGAAGTTCTTCTTGTCTTTCCTGAACTTATGGCGAGGATCCAGGAACGGTCTATGAAAGTCGAAGCAAGAATACTTGCGACCCGCCTGCAGCCAACGAAACTGAAGAGCTCCCTTGCATGTGGGGCACGGGAACCTTCCATGCACACACCAGCCAACGAATAGCGCATACGCCGGCAAGTCATGCATCGAGTACATGTACCAGACACGCATTATGAAGTTCTTTTTGCTAGCGGCGTCGTATGTCTTGAACCCATTATCCCAAGCTTCTTGCAATTCATCCTTAAGCGGCTGCATGTACACATTCATATTCTTCCCCGGATAGTTGGGCCCTAGAATTATCAACGTTAGGAAAATGTTCTTTCTTTGCATAATCTGTCCGGGGGGGAGATTGAGTGGAATGACAAATACAGACCAACAACTGTATTGGGTTGCCGTCACACCAAACACATTGAACCCATCCGTGCTGATGGCGACTCGAGGATGCCTTGGATCTGCCGCTTTATCCCCATGTAATTCATCGAACTTCTTCCACGCAAAAGCATCCGATGTGTGTACCATCATCTGATTCCCATCTGCATCTAGTTCGGTTCTTTTGCCCATTTTGTGCCATGTCATCTGTCTGGCCGTCTCTTCGACCATGAAAAGACGTTGAAGTCTTGGTACGATTGGCATATACCGAAGAACATTAACGGGGATTTTGGTCTGCGACTTCTCACCCATACCGTTGTCTACCACAACATACCTGGAAGACTTGTAAATGCGACAATAGTTCAAGTCCGCATACTCAAGCCTAAATAAGGCACATCCTTTCTCACAGGCATGTATCTTCTCATAGGGCATCTTAAGTCCACAGAGGATTTTGTCCGACTGGTACAGGTTTGCACGCATTACATGGCCTTTGGGTAGAAAGCATCCAAATACTGTCATCATCGCGTCGTAGCATTCTCTGCCCAAGTTGAATTGAGCCTTCAGAGCCATTACTTGTGAGATGGCATCCAGCTGACAAAGCTCAGTGTGCTCGTGGAGAGGACGTTTTGAAGACTCCAACATTTCATTGAAGGCCTTTGCAGATTCCTCCATCTCCTCGTCCGAATCCCGAGCATCATCAAAGTCTAGCACCATGTCTTCCATCCTAGTACCATGCTCGTCGGTGCGACGACGAACCACCTCAGCTCTGGCACGTTGGGCAGACTCACCATGAAATGTCCACACCGTATAACCGGGCGTAAAACCACTCTTTTGCAGGTGTTTACCCATTTCATCCTCTGTCCTCTTGTACCAATTGTCGCACCGGACACAGGGGCACCAGTTTTTTCTCTGGCCATTTGCAAATGCGGCTTTCACAAACCCCTTGGTTTTTGTGAACCATTCAGTGGTCATTTTTTTCTGACTAGTGTGGCCGGTGTACATCCACGCACGATCACTCATCTTGCCTACCTACTAAACACACAAGATATATATATATATATATATATATATATATATATATAATTCATCATATATATTCATCAGTTAATCTAGTTTGTCAATTTTATTACGTCCATGCAACCTACACTCTAATAGGTAAAGATAGGTCCTGATCCCACCCGAGTATGTGTAGATTGAGTACGTTCTCCATGCTCTACCCCATTCCGAGACAAAATTTTGGCATCACCTCCCCGCTGTTCTCCAAATACACGTCTCGGCAAAAAGCCGAGAGAATGTGCATCCGGAGAACAACAGGGAGGCACTGCCGAAATTTTGTCTTGGAATGGGGTAGAGCATGGATAACGTACCCAATCTACACATCCTCGGGCTGTCCGTGGAAATCGCTGGACAATCCGAATGAGTTACAGTGATAAATATGCAACTAAATGCATATTTATCGATGCAACCCTTTCGGACGGGAGACGCCTAGGTTACGCGACTTAGCATGAAAATGAAATCTACTGACATGATTAAAAGAGCGTAGGACGTGAAGGTGGATTTGTAGCTCACCCTCGGCTGTAGAGGAAGTAGTCGAACAACGACGGGATCACGGACCAAAAACTTCGACCACGATGACTCCAAGGAGATGAAATAGCACAAAGCCTGTAAATTTTACAGATCGAGTCAAGAAAATTTAGGACATCACATCACATAAAGCATTGACACATCAAACTATGAAAAAAATCATATTGCTAATGACATGTAGTCAAGTTTTTAGATCATCATGATACTTCAAATCCTAATTTCTCCTCTTCCCCTCTTCTTCTTCTTCTTCTTCTTCTTCTTCTTTTTCTTCTTCTCCTCCTCCTCCTCTTCTTCTTCTTCTTCTTCTTCTTCTTCTTCTTCTTCTTTCCTTCTCCTCCTCCTCTTCTTCTTCTTCTTTTTCTTCTTACTCCTTTTCCTTTTTCCTATTCTTCTTCTCCTCTTCTCCTCTTTTTCTTCTTCTTCTTCTCTTCTACTTCTTCTTCTTCTTCTTCTTCTTTCCTTCTCCTCCTCCTCTTCTTCTTACTCTTCTTCTTCTTCTTTTTCTTCTTCCTTCTTTTCCCTTTTCCTCTTCTTCTTCTCATCTTCTCCTCTTTTTCTTCTTCTTCTTCTTCTCCTCCTCCTCCTCCTCCTCTTCTTCTTCTTCTTCTTCTTCTTCTTCTTCTTCTTCTTCTTCTTCTTCCCCCTTCTACTTATTCTTCTTTTCATCTTCTTCTTTTTTCATCTTTTTTCTACTTCTTTTAATTATGACTAATTAACTAAAACCTAGCACTAATCTAATCTAATCTAATCTAGCATAAACCTACACTAACATATCTAATCTAATCTAACAATTAAACAGCAAAAAAAAGAAGAAAACAGAAAAAAAGGGCTCACCGGAGAGGGCGTCGGCCGGGGCTTCGGAGCGGCAGGGCGACGGTGGCGCCGGGGGCCGCAGGGCTCCGGGGCGGTGGGGCGCAGGGGGAGGGGGGGGCGGGCCGCGGCGGCGCCGACCCGGCAGGGCGGCGGGGGTGACGGGGCCGCGGTGGCGCCGGGGCGGTGGGCCGGTGGGGCGGCGCGGTGGTGGCGCGACGGGGCGGCGGCGCGCGTGCGGTGGTCGTCGGGGAGGAGAGGGAGAGAAACAGAGAGAGAGAGAGAGGGGCGGGGTGGGGCACGGCCGTTAGTTAAGTCAAACCTTTGCCGTCTGCCCCGCCTTTGCCGTCTGCCTTTTTGCTCTTTGCCGTCTGCTAGCAGACGGTAAAGAGGGGGCCGTTAGGTTTTTTTGTAAGCAGCTCGTTAGTGGGGCCTTTGCCGTCTGCCCCGCCTTTGTCGTCTGCCTTTTTGCTCTTTGCCGTCTACTAGCAGACAGCAAAGAAGTGGCTGATGGCAAATATGATCTTTGCCATCAGCCAGGTATTTGCCGTCTGCTTTTTGGAAGCAGACGGCAAAGACCTCCTTTGCCGTCCGCTAGCAGACGACAAAGAAGTGGCTGATGGCAAATCCTCTGATTCCAGTAGTGCCACGCTGCTTTTCGGCATAGATGGGACGGTGCTATCCAATGCTGGATCTGCTTGCTGCTGCCGCTGAGACGCCCTTTCTAGGCTAAGTGTGTCGATCTGCTCCTGCTGCCGCATGAAAGCACATTCGAACTCCGCGTGCTTTGCTTCTAGCTGTTCTAGCCGGTCTGCATCCTGCTTCTTCTTGTCTTCCTCCTGCTTCTTCTTTCTCACACGGCTTCTGTAACTGACGTTCCAGTCCGCAAACCACTCAACCCACGGAACAACGCCTTTGCCTCGTGTTCGTCCCGGGTGTTCAGGATTCCCAAGGGTGCGTGTAAGCTCGTCGTTCTCTCTCTCGGGCTGGAACGCCCCCATTCGAGCCGCTTCTATTGCACCAAGTAAAGCGTCTGATGCTTCTTTAAGACTTCCCTGCACCATGATCTCCCCTGTCTTTGGGTCCAACTTTCCCCCATGCGCATAAAACCAAGTCCTGCACCTGTCGGGCCAACCCAATGTTGCTGGAGTGACCCCTGCAGCAATCATCTTTTCCTCAGATTCATCCCACTTAGGCCAGCCAGTCTTGTAGCCACCTGGTCCCAGAACATGGTGAAACTGTTTCTTCTTAGCATTGATCTTGTTTATCCTCGACCGTTCCTTAGCTGCTTCCGATTCCTTGAACTCCACAAATAAGTCCTAGTGATCTTTTGCCTTCTCCAGTGCTCCAGTGAATTCTGGAGTCTGCTTTCCTGCTTCGACGTACCAGGCCCATAATCTTTTCTTGTGGTTGCGGAATTGTGTGGCCATCTTCTGAAGAGCACTCTTCTTGACTTTCTCCCGTTCTGCATCTGTTAAATGCTCTGGTAGGGTGAAATGTGACATGAGCGTTTCCCAAAGCAGATCTTTTGCTCTTTCGTCGACAAAACTAACTTCTCGATCTCCCTTTGGCTTATTCCATTCTTGAACGGAGATCAGGATTTGGTCCCTGACAATAACTCCGCACTGACGAGTAAATTTGTCCGCATTCTTTTTAGGAGCAAGTGGTTCGCCATTTGGTTTGATCTCATCGATGTTGTACTTTATGCCAGGCGGCAACTTTTTGGCCGGGCCTCGTACTGCCCTGCTTGTAGAAGATTTGCTCAATCCGGAGGGCTAAAAGAAGAAAGATTCGTTAATATATATATATATATATATATATATATATATATATATATATATATATATACAAATCAATTAATACATGTAATGATCACCAGAGGCCTTATATATACCTCGCCGGTCTTTGTTAATTGAAGATCATTTCCTTCGCCATCATTGTTTGTGTGCCCTTCGTCTGTTGGTTCTTCCTCAAATATTCCCTCACCGGCGTCGTTCAGATATTGTGAGCCGTCATCTTCAGGTTCACCCTCTGGGTTTCGGATCATGTCGAACATGATATGCTCTTGATCATGGTCGTCTCTGCCGCTAGCGTCCATAGCTTAACTAATCCAGAAAAAAGATAAAACAATTTAGTATTCAAATTAGAATGCATCTCGAATAATATCACTAATACATCTCGAATAATCCAGTTAATGCATCATTGAATATTATCGAATATAATCTCGAATACATCTCGAGTATTATCACTAATACATCTCGAATATTATCATATAACATCACTAGCTAATACAGCTCGAATATTATCGAATAATCCAGTTGACTCGCGGTTCCTGAGGCGCGGGTGGTGGACACCCAAAGAGAAGGAACCATCACAGGATCATAGCTCAGGTGAGATCCCTGAAGAACCTGCCAGGTATTGGAGAACCTGACGTCCAACGCAACCATGTAGCGACGGACGTGCTCGTCCTCCTCCCTGACACGGCGACGTACCACCTCCTCGGGGGCCGGCTGCCTCCGCACCGATAGTGGCCCACGCGACCGCCACCAAAGAAGCTCCGGGTCAACGACGGGAGCCCGATTCCTCACCAAGCTGCGCGCCCCGGAAGGTAGCACCTCCCAGTGCCAGCCCGGCGGAGCCCAGTCCCAGACATGGCGCCTCTCAAGCAGGTTGTCGCTGCCGAGTCGACGACGAGGATGCGGGCCGGGCATCGTCGACGTCGAGAACAAATTCTTATGAAAACAAATTCCTATGCAATAATTATCATTTTATTATGCTACTCATATTTAATAAACTTTTACAACTATAGTAGATGGGCAAATTTGAACAACTTTTTATAGCATTGATCCATCTAACATTCATCTAATTAATATTCATCTACACACAAAAATACATAATAAATCCATCTAATTAACATTCATCTAATTAACATTCATCTACACACAAAAATACATAATAAATCCATCTAATTAACATTTCTTTCCAAAAAAGAGAACCTAGGATCTTCTCAAAACACAATTGCCATTCACAAAATTCCATCAAGCATTTCTTCTATCTTAGGACAGTACCCAACATCATTTCTTTCATTAAAACTTTTTTTATTAATATTCAAACAATTACAAAACCAAATTCTATCAATTCATGACCTCCTTTGGTTTTGCAAAGGAACTATATTCCCCCTAACATTTCTAGTCCAGCAAAAACTATCTCAGCTAGATGCTAGTACCCACACTTCATTTCTCCAAAAATAATCTGTCCACTAGTTCAAAAATTTCAAGTTTCATTCAAATGAAATTTGGACCAGATTCAGTTTCCTTGCTCAAAACCCAATCTCTACTACTCCAACAATTCTGAAATTTTTACAGCACCTCAACCATGCATCAGAGAAGCACCACAAAAAATTTTAAAATTTTGAAAAATGCCCAGCTACTGTTGGCATTGCTATCGAACACTTGCTGTGCACAAATTCAGAAATTGGGCAAAGTTCAGAGATTGCACTGCCGTGCACTTCACTCTTCCTCTCCTTCCTCTCCTTCACAGCTTTGCCTCTGGCTCGTGTGCATCCACGGGATGCGGCAGGGGGGCGCGGGGTTGCCGGAGCCGACAGCAGCGAGCACATCCGTGGCGGCGTGGGCGGCAGAGTGCAACGGGGACAGAGGGAGGGGGTGTTGGAAATATGCCCTAGAGGCAATAATAAATTAGTTATTATTATATTTCCTTGTTCATGATAATCGTTTATTATCCATGCTATAATTGTATTGATTGGAAACTCAAATACATGTGTGGATACATAGACAACACTGTGTCCCTAGTAAGCCTCTAGTTGACTAGCTCGTTGATCAAAGATGGTTAAGGTTTCCTAGCCATAGACATGAGATGTCATTTGATAACAGGATCACATCATTAGGAGAATGATGTGATGGACAAGACCCAAACTGTAAACGTAGCATTTGATCGTGTCAGTTTATTGCTATTGTTTTCTGCATGTCAAGTATCTGTTCCTTTGACCATGAGATCATGCAACTCACTGACACCGGAGGAATACCTTGTGTGTATCAAACGTCGCAACGTAACTGGGTGACTATAAAGGTGCTCTACAGGTATCTCCGAGGGTGTCTGTTGGGTTGGCATGGATCAAGACTGGGATTTGTTACTCCGTATGACGGAGAGGTATCTCAGGGCCCACTCGGTAATACAACATCACAATGAGCCTTGCAAGCAATGTGACTAAAGTGTTAGCCACGAGATCTTGTATTACGGAACGAGTAAAGAGACTTGCCGGTAACGAGATTGAACTAGGTATAGAGATACCGACGATCGAATCTCGGGCAATTAACATACCGAAGAACAAAGGGAACAACATACGGGATTAACTGAATCCTTGACATAGAGGTTCGACCGATAAAGATCTTCGTAGAATATGTAGGAGCCAATATGGGCATCCAGGTCCCGCTATTGGTTATTGATCGTAGAAGTGTCTCGGTCATGTCTACATAGTTCTCGAACCCGCAGGGTCTACACACTTAACGTTTGGTGACGATTAGTATAATTGAGTTATTATGTTGGTGACCGAAAGTTGTTCGGAGTCCCGGATAAGATCCCGGACATGACGAGGATCTCTGGAATAGTCCGGAGGTAAAGATTGATATATGTGATAATAGTGTTTCGATCTCCGGAAGAGTTCCAGAGTTCACCGGAATGGGTTCCGGATGTTTACCGAAGTGTTCGGGTGCAGCAACACTTTATATGAGCCAAAGGGATAAAGCCCACAAGGTATTGGAAAGTGCAAAAGTAGTTTTGCTGCCGCGTAAGCGGTACTACCGCTTGTTGAAGCGGTACTACCGCCCGAGCGGTACTACCGCTTGTGTGAAGCGGTACTACCGCCCAAGCGGTACTACCGCTTGTGTGAAGCGGTACTACCGCTTGTGTGCGGCTGTGCACGATTCGGCAGGGTCCGAATTGGACTCTTTTCCTGCGGGCCAAACCGACCTTGTGCGGGCAAAACCGACCCGGAGGAGGCTTTTACTCCAAGTTTAGACCCCAAGGCTCAACATATAAATAGAGGGGCAGGGCTAGCACACGGGACACATCAGGATTTCCCAAGCCGTGTGCCGGCAACCTTAGCCCTCTAGTTCCTCCGTCATAATCTCCGTAGTGCTTGGCGAAGCCCTGCAGAGATTGTTCCTCACCACCATCACCACGCCGTCGTGCTGCTGGAACTCAACCACTACTTCACCATCGCTCGCTGGATCGAGGAGGTGAAGGCGTCATCAAGCCGTACGTGTGTTGAACGCGGAGGTGCCGTCCGTTCGGCACTAGATCGGAAGGATCGTGATTGGATCGCGGGACGCTCGGCGATTTGGATCGCGAAGACGTTCGACTACATCAACCGCGTTTATTAAACGCTTCCGCTTAGCGATCTACAAGGGTATGTAGATTCACTCTCCCTCTCGTAGATGCTCATCACCATGGATAGATCTTATGTGTGCGTAGGAAAATTTTTGTTTCCCATGCAACGTTCCCCAACAGTGGCATCATGAGCTAGGTCTATGCGTAGATGAGATCTCGAGTAGAACACAAACGAGTTGTGGGCGTGGGTGTATACATATTGCTTGCCGTTACTAGTTGATACTTGATTTAGCGGTATTGTGAGATGAAGCGGCCCGGACCGACATTACGCGTACGCTTACGCGAGACTGGTTTTACCGCTGCGTGCACTTGTTGCATAAAGGTGACTGGCGGGTGTCTGTCTCTCTCACTTTAGTTGAATCGGTTCAATGAAGAGGGTTCTTTTAGAAGATCAAAAAGCAATCACTACACCACGTTGTGGTTTTGCGTAGGTAAGAACGGTTCTTGCAAACCCGTAGCAGCCACGTAAAATTTGCAACAACAATTAGAGGACGTCTAACTTGTTTTTGCAGGGTATGTTGTGATGTGATATGGCCAATTACATGATGAGATATATGTGATGTATGAGATGATCATGTTTTGTATAGAATATCACGACTTGCATGTCGATGAGTACGGCAACTGGCAGGAGCCATAGAGTTGTCTTTAATTATTGTATGACCTGCGTGTCAATCATTAAGCGCTATGTAATGCTTTACTTTATCGCTAAACGTTAGCTATAGTCGTGGAAGCAACAGTCAGCGCGACAACCTTATGGCGACACGTTGATGGAGATCAAGATGATGGAGATCATGGTGTCATGCCGGTGACGATGGAGATCATGCCGGTGCTTTGGAGATGGAGATCAAAAGCACAAGTTCATGGCCATATCATGTCACTTATGATTTGCATGTGATGTTAATCCTTTTATGCATCTTATTTTGCTTAGGACGACGGTAGCATTATAAGGTGATCCCTCACTTAAATTTCAAGATAAATTGTGTTCTCCCCAAGTGTGCACCGTTGCGAAAGTTCGTCGTTTCGAGACACGCCGTGATGATCGGGTGTGATAGACTCTACGTTCGCATACAACGGGTGTAAGCCATGTTACACGTGCGGAACACTCGGGTTAAACTTGACGAGCCTAGCATGTACAGACATGGCCTCGGAACACAAGAGACCGAAAGGTCGAACATGAGTCATATAGTAGATATGATCAACATGAAGATGTTCACCATTGAAACCACCTCAACTCACGTGATGATCGGACTTGAGTTGGTGGATTTGGATCATGTTACACTCGAATGATCGGAGGGATGTCAATTTGAGTGGGAGTTTTTTAAAATATGATTAACTAAACTCATTATCTAAGAACAATAGTCTAAGTTGTCTTTGCTATATTTATGTTGTAGATCATGGCTCGCGCAGTAGCACCCCTGAATTTTAATGCGTTCCTAGAGAAAGCTAAGTTGAAAGATGATGGAAGTAACTTTGTGGACTGGGCCCGTAATCTAAGGATTATCCTTACGGCTTCCCAGAAGGCTTATGTCCTTGATGCACCGCTTGGTGATCCACCCGCTCCAGTTGAGTCTCTAGACGTTGTGAACGCCTGGCAGGCTCGTTCTGATGATTACTCAATAGTTCAATGTGCAATGTTGTATGGCTTAGAACCGGGACTTCAAAGACGTTTTGAACGTCATGGAGCATATGAGATGTTCCAGGAGTTGAAGTTTATCTTTCAGAAGAATCCCCGGATCGAGAGATATGAGATCTCCGATAAGTTCTATGCTTGCAAGATGGAGGAGAACGGGTCTATCAGTGATCACGTGCTCAGAATGTCTGGGTACTCCACCCGTCTGGCTGAGTTAGGGATGCCCCTTCCGCCAGAGGCTATCACTGACAGAGTTCTTCAATCATTGCCACCTAGCTACAAGAGCTTCGTGTTGAACTATAACATGCACGGGATGAACAAGTCAGTCGCCGAGCTGTTTGCGATGCTGAAAACCGCTGAGTCTGAAATTCAGAAGGAGCATCAAGTGTTGATGGTCAATAAAACCACTAGTTTCAAGAAAAATGGCAAGGGTAAGAAGGGTAACTCCAAGTAGAGTGGCAAAGCAGTTGCTCCTCTCGTGAAGAAACCCAAGGCTGGACCCAAACCAGAAACTGTGTGTTTTCATTGCAAGGGAACTGGACACTGGAAGCGGAATTGCCCCAAGTATTTGGCTGACAAGAAGGCGGCCAACAACAAACAAGGTATATATGATATACATGTTATTGATGTGTACCTTACCAACTCTCGTTGTAGTGCCTGGGTATTTGATACCGGTGCGGTTGCTCATATTTGCAACTCAAAACAGGAACTGCGGAATAGACGGAGGCTGGCAAAGGACGAAGTGACGATGCGCGTGGGAAATGGTTCCAAGGTTGATGTGATCGCCGTCGGCACGCTCGCTCTTCGATTACCATCGGGATTAGTGATGAACCTGAATAATTGTTATTTAGTGCCTGCGTTAAGCATGAACATTATATCTGGATCTTGTTTATTGCGAGACGGTTACTCATTTAAATCAGAGAATAATGGTTGTTCTATTTATATGAGTAATATCTTTTATGGTCATGCACCCGATGTGAGGGGTTTATTCTTATTGAATCTCGATAGTAATGATGCACATGTTCATAACATTGATGCCAAAAGATATAGAATTGATAATGATAATACCACTTTCTTGTGGCACTGCCGTTTAGGTCATATTGGCGTAAAACGCATGAAGAAGCTCCATGCTGATGGACTTTTGGAGTCACTTGATTTTGAATCACTTGACACATGTGAGCCATGCCTCATGGGCAAGATGACTAAAACGCCGTTCTCTGGAACAATGGAACGGGCAAGTGACTTGTTGGAAATCATACATACTGATGTGTGCGGTCCGGTGAGTATTGAGGCGCGCGGTGGTTATCGTTACTTTCTCACCTTCACTGATGACTTAAGTAGATATGGGTATATTTACTTAATGAAACACAAGTCTGAAACATTTGAAAAGTTCAAACAATTTCAGAGTGAAGTTGAGAATCATCGTAACAAGAAGATTAAATTCCTACGATCTGATCGAGGAGGAGAATATCTGAGTTATGAGTTTGGCAGTCACTTAAGACAGTGTGGAATTGTTTCACAATTAACACCGCCTGGAACACCACAGCGTAATGGTGTGTCCGAACGTCGTAATCGAACCTTATTGGATATGGTGCGATCTATGATGTCTCTTGCCGATTTGCCACTATCGTTTTGGGGTTATGCATTAGAGACAGCTGCATTCACTTTAAATAGGGCACCATCGAAATCCGTTGAGACGACGCCATATGAACTTTGGTTTGACAAGAAGCCAAAGCTGTCGTTTCTTAAAGTTTGGGGATGTGATGCTTATGTCAAAAAGCTTCAGCCTGAAAAGCTGGAACCCAAAGCGGAGAAATGCGTCTTCATAGGATACCCAAAAGAGACAATTGGGTATACTTTCTACCTCAGATCCGAGGGCAAAGTGTTTGTCGCTAAAAACGGAACATTTCTTGAGAAAGAGTTTCTCTCGAAAGAATTGAGTGGGAGGAAGATAGAACTTGATGAGGTTGTTGAACCTTTACTTCAACCTGAGAGTAGCGCAGCGCAGAAAGTTGTTTCTGTGGAGCCTACATTAGCTGAAGAGGAAGTTAATGATGATGATCATGAAGCTTTGGATCAAGTTGCTATCGAACCTCGTAGGTCGACAAGGACGCGTACTGCTCCTGAGTGGTACGGCAACCCTGTCTTAGAGGTCATGTTGTTAGACAACGATGAACCTACGAGCTATGGAGAAGCGATGATGAGCCCGGATTCCAAGAAGTGGTTAGAGGCCATGAAATCCGAGATGGGATCCATGTATGAAAACAAAGTATGGACTTTGGAAGTATTACCTGAAGGGCGTAAGGCCATTCAGAACAAATGGATCTTTAAGAGGAAGACAGACGCGGACGGTAATGTCACCGTCTATAAAGCTCGACTTGTGGCAAAGGGTTTTTCACAAGTTCAAGGAGTTGACTACGATGAGACCTTCTCACCCGTAGCGATGCTTAAGTCCGTCAGAATCATGTTAGCAATAGCTGCCTTTTTCGATTATGAAATTTGGCAGATGGATGTCAAAACAGCGTTCCTTAACGGTTTCCTTAAGGAAGAGTTGTATATGATGCAACCAGAAGGTTTTGTCGATCCAGAAAATGCTGACAAAGTTTGCAAACTCCAGCGATCCATTTATGGACTGGTGCAAGCATCTCGGAGTTGGAATCTTCGTTTTGATGAGGTGATCAAAGCGTTCGAGTTTATACAAGTTTACGGAGAAGCTTGTATTTACAAGAAAGTGAGTGGGAGCTCTATAGCGTTTCTAATATTATATGTGGATGACATATTGCTGATTGGAAACAATATAGAAATGCTGGAAAGCGTAAAGGAATATTTGAACAAGAGTTTTTCAATGAAGGACCTAGGAGAAGCTGCTTTCATATTAGGCATCAAGATCTATAGAGATAGATCGAGACGCTTAATAGGACTTTCACAAAGCACATACCTTGATAAGATTTTGAAGAAGTTCAAAATGGATCAGTCCAAGAAGGGGTTCTTGCCTGTTTTGCAAGGTGTGAAGTTGAGTAAGACTCAATGCCCAGTGACTGCAGAAGATAGAGAAAAGATGAGTGTCATCCCCTATGCTTCAGCCATAGGCTCTATCATGTATGCAATGCTGTGCACAAGACCCGATGTCAGCCTTGCCATAAGTATGGCCGGAAGGTTTCAAAGTGATCCAGGAATGGAACACTGGACGGCGGTCAAGAATATCCTGAAGTACCTGAAAAGGACTAAGGACATGTTTCTCGTTTATGGAGGTGATCAAGAGCTCGTCGTAAAGGGTTACGTCGATGCAAGCTTTGACACTGATCCGGATGACTCTAAGTCGCAAACCGGATACGTATTTATTCTTAATGGGGGTGCGGTTAGCTGGTGCAGTTCCAAGCAAAGCGTGGTAGCTGATTCTACATGCGAAGCGGAGTACATCGCAGCCTCGGAGGCGGCGAAGGAAGGTGTCTGGATGAAGGAGTTCATGACAGATCTTGGAGTAGTGCCTAGTGCACTTAACCCAATGACTCTGTTTTGTGATAATACTGGTGCCATTGCTCTAGCCAAGGAACCAAGATTTCACAAGAGGACCAGACACATAAAGCGACGTTTCAATTCCATCCGCGATTACATCAAGGAGGACGACATAAATATTTGCAAAGTACACACGGATCTAAATGTTGCAGATCCGATGACTAAACCTCTTCCAAGGGCTAAACATGAACAACACCAGAACTGCATGGGTGTTCGATTCATTACAATGTAAATCACATAGTGATGTGAACTAGATTATTGACTCTAGTGCAAGTGGGAGACTGTTGGAAATATGCCCTAGAGGCAATAATAAATTAGTTATTATTATATTTCCTTGTTCATGATAATCGTTTATTATCCATGCTATAATTGTATTGATTGGAAACTCAAATACATGTGTGGATACATAGACAACACTGTGTCCCTAGTAAGCCTCTAGTTGACTAGCTCGTTGATCAAAGATGGTTAAGGTTTCCTAGCCATAGACATGAGATGTCATTTGATAACAGGATCACATCATTAGGAGAATGATGTGATGGACAAGACCCAAACTGTAAACGTAGCATTTGATCGTGTCAGTTTATTGCTATTGTTTTCTGCATGTCAAGTATCTGTTCCTTTGACCATGAGATCATGCAACTCACTGACACCGGAGGAATACCTTGTGTGTATCAAACGTCGCAACGTAACTGGGTGACTATAAAGGTGCTCTACAGGTATCTCCGAGGGTGTCTGTTGGGTTGGCATGGATCAAGACTGGGATTTGTTACTCCGTATGACGGAGAGGTATCTCAGGGCCCACTCGGTAATACAACATCACAATGAGCCTTGCAAGCAATGTGACTAAAGTGTTAGCCACGAGATCTTGTATTACGGAACGAGTAAAGAGACTTGCCGGTAACGAGATTGAACTAGGTATAGAGATACCGACGATCGAATCTCGGGCAATTAACATACCGAAGAACAAAGGGAACAGCATACGGGATTAACTGAATCCTTGACATAGAGGTTCGACCGATAAAGATCTTCGTAGAATATGTAGGAGCCAATATGGGCATCCAGGTCCCGCTATTGGTTATTGATCGTAGAAGTGTCTCGGTCATGTCTACATAGTTCTCGAACCCGCAGGGTCTACACACTTAACGTTTGGTGACGATTAGTATAATTGAGTTATTATGTTGGTGACCGAAAGTTGTTCGGAGTCCCGGATAAGATCCCGGACATGACGAGGATCTCTGGAATAGTCCGGAGGTAAAGATTGATATATGTGATAATAGTGTTTCGATCTCCGGAAGAGTTCCAGAGTTCACCGGAATGGGTTCCGGATGTTTACCGAAGTGTTCGGGTGCAGCAACACTTTATATGAGCCAAAGGGATAAAGCCCACAAGGTATTGGAAAGTGCAAAAGTAGTTTTGCTGCCGCGTAAGCGGTACTACCGCTTGTTGAAGCGGTACTACCGCTTGTGTGAAGCGGTACTACCGCCCAAGCGGTACTACCGCTTGTGTGAAGCGGTACTACCGCTTGTGTGCGGCTGTGCACGATTCGGCAGGGTCCGAATTGGACTCTTTTCCTGCGGGCCAAACCGACCTTGTGCGGGCAAAACCGACCCGGAGGAGGCTTTTACTCCAAGTTTAGACCCCAAGGCTCAACATATAAATAGAGGGGCAGGGCTAGCACACGGGACACATCAGGATTTCCCAAGCCGTGTGCCGGCAACCCTAGCCCTCTAGTTCCTCCGTCATAATCTCCGTAGTGCTTGGCGAAGCCCTGCAGAGATTGTTCCTCACCACCATCACCACGCCGTCGTGCTGCTGGAACTCAACCACTACTTCACCATCGCTCGCTGGATCGAGGAGGTGAAGGCGTCATCAAGCCGTACGTGTGTTGAACGCGGAGGTGCCGTCCGTTCGGCACTAGATCGGAAGGATCGTGATTGGATCGCGGGACGCTCGGCGATTTGGATCGCGAAGACGTTCGACTACATCAACCGCGTTTATTAAACGCTTCCGCTTAGCGATCTACAAGGGTATGTAGATTCACTCTCCCTCTCGTAGATGCTCATCACCATGGATAGATCTTATGTGTGCGTAGGAAAATTTTTGTTTCCCATGCAACGTTCCCCAACAGGGGGAGGCCTGGGCCTTACCGGCATTGCCGAGAAGAGGGGCGGCAAGGCTCGGAGGAGACCGGCGAGGAGGAGGTCGGAGACGAGGAGCGGCGATGGCGACGAGCGGTGTGGATCGCCGGAGAACTTGGGCAGCCTGGCGGCGTGGTGATCGATTTGTCTCCTGGGCAGTAGAAAACGCTAGGTGACAGTTATATAGGATCGACCTTTAGTCCCGGTTGTAGCCACGAACCGGGACTAAAGGACATTTAGTCCCGGTTCGTGGCTGCAACCGGGACTAAAGGTCTGTTTTCGGGCCCAAATTAAGTGCGGGAAGGGGCCTTTAGTCCCGGTTACAGCCACGGGCCGGGACTAAAGGTTTGTTTTCGGGCCCAAATTAAGCGCGGGAGGGGGCCTTTAGTCCCGGTTGGTGGCTCCAACCGGGACTAAAGGGTTGGTCCTGGCGTGGTGGAAGTTTAGTCCCACCTCGCCAAGCGAGAGGCACTCGCACCAGTTTATAAGCCCCACTGCGATAGCCATCTCGAGCTCCTCTCTAAAGCAGGCAGTACACGCCTAACGTTCGCCTTGCCCTGTGGGCCCTGCTAGCCCTGCGGGCCTGCATCCTGGCCCATATATATTTGGGTTTCTAGTCGTATGCAGGCCGTGGTGGCCTAGTAGGCGGGCTTTTTTTTCCTTTTTGCATATGTTATGTCAACTTTTTAGTCCCGGTTGGTGGATCCAACCGGGACTAAAGGTCTTTTCTAGTTTTTTTTGTTTTTTGCTTTATTTTTTTCTTTTGTTTCTACTTACAGCCAAATATTTAGAGTTGATCGCCTTGCGTCATATTTTCAAAAACATATTGACAAACCTGATGCTGGCCCTTCAATGCGAAATGTTGCGGCAATGATACCTATGAAAAATAACTTGATAGAACTATTTGTCACTATCTGATGGCTATACTGGGACACTAACCATGAAGATCTGATCCCCAAACGGCTTGTAGCAGATGTCGCATCGCAATGCCTTCGCCTCAATGGTGTAAGCCCCAGCGGACTCTTCTTCTTCCTCCTCCCGGGGCTGGTTCACCGGCCCCCCTTTCCCGGGAGCCGTCCTCGCCTTCTTGGCGCTCTGCTTCTCCATCCATGCATGCATCAGACAAGAAATCGTCCATTTTATGTCTGAGTGCAGAGACAAACGGAAGAACCATGAAGGAGATCTGTAGGTAGGTAGCTATACTGGGGAGAGGCGCAATGCTCACCTGCTCGTCGCTTAGCTTCAGGCCTTGAGCAAGTAGTGTAGACTGCAGCGAGAAAATGGGTGGGTTGGAGCACCAGGTGGAGATCTTTATAAAGTAGCAGAGTAGCTGAGGAAGACGAGTTCACCTGCTCGGTTGGTTTGTCCCAGTAAATTAATTAGTCGTGGGAGAGAAATTAATCGCTGGAGGTGTTGTCATGTCAGTCAAGTCGAGGGGACTTTCGGCATGGGAGTGGAGGACAAGACAGGAAAAGTTTAGAGTTTTTGTTTCTACTTACAGCCAAATATTTAGAGTTTTTGAGTGAATCTTTTTGGTTTAGGTCACAAAAATTATAAACTTTCTGTTAGTGCCAGTAGTTTTCAAATTTGAATAGTTTAAATTTGAATTCTTTGAAATTTGTGTGAATCACTAGTTTGTGAATAACTTTACTTTAAAAATAGATTTTTGAGTGATTCTTTTTCCTGCTGTTTAATATTAGTGTGTTTTATCACTATGTTAAATTTGGTAATTTTTAGGTTATTTAAATAGGTGTTTTAATCAAAAACAGATTATGTTTAGCTCTTTTAGTTTTATAGCTCAAAAAAATCATTAAATGCATGAAAAATAGCGAATGAAGTCAGAAAGGGTTGAAAATTTATGATGTGGCTTTGAATGGTGCATGTTGAATGCACAAAAAGTTTGGAGCTAAAATAAGTTTAAAAAAATGAAATGCCTTTGTAACAGATGAGTTTTCGTCCGAAACCCTGATACTTCGAAAGAGATTGTCCAGTTTGTATACGAAGTGCATCCAGTTTTTGCCTTAACCCTCTCAACTTTTTAGCACATGCTATGTGGGTGAAATGATGATACCATGCCAAGTTTCAACCTTTTCAGAGTTCATTTGTAGTGCTTTTCAATTTCAGGGTCATTTAGCTCAAAAAAATCAATAAATGCATGAAAAATAGCAAATGAAGTCAGAAAGGGTTGAAAATTGATGACGTGGCTTTGAATGGTGCATATTGAACGCACAAAAAGTCTGGAGTTAAAATAAGTTTAAAAAAAATAAAATACCTTTGTAACAGATGAGTTTTCGTCCGAAACCCTGATACTTCGAAAGAGATTGTCCAGTTTGTACACGAAGTGCATCCAGTTTTTGCCGTAACCCTCTCAACTTGTTAGCACATGCTATGTGGGTGAAATGATGATACGATGCCAAGTTTCAACCTTTTTAGAGTTCATTTGTAGTGCTTTTCAATTTCAGGGTCATTTAGCTCAAAAAAATCAATAAATGCATGAAAAATAGTGTTCCTTCGCGTTTCAAATGCCAAAACACATATATATATCCTAACTATTACAAAGATTCCCTCCGGTTTGTCCGAAGTGAGACTTTCCAGATAAGTCCGGAAACTCACTAGAGAAGAAAGTGATGACGGTGAAGCCGGTCACATCCCAGAGTGGGATATTGGGGTATAAAACTTTTTCTTCGCGTGTGTCCCTTTGCGCCGTAACCATGGACAATCTTCATCATTTAACAGGATGCTTGGGTCAGTCTTCACTGTGAAGGGAGCAATTTCATGAAACTTTTCATAATCTTCTGACATGTCTGTCTTGTCCTCCACTCCCACGATGTTTCTTTTCCCTAAAAGAACTATGTGGCGCTTTGGCTCATCGTATGATGTCTTCACTTCCTTATCTTTTCTTTTTCTCGGCTTGGTAGACATGTCCTTCACATAGAAAACCTGCGCCACATCATTGGCTAGGACGAATGGTTCGTCTGTGTACGCAAGATTGTTGAGATCCACTGTTGTCATTCCATAACCGCGGGTCTTCCTTTACCCCGCCTCCAGTCAGATTGACCCATTTGCCCCAAAACAAAGGGACCTTCAAATCACGTCCATAGTCAAGTTCCCATATCTCCTCTATGTAACCATAATATGTGTCCTTTGGCCTATTGGTGTTTGCTGCATCAAAGCGGACACCACTGTTTTGGTTGGTGCTCTTTTTATCTTGGGCGATCGTGTAAAATGTATTCCCATTTATCTCGTACCCTTTGAAAGTCGATATAGTCGAAGATGGTGACTTGGCCAGCAAGTACAGCTCATCTCCAACAGTGCCGTCATGCATGAGACGTGTTTGCAACCAAGCACCGAATGACGCCATGTGTGTACGTTTGATCCAGGGCTCAGACTGCTCCGGGTTCTTGGAGCGTACACTATCCAGGTGTTCCTCGATATACGGAGCCACCAAGCTGGAATTTTGTAGAACTGTGTAGTGTGCTTGCGCCCAAGAATGCCCGTCCATACATATTACTGAATCCTTTCCTAGCATGCCTTTTCCACCCAGTCTGCCCTCATGCCGCGATTGGGGAACACCAATCGGCTTAAGGTCAGGAATAAAGTCAACACAAAACTCAATGACCTCCTCTGTTTCATGGCCCTTGGAGATGCTTCCTTCTGGCCTAGCACGGTTATGAACATATTTCTTTAAGACTCCCATGAACCTCTCAAAGGGAACATATTGTGTAGAAATACAGGACCCAGAATGGCAATCTCGTCGACTAGGTGAACTAGGACGTGCGTCATGATATTGAAGAAGGATGGTGGGAACACCAACTCGAAACTGACAAGACATTGCACAAAATCATTCTGTAACCTTGGTAGGATTTCTGGATCGATTACCTTCTGAGAGATTGCATTGAGGAATGCACATAGCTTCACAATGGCCAATCGAACGTTGTCCGGTAGAAGCCCCCTCAATGCAACCGGAAGCAATTGCGTCATAATCACGTGACAGTCATGAGACTTTAGGTTCTGGAACTTTTTCTCTGCCATATTTATTATTCCCTTTATATTCGACGAGAAGCCAGACGGGACCTTCATACTGAGCAGGCATTCAAAGAAGATTTCCTTCTCTTCTTTGGTAAGAGCGTAGCTGGCAGGACCTTGATACTGCTTTGGATGCATGCCGTCTTTTCCGTGCATACGTTGCTGGTCCTCCCGTGCCTCCGGTGTATCTTTTGTCTTCCCATACACGCCCAAGAAGCCTAGCAGGTTCACGCAAAGATTCTTCGTCACGTGCATCACGTCGATTGCAGAGCGGACCTCTAGGTCTTTCCAATAGGGTAGGTCCCAAAATATAGATTTCTTCTTCCACATGAGTGCGTGTCCGTCAGCGTCATTTGGAACAGATTGTCCGCCAGGACCCTTTCCAAAGATTACTTTTAAATCCTTGACCATATCAAGTATATCATCACCAGTACGGTGGCGAGGCTTCTTCCGGTGATCTGCCTCACCTTTGAAATGCTTGCCTTTCTTTCTTAAGAGATGCTTGATCGGAAGAAATCGACGATGTCCTAGGTACACATTCTTCTTACATTTATCCAAATATATACTTTCGGTCTCATCTAAACAGTGCGTGCATGCGTGGTATCCCTTGTTTGTCTGTCCTGAAAGGTTGCTAAGAGCAGGCCAATCATTGATGGTTACAAACAGCAACGCTCGTAGTTCAAATTCCTGCTGTTTGTGCTCATCCCACACACGTACACCTTTTATGTCCCACAGCTGTAAAAGTTCTTCAACTAATGGCCTTAGGTACACATCAATGTCGTTGCCAGGTTGCTTGGGGCCTTGGATGAGCACTGGCATCATAATGAACTTCCGCTTCATGCACAACCAAGGAGGAAGGTTATAGATACATAGAGTCACATGCCAGGTGCTATGATTGCTGCTCTGCTCCCCAAAAGGATTAATGCCATCTGCACTTAAACCAAACCATACGTTCCTTGCGTCATCTGCAAAGTCCCGCCACTTTCTCTCGATTTTTCTCCACTGCGACCCGTCAGCGGGTACTCTCAACTTCCCGTCTTTCTTACGGTCTTCTTTGTGCCATCGCATCAACTTGGCATGCTCTTTGTTTTGGAACAAACGTTTCAACCGTGGTATTATAGGAGCATACCACATCACCTTGGCAGGAATCCTCTTCCTGGGGCACTCGCCCTCAACATCATCACCAGGGTCATCGCGGCTGATCTTATAGCGCAATGTACCGCATACCGGGCATGCATTCAGATTCTCGTACTCCTCACCGCGGTAGAGGATGCCGTCATTAGGGCATGCATGTATCTTCTGCACCTCTAATCCTAGAGGGAAGAAAGCCTTCTTTGCTTCGTATGTACTGTCGGGCAATTCGTTGTCCTTTGGAAGCTTCTTCTTTAACATTTTCAGCAACTTTTCAAATCCCTTGTCAGCTACACCATTCTCTGCCTTCCATTGCAGCAATTCCAGTGTGGTACCCAGCTTTTTCTTGTCATCTTCGCAACTTGGGTACAACATTTTTTTGTGATCCTCTAACATGCGCTGCAACTTCAACTTCTCCTTTTCACTTTCGCAGTTTCTCTTTGCATCAGCAATGGCCCGACCAAGATCATCAGCGGGCTCATCTGATGCCTCTTCTTCAGCTCCTTCTTCTTCATTCTCTTCCCCCATTGTAGTACCATCGTATTCAGGAAACCCAGCATAGTTGTCATCATCCTCTTCTTCTTCATTCTCTTCCATTAGAACCCCTCTTTCTCCGTGCTTGGTCCAACAGTTATATCCGGACATGAAACTGGACGTAAACAGGTGGACGTGAATGACTTTTGAGCTAGAGTAATTCTATCATTCTTACAGATACCACATGGACAACACATAAAACCATTCCGCTTGTTTGCCTCAGCCGCACGCAGAAAACTATGCACGCCATTAATGAACTGTGGAGAGCGTCGGTCATCGTACATCCATTGCCGACTCATCTTCATTACACAACACCGAAAAGACCAAATTAATACAAGTTCATACACACTTATTCTCATAAAACAACATAAAACTATCTAGCTAAAGCATTTAAATGCAACAACAAATGCGGTCAAAATCGCAACTAAGGTAATAATTGATCCAACAGCATAATGATACCAAGCCTCTTTATTAACGGCATAGTTTCTAATCTTTCTAATCTTCAAGCGCATTGCATCCATCTTGATCTTGTGATCATCGACGACATCGGCAACATACAACTCCAATTTCATCTTCTCTTCTTCAATTCTTTTCAATTTTTCTTTCAAATACTCGTTTTCTTTTTCAACTAAATTTAACTTCTCAACAAGAGGGTCGGTTGCAATTTCCGGTTCACATACTTCCTAGATAAAAATATCTATGTCAACTTGATGGGCATAATTGTCATAAACGCGAAATGCAACAAATAGTTATAAAAGAGAATATATATACCACATCCGAATCATAAACCGGACGAGGGCCGACGGGGACGGATATCAAAGTCATGGCACTATGTATAACAAACAATCATACATGTAAGAAAATTATACAATTAACTATCTAAATCATACAAATAAGATTTTTTTATATAAAAAGGATAAGAACAAGAGGCTCACCAAGGTGTGGTGCCGGCGACGGGACGGTGCGGGCGATCGACGGTGGTTAGGACGGGGACGAGAAGGCACTAAGTAAACCAGACCTACACATATGCAAACTAAGAAGTTAATTTGAGCTCAAATTGCATATAAATCAAATAAACTCCCACATAATTGCTCCCAAACTAGAACCCACAAATCACTATACTTATAGAGCATTGCACGAGCTAATCTAGCAATGAGAGATGAAACGACAAAGTTGCTAACCTTTGTGAACACTTGGATAGATGGGGTGCCTTCAAATCTTGACAAATCTTTGGCAAAAATAGAGGATGAGCTCGAGAGCAAGGGGAAGAACAGAGGAGAGAAAGGGGAAAACAGAGAGAATGGGCTCGGGCTGGGCGAAGGGTTTATATAGGGACGTCTTTAGTCCCGGTTTGTATCACAAACCGGGACTATAGGGTCCACCTCTAGTCCCGGTTTGTGATACAAACCGGGACTAAAGGGGCTCGTGGGGGCCCCAGCCTGACACCAGCCTGCCACCACCCCTTTAGTCCCGGTTTGTATCACAAACCGGGACTATAGGTAGAAAATGAACCGGGACTAACAGGGGCGGACCCAGAAGAAAAATCTCCCGGTGTCCACATATAAACCATACACGGTGGATATCAAGCAATTGTATACATAAAAATTACACTCTTCTTTTTGTGTGGGAAAAATAATACACTCCACAACTTCAAATATCCGATGGTAAAAATTCTTAGTAAAATAAAGTGTTTGATTTGAAATACTAGTTGATTATGTAAAGTTGAAGAATAAATCATAAAAAATTCAAACAGTAAAAACAAATATGATCGGCGACGGCAAGATAAATTCCCTTGTAGTTCACCGATTCTTATGTATCGCAAGTGCTCAACGAGTTACATTATTTGTGTTTGTCGATGCAAGAATAGAACCAATAAATAAAACATATTGATTGAATACGAAGGTAAACTAATTCGACACTGCGTCTTACTACCGCCGCATGCGGTCGAGCTATGAAAAAATTTCAATCAGATGTGAATCACTAAGAAAAATTGTCAAGTCACAGCAATCTGATTCTCAATTGTAACACACTTAAATTTAATAACCCTAGACATTATAGTTTAGACAATAATTAAAATCCATTTGAGATATATACGCATGCTTCAACGAAATTTCTGACCTTAAAGAGAGCCGTACCTATTTACCTTGGATGATTTAGCGATCTGCAGGGGGCAGAGGGCGAGGGCAGGAACGGACGGCTGGCGGCGGCTGAGCGAGCGACGGCGCGATGAGAGAAGACGAGCAGGCAACAACGGAAAGGGCAGACATTACGCACGTACATAGTTCCTATCCAATGGATCGATGGCTAGCTAGCAAGCACACTGACCGACGGCTGGATGAGCAGCTACTACTAGATGGGCCGCCCCGGTGCGCAGGGCTTGCTCCAAGCGTCGTCCGACCGGTGTCCAGCTGTAAGTTTTACCGGTGTCCAAGCCCAAAACATGGGCTATATATAACGTATCAGCAATTTCTACCCGGTGTCCTGTGACACCGGCTGTCACTACGTAGGTCCGCCCCTGGGACTAATGATGCCCGTGCCCCCGACCGCTCCTAGCTGTTGGAACCGGGACTAATGGTCACAGTAGTCCCGGGTCGTAATCAAACCGGGACTAAAGGGGCGGACGAAAGGTCTGTTTTCTACTAGTGATGGCTCTTTGATTAGGAATTTTGTTTGCTGCTTCTGAATCCACCCTCTCTGCCAAGGAATTGAGCCGGTCTGTTAATTTGTTTCAGTTTGCAAGAATTCCCTGACATGCCGCTGCTTATTCGTTTGCTTTTCCGTTTGTTCAAAATTAATACAGGGTTTGGTGTGGCTGGGCGGTTGATGTAAAGCCAATTAGCTTGCTGACATTCAAATCATCTCGCACCTGCTTGTGTAGAAAGTTAAAATGACCAAACATATACACGCTGCACCGGTTGCAAGTTAAAAATGATTCAATTCATCTCGCACCTTCTTCTGTAGCAAGTAAAAATTTCTATGGTCTTGCTATGGCTTAATGGTGTGATGTGGAATGTGACTGCTGTGCCAAATTGTAACAACCGGTAGTTTACAAAAATCTGGTTTAATTTCTTCCGTGATATATTAGTATACTGTAATTTAAGAATGCTAATTAGAACTGTCCTTCCTAATGACAAATTAATTAACTCTACATGCGGGCCGAACGCAGTTTTCTGCTTCTTGTGGGGTGGCCTACATCCACGTACGCAACAACTGGTGCATGTGTGCTGACTGTTTGGCACGCAACTTGGTACACGGGCCCGGAAAGATTCTGTAGCTGTCGCTAGGGAAGCTTTCGGCCGGAATACGCGGGTGCAGAGGCGAATACAGTGCCAGCTAGAACCGGTATACGCGCTGGGTGAGGATCACGAGGGGGCAGAACGGCGAGGATAACGACCAGCATGGTGGTCGACCGCCATTCGCATTTTTCGCAGTTCTCACCTATCTCAAGCATCTGGTTCCTTCCATTATCGCAGGAGGGTGAGCTCGGTGGCATTGCTTGCATACGCAGGAGAGAAGGCTAACAGCCGAAGATTTAATTTTTGATGCAGCCGATTAAGAGGTAGAAATCTCGTTCACTTATCTGTGTTGCCATTCGATTTTTGGGAGCGAATCCAAAGATCTAATTCTGTGATTTGACCTCTTTTTCATGGATGAACAGAAGAACTATCCTAGAGGAGGTTAATGACAGCGAAATCGGATGGAGCCTCTGCACTACCCAGTCATGGCACCGCCGCACCGGTGGCGGAGGAGCTGCTGCCTATGGAAGGGGGCAGCGCCTTGGGGCAGATCTGTGCGGCGCAGGGGCCGGCACATGATGAAACCCAAGCTTCCCCGCAAGCCGCAACCTTCGGAGCAGTCAATTAAGCAGATCGACCCGAAAACTCTTGGATGGAATCAACGGTATGTAATTCGTCATATTTAGAATAGCTAGGAAAAATGAAAAGTGGTTGGTTACTTCAGAAATACTCCCTCCGTCCCATAATATAAGAACGTTTTTGACACTAGTGTAGTGTCAAAAACGTTCTTATATTATGGGACGGAGGGAGTAGAAATTAGTAGAATCATCAGAAAAAGGTAGTAGCTCTTCAACTTAAAAGTTATAGCAATATTAGTGATGGTCGGTGGAAAATTGTGACGTTCAGTTCCCCTGCCCTGAATCATAAACCTGATTAGAGTTCATCATATTTAGAAAAGCTCGGAAAAGTGAAAACTGGTTGGTTAGTTCAGAAATACAAACTAGTAGAATCATAAAAAAATTGGTAGTTCTTCAGCTTAAAAATTGTTCCAATATTAATGTTGGTCAGCTGGAAAATTCTGAAGTTAAGTACCCCAGCCGTGAATCGTAAACCAGATTAATAATTGAAGAGACACTTGGGAGCAGACATATATGAAAAGAAAAAGTTGTGCACTTTCATGGAAAAATTTGCTCAGTGGTCGTTTCATTTGGTTAGGAGTAGAATGTGAAAATGGAGTAAGTAAACTGAAAGTGGTGTCATGTTTTTGCACGCAGAGTGAGGATTGACGCCGCTGCACAAGGCAGGACGCCATTTGGTCAGGAATTTGTGTGGCAAAATCTGCCGGGAACAAGCAAAGGCTGATGTGACGAAAACTATGGAGGTGTTTGCAGAACTTGTTATAAAGGATCCGCACTTTACATATCGTGTTCAAGCTGATAAAGAGTGCAGGATCAGCGCGCTGATGTGGGCGAATGGGAACAGTAGATTGCAATACACCTTTTTTGGTTATGTTGTGACATTGATATGATCTACCGGACAAATCTATACGACATGCCCTTTGGGCTGTTTGTTGGGGTGAACAATCATTTGCATAGCATAATCTTGGCAGGGGTATTGGTCCGTGATGAGAAGGTTGAAAGCTTCGAGTGGGTTTTTGCCAAGTTCATTAGGATGATGGGCAGTATACCACCAAAAACAATTCTAACAGGTTCGTATGTTTCTGTACTAAAACACTTTATCTAATTTGTATGGATGCTTAAGAATGTGCTGAAACTGATTTTTTTCTTTTTTCGAATGACTTGTGCAGACCAGAATCATGCAATGGAGGTTGCCATGAAGAAGGTCGCCGCCGAAACAACTGCAACAAAGCAGCAGAGATACGACTGATAACAACTGATTGATACATAGTTGATGTAATCTGTAGCTCATGGTGAAAGAGGACATTTTCAGTTATGTTCTGAATTTTTCTAGCAGGTATGTGGACTGTGAGCCAATGGATGTTTAGGTTGGTAGCCCAGACTATATTATTGCAAACTTGATGGAATGCAGTTTACTGAATAAACCTAGTCCGTTTTGCAGTGAAATATGAAACTGGTTTTTCCATGCATGTGTGTGATCGATGATTCATTTAGCTGCTCTGAATTTTGCTTGTGTGATGCGTGCTCTGAATCTGTCTGGAAAATAGAATATGAGGTTCTGCTTGCTGGATGGTCCAGAATATTAATGGTGCTTTCATTAACAGCAACCACTAAGACAGGTCTACGCATGTACGGAGTATCTGGTAATGTTCAAATAGTAGTTCAAAACTTTTCGAATTTTGAACTAGATGAGCCGGAGAACTTATGTGGACGGATACATAAGTTGTAGCTGGCGGAGGTGACCCCTGCATTTGCATATACAATGTGCAAAACTCTTTTTTCTAGGGAAAACTCTTTGCTGTGCTGTTGGGCGGTGTGGTACTTAGCCGGTTAGGAAGGAGACAAGGCGTACCGGAGAAGATTGGTAGCTCGTACGGTGCGGCACAATAAAGGACTACGATGACGGCGTCAGTCCAGAATCTCGTGGATGATGGCCCATATCGTTTCCTCCTGTCCGAGCGCCCTGAACCTGACTGACGGCGTAATGTTTCTTGATTGACAGTTGTGGGCCATGGGCCCTGGATAATACAACAATACATTAATTATACCTGGCCCTACACGTGATGCGTTTGGCATCTCGGAGCGAGACAACGGCAAGGATACCGAGCTTACAGGCGCTCGGGATCACAATAGCACTTTCCTTTATGGTTATGGAGGGAGTACTAATACTTCGTTCACAAGAGATGGACCAACCCACCCTCTACCGATCGACTCGCCACCATGGCCGCGTTCCTCCTCTTCCTCTTACTCGCTCTCGCCACCAGCAACAGCGAGCACGGAGGAGCAGTTGCTGCCACCGACGACCCACCTGCCATTACCATCCTGACACTGCGCGGTAGCCCCGAAAACACGTCCCTGGCCGTGCAGACCCACGACCTCTCCCTCGCCGGCTTCACCGACGAGAGCCTCCACTGGCACGCCTTCCCAGGGCACGAGCACGTGATCCCCACGTCCACGCCCCTCCCGTTCGGCAGCAGCTACAACGAGCTCATCGGCGGCCTCGCCAACCTACCGGGCCTGCCACTGGGGCAGGACGCTATGGTGCAGGCCGTCCGTGTCCTCTCCGCCTATGACCCGGCCGCCGACGTCGAGCCGGTCAAGCGGGCGCTGGCAGCCCTGAGGGTGATGATCTGCGAGGCCGGGCGGCTGAAGCCCATCAGAGAGACCGTTAGGAGCGGATGGGACAGCGACTCCCGCGTCGCCCCTGAGCATCTGCCCTACATCGAGCACTGGGACACCATGTCCTACGAGATAATCCGCGCCAACCGCACGGGCAAATGGGAAGACGGGCCCTTCACCAAGATGCTGGAGACCTAGGCCAACATCCGCAGCAAGGAGGCGGCGGTGGCGGTGCTGAACATGCTGATGGAGGCAGACTTCGGGCAAGTGCTCAAGGCTCACGCCACCCCAATCAACTTTGAGTAGTAAACATCCATGCATGCTTGCAGTTGGTTTTAGACTTTATTTAGATCCATCCCGAGTCCATGTTTCTTTCATGTCCGTCTAGTTTGTTGGCATCTAGCTGGTTGGAACATGTAGGCTTTCAGCTTTGTTTGCTTCCTTATGCTGTTTCGAGAGCCCCGATAGATAATTTACTCTATTCTATTCATAAAATGCTAAAACTATAATTTTTTGTCCTTGAACCCTGTTTAAAGTGTAGAAATGATCGCTCAACTCCAAAACCGGTAAATCTTAGAGCATCTCTATCAGATGCCTTAGACATAATTCCTCAAACCTTCTCCCTATCGCAAAAAGTCAAATATTTGAGTGGTTAAACTTTTTCTCAGCTAGTAGATGCCCAAAACTTAATCCACTAAAAAGATCAACCACAAATTTTTATAAACAAACTCATTCCAAAAACTAATTTAAACTACTGAATTACATAATTGGACAATGCTATCTCATTAGCATCATACATAACATAATTAAACAGTCCATTCCTATTACATTTGCATCATACATAGCATAATTTCAAATACATAGCGTTGTTAGGTGCTTCTTCAAGTTTTGTTAGGGTTTATGTCCGGCTCAGGAAGACGAGATGGCGGCGGCTCCCTGAAGATGGAATAAGGTTCTCCCCGCCTAGCCCCGTCCCGGTGGTGCGTCTAGCATCGTCGGAGAGCGTGTGGAGGTGTGTCTTCGGCGGATCTCGCGAGATTTGGTCGGTGGTTGTCTTTGGTGGATCTGCTCGGATCCGGTCTTTGTTCGTCTATCTTCAGGTTGGATCCTTCCGATCTAAGCTTCTCTTCATCGACGATGGTTGCTGTTCTGGTGCATTGGTCCTATGGGGCCTTAGCACGACGACTTCCCGACTGTCTACTACAAGAAGTTGTGCTCGGCTTTGGCGAGAGAGGGGCGATGATGCCAGCGCGCCTTCGGCTCGCTTCAGTGCTTGTAGTTGTCTGTGAATCTAGATGTAATTTTTATTATTTCTGGTGTTCGTTGTACTGCCATGATTGAAGATGACTAGATCAAAAGTTTCCCGCAAATAAAAATATATTTTGAGTGATTAAACTTTTGCTCGGCTAGAAGATGTCTGAAACTTAATTCACTAAAAAAATCAACCACAATTTTTATAAACAAACTCATTTCAAACACTAATTTAAAATACTTACTTGTATAATTCCACAACGCTTTCTCATTGGCATCATACATAACATAATTAAACAGTCCATTCCTACTACATTTGTATCAAACATAGCACAATTTCAAATACGTAAAAAAAAGTCAAGAACATTTTTAATGGTGTTTAACATTTTTCAAATACATGATTAACATTTGTCTTCAAATATATGTTTTGATTTCTATTGTTTTCATACACATTGTGCATTTGTGGTATACATGTAAAACTTTTTTTATACATGCTTAACATTTTTCATATACATGATTAACTTTTTTAAATATAGTTTTGAGGTGTACTTTTTTTTAACACATCGTGCATTTGTCTTATACATCCAAAATATTTTTTATACTTGTTTAACATTTTTCTGAATTACACGAACATTTTTGTAAATTGTTTAAGCGTTTAAAAAAATTCATGTATATGTTTTTGAAACGCACGAACATTTTTTTAATGTGACAAAAAATAAACGTCTAAAATAATTGTCAAATACATCATCAACATGTTTTTTCAAATATATGTTTTGTTGTCTATTGGTTTCATACACATTGTACATTTTTGGTATACATCTAGAACATTTTGATTAGAGGTTTAACATTTTCATATAAACAAAACAATTTTTTATACATGTTTAATTTTTTTTAATTACACGATCATTTTCGTACATTGCATAAATGTTTTTATAAAAATTCCATGTACATGTTTTGAAACGCGTGAACATTTTTTTAAATGTCACAAACATGTAGGCATCAACATTTTTCTTAATTTATGCTAACAAAACATTTACACTGTATTAACAATTTTCAAATTCTCAATTGTAGTTTTGAAGTAAATTAGTTTTAGGAAAATATGCATTTAAAATATAGTAAAAAATATAAATAAAAGTAGAAAAACGAAAGAATGAAGAAACATGAAAAAAAGGAACTAATGTAAAATTTGGGCCGGCCGATTACTTGCGGCTGGATGGGCACACCTTTAGCGTGGCCTTCTTCGGTCTCGCAATAAGCGAGGCATAGGCGCTCAAGCAAGGCTTAGGCGGTCACCTATTTGACGGTCCTAGCATCAAATTGTCGAGGTAACTCAAGTAGTGCTCCGTTCTGGGCCTGCCCACTTCGGCGTTCCCTCGAGCTCTCCTCTGAGTGAACCATTTTTCTTTCCTTCATACTTGTTCTTTGTTCTTGGACGCTGATAACTGCCACACGTGTGGCATAATGGACACCCGACCACACGACCCTGCGTGGCATACCCAGCAGGTAGCCCACACGACCTTGTGTGGGCGAACATTACAACTGCCCACACGTCCAGGCGCAGCTACTTCGTGCCACACGCCGAACCAACAACAACTACTCACCCCCACCCTGCACGTGTGGCACGAAACAATTCCGCCCTGACATTTTTTGATGGCAACTTTAGTTACCCGGGGATGGCAACTTTAGTTGTAAAGCATGGCAACTTCTCTGTTTTGGATGACAAGTTTCGTTTTTTTTTTTGGGTTTCGGTTTTTTTCTCGGATGGCAATTTTAGCTTATCATTCGGGTTAACTATAGTTGCCATGTCTAATTAACGGTAGTTGCCACGTGTGATCAAACCATAGTTGCCATGTGTGATTAACTAGTTGCCACGTGTGGTCAAACCATAGTTACCATGTGTGGTCAAACATAGTTGCCATGTGTTATTAACTAGTTGCCACGTGTGGTCAAACCATAGTTGCCATGTATGGTCAACCATAGTTGCCATGTGTGATTAACTAGTTGCCACATATGCACAACTGTAGTTGCCATCTATCACCGTGCGAGCGTCGTGTGGGCGAAGAGCAGTTCACCCACACGGCGACGCGAGCAGCCGTGCGCTAATGGACTGGATGGTGTCCGTGTGGGCGAGGAGCGGTTCACCCACACGGCAACGCGAGCAGCCGTGCGCTAATGGACTGGATGGTGTCCGTGTGAGCGAGGAGCGGTTCACCCACACGACGCTGGGTTCTTACGTGGCTCCGTACCTAGATGGCAACTGTTGCAAGATTCGTGCAAATCAAAACGAACGGTGATGAATGCGTTTGGGCAAAGTTGATTCGTGCCACACATGTGGGCGTTAACATTTAGATTGTTCTTTGGTTTTCCAGTCGGTTTTCTCATATTGTCTTGTAACAGCACAACGAAAGGAAAACCAACTGGAAAGTTTAGATCTGGTGTGTGAGGTATGTAGCCCTCTACTCTGCATAATGATCTTTAAGTTGTCTCTCAAATTGACAATCGAACAAAGGTACTCGATCCTGTCCAGGTACGAGTATGACACTGAATCCATCGTACTATTTGTGAACTGAAATTCATTATTGTCAACACTAACAGGTACAAGGTGTACAAGACATTCGCGTGCAACCACCACACTTACTTTATTGGGTACAAACAGCACATGGCTTGAAATGCATAAGTAATAAGTAGGACAATCACCATGTGCATGCGATTGCAAGCGATCAAGCAGCAAAGTAGGAAAATTTCCACACGCACGTTAACGTTCATTATTGCTCCCTGGCGACGATCGATCAAAACGCCACTTCGGGGTTGGCAAACTACTCTCTCTTCTGCGACACGTCCGCCACCATCTCACCGAACCTGCATGGTGGGCTGACCACTGGCATCGTGCCGCGCGCATACTGACCACCGGCACCACACCCACTGCGATGTCCATCAGCACGTACGTCCTTGGACTTCTGTGCGATGATGACGGAGTTCACCACATCGTCGTCGGGATGGCACACTGCAAGCACATCGAACCCGCCTAGGGCGATGTCCTGGGGGTCGACAATCGGGTACAGGAATCTGCGTGCCCCGTGTGCGCTGCGCACGACGAGGGCCGCCCCGTCCGCCATGTGTGCGCCGAGGTGCGCGATCACCTTCGCCTTGTCCTCGGCGGCCATGCCGACGAGCGCGGCCAGGAAGACGACGTCGTACGTGGCAAGCTCTCAGGCGAGGTCCGCTACGTCGGCCGTGTGGAACGACATGCGCGCGCCCACGTCCGTGTCCGCGCGGAACAACTTGCTGGCGCGGTCGTTGGCTGCACCACACAGATCGTAGTTGTCGAACATGGTGTCGGGCAGGTGGCGCGCGGCCAGGACGAAGGAGCTGAACGGCAGCGGGCCGGAGCCGATGAAGGCAACGCGGGCAGGGGCGATGCCGCCGGGCACGTAGCGTGCCAGGAGCTCATACTCCAGCTTGCTGAGGTTTATGTAGTTGTTGTAGTAGGGGAACATGCCGAGGTGGTCCAGCGGGTTGTCGAAGGCGGCGAGCATGTCGGAGTAGTGTGCTTCCAGCTTCCCCTCGGCCTCGGAGCAGAGGCGGATGAGGCCCTCCCTCATCTCCTGCTCCTCCGGGCCGAGCTTGGTCACGTCCACGGGGCTCGGTGGAACGCACGCAGTGACCAGCTCGGTGAAGAGCGCGTCGACATCTGGAGATGGACTAAGCGACGGCAGCTTGGCGATGGCGGCATGAAGCCTGGTGATCTTCTGAACAAGGGCATCCACCTCCTTGTTCTGGGCGGCCATTTTAATCTTCTTTCTTGGTGGAGCGGAGTGAGGAGTAGTTGATCGAGCTGCTTGCTTGATGAGCAATGGAGCGGCAAGACGGGGTATATATGTACCTGCCGTCTATAGAGTATGGCTGCCGGAAAAGGTGCGCATGCATGCACCCTTCACGCGTCCCTGCCCAATATAATCAGGCTGGTTTCATGCCTCTGCTGTGACCTCTTCACGTCCTCATATTGAAGTTGACAGCATTTTCTATGTTTATTTGTGCACCCAAATTGATTTATGCTGATTACGACTTGCCAGATATTCCTGTCTATGCTCCTACACGTACACACACAAAAAATTCACAGTTCGAAACTAAATTCATTTCTTTTTGCTAGACTGAAATTTAATTTCCTTCTAGTCACTAGTGGTTGAGTGTGAAGTTTTGTTCTCACCATAGCTTGAGGGAATTCAATGTATAATTGGTGATTTGATACTACTCTAAAAAATCTCGGTTCCGCGGGTTCGAATCAAATTTTGCACTGGTTCCTATCCTTCTAAAATACATGGCGTATACTGCTAATCAAAGGATCGTCGTAAAAAAATGTACCATGTATTTTGAACCGAGGGAGTATGTCACTGTCGCTACCTGGATACGCGATGTTGCCCCAATTGTACATTTCTACCATTACATTTGCACACATATTATTTGTGCAACTCTGGTCTAAAAAATATCTACTCAAACAAAGAATAAATTTAGACATAATACAAGTTTAGAGGACTAAAATTCCATAAAATTATAAAAGCCTCAAATCACTACATGCCAAATTTTGAAAACAAATGGATGTGCCAAAAAAGAAAAATTCAGTAATTATTTTCTAGTTACAATCTCACATTTGATTGCCTTAAGTTTCACAAAAAACAAGATTTCAACATTAGTTTATGAAATTTACAACTAGAAATAAATTAAAATATTATTTTGTGAATTAGATTATAATAATGAGAATTCATATATAATCTGTGAAAAGACTAACCATAAACCAGACTTAATCAGAATTTATTGAAAAGAATTCTGGAAAAATTTCTTAGTTACTAGCTGCATATTTGCTCAACATGATTTGCACAAAGGAAAATGTTTAATTTCAGTGTATTGAAAAAATGTGCAACTAGAGATACAACTTATTTCAAATATGAATATTTGTTAAAGTAATACAAAAAGTATTGGATAAATTTAAAAAAATCTTAGACTCACACAGCACATGCAATCACGCATGCTTGTACACTCTAGCTAAACCCTAAATTAAATTTAAATGTTGGAAATATTCATTTTATATTTACACAATTTGAAGGACCCTTCAAGTTCACTAACTTGTTTGTATCATTTCTCAAACAGTATCTTGATTTTTCAAGGAATCTTGATCTGCAGAAGTCCAACAAAACACATCTCAACAACAAATAAAGCCCACGGGTAAGAAACGCACACGGTAAAAGCAAAAAAAGACTTAGAAAAAGGATTAAAAATATATTCAAAACTGATTTTTTTCTTCTAAAAGGTCAACAATCATAAGCAACCCCAACAAAAACAAGTTAACTAGATTTCGATACCCATGTGCCCATTTCTAACATTGGAATTGCACATATATAATTTGTGCAACTGTGGTATGAAAAATGTCGAAGTTGTACACTGAAATATAGATCGTAGAAAAACAAGAAAGAAACTGTAAGTCCTACAATAGATGCTATTACATTCAGAAAAAAAACACAATTTCAACCTTCAAGAGACCAACATAAACAAGAAAGGAAATATATACAACACAAACGGATTTAGCAGCTAGAGTTGTACATATGAATGGAATAATAAAGATGTGTGAGGATATGAAGTGATCAACATGTAGGTTAACTTTCGGGGGGTCTATGGATTTATAGGAATTTTCAGTGTTGGAATCACGCCAAAAAGGTGTTACAAGGGGCCCACAAGCTCAGCCCACACGCCCTAGGGGGGAGGGTGCGCCGTGTGAGCTTGTGGTGTCCTCGTGGGTCTTCTGGTCCTTCCTCGAAGCTTCGAGGGTGTCTTACGTTCCAAAAAAAATCACCGTAAATTTTTATCGCGTTTGGACTTCGTTTGGTATGGTTTTTCTGCGAAACAAAAAAATAGGCAAAAAACAGGAACTGACACTAGGTACTAAGTTAATAGGTTAGTACATAAAAATCATATAAAAGTGCACCAAAACCATATAAAATTATCGTAAACATGGCATGAATACTTCATAAATTATAGATACATTGGAGATGTATCATCGAAGGAGAAAATCCCACTCTCGAGCTATCTAGTCCCTTGTCAAAGTGACTACGATACTCTCATGGTCTGAGGAACAAAGACACATGTTAACACTCCGTGTTATAACAATTGAGTTCAGACGATATTATCTCAAAGTATAACAAACAAGTTTGCGTCAATTCAGTATGATCATTCTTCTAACGTCACTCTCAAAGTTGTTTTAGGACTATCGTTACACTTAACGATACCTAAGATTCGGAAAACGTGATCACCAACAATACTTGAGCCAGTCTTAGAGGCAAGACTAGGAACCTATTCTTTACCGTTTATCATTCCACACGTGCATATAACTTTTCCACTGAATCACATATTCCAGGATCATAGCAGTTATAGCATGGAATATAAACTCTTAATTATGAAAATGGAAATATAATAATACAATATTATTGCCTCAAGGGCATATTTCCAACACACACTCCCTCCAGAATCGAAACTATGGATCATAGCGCGCCACTCTACAGAGAACCCTTTCATTCTGAGAGTCTGCTGGAGGAAAGACCACTTGACTTTATCATACGCTTTTTCGAAGTCAATTTTGAGAATTACCCCATTCAATTTTTTTGATGTAGTTCGTGGACTGTTTCATGAAGGATTACAACACCATCTAGGATGTTTCTACCCTGCATGAACGCATTATGGGAGGGACGAACCACATGGTCGGCCAACGAGTTTAGCCTAATCATCGCAACTTTTGTGTAAATTTTAAAACTAACATTAAGGAGGCAGATAGGTCTATATTGTTGGATTATCATTGCATATATGGCACTTCATAATTGCATTAGAGAAAGCCATTTGAGAGACTTGAACTTTGACAAATGTGATCGTGACGAGAACTACATACCAGGGAATCTACAACCCCAACCCATAGGTCATGTTTGCAACATTGTGGTTGGTGATGATGCGACCATGAAAGCAACTCGCGAGGCGATTGCTAATGGATTGTTGGCGGATCAAGTATAATTACACATATTACTTGGTGATACTACGATGATAAGTGCGTATTTTGGATGATATGTGGACGTATGTAAGAATATGATGGTCGGTGCATATTTTGGATGATATGTGTGTAGGGGAACGCGACAGAAAAAAAAAATCGGTACAGCGAGCACGCCTAGGATCACTATAGAGACTGCATACAAGGTTTGATCTGATCCGTACCGACTTGAAGCACAGCAGAAGAAGAGTCGGTGTAGATCATCGGTGCAGATCCCTGCAGCTAGGATTTACAACCTCCCAACCGCAAGGATGTACTCCCACTCCGGAAAGCCCTTCGGGAGGCGGTCGGACAGTCCCCCGGACGATGTCGCGGACAGCCCTTCGGGAGGACCCTCGGAACCCGAACAGTAAACCGGACAGCCCTTCGGGAGGACGCCGGAAACTCGAACGGTAACTCGAACAGCCCTTCGGTAGGACGCTCGAAAACAGCCCCTCGGGCAAAAGATCGAAACTACAATCTCTCTACGGGGTTGCACACATACGGTGTCAGCTATCCGGCAGGGCTTCGCCGTCCAGAACTAGTTCCTGCCGGAACCCAGACAGCCTTTCGGCTCTACGAAACTATTTCGTGGGAAGGAGAGAGAAGCCAGACAAGTCAAATGGCATGTGTATGAGAGCAAGGATGAGCTTTGGGGCTGCCTCCTCACCTCTATTTATAGGATAGCCAAGGGGTAAAAGTGGCATTCAAAATTACCAAAAGTACCCCCACTTTATGCCTTTTCAAAAAGGAATAAAGCAAAGAAGGGTGGCAAGTGGAGCTCCAAGGAGCCCCACCTCCCTTGGCCGGCCACATCTTGGGGGCCCCCCCATGGGGGGCTTCCTTGGCCACCAAGTCCATCTAGAAGCCTTTTTGGAAATATCCAAAAAGGTGCTTTCCCAAAAATATCCAAAAAACACTTTCACTATTCACGAAGACATTTTTCTGCGTCCGTTAAATCCCAAATTATTTCTGTGTGCCTAGAATAATTCCAGTACCCACACAAACAATTTTGAACGCGTTCCGAAACAATTTCGGAACAATGTTTTCTTCAGCGAAAAGCTATCATAGCGGTTCCGGCTGCTCCGGAACATTTTCGGTTTTCTCTTCGGAAAAATTCCAGAATTTACCAGAACGATTCTGGCACCCTTCAAGAATTTCCAGACATGTGCGGAACCAATTTGACTTAATGGAATACCCTCAAACAACTTTTCAGTTTCACCGGAACTATTCCGGTGTTCTCTCCGGAACGTTTCCGTTTCGTCCGAAACTTTTCCGGTGATTTTCTCTCAGACTCCCCGTCTAGTATTCAACAGATAGATGACCCTTAAGCGTGTGACCCTATAGGTTCGGTGAAGTATAGACATGACCCGGAACACTTTCCGATCAATGATCAACATCGGAGCCGTGGACACCCATATTGACCCCTATACCCACACGAATGAATATTCGAGTGAACCTCCAGTTGCCGTGTGCTATTCCTGTTGCTTCACGATATATTACAAATACCCGAGGTGAGATTTATTGCATCCTCGTGGATCAACAACTTGTCCACTATGCAAGTTACCTCGTTACCGGTTTTGTTCTCTTTACTCGTTTCCGTGTTCCGGCATCCCAGTGATCAAATCACAAAGTGTCTGGCCAGACGATGATGGATACCGTAACACCGAGAGGGCCCGAGAATATCTCTCCAACGTCGGAGGAGCAAATCCCAATCTTGAGCTATCTCGTTTCTTGCCATACTTTTCCGTGAACCCGTAAGCCGCCGTAATAGCCACCCATTTACAGATGACGTTTAACAAACCCCAAAGTTCACGAAGCAAGTACGAAGGAACTCAGTACTCTCATGGTCTAAGGAATTATGCAAACATTAAATATCTCTGTGTTATTAACCATTAACTTGTGACGAATGTATCTCATAGCATAACATCAATTCGGGTCGATTCAACACAAGTGTTCTACTAACATTGTGCCCTCAAAATTGTCGGCATTGACATGCCCATGATCAAGAAAACAGGATCATCATGCAATACTTGAGCCAGTCATAGAGGCATGACTAGGAATACATTTTCCGTTTACTATACCACACGTGCACATGAGTTTCCCTCCGAGCCTCGTGGTTATTGTAGACTCGAGAATCATTGCAGTTATAGCATGGAACATAAACATTCATTACAAACTCGGAGATACAAAGTAACTGATATTACTGCCTCTAGGGCATATCTTCTACAGACTCCCACTTGCACTAGAGTCATAATCTAGTTACATGGCTTCCCTAACACCAATGGCTGTCCGGTGCTGCTCATGCTTTGCTCGTGGTAGAGGCTTTGTCATCGGGTCTGACACGTTCAGATCCGTGTGAACTTTGCGTACTTTCACTAAACCCGCTTCGACATGATGTCGAATGAGTTTATATTTGCGTTCAATATGTCTTGTCTTATGGTGCGAACTTGGCTCCCTTGCTTGAGCCACGGCGCCACTATTATCACAATAGATCTCCACCGGGTCCAGAGCACTTGGAACCACACCAAGGTCTTCAAGAAATTGCTTGATCCATACTGCCTCCTTGGAGGCTTCTGAAGCAGCAACATATTCCGCCTCCGTCGTCGAATCCGCTACAGTCTTTTGTTTGGAACTTTTCCAATCAACTGCACCGCCGTTCAATATGAAAACATAGCCTGACTGAGATTTGAAGTCATCTGGGTCAGTCATGAAGCCTGCATCAGTGTAACCATTTACAATGAGCTCTTCATCACCTCCGTACACAAGGAGTAAATCCTTGGTCCTTCTGAGGTACTTAAGAATACCCTTGACTGCGGCCCAGTGTTCCAATCCTAGATCACTTTGGTACCGGCTGCTAACACTTAGCGCATAGGAAACGTCCGGTCTTGTACATAGCATGGCATACATAATAGAACCAACTGCCGAGGCATATGGAACATCATTCATTTGTACTCGCTCATCGAGAGTCCAAGGACACTGATTCTTGCAAAGTACTGTGCCAGGTGACATGGGGAGAAGGCCTTTCTTGGAGTTCTCCATGTTGAACCTTTTCAACACCTTGTCAATGTACGTGCTTTGGCTAAGCACTATTAGGCGTCTTGATCTATCTCTATAGATTCTAATGCCCAATACATATGCCGCTTCGCCTTAGTCTTTCATTGAAAAACTCCTTTTCAATGAGTCTTTTATTTCGTTAAGAAAATTCACGTCATTTCCAATCAACAATATGTCATCCACATACAAGATTAGAAATGCTTTTGCGCTCCCACTAAACTTCTTGTAAACACAAGATTCTTCGTCATTCCTGATGAAGCCAAACTGTTTGACTACTTCATCAAAACGAATGTTCCAGCTCCTTGACGCTTGCTTCAGACCATAAATGGCTTTCTGAAGTTTGCATACCTTTCCAGCATCCTTATGGACGACAAAACCTTCTGGCTGTATCATGTATACATCCTCTTTGAGGTTTCCATTTAGGAAAGCCGTTTTGACGTCCATCTGCCATATTTCATAATCGAAATAAGCAGCAATTGCTAGTAATATCCGAACAGACCTAAGCATAGCTACGGGCGAGAAAGTCTCGTCGTAGTCCACTCCTGGAACTTGCGTGAACCCTTTCGTGACAAGTCTAGCTTTGTGGATAGTAATGTTACCATCCGTGTCCGTCTTTATTTTGAAAATCCATTTACAACCAATGGGCTTAACGCCCTCTGGAAGTTCTTCCAAGTTCCAAACTTGGTTTTCGTACATCGATTCCATCTCGGATTTCATGGCCTTGTGCCATTCCTTTGAGCTGGGCCCCGCCATCGCTTCCTTGTAGTGCGCAGGTTCATCGTCTTCAAGAATGAAGATTTCGTTATGAAACCATTTAGGTGGCTGGATAGCCCTACCTGATCTGCGCGGTTCAGTTACAACATTTTCTGAAGTTTCCGCATCACATGCGACAACTTCCGGCTCGGTTGTAAGGATAATTAGCGGAATTTCTCCCGGTTCTTTAGCCATATCAACGGTCGTCGAAGATTCACTAATCTCATTAAGTTGTACTGTCCTCCCACTTGGTTCTTTAGCGAGAAATTCTTTCTCGAGAAAGTGTCCAACCTTTGCGACAAACACTTTGCCCTCGGACTGGTTGTAGAAGGAATACCCAATGGTGTTATTGGGATAACCTACAAAGTAACATTTGTCTGATCTGGGATCGAGTTTGCTTGGCTGTACACGCTTTACGTATGCCTCACAACCCCAAATTTTAAGATGCGACACACTGGGAATCTTCCCATGCCACATCTCATGTGGTGTTGTCTTAACAGACTTAGACAGTGCTCTGTTTAATGTATGAGCGGCAGTGAGTAGTGCGTGACCCCAAAAACATATCGGCAGATCTGTAAGAGACATCATCGGCCTTACCATGTCTAACAGGGTTCGGTTACGTCTTTCCGACACTCCGTTTCGCTGTGGAGTTCCGGGAGGCGTAAGCTGTGAAACGATTCCACGATCACTCAGATGTTGGCCAAACTCATGACTAAGGTATTCGCCTCCGCGATCAGACCGCATAAACTTAATCTTTTTGTCACGATGATTTTTTACCTCATTCTGAAATTCTTTGAACTTTTCAAAGGTCTCCGACTTATGCTTCATTAAGTAGATATAGCCATACCGACTTAAATCATCAGTAAAAGTCACGAAGTAAAAATACCCACCCCATGCGGCTGTGTTTATTGGACCACATACATCACTATGTATTATTTTCAATAATTCACCCGCCCGTTCAGGATGACCCGTGAACGGCGTCTTGGTCATTTTCCCCATCAAGCAAGCTTCACATGTGTCAAATGATTCAAAATCAAGGGACGGTAAAACTCCATCTTTATGGAGTCTTTGCATGCGTTTCTTTCAGATGTGGCCAAGCCGACAGTGCCACATGAAAGTGGTGGTGGTGTCAGCCTTCTTCAGGCGTTTAGCATTCACGTTAAAGACATCATTTCCACATTCAAGATTTAGAATGAAAAGGCCCCCAACAATGGGTGCAAATCCATAAAACATATCCTTACAATAAAGTGAACAACCATTGTTCTCAGACTTGTACGAATACCCATCGTGTACTAAACATGATCCGGAGATAATGTTTCTACACAACAGTGGAACAAAATAACAGTTATTTAGTTCTAAGATAAATCCCGAAGGGAGACGTAGAGGCATAATGCCGACGGCTTGAGCGGCGATCCCAGCGCCGTTCCCGACACGCATCACGACTTCATTCTTTGCTAGCTTGCGCACCTTCTGAAGTCCCTATATCGAGTTGCAAATGTGAGCAACCGATCCGGTATCAAATACCCAAGACTTAGAATTTTCGCTAGCAAGCAAAACGTCAATGACATTAACTTGTATAACAATTATACCTTTTCCGGTTTTCCCGGACTTCTTATCTTCCAGATACTTCTTGCAATTTCTCTTCCAGTGTCCTGTGCCCTTGCAGTAGAAGCACTCAGTTTCATTCTTGGCTCCACCCTTAGAATTGCTTTGGGAGCCGGTCTTACCGGCGCCCTTGCCCTTCTTTGGCTTGCCTTTCTTTTTGAAACTGGCGGTTTTATTCACAAGCAACACTTGCTTGCGATTTTTCCGCAGTTCTCCTTCCGTAGTTTTTAGCATGGAGAGCACCTCTTCCGGTGTCTTCTCCATCCCACTCATGTTGTAGTTCATGATAAAACCGTCGTAAGACGGGGGGAGTGAAGAAAGCAGCATGTCCATCATATGGTCAGGTGGAAGTGGAAACTCCAGGGTTTTAAGCCTTTCAGCATAGCCAATCATTTTGACTACGTGTTCGCCAACTGAACTACCCTCAGCCATCTTGCAATCCATCAAGGCCTTCATGACATCAAATCGTTCAGACCTTGCGGTTTCCTTGTACAAGGCATCCAAATCCCGGATCATATCGCGGGGTTTATGGAATTCAAAACATTTTTGAAGCCCTGCACTCATGCAAGCTAACATGAGGCACTGCACTAAGTTGTGATCATCATCCTTAGTGGCCCAGACATTCTGCTCAACTTCCGGGGCATCTGCCGCCGGTTTAGCTGGAAGAGCAGTTTCAAGCACATACATTTTCCTAGCGCTCCTGAGGACAATCCTCAGGTTACGGACCCAGTCCGCATAGTTGTTTCCAGTCGCAGCTAACTTCTCTTTCTCTAACATCGGGCCTAAGTTGAACGCGGTGTTGCGAGCCATTTGATCTACAACGGAAAACACAAGCTTCACTTAGACTTTGTTTATAATGATTTTGGCAGTAATGAATAAACAATTTTATTCTAAAGTGCGCTCCCACTCAAATCAATATCTCTCAAAATTGATTATGAGTGATTCAAGATCCAAATTGCAATTCAACGCCAAGGATGTATCCATCTCAAGTGACGAGAATTTCAATTGGTAGGCCAACTTGCCAATCACATCTCTATGTGACTCTTGTTCATCTTTCGATGCGTGTGTTCCGAGCTCATGACTTTCATGCCTGAACGTCAAGACAACCAAGTGATCTCGCTGCGAGGTCTCAACTCACCCGCCTCACACTTCACTAATCGTTCGTACCCATGTATCCATGTGGTACCCCGAAAAGATAGGTGCCGTGACGGTGCTACACTTGGGAGAACACTAACTACTTGATATTTTTAAGTGAGAGATCACCCTAATAAAAAGCGAATACCGCGTAATCAAGAAGGGTGCATCATAAGGGATAAACATCTCAGGCAATTCATAATAGCATGGTATGGTATAACCCTTTCTGACGGGGAAGTCAAGTATTTCTTCGTCTTCGGCATTTGCGTCGGTGTTCACCTTCGCGAATATTGACACCACCTTGTCGATGCACCAGATAATATTTGCTATCTCTATAGCTAATAAAATAAGTGCATTACTTAAGGTTGACAGGCAGGTCATTAAAGTGACAATCATATGGCTCCAGCCATCATGCCGAATCATGACACGCCGGTCATGTTAACAAATTTACATCATATAGTCATCTCATACATAATCGAATTAATATGAGCTTTGCTATACCACATCACATGCACATCCTGCAAAACCAAGTTAGACGTCTCTAATCGGTTTATGCAAAATTTTATTTTACGTGGCTTCTAAGGTTTTCACTTAAACCGCAGCTACCAATGTTTTATCATCAAGTATGATTATTCAAGTTGCTAGATTAACATCTCGGGGTGTATGAAACACGAGATAATTAAATCTCGAGCCCCATACTAAACTTCGTCATACGCATGACCCCCGTGCAGATCATATCTGCAATGCCCTTTCATCTGCGAATTTCATCTTTCTTTTGACTATGGCGGAACCCAAAGAACTGATAGCACTTGGTTGATCAATCAGGATCGCGGATTGCCAGAACTTTGTGAAATTCCACCATGCTGTCTCGAGATTGAGCAAACGCAAATTCAAGGGAAGCAACAAGAACATCGGGTAACAGATTTCATCTGTCACCCGCATAAATAATTTTCAGCAATAGATCTCATCTACTCTAAAATTATATTATGCAATACCCATACATCTCCATGTATTCTAGATCGAAACCTGCATCTACACATAGCACGGCTCTTGATGCCACTGTAGGGGAACGCGACAGAAAACAAAAAAATTCGGTACAGCGAGCATGCCCAGGATCACTATGGAGACTGCATACAAGGTTTGATCTGATCCGTACCGACTCAAAGCGCAGCGGAAGAAGAGTCGGTGTAGATCGTCGGTGCAGATCCCTGCAGCTAGGATTTACAACCTCCCAACCGCAAGGATGTACTCCCACTCCGGACAGCCCTTCGGGAGGCGGTCGGACAATCCCCCGGACGATGTCGCGGACAGCCCTTCGGGAGGACCCTCGGAACCCGAACAGTAACCCGGATAGCCCTTCGGGAGGACGCCGGAAACTCGAACGGTAACTCGAACAGCCCTTCGGGAGGACACTCGAAAACAGCCCCTCGGGCAAAAGATCGAAACTACAATCTATCTACTTGGTTGCACACATACGGTGTCAGCTATCCGGCAGGGCTTCGCTGTCCAGAACTAGTTCCTGCCGGAACCCAGACAACCTTTCGGCTCTACGAAACTATTTTGTGGGAGGGAGAGAGAAGCCAGACAAGTCAAATGGCATGTGTATGAGAGCAAGGATGAGCTTTGGGGCTGCCTCCTCACCTCTATTTATAGGATAGCCAAGGGGTAAAAGTGGCATTCAAAATTATCAAAAGTACCCCCACTTTATGCCTTTTCAAAAAGGAATAAAGCAAAGAAGGGTGGCAAGTGGAGCTCCAAGGAGCCCCACCTCCCTTGGCCGGCCACATCTTGGGGGCCCCCCCATGGGGGGCTTCCTTGGCCACCAAGTCCATCTAGAAGCCTTTTTGGAAATATCCAAAAAGGTGATTTCCCAAAAATATCCAAAAACACTTTCACTATTCACGAAGACATTTTTCTGCGTCCGTTAAATCCCAAATTATTTCTGTGTGCCTAGAATAATTCCAGTACCCACACAAACAATTTTGAACGCGTTCTGAAACAATTTCGGAAAAATGTTTTCTTCAGCGAAAAGCTATCATAGCGGTTCCGACTGCTCCAGAACATTTTCGGTTTTCTCTCCGGAAAAATTCCAGAATTTACCAGAACGATTCTGGCACCCTCCAAGAATTTCCAGACATGTGCCGGAACCAATTTGACTTAATGGAATACACTGAAACAACTTTTTAGTTTCACCGGAACTATTCCGGTGTTCTCTCCGGAACGTTTCCGTTTCGTCCGAAACTTTTCCGGTGATTTTCTCTCAGACTCCCTGTCTAGTATTCAACAGATAGATGACCCTTAAGCGTGTGACCCTATAGGTTCGGTGAAGTATAGACATGACCCGAAACACTTTCCGATCAATGATCAACATCGGAGCCGTGGACACCCATATTGACCCCTATACCCACACGAATGAATATTCGAGTGAACCTCCAGTTGCCGTGTGCTATTCCTGTTGCTTCATGATATATTACAAATACACGAGGTTAGATTTATTGCATCCTCGTGGATCAACAACTTGTCCACTATGCAAGGTACCTCGTTACCGGTTTTGTTCTCTTTACTCGTTTCCGTGTTCCGGCATCCCAGTGATCAAATCACAAAGTGTCTGGCCAGACGATGATGGATACCGTAACACCGAGAGGGCCCAAGAATATCTCTCCAACGTCGAAGGAGCAAATCCCAATCTTGAGCTATCTCGTTTCTTACCATACTTTTCCGTGAACCCGTAAGCCGCCGTAATAGCCACCCATTTACGGATGACGTTTAACAAACCCCAAAGTTCACGAAGCAAGTACGAAGGAACTCGATACTCTCATGGTCTAAGGAATTATGCAAACATTAACTATCTCTGTGTTATTGACCATTAACTTGTGACGAATGTATCTCATAGCATAACATCAATTCGGGTCGATTCAACACAAGTGTTCTACTAACATTGTGCCCTCAAAATTGCCGGCATTGACATGCCCATGATCAGGAAAACAGGATCATCATGCAATCACTACTAGAAAAAAGCACATTAGTGGCGCACCACTTTTGGGTATTAATGGCGCACCATAGGTGCGCCACTATTACCACGCCACTAATAAGAAATACTAATGGCGCACCTCTGGTGCGCCATTACTATTGCTACAGGTGCGCCACTGGTAACTTTTTTTTAATTTTTTTTGATTTTTTTTTTAATTTTGAAGGCGGGAAAATAGTAGTGGCGCACCGTCTAACCCCCACCGTGCGCCATTGCTATTTTTGAATTTTGAATTTGGATCTGGCTCATTTTTTGCATTTTTTTTTTCCTTTTTACCAATTATTTTTGTTCTTGAGCGGTTCTTGGGGTGGTCACCGGCGGCAGGCGAGCTTGAGCTCGAGTAGCCACGCCGCCTCGCAGGTCGCCTCCTCCCGTGTCGTGCCTCTCTCCTCTCTCTTCTTCCTCCCTTTCCTAATCCTCTCATCTCTCTCTCTCTCTGTTGCAAGGTCAACACCATGGATGCTCGCTGCCCGAGCTCGTCGTCACCGCGCCGTTCCGAACGTCCCTGTCGCTGGATCCGGTGGCCATGGCCAACCCTCCGTTCCCCGCCCCGCCTCGCCGTGGCAATGGCCGCCGCCTGCCTCCTCGTGCAGGATCAGGAGGAGGACGAAGCCTCCGTGCCCGCTCGCACGCAGCCATGGAGGAAGTGGAGGAGGAGGAGCCATGGAGGAAGGGGAGGAGGAGGCATGGATGAAGGGGAGGAGGAGGAGCCATGGAGGAAGGGGAGGAGGGGGTATGGATGAAGGGGAGGAGGAGGAGGAGGAGGAGGAGGCATGGAGGAAGTGGAAGAGGAGGGCATGAGGAGGGGGGAGGAGGAAGAAGAGGTAGGGAGCAGAAAGGGGAGAAAGGGGAGAAGACAGAGCTAGGGGTTAATAAGCTGTGTCGAAACTAGTAATGGCGCACCATGGGGGTGGTGCGCCATTACTAGTTTTGAGTAATGGCGCACCACCCCATGGTGCGCCATTGCTAACTTGTTTTTTATTTTTTAATTTTTTGAATTTGGAAGGCGGGAAAGTTAGCAGTGGCGCACTATGCACTGGTGCGCCACTGCTAAATTTTTTTAATTTTTTTATTTTTTTACCTCCAGATCTTAAAATGGCTGTAACTTTTTTTCTGTTAGGTTTTTGAGGATTCTAAAAAATCGATAACGGGCATAGCCGGTTGAATTCGGATGTAACTTTTCGAGTACATGCTTTTTCATATAAAAAACTTTTTCATCGGAGGTCGTATGCAAAAGTTACGGCCATTTTACCGAAACACGGCGGCTTTTTGCAAAAAAATTCAAAATTCATGTTTATTAATTTTCCTAACAACTAGAACACATAACACATGGGCATCTATTTTTTTGAATTTTTTTGAATCTTTTATCATTTTCTTTTATTTTATTTTAAGCTGAAAAGGCGATCCAGGGGGGTTTAGCAATGGCGCACCAGGGAGGGTGCGCCATTACTATTGCTCACACACACAGGCACACCCCACCACACACACATTGCAATGGCGCACCACACCAAGGTGCGCCATTACTATGTAGCATAGTAATGGCGCACCTAGGTGTGGTGCGCCATTGCTATGTCTGGTGAGGTGGGGGGGTGGGCAAAAAAAATAACAATGGCGCACTGCTCAGGTGGTGCGCCACTACTAAAAAAATAACAATGGCGCACCTGTTTCTGGTGCGCCATTGCTATATAGCAGTGGCGCACCACCACCATGGTGCGCCACTAATAGGGATATTGGCTATAGCCAGTTTTCTAGTAGTGAATACTTGAGCCAGTCATAGAGGCATGACTAGGAATACATTTTCCGTTTATTATACCACACGTGCACATGAGTTTCCCTCCGAGCCTCGTGGTTATTGTAGACTCGAGAATCATTGCAGTTATAGCATGGAACATAAACATTCATTACAAACTCGGAGATACAAAGTAACTGATATTACTGCCTCTAGGTCATATCTCCTACAATGTGTACGTATGTAAGACAATTCTAGAAAAATACCACATATTTTTTATTTGGCTAATTCTCACTTTATCAAGTCAAAACAGGAACCATGTCCTTTAATCTACATATAAACATCATAGTCAGCACTCGGGGGTGTTACAGACATTTCACAACACACATAACTCCTACAGCTGACCCCTAGTCTCATATACTTACAATGATAAAGTAGTACATATACTACCACATGGCCGATTCCTTACCGGCATGTACCATTAACGCTCAAAATGACTTTGCGGCTGCACAAGCTCCACTCTTACCTCCGTTTCCTGTTGCTCGGTGCACACCAACTGCATGTTGCTCGGTTCACAGCAACTGCTTACAAAGAATGCCCATGTTCGCTAGAATGGGAAGGAAGAAGAAGATTGTCACGTGGGAGTGGACTGGTCCGAACCATGTCAAGTCAGTAAAAAAATTCTTTTTTGAGTCAAGGGAAACTAATCCAGTTTGAAATGATGAGAGACTAAGGTTTGGCGATATTGCAGTTGAGGAACCACCATTTCTACACTCTCAGGAGAGTGCACAAATGAAATATATATATTTTTTCTCTAAAATAAATGGACTACATATTGTCTATGCATGCCAAAGTTTTACCATTTTGTGAATACAATTGACTTAATTACTTGAGACATTCGGTAGAAAGCCCGAAACAGCATACTAAAGCAAGCAAGCTAAGCTGAAAGCATACATTATCGCACCGGCTAGATGACCAACAAACTAGACGAACATATGATAAAATAAAAACTAGACGAACATGAAAGAAACATCGACTCCGCAGCAGCAAGCATGCATGCACGATTACTCTAGGTTGACGGGTTTGGCGTGAGCCTTGAGCACTTGCTCGAAGTCGGCATTCCGCAGCTGTCCGACCACGGCGAGCGCCTCCTCCTTGCTGCGGATGTTGGCCTGGGTCTCAGGTAAGCACAAGATACCTCTGTCGGCGGGATTGATTTGCCGTGTGACTGCTCATTATGGAGGTGCCAAGAAACTGATAACAAATTTTTTTCCCGTATGCTCTAGTGTTCGTAATTTTGTTTTGAAATATGGTGTTGTGGGAAGTAGGGAGCATTTTGTGGTTTGGCATATTGGCTGTGTGGTGGACCAGAAACGAACTCGCCTCCAGGCTCTAGTCCTCGATTACCAGGTATTGGTAATTAGTTTGTTTCTATTTCATTAGATTAAATGAGGACATCCAAACTGGCAAACGGGGTTAGGTTAGGAGGAGGACAGAATTACGGTAGTACTACTTGACAGCACATCTATACTACAGTATACATCAATTTTTGAGGCATGCTTTATCTTTGTGGGAAGCATTATAAAATCGTCATGTATGTATTGTGCGGTGCCTTAGTTTAACCTAGGTGCTGGTAATTGATTTTTATTTTGTTCACACTAATTAGTCAAATTCATGTTTGAACAATGAATCATTAAATTTCTTTGGTTTATAGAAGAAAATAGGAAGACATAACAATATACATTATTTACATTAGCTCTTCTGTTATTCGAATATCTTGGGGCCAATTTTGATTTTCGCCCTGGGGCCCCAAATTTCTGGAGACGGCCCTGAATAGCACTTTCACAGATATTTGCTGCAATGGTTAGTGACTATATGTGCAATCTCACACATGTATATTTTTTTTTACACATGCATACAATACATATGTACACATATACATACGTGTGTATATATATATATATATATATATATATATATATATATATATATATATATATATATATATATCAAAAATGTGTTATTACTATGCAAAAATGAGCATATAATAGTGAGATTTCCGCAAAAAAAGTGTTTTCTAAAAATTAATGGATTAGTGACATCGGTATTACCCTTACAAAATAAAATAAAATGAAAACATACACAAAATAAAAACTGAAAAAAAAAAGTGAAGTTTTATATGAAAAAATGACTTTGTGGCATTGGTATTACCCTTTCAGAAGAAATAAAATAAAAAAACAAAAGCAAAATCAAAATAATGAAGTTTTCTAAGAAAGAATGAAACCCTTTAAGAAGAATGAAAATAAAAAATAAAAAACTTTCAAACCTTGCACTGAAATTGCACTTTTTGAAACATGCAAAGAATAAGCATATAATAGTGCACTCATTCTACTATAATTTACACACATATTATTTAGTACATGCATTTATACTTACACACACAAAAAATAAAAATTTATGTTTTCTAAGACGGGATGAATTAGTGGCATTGGTATTAATCTTTAAGTAGAAAGAAAATGAAAACAATAAAGTACAATAATGATAAAATTTACACACACTTTACACAAAAAAGTTGTGTTTTTTTATAATATGCAAGAATAAGCATATAATAGTGAAATTCTGCAGAAAAGATGTTTACTAAGAAGTAATGAATCAGTGACATACTAACATTGGTATTACCCGTTAAGCAGAAAGAAATGAAAAAATAACATACTCAAAATAATTAAATTTTCAAGGAAAGAATGAATTACTGACATTGGTATTACCATTTAGGAAGAAAGAAAATGAGAAAAAAAAATCTAAAACAAACAATGAATTTTTTTGAACAAGTTATACATAAAATTGTGCTTTTTAAAAATATGCAAGAATAAGTATATAAAAGTGATTTTTTCACAAAAAACAAATCTAATAACGAATGAATTAGTGGCATTGGTATTACCCTTAAAGTAGAATAAAACTGAAATAAAGACTAAAACAATATCAAAATAATAAAAAATTTAGAAGAATGAATTAGTGGCATTGGTATTTCCTTTAAGAAGAAAGAAACATATTAAAAAAAACTACACACAACTTTGCACCGAAATTGCACTTTTTTGTAATATGCAAAAAATAAATATGTAATCATGTAAATTTTGCACATAGTATTTGTATGTATATATATGCACACTCACCCAACATACCAAAAAATATCCACAAAAGAAAAAATGAAAAACAACTACTAAAGGAAAGAAATAAAACAAAAACAAAAATGCATAGAAACAGAAAACAGGAGAAACAAAGGCGAAAGAAGAAGGCTATGTCGCACTGGAATGGGCTTCGGCCCGTTAATGAATTGACTGACCCAAATATGGGGTCAGTAAAAAAAGAAAATCCCAAGACAACACACAGACTAAACCAAAAAAAAATACACGAATCTTAAAGCAGAAATCAATGGCCCAAAAATGGACTAACCCAAAATTAATTTTCAGGCGACTTACATATAGCTAAAGTGTTTCTGTAAAATATAAATGGACTGCACATTGTTTATGCATGCCAACGTTTTAGCATTTTGTGACTAGAATTGATATCGGGCAAAAAGTCTGAAACAACATACTAAATCAAGCTAGCAAAGCTGAAAACATACATTAGCCAACCAGCTAGATGACCAAAAAACTAGACGAACATGAAAGAAACATCGACTCGGGATGGATCTAAATAAAGTCTAAACCACATAGGCTAAAACTCGAAATATATGCTCTGCCGATCCTGATGGGGCTGAATTTTAATGGCCAAGATTTATCAGATTATGTGTTATGTATGCCCATGCTATAAGTGCAAACATCGACTACTATCGACACGTCTCGCAGAAGAGTTAGACAAAAAAAATGGAATCTATATCCCCACAGAACAACACTAAATAATCCATATCAACTCCAGCATTAATCAGCTAAATGTTCTCTCATGGAAATAAGAAAACACATATGTACGAAAGAGCCTCACACAAGCATTAGGGATGGGGAACAATAGCCGTCGGCTGGGCAGGATGAGTCCCGGAGTGGCCACCGTCCTGGCCCGTTAGATAGTTAAATTCAAAACCTAGACCATCCAATCATTGAAGCAATTAAAATCCCATGCGCAACATGTCATTTGTACATTGCAACATTTCTTCTTGTGGTATGTCAAAACACTGCAGAAAACATCACATCAATTTGAACACACCCATGCCACATTTTTTTCAGGCACGCAACAAATGCCTATCACTCCCAGAAGAGTAATTGGAGCATAGAAAGAAGATTAGAAATGACAAAAAATCCACTAACCGGTTTTTATTGATTGCATCGGGATTCACAATCATATAAAATAAATGAGATTACAAATATTGAAAAATGAAGGAAACAAAGTGCAAAAAATGAGCAAAGTACGCCCTCCAGCACTACATCATGAAGAATAATGGGAAGAGAAGTAGGATCTGAAAGGCACCAAAGAACCTCACAATGGGGGCCGCAGTTCCAATGTTTTGTGATCCTGCAATTTTAACTATTCTTATTATAAATTGTGGTAGTATAAATTGTAACATGAGAGCTTATATAAATTGCAATTTTAACATGAGAGGTTATATAAATCTAAATTGTAGTAGTATAAGTCATGTATGTTACCATGTAATGTTATTTTAACTATTCTTATTATAGTTAATCACTGAAAAATGGAAGGTATAGAGGAATCAATATACAATATGTTGTCGTCATTATTGTGAGGATATATCGGGGAAGCCTGACAGTACTTGTTCCATCTAAATGAACAAAATAATGCATCTTTCTGACCTGGTTTTCCGGGGTCGCAGCTGGTGGTAGGCATCTGGCACTGGCGGAACATCTCCAGGCCATCGACGGTGTTGTTGACCCCCCACTTCTTTGCAAACTTCTGGGCCTCACTAACGGCGTTGCAGATGCACTCTGGGTCGCTCTTGAAGAGCTTCTTGACCGCGACGCAGCACGGCGCCAGCTTGGAGGTGTCCCCGTAGACTGACCCGCACACGGTTATACTGTTCAGGCACGGCGGCGTGGCTGGGATGTCAGCCGGTGACGGGAGTGGCGGGAGGTCCATCTGGTCCGGGACCGGCGGCGCCGTCTCCACTTCGCTAGTCGCCATGGCCGCGGCGGCAAACACGACCATAAATATTAGCCTTATTCGTGATTGTTTGGCAAATTCTTTTTCTTTTTTGAATCTCCAGATGAGCTATTTTTCTCAAATTCTAGGGTTTATGGATCTATCACAGTCTGTTTTGGGAATTTAGCTATTATAGTAATTATCTACTGATGCCAGATAACATCATAACAACGTGTCTTTCAAAGTGATATATATGCTGTCTAGGATCCAAGCCACATGCTCAACACTGTAACAAAGAGCACAAATTACATACACTTTTTTTGCGGAAAAAAAAAAGATACTACACATGTCCGAATGAACAAAAGAATGCATCTTCTGACCTGGTTTTCGGGGGTCACAACTGGTGAGAGGCATCTCGCACCGGTGGAAAATCTCCTGGCCGTCGACGGTGTAGTTGACCCCGTACTGCTTTGTGACCTTCTGAGCCTCAGCGATCCCATTGCAGATGCACGCTGGGTCACTGCTGAAGAGCTCCTTGACCGCGGCGCAGCACGGCACCAGCTTGGAGGGCTCCTCGTAGACGAGCCCGCACACGGATATGCTGTTTAGGCACGGCGGCATGGCCGGAATGTCCGTCGGGGACGGGAGTGGTGGGAGGTCCATCTGATCTGGGACGGAGGGACTTTAGGATCCAATCCAGATACATGTGGTGTAACAAAAACCACATAATATATATATATATATATATATATATATATATATATATATATATATATATATATATATATATATATATGTCTGAATGAACCACTGAATGCATCTTCTGACCTGGTTTTCCTGGGTCGCAGCTTGTGAGAGGCATCTCGCACTGGCGGAACATCTCCTGGCCGTCGTCGACGGTGTAGTTGATCCCGTACTGCTTTGCGACCTTCTGAGCCTCAGCGATCCCATTGCAGATGCACTCCGGGTCCTTGCCGAAGAGCTTCTTGACGGCGACGCAGCACGGCGCCAGCTTGGAGGGTTCCTCGTGGACGAGCCCGCAGACGGATATGCTGTCCAGGCACGGTGGCATGGCCGGAATGTCCGTCGGGGACGGGAGTGGCGCGAGGTCCATCTGCGATGGGAAAGATGGGAATGGCAGCGTCGTACTCGTCTCCACTTTGCTCACAACCATGGCCACAGCAGCGAACACGATCGATCACCAGCACCAGGAGTAATCGGCGGACGTGGTGCCCCATGATCGATCCAGATCAGTTGCTGCGTCTATGGATGTTTTGTAGGCATGTTCGTCGGCGTAATTACTGGCGCGTACGTGCTGCCCATGTTCCGTTCGTGTACTAATTATCAAATAAGGGCGAAACACGCAATATTATTCTCTCCATGAAACCGAGAGATTTGGAGGAGACAGACATCCAGTAGACATTTTCTATTTAGTTGGAAGTCAGAACCATTATTTGTTGGAGCGGTACGGAGGCAAATGGTGCATGTTTGTGCCGCCCACGATCTCGCCGTGCAACACGCGCACCACATGATCTCACCAAGTACTACTACGTAACGTCTTACATGGAGAGAGGGAGTATAATATAACGCCCCCAAACGATGGTCAGCAGACTTGTTTTTGAGAGAAGTCCATAATCTCAAACTAGCATCAAAGTTTAAAACACAACTCTGAACTACGAAACCATCTAGTTTATAACTCTGAATTTTCAAAACCGGACAAGAAACAACCCTAAGTGGTTTGTGACCAGTTAACATCGTAATCAGCATGCACGTCTACTCAACATGCACGGATGATGGAGTAGTCCGCAATGTTCTTTTGTTAAGGGCTTAAGGCCAGTCACTACTAGATTTTCCTTTATAGCCGAGGGTCCAATCACCGACGGATATATAAGTTCACCGTCAGATACCCTAATAACCGACAGGTCACCGTCGGCTATCTCCCGCCGGCCTTGCTTCGTCGGCCATTACACTTATAGCCGACGGTACTGTCGGGTAATATCATTTCCAACGGTAATAGGCCGACGGTGAACCGTTAGACATAATTTCATCATCAGAAGCTCTATGATGCTTATAGCCGATGGTTCCCCGTCGGATATTAATTTTCCTACGGTTATTGCTTCCCGTCAATTTTCTTAATAGTCGACGGTATATTTGACTGTCAAGGTTATTTATAACCGAGAGGAGTGACAAACCGTCATTTAGTATGATTACCGATGGTGCATAGAACCCTTCGGGGATTCCTATAGTTGAGAGCTTGCCAGCACCATCAATTCATAAAGTCACCAACATTCCAAAGTTCATGTGGACATATTGTGTAACCAAGATGGCACCATACGAAATAAGTCACCCTTAAAAGTTGCTTGCATGGAGGGTTGTTGCATACCAATAAATTGTGATTCACGATGATAGTATTTCAAAATATTGGCATTTTAAATACGTCTCATAATCATAGAACTACACATGAGCAAAGAAAATATAATATATTTAGCATAACATCAAAAGGTATAACATGACTAATTAGTTGAACAAATATTACATTGACCATAATGATGCATCTAAGAAGTCTCAAATGCAAAAAAAAATAGTAACTAATATATAGTGGCCCGAACATTTTGGATAAGCTAAATTATCCATGAACTTCATAACTTCACTTTGTTGCATGACTCGAAGATCATCGGACTCATCACCATTATCCTCGTATTGATCATAATTCTCATCGACATATATATAATCTCCCACATCGCCATAGATACATCATCATTTGTATCATGAGCATTATCACAACTTGATTTATCTCCAATATTACTTGCCATCACCTAAGACATTATAAGACTAGTTATAAGAGAGATGAACAATGATATAATGTAGCTGAAATTTAATTGAGCTGGAGGGAACAAACTTACTTGTTCGGGAATCATCTACAAATTGACATAGAAATCACACCTTAGTAAGAATTATTAGTGTTACACTTGTACTTCAATCCTTTTTCAACTATACATCTTGCGAATAGAAACTAAAAAGTAAACCTGAACAACAACAAAAATTGACTCTATTGTTTTGCACCTTCTATGCACAAGGTTATACATAGTAGTACTTGTAGATCTTTTAATAGAATTATAAGTGCTAGTTGTGATAGCTTGTTTTAGTAACCAAGAGGAATGGTTTATCAACTTAAAGTAAAGAGCAAGTAATCTAAAATCCACATCAACCCCTATGTGTTCATAATATGCTGAACTAAAATGCCAAGGCGAAACATACAACATGATTCAGGAAAAAGATAAGATGGAAAATCTGCCATCATTAAAAGAAAATGTTGGATCCGTACCATTAAAACGACACAACTTTGAGAAAATATCATGGAAAGATATTAATTTAGATATATATAGAATTGAAAAGAACACTCTGTTAGGAAATACCATTCCACGGGTCATATGTTTCAGTTCATTGCCTCAATTGATGCCTTCCCCCTTCTATTTTTTGCCCCTGGCGTACACAACATGTCTTGACCCAAAGGTATGCACCAGGGCCAGCAAACATAACACACACACAAGATACAAGAACATCTTCTAGGGAACAAGTAGTTATACGAAGCTAAGCTAGTACTATTCCCTTGTACGTATTTGTTTTGCCACCATAATTCTGGAGTAGCAATGATGAGACATTCAGAATCAATCAGCCTAGATTAACTTGGGTTAAAACCTTAGATTGCAGATAAGTACTATATTACTGGCGAGTAATTGGTACGATGGAACCAAAGAGGTGGTACGTACAACTGCCAGAATTGGCCATCTCCCTAGTGGATGGAATCTGCTTGGACAATGATTCGTAGGAAATCCAGATGAATGGAAACATATGTACTCCCGTATGTATGAATTAAGAAAAAACAGATGGATGTGATTTGATTATGGCGATACGACACTCTTCAGAAGGATCAAACTTCTGGCTAGGCAGGGACTAGGGAGAAGACCTTGGCTCGGGCTGCTGTACAACTAGAGATATGGATCTCCCGCCTCCTTTACCCTGCATGCGAATGAGAACCGGCGGACATCAGCCCACGGCGTCGATCGCCCATTTGCACGCCCCGCCGCTCGCCCATCAGCCCGTGCTGCCGCTCCAACAACAGCATGCGCAGCCACGCACTGTTTGTCGGCACCACCGCTCGCTGTACTTTGCTGCATGAATAAAAGAAAATAAGAGATCAAGGCGAGGGGAGAGAGGAAGTCCCGGTGAGACAGGGGAGAGGAGGCACTGACCTAGCACCGTAACTTGCAGAATGCTGTCGGTCAGTGCTAGAAGGGGTGAGAGACGGGATGTGGGTGGAGAACTGCTCCAGGCTCCCTGGCCATAGGTGATGTGGGATGGAGAGGTGAGTGGGGATGAGGCTAAGCTGGGCGGTGGCGAGGTTCAGGACGGTCGACGGCCCAGGGGGAGTTTGAGATCGTGGCTTCGTGCCGCGAGGGCTATTTTGATTTTTTTCGCTTCGCGCGCGTGTTTTTTCTTTTTTTGAGAGTCTTCGTGCGCGTGGGTTGAAATTTTTCACCCTCGCATGTTGAGTTGTTGACTACACTTAAAAATGTATCCCCTAAAGAAACACTTATGAATTTATACACGTTAAAATATACGTTACATAATTTTAAACTCAATAATAGGTGGATGGGGATACAAAGTGCACTCGTTTTTTCTCGAAAAAAAGGATGAGTCCCGGCCACAGCATCGAGTGATGCACACAACCATTTTATTAATTTCTATCTAGATTTTATAAAGTAACACAACAATAAATCCGAGGCCACCTTCCTAGTAACATCTGTCTCTACTCCTATCTAGTAGATAAATGAGGTGCACATGGTCGGGGCCGTCTGCCCGGACATCACACCAAAAGCCCAACATCTTAAACCGGAGGCCTCAATCAAGCCGCCCAACTGCGGGTTCAGGGCACAAATCGGTCCAGCGGACTCTCAGCGGGCACCGCATGCGAACGCTCAAGAGACTGCCACCACTGTCTTCCGCTGATCCATCTTCAGAACAGGTTCCGAGGCATTGACCTTGCCAGGCATGTCGTCGATGCTGCCATGACGCAGGCAACGCCGCCTCCTTATGCGTGTCCATCCTGACACAATCGTCGTCATGACCCTGCTGCGCCGCATCGCCAAGACTCCGCGCCATCGATGCATCATGTGGAACGCTGCTCCACCGCAGAAACGTCCACTGGTCCCTCGAGCCGATGTACTACTCCAAGAGTGATGATCCCAAGGGGGGAATGACACAAGAACACCGCCATCATCAAATCAACTGATCAAGGGTTTGCCCCGGAGGTAGCGGAGGGAGTTGGGACCTTCAAGGCTTCACCTCAATGATGCCTTCAAGAAGGAAATGGCATGAGTGAGTCGCCATAACCGGCTTCGGCCACCGGCCAAAGGAAAGATCTTCGCCGGTATGTGCCCCATGAGGCTCCAACCGACAATTGTGCATGTGACGGACCACCTTCAAAGCCCCAGATCTGGCCGCCCAGATCTGGTGACCATCCACAACCGCATTACCACCGAGAGAACCGGAGGGAGGGTTGCCACCCCACCGCGCCATTGGAACCATGGGAAGGTGCGAAGCATCCCTAGAGCAGGAACCAACCGATCATGTTCAAAGATTCTAGCGACACGCATTCCGTACCTAGCAACTGATTGACCAACAACCAATACCACCAGGGCCACAAGTGTCATGAGCGACCAACCACCGTCGGGCATGCAAATGAACTCTCCACGTCGACAAGACGCAATGTGCGACACGATGACAACCCAGCCAAGTTTAAGACAAATATCGTGGCACGGACAACAACATATTTTTAACTCCCAAGGCCTCTCTCCTTATGGTACTTTTGTAAGTGCACATTTTTTAACCATCCTATTTTTTATTGTTTAGTACCATTAATCTAGCATCCAATATATATTAATTAATAGGGAAAATAACATAACGCGGTAACAATAGCAATGGTAAATATTAATTCTTGGACATATTCTTACACTGAAATTATGTACAATATAATATCGGTCAATTTTATCGATGTTGACCATTGAAACATATCACCGAGAGTGAAAGTTAACCGTCGGTTATTGCAATCCCCCGTCGGGTATGTTCTAAAATAACTGAGAGTCACAAATATACCGTCGGACATTTGCACTCATGGATGAGAGTGTTGTATCCACCTTCGGATATTAGATTACACTGTCGACCATTACACATAATCCCCTAGGGTGCACCAAAACAGTCGGGCATTACTATAAACCGTCGGGCATTGCAAGTAATCCCCGTGGGTGTAGCCGTAACCGTCGGTCTTTAGATTGAACCGTCGGGCATTAAGTTGGATACCCGAGGGGTGTATTTTCACCATCGGGAATTCAAGTACACCGTCGGGTATTAGTGGTAATACATGGGAGTTAACAACAACCGTCGGCCATTGCAACTACCGTCGGCTATTACTGTAATAACCGACGGCCCGTCGGCTATTAGATTTCACCGTCGGAAATATGGGGATTTCTAGTAGTGAGTGAGTTACCGCCATGTCCCACCCCCCGCATTGACCCTCCCTCCCGCAACCTCTCCGGCGAATCCCTTCCCCTATCCTCGCCGGCAGGCAGAGGTCACGCCCTGTCCCGACGTGTGCCCTCACCACGATCAGGAGCGGGCCTTGGATTGGTGATTGGGGCGTCCTCGGCTAGATCTAGTGACTTCAGGGCGGCTGCTGCTACGCCGATTCTGATATCCACTGATGGATTTGAATGGCGCAGGAGATCCGAGGTCTGATTGTAGAGGCGTCCTGTCTGGAGATAGCCGCAGAGAGGGTGATGAGAGCTGCGGAGAGAGCGGCCCGTGCATCAGAGGATGCGAGAAGATACCTTGCTTTGAGAGCAATGTCGAGGACAACGGAGATGGAGAAAGCGCGGCTGTTCGCTTTGGGGCAGCCAATTGCCCCGGACCTGATCCTTTCATGAGCGGTGGAGGAAGCGGTTTCAACCTTGCGGATTCATCGTCAACGGTGGAGGTTATTCAGGGTCGATGTGTCGTAGCTGCGCTCCCCAACCTCCTTGGTGACTGCAATGGTGATTCGAGTTCGTCTTCTGCTGGTGAGTTGTCTGTCCATGTGGATAAGATTTGTCATTTTGTTGCTACTCATTGGATCTCAATGCCGTTGGTCTCTCATTTTAATAACACAATAAGGTTTTTACCAACAACATAATACACCTTGTATTTTTTATCAAATATAGTCATATTTCTCAAGACTTACTGTTTATATATAATTGCTTTTTATAATTTATAAATTGTGTGCTAGTGGTAAACTGGTAATATGAAAATTAAATCAAATAGCAGTTGGCAACTGATGAAAACGATATATAGAAACTCTAGGTACGAGAATCACATAGTACTCACACCCTTGTGCTTGAGGCAGGCACAGAATGGGTGCCAAAGCACGTCCGGTCAAAAAAGCCGCCCATCATTCGTGTCACACTCTTCTTCTGACATTCATGTTGGTTCCATGCATTGCACTAGCCAAGCCAGCACCGTTGTGCAATTCGTTCAGTGTGCTGGCCATCCCTTGCCATCATATATACTTCTACTTCATTGTTCACTGCTCAAGAGAAGAGATGGACGGATCCACCATCAATGGACTCGCCAGCATGGCCGTGTTCCTCCTCTTCCTCCACATACTTTTTCTCGCCGCCAGCAACAACAAGCACGGACACGGAGGAGCAGTTGCTTCCCCCAGCCTCATCGTCGTTGAGCTGCATGGTCACCACGACAAGACCTCTGTAGCCGTGCAGAAAGAGGACATCTCCCTAGCCGGCTTCACCGATGAGAGTGGCCAGTGGCATGCTTTCCCTGGCCGCGAGCACCTCTTCCCCGCGTCCATTACCCTTCCGTTCGGCCTCTCCAACCTGGCAGACGCCAACCTGCCAGACGTGCAGCTGGGGCGGGAGGCCATGATGCAGGCCGTCTGGGTGCTCTCCGCCTATTACCCGGGCGCCTACGTCGAGCCGGTCAAGCGGGCTCTGGCGGTGGTGCAGGTGATGATAAGCCAGGCCCAGCAGCCGGAACCTATCCGCAAGACTATCAACGATAGATGGGACACCGGTGCCCGCGCCGTCCCGGACCACCTGCCTTAAATCGAGCGCTGGCACACCATGTCCTACGACTACGAGATCATCCGCCCCAACCGCACGGGCAAGTGCTCAAGGCTCACACCACCGACCACCCTGATCAACTTAAGAGTAGTAAACAGGCATGCATGATCGCTGGTTTAGACTCTATTTAGGTCCATCTCAAGTCGATTTTTCTTTCATGTTCTTCTACTAGTTTTTTTTTTATCACAATGTTCGTCTGGTTTGTTGGCCATCTAGCTGGTTGGACAAATTTTTTTTTTTTTGGAAAAGGAGGTTAAGACCCCCGGCCTCTGCATCAATCGATGCATACGGCCATCTTTATTTATTATTCAACATAGGTCTAACAAAAACATACATCAAGCCACCCGAATCCACCATTCACACCTACAAAACTCGATAATGTGGAGTGCTCTCACTCCCCATATCTAAAACCGGTGCCGTCGCCGATCCATCCACATAACGTATAGGAACCCACAGCCGGTGCAGCAGACCTAAAGCGTACACCACATGCACACGTTTTAGACGCCGCCATCATCATCGAACCGCTGACCCATCTTCAGGAGAGAGATCCGCATCATCCTTGCCAGTCCGTCCATCCGCCGACGCCACCACGGCGCCCAACGGCACCACCGCCCCGCGCTTGTCCGTCCAGACGCGAAGATTCTGGAAGATCTGTCGTGCGTAGCACCTGCCGACCAGGCATGACACAGCGTAGCACCTGTCGGCCAGGCATGACTTGACATCTCCACCGAAAGCTCCGTGCAAGACGAAGCCGCTCCACCTCCTGCCTCTGTCTTCCAGCTCTGCTCCACAAACGATGCTCCCAAGAGAGAAAATGACACCGCAGTACCGCCATCGTCCGATCTGGAAGACCAGATCCTAAGGTTTCCCCCGGAGCAGCACGAGGTCGACAGTAGTTACACGACGATGCCTTCATCAAGGTAACGACGCAGAACGCCGTCATCGCCTGCCATCGGCTCGGTTTTCACCGGCAACTATGTCTTCCCGACTCGCAGCCGGAACTAGATGGCGGATCTCGAGATCTGACCATCCAGCCTCAGGCCGACCACCTCCGACGGAGGGGATGGCCACCACCGCCGGCGGCACCGGCCAGATCGAATCTGACCGGAGGCACCGCCGACCAGTCCACCATGGCCACATCCCCTCCTGGTCCGCCCTCCCCACGAAGCCGCCGAAGCAGCGCCGAACCGCCGGGAAAGACGAAGACAGAAGGGCGATCTCGCGCCGCCGGTCCCTCCAGACCGCGGGGCTGCCGCCTAGATCCCCGCCGTCCCCATCACCGGCGGCGCCCGGGCTTAGCCGGCGCACGTCTCCGGGGACGACGAGGTGGATGAGAAGGGGGGAGGGGGCGGCGGCCGGGGCGCTAGGGTTGGCCCCCTGATCGCCCTGGAGGGAGTGATACGAGGGGGCGTATGTGCTTTCAGCTTTACTTGCTTCAGTATGCTGTTTCAGCCCGATGTCTCAAGTAATTTAGTCAATTCTGTCACTAAATGCTAAAACTTTGGCATGCATAGACAGCCTCTCTCACTACTAAATATACTTGAACCATTTCTGAAACTCTGAAATAGACAACATAACTCAAAGCAACTAACGAAGGCATCTTATGCTCAACTCTCTACTTCCCTAGCTAGTAGGCTAGTACTAGTAGAACTTGTTTTTGAAATTATTTCTTATTTCACATTTTTGCACAATTCATTCTACACATCGATAATTCGTGTACGAATTCGAGGACAGAAGGGTGTTAACAAGCCCTCATGTGAATCTGACCCAATAACTTAAGTTCAAAGGTCGTTACTGTAGAGATGCAAATGATCGCATTATCAATTACTATTGTACTTCATCTCTTTCTTTGAGAAGCTCATCCAATTTTTTTTTAAATCATCCAAAATAGATGATTGGCGGCTGAGTAGGGAGAGTCTCATCAAACAATTTTGGGTTATTGGTCGCCCAATCGTGTCATCCAACTGATCCTAGCCATCTGATTTTCACTGTGTGAGATTAAAACCCTAGTTAGGGATAGTCTTGATGCGGTACCGAAAAAGAAGCTCATCTAAAGAGATGATTTGTGGCCAGGAAACTCTTCAAAGATTTATGGTTATCGGTCCCCCGAATGTGTCATCTAATCGATCCTTGACGTCTGATTTTTCACTGTGTGAGATCAAAACCCTAGCTAGGGATAGTCTTGTAGTGGTAAAGAAACTTGTATTGTGTGAGAGAGTTTAGATGTGGTGTGTGAGGTATGTAACCCCTATACTCTAGCTAATGCTCTCCCGTAAGTCGCCTCTCAACTGGAAGAAACCACACCGGGAGACAAAGAATGTGCAAGTGACAGGGGCAGAGCTACCTTATAAGCATTGAGGCCAATTGGCCCATTGAATTGGCCGAATCCTTCGCTAAATTAGTGAAAAATAGCAGTCATTAAAATGAATGCCGTCCAATAGACGTGGCACCATTGGACTCTTGGTCTAGCTTCATCCCTGGCAGCTGCCCCGTGTTGGAAGGAATCTCTGGAAACATGAGGCATGGCATATATACTCCGCTGGTGCATTGACATATATACACAAAGAGTGAATTGCAGAAAACCACGACATTGACGCCTATGTTTGCAGAAAACACCAATTTACGAATTAATTTGGGCCAGAAACCACAGACTCCCGGCCTATTTTTTTTTTGCAAAAAACACTGATCTTCTCTTTGGGCATTTTAACCTTGATTATGACTGGTGGGTCCCACAAAAGCTAACGTGGCGTAACTGTTGGTCCCAGACAGCGTTAGACAAAGTGTGATATGAAATTACAAAATAATCCCTGGTATTTTTGCATAGGCACCCTTCAATTAGAATTTGAAAAGGCAATCAGGCCCTTGTCGGCCACCTCACCCCGCCCACAGCAGGCTATGCCCGAGTTTGGGCTCCCTCAATATCGAGGTCATCGCCCGCCTCCGGCACTCGGAGGAGGCGTCCAGGTCGTCGTCTCGCCCATCTACGGCACGGGGAGCCGCCGTCGAGAGGCTGGCTACGAGGCACTTGGTCAAGGACCCGCTGCTAGGCATCGGCAGGCCGGGCGGCTGCGTGCTCATCGCCGACCGGTCCGTGCTCGTCTACACGGCCGTCCGGTACAGGGACTTGCCGGAGCTGTAGGAGGCCACCGCCCTCCTCGCCGCCAAGTTCGGCAGGGGCTTCGTGTCCGCCGCTGCCGATCAGCAGCACTGAGGTCGGGTTGCGCGCAACGTCTTAGGCCCAGCCTCTGGCGCCCTTGCTCGGCGTCCGCAATAGCAGGCTCACTTGCCCCTTGAGGATGCCCTTGCGTCGCAGCCGCGCGCCTGTGCCCGTGCCCTCTGCTCCCACTCCCAGCGACGAAAGCCACGGCCGGCGTCCTGCTGCTCTGCTCGGGTGCTTGGGCACCCAAATCCATGGAATGAGCTGATTTTTTTTGATTGATGGGTGTCCCTGTAAAATTATAGCTAGGGACTGTTTTGTAAATCTGGAAAATCCCTCATCTGACGATGTCTAACGTGCAACATTACACCATGTCATCAAATGCGGGACCCACATGTCATAATCGCGGTTAAAATGCCCGACAAGACCGATCAGTGGTTTTTGCAAAAGATTAAGCCGAGAATCAATGATTTTTGTCCCAAATTCTTAAACAGTTGTTTTCTGCAACCCTAGGCCTCAATGTGGTGGTTTTTAGCAATTCACTCATACACAGATCATAACTAGTGCACTTCCAATCAAAATTGATCTTCTAGAAGACCACTCATTGCACTAGCTCGTCCGCCTGCACGCAATGCATGGCCTGGGCGCCGCTCACCAAGGCCTGCGTGGTCTAGGCTTGGGGCGGTCCCGAGACATCGCCGGCAATTACAAAGGCAGACCGTGTCAACAAGGATCGTCACACAGCACATGCGGCAGTTTACTATGAAATAAGTTTGTTTCACATTTTTCAAGTGAAATAGGTTTGTTCCACATACGAAATGTGAAACGTTGAAATTTAAACATGATTGAAATGTATCCAGGATTGGTCTAGTTCTAATGGTCTTGGTGCCAGGATTTCAAATATATATATTATTTCAAAACAAACTTATGGTTTAAAAGATATGAATGTTTTTAATTGGCTACGATGAAATAAAGTCCATGAATTTTTTTGCAAGGGAGAGAGAAGAGACAGATGCATGCGCGTCCTATAGTAATACTCCGGATCCCGTTAGACCGAGAAAAGTAGTACTCTGGGTGCTTAGGTGGGATCCACTGGATATAACTTTTGTATAGCAGAAAAATGAGAATAAAAAGGTGGCGGCCACACACATCTTGACGCAGAGTCGAACGGCCGATTCCTTACCGGCATGTCCCGTTAACGCTGAAAACAACTTTGCGGCCGCACAAGCTCACCTCATACCTCGGTTTCATGTTGCTCGGTGCACACCAACTGCATGCTGCTCAGTACACACCAATTGCTTGACAGAATGCCCATGTTCACTAGAATAGGAAGGAAGAAGAAGATTGTCATATGGGAGTGGACCGGTCCGAACCATGTCAAGTCGGTAAAAATTTGCTTTTTTGAGTCATGGGACTAAACTAATCCAGTTTTAAAAGATGAGAGACCAAGGTTTGGCGATTTTGGAGTCGAGGAACCACCATTTCTACACTTTTGGGAGAGTGCACAAACGAAAAATAGACCTTTTCTCTAAAATTAATGGACTGCATATTGTCTATGCATGCCAAAGTTTTACCATTTTGTGAATAGAATTGACTTAATTACTTGAGACATTCGGCAGAAAGCCCGAAACAGCATACTAAAGCAAGCAAGCTAAGGTGAAAGCATACATTATCCAACCAGCTAGATGACCAACAAACTAGCTAGACGAACATATATATGATAAAAAAAAAACTAGGCGAACATGAAAGAAACATCGACTCTGAGTCTGGATGGACCTAAATAAAGTCTAATAAACCAGCAGCAAGCATGCATGCAAGTTTACTCTAAGCTGATCGGGATGGCGTGAGCCTTGAACACTTGCTCGAAGTCGGCATTCAGCAGCAGCCCGACCACCGCGAGGGCCTCCTCCTTGCTGCGGATGTTGGCCTGGGTCTCCAGCATCTTGGTGAATGGCCCGTCCCACTTGCCCGTGCGGTTGGAACGGAGGATCTCGTAGGACATGGTGTCCCAGTGCTCGATGTAGGGCAGGTGCTCCGGGGCGACACGGGCACCGGTGTCCCATCCGTCATTGACGGTCTTGCGGATGGGCTCCAGCCGCTGGGCCTCGCTTATCACCACCTTAACCGCCGCCAGCGCCCGCTTGACCGGCTCCACGTCGGCGCCCGGGTGGTAGGCGGAGAGCACCCGGACGGCCTGCATCATGGCATCCCGCCCCACTGGCACGTCCGGCAGGTTTGCTAGGCCGCCGATGAGCTCGCTGTAGCTGCTGCCGAACGGGAGGGTCGTGGACGCGGGGAAGAGGTGCTCAAGGCCAGGGAAGGCGTGCCAGTGGCCGCTCTCGTCGGTGAAGCCGGCGAGGGAGACGTCGTGTCTCTGCACGGCCACAGAGCTCTTGTCGTCGTGACCCTGCAGCTCCACGACGAGGAGGGTTGGGTCACCAACTACAACTGCTCCTCCGTGTCCGTGCTTGCTGTAGCTGACGGCGAGGATAAGTATGAGGAGGAAGAGGAGGAACGCCGCCATGCTGGCGAGTTGATTGATGGTGTATCGTCCGTCCATCTCTTCTGTTGAGCAATGAACAATGTAGGAGTAGTATATATTGTGGCAAGGGACACCGGGGGGCACACTGATTGTGTTGCACAACGGTGCTGGCTGGCTAGTGCAAGCATGGAACCGGCGTGAATGTCAGAAGAAGAGCGTGGCATGACTGATCATGATGGGCGTCCATTTTGACCGGCCGTGCTCTGGCACCCATGCATGTTGTGCCTGCCTCCAGCACAAGGATGTACCATGTGATGATGCCCGTGCAGCTTTGGGCTCTTTCGTCCGACTAACAACTTTCAGCTTTTGCTTCACAAAGATGTGATGATTTCTTTTTTTTTGAGGGAACGTTTATATAATACTAAAAGCTATCGGAGTTAGCCCGCTCATTTGAGCGCATCGATTTATTATAATTTGTTTTCATCCCTGTTATGAACTGCTATTTCAGTTGATTTGCCACTATATTAGCATTGGCACACAATCTAAACTATGAAAACAACTGTATACAAAATGTAATTATTGAGAAATATTATTATTATCGGTAGAAATATTTCTACAAGGTGTATTATGTTGGTGGCTAAAACCTCGTTCTGCGAAAATGAGAGACCTATGGCATTGAGATCTAAGGGCAACTCCAACGGGGAGACCCATTTCGTCCGTTTGAATCAGCGCGGACAAAAACCACGGCCCAGCGCGGACAAATTTATCAGATTATGTGTTATGTATGCTCATGCTACAAGATCAAACATCGAATAATATCAGCTCGTCTCGGAGAAGAGGTAGAAAAAAAATGGAATATGTATCCCCGTAGAAAAGCACTAACTAATCCATATCAATTCCTGCATTAATCAGCTAGAGGTTCTCTCATTGAAATAAGCAAACACGTATGTACCAAAGAGCCTCACACAAGCATTGGAAAGGGGAACGCTAGCCGGCAACTGCGCGGGGTGAGCCCCAGACCGCCCACCGTCTTGGCCCGTTAGATCTTAGTTAAATTAAAAACATAGACCATCCTATCATTGCACTAGTTAAAATCCCATGCGAAATATTTCATTTGTACATTGCAACATTTCTTCTTGTGGTATGGCAAAACGATGCAGTAAACATCTCATCAATCCGAACACACCCATGCTCCATTCTTTATATGCAAGGAACAAATGCCTATTGCTCGCAGAAGAATAATTAGAGCTTAGAGAGAGGATTATAAATGAAGAAAAAAACACTCACCGGTTTTTATTGATTGCATCATGAGCCAAACATATAAAATAAATAAGATTCCAAATATTAAAAATGAAGGAAACGAAGTGCAAACACTAAGCAAAGTTCGCCCTCCAGCACTCCAGGCCTACATCATGAAGAATAATGGGATGACAAGTAGGATCTGAAAGCCACCAAAGGACCGCGTAGTAGGGGCCGCATTTCCAATATTTTCTGATCCTGCCATTTCATCAAACAAGAGAGCTTCGATATAAATCTAAATAGCTATTATGAGAATATATTGGCGAAGCCTGACAGTACTTGTTCCATCTGAATGAAGAAAAGAATGCATCTTTCTGACCTGGTTTTCCGGGGTCGCAGCTGGTGGTAGGCATCTGGCACTGCCGGAACATCTCCAGGCCGTCGACGGTGTCGTTGACCCCCCACTTCTTTGCGAACTTCTGGGCCTCACTGACGGCATTGCAGATGCACTTCGGGTCGCTCTTGAAGAGCTTTTTGACCGCGACGCAGCACGGCGCCAGCTTGGAGGGGTCCCCGTAGACTGCCCCGCACACGGTTATACTGTTCAGGCATGGCGGCGTGGCCGGGATGTCGGCCGGTGACGGGAGTGGCGGGAGGTCCATCTTGTCCGGGATCGGCGGCGTCGTCTCCACTTCGCTAGTCGCCATGGCCGCGGCGGCGAAGAGGAGCACAAGGACTAATGGGCGGACGTGGTGCCCCATGATCGTTCTTGATTAGTGTTACTGCGTCAACTATGGTGAGGTAATCAGGTGTGAGGATGAAGGGGGTCTTCTGTTTGGATGTTTTATAGGCATGTGTTCACCAACGTAATGAGCTGGAGCGTACGTGCTGCCCATGTTCCTGTACTACTCTGTCACTGGGTTTACTATCATTCCATAACGTTATTTATTTATTTTTTTCATTCCATGAGATGTTGACTTGCATGTCATGCTGATCATGGAGGGTGGGTCTGGAGTTTTGTTTTGCATACAACTCAGAGAATGATACGAAGGTGCATGTTTGTGCCGCCCACGACGTGGCCGCGTAAGACGCAGCACATGCATGATCTCACTGGGATTAACGGACGTGCGAGCCACATGATCTCCCCGAATAGCGCGCCAGAATGATGGTCAGCAGATGTGGATTTGTTTTCTGATATAAGCCAGTTCATAAGCGAGATATAAGTGCTGACCGCGTCCATGATCAATAATTCTGGTCTGTCACTGATGCTAATCACGTCCGATTAGATGTTTTCTTAGTGAAGATCTGCGTGCATTGCCATGACAGAGGCCATAGGGTAGACACTACATGAAAACATATATTGCCTTGTGCTTCTCAGTACGCCGAGAGTTTTACATCCGCCACTCGGCTTATGTCCCTCTAAGCCGTGTGGCGACGTCATAGCGCATGGCGAAGAGTGGTGTCTCGGTGTACCACCACGTACGCCGTGACAGGACTCAAAAATACTCGGCGTATTTAAAAACTCAGCGCATAGGGGTAAATGCCGAGTGTCGTCGTGGCCGCACGGTGAACAGCCCTGCCATGTGCCCGTGTTCGTCCTAGGTCACGGAACCGCGATGGTGGTCCGTATAAGCCAAGTGCTGCCTAATGGAACTCATGACGTATATAATAGATTTTCTTTTTTAAAACCCAAAAATGTTTTGTCTACTATAAGCCGAGGGTCCGACAAAATGCAGTCGGCTTACCGCCCAACCAGCCGAGCTATTATTTTTTTTCTGGCGACTCGGGGGGCGTCTCCCGCGACCTAGCGCCGCCTCCCCTTTTCCTTCTCTCCCCGCGCCGCCGCCGGATGAAGCCGCCGGGCGAAGCCCGCGTGGCCGATGGCGGCGACGGGGCTCCTTCTCGCGGCTCCTCCGGTGCTATGGCGGCGGCTCCCGGCGGGATTCGGCGGTGCTCCGGGCCGGCGACGGCTGCGGCCTCCAGGCGCCGTGCGGCGGCGGGGCTCGACGAGTGGTGGCGGGGTGCGGCGGTGGGGCTCGGCTGTGCGTCGGCTCGCTGCTGCATCGGTGTTGGATGGGGCTGCTGAGGCTCCCTTGCCTCCCCGTGTGTGTGCTGCGGCCCAGATCTGGCTGCCACGGTGGCTAGGCAGAGGGGCAGCGCGCACTGCGGAGGTTGAGGGCCGGCAACGGCCGCCGTTCGGGCGGTGGTGGCTAGGGGCAGTGCTCTTGGTGGCTGCATGCAGACCGGTTTTCGGCTAGATCTGGCCGGACGTGATGCCTGGGACTGACGTGCAGGGCGGGGCGCGAGGCGTGGTGGGCGTCGGGCACGCGACGGCGGTGCAGGTTTGGTCCCGGCTGGCTGCCTTCGCGTGGCCGTCGCCGGTCTCTGGCCAGGTCTGGCGGGTTCAGGTGGGCCCCGTCCACCTTCATCTCGTTCGGCCTCGCCCTGGCCGCCGTGCCCCTCGACCTCTCCCCTGTCCTACGCGCGGCGGCCCATCGTGTTGCTGCTTCTTCGGCACCCCGTATCTCGGCTCGCGGCTGATGGGCTACGGTGGTGGGTGGCTAACTTGCTCCGGGTGCGAGGTGGGGGAGGCACTGCCAGGTGAAAACTTCATCGACGGTGACGCCTGCAGGCGCCATTTCCCTTCTTGAAGGCGTCGGGTTTTGGTCTTGTCTCCCTCCCCCCAGGCTCTCAGATCCCGAGAGAAATCTCGGACCCGGGGTTCCCCGAGTCGGATGGTGTCGACGTCTATACGCCGTTTCCTCCTTGGGGGCATCGTCTTGGATTATTTCTGCTTCGGGTGGACTCGTCTCTTGCTGCTCCATCTTCACATTGGCTTTGACCCCGGCTGGCCTTCGTCTTGGCGACTCGGGTGGAGCTTGCCTGGACGTCTTGGGGTGGCCTCGGCGGCATGCTGCCCTTCGACCTCGGCGGCAGTACACCGGGTACTGCGCCCTTCGGTCTCGGTGGTGCGTTGCCTTTCGGCTTCGCTGGCGGCACACCGGTGCTGCCGCTCGAACTCGGCTATCCGACGCCCTTCGTTCGCGCCATTGACGCTTCTTGGTATGCTCCTACTTTGGTGTCCCCTTTTTGACAGGGCTGTGTTTCATGGTGGCTCGGGCGACGTTTGCGTGGACGTCCTGGGGTGGCCTCAGCGGCACGCTGCCCTTCGACCTCGGCGGCGGTACACCGGTGCCGCGCCTTTCGGTCTCAGTGGCGTGATGTCTTTCGGCTTCTCCGGCGGCACACCGATGTCGCCGCACGAAATCGGCTATCCGACGCCTTTCGTTCGTGCCAGTGATTTCCCTTGCAAGCTGTTGTTTTCGGTGCCTGTCTATTTCTCCCTAGGTCTGTTTGTGGTTCTTTGTCGGTGGTGGAATGAGTTGCTCAGCGGAGCTCGCTCTAGAGGTGTTGGCTTCTGGGGGTTTCGGTTTGGTCTTTGTAACCAGCCTTCCCTCCCGTTTGTTTCTCTCTTTCTTCTAGTGTTGGGCTATCCTCTTGGGTGCCTTCCTCTGTAATTTTCTTTTGCACCTCGTGTGCGCTTATGTACTTGTACTGACTGCCAAGTCACCTTCGAGTTGGAATATAACAAGCGGTGGGGTTTTTAACCCCCCCCCCCCCCCCTCAATCTCGAAAAAAAAAATTATTTTGTTTCTGTGATTACTGCTAGCTAGCTATATGTATCGATGCAATGCTTCGTATGATGCAATTAATACTTTTCATATATACTACATCTGTAGTAGCTAGCTTTCCTGTAATTTTTATTCAATTTTTTTATGCTTGGAGTTGAGTTGTTTGGTTTCGGATTTGCTAAATAGAAATGTGGAGACCTCTGAGTACCAAATGGTAGAACTTCTGCAAGTTTGGTTTTGTTGAATTATAACTTGTTAATATTTTTGACTAATGTCTACTCTTTGTATAGCGCACCAGAACAGCAACCGCCGTCGATGAAGAGAAATGTAGATCAGATCAGAAAGATCCAATCTGAAGACACATGAACACAGACTGGATCCAAGTGGATCCACTGAAGACAACCGCCATCGATGAAGAGAAATGTAGATCAGACGGATCCAATCTGAAGATACATGAACACAAACGAACGGAGACTGGATCCAAGTGGATTCACTGAAGACAAACGCCGACCGAATCCTGCGAGCAGAGTTAACAAAGTACAATCGAAGTCGCTCACAGATGCAGGATTTGAATCTGATGGATGCTAGCGATGTGATGCAGGGGTGCACGAACATAGGCAGATTCATAGGATACGACGTCGAGAAGCTACGGCTAGGACAACGCTAATTACTCCCTCCGTTCCAAAATGTAGTGCGTCCTCGGTTTCCGCGCTTCAACTTTGACCATAAATTTAACCAACGAGACCGACTGCGGCGGGAGAAAAAATTATACCAGTGAATTCATATTTGAAAGAAGTTTTCAATTATATAATTTTTGCTCCCACCGCAATCGGTCTCGTTGGTTAAATTTATGGTCAAAGTTGAACCTCGGGAAGCGCGGGCGCACTATATTTTGGAACGGAGGGAGTAGTTTTTTTCGTTCGAGTCACATGTTGTACGCGAGGGATAAGGGACCGACTGGCAGAGTATCACTAATCTATCAATCAGCTAGTTCCATCGAGCCAGGTACGTGGGAAGGATCATAATCGTATATAATATATATTATATATATATATATATATATATATACCTTAATAATAAAGCAAATTGGGTTTCTGGTCGTCCGTCATGGCATTTTTCAGAAAAGTCTCTCTATTTCAGAGAATTCAACCCGCAGTCCTGTTTTAAGTAAAAACGAATCGTTTTTTCGTATTTAACACAAAAGCCTTTGTGTTTTCTTCAAATCAACCCGCAGTCCGGATTTAAGTCACACCCGAACCGTTATTTTACATTTTTCGAAAACCCCCGTGATCTTTTAGGTAATTCATCCGCGGATCATATTTAAGTCAAACAAATGATTTTCTAAATCATCCATATCTTTTAAACCGTAACTCCGATTTGAACATGTTATATATGAAATTTGATTAGAAAAATATGTAGAATATGAATATGAAATTATCTTTACCTGTTAAGTATTTTGAAATATTATTTTGGAAGATATTTAAGTCAAACAAATGATTTTCTAAATTATCCGTATCTTTTAAACCGTAACTCCGATTTTAACATGTTATATATGAAATTTGATTAGAAAAATGTGTGGAATCTGGATATGATGTTAATTTTACCTGTTAAATATTTTTAAAATATTGTTTTGGAAGCAAACTTATAATTTATAGCGTACGATCCGTTTTTCTTTCATACCGGTGGCGATCCGGATTGCAAATAAACACCCCACTATAACCATATAGGGAAAAGAAAACATCGATAACTACACATGCATACCTCTGAAAAACGTCACAGGGGAAAACAACAGATTTCTCATCGCGAGAGTGAGAGAAAGCGAGAGAGAGGGAGAGGGAGAGGGAGGAGAGAGGGAGAGAGAGACGCCTTAGGATTAACCATATTCAAACACGTTTTGTTTTATTTTGTGTGAACACCGAGGCCATCGCCGGCGAGGGTGAGAAGGAGGATAAGCGGCAACACAAATATGATGCCTCGCTAAAATAAAGGAGATGGACCTATTGTGGTCTTGAGTGATGGTTGTTGGGTTAAGAGCGTCTGTTATGTTTTCTCTCCCGTTGCAACGCACGGGCTCTTATTAATAAAGCGGCTAACGCTTCTTACCTCTGAATTTTCGTCCGTTTCTTCGTACGTCGTGGTTATTATTTGTCCGTCGTGGTTGCTACGCTTACTGGGCCGGGCTTTGGGCTTTGTCAAATCGGGGAAAAAAATGGCTCCACACGGAATCGAACCGAGCACCTCGGTATCGAGGTGGATCTCCGTAACCAACTGAGCTAACAGCTGCTCGTTATTAATCCCACCTCGGTCTTTTATATGAAGTTCAACCTATTTATATACGGTTACAACTTGACTGACATATCGAGAAGCCTCCAGGGAATCAAAGGAAAGAGAGAATTAGCAGGGCGACCAGGAAGGAATTAACTCGGGATGGGATTTGTGGGGCTGCCACGCATATGGTAAAGGAGGACGTCGGACTTTAATTGCAGGTATTAATCTCAGGTATTACGAATGATTAAGGATTGTGGGAAACTAGCCCAACTGAACGATGATTCTCAAGAGGAACAAATCCCCAACCGGCTGGTGGTCGACGAGGCCACCAATTACGACAACTCCATGATCACTCTACACGTGGACACCATGGACATGTTGCAGCTAGCGCCAAACTGGCCTAGGTCGACGAGGCTACCAATGACGATAACTCCATCATCGCTCTGCATCCAGACACCATGGACATGCTGCAACTCTTCCGTGTTGACATGGTCCTACTTATTGAATTCATGCTCCAGCCAGTTGCTCCAAAAGTCCGAACTGATGGAGGGAGGCGGGCAATATATTTCAACACTCCCCCTCACGTCTAGGCTATTTTAGTCCATAGACGTGGGATCGATGTAGGCCGCAGAATCGTTTATTTTTAATACTGCGTTGGCAGGGTCTTGAACTCAAGACCTCTTGGCTCGGATACCATATTGAATTCATGCTCCAGCCAGTTGCTCCAAAAGTCCGAACTGATGGAGGGAGGCGGGCAATATATTTCAACACTACTAAAGGGTTGCGCTGGATATTCTATTCTTCAAAGTTCAAGGTTTGAGACATCACGACTAGGCCGACTAGGAAGTAGAAGGGGAGAAGGAGTGGACGCGGACGAACAATTTGCTTGGTGGACCGTGACAAGGTTGACCACCATGCATTATCTGATGTCCCCCAGCTGAACCGATCCCTAACAGAGCCCGATTTTTGTCTCCCGTTGCAACGCACGGGCACATACCGATCGCTTCTGCCGTACGTCGTGCCAGTTTTTGCAAAAAAGCCCCTACGTTTTATAGAAATCAACCCGCAGTCCTTAACTTAAGTGGAAAAAAACCTCCCCGCGGTCACCGTCTTCTTATCCACACGCGCCCGCCGCCGGCAGCTCAGCTCTCTCCGCGCGGCGAGCTGGAGCAGGGGCAGAAGTGACCATGCGTCGAGGTGAAGCAGGGGAAGACTCGGGCAGGTCGGGGACGAGGCCTTGGCGGGGTCGGGCGCAGGTCGTCGGCGGCGTCGGGCGCAGTTCGTCGGCGGCTGGAGCTCCGCTGGCGGGGTCGAGGCAGAAGGGAGCCGGTGCTCCGGTGGCCAGAGGTGGGTCGCGGCTGTGCGGAGCCTCCAATGGACGCCGGAGATGGCCGGAGGGAGGAGGCTCGAGGGGCTCGGGAACGGCGTCGCTGCGCTCGCGGGAGGCAGGCGCGGCTCGTCGATGGCTGGGGCTCCGCTGGTGGGGTCGAGGAAGAAGGGAGCCGATGCTCCGGTGGCCAGAGTCGGAGGGAGGAGGCTCGAGGGGCTCTGGCACGGCGTCGCTGCACTCGCGGGATGCAGGTGCGGCTGGCTGCGGGGAGCACGCGCCACCGTCACCTGTCCGCCGCCGGCCGCGTTCGCCGGCCGTGAGCACGCACCACCTTCACCTGTCTTCGCCGTAAGCTTCTCAATCTCCTACTTCCCCGTGTCTGATTTGGATTCAAAATTTGTGACTGTGTTCTTCTCCAACACAGACCAAGGGAGAGCCCGAACAGGATTGGACTTCTCTCCTATAAGAAGGAAGGGTCCTCGGCCATATCCTCTATCAGGTTGTGTGCTTGGACCAGTATATCCTTCAAATCCCGAACTACTTGGACCAGAAAAAAGCATTATGTCGCCTTCGAGTTCGCCGGAGGAAGAATCGCCGAGTTCGCCGGAGGTAGAAGAACATACGGCAAGCCGTTCAATACCGCCAACGCTGGATACAGCAGAGGTATGTAGCCCCTTGAAAGCCAAATTACTAACAAGGCCGATGAAATCAAGTTGCCCTTGTTCACGTCCCTGTTTCTCTGTCTACCACCAAATTGCAAAGCTGTTCTTTTATTTAGTTCATAAGCAGACAACATTTTTAGCAAAGTTTCAGTTTGTTGGTCTCCCAAAACCAGATGTGGTTACCTGCTAAAACAAAGTAGAACAGATCTTGAAACAAATTTTATGAGAGAGCATTTGGTTTCATTGCCAACTAGCTCAGGTTGGCTTTTCTGAGGAGTTTACCTTGCCTGCACGTTTGGCTGATTGGCTAGGAACGATTTTTATTTTACGTGATACGTTTGCCGTCAAGAGCGAGCAGAATCAGCTCTCCCGATCTGACAAGGTTTTTCTTGCCCCCCCTGATGCTAGCTTGCCCGCAAAATTTTGTTGTACCAAACACATCTCCTAGCCTGGCAAGTCTATAACAGATTTTTCCCATCCAAACGTATTCTGAATGACTGTATTTTTTCTTACCAAAGTATTGTACCTATTAAGTTTAAGTTGTTACAGGCATTTGATTGCATACCAGTTCTCAAAAGAGTTCGTGATAGGGTTCCAAATTTTACCTTAGCCTAGAATTGCAGCCTTGCAGGCAATCGATTGACTTATATAGTCTGGGCTACAAACTAACTTCATGGAAGATACTTAATTTAAAATGAGAAACATTTATCTTATGAAACACTTCTGAATTTGTTATTACCTTAAATATACAGAATCAGCAATGCATTTTCTATTAAGAAATACGGTGAAGAAAGAATAACAAATCATGGAAAATCCATGAATATTCCAATCGGTTCTGCCAGTTTCTTCCCTTCAAAGTATCTATATAAAATCTAATAGTCGGTTCAGAATTTTTAGAAGCTGCTACTCCATGATGGGGATGCAGGTTGTAGCCTGTAGCAGATGCAGGTTCAGTAAAGCTTTTCAACTATAGAAGTGGGCTGCGATGGATATGTCCAGTTTTTAGATCAAAGCTCTAAGGAAAAATCACTATGATAAGTTTCAGAAACATGTAATGGATCAATTTTGTGTCCTGGTCTTTCCTGTTTTCTTTGGTTTTGCAGCCTATAATTTTGTAACATGCGCATATATAGCTACTTAATCAACTCTGTTCCTTTATGCTGTGTGGCAGAACATATTTACTGATATGACATAGTTTCTCATTCTAGAATTTTTTTAACATGCACATTTATATTGTACTACAAGCATCCTAGCTTTGTCATTTTGTTAGTGAGCTAACTATGATGTACTACCTCTGTTTCAACTGATTCCTGCGATAGTGTTTCTGATGGTTGGAGGTTTACCTTTTATTTTTGTTGTGACTGCAGAAAATAGATGACAACACTGAACTTAATATTGCAGAGGATTTTGATAACCGACCTTCAAAAAAAGTAAAAATTTCTGAATCAGGTGTTCTGGAGCCATCACCTATGTCAACATCTACTCCTATTTCTGAGTGTTTTGAATCGATTGTGCCGGAATCAGACATTCAGATAGATCATGATCCATTACCATCAACTCCAGCCCCATCTAGCTCCATATTATCTCATCTTTTTCCATTACATGGTGTTAACGAACCAGATTCAAATAAAGAGATCGAGGTTGATGAGACATATGATCCATTACCATCACCTCCATCCCCATCCAGCTCCACAATATCTCCTGATTTTCTATTACATGATGTTAAGGATCTAGATTCAAATAAAGAGATCAAAGTTGATAAGACATATGATTATCTCCCACAAGGTATTTGTTTAACTTATTATGTGTATTTCCGTATCCAATATATTCTTAAATTATTTGATTTTTTGCAGACTATACATTGACCGACCATGATTTATGTGCTCATATAGCAATAGAATCATATTCGGGTAAAAAATTGTTGGTTCAATAGATGGAAGTTCTGTCTTACAAAATCATTTAATGTGCCTGCTAGATGAAAAAGAGTGGGTAAATGATGATGTAAGTACCCTTACTCAACCAGAAAAAGTTTCTAATCACTAATATCTATTAGTAATGTATTTCTCAATCTTAATTACAGGTGATCAGTGCATATATATGTTGTATAAAGGACCAAATACATGTCCAGAATGACAATAGTGTATATTTTGAGAGTCCTTTTGTTACCTCACTATTTAAACGTGATGGCAACCATGGCATACAACAAGATAGTGCCTTTATGACATAGCTTGTCAAAAAATATATGAAGCATGACATGGTAATATCCATATCTATAATTTTCATGTTCTAGGTTTCAATCATTTTTATTTTTAATTTTCCTAATTATCTTTATTACCGATTGAACTTCCAATAAATACAAACAACACACATTGGTATTTAGCCATTGTGAATACAAAAAAGCATGAGATTCAAGTACTGGACTCATTGTGCTGGAAGTTTGACCGAGATGATCTCGCTATTACGGTTAGTTACAACACCAATTTTAATACTACATGTAAATGACATACATTCATACTTCGCTAATGTGTATCATTTCTAATCACTAATTCTTTTTTAGCTACGAGGACTACAATTTCATTTGGACCTCCTTAAAAGTCATAACTTGGTTAGTGATGATTGGAAAGACGTTGATCTTACTGAATGGAAGATCACAGAACAGTTACAAAAGCCAATTCAAAAAGACAGTTCTTCATGCGGTTTGTTTATGGTCAAATTTATGGAATATTTCACCGGATGTGCCCTATCCTACCAAATTACACAGGTATATATCTTCTTTGTTTAATATAAGAAGTATGTTAATTTTTAAAAAAAACTATGCTATTTTAAAAAAAAATATACTAATAATTTTTCCTGTTGCACAGGAGATGATTACTTCTTTTAGGTTTAAGTTAGCCAGCATACTATTATGTTGGAAAACAAACACTGTAGATATGACTACAATCGTTGAAGAAAGTGACAATGGCACCGAGGGAGATCCTGATGATGTTCAAATATTGGAAAGTCTAGATGATATAAAAGAATCAAAACCAAAAATCCCATTGTCTATTGAAAATAAATACAGATCATTGATATCTATTCTTTCAAATATGAGCTTGAATGAGTTAACAGGTGGACTCTGTAGCTTCATTAAATCAATCAATTACACCGACATTTTAGAGTAAGTCATTTGAAATTAGTAGTGCAATTGTACAATATCTTATTTTCTTAATAGTTTATTATCTTATATTTTCTTAATTTTCAGCATCATCAGGAAAGTATGGGTCCAGAGTTCAAGGCCATATCCAATTAGCTTGTCTCTCAAAAAACTACAAGGAATGCTAAAGGGTGATTTACCAATGGACCGGGATTGCTTTAATTTGGTCGTGCGGAAGATTATGTTTGATGACATCCAAACGGCACAAAAAACAAAACGGTTAATAGTGAAGCATTATCTAGATATGAAATTTTGGGTATGTTTTTATATTCATTATATATTTTTTTGTATATTCTAAAGTCTTAATATTCTTTCTAACCAATTATTTTATATACTAGATAACTACTGATTTTGGACGACATCCAGACTTCCGTAAAAAGTTAGATGTGGAACAACTAGCAATTTCTGTTCATAGTTGGTCTGGTATCAAATATAATGTTTCAACATGCAAAACGGTAAGAGCACTTCTATTTACCTTAGACCCCAATTTTTATTACATCTAATATGTAGCCTATTTCAGATCCATATTCCAATACAATCCAACGATGATTTCATTCTGTTCACATTGGACAAAGATTCCAGAACAGTGTACATCTTGGATCCTACTCCTATTAATCCCATCTACCGATGCAACCCACTCGCAAAATATGTGCACAAGATTATATGGATAGCAGAACACTTGCCGAAAGCAATGTCAAAAGCATGCCCTGGGTCTAGATGGAATGAGAATATTCTCCTATGGCATCAAAAAATACTAGATGATATTCCGGTTTATAACAGGTAACATTTTTCAGGAGTTAAAGACTATATACAAAGTATTTTCTAACATGTCACATTAATATGTATACAATATTAATTACTAACATATAATTCTTATATACAAGGGAATTGTCCGGTTATCTTGTTCCCCTCTTCATGTCCACATGGCAAGACGAAAGACCACATTTGCCATTTTTAAAGGTAAATATCGCGACCATATAGATCATTAATTTTATAATTACACATCTGATGCTGATGCCATCCTTCTACAAAAAAATGAATGTATAGGATGGATATGAACTCAGAAAACTAATTTTGGGCCAAGTGCTAACATTCAAGGACAATGAATGTGAAGATAACATGCCTGCTGGTGTATTGGAATTCATCAATTGTATCAGGAAAATCCAAAGTAAAACCGGTATGTCAAATAGTATCAATTAATCTTGAAACGCCAGATGACTCATATTTCTGATTACACTTTTGACATCTAAATGCATAACTAACCTTTTTCCTACCAATATGCTTGTGCAGGGACCTCAATCGTTGGAAAGTGATATGTCAAAGAGAATTCTAGCAACCAACAGTTAATAGGCAGTGAGCAGGGAGACAACGAACATGTAGATCTAGAGTTTTTTTTTAGAAAGTAAAGCTGGAGTTTGGTTTGTACTGAAGAAATCACTTAAGAAGTTATTCGACACATGTAAATTCTTTTGGAGTTTGCCACGATATACAAACCTTTTTTTTCCCAATTATGAGGTAATGGAGTGGTTAAAAGATGTTTGTGGGTTCTAACATGATAATATCCTGGAAATTACAAGTACTACGAACAAGGGGGCACGGGAGAACTGAACCTCGGCCCGCTCCCTCATCGTCTCCAGCATTCCCCTCTAGCTCGCATCTGAATCTGAGACATGTGGACAGCGGCGCCAGAGTCGATCTAGACAATACCAACGGGGTTAGCAGCAAGACGAGGCAATGGTGGGGAGAGGAGACGGCGGGGGGAGGCCATGGGGAGGGAGGAGGATGCGCTGGGCGACTTCGTCGCGGGAGGAGGCGGCGTGCGGCTGTGAACCGGGGAGAGGAGGCAGTGGGGGAGAGCAGGGGATGGGTGGATGAGCAGAACTGTGATGTGTGGATGAGCAACGGAATGGGTATACACAGCCAAAGATACACAACACAAATATGAGGGCCTTGGAAAAAACAAATCCATGGGCCAAGTTCCCCCATAAAAACAAGGAGTTTTCAATAACAAACTGTGCCAGCAAGGTCCAAATTATAGTACATGATTCCTCTCGGAAAGAAAATATAGGCATTGCACAATTCATTATATTTATGAACAACTCTTTCGACCATTTGGTTTTTATATATCGATGTGTATGTATTTATATACGGCAACAAGGATTTATAAAATTATTCATTCATGTATTTTGAAAAAAAAAATGTCTTAATTATATATATTTAAAATCCATAATCATGGAGTAAACTGTTTCTATTAGTAACTTTTAATTTCATTCGCTTGGGAGATATTATAGGTATTTGTTGCAATGATGGATTGTCGTACTATGTTCACACATCTACTTGTACTTCAATAGCGGTGCGGAGTTCAAGTAGATTTTGACGGAGGACATGAGGGGAGGCGGGAGCTTTTCAAATACAAAATTCATGAACCGAAAGTCGGCAATCTAACCCGGTGCAACGCACGGGCACTTTTACTAGTCTTTACCTAATAATAAAGTACGGATTGCTTCTACCCGTTCACCGTCATTTAATTTTGCAGAAAACCCGCTCACTTCTTTTCGAATTAACCCGCAGTCCAGAAAATGGTAGATAACGATTTTTAGTCTGTTTGTCTCCGCATGGGCCGAATTGGGCCCGGTATGCACACAGCGGAAAATAATTTTTCGTCCGCACGGCCCAAACTGGGCCTATTTGGAGTTACAGGCCCAACACGTGTAGCATTTATTTCTGAGACAAGCCCAACGTATGTGGGCTCTCGCATGGCCGCCGGCCCACCTATATACCGGGAGAGGCAAAAATAGCGCATGTTGTGTACTCCCTCCGTTCCTTTATATAAGGTGTATTTGTTTTTTGATAAAATTCCAGAATGTAAGGTGCATTTCTTTTAGTTCCTCATAATTCCCTTGTTAGCCCTCCGAAAAAAAGGAAAGTATCTCTTTTCTGATTGTCTGTATCTCTCCTTATAGCAAAAGAAGGAAACTATCTCTTTGTCAATCGCATGTATCTCATACTTTTCTGGACTAATTGATTCACTTTACACTAACCAACAAATTTTTCAAGGGTAATTTAGTCTTAACATGTCTATAATTATGTGCCTTGGTCACCGTGCCAGAAATAATACACCTTATATAAAGGAACGGAGGGTATTAAGGAAGAATCAAACTCGCGACCTCTCATGTAATCCGTAAGGCTTCAAACAACTGAACAAGTTTTTGTTTATGTCTTTGTCCCACCTCGCTCCAATAGATCCAATAGCACCAGTTTAAATACATGTGTGGAACTTGTGCCTACGTGAAGCTGGGGATTTGTGGGCAAGCGTGACAGAAACGACGGTGCGACACAATGGCAGGAGTACGTGGGGAATGTGCTGTGATTACGCCGGTCTAATATGGACACGACTGCAAATTAGACAAGGCAGGCAAAGCCGGCTGATTGACGCAAAAAATTTGAAAGAGAGAGCGCAAAGGATCGACACAAGGCTCTTTTCATGATTTGCCATCCGGATGTTGCGTTTTGCTGAACGGGACAACCAATATTTTATTTGTTGTGCTTATAGATAATATTAATTGATTATTTTGAAAAAAAAACTCCCGTTGCAACGCACGGGCATATGTGCTAGTAAGTAAAAATTGGCACAAAGGAAACAAGGTATTTTTGCATGCATGGCATAAATTTTCCTGGAAATTAAATTATAATTTCAGTAATTAAAAATGGCATAATATCAATAACGCCCTATGTAATAAGAGGCATGTGATTAAATCCTCCAGACCGTGTAATCAATGCCAATAAATTGAGTACCCGTTGAACAAGAAGCCAAAAAAACGCACTCTCACTATAAATAGTAGCAATGACACTATGATACAACAACATCCATCCATTCTCATCTTCAGTTACCAGTCTGCTACAATGGCGAGCCGCTGGCTCTTCTCCCTCTTCATGTGCCTCCTCCTCGTAGTCGCTTCGTCCATCGATGTGGAGCCCCCTATAGATTTCCCCCCACCTCCAGAAGCCAACTGCTACAGGTTTGTGACGGAGACGCCGCGAAAGTGCGCGGGGCAGGTCCTCCAGGCTCTCATCTTCGGCGACGTGCACATCACCAAGGACTGATGCGAGGTGCTCCGTAGGGTTGGCGATGAAACCTGCATCATCAACTACATGTGTGCCTCCATCGGCTAGCTAGTTCTCAAGATTTGATTCAACTTCACCGGAAGATATTACATGATTTATGTACAACCCAGTTTTTTAATAGTAAATATTATAATGGTGCGTGCTGGTTTTGGATTATATATAGAGAGTAACTCATCATTGTGGCCTTAGCATTCGGTCATTGAATTTAGTGAAGGCGCCTGCAACCCGTAAGCCGGCTGATGCCAGCGAATTTTAAACCGCCTTGCAAGCTGTTGGATGGGGTGCAGGGCGCTGCATAGCCGTCCGTTTTGCGCCAGCGGGACCACGTTGAATGAATCGCATCCCAGCCCAAATTGACCCCGTTTTCCGAAACATAGCACCCCTCCATCCTTCATCTTCAACACCCAACGCCCTTCTCATCTTGTGCAGTCGCACGGCCAACTACCATTGCCGCCTTGCAGCAGCCGCCACAACACTCGTTATCTCCCCCAACAACAGACAGCCCATTGCATCGCAGCTTCTGCCAACGGCGAGATCAGCAGGTCGCGACACCACACCCGTTGCATTGCAGCTCCGCCACCGTCGAGATCCACGGGTCATAGCACCACACGTTGCATTGCAGCTCCGTCGCCGGCGCGCAGCAGCAGGCACATTGCATTACAGCTTCCGCCGCCGGCGAGATTCGTGGGGCACACATGTTGCACTGCAGCCCGCCGCCCGGCGAGATCCGCACAGACACGGCACCATGCGCATTGCAGGGCAGCATCCCCCGGCCGCCGCCCGACGAGATCCGCGAGGACGCAGCACCACGCGCTGCCATCCCCGACCACTGGCGAGATCTGCAGGGACGCGGCACCACGCGCGTTACATTGCAACCCTCGACAGCAGCGGCACACGGCGTTTTGCAGCAATGACGACGATGGCAGCAGCTTGCAGCGGCGCGTCCACCTCCCGCTCTGTAGCGTATGGCAACCAGCGGCAGACACCTCTTCCTGTAGCGTGGACGTGGACAGCGAGACAGAGCTTGCAGCAGCCATGCCACGGACTGGCAGCTGCACCTTGGCCAGCTTCGTCTTGCAGCCCGGACGAGTCTGGCGGGGTTGCAGCATTGGTGCAGGCAAGGTGCCGTGCTTGAAGCATCAGATCTAGCAGCGTCGCTCGCGACTCTCCGTTCAGCTGTGTCAATGAGGTGGATGGAAGATGGGGGAGAGAGATGGAGCGAGAGAAAGAGGAAGAATCGAGCGAGCGTGAGGGAGGCGAGGGGATAAGGTTCTCAAAAAAAGAAAGCCACGACGCGTGACGGAGGGTACGTGGCGGCCGAGCGGAGCGACTTATTTTTCAACAAAATCAGTCGGTGGATAAAGATCATTTTCCTTGAATTTAACTTCTTAATTGCTGTGCTACAAAATTCAGAAAAGAGTTGAAGTTGGGCCTGGTTTTTGGGCTTAACACGAACGCAGTTTTGATGTTGGGCCTCTCGCAATTATAATGACTCTGGTCCGACGAAGTTTGCAATTGCATGCAGGTTTCCTGCAAGTAGTACGAAAACAGTCTTGTACCAAACTCTGCGGCACCGGCGCCGCCTTTATAGTTCAATAGAACCCTGACCAATCTATCGAACAGCCCGTACCTGCCATCGATCTATCCATGGAGCTACCGGACGAGGTGCTCGCCGACGTCCTCCGCCGCGTGCTCCAGCCACAGCACCTCGCCGCGTGCAGACGCGTATGCGCCAACTGGCGCCGTGTCATCGACGGCCACAAGCTGCTTCTCCCGCACCTCCTGCCGGGTGCTCCGCGCGGCCTATTCATCAACTACACAGCGGACGACGGCTGGAGCGACGTCGGCTACTTGTCCCGAGGGATCCTCGACGGTAGCATCGACACACGTCTCCGCTTCGCGCCGCCGTGGAACGCGGTCATCGACCATTGCAACGGCATGCTGCTCTGCGTGTCCGAAGAGGCATGCTTCGTCTACAACCCGGTGACGCGGCGATCTGCACAGCTGCCAGCTCCGCCTGGGGCCGAAGAGGCCAACTGGGGAATTGGCTCCGCCGTCTACCTCGTGTTTGACCCCTCCGTGTCTCTTCACTACGAGGTGTTCCTATTACCTTATAAGCTACCCGAGAAACCCGCGCCACCTGTACCAACCAAGCCAAAGCCATCACCACCGCTGCCGTTCAACGTGGGGAGGCTCTTCATGGCCGGTGGTGCAGACGAGATGTTGCTGCCTGGGGTGGAAACCGACGATGACGACGAAGAGGATTGGTTAGTGGACTCGGAAGAGAATGCAACACATTCACACTATTCTAGCGGTTATCATGAATATGGCGAGGCAAAGGACACGATGGGGCTAATGGAATGGCCACCGCCGGTCTACGTCGTTCAAGTGTTCTCATCCTTAACTGGACGGTGGGAGGAGAAGACATTTGCACGAAAAGGAGACGCCGCGGGGACCGTGGCGGACATGTGGCTTGATTCGCCATCCCACGTGGAAAAAAGTGCTTATGGGCCTCGCCGCCGTTACATCGTGTACCTTCGTCAGTTTTTCTACATCCAATGTCGTGGTGGTTTTGTCATGAGGTACGTGAATTCAATCTATTCCTTGCAAATAGAATTTTGTTACCATATGGTTTTCAATCTAAACCACACAAATTGAGTTACATTGCAGACTTTCGCTACTGACTGGAACATACCTAGTCATCCAATCCCCAAGAATTGTCAGTGAGTACAACCCATGGTCAACACCGACAACATATCTAGGAAAGTCCGAGAAAGGGATCTACTACACTGCAACCGACTACCTCACACTCCGAGTATGGGTATTGAATGAAGAAACGGAACCATGTCATGGGACGCTACCGGTGTGGGAGATGGTTCACCATGCTGACCTCGAGCCTCCCCTGAGCCAACACTCTGATGAAAACCATGAAGAAAAGGACAGGTCATGGATCCTAGATCATGAAAAAGCCATACAAACGAATCAAGGATACCGAGAATGGGACTCGGACGACGGCAGTGGTGATGATACAGTTGCTTCTTATCTGATAGAAGAACAATATGATGATGACGACAACGATGATGATGACTTTGACTATGACAACTATGAGCCGAAAAGTTCATTGTATTTTCTAGGATACCATCCTAACAAAGCGATTATCTTCTTGGGTTGCCGAATGGTTGGTGACGGTTGTGCATATGCGTACTACTTAGGCACCTTGAAACTTGAGTATTTGGGTGGTCTTTATCCACAACGAGGGTCATGGATTACATTTTGGCCCCGTGTACGGGAGTCGTATGTGTACACACCATGTAGGATTGACTTGCTTCGTGATGAGAATGGTACATCAACTGATTTGAGTTACTGGCTACAATATGCTAGCTAGGTTGGTTACTATGCAGAAATAGTGGTGCAAATAGTTGTTGAACACAAGGCATGAACATTGTACTAAATTTGTCCATCTATTGTTAACGTGCATATTGTTACTTGTATGACGTAAAAGCAATTTTCAAGTACCATGAGTTTGTTAAAGCGTTACGCTCATAGGTGGTACACGGCCGGGGTGTGTTGGCGATTGCGAGATCCTTGAACGTCCAAGAGACCTCCCATGCAAGCCACCTTCCATTGGCTCACGGTTTCGTCTTCTTTCTCTAAGAAAATGTGTGTAGATTTTACTTGCAAAACTCGATAGAGTCGAATGAAACCTCGCCAGAAAACTTGATTCCCACAAGAAAAACCACAGACTAATATGTGACCACGCAATGACAAATTTAAGCTGAAATATAGTACAACTTAGCAAAGTCTCCAATATTACGAGGAAACGGAGAAGTACGAGGAGCATCAAACCGGGGAAGGAGACGGGTACACTATTGGGGCGGTCAATTGGGCTTTCCCATTTGCATTCCTTATTTGTAGTGCCTGAAGTGATTATAATTGCGCCGGGTCTAGAAACGTATGGATTAAAACTTAAGAGATTGCCATGACATTACCTCTGGTTGATAATGGGAGAGAGGATGGTACACCGTGAAATTCAGGGGGTTAGAGCATCTTCAACAGCTCTCCTTTCCCCAATAATTTTCTGGTATTAGGGGGGTTGAGCAAAAAAAACCGCTCCAACAGTTTCCCTTTCCCCAATAAATTATTGGTGATCATCAATAAAACAGCCCATCTTCCCCTAAATGGAGGGGAGTTTGCCCTCTCCCAATATTATTCGCAATAACGCCATGTTAGCGCTCCACCATAAATGGCCACCGGACCACCACGGGACCAACACCGGACCAACGCCGGAAAGCTGCCGGACCACCGCCCCCTAAATGGAGAACTTTTCTTGTTGTCATTGTGATGTTATGAGATAGTTGGCGCGGACGGTCGTTGTTATTGTTCGTCGATCATTGTTCTAATTGCTCCGGAGTTTTTTCTTTTTCGTCCGCATAGGCATAGCTTTGATCTGGTATGACTTTGCTTTTTGCCGGCCTGATTCTTTGTGTGCGTCTGCTATTGTTGGTTATGTGCATCTTAGTCATGTAGAGATCTGATGTGTACTCGTCGTCTATGTATCCCGTTCGTGCTTCATTTTGAGTCAATAAAAATCATCCATTGTCAGAAAAAAATCGGCTATAAGTTTAGCTTGTAATTAGAAACAAGTGTGCGAACCAACCTGGTTAGGAGGACAGTGGTATCCTCAGCCCACCAGAGTTTAAGTCTTAAACTTGACATTGGTGCTCGCATTTTCCTCGATTTATTTCAGGCTTACCGGCAATGTGCATTCAGTGGGAGGAGACGTTCCTGTCGACTACGAAGACGTCTGTGGCGACTTCGTCAATCTCAAGATGATATGCCGGCTCAGTCCCTCGAAGGTGCTCATAGGGTAGCGTGTACGTGCATGCATTCATAGGGATGAGTGTATGTGCGTATCTATGAGCGTCTACGTCTGTATCGTGTTCAAATATTAGCAACAAGTGCCCATTGGCATTGCTTGGCTTACATGCATGTAAAATCTTCTTCTTTTTTTGAGTAAAACACGCTTGTGTCCTTGGGCAAAAACGTGACCACGCCAACGGCATCTTATATGGTCGGGCACACCCGCCGCCGCCAAGTAAACCCTAGCTGAGTTCAATAGAAACGCTAGCTTGCACGCGCGCCGTCACGCACCATGGCGCAATGTCCTGCTCCTGCTCCCAGCAAGGTAAGCAAGCACCTTTTCCCTTCGTCTCCCCGCGTACGTACGATGTGTACCTCTTCCCTTCCACCTCTGCTTCCCTCTGCTCCAATTGTGGCGGGGACTGCAGGTGCTGTTACCGCACGCAAACGGGACGGAGCCCATGGAGGATGGCGTGCTCCGCCGCGCTTCTGATCCCGGGGTCGCCGCCGCAGCCAGGGGCGTCAAGCGTTTCCTCCCCAACGCTGATTTGGAACCCGTATCGACACCAATTTACTATACCATGTTGTAAATATTATTTTTCACACACCTCGGCGGATATAGACCTGATATGTAGGATGATGTGGTCGATATTTGGCATGATTTGCCTTAGATGGAGCGATCGATATGTAGATAATACGTGCTATTTCTTAAGAAAATTGTATTTACTAGCAAATATGCCCGTGCGTTGCAACGGGAGAAAAAAAATCATACATCCATAGCCAAATATAAGTATGGCTCAACACCCCTCACGTGTTGACGTCCTCTATTGTAACACATTGCCCCACCTGTGTTGCTGCTTATCCTCCTTTCGACCCTTACCGATGGTGGCCATGGTGTCGACACAATGCATCCAACATGAAATCCCAAGACAATGATCTCGGCCACATGTGATATACTCCCAGAGTTTTGTCCACAATTGCTTCAATTTGAATGCCGGAAATTATCATGTATTTACACTTTGAAAAGTCCTGTAGGCTCCAAAGTTTGCCCACAAAAAAGGAAAGATTGATATAGTTAGATTGCTTTCCCTTTTGCAGAGAAGAAGCTTCTGTCACTCACAGCCATAAAGAGACAAACTACGAATTCACAAAACAGGATAAATCAAATAGATTTTTGGAGAACAAAAAGGATAGCTGGATTCCCACCTTCTCATTAGAAAAAGAGTTCCTCCCAAATCTATTGAGGTTCCACACATCGGACCATACATTGACAGATGAAAAGAGTAGGAACCAAAACACACCAGTTACCTTATTCCACTGGTTTCTATAAACAAAATGCAATGTGTTCAGAATTTATCTTACAATTATGCCCAGTCAAAAATATCTTACAATTCTGTCACTTTGTTTTTTTAGTTCTCTACATTTTGTATTAGCACCTCTTTTGTGTACGTAGTTAATAGTTAAAAAGGCTAGACACAATTATGACGTGATCCTTGATAGTGCAAAATATCGGATGAGAAGTAATGCTTACACAAAAATTAAAATTGTTCTGATTCATAGTATGATTATTTGTCGGGTTTGCAGAGTATAATTGGTGAAAGACGTGCGTCATTATATGCATACAAAAGGGACTGGTCCAATACAACTGAATTCTTCAATAAGTACAGCCTAAAAGACATAAACATGAACATTTAGAGATGAAAAATAATATATTTTTGTGTCAGTTTAAAAGGAAGCATATACATATGCATACACAAAATCATCAGAAATTTGCTATATGAACACCATTGAATAACTTAAAGCAATACTTAAAGCCATATCTTCAAGGTCGAATCTATCGGCTTGTCTTCAGTCACCTTAACAACACATTCGAACATCTTTCTATGTTGGCCTAGTAATAAAGAATATGCTGCTGGCTGGAGCTGAGCGAAAAGAGCTACGTCATGAATGAAAGCAAATGCTGACCAACAATCTTCAGAGTTGCTTGATTATGTACATCTGATCTGAAAAGCCAACTCTCATGCCTTCCATTCACATGATATAAAGTAGCCTTCCGTAACTCCTACATATATCTCAGATGGACAGTTGTACATTGATCCCCAGACTAACAAATAAGCTGAATCTGAGCTAAGATAAGCCAGTGAATTATTACTGTCAAATCTTGGAAGGAAATTGACCGATTAATTTCGTCAGAATAATTGGCAGGTAAATTCCCTCCTCTCTAGCTCACTGCATTCAAGACTTCTTATTGCCATTCCAATCCAAATCCAGAGACCGACTCACACTAAGAGCTAGCTGAGCAGATGAAGATGATTACCAAGTGCAAGTAGGAGAAGCCGGCCAAGGCAGTGGTCACCGGGCTGGAGGTGGTGGCGGCGCCACCTATGAGGAGGGCAAGAAGCAGCAGTAGCAACACAAGCCAGCGGCCGCATCAGCCGCCCCAGCAGCCGCAGGCTTCCAAGGACATCATGCGACAGCCAGGGCCGGCGGCCATGAAGCCGGTGATGCTTGCGGGCCGCTGTTCCACTATCCGGTACGGGCCATGTTCCCTGGCGGCGCTGACGACTTCTCAGCGAGAAACGAATGTACGGATGGGTCATGGCACATGTGGCGTGGCTGCGCCACGGGAGGTCTCCATAAAGGTCGAGCTCGGGAACTACCATGGCGTCTGCCGCACACCAGTGGATCAGGTCTCGCCATCTCCAAGGAGACCTACAATCCTCGTTCGTCAAGGTTTTTGTGCGCACCCAGGCAGCGACGACTACGGCACCCACATCTAGTTCGACCTCTTGTGAGATGCCTCGCCCCGCGCCGCCGCCTCCTCCTGGCACTGCTATTCGGCTGTCACCGCCGCATTGGCGCATTAGCATGGTGGCTCTGGAGTCGCGTGGGTGCTTCCGGTGGATGGGCGCGGTCGTGGCCCGTGAGTCGTCGCACATGGGCTGCTTGGGACGATGGGGTCAGATGGGATCCGCGACATTGATTTCGCCCGTATTAAAGAGGGGAAGCGCCGCACGACACGATATCGACAGCGTCGATCCTGCGGTGTGGAAGGGAGTAGCGTCGCAGCAGGGGATCTCGGGACGCCCGCCGGGTAGGGGAGGCGACCAGCCGGCGGCAGCAGGAGGTGCGGAGGCTTCCGGCAGCACGAGCGTGGCGTACGCCTCCCTGTCCGCTTCTCCTCCACCTCCCGAATCGATATTTATTGAACGGGTTGCGAAGGCAGCGGTGGAGGTGGAGTTTGACTCCATCTCGGGACGAAACGAAGCGATGGGTTGGATCGAGAATTCAGATAGGTTTGCGTCGCTGGTGGAGGTTTGTCTTCAGTTTTTATGCCTTGTGCCTTGGGGTGGACTGCACGTACATGTGAAAATATAGAACGGAAGAGGAGTCCGTGAGCCGAACGATGACGTACGAAAAAAAGTGAAACCGTGAAGGGACGGACGAATTTTTTTACACGACGTGGTTCCCCGAATTAGTACCACCTCACGTATATGTTTTAAATTCAAACTGAAGGCGTAAACTCACGGAAAGAAGCGTATTGTGACGGTGAACCCACGGAGTCAATCCGTGCTTTATTATTAGGGAAAGATATGTAGATCTTCATCAAGATATAAAAGTAATATGCACACCATCAGGTTATGATGTATGCACATGGCTAAGTAACGTGACAATGTCGTCGGTGCTAGCTCTTTTTCTTTCTGCTTTATAAGTATTAAGATTTAAGGCACCACAGCATAAACGTAGCCTGAATGTTCGCACTGGTCATTCATTTAGGCCATGGGTAGTCATTATGTTCTAGTTCTGGACACCCATGCATGTAACAGCAACATTTACTCCCATAGCACGTGTCTATTTGTGGGGCTGATGTGTAGATTTATGTTATTTGTTCTATTCGTTGTAGGAGTTGCTGATGTTCTTCTCATTTAGTGTAAAAACCATTCATGTTTGGTGTGCACATTTGTTTCAGATGCAGATCTTTGTGAAAACCATCACTGGCAAGACCATCGCTCTTGATGTTGAAACTTCAGATACTATCGGCAATGTGAAAGCTAAGATTCATCACAAGGAGGATTTTCAACCATACCAACAGTGTCTCATATTTGCTGGCAAGCGGCTGGAGGACGGCGGCACCTTGGTCGACTACGGCATCCAAAATGGGGTTACCCTTCATTTAGAACCCCGCCTCCCCGGGCGGATTAAGATTTCTGTGAGGAGCCTTAATGGCAAAATGAAGACCTCACAGGTCCATCCATCAGATACCATCGGTGCTATGAAGGCAAGGTTTCGGTTTGAACACCACCTTATCTTCGATGGGAAGCAACTGGAGGAAACCCGTACTTTCGCTGATTATGACATCCAGGATGGATCTACTCTTGAAGATTTCCACCTCCATGCAGGGATGAAAATTAACATCAATGCGTTGGACAACCCTCTCTACGTTGAGAGCTCAGATACTATCGACAGTGTTAAGGCAAAGATTTATGATGAGTACGGTATCCCTCTAGCCCAGCAGTGCCTCGTGTTTCACAAGATAACGAGGACATCCACATTTCATCCATACTCTATCTTACAGGGCGGCCGTACTTTGACCGATTATAACATCCAGAATGGAGCCACTCTCGACCTTGTCGTCTGCCACCGACCCAGGCCGATGCAGATCTTCGTCAAGAATTTGGAAGGAAAGACCTTGACGTTTAATGTTCAGAGCTCAGATACCATTCACAGTGTCAAGGAGAAGATTGAGCAGGTGGACGGTATTGACCCGGCAAGCCAACGCCTCATCTTTGCCGGGTGGCAGTTGGAGGATGGCTTCACACTGGCAGAGTACAAGATCCAGCATGAATCCACTTTTCATCTTTGCCTCCGTCTCCTGTCATGTTCTAAGTGTCCCGGAAACCATGAGTAGAGTGTGTGTTAATGATTCTGAAGCGATTTACTGGAATCATTCTTTGGTCGTAGTTCTACATATTAGTAGGTTTATTCATGTATCTATCGTGTGAGTTTCCAGTTTGGTTGCTTGCTTCACGCTACGCAGCACAAAGCGAATCAATGCAGTGCACTGTTTCTTCGCAGTATGACAATGCGCTCTGAAGCTCAGCAGATAGCACAAATTATGAAAGGGAAACGTTCCGGCTGAGTTTTCGGCCGGTCCGCACCGCTCACTCACGCACACGCATCGTCTGTAGGTGGGTCCATGCACCGAACAGCCACAACCTTATCTCTTTAGGGACGATGAGATCCACTCGTTTCTTCCTTGCGAACCAACACATCTCCTCTCCACGAGCTCCGCTCCCCCCTATCCCTCCATCTGTAGGTGCTTGCCCTCCCCCACCGGCGACAAGCTGTGCCAGCCAGCCATGGCATCTCGTCGAGTAGCTGGTGCTCCTCCGCCATGGCAGCTCGTCGGTCCTAGCGCTACACGCAGCACTCACTTCCTTTTTTTCTGCCCTCAGGGGTTCATCGAGTCCCTGCTCCTTCGCCAACCGCACCGGTGCTGTTGCTGGCGACGACGACTACCCGCTGCTGCTACCACGCCGTAGTGAAAGCTCCAGACCAAGTGGGCGGATGAGATGCTGGAACCGGCCTCGGTGGAGCTGCAATCGGCAGCAATTTTTGCTACAAGTGGGTTTTTGTTTTGCTGGAATCAGTAACTTTTTTCTAGGATTTGTAATTGGGGGTGTTTTTTGCTGGAACCAACTTCAATTTTTGCTACCACCGTATATGTTCTTTGCTACTACCGTCTTTTCAATTTTTTCTTTTTTGCTGGATCCATCTCCTTTTGCTGAAACCAGTTCCAATTTTTTGCTACCACCGTCCTTGTTTTTTGCTGCCAACTCCTCTTTTTGTTTTTTTTTGCTGGATCTATCTCTTTTGTTGAAACCAGTTCCAATTTTTTTGTTACCACCGTCCTTGTCTTTTGCTGCCACTGTCTTTGATTTTTGCTACCAACTCCTCTTTTTGATTTTTTGCTGGATCCATCTCTTTTGCTGGAACCAACGAATATTTTGCTACATCCAACATCGTTTTTTGCTGGAACCAGTCGACCGTTGGCGACGACCGTCGGTGCGACAGAGCTGCAAACATGGTGGAAAAATGCTACAAACGATGCATAAATTTGCTATTGGCGGCATATTTATTTGCTGGAACTAGTCGAGCGTCAGTGCGACGGAGCTGCGTCCAGCAACATGTTTTGCTACATCCAGCATCTATTTTTTTTGGAACAAGCACCAGCTTGGGATGGCCACACCACGTAATCGGAGTTACTACCACGGGCAGCTCGGGATGCTGCAACCGGCAGCCGAGGTTGCCATGACCACGCCGGTGACGCTACGAACGACCACATGATGCTTGGGACCACGACGTCTCCGTACTGCATCGGACGGAGCAGGCCTACTTGCGACGACCGCGACCTGTTGAAGGACGAGAGCGGATGGCCGGCGAGCGCGGGCGGCCGGGGGCGAGGAGCGCGTGTGCGCCGTTGGCCGGCAAGGACGAGCACCGACAGCGGCGAGCGTGGAGTCCGCCATGGATGGGAGTTGCTAGTCAACGCAGAGCCAGGCGCGAAGGGGATAAGATGATGGGGCAAAATTAATGGTTGGAGGTGGCCTAATCCTACGGCTGGGGGCCGACCGGCCGAAATTTCGGCCGGCGCGCCGGCGCCTAGCAGTCGCCATTATGAAATATAGCATATGCTTGATATCTTATCTTGTGTATATTGTAGAGATTTATATTCCTCAGCTTGTTCCAAACTTCTCAATCCTTATGTTGGATCTAGCATAATTCTCTAATATTATTTTGGCGACGACATCTTACATGAGCCAGACAAGGAATTTTAGAAAGAGTAAATTATCTAGACATATCAGAAATACTTGTCGGAGAAATGGATGTATCTAGACGTATTTTAGTTCTACATACATCCATTTTTATCCATTTCTGCGACAAGTAATTCCGGACGGAAGGAGTAGTTTTTATCCCGTAGTTGGATTGTTCAGCCACATTCTACCCTTTTAAATTTTTTGACGCATTCTGTCATGCGGGTCTGTTAACCCAGCACGCTCATGTCGACAAGTTTTCCTGCACGACTACTTTCTACCGGGGCTCCTTCTCTTGGACTCGTCAATGTCGCCATTGCCGTCCATCTGTACCGGCACATCCCCCCCCCCCCCCCTCCCCCCTCCCTCCCCCCGGTAATGCCTCCCTGAAACTACCTATTGGCTATCATTGTCGCCACTTTCCACGGCAAGTCTCCCATGATCCCATCGCATGGCGGCCCACCGGCTCGGCCGCCACAAAAGTGAATGTGAGAACGAAGATCATGGGTTTACACCCCGGAGTGAGGCGATACTTCATCATCGCAACGCGGGGAGAGCTTTAGCCCCCCCCCCCCCCCCCCCCCCCCCCCCCCCCCCCCCCCCCCCCTCACAACACACACACACCGCAGAAGAAAGTGTCGGAAGTTGAAAAGGGCCAACGCCGATCACTTTTTGTTCTTTGCCTCATCTCCATATGATCCCAAGCACAGCCACACACGGTTGGGAGTCGGGACCAGGTCAATTTGGCACTGCATAGATCCGGCCCTAAGTGACACATCGCACCCAAGAGGCTCGACGCCAATGGCCTGTCGCCGCAGCCTCATGTCAACGTCTATCACGCGAGCTGCATGGCCAAGTACTATACCGAACAGGATCTCTGGGGATGCATGACTCCGCCACACTGTTGATTGAGACTACATGCTTTCTATGATGCAGACGAACACCTCCGCGCCTGCCATAGCAGATGTCACCATGCCTCTTGCCCGCTCGACATTAAGCTACGCGCTCCAAATCCGTGTACGCAGCACTGGTGGGTGACGCGCTGCCCCTCGCTCGACATTCCACCTCCAGATGCCCCGGCTGCACCAAGATGTCGCCGCTGCTGCTCGGGCCTGGTGGCGGCGAGGAGCGAGAGAGGGGTGAAGGAAACTCTCTTGGCCCGCCTAGTCAAGCCTAGCCCCGATAGCCGCCACCGTCGTCTAACATGAACGACAACCAGATCGGATCAAGCCTGCCTAGGGGAACCTCTTCTACGCGGCATTGCCGTAGACACAAACGTCGGAAACCATCATTGTCGCGCACCCATAACTGCCACGCATCCGCCGACACGCTCTCATAGACTCCATCGGCCGTCCGCCGCAGACATGCTCGCGTTGGCCCTGCCGCTGATCTCGTAAGTGGTTGCGTTGGCTACGAGGGTACGGATCAGAGTAATCCCGCTGCCGCCGGCCACCACGGGCTTTGCCTGGTGGCGGTAGCAAGGGGAGTGGAGGATTCGGGTATTAACTAGGGTGCACCGAGCTGGGACTCGGCCACTACTTTCCCTATTCCCAAAGCTGTTGAAAAGATCATTTTTACAATAATCGAGTCTACTCCCGCCTTTTGTATTTTATCTTGTGCAGCTACAAGATGCACCATCCAGTATTGGACCGTAATCCTCTTCTGGCTCCGAGAAAGAAGTACAAGTTGATAAAAGGAAGAATTATCCCAGATTCACATTGTCATTTTTCCAAGCAATTTTAATCACTCGCTTTATAAAAAAAGTAATTGAAATTCCTTTTTAGCGCAAAAGTTAAACTTCCTGTATATGTCCAGCCCGTACTAAGTTACGTTGTTGTAAACTTGTAATTATTATCAGTTTGTCTGATTTCCAATTTTTATATAAAGGCAATGTAATATACACAATTCTAGTTCTATCATATGTTTCTACAATCTCTTCTTCAACCATTTCTATCGTTGCTTTCTCAATATAGACGGGTGCGGCAACGCACACTTTCATGTTCTAATTGTTTGGATAACCCACTTAACCATGGACTCATCTCAATTTTTTCTAGGCTCTAAACAATATAAATACTATTACTGGGTCAATACTGGTTGGGAAGGTGCACATCTCAATTTCTCAAGTAAGGGAAATTTAGCATGGCCCCTCTTACCTGAGCCATGTTGTTGGATTCAATTGAGCATTTTCACATCGATAACTTCTTACTCTAACAACCTGATCTGGCTGCTGCAATAAAAAAGGACTCACCAACCTATGTGCCACCATCGACCACATCTAGGTACTTCTCTCTTTTCTCATGATCTAATCTCCTGGCGTGCATTTTTGTTTGTCTTCTCCATAATATTATTGGTCAGAATCTGTTGCACATCACCGCTCTGAACTGGAGTTTTCTTTCATGATGCATGAACTGAATCTGATTTACACTGAAGTCTCCGCTGATCAGATCATTCAGCCACATATATCATTTGCATGTATCTTGCGTCGATAAATCAAGGGTACATAGAAGTGAGATACCTTGGTTGTAACTTGCCTTTCCGTGGCTTAGGTTTTGCAGTCGAGAACTCGAGATACTCTTTAGACTAGGGAATGTTGCTTTTGTATATTTTTTTCCAGTTACCACCAACGAAAAAAATAGCGCCCTATTTTGACGTTATAGCGTCGCTATAGCATATCTGGAAGGGCCACGTTACATTTTAAATAATTTGCTCGCTACGGCGCTATTCACGCTATAGCACGCTATTTTGACGCTAAACAAAATAACGTCGTAGCATTTTAGCGTGTACCACACAGCAACCCATCAGGCATCGCCCCATCGCATCGGCCCAACTCACTCTCACTCTCTCTTAGACGCAAACGCGATGCATACAGCCTAACCTAGCCAACTTGTCACTAATTTCCCACCAGCTCGTGACCGAGGGCGGCGACGTCCGTGACTCCTTAGTGAAGGCGGCGGCAGTTCATGAACGGCAGCAGCTTCTCTTCATCCCCTCTCCAAGTAGCGGCGTCGGCCACGCCTCCAACTCCAACAAGCCAACGCCGACGTCGACCATGCCATCGGCAAGTCAGGCACCTATGCTTCTCTACATAATTAGGAGTGTTCCATTTCCATACAAATTAGGAGTGTACATGCCCTGAGCCTAGTTCTCGTATGGTTCTTTGTGTAATTTGGAGTGTCCCCTTTCCTTGCAAATTATGAAAGCCTTAAATTTTGTGATATATTTGATATTTTTATGCAAAACGCTATTTTCAAATATAGCATGCTATAACTTGTATAGCATTTGGAGAAGGACGGCGCTAAATCTTGTAGCACGTTATTTTTTTCATTGGTTACCACACTGCATGACCATCTTACCAGAAAACTTCATTGCATTGTTCAAACAAAATCATGGCAGCTCCTCTTGACCTTATGGCCTGCTACGTGCTCTTCCTGGAAACAAAATCTTGCTTATGCACCCTTATCATTAATTTTTTGTGTGACCTAAAGAACACTAATTCCTCCTGATTAGCTAGCTGGCTCAAAAACAGAATACGCTGCACCATACAATGTCAGTAAAACTTTACATCTCATGTATGATTAGCTAGCTGGCACAAAAACAGAATATGCTGCACCATACAATGTTAGCAAAAGTTTACTTCTCAGGTATTCATTTTTAGAATAGTCTTTTTATGGTACATTTTTTTTTTTGAAACAGAGGCAAAAGCTTTGCCTTTTTCATTAATAGAGAAGAAGATAGTTTGCCCGGTTAATTGGCGGAAAACCGGGCGAAAACCAATACAACTAGGGCCAAGCCCACACAACGACGCAAACAGCCAGCGAAGACTCCGCAGATGGCAAGCCTCAATCCGCGAAACCACATGCGGACTACTCCCAAAATAAAATGCATCGGAGAAGGAAACACTTTCTAGCGACTAACATTTGCAGGGTTGTCCCTCACAGCGACACTTAAAAACTGGTTGACCTTCATCTGCTTCCCATTGACAAGGCGACACAACCCTTGGGTGATCAAAGGCGCGGCCATGAGGCCTGTGATCAGCTCAGTGAAGTCGCGAAGAGCGTCCTCGCCCTCATTCGCAAAAGTGCAACCCTCTGCAGAGGCCACCTTGTCAAAGGAGGCCAAAGCCCCGACCGCCGCAAGCTGCCCAGCGGACTCCACGGGAGCGACTAACCCCAAAGGCAACAACCGAGCATTGTCATCGTTCTCCTCGATACCTTGGTCCCCATCTTTTGCCAGTTGCGGCACATGCGCCGCAAGCGTCGACCCCTGCACACCATCGGACGCCTCTGCTCGCTCCAATAAGCTGGTAGCACGAGCCAACCACAGGCATAAAGAGTCCTCAAGTTTGCGCAGCGGGCGGAGTGCCAGCTCCATCATGGTTTGCAACTCAGTAGCAGACGAAGCAGGCTTTGTCACAACATCATCGCCAACACCACCTTTACTAGTAGCTTCAGAAAACCTCACGGATTCAGCAGCTTGGATGGGCACTGCAGGAGCAACAACCGAAGCCCAAGAGCGCCCAGCTGAAAAAGGACATGGCGGAGCTGGAGGGTCACGTGCACTGCAGCGAGGTGCCCTGCCGGAGGAGAGGCGAAGACCACAATCCCTCTCGCGGTGCCCAGAGCGGAGACACGAGAGGCATCGAATCGGGTCGCGGCAGAAGGCAGCCTTGTGGTCTGGAGCCAAGCAACGGAAGCAGCGACCATGAGTTCTCCGTTTGAAGGCGGCGGCTTGCTCAAGCCTCGCACAGTGCACTGCCGAGGAAACGGTAGCTTGGCTGCAGGCCCCATGGACAGGGGAGGGACGCTTCCGTCCCACGAAGATCCAGGGACCATCCCCTGGCAGAGCATCCACAGCCTCCGCCGGAATGCAAGGAGGCGGCACCGAATCAGCACCAGCACAGGGGCGAACCACAGCAGGTGTGGTCGTCAGCGGCGCCGGCTCCCCCGTGACTGCATCGTCGGTGCCACAAGCAGCTTCAGGATCGAGGCCTCCGGCAACGGAGGAGGCGGACAACGGCGACCGAGGCATCACCGCAACATCCTCACCAGGGGCAGGCCCAAGCGCCGCGGCCGGCATCTGAACCGGGACATCAAGAACTTCCCCATTCCCGACATTGGAGCAACAGCGTTGGAGCTGCACAGCACAGGAGACGACGCCAAACGCGGCAACCGGCGGCGACAGCAGGGCCAGCTCCACATCCACCAAGGCCAACCCTTCGCCAGCCGCAGGGATTTGACCAGCCGGGGGGACGGGATCCAGATCTGGCTGATCTGGATCGAGCGGGGGGAGACCTTCACGGATCGACACGGGGGACTTCGACAGCTTGCAGGGGGCAGCACCGCCAAGGGAGGCCGGGGCGGCGGGCGGCAGGGCCGGCTTGGACGACGTCGCCGGCAAGGAAGGGCTCGAGCGGCAGACCCGCCCACACTTCCGGCCTCCATTCTCCGCCCTAAGCCTGCAAGCAGGGGGCTGCGGCCGGGAGCGAGGGGTGGCGCGAGGTGGCGAGAGGGTGGTGAGAGGGTGGCCGGCGGGGCCGGGGTGGCCGCCGCCGGTGGCGGCAGGTGGAGGGGAGGGGTGTCGGGGGCGGGGTCGCGAGAGCTACCCGCAGCGGCCATCACTCTAGTTTTTCCTAGAAGGGGACTCCTTTTATGGTACATCATATTATTCTAGACCGTCCATTTTTATTTATTTTTGATCGAATGACCCAGATACGGCTATACTACAACAGAATTAGAGTAGTATATTCAGTCGTCATGGGCATTTTGGGTAGTTCACTTAGACTAAATTTGAGGTTTTGATGGAATTTTAGTCATGCCTAATTAAGTGTCAGCCACACGTACTAGCCGGCTCTCCTTGTCGGACGAACCCCGTCCTGTAGAACTCCGGCGATCACTGGAGCAGAGAGAGAGATAGCACACGAGAGGGAGAAAGTTTTTGCGCTGCGAACTTACTGCAGCTTTTCTGCTTCTTCTATATTTATTCAGTGATTACAAAGTCTAATAGAAACCTAAAAACTAGGCACGATCCGGGTATCGAGTGATGCCATCCCAGCACTCCCCGCTCGTCTCCTGTCATGGCGCCGTGACCGTTACATCATGCCATCCCATGATCGGGTCAAGGCGCCGAAGAATCCTAGCCAACTACGGCCGAGTCGTAGCTCGGTTATTTCTGACGAAACTGAAGAAAAGATGCTACTGTCGAAACTGTAAACATCGATAGCTAAAACCCTAACTGAACCTGAACTGAAGTTTAACAGCAACAATCACCCCCTAAACTGAGTGTTCAGGGGTCTAGCTCCACCATGCCAATGCTCGATCGCAGCTGCTGAAGACGAACACGGCAAAGAGGCTTGGTGAGCATATCCGCGAGCTTAAGTTCTGTCGCCACGAACTCGAGCTTTATCTTCTTGGTCTAAACACTATCTCTGATGAAGTGGTACCTGAGTTCAATGTGCTTTGATCTTTCATGCATCACAGGGTTCTTGGCCAACGAGATCGCCGATTTGTTGTCCACCTTGAGCTTCACCACTTCCGCTTCACCACTTCCGCTTCTGAATCTCTGAACTCTCCGAGCAGTTGCGAGAGCCAAATCCCCTGGCAGGCCGCCGTGGTTGTAGTGACGTACTCTGACTCGCAGCTTGATAACACCACGATCTTTTGCTTCTGCGACTGCCAAGTCACCGCTCCACCGACAAGGAAGAACTGGGTGCCGGAGGTGCTCTTGCGATTGTCTACATCACCGCCCAGGTCGCTCTCATTGTACCCAACGTGTCGCGGCGTGCTCTCGCCTCTGGTGTACCTGCAACCCAGGCGAAGTGTGCCGGCGATGTACCACAAGATGTGCTTGACGGCGGTGAGATTCTCTTCTGTTGGCGCTTCCATGAACCGCGACACATACCCGATGGAGAACGTCAGATCAGGGCGCGTGTGGACCAGGTACCGCAGGCTGCCGACGATGCTGCGGTACTCCATCGCGCCAACCACCGGTGCTGCGCTCTCCCTGGACAGCTTGAACCGCGGCTCCATCGGTGTGTGACATGCTTTGCACCCTGCCATGCCACTCTTCTCTAGAAGCTTCCACGCATACGTGCTCTGCGCGATGACGATGCCGCTCGCGCTCTGCTTCACCTCAATCCCTAGGTAGAAGCTTAGGGCCTCTTTGATTCAAAGGATTTTTATAGGATTTGAATCCTTAGGATTTTTTTCTATATTGGTCGTTTGATTCGTAGGATTGAATCCTATAGGAATTTTTCCTATGGATTCATTTGTACTACATTTCATAGGAATTTTAGCATCTAATCCAACTTCTTGGAAGAAATCCTTTGTTTTTCCTGTGATACAATCAAACAAACTCAAATCCTAAAAGAATCCAATGCGCATGTCATTCCAACCCTACGTTTTTCCTATTCCTGCATTTTTGCAATCCTGCGAATCAAAGAGGCCCTTAGCAAACCCAGGTCTGACATCTTGAACATGCTCTACATCTCGGCCTTGCAATTGGCGATCTCAGCGGCATCAGACCCAGTGATCACCAGATCGTCCACGTACACACAAACGACGAGGCGCGATGTCGCCGTGCCCCGCGCATACACAGCGTGCTCTGACGCGCAGCGGGTGAAGCCCAGCTCGCCCAAGCACGTGTCCAGCTTAGTTTTCCACGCTCTAGTGGGCTGCTTGAGCCCGTACAGAGCTTTGTCCAGGCATAGCACCAGATGTTCCTTGCCGGCGACGACGAAGCCGGGCGGCACGTACACCTCCTCCTCGAGCTCCCCGTTCAGGAAAGCGGACTTCACGTCCATGTGGTGCACTGCCCAGCCCGCGTTCGCCGCCAGCGCCAGCAGCAAACGTACTAACTCGAGGTGAGCCACCGGCGCGAAGACCTCGTCATAGTCAATCCCGTGTTGCTGCATGTAGCCCTTGGCAACCAAGCTCGCATTGTGCTTGAGCACCTCCCCTTGAGCATCTTTCTTGAGCTTGAAGACCCATTTCAGGCCGATCACGTGGTGCCCTAGAGGGAGCGCGGAGAGATGCGACGTCTGGTTGTCCTTGATCGACGTCATCTCCTCGATCATGGCCCACCGCCAGCTTGCCTCTTACTCCGCCTCGGTGAACGTGGTTGGCTCCTCCGCAGCCAGGAAGTGCAGCTCCTCATCCGGCTCCGCTGCTACACCAGCGTCTAGAACGTTCTGCATCATGCGGAAGCGATGCTCACGCGCTGCGTCGACGGACCCGTCGAGCAGATCGGTGAAGCTCGACGGCGGCGACACGAATTCCATGCCCGATGGCCCACAGACGGTGGAGAGGGCGGAGCTGGTGTAGTGGCTGGTGGCGATGGTGGTGAGGACGGAGCCGGTGAAGACACACCCCCGTCGCTGGATGATCATGGATTGCTGCTCGCCAGGTGTTTGACCACAAACGTGTCGACGCCACTGAAGGTGTTCATGGCTTTCTCCTCTGTTCTCCAGGCCCAACGCGCGCTCTCGTTAAAGATAGAGTCGCAGGTGATATGCACGTGTCTCGTGGCGGGATCATAGGCTCTGTAGCCCTTCGTCCCCTGCTCATAGCCGACGAAGATCATGGGCCGACTGCGGTCATCCAGTTTCTTCAGTCCGGGGCGTGTGTCCTTGGCGTGCACGACGCACCCAAACGTGCGCAGGAAATGCACATTCGGCTTACTCCCGTGCCAAGCCTCAAACAGCGTCACACCGTCTAGACTCTTCGTCGGCGAACGGTTCAGCAGAAACACCGCCGTCGTGACCGCCTCGCCCCTGAACTCGTCGGGGACGCGCTTGGCCTTCAGCAAGCTCCGGGCCATGCCCACCACCGTCCCATTGCGTCGTTCAACTAAACCATTTTGCTGTGGTGAGTACGGCGCAGTGAGGTGTCGGCCGACGCCCAGCTCGGCGCAGTACGCCGTGAAGTAGCCCCGACGTGAACTCCCCGCCGTGGTCTGTCTGCAGCACCTTTAGCTTGCGGCCGGACTTAGATTCCGCGCCAGCCTGCACGCGCTTGATCGTCGCGCCGCTGCTTCATCCTTGGACGCGAGCATCACGAGCCACATGTACCGCGTGGCGTCATCCACCAGCAGGAGGAAGTACTTCTTCCCTCTCGGTGTCGCCGGCGTAATGGGGCCGCAAAGATCACCGTGCACCACCTCAAGGCGTTCCTGTGTGCGGTACCTCGCCTGCTGCGTGAGCGACGACCGCCGCTATTGGCCGGCCAGACACGCGTCGCATAGCTGGTCCGCCTGCTCGACCAGGGGCATGCCGTGCACCATCCCCCGTCGCGCCAACTTGCAGAGGGCATCAAAGTTCAGATGCCCGTAGCGGGCGTGCCACGTCCACACCGCGTCCACTCCGCTGCGAGTTGCAAGACACACCGGCTGAGCGATCTGGAGGGCAATAATGTACAGAGGATTGGGCACCCGATTTACCTTGGCGAGAAGACGACGCTGCCGGCCACGCACACGCAGCACGCTGTCCTGGATCAGCACCTGGCAACCACTTTTGTCGAGCTGGCCCAGGCTGATGATGTGGGAGCGCAATCGGGGAATGTAATACACCCCCGTGATCGCGCGGTGCTCGCCGGTATTGCAGGTCAGGAGGATCGTGACGCGGCCGCAGATGTTGACGACAGGGCCGTCACTGAACTTGACGGTACCGCCCATAGCCGGGTCGAGCTCGGCGAACACCGAGCGATCGCCCATCATGTGATTGGACGCGGCCGTGTCCAGGTACCACACGCCGCCGCCGCCGTCATTCCCCTCATGCCCAAGATTGACCTGGACAGAGTCCTCGACGAGGTGGACCGGCGTGGCCAGCACGTCGTCGGTGCCGCGGTCGAAGAGGCCACGGACTTGGGCCATCAACAGGCTCAACTCCTCGTCCTCGCCACCGGCTTGTGCGAGGTGCGCCTCCTCTCGGATCCTTGTCTTGCAGTCGCGCACCCAGTGCCCCTCTTTCTTGCAGTAGCGGCAGATGTCCTTGGACTTGTCGCCGCAGCTGGTGCCACGGCCGCCGTTCTGACCGCGCCCGCCGCGTCCACGACCGCATCCTCTACCGCGGCCACGGCCACACTACAAGAAATATGACAACTTGTGACCTTCTCTTAGTGACCGTGGGTGAATTGGTCGTAAATCTACGACCATTTCGAACCAATTGGTCGTAAGCTGTTTGGGAGGGTCCAAACCCAAAACCATAACGACCATTTTGGTCAGAAAGGTCGTAATTGCCTTACACGAAATGGTCGTAAATTTGTGAACATGATTTACAATGTTATTTCTTGTCGATTATGACCAATTTAGATAGTCGTAATTTCTACGATGATTTGATTTGGCATGACTTGGCAGACACCTCGGCAATGTCGCCTACATGGCGTGTTTAGGTGTCATTCTCACTTACATGTCACTATTTAGCACTTAATTTTTTTTCCTATTGACAGGTGGGACCCGTTGATCTTACGCGTGGGACCAACACCACCCACAGGCTCCCATTGACATGTGGGGCTGCCCCATCGAGTTGGACCCACACCACTCACAGGTTTCTAATGACGTGTAGGACCCACCCTACCGACCTGGAGCGTGGGGCCTGCAGCACCTAGAGACACGTCGACCTGACATGTGGGACCAACATCACTCAAAGGCTACCACTGACGTGCGGGGCCGCCATACCAACCTAACAGGTGGGACCAGTAACACCACAGGACCCGCCATACTTACATGTGGGACCGGGGGACCTACGTGTCAACAGTGGGCGGCGGAAATATATCCAGGTAATAAAAAGAGGCCGCGCGGAGGTTCGATCCCACGACCACGCGGTGTGATGAGAGGGCGCTGACCATCGGGCTAGCTCTCAGGTTGTGATAACTTGCTGCACGAAATTTACTTATAGAGTCAGTCGTCTGTTGGGCCTAGACCTCGTTGGGCGACTGGGCCATCTTCTTTCTGCTCGCGACCATGGGCTGGCCCAACATACGACCATGGACCTTGGTGCTCTTTTCATTTTTCCTTCCGTTTTTTCACATTTTTTTTGTTTTTTGTTTTTTCCTTTCCTGTTTAAGTTTTGTTTATATTTCAAAATATTCTAAACATATATATTATAAAAAAGTTCACATAAATTTTTGAATAAATGTTGATGATGTATTCAAAAAATAATAATCAAGCTTTTGAAAAAAAATTAAGCAAGTATTTGAAAAATGTTAATCAAGCATTTGAAAAAGTTAAATGTGTATAGAAAAAAATTGACCATGGTATTCAAAAAAATTTAAACTTGCATTTAAAAATGTTAAATATGTATAGAAAAATGTTGACCATGCATTTAAAAAATGTTAAACTAGTATTCGAAAAAAGTTAAATGTGTATAGAAAAAGTGTACCATGTATTCAAAAAATGTTAAACTTGTATTTGAAAAATGTTAAATGTGTATAGAAAAAATGTTGACCATTTATTCAGAAAATGTTAAACTTGTATTTGAAAAAGAATAAATGAGTATAGAAAAAAATGTTGACTAGTTGAGTCGGCAAATATTGGACATAAAATGTGGTCTTAATTTTTTTGAAAAATGGGGTGGTGCCATTTTGAAACAAATGTTTTGTAGGTTCTTCACACAAAAAATCATTTTTAGCACTCCGAAATAGAAAATGAGTTTTTTGTGCAAAGAAAATGAAAACTCCCTTCAGCAACATTGTTTGCCATTCCAAGATGCACACTTGTGCAAAATATGAGATCATTTTCAAAAAACGTCGGGCACGACCTTTCGTAGCAAGGGGCTTAATAATGCAAAAATCTTGGTGGATCTCTGATGAAATAGCTACTTTTGTACCTAAAAATAATTTTTATAAAAAATAAAGAGTAAACTATGAAGCATGTGTAGTTCAAATTTGGTTTAGTTCCTACTGAATCAGCAGAATTCTTTTTGATGAGAGGTGGATCGAAAGCATTTGACATGCAACCATTTGGTTAATGGTACATAAAATGTTCTTTAATATTTTTGAAAAATGGAGTGGTGCCATTTTGCAACAAATATTTGGTAGGTTCTTCACAAAAAACCCTATTTTGACACTTAGAAAATAGGAAATGAATGTTTTGTGCAAAGAAAATGAAATCTCCCTTTGTCAACATTGTTTGCCAATCCAAGATGCACTCTTCTGCACAATATGAGATCATTTGAACAAACTATGCCATGAATATGGGTATAACATTGGTCATTCGGTTTGAAAGTCATGAATCTTCATACATGATAGCCCATTTTTTATAGCATTTTTTATAGCATTTTTTAAGATATTTGCAGTATTCCAAGTTTGTTATTTTCCTGAAAACTAGGTCACATATAATGACACAATGCGAAGGTTTTCCATTTTTTTGAATTTTTTTTTGAATTTTTTATGCCGATTTTAAAATGCGGTCAAAACGTCGGGCATGACATTTCGCAGCTAGGGGCTCAATAATGCAAAAATCTTGGTGGATCTCTCATGAAATAGCTACTTTTGTACTTAAAATGATTTTTAGAAAAAATAAAGAGCAAACTATGCAACACCTGTAGTTCCAATTTGGCTCAGTTCCTACTGAATCAACAAAAATCTATCTTTCTGATGAGAGGTGGATCAAAAGCATTTGACATGCAACCATTTGATTAATTGTACATAAAATGTTGTCTAATATTTTTGAAAAATGGAGTGGTACCATTTTGCAAAAAATATTTGGTAGGTTATTCACAAAACGACCCTATTTTGACACTCCGAAAATAGAAAATGAATTTTTTGTGCAAAGAAAATGAAAACTCCCTTTGGAAACATTGTTTGCCAATCCAAGATGCACCCTTGTGCACAATATGAGATTATTTGAACAAACTATGCCATCAATGTGGCCTTAACATTGGTCATTTGGCTTGAAAGCCATGAATCTTCATACATGATAGCTCATTTCTGATAACACTTTTTTAAGATATTTGTAGTATTCCAAGTTTTTTATTTCCCCTGGAGATTAGGTCACATATAATGACACAATGCGAAGGTTTTCCATTTTTTTATTTTTTTTATTTTGTTATGCCGATTTCAAAATGCGGTCAAAACGCCGGGCATGACCTTTTGTAGCTAGGGGCTTAATAATGAAGAAATCTTGGTGGATCTCCGATGAAATAGCTAATTTTGTACCTAAAAATGATTTTTAGAAAAAATAAAGAGCAAACTATGAAGCACCTATAGTTCAAAATTGGCTCAGTTCCTACTAAATCAACGGAAATTTGTCTTTTTGGTGAGAGGTGTTTCAAAAGCATTTAAAATGCAACCATTTGGTTAATTGTACATAAAATGTTGTCTAATATTTTTGAAAAATGGAGTGGTGCCATTTTGCGACAAATATTTGGTAGGTTCTTCACAAAAAAAACCCTAGTTTGACACTCCAAAAATAGAAAATGAATTTTTTGTGCAAAGAAAATGAAAACTCCCTTTGGCAACATTGTTTGCCAATCCAAGATGCACCCTTGTGCACAATATGAGATCATTTTAACAAACTATGCCTTGAATGTGGCCATAACATTGGTCATTTGGCTTGAAAGCCTCAAATCTTCATACATGATAGCTCATTTCTGAGAACATTTTTTCTAGATATTTGCAGTATTCCAAGTTTGTTATTTTTCTTGGAAACTAGGTCACATATAATGACAGAATGCGAAGGTTTTCCATTTTTTATGCCGATTTCAAAAAACGGCCAAAATGTCGGGCATGACCTTTAATAGCTAGGGGCTTAATAACGCAGAAATCTTGGTGGATCTCTGATGAAATAGCTACTTTTGTATCTAAAAATAATTTTTAGAAAAAATAAAGAGCAAACAATGAAGCACCTATAGTTCAAATTTGGCTCAGTTCCTGCTGAATCGGCGGAAATTTGTCTTTTTGATGAGAGGTGGATCGAAAGCATTGGACATGCAACCATCTCGTTAAATCTAAATAAAATGTGGTCTAATACTTTTTAAAAATGGTGTGGTGCCATTTTGCAACAAATATTTGGTAGGTTTTGCACAAAAAATACCATTTTTGACACTCCGAAAATAGAAAATGGTATTTTTTGTGCAAAAAAACTCATTTGGGAGAACACTTTTTAAAGATATTTATCTTATTCAAAGTTTGTTATTTTTTCTGAAAACTAGGTCACATTTGGTGACATAATGCGAAGGTTTTCCATTTTTTTTATTTCTTTTAAATTTCCAAGGTCGTAAAATATCTGACATGATTTAGCACCTTATTTTTAATCGATTACGACCAATTTAGATGGTCATAACGTCATCAAAGTGTGTACTGCGTTCTGATTGGTCCATGGGCATCTCACGCGGATCATGCATCAAACACCGTCGGATATTCCCGGATCCAACGGTAGCCCATGTACCACCCACCAAATCCAAATGAAAAAGAAAAAGACGAAGAAGAGAAAAAAAAGAGCCCACCCACCAAACAGAACCCTCTTCCTGTCCCTCGTCCCTCTCTCTCTCTCCCGTTCGACTCACTCGCCGCCGCCACCTCCGGTGCCCGATCCCAGCAACCTCCGGCGCGAATCGACGACGCCCAGCACACCAACGTGACCCCCACACTCCGGTGCTCCCTCCTGTCCAGTGAGATCCGGCACGCGCGTCCTCCAGCGGCCAAGCGCGGCCGTCTCCCGTCGCTAGGGTTTCATTCGCCGGCGTTGCTCTGGCTTGCCTCCGACGATTCAGGTGCGTCCCTCCACTCCTCCTCCTCCTCACAGCCCTCCATCTCTCCCTCACCTCTTCTTCTCTCAATCCTCAAAGATCCAGCATGCCACCACGACGCGACGGCGCCGACGGAAGCCATGGAGGGCTGCGCATCTCGTCGTGTACCACGCGCTACCAGGAGCTCAGTCGTCCACGCATCTCCTCTGAGGAGGGGACAATGGCTTGTGTGACGGCGTGGTTGGCTCTGGCTCCCCGTCGACCTACGCCTCCACCTGCGTCACCGTCCCTGTGAGGTCTCCCCCTCTTTGGCCGCAGGTGAGACTTCATGTTCTCGATCTGCTGCCTTTGCTTCCTGTCAATGCCATGTGTGCACCCAGATCTTGATTTGTAGTTGCATATCATGTATTGACCTTGTGCTAGAATTGCAACTGCTCATTTTGTAATCTTGGATTTATGCACAAATCTTGCTATTTCTGATGCATGATATAATATGTGCGGTGATGTTCTTTAGATTGCAGCAAGCAAGAAAAGGATTAGAACATATTAGTATGACATTTTATCTTAGCTTATTGATCCTAGCTATAAATCCATATATTTTGCAATAATATTTGGGTTTGCTTTGCTCATATTATTTGCAATCTACAGTAGTAGTGGTACTTTGATTACACTGCAATCTATAGTAGTAGCTTTTTTTCTTGTAAAACCTCTTTGCCATGTATTAGATATGATGTGAACAATCTACTACATGCTCACCAAGTTATTGAGTTAAAATTGTTGTTGTTTTGCTGCCAATGTTTGGTTGGGCAAATTATCCTTATTCGTATTGAGCTTTCCATCTACTTGAGGCAAGTGCGGGATGTTAAAACTGTTGCTCTCTTTCTGCAGTCATGACCAAGAAACAGGGAAAACATAGGCTGCCCTTCTGGATTCGTCGGAACTGAATCTCGGGTGCATGCTAGAGGCTAGAGCTGCAGGAGGTTCAGTTATTTGCTTTCTATTTTTTTCTGTCAATGCTATGTTGTGGTAGTCCATACTGTACGTTTTCAAATTTTCTAACTTTATGCAAAACTTCATGTAGGCTCGGTGAGGGATGCTCCACCGGCATCCTGTTGCTTGGCGGTGGACGACAAGGACTTCCTCGCGCATGAGGTGTCTTCTAAGATTTACGGCGTCAAGGTAATCTCACTCTCTCCGACCCTGGTTGTTTTGTGTGTACGGTTGCTGCAGATGGTGGTCTGTGTGGATACTGTTATAGTGAGGGTGTTATGCTGGTGCTGGCTTGAAACAAGGGCAGAAATGCTTAGCATTCTATTTCTTGTACTGTTTAGCTTTTTGCATTATGAAATGTGTGGACAGTAGGTATGTTTCCCAGGTTATATGGTAATAACTGTACACCTTACCGTTGAGTTTGCTCTGTTTATAGAATGACAAGGTTGGTTAATTAAGCCCTGCCTATGTATCTTTTAGAGTTTGCTTCATTGGTAGCACATTCAGCTGTATTAATTAATTTTGTACATGTTGGAGAATTTGGACGACGATAACAAACTGTAATTATGAATACTCGTATAGAAACTTGAACAACCATCTTGTTTAATTTGGTGATGTTCCTCCATGCTAAGAGCTAATCTGCTGCACTGTTATTCAGTTTTCATCGGCAGTTTTAATTTCACTGAAATCATGTTTTCTTTTCTATGCTTATGTCCGTGGATGACGACTACTTCCTCGAGAAGGACCGACATCACCACCAAGTACGCCATCGAGGTAATTCACCACTCCATCATCAACTATGCATGCTTTGCTCTGCTTGCTCTCCTTAGTTTTGGTCTTTGCTGTAAAGTACAAAGAAAACTGAAGCTATGTAGATTACTTGATCTGAAGAGGGTTAAGAGGACACTATTTATGCTTAGACCACATGTTTTGACCACATGTTTACTGCCTTACTATCTTCTGCTTGATCTGACACTATTTATGTCCAAACCTGGGAGTATACTTTTTGCTTGTCATCATCACCCATTAGTTGGGCTGTATACTTAATGTATCTGTTGTCCGATTTGCTCCATCATCTTTCCTGATGTACTTCTACATATATATGGTGGTTGTAATATGCTTGAACAATGCAAGTACTTGATATTCCATTCTGTTCTTGTAGGTGAATGGAACTTGTGTTGTTGGTAGAACTCCGTTGATGACTTCTTCCCATGTTGAAGAGCATGTTCAAGGGTATTCAAGAGTAGCTAGCTTTTATACTGGCAGAGTGTTTTATTTGTAGATCGCAATATTTGTGATTCTGTGGAATATTGTATGGTTATCTGGGTGAAGTTTGAAGTTCCCGGGTATGCAAGATTCAATGGTTAAACTGGTTGCTGTGATGTGAACGAGTGTATGGAGTTTCACGTGTTCTGTTTTGACTCGAATATTGTAATAAACTTATTTTGGCTGTTATTTGAAGATTCTCATATGCTTTCTCTCTTCTTTCTGTTTGATATATATTGCTTATTAATAAGCTGTGAAACATCTAGAACGTTACAATTCGGACCCACTGCCAGGAAAAATCTGACAATTGGGACCCATCTGAAAACTGGATCTGACAAAAAAGCCGGAAATTAAAAAGAAATGGACCGCAAAAAGGCCATGCCCTAGAAAATAAAAAGGCCGAATTGTTGGGTTAGGCCCATGTAGCTAACCAAAATTAACAGGAAAAAAATATATTAAATGGGTTGAATTATTGGGCTCGGCCCATATAGACGGCTGAACTGGACCGGGCTGATTCTAATCTACGACCAATTCATTTGGTCACAATTTTGCCATGTCAGCTTGCCACGTTGGATCTGACGTGGTATGGGCAGGTTCCCAGTGACCAAAACAATTGGTCGTAAAATGAACGACCTTTTATTTTAGTCGTAACCGTCTACGACCATTTCACAAAAAAAGGTCGTTAAGTTTCATTAAAGCCGGTCAGCTTTTGGCCAACTGTATTTGGTCACAAAAAGTTCACAAATGGAAAACAATGACCATTCAGTGACCAATATTAATGGTCGCAAATTAGCATATTCCTTGTAGTGCCACGACCATAGCTACTTGACGAGTCGTCGCCATCCCGTAGCTTCATGAGCGCGAACCACTCCTCCTCCGTGAGGAGCAGCTTTCCACTGCTGTCGCTGGGGCCAGGCGCCGCGTCCAGCACGTATCTTTCCTCGGAGGCCTTCAGCCGACCGATCAATTCTTCGAGCGCCAGGGTGTTGAGGTCGGCAAGCGTCTCGATCGCGCACGCCATTTGCAAGTAGGCCTTGGGCACGACCGAAAGAAACTTGCGGATGACGGTGGGCTCGCCGATCTTATCACCTAGCAACTCAAGTTGAGTAACCACTGGGCACATGCGCATACCAAAATCGTCGATGCTCTCGCCGTTGTTGAACTGGATCGCCTCATACTGTCGACAGAGCAACGTTGCCTTGGCCTCGCGCACGCGGCTCACACCCAGCGTCATCGTCTTGATCGTGCCCCAGGCGACCTTTGCCGTGGCCTTCACGGCGAGTGCGGACACCATCTTTGGTGGCACCGATCGCAGTAGGCACTCCATCGCCATGCGATCCGTCTTGCGCTCCGTGGTCCTGTCGTTGACGGCGACCAAGAGCTGGCGCGCCTCCAGCATGACCAGCATCAGGAGGGCCCAGTCGGCGTAGTTGGTGCGCGTCAGCATGGGCCACGCGCCACCGGTATCGCGCATTACGTGCTGATGAACAACCATGGCGCCGCCGCCGCTGTTCTCCATCTCTGTCCCGCTCTTCTTTGGGCTGCTGGGTTCCGTCATCCTCCGAGGTTATTGAGCAACGGGGCTCTGATACCAATTGTCGGACAAACCCCGGCCTGTAGAACTCTGGCGATCACCGGAGCAGAGAGAGAGAGCACACGAGAGGGAGAAAGGTTTTGTGCTGCGAACTTACTACAACTTTTCTGCTTCTTCTGTATTTATTTAGCGATTACAAAGTCCAACAGAAACCTAAAAACTAGGCACGATCCGGGTATCTAGTGATGCCATCCCAGCACTCCCCGCTCGTTTCCTGTCATGGCGCCGTGACCGTTACATCATGCCATCCCACGATCGGGTCAAGGCGCCAAAGAATCCTAGCCAACTACGGCCGAGTCCCAGCTCGGTTATTTTTGATGAAACTAAAGAAAATATGCTACTGTGACACTGAAAACATCGACAGCTAAAACCCTAACTGAACCTGAACTGAAGTTTAACAGCAACACTCCTGGTTGAGCTCAGCGGCGTCTTGCTTGCCCAGTCAGAAGTAGGGCCCCACTCTCGCGATCTGGTCCCTCGTGAAGATACTCGATCTGGTTGGCGAGCACGCCGGTGTACATCTTCTCGACCTCGCGGAGCCTGGGGACATACCCATTATAAGAACGGTCATGATCCGACGCTGCCGGCGATGGAGGAGAGACTAGTAGTAGAGGTAGAGCACTAGAGCTCCTCCAAGATGGCATAGCAGGACTTGGCGACGTCCATGCGCATCCCCTAGATTATGTCCCAGAGTGGCCGTACATCGACTGCGGGGAAGGCGTCCACGGTGTCATAGGGCCGGTCCATGAAGTCACCGTCCGCCACGACTCCCACCAGTCTAGCGCCGACGTGTGCGCCGTGTTTTGGCTGTCCAGCAGCTCGTTCATCCTCCTGCACCACACTGCAGAGGTCAGTCCTTCCAAGAAATTACTAACCACATCAATGATCCACCTGGACGTGGAACTCGACAAACCTAACTACATCATGATCGGCGAGGCTAGCGAAGGAGAGCTGAGGGTGTGCGGCAGCGCAGCACTGACCGGCGAGGCTTCCCAAGGGGAGTACCAATGGACGGCGGCATAATAGGAGGTTGGAAATTACCGAGCTGTCCTCGACTCAAACTCTATGTCCGTTCATATTAACCGTTGGATCCACTTAATACTACACCTTAAATTTGGTAGTATGATGTACCGTAAAAAATCTCTTTAGAATATTACAGATTTGGAAACAAATGGTAGCATCACTACAGGAACATTAAATTAAGCCGACGGCCAAAAGCCATCGGTAAAGGCATAAAAGCCGTCGGCATAGGCTATGCCGACGGCAACCATCGGCATAGAGCCGTCGTTAACGATTCCCTCAGCATTGAGCTGTCAGGCCATCGGCATAGAAACCTATGCCGAGGGCTTTACCTTGGCCGTCGGCATAGATTCCCGTCGGCAAAAAAAAAGGCACACCCACCTAACGACGTTCTAGCCATGTGTAACCAGCTAGGAGCTGATGCACGTCGCGCGTATGCCGGCAAAGCTATCAAAGCTATGTCGACGACAAAGCCGTCGGCATATGTCTCGGCAAGAAACCCCCAGGAGCTGCCACATGGCATCTATGTCGTCGGCATAGATGCCATGTGTCAGCCCCAAGGAGCTCGGGCACAAGCTGTGCCGACGGCAAAGCCGTCGGCATAGTTTTGGTCAAATATTTTTTTTACTTGTTTTGTTTCTGCCATGCAAATTTAAATAGCTACAGTATCCAATATGATATAATCATCATCAAAACACATATATAACATCATATCCATCATAACACATAGTATCATCATCAAAACCAAATATGTAAACGAAGTCACACATCATCAAGTTTGCAAACCAAATATCAAAACCTTCATTCATCATCATATCATCAAGTTTACATCATCCAAATATACAAGCCACAACACCTCCATCGGCCTTCGAGCACCGCCAATCCCCAAAGTCCACCGACAAGAGCATCATCACTACAAAATGAGGAAGGACAACCATTTACCACCGGCAATTGGTCTAGTTCTAAGTTTGAATGTTCTAAGTATAAGTTGATGCATCTTTCGAGTAGGGGACTAACCGGAAGGGGCGGGTCACGGGTCGAGGTAGAAGCACCACCACCACCACCACTGAGCCAAACCAGGAGTAGCACCACCAGCAGTAGCAGAAACACCACCAATGTTTGATCTGTGGGATCCCTACATGTTTTAAAAGAAATAGTAAGGAGGAATCTGTATGTGTTGAATCAACGATGGGTAGTGCTTGAATAGTTTGGCAATGTACTAAGCAGAGTCCCTATGCCATGTGCCAAAAATTATTCGAACGAAGGCAATTTTGGGTACGGTCCAGGAAGTTGTGGTGCTGGTCCCATTGGTGGAGGAATGGTGCCAGTTTAAACATCCGCGTAGACATTTTGCATGTTAGTTGACAAGCAAAGACAGAGGTCAGAAGAAATGAAAGTACAAAATTTACCACGTAGCTTATAACTCATGTCTATGTACTGTGTAAAATTTTCAGGTTTTGATCACGTTCTGACTATTCAGGTATATTCATACATCAACAAAAGTGTTGAACGTTACTTCGGTGTTATCGCCGTCCGTGAAGCGGGTGACACTCGGGAGCTCGGTACTGGTTGTTTAAACCTTCCACCACACTCTTAGACATGTACTAGGACACAACGCAAGTTTTGGTGGGATTGGTACCCTCCGAAGACCCCGAAGCAGCCTAACCCTGATCCGTTTGACCGGGAAATCTACCCCTTTGACCAGCAACGAATGACATTTGACCAATGATCTTTTCTACCTGGTTTTGCTAGGTTAGCCCATAGGAACATGAAAAAAAAAGTTTGAGCCCAGGTTATCACAAGATTCCCTCCGGGTTACCAGTGATGGCAGTTTCCCACTCTAAGTGCACATGTTAGTGCCGTCCGTGAAGCGGGTCTCACTCCGGAGCTAGGTATTGGGTGATTAAACATCCCACCACACTTTTAGACATGTATTAGGACACAATGCAAGTTTTGGTGGGATTGCTACCCTTTGAAGACCCCGGAGAGGCCTAACCCTGACTCGTTTGACCGAGAAAGCTTCCCTTTGACTGGCATATCTACCCCTTTGACCGGCTTCGAAAGGAGGGTGGCCGATGGAATTTTCTTATTAGTTGTATTAGGTCAGGTTATAGACACATGGAAAAACACATTTGGGCCCAAGATTCAAAAATATTCCCCCGGGGTTACCCGTGGTGGCCAGTTCCCCCATCTAAGTGTCGAACCTTCGTGAGTGCACTAGTAGAAAACAGGGCATCAGTCTCGGTTCCAGAGGGCCTTTAGTCCTGGTTCTGCAATCGGGACAAAACAATCGGGACTAAAGGCCCCCACTTTTAGTCCCGGTTGGATTACGAACCGGGACTAAAGGAGCTCCACGTGGCCGCTGTGGGCGCCCAGACAGGAGGACCTCTAGTCCCGGTTGTTAACACCAACCGGGACTAGAAGGCAGCCACGCGTTAGCAACTACCAGGCGCTGGGTTTTTTTTTTTGAAAGGAGGGGTTTAGGGGTTTTGGAGGGTTTAGGGGTTTCATATTATGTTTCCCCTTTTCTTTTTGTGTTTACCATTCAATTCCTTTACATTTAGGGTTTTCATTTTTATTTTATGCTTTTCATTCAACTCGACGCTAGCTACTACATATATATAGCAATGAAGGAACCATTATACAACATCGTCATGATCAATATATAGAGAGAAGTGACCTCTCTTTCTCCGTGCTTGGTCGAACAACAAGTTTTCGTATATCTATTCGACGCTACTACATATAGTACACGTTCATGCATATATACAATATAACATCTCTTACGATCCCTAATATCTAATTACCAATATCGCATTGCAAATCCTGATGGTATTCTCCGTCTGTAGGTATGACATGCTCAACAAAGAATCCCGCCAATTCCTCTTGAATTGCTCGTATGCGATCAGTTGGTAGGAGTTCGTCCCGCATCCGCCGAATCTAATTTAAAGAAGGGGGTCAATATATATATATATATATATATATATATATATATATATATATATATATGAATGAAACTCAACACAATTGATGGTAATAAAATAAAAATGTGAATATAGTTTACGTACTTCAAATTGTTCTAAAGATCTGCCCCGCTCAGAGATCTTGTGCGAATGTACTCGCAAACGTAGTATCCACATAAATTATTCCCGGGTTCCTGCCACAAGAACTTTACGAGAATAGAGTTCAATCAAAATGATAATCAAGCATGATAATGGTATTAAAACTAGAATCAATGAGAGATGCGCGGAACTAGCTAGTAGTACTTACTTTGGGGTGTGAAAATCGCAGCTCCTTTTTCCATTCACCCCTAACCTGGTTGGTGAACTTTTTCCAAACCCTGCCCGGCAAAGAAAATGATTACTTGATCTGATGAAATGAACGAAAGTTGCCGATATGGTGCGATAATGATTGAACTTACTTCTGGAGCATTTGACTCATGTCCGCCCACTCCTTAGGCTCTTTACGTCTCGAGTCCAAGACAATTACTAGTCCCGCGTCAAGTTGAATGGCCAGCAGAATAAAGTGGAACCTGCGCACGCATAACTCATCAATTACACTTAACCTTGAGTAAGCGAAACAGAATGTGCACAAGACAGTAACACTCACTGGAAGTTGTAAGGAAATAGTATTTCCCTTTTGTTTTGTTGTCCAAGTAACGCCTTTAGCAAGTATTTCTCTGTATCATTGGGGAATTTTTGTACCGTATATTCATTTACGATATTTGGGTTAATGAACCCAATGTCATAGATTTTTCCTCTGCATTCGAGGATCTTCAATCTGCATAATATAGTGTGAGGATAATTATACATGCAATGAACGAGCTGAGCTAGAGACTTAATTACAGAAAAAAAATACTTACAGACAATAGCAACTGATGATAGTTTTGTCGAGGGCGTCTTGATTGTATAATTGAAATAATTCTTCAAATTCAATGTACAACGCCTCGACTCCATTGAAGTAGTGTTCATCTTTAATTCCCACGTAGATACTGCCGGTCCCTTCCTTGCAGGCTTTCAAGTACCAGTTATGCAATGTTCGCATCATCGTTGATAGATGCGGGAGCTTCTCAGGTCTGACGAGAGGCTTGCCATGCTCGTATCTAAAGGCTACCTCAGCCATTTCGAACTGTACCTGATCGCCTAAGTAATCACCAAGAGTGTAACCAGGATGAGCGGCCGCTACCACCGAATCATTAGCGATATCGGGAAACACCTTGAGCGGGGGGCACGATTGTTTTTCCAGTTCGCCGAGCTGGGGAATTGTTTTCCCACTTCTTGAAGCACTGCTACTTCCCGACCTTTTCACTTCATGAAATGTCTTTACAATACAGCGGTCATAGTGTGAGAGCGGCGGAGGAGGTGGTGGTCACTTAAGGGCATCCAGACAGCGCTTCGCTTTTACCGAATCTATTTTCTCCTTTGGATCTGGATGTTTAGGTGCAAGCTGGCGTTTCACATCGGCAGCCACGAACTCCTTGTTTTCCTCCTCAGTCATGTCGTATGGTAACTTGGCAGGAGCCTTCTTGACGCTTGGACCTGCTCTGGATTTCTTCGTTGTTGTACTGCTAGCCGCCGGAGCGGCGGCGGGTCTCTTCTGCCGTTGCTGAGGCGGCGAAGGAGGCGGAGTCCGCTGACGCGGCGGAGACAGCTGAGGCGGCGGAGGATTCTGCTGAGGGGCCTGCTCCGGCGGAGTCCGCTGAGGCGGCGGAGATAGCTAAGGCGGCGGAGTGTGCTGATGTGGCGGAGACGACTGAGGCAGCGGAGATAGAGCTGGAGTACTGTGAGGAGTTTGCTGAGGGGCCTCCTCCGGCTGAGTCTGCTGACGCGGCGTCCATTGTGGAAGCACGATGTTTTCCTTTCTCCATAGAATGGTAGTCCTTACGGCATCTACCAGATGAGTCTCCCCTTCACCTGTAGGGTACTCAAGGTCCAGCCCCTCGAATCCGTTGGTAACTTCATCCACCCCGACAATAGCATAGCCATTTGGAATCGGATTGCAATGGAAAGTTGCATCATGTCGAGGAGGTAAGACATAGCCGACCGCCACCTTCAAGGTTAGGTTGCTGCATTTCGCCATTAGCTCACAATGTTCCCTCTCCGTGATATCATCCACGGGGTAGTGAGGAGCCGTGCTATCAGGCCGAAAGAGCTCCGTGGAAGCCACGCTGCTTTTCCGCTGAGATGGTGGGGTAGCTTCGTGGGCAGTATCGAATGAAGGATCTTCGTGCTGCTGAGATGGTGGGCCGGTAGCTCGCTGACTGGTAAGTGCCTCTAGTTTCTTCTCCTGCAACGCTAATCTTTCTTCTAGCTTCTGCATCCGGTCTGGATCCTCTTTCTTCTTTCTCCCTCGGCTTCTATAACCAGTGCTGTCGGGAAACCCATGCACCCACGGAACGGAGCCTGATGTGCCTCGTGTTCGTCCAGGGTGTTCAGGATTCCCGAGGGCGCGTGTCAGCTCGTCCTTGTCTCTGTCGGGATGGAACGTCCCTTCCTGCACGTCCTTGATTGCTTCCTGAATCTTTATGACGGGTGTTTCAAGTTGTTCTTTCGTGTAAACACACTTCCCTGTTTCTGGGTCCAAAGTTCCCCCATGCCCGAAGAACCAAGTCCTTGCCCATTCGGGCCAGCTCAATGTCGCTGGTTGGATCCCTTTAGCAAGCAGGTCGTTCTCAGCTTTGTCCCACGTAGGCCGGGCAACCTTGTAGCCACCTGACCCCGTAACATGGTGATACAGCTTCTTTGCAGCATTTAGCTTATTTGTCTGTGACCTGTTCTTAGCTTTCTCCGATTTCTTGTACGCCACAAATGCGGGCCAGTGATCTTTTATCTTCGCATATTGACCGGTGAATTCTGGAGTCTCGTCTTTCTCGACAAACTGTTCGTTCAATCTTTTCTTCCAATTCTTGAATTGTTCTACAATCTTCTTAAGAGCCCATTTTTTGACTTTTCGCTGTATAACTGGGTTATTTGGATCCTCCTCTGGCGGTAGGCTAAAATTTATCATGAGCGAGTTCCAAAGCTCATCTTTGCATCTATCGTCGACATAAGAAACTCCATCGTCCTTCTTCTTATTCCATTCTTGGATGCTGATCGGGACGCTGTCCCTAACAACAACTCCGCACTGATGTATAAATCGGTCTTGGGTCCGCTTGGGAACAGTCAGTTTGCCATCTGGATTGACTTATTCGATCGTGAACCTTTCATTCTCGCCCAACCTTTTCTTCGGGCCTCGTCTCCTTATAGAAGTTTGGCTCGATCCGGAGGGCTAAAAGAAGAAAGAAGCGTTAATATATGTACGTACAAAACAATTAATGCATCTAGTCAGCAGAGGCTTAATTAATATATATACCTCGCCGGACTTTGCAACAGTTAAGGCTCCAACATCGGCGGAGCCGTCATCTTCTCCCTCCTCCATTCGATCACCGGAGCCGTCATCTCTTCCCTCACCATCGAAGTCGTTGAGAAACTGTGAGGTGATGATATCATCATCTCCCTCACGGATTATTTCCTCCAACGCCTTTTCTTGTTCTAAGTCTCTGTCGTGTTCCATAGTTTCTGCAAATATTACAACATGGCAATATACAACCATGAGAGATGGATTAGTTGCAAACATAGACCTAATCACAACAAGGAATCATATGCATATGAGCAATGGATTAGTGGATTATCGGGGTTATGTTTTAACGACCCCCTCCCCCCTCATGTCGAAGTTATACCGAAATTATCGGGGTTATGTTTTAACACGACCCCCCCCCCCCCTCATGTCGAAGTCAATGAACAACATGAAAATTTGTAAGTGATTGCTAAATTTTTATGCTTCATTTATATGAAGATCAATTATCCAATATAACTATGTTCGCGATATGAGGCATTGGACATTATCAGAATCATATCTGATGAGTCGTCCTATCTTTCGGGAGAGGATATCTCATCTCATCCATCTCCATCTCATCTCATCCATCTCATCTCATCTCAATGAACAAAAATTTATATTACACATGAAAATATCACAAATTCATTACATACACTCGGAACAAAAATATCACAAATGAAATGACTTTTATCATGAATACTGCTATAAAAAATGACTTTGATCATGAATAATGCTATAAAACATTTGCATAAATATTACACATGAATAATATCAATGACTTTGAGATCATGAATAATGCTATAACTCTTTTCCACCTTACAAAAATATTTCTACAATATTTACTAAAATTCCAAAGTTGGAATTTATTTTGTTCATGGTTTCTTTGGTTTACAAAGGAACCATATTTTCTACAAGTCTTCTGCTCCTACCAAAATTATCCTAGCAACTAGACGGTACCTACAACCCATTTTACCAAAGACTTTGGGTTCCACAGTTCAAAAATTTCAAATTTCCTTCAATTCAAATTTGGACCAGAAACAAACTCTCTGATACAAACTCAATTTTTATAGCTCCAAAAATTCTAAAACTTTGCCAAACTCTCTTATATACATCAACACCTCACCACAAAAACTCCTCAAAATTCCTAAAATGCCTAGACCTCTCTGTCATTCCATTATATAGGTTGTGTGCACACTATTCACTGTCAAAAAATTCAGTTATCTGAATTTGGTTCAGAGAGAGGGGTCAGCGTCGGCCAGCAGCGCGGGCCGTGTCGGGGTCGGCGTCGGCGTCGGGGTCGGCCAGCAGCGCGGGCGGCCGGCGTCGGGGTCGACGGCGTCGGCGTCGGCGCCCAGCAGGGAGGAGGAGGGGATCGGGGCGGCGCTCACAACGAGGAGGCGTCGGCGACGGCGTCGGGACAGGGCTCGGGGACGGCGTCGGGGGCGGCGACGAGGAGCGGGCTCGGGGAGGAGGGCGAGGAGGTCCGGCGACGAGGAGGGCGGGGAGGTCCGGCGACGAGGAGGGCGGGGAGGTCCGGCGACGAGGAGCGGGCTCGGGGACGGCTCGGAGGCGACGGCGAGGTCCGGCAGCCTGGCGGCGTCGAGGTGGTCTTCGGCGTCGGGGGAGAGGGAGATCGAAAACTGCAGATGGTGTTTGGAAAATTTTCTAAGTGCTGCTTATATACACAGAGTTTTAGTCCCGGTTGGTGGCTCCAACCGGGACTAAAGGGGGGCCTTTAGTCCCGGTCCGAGCCACCAACCGGGACTAAAGGGTGGCACAGCCATGGGCTGGTGAAAGTTTAGTCCCACCTCGCCAGGCGAGAGGAGATCGCACCGGTTTATCTACGCGGCTGCGATCTCTCTCCCAAGCTCCTCTCTAAAGCAGGCAGTTAATTGCCTAACCTGTGCCTTGCTTGGCCTACTAGCCTCGCGGGCCTGCATCCTGGCCCATATATAGTTGGGTTTCTAGTCGTATGCAGGCCGTTGTGTCTGCTAGTAGGCGGGCATTTTTTTATTTTTTATGTTATTTTTTGCATATGTTATGTTTTTTTATTTTTTATGTTATTTTTTGCATATGTTATGTCAATTTTAATATTCTTTCATAACCACTATAAAATATATGGCACATGTTATGTCTTTTTATTTTTTATGTTATGGCAATTTTAATTTTTTGCATATGTTATGTTTTTTTATTTTTTATGTTATTTTTTGCATATGTTATGTCAATTTTAATATTCTTTCATAACCACTATAAAATATATGGCACATGTTATGTCTTTTTATTTTTTATGTTATTTTTTATATTATGGCAATTTTAATTTTTTGCATATGTTATGTCTTTTTATTTTTTATGTTATGACAATTTTAATTTTTTGCATATGTTATGTTTTTTTATTTTTTATGTTATTTTTTGCATATGTTATGTCAATTTTATTTTTTTATTTTTTATGTTATTTTTTGCATATGTTATGTCAATTTTATAGAGAGGAGCGCGCTTGAGGTAAAGTCGGAGGTATGTACCTCATTTTTATATAATTTTAAGTTAATATTATTTTGATCATAACTAGAGTTTTATAAAAGCTTTTTAGTTGATTCTTTTTGCTATTGAAGAATATTATAGTTTTGTTTTAGTTGATCATAACTAGAATTTTATATAACTTTATTTCATAATATAGATTTTCATCAGATAGTGACAAAATAGCTAGTTCTATCAAGTTATTTTCATATGTACCATTGCCGCAACATATTCACCATAAATTCCGATACTTTTTGTTAACCTAATTTATTTTGATGCATAGACACATAGTGATTCAAAAAAAGCCGACACCAATGTTCCCTATGTGATGGAGATAGACCCTTACTATCAATCTTCTAGAAGATTCATAGTATTTTCTGTTAACCTAATAATGTTATATTTTTTTTATGTCATACAACGTTTCTCTCTTATCATCTCCGATCAGAGAAACCATATAGTACCTCCAACTTTATGTCATACAACGTTTCTCTCTTATCATCTCCGATGCTTCTGCTGTATTCATCTATGTCAAGACGTTTAAGCGATGTCTATATTAACCTTGTTATTATATATGGAGCCACCAACCGGGACTAACCGTATATGATCAACCTTGCAAAACATGTGACTGAAAGGATAGGAATAATTGAAATTTCATAACTTAATAAATAATTATTATAAAATCATGTTTCAAATGCCAAAATGCCCTAGCTAGCTCTTACAAAGATTCCCTCCGGTTTGTCCGAAGTGGCACTTTCCAGCTATAAGTCCGGAAACTCACACTAGAGAGAAAGTGATGGCGGTGAAGCCGGTCACATCTCAGAGTGGGATCTTGGGGTATAAAACTATTTCTTCGCGTGTGTCCCTTGCTTATTGCGCCGTAACCATGGATAATCTTTATCATTTAACAGGATGCTTGGGTCAGTCTTCACTCTGAAGGGAGAAATTTCATGAAACTTTTCATAATCTTCTGACATGTCTGTCTTGTCCTCCACTCCCACGATGTTTCTTTTCCCTGAAAGAACTATGTGGCGCTTTGGCTCATCGTATGATGTATTCGCTTCCTTATCTTTTCTTTTTCTCGGTTTGGTAGACATGTCCTTCACATAGAAAACCTACGCCACATCATTGGCTAGGACGAATGGTTCGTCTGTGTACCCAAGATTGTTGAGATCCACTGTTGTCATTCCGTACTGCGGGTCTACCTGTACCCCGCCTCCTGATAGATTGACCCATTTGCACCGAAACAAAGGGACCTTAAAATCACGTCCATAGTCAAGTTCCCATATGTCCTCTATGTAACCATAATATGTGTCCTTTGCCCTATTGGTGTTTGCTGCATCAAAGCGGACACCACTGTTTTGATTGGTGCTCTTTTTATCTTGGGCGATCGTGTAAAATGTATTCTCATTTATCTCGTACCCTTGAAAAGTCAATACAGTCAAAGATGGTGTCCTGGCCAACAAGTACAGCTCATCTTCAACAGTGGTGTTACCCATGAGATGTGTTTGCAACCAACCGCCGGAAGTCCCCATGTGTTCACGTGTAATCCAGTCGTCAGACTGCTCCGGGTGTTTGGAGCGTAGAATATTCTTGTGTTCATTGATATACGGGGCCACCAAGGTAGAATTCTGTAGAACTGTGTAGTGTGCTTGCGCCCAAGAATGCCCGTCCCTACATATTATTGAGTTCGGTCCTAGCGTGCCTTTTCCACCCAGTCTCCCCTCATGCCGCGATTCAGGAACACCAATCGACTTAAAGTCAGAAATAAAGTCAACACAAAACATCATGAATAGAGAAATGACCAAATTAATACAAGTTCATCATCACATTAAAACCAAAGTACAGTAGTGATCAAATGTTATTACTGAAAAAATAAATACATAAAGTTCATACATAGTTCTCATAGAACAACATACAGCTCTCTAGAGCATCTAATTAAAACATACATTGAAACTAACATACAACTATGTAAAACATTTAAATGCAACAACAAATGCGATCAAAATCGCAACTAAGGTAACAATTGATCCAACATCATAATGATACCAAGCCTCATTATCAATGTCATATTTTCTAATCTTTCTAATCTTCAAGCGCATTGCATCCATCTGGATCTTGTGTAGATCGACGACATCGGCAACATGCAACTCCAATTTCATCTTCTCTTCTTCAACTCTTTTCAATTTTCTTTCAAATAATTATTTTCTTTTTGAACTAAATTTAACCTCTCGACAAGAGGGTCAGTTGGAATTTCCGGTTCACATACCTCCTAGATAAAGACATCTATGTCAAGTTGGTCGGCATAATTGTCATAAACACTAAATGAAACAAATAGTTATAAAAGATAATATACCACATCCGAATCATAGACCGGACGAGAGCCGACGGGGGCGGATACCAAAACCATGGCACTATATAATAACAAACAATAATACAAGTAAGAAAATTATACAAGTAGCTATATAAATCATACACATGTGCAAACTAAGAAGTTAATTTGAGCTCAAATTGTGCATCTAAATCAAATAAACTCACACATACACTCCTCCACTAAAACCCACAAACCACACTACTTCTAGAGCATTTGAAATGAGCTAAACTAGTCGTGAGAGATGAAAGGATGAAGTTGCTAACCTTTTTAGAACACTTGGATAGTTGGTGCACCGCCAAACCTAGACAAATCTTGGGGAAAATGGAGCTTGGAGGTCGAGCTTGGAGGAAGAACAGAGGAGAAAGCTTAAGTGTGGCTCCGGCATTTCATCGAACACCTCATGTGCATATATAGGCAAAAAACAGAGTAGCCCACACCTCCACCCTTCCACGGCCAAAAAACAGAGGAGATGGGGGGGGGGGCGTGGATATATATAGGCAAAACTTTAGTCCCGGTTTGTGTCTAAAACCGGGACTAATGGCCTACCCTTCAGTCCCGGTTCCAGACACCAACCGGGACTAAAGGGCAGCAACCCCTTTAGTCCCGGTTGGTGGATGGAACCGGGACTAAAGGTCCCAGCCGAACCGGGACTGATGCCTGCCGAGGCCCGGTCGGCGTCCTAGCCTCTCGAACCGGGACTGATGCTCCCATTAGTCCCGGTTCGTAACACGACCGGGACTAATGCTCTGATCTGGCCAGGACCAAAGCCCTGTTTTCTACTAGTGGTGGTAGCGCATGTGTAAAAACATTATTTCTGAAATACTTGAAACTTTCTGTTGCACTAGATATAAAATTTGCCTCATTTCATCAAGGAATGAAAAATATACAAACAAGTCAAATCAAGAGGGTGTTTTCTGCAAATTTGATGCAAATATGATTTTAGTTTTTTCAAATTTGAAAATATAGTATACCAACAGAATCCTTTCAAGATTCTGATCCAAAAACATGATTTTAATCCAAAAACATATAAAGTTTGTCAAAATCGATGCAAGTATTAATTACTTGTGATTTTGACAAAGTATAAGGACCTATCTGCAAAAGTACATGAGGTCGTATTTTAAACATATTCAAAAACAAAAACAAAGTGGATATTCATAATTTATGAAAAATTCTTCCCCAAATCGATATATAATTTGTATATGTTTAAGTTTAGATAAGTCAAATTTAAATTAATCAAATTCAAACTTTTTAAAAACAGAAAATGATTTAAAATTAAAAATAATAGAGAAAAATACTATGCCGCTGGCCGCCGTCAGGGTCATCGGCATAGATCTAGCGGCGTCAGCCGCCCGTCAGCAAACGAGCCACCAGGGCCACGTGTCAGGACCTATACCGACAACCATATCTATGCCGATGGCCACCCTCGTCATATATGGAGCTTTGCCCACGACTACTTGCATGCCGATGGCAGCCATCGGCATATCCTAAGCATTGCCGACGGCCGAGGTTTGCCGACAGTCTTACTCTGGCCGTCGGCTTACGTGTAGGTATGCCGACGGCCCTGATAAAAAGCCGTCGGCATATAGGGTATTTTCTGTCGTGCATGAACTTTACTGTTATCTGCCATTTAAATTACAACTTTTGTTCATGTCATGTTTACACGTTGATTTCCATCCTATGCAGCTTGACTTTGATTAAGAGTTCACAAGCCTAAATGTAGACATCATTGTGACTGCAAGATTTTTCTTTCAGTTCTTTTGGATACACAGACAACACTGAGTAATTCCATGCCTGCACGTTTTGGGCAGCTTACTGCTATGTTAATTACTTAGGCGTATAGAGTTTATGCAAATGTTGTTGTAAACCAGTTGTTGAATAACTCATTTTGGTCAGCCTTGTACATGTTGTTGTTGAATAACTCATTTTGGTCGCGTGCAACTGGCTCCGCCCGCTGCCATGCACCGTGCACCAATACATTTATGTGAGGGTGATGCGAGAGAAAAGCAGAAGGAGTGAGCGAGGTTTGGTACTCCCTCGATCCAGGTGTATTGGGCACCTAAGGAGGAGCATCACAATCTAGGCGCAAGGAGATTGGGCTAAGACTGGCCATAGTGGGAGTAACTTCAAGAGTAACATAGAGTCCAACTCAACAAATTTGCCTATGTGGCAATGAGTTAATGAGGAGAGAGGTAAATTGAGTAACTTAGCTAGTTACCACCTCTATGAGTAACATCACATATCCCAATACAATATGAGTGTATAATAACCTTAATAAATGAAGCTTTGCATGACACCACCTCTATGTTACTACCATTATGAACGTAGTAATATAGACTAGTAACATATGCATGTTATTACTAGTCTATGTTACTCCCCACTATGGCTAGTCTAAGCAAATAATTCGAACCATAAAGAAAGCCAATCACCATGCATATCCCTCTTTCCAAAGCGCTGCAATAAATCCCATATTAATAGCTCTCAGGGTTTGGTTAACCCGTGCATGTAAATTTATACCATGCAACCAATCCAAGCGCTAGATATATCAACACCTAATTAATAGGGATTAGGTTTGGGAGAAGGAGGATTGCATGCATTGGTCTAGCATTTTTCAAGGTGGGGTTAATTATGGAGATTAAGAGCATCTCCAACAGCATTGCTATTTGGAATTGCTAAAAACTGGGTATAGCAAGAGGAGAGAGAAGATTTAGCAACCCTAGTATGTTTTTGCTCCAACAACATTGCTATAAAATTTAGCAATCCTCCTCAATGACACGTGGGACTGGTGCCAGGCGCAGGCCATGCAGGAATCTAGGGGGCGGTGTGGCCCACTTGTCAATGGAACAAAGTGGCTCCAACAGGATTGCTAAAAATTATACAAAGTGGCTCTAGACTTTGCAAATTTACCAAGTGGAGGTGCAAATATACAAAGCTTGCTATAATTTTGTGTGGGGGGACGACTTATACAAAGGCTGTTGGAGCAACGTTTTTGAGCCAAATTGCTATATTTTCAGTTTTTAGCAATCCTAGCCAAATATACAAAGGCTGTTGGAGATGCTCTAATGCACCTATAATGACTTATGCGACTTATACATTTGGAATTCCTTGATTCTCTTAGGTGCCCAACACACTTGGATGGAGGGAGTACCATTTGGAGGGGGACCAAAGTGTGCTTTTATGTGAGCGAGCTGAGCATACCATTCTTGGTGCGAATACTCGGCAAAGCAATGGATATATTATTAGCTACGGCTACACCTCATTCACCGGGCTGGGCCTCGTTCGGGCCGGGCTTGTCAAAGCCCGAAGCAAAAATCCCAAGCCCGGGCCCTGCCCGGCCCGAAACACATGAACAGTGACATTTTCCAATTAAAATATTAATATTCTGGATATTAAAATAATAAAATACACCTATATTTCAAATAAAATATAGATTTATGGTCATTTCGTGCTTTTTCCGGGCTTTCGGGCCGGACTTCAGGCCAGAAAATGGAGCCCGGGCCCGGCCTGGATGCCGGGCTTTTGGGCTCGAGCCTCCGGGCCGGGCTGTCCATGCACAGGTCTAGCTACGGTGTGTAAGCAACGTGTGCCTTTCTTAACATAAGACACCTACGGGGCACTCCATCGCCACGTGGCATCTCTTTGCCGTGTGGTGCTCTCAGCGTCTGTGGCGTTTGCCGACTGTACCTTCTTTGTCGTGTTTTCCTCTCGGCAACATCACTTCGTTGTCGTGAACATGTGTTTGCCGAGAACTACTCTCAGCGTATATTTGTTTTGCTGAGTGCCCGCCTGCCACTCGATGTATAAGGAAATTCTAGTAGTGAGACTTTATGCAAATGTTGTTGTAAACCAGTTGTTGAATAACTCATTTTGGTCAGCCCTGTACATGTTGTTGTTGAACAACTCATTTTGGTCAGCCCTGTACATGTTGTTTGTTGAATAACTCATTTTGGTCGCGTGCAACTGGCTCCGCCCGCTGCCGTGCACCGTGCACCAATACTTTTTATGTGAGCGTGATGCGAGAGGAAAGCAGAAGGAGAGGGCGAGGTTTGGTACCATTTGGAGGGGGATCAAAGTGTGCTTTTATGTGAGCGAGCTGAGCATACCATTCTTGGTGCGAATACTCAGCAAAGCAATGAATATATTATTGGGCGTGTCTAGGACACATCTAGATGTGACATAGTTATTGCACATCTAAGTGACCCCATCAAGCATAAAAAGAAAAAACTAAAATTAAAAAAGAAATAGTCACACGAATCTCCGTATGAAATCAATGTCATAGAACTTAGATGTGCAATACTTATGTCACATCTAGATGTGATCTAGCAAAACCGTATATTATTAGCTACGGTGTGTAAGCAACGTGTGCCTTTCAGGGATTCGTTTCCAAAGGACGACACCTACGGGGCACTCCATCGCAATGATTCCCCGTCATGGAGACGGCGGCCGGAGCACTATATAATACGTAGTACGTATATATATATGCTGTGCACCGATCGTGGGTATACAATTCATTGTATATACTTCCTGCACCGCCCGTGCACGGTGCACTATTTATATAATCATCGCGATGGTTGAGCGGGAAAAGGACATCGAGTTCCTGTGGAAGTGGCGCAAGTACCTACTGCTACTAGCCACGCTGGTCGCCAGTGTCACCTACGGGGCCGGCCTCAACCCGCCGGGCGGCGTGTGGTCCCAGGACCAGGTGCCAGGCAGCAACAATGCCCGAGAGCACCGCGCCGGCCCCGTCCACCGCCCGACGCCGCTGGCCCCGGCGCCGGCCGCGGTCTACCCTTTCCGCGTCGGCGGCCCGGTGCTGGTGTCCACCTACTCGCGCCGGTACACCGCCTTCTTCTACTGCAACGCGGCCGCCTTCGTTGCGTCCCTGGTCATCATCATGTTCCTGCTGGATCGGCGCATCAGCAACAACCCCGTCGGCCTCAACGTGCTCCGCCTCGCCATGCTGCTCGACCTGCTCGCCCTCATGGCCGCGTTCGCTGCGGGGAGCTGCCGCGACGTGGTCGGCTCCATCTATGTCTCTGCGCTCTTCGCCGCCGTCTTCGTCTACGTCGCCCTCCACCTCGGCGTGTCCTCCATCTCCTGCAGTGCCCGTCTACTACCTTTCTCATGCGGTCAAAATAGCTGTCTACTACTATTCCGGAGTAAAGCGCCGGCCGCGGACGCGGTGGAGGAGAGGCGCATCAAGGAACGGCGCAAGTTCCTGCTGCTGCTGGCCACCTTCGCGACGCCGCTGACGTACGCCGCGGGGCTAGCGCCGCCGGGAGGCTTCTGGAGCGAGACCGTGGCGGGGCATAGCGCCGGCGCCCCGCTGCTGCACGACGGGCGCTACAAGATCCGCTACCACGCCTTCTTCTACGCCAATGCCAACTCCTTCGTCGCGTCCCTCGCCATCATCATGCTGCTCATGAGCAGGACGCTGACCGACCGCCTTGTCCGGTCGTACGCGCTGCTTGTGTGCGTCCTGGTGGAGCTACTCGGCCTCATGGCCGCCTACGCCGCCGGCAGCTGCAGGTGGATCACCACCACGGTGTACATCGTCTCCCTTGTCGGCGCCGTGCTCCTCTACATTGTGTTGGTGTCGGTGTTCGGCTTCGGCGCGATCAAGGAATGGCGTAAAAAACTTGTTGCCTGTGTTGGCCTTGGGACAAGGACAATCAACGTCGTTGATGGACAATCAACAATGGTAGTCAACGTCGAAGACAAGCTGGAGCAGACGCGGTCTCTTGTGCTGCTGCTGGCCTCACTGGCGGCGACGGTGACCTACCAGGCAGGGCTGAGCCCGCCGGGCGGCGTCTGGCCCGAAGGGTATATGAACCGCACCGCGGGGAACCCGGTTCTCCATGACATGCACACCAAGAGGTACATGGCGTTCTACCACTGCAACACGGCGGCGTTCGTGGCGTCGGTGGTCGTCATCATCATCGCCCAGAGCAAGCCGCTGAGCACCGTCTGGGGTGCCACGGTCCTCAAGACTGCTATGATATTGGACCTGTACGGCCTCATGGGCGCGTACGTTGCCGGGAGCTGCCGGGACACCACCACAACCATCTACGTCGCCGCCCTGGCCATCGCCGTCTTCGTCTACACCATGGCCAAGGTCGTGGTCTACACGGTTGGACGCAGCTGGCCGGGGTGGGTTTGACGAATGCACGATAAGCTTGTAGGAGAAGCACCTCATGTTATCCACCTTCCCGCCATCCTCGCCGAGCCGTCCCAGCAAGGAGGAGAAGAAGGACGCGAACTAGATTTTAGTCTTGAAGAAGGTAAAAAGCTCGAGAGGAGGCGCAAGTTCTTGCTGCAGCAAGCCATCCTCGCCGCCACCGTCACGTACCAGACTGGGCTGAACCCGCCAGGCGGGTTCTGGACGGAGAGCAACGGGGAAAGGATGGTCACTGCCGGCGACCCAATCCTCCTCGACCACTACAGGGTCAGGTACCAGGTGTTCTTCTACTGCAACGCGACGGGATTCATGGCGTCCGTCGCCGTCATTCTCCTCCTGGTGAACCAGACGCTGTCCAAGCAGAGCATCCGGAGCAACGCGCTCTACGTCTGCGTCATGGTCGGCTTGCTGGGCCTCATGGGCGCCTACGCTGCAGGAAGCTGCCGGAAACTGCGCACCTCCATCTATGTCTTTGCGCTCGTGGCGGCCGTGGTGGCCTTCCTCGTCCTAGAGATCCTACTTCACTGGCTCGGCCACAAGGGTTGGTCAAAGTGCCTTCCTAAGTGGCTGACGAGTCTGTTCTTGCCGCTGTCGACCGGGCCGGACGGCGGCGACAAGAACAAGAGCGAGGAGGTTATCTCCACGTCGGATAGCGAGAAGTACCAAAAGCGCAAATACCTGATGGTGCTCGGCATCCTGGCGGCGAGTGTGACGTACCAGGCGGGTCTCGCGCCACCTGGCGGCACATGGGGAGACGACGACACTATGGTGTTGTCGTCGCAGCCCCCATCGGCACACCCGCCCACCGTCCCCGGCAACCCGATCCTACTTGATTTCAACGCTGCACGGTACCAGGCATTCTTCTACTGCAACGCGACATCGTTCGTGGCCTCCATCGTCGTCATCATGCTGCTGCTGCAGCGCACCCTCAAGAAGCCGCAGCCCGGCGCGCCGCTCCCCGGCGTGCCGCTGCGGGCGTTGCAGACCGCTGTGGTGCTGGATCTGCTGGGCCTGCTAGGCGCGTACGCCGCTGGCAGCTGCAGGGACTTGGAGACGTCCGCTTATGTCATCGCGCTCGTCGCAGCGGTGGTCGTCTTCATCACGATCTTCGTCCTGCTGTCATTCGACCTCGTGCTGCGGAAGGTGATGACGGCGTGGGGAGGAAGCAATCATCAGCATCAGCCAGCTGCATAGGTGCCGCCAGTGTAATTAATTATTTCTTCTTGTTTACGTTCGCTTGATTTGCAAAAAAAAAAACGTACATTTTACCTTGAATTGCTCTTCTTCTTCTTCTTCTTCTTCTTCTTCTTCTTCTGATTATTCCCTTTGATTTGCGATGTTGTTGATCAGACATCTCGGGTCAGATTTTGGTCGTACACTGTCTGTGTCCTCCGTTTGTTATTTCGAAATGGAAGGATTTCTGCATTCATTGAGAAGAAAAAGTTGCTTAGTTAATTAGGGAAAACCGAGCGAAACCAGATTGCCCAGTTGATTATGAAAAACCGGACGAAAACCATCACAACCGCTGAGCGGCACATATAAGAAATCCCACGCACACCACTCCAAAGAGAGCCTCACCGAGACAGCACGCAAGTGTCAGCATCATCACTTCTCCCGTAGAGGCCTCATCGCCATCCCTAAACCCTGAGCAAACGACTCCGACTTCGCCGTAGGCGATCGTCGACTCATCCCACACTGAAGAGACCGTGTGGAGATGCATGAAGATCCGTGCCAACCTCACCCACATGCGATCAAATAGCGCAACTTCGACTCTCTGGGAGAACTACGAAGGACAAAACTAGTCACGGTTGTCGCCACGGAAGATCACCGAATGGGTCACCTGCCACCGGTCATCGTACACCACAGGGCCCCAACGCCGCAACTTCGACTTCACAACAAAAAACAAACCAAGGCAATCCCGCAAACACGCTGTAGAAGAGCCGACTACTGCAACCATTGTCGCGTCGCAGATGTCGTTACCACCATCATCGTTGCCTCAGAAGCCTGGACGCCACAACCGCCGGTCCCGCTTGCCGATCCGAGCTTCGAGACAAAGCCCCCAACAGGGAAAACGACACTAAAGCGTCGCTGCCGTCCGATCAAAAGATTAAGTGTTTCCCCTGTGGAGGTCGTGATGGACGGATACATGTGAGAGGGGTGCCACCGCAAAGCAGCGATGCCTCCAGGAAGGTCAACGACGGCCACAACTGCAGCCATCGTTGGTCATGGCACAAGGCCAAGAAAGGTCTTCACCCCAGCTCCCGCACCACCTCGGTCGCACATCGTCACGCACCGACACCAACAAGCCCACCAACCACCACCAACGAACCAGCTTACCGATGGAGAAGCACAGAGCCACCGCCGCCACAGCCAACCGCACCTCGCGGAGACCACCGGCTGACACCCTCCTGATACGTCCATTTTGCATCGTTATTTCTTACTATAATTTATCCTATTTCAAAGATATATTTCACATTATGGTGCAATTCTAATGCCTTTTCTCTCTTAAAATGCAAGTTATACAAAGAGAGAGAGAGATTACAGGCAACTGGAATTCTGGACCTAAAATAACAACAGAAGAGAAAGCAATTCTCCGGAGCTCAAAACGAAGCGTGGATTTTTGGAGAATTATTTTGGAATATATAATAAATATTAGAGAAAAGAAGCACCAGGGGGACCCACCAGGCCACCACATGGCCAGGTGGCGCACCCTACCCCCTGGCCGCGCCACCTGCCCGTGTGGGGCCGTGGTGGCTCGCCTCCCGATGCCCTTTGGTCGTAAATTCCCGTTTACCCAAGAAAAAATAATAGAAAATTATCGGGGCTTTCCGCCGCCGTCTGCGAGGCAGAACTTGGGCGGAGCACTTTTGCTCTCCGGCGGAGCGATTCTGACGAGGAAACTTCCCTCTGGGAGGGGGAAATTGAAAATCACCAACACTCCGTTCATCGCGGGATCATCATCTTCATCAGCACCATCTCATCTTCATATTCGTGTTCTTTCTGTGTATTTAATCTTTGTACCAAACCCCATATTGATACCTGTGGGTGCTAGTAGTGTTGATTACATCTTGTAGTTGATTTTCGTGGGTTTAATTGGTGGAAGATTGTTATGTTCAGATTGTTAATCATATATTTTTACCCACTGATCATTATCAATATGATGAGTTGTGAGTAGTTCCATTAGTTCTTGAGGACATGGGAGAACTCTTGTTACTAGTAATCATGTGAAGTTGATGTACGTTCAATGTTTTGATATTATGTTGTGTTGTTTTCCTCTAGTGGTGTTATCTGAACGTCGACTGCATGACACTTCAACATCTTTGGGCCTACGGGAAGGCATTGTGGAATTAGTTTGTGGATGATGGGTTGCGGGAGTGATAGAAACATAAACCCTAGTTTGTGAATTATTCCGTAAGAGGCTTTTTTGGATCCAACTATTTAATTCTATTGTCAGATTTATCTTAATTACTTCTCTTGTAGTAGCGGATGCTTGCATGAAGAGTATAATCATAAGTAAGTATTTGTTCAAGTTAGGACAGTACCTTAGCTCCGGTGCACCCACATAACACTTATCAAGGCAATGAGCGTATTTCGATGAATCATGGTGAAAGTAACTTGACGATATTTCCGTGTGTCCTAAAGAGCGTTTTAATCATTATAAGAAGTACCACCGACTTGTCCTTAGCACAATTAAGGATTGGGCCACTTGCTGGACATTGCTATCTTTGTTACTTGTTTCCTTGCTACTAATTATCTTCCTATCAAAACTATCTTACAACACTTGCAGTGAAACCTTGCTGAAAGCTGCCTATCAATTCCTTCTGCTCCTCGTTATGTTCGACTCTCTTACTTATCGAAATGACTACGATTCATCCCCTATACTTGTGGGTCATCACCTCCGTAGACCCATCCACCGCTGACCGAAAACAGGGCCACCGGTTGCAGTACGGCCCGCCGTGCCTTGCCGAGCACTATGACGGCTAGGAACAACGGAGCTCCGCCCGAGGCCGAGAACCATCAGGGTTTCCGGCCGCAGCCATGAACCAAACGCGCCAACGCGCTCCATGCGTGCCACCACGCGCCTGCCGGAGACCGGAGGCTCCAGATCAGCGACACCCGCACCCTGCTCCAACGTCAGCTATGGTGCCCTCACGCACACAGCATTCCGCCGCCCCTATCAGATCTGCGCCAGCCCGCAACTAACGCCACCCTCGCAACCGTGCACACCCGCACCTCTCCTTCGCCCAGGCCAGAGCCCGAGCATCCCCGCCGAATCCATATCAGAGCGCCCGATCCCTCGATCTGCCACGCTCCAGTCCACAACCAGCACCGCCACGATGCCTAGCAGCAGCACCGCCCAAGCTCCGACGCCGCTGCCCTGGCACCCGACCACCGCCCCCAGCAACAGCTGCCAACCTCCAGCGGCATTGATGGCGACCCCGACACGTGAGGCAAGGCGCGAGGCCACCATGTCCTGCACCTAGCCACGCGCCTCCGACGTGCATGCATCAGCTGCTGCCGCTCGAGATCCGTCGAGGCGTGTGAGAGAGAAGATAACCCCGCCGCCACCGACGTCATGTGGGATTTTCTCGACGGTGCCCTATGGCAGCGGCGAGGTGAGGGAGGAAGCGGGAAGGATACGCCAGCGGTGGCGCACAAGGTCGTCCCGAGCAGCTCCTAGGAGATCGACGAGGGGGCTGGGCCCTTGTTTCGGTACGATATGTGTCCTCCGTTTGTGGGTTACAAAAACTATGTTGGATTTGGTTTGCCTTATATGTATATGAAGTACCTGTATATTTTCATTCGCAAAAAAAAATAAAATACCTGTAATTTATGATTAATTCAATTCAACTTTTCAATTGTTTAGTTGTAGGGGATTCTGTTGAGGAGAAATAACTATTTGCGACTTGTGAGTCACCTAGACGATGGTTTACCGGCAGAATTTCACGGAGTATTATGGTAGATTCGCCAAATTTCTGATTGCAGGAAATGGGGGATCGATTTGAAAATGTCTCAGTAGTTGAAAAGGCAATCGATTAAACGCAGGGGTAGGTGGTCTTGATTACTTCAGCTCCTAGTACTTTCATGTTCTCCTTTTCTCATGTACCTAAAGGGCCAAAGATGTGTAAAACGACTTGTTTTATTCAGGTCTAAATTTTATTGGCAAAGTGATGATCAAAAGAGAAAATATCAATCACTTAGCCAAATGGATTGCGCTACGTAAGGCAGAAGATCAAGGGGCTCTCAATGTTAGGCCGAGCTCATGAGCTTTAAACTGAATTTCTTTTATGGTTTGGAAAGGGTAGCATCAAAAATGTGTCTCAAGTGAGATTATAGGAGGATATTTTTAGTTTGGGACTATGTCGCTTCGCCAACAATATCCATAATTATACAAAATTGCTAGGGTGAAACAATAATATGCCCCATTGCATGGTTATGGATCGCAATGAGCCGAACATTGTTTGTAATGATAAACAAAATTTTATTGCTAGGAATAACTTATACGACTATCTCCGTTATACGACTGAGACACCTTTAGATGGATGTGTTTGATGATGTTACAATATGAAATTCCAATCAAAATAAGGTACTCAGGAAACTTAGAATCATAAGTCACTAAGTGGCCGGGGGTGGGGTCTCCCTGCTAGAATATGCCGATGACACGATCGTCATGGTCGAGGGTTCCACGATGGACATTGCGAACCTCAAATTCCTTCTGCTCTGCTTCCAACAGATGTCTGGGCTTACCATCAACTTCACCAAAAGCAAAGTGATGGTTCTAGGTTATTCTGCAGATGAGCTGCAAAGCATTGTCGACCGCCTCAATTACCCCTAGGGACTTTCCCTACCTCTTACCTGGGAATCCCTATTAGTGACTCGTGACTCTCTGTTTGGATCTTAGGCCGGTAGTGACCAAGATCCAACATAGGGTCGAGCCTTGGCAGGGTCGGTGGCTCGAACTGTGTTGATTAACTCGTCCCTGTCGACACTACTGGAAATTCATTGTACGCCGAGTGCTAGGGTCTTCGCCGAGAACCAAAGCACGGGCACTCGGCAAAGAGAAGAAAGCCGAGAGGCAAACTCGGCAACAGATGCTGCTCGGCAGACACAGGCATTTAGCGAGACAATGTGCGAAACACACTCGGCAAAAGGACGACACTCGGCAAACGTCCTGCATGCCGAGAGCCAAACAGTTAGCCCACGGCAAAGTGGTGCCACATGGCAAGCCCGGTAGTGGATAATGGCTCAGTAACGGTGACAATGGTTTGTCGAGAGCTCGTGAGTTGGCTCTCAGCGAAGCGTTGTTTCCTTAATTTATTATTTTGGACTTTTTCTGTTGTGTGAGAGCTGGGTTTAGTCCCACCTCGCCTAACGACGACCGCCGCGATTGGTTTAAATAGCCGGGTAGTCCAAAAGCAGTAAGCATCGGTCTTTATTACACTATTGTTAAGGATATGGACTGCAACTATAAATCTTCACTTGTTTCTGGGCAAAGAAGGTTCATAGTGACAGTTCATATTCCTTAACAATAATTGCCGGTGTTTTTTATTAATTCAGTTAAGTTAATTTTGACTTTTTTCGTCTATGTGAGATGCCTGATCCAGCCGTTTAAATACTAGGAAAATCGTACGATGCCGGAAATCCTCGGGAGCTGGAATGGTGTCATCACATGGCTCCTGTAGGATGTGGTAAAAGTTTGGGCATGTTTCGAAGAAGCCTCACCTGAGGCCGCTTGTAAACTGCACCATCTCTGAGGTAGTCTCTAGGTATAGAGAGGGGACGTGTCCGGTTTGTGAATGAAGTGCGGGTCCTGTTGCTCCGTTGGACTAGAAACTTCGCGTGCTCTCAAAGGAGGCCATCGCATGACACGTGCCAGGACCCCGTATTTTTCGGACCCGCCTGCAATATTTGAGACATTTATTGCACAAATCATTCACAAAATTCTCTTTCTTTGCGATATGTGCAGATGCAAAAATCATACATAGATGCCCTTCTACAACGATGGGAGGATGAGATCCAAGAACAAATATGAAGCACATGGAGTACCACTACACAAGGTGCATATGTGCAGATTGATTTTCAAAAGGGCATGGAAGTTCTCAACGAGGTAAAAGAGAAAAGACCATCAAGTTTGATGCACCCAGAGGTATGTACTTACGAATATTTGAAGCATTGGCGCGATGAAATCAGAGAAAAGATGTTTGGTATGTCATCAATCCAGCAATACCCTTTTATTAATCCCGAGGAAACTATAAAGGAGCCCACAAAATTAAAAGTTGCACATGATTACACAACTTTTCCTTTGCCAAGATATTTCGTATTGTCCTCGTGCTATTATTTTGTTGACCGAAGGAAGTCGAGGACAACTTTTCTTCAAGAGAGGGAGGATGATATAAACATGATCATGGTGGATTACAAGTTTGCACTCCATGGAAATGTTAGTTGGAAGGAACTGTTAAGTCGAACAAAACATCATAAACATTTGAAGAAGTTCGCAAAGGTGAAAGCTAAACTTATCCATTCCATAAAGTATTTGCGTTGCTTCTTTGTACTGGCCTATTTTTGTTTTGTGTGACTAGCTAGAGTCGAGGACGACTCCTTTTCAAGAGGGGGAGGATGATGAGGACATGACAACCATTGACACAGCCCCAGCCATCAAAGGAAAAATCATAATGACTTGCGTCAAACAAATACATGACCAGGTGAACGCTAACTTAAGTTCATACTATAATCTTGAACACATGGCTGCACTTTCATCTCCTTGTTGTTGGCTAAATTTAGGTGCAATATCGAAGGAAGCGAATAACATCTCAGCCCATGAAGAAACAAGTTTTATCAAAACAAGTTTCAAGTGAAGCTGATGCTGTCAGTTTTTACCTCTGATGTTTCGTTGTGTCACACCCATTTGGAGGAGAGGGTGCCATAGGGGTATATCACCAGAAGCTACATCAAATTTACTTTCCAACACAAGAAACCTCACATCATTTGAAGTTGTGAGTCAAAAGTTCTAGTCATTCTCGTGGAAGGTGTCCAGGCTATCAAGGCTTCGCGAATTTCCGAGGAGCTCTCCAACAACTTCGAAACTTGACTGCTTATTCCCCCAAGGAAGCCATGCAAAGCTGGTTATTTTTTAAACCTTTTCACACCTAGCTAAGGGGGGTTGTCCCTGCTATAAAACCCCATCTCCCCCATCCTTTTAGGAAACCTTTTGTCAAACCATTCAGCTACAAGCTTATGCAACAAGACTGCTAGAGATCTGAGAGATCCTTACTACCTTTGCTCTTGTGAGTTCAGCCGGATTCGCGAGAAGGAGCCTCTGGTTCCCCTAGTTCGTCCTCTACGGTTCCGGCCGTTTTGTGTGGGTTAGTCCCGGTTTGTGGTTCTGCGATTGTTCGGATAGCGGGTTGGAGTTATTGCAGCTCCGGTCATCAATCCCCAACGTACGGGTTGCATCCAACCTTGGCAGGTATAAAGCTAGTTATCCTAGCTGCTTGCAGCTAGTTACACTCCCTGATCCGATTCGATCCTACGACGTGAAGATCGGGCCACCCTCTGGCGTGAACTCGTTCATCGGGTTTGCACCTATCAGCCCGGTTCAATTCAAATGGCTCGGTTCAAAACGAAACGAAAGAAAAAAATTCAAAAAACTCACCTAGGCAAACCGTCGAACACTTGCAAGGCTGTGGTGGTGCACCGGCCAGTCGGCGTCGTTTAGGCCAAACCGGCAGGTAGCGACGCGTGGGAATGACCTGCAACGGTGCGCAAGCAAGGTCAGATGCCGCTGCCGCCAAAGAGGAAGAAGATTCGAAGCAATCCGACGAATCGGCAATGGCGACAGCGGCAGCGTTTCACCTTGATTCCGGCGACGGCGACGGGCTGCGAACGGGCTTGGAGTCGGGCAGAAGGGCGGCGAGGGCCAAGGGAGGCAACGAGGTAGCGGCGGGGCCGGCGGACGGTCGCCGGGAGGTGCGCCGGCGAAGAGGCAGTGGGGCGGTGGGAGGCGCGAGAGAGGTAGATTTTTTCCTCTGAGCGGTAGCGGCCGAGTATATTTAGATGCCGGATAGGAGGCGGAGTAAAATATTTACTCCTCTATTCGGTTTAGGGGATCGGCTAGGTGCCGGTTAGAGGAGTAAAACCGAAATTTTACTCCTCTAACGCCGGATAGGGGATCGGCTAGAGTTGGCCTAAGGTTCCCAAAAAAACTGTTCTTCGGAGTATATGTTTGTTAAGGCATCATTGCATTGCATTGCATAAACAGAGTCCAGAGCAACAATTACGCCTATGTAACCGTCGAATTGTTTTTTGTTTTGAAACTGTCTCCGCCGAAAAGGCTCCCTACGACCCTACCTGAATATTTTCATTGTATTTTCAAATAACACCTCAGGGAGGCAGTAGTCTGTTACAAGCGCGTGTTAAACGCTAGGGGAGGTAGTTTCGCTAAAGAACGCGTGTTATAACCTTTCGAACGCGCGTGTCGAATTGTGGGCTGATTTGTATATCTATGTTATTAGTTCTAGACTTCTATATCTTCTGTTCGTGTTGCTAATATTCTTTCAGTTTCCATGCAATAGCTGTTTGTCTAAAATCATTGATGCTTGTTGTGCCCGTTTGAGATGCAGATCTTTGTTAAGACCCCCACTGGCAGGACCACCACTCTTGATGTCGAAAGTTCAGATACTATTCACAACGTCAAGATCAAGATTCATGATAAGGAGGGTATCCCTACACAGCAGCAGCGTCTCATATTTGCTGGCAAGCAACTGGAGGACGGCCGCACCTTGGCCGACTACGGCATCCAAAAGGAACTCACCCTTCATCTTCTCCCCCACATCCACGGAGGGATGGAGATTTTTGTGGAGACCCTCAACGGCAACGTGATCACCCTCCAGGTGTACCCATCAGATACCACCCGTGCAGTCAAGGCAAAGATTCAGGTTCAACATCACCTTATCTTCAACGGAAAGCAACTGAACGACAGGCTTACATTGGCTGATTATGGCATCCGATATAGGCCCACTCCTGACTTTCATTACCACCTCCAAGAAAGGATGAAAATCTGCATCAACACGCTGGACAACCTTCTCTATGTTAAGAGCTCAGATACTATTGACAGTGTCAAGACGAAGATTAAGGATGAGTACGGTATTCATCCAGGTCAGCAGCGCCTCATGCTTAACAAGACGATGACCATAATTCATCCATACTCGATCTTACAGGGCGGCTGTACTTTGGCTGATTATGACATCCAGAATGTACTAGACTGATGTACATCTTCGTCAAGAATTTGGAAGGAAAGACCTTGGCGGTTAAGGTTGAGAGCTCAGATACCTTCCGCAGTGTCAAGGAGAGGATTGAGCAGGTGGACGGCATTGACCCAGCAATCCAACGCCTCATCTTTGCCTGGCGGCAGCTGGAGGATGGCTTCACACTGGTGGAATACAAGATCCAGGCTGAATCCACATTTCATCTTTGCCTCCGTCTTTATTCATGTGCTAAATGTCAGGGAACCCATCACTAGAGAGTGTATTACTGTCTCTGAAGCGATTTGCTGGAATCATTCTTTGGTCGTACTTCTACATATTATTAGTAGGTTTATTTATTCTTGTATCTATCGTGTGATTGTTTCCAGTTTGGTTGCTTTCTTCACGCTACACAGCAGGAGGGGAATCAATGCAATGCACTGTTTCCTCGCAGTTTGGTAATGTGATATGAAGCTCAGCAGATCGCACAAATTATGAAATAGCATATGCATGATACCTGATCTTGTGTACTCCCTCTGTAAAAGAAATATAAGAGCGTTTAGATCACTACTTTAGTGATCTAAACGCTCTTATATTTCTTTACGGAGGGAGTACCTTGTAGAGATTTATATTGCTCAGCTTGTTCCAAACCTCTCAATCTTGATAATTTAATATTATTTTGGCGATGACAGTTTACATGAGTCAGACAGATAATTTAATGAAGAGTAAATACTAGTTTTTACCCCATAGTTTGACAATTTTGACAGGAATTACCACATTAACAAGAGTTTTGCCATATTCTACCTTTTTTTTTTTAAATTGACACGCTCTGTCAGACGGGTTCCAACTACCACTCTTCACCTAGCACGCCATGTCAACAATTTTTCCTCCTCGCCACGGACAGAGGGGTGAAGGACATGCCCTTGGCCCAGCCGAGTCGAGCCTAGCCCAGACAGCCGCGCCGCCGTCCAATATGAACGATGACCTGGTGGAGCCTCCTCTGGGGCAGCATTGCCGTAGACACGAACGTCGGAAACCATCGCTACCACGCACCCACAACTTCCACGCATCCTCTGACGTGCACTCACAGACTCCATCGGCCCTCCGCTGCGGACATGCACGCACTGGCCTTGCCGCTAATGTCATGACTGGCTGCATTGGCCACAAGGCCCGAGATCGGAGTAATCCTGCCTGCAGGCCACCACGGGCGTTGCCCGATGGCGGCAAGGGGAGAGGAGGATCTGGACCTGGTGGCTGCGGGCATTGGGAGCGCTCCACAGAGTCAAGAGGTTCGTTTATGTGGTTGTACGTGATGGGTGCTCACTAGCGCATATGCGGTTTTAAATTTCAGTGTGAGTAATAATTCAGCACCCACGGAATTTACCGAATTTCAGATAATTTCGTTGATTTCGGCTTGCATTTCAAACAAAGGAGCAAAACATTCGCTTGAAACTCAATAAAAGCTTTTAATTTTTTTAAATAACGTTTGAATTCTTGTGTACAATTGAAATGACCGAAATATTTTGACCAAAGGTAAATATTTCAGTGTGTATTGAAATGTTGAAATCCAGTAAAATTCATCGCAATCTTACTGAAAATGAAAACTGTACTCAGATGCCACCTATGCCAAGTGCCATCCTTTGGCACGGCGTATCCTCATCTTCCTCTGCGTAAACGCATCTAGATTTATTTTTTTGAAACACGGTCCCTTAGGGCTCGATTCATTAAAAAAGTAGAAAAGAGTTGCCCGGTTAATTAACGGAAACCCGGGCGAAAACTGTTAAACTTCACTACTCAATTATTTTATTAAACGACATCTTGGTCACATACTTCACCAGTTCTTAACTAAGAGAACTGATGCAAAGAAAACTACAAGAAAAATTACACACTTCAATAGAAACAGCACTTCCATAATTGCCCCTACTAGTCCAGTCAATGCTTTCTTCATCTCTTCATTGCCTACATTGTTGCTTTTCTCTATTGGCTTCTCGAGCTTGCACACTTCTTTCTTCTCTGCCTCCTCAAACTTGGACATTGTATCCTCTCTAGTCTAATCTCTAGCAACTAGTGCACCAACATCTAGCAAATTTCTCGCTATCAATAGAAAAATGTACTCTTCTTTCCAATACAAAAATTTTCATCCTTCCTACATAAGAAAATAATGAGTTTTAAATTGCAACGAATCTGAAGAACAACCATACAAATGGCACTCAATCTATCCTTTTCACACTTGTAGAAAACCTATCCGGGGTGTTTCGGAATGCTCGAGACGAGGCGCAACACCAGCCGCCAACAGTGATCACACTTGATGATTCACTAGTAGAAAACAGGGTTTTGGTTCAAGCTCGATCTACACATTAGTCCCGGTCGCATTACGAACCGGGACTAATGTGAGCATTAGTCCCGGTTCGAGCGGCTAGGGCGCCGGCCGGGGCTCGGCAGGCAGCAGTCCCGGTTCAAATGGGACCTTTAGTCCCGGTTGGAGACACCAACCGGGACTAAAGGGCGCGATGCCCTTTAGTCCCGGTTGGTGTCTCCAACCGTGACTAAAGCTCCTCTGCACAGCGCCGACTGCGCGCCCTAGTTTAGTCCCACCTCGCCTACGGAAGGGCGCCCGCACCTGCTTATATACTGCCCTCCCCCGTACCTGCCGAACTCCTCTTTACACTTGCCTCTGCCTGACTTGTGCACTCTGTTGCCGCCCCTGTTGGGCCTCTGGGCCGTGTGCGGCCGAAAGATCTGCCCCTATCGGGATGGGCCGATTAGGCCGCACTCGGTACATGGGATGGGGTGTATTTTTTTAATTTCCTTCAACATGCCTTAAAAAAAACAGCGTGGCGGCCTTTTAGTCCCGGTTGGTGTTACCAACCGGGACTAAAGGTCCTCCTGCCTGAGCGCTGCGCAGCGGCCATGTGGAGCCCCTTTAGTCCCGGTTCGTAACACGACCGGGACTAAAAGTGGGGGCCTTTAGTCCTGATTCCTTAGTCCCGGTTGCAGAACCGGGACTAAAGGCCCTTACGAACTGGGACTAATGCCCTGTTTTCTACTAGTGATTGCTAGAGGCTTGCCGATGAGCTGCTGGGCGAGGGTTGAGCCCGACCGACTGGCGGACGTGGCTGTGTCGGCGGGCGGTCAACAATGAGATGGGAGCACCGAGAGAAGGAAGACATACCGAGAGGTGGTGCGGAGCGGTCGAGGTGGATGCACGGTTCGGTCCCCGTCGAATCCCTCCAAAATGCGATGGTGCCGAGGACTGGGTGCGTCGAATCCGGGGACGGGCGTAGATATGTCCATTTTGGCGCCGACGATGAGAACCGGCCGAATCGATGTGGGGAGGAGCGCGTTGGGTGCTACTGTGGGCGGGGGCATGGCGTGTGGTGGCCGGTGGAGGCAAAGCAGGGCGGCGCCGAGTGGATGCGGCGCGGGGTGGGGAGGGTGCGGCCGAGGGGGAGGGAAAATAATTACTCCGCGGGTGGACGGCGGAGTATATTTACGAGCTAGGGCGACCATGGAGTAAATATTTTACTCCTCTAAGCAGTATAAGGGATCGGTTAGGTGCAGTCTAGAAGAGCAAAAGTGATTTTTTACTCCTCTAAAGCTTTATAAGGGATCGGTCAGAATTTCGCAAAAAAAAAAAAAAAGGGATCGGTCAGATGCTCTTAGTAGGGAGAGGACACGTATGCTGGTAGATCTAGTTGGTAAACATCTTTCCCCTGAGTTTAGAGTTTTTATACTAGTATATCAAAATATGGAAACTGGTAGATATTTGGAGACGAGGAGCATCGCTGAAGAGATCAGCACATGCAATTAAATGGCAGGATTGCTTGGCCATTGCTACAAGTGCACATTCGCATTGCTTGGCTTACATGCATGTAAAATCATACGTAGAAACGGAAAATGTCTCCTTGGGCAAAAACATGACCACGCCAACGACATCTTATAAGATCGGGCACATGCGCCGGCACATGCGCCGCCGCCAAGTAAACCCTAGCTAGCGCCAAAAGAAAAGAAAAAGTAAACCCTAGCTTGCACGCGCGCCGTAACGCACCATGGCGCCATGTCCTGCTCCTACCCCTGGCAAGGTAAGCTAGTTAGCATCTTTTTCCCTAATGGCGTACGTACGTGGTGTATGTCATCAACAACTCGTGATGCAGTTCTCTAACTAGCTCCAATTGTGTGTGTGGCCGGCGGGGACTGCAGGTCCTGTTACCGCTCGCGAACGGGATGGAGCCGATGGACGAGGGCGTGCTCCGCTGCGCCTCCGATCCTGGGGCCGCCCCGTCCTATGGCGTCAAGCCTCTCCTCTCCGACGTTGATTTGGAACTAATCACACTCCCCGTGAGTGCCGCCGTACTTTTTTTGTGCTCCCCTCTTCCGTACATGATGTTCTAGGATTCAACGTTCTACATATAGACCGACACCGATTTTCAACAGTCTACTGACACCGATTTAGTATACCATGCTGTAAATATCATTTTCACACATCTTAGAAGATATATGTAGAACTGCACACACCAGACAATTCACTCAAAAGCTCAAGCTGATGGGAAAAAGTGGGCTATGCATTTATACGTCAACACTCCCCTCACGTGTGGCTCCCTCAGGCCTAAATGTGAACCGAAAATGGGCTACAATTTAATTGCACCAGCTGGGTCTTGAACTCAAGACTTCTTGGCTCTGATACCATGTAACAAAGAAAGACACAAGAGAAGCAGAACTCATGTATATTCATGCATCGGCGGTGTACATATATACAGGCACATGCACACAGCAGGTGCGGCCACTACTCCAACTAACTCCATAACAGACTCCACTAAGCTAGTACATGCACTAAGACTAGGTAGATTTGTTACAACTAGCAAAAGAGACCATGCGTTACAACGGGAGAAGAAAATACCGCACGGCCCTAACCCAATAACCATGAGTAAGACCCCAATCGGTCTTGCCGAGGCGTCTCTCTCGGTATAAGATGAGAAATCTGCTTTTTTTCATGCAAGATTTTGCCGAGGCATACATGCACGGTTGTCGACGGTTTTTTTCGTCTCCAATTTGGCTTTGATGACGTGTTCATTGCAATCCGGGTCGGTGTCGGTACGAAAAAAAGATGGATCGTGCGCTATTGATTAAGGTTGCATCCTAAATAACATTTAAAAAATATTTAACAGGTAAAATAACATCATATTCATATTCTACACATTTTTCTAATCAAGTTTCATATATAACATGTTAAAATTGGAGTCAGGGTTTAAAAGATATTGGTATTTTAATAAAGTGCTCCCTCCGTTCCATAATGTAGTGCATATAGATTTTCTGAAAAGTCAAACATTGTAAACTTTGACCAAGTTTATAGAGAAAACTACTTATATCTACGATACCAAATGTATAAAATATGAAACTACACCTTGTGATGAATCTAATGATATATGTTTGACATTCTAAATGTAAATACTTTTCTCCACAAACTTGGTCAAAGTTTGAAAGGTTTGACTTTTGAAAAAATCTATATGCACTATATTATGGAACGGAGGGAGTATTATTTGTTCTAGATGGATTGCGGGTTAATTATAGAAATGGAAGGGGGTTTTCCGCTAAAACGCAAAAAACGATTCATGTTCTGTCACTTAATGGTGGAGTGCGGGTTATTTATCAGAAAAGGGAGGGGGGTTTCTGTAAAACAGTAAAAAAGGGTTCATTTTCTCACTTAAATGTGAATGGCGGATTAATTACCTAAAAACAGAGGGGGTTTTCTGTAAAAATGCTGACAATGAACGGGTGGAAGCAATTCGTACTTTATTAGTAGGTATAGATATATACCCCAAGGGAAGATGTTATCGATATTTGGCATGATATTTTGACTAATATCGATTGATCAATGTGTTACGCAATCCCGGGTCCACTAACCAGTGTTTCCGACCCACACGCGTCAACCAGGCCCAACCGGAGAGCAACACAGACTTACGAGTGGCCTTGGGCCCTCTCCCCCTCAATGAATGATGCTCATCAATCTATTCATATGCACAAGTGTAATTGGACCCAGTTTTGTTCGGTGAAACAAATAAACCAAATGGAGTGTACCCGAGCAAACTTAAATGCCTCGTAAGAGCAAAGGAAGTAGACCTGAGTAAACTGAAATGCCTAGTATATATAGTGCATTGTCTCAACAATCTTAGTGAATGACTGCAAATTTGGTCATTTTGAAGGAGGCAAAAGGCATCAAATTAGAATCCTCTTGAGCTTCCCGGATTATATATATGTTACCCTTCCCGTTTCACAATTTTTGTTTAACTGAAGAAAAAAAACTATATTTTAAATTGAATACACATTGTAGGAGTCCGGCGTCTGCCACTGATTTGTTGATCTTACTATCTGTGAATTTTGTTGGACGATTGCCCGTGAAGTATGTTTCTGGTATCTCAAAGGATTTGTTAGATCTTAGAGTTAGTTAGCTTTAGAATATCAAAATTCTGCATGTTTTGTTCCTATCTAAGATAAAAGAGAGAACCTGTGTAGAAGATTTAATTGTATGTCTTAATCACAATATCTAGAAAGTTTGTGGTAGATAGTTGGTAAACCATGCTAGAGAGATGCATGTTCAATTTTATACATGGGAGAAAAACAGAGGTTCATAAAACAGGGTACAAAAATAATACATTGGATACAGGGGAAAGACATGGCTAAGTAAGCAATGCGACAATGTCCTCAGTGCTAGCTCCGCCGGAGTTGGCTTTCTTTTACGTATTATAAGGCACCACATCATAAACGTAGTATGAATGCTCACATTGGTCATTCATTTAGGCCACGGGTAGTCATTATGTTCTAGTTCTGCACACCCATGCAGCAGCAACGTTTACTCCCATAGCACGTGCCTATTTGTGGAGCTGATGTGTACATTTCTGTTATTTGTTCTAGTCTTAGTTGGAGTTGCTGATGTTTTTTTCATTTTTTCCAAAAATCATTGATGTTTGGTGTGCTCGTTTGTTTCAGATGAAGATCTTTGTTAAGACCCTCACTGGCGGAACCATCACTATTGATGTCAAGAGTTCAGATACTATCAACAAGGTGAAGAATAAGATCCATGACAAGGAGGGTATCCCTCCAGATCAGCAGCGTCTCATATTTGGTGGCAAGCAGCTGGAGGATGGCTGCACCTTGGCCGAAAACGACATCCAAAAGGAGTCTACCCTTCATCTTGCCCTCCGCCTCCGTGGAGGGCTGGAGATTTCTGTGGAGACCCTGAGCGGCAAGGTGATCACCCTCCCGGTCGAGCCATCAGATACCATCCGTGCAGTCAAGGCAAAGATTCAGGTTCAACTTCAACATCACCTTATCTTCGAGGGGAGGCAAATGGTGGACAGCTTCACTTTGGCTAATTATGGCATCAGGGATATGTCTAGGTCCAGTTTTGAGTTTCATTTCCACCTCCAAGAAAGGATGAAAATCTACATCAACGCACTGGACAACCCTCTCTATGTTAAGAGCTTGGATACTGTTGACAGTATCAAGATGAAGATTAACGATGAGTATGGTATTCATCCAGGCCAGCAACGCCTCATGTTAAAAAAGATGGCGATGATATTGAGAGTTGATCCACACTCAACCTTACAGGGCAGCCGTACTTTGCCCTATTATAACATCCAGAATGGAGCCACTCTCGACCTTGTCGTCTGTCTCAGACCCAGACTAATGCAGATCTTCGTCAAGAATTTGATAGGTTAAACCTTGACGCTGGAGGTTGAGAGCTCGGATACCATTCACAGTGTCAAGGAGAAGATTGAGCAAGTGGACCGTATTGACCCGGCAAGCCAACGCCTCATATGTTGCGGGCGGCAGCTGGACGATGGCCTTACACTAGCGGACTGCAAGATCGAGGCTGAATTTACTCTTCATCTTTGCCTCCGTCTCAGGTCATGTTCTAAATGTCCTGGCAACCATGAGTAGTGTGTGTGTTAATGATTCTGAAGCGATTTGCTGGGATCATCCTTTGGTCGTACTTCCACATATTAGTAGCTTTATTCATGTATCTAACATGTGATTGTTTCTAGTTTGGTTGCTTGCTTCACGCTACATAGCACGAGGCGAATCAATGCAATGAAATGTTTCCTCGCAGTTTGGTAATGCGATCTGAAGCTTAGCAGATCACACAAATTATTAAATAGCATATGCTTCATACCCTCTCTTTTGTAGCTCGTAGAGATTATATTGCTGAGCTTGTTCCAAACCGTGGGTTTACACCCGGAGTGGGCGCATACTTCATCACCGCCAGTAACCTTGCTACCGGCTGACGACTCCTCACTAGCGCTGGGAGAGCTTGAGCTCCACCGCAGGAGAAAGTGTCGGAAGTCGAAGAGGGCCAACGCTTACTGCCTTTTGGTCTTTGCCTCACCTCCATATCATCCCAAGTACAGCCACGCATAGTCGAGACCAAGTCAATGTGCGGCTACACAGATCCGGCCCGACATCTCATCTCATGTCACCTTCTATCACGCACGCTGCATGGCCAAGTACCATACCGATGAGGGTCTCCCCGTCTATGCGATGCACAATCTCAGCCGCGTTGTTGATGGAGACCACCTGCCTTCCATGATGCAGACGAATGCCGCAGCGCCCGCCATAGCTGACGCCGCCATGCCTCTTGCTTGCTTGGCATTAAGGCGGGCCACCCTCCAAATCTGCGTACGCTACACTGCACGCCGCCCCTCGCCGCTAATCTACTTACATACTCCATCGGCCATCCGCCGTGGAGATGCTCGCGTTGGCCTTGCCGCTAATCTCATAAGTGGTTGCGTTGGCCACCAGGGTAGGGATCAGAGTAATCCTGCCGCCGCTAGCCACCACGGACTTTGCCTGGCGGCAGTAGCAAGGGGAGTGGAGGATTCGGGCCTGGTGGTGGCTGGCGTTGGGAGGGATCAACAGAGTCGCGAGGTTGGTTTCCATGACTTGGACGTGATAGGTGCACCATAGTCCCTATATGGCTTTAACTTTCAGTTCCAGAAATAATACAACACCTACTGAAATCATCAAAGTTCGCGTGAAATTGTAAAAATACTCAAAAGTATTTAGAAAAATGAAATGATTGAAATATTTTGACCGAAAAGTAAATATTTCAGTGTCTATGAAATTTAATGAAATTCATCAAAATCTCACTAAAAGTGAAAATCATACTTAGATGCCACCCGTGCCAACTGCCATCCAGTCGCTCGTCGTATCCTCATATTCCTCTGCGTCAACGCGTCCATATTTACTTGCGATACACGGGAGAGTCTAGTGAAACCTGATCATAGCTTGTAATATTGAAGCTGGTAGATACATGGAGACGAGCAGCATCGCTCAAGAGATCAGCACAACATGCTCCAATTAAATAGAGAGAAGTTTGGTAGTTAGTGCTCTAACCATGCATGCTTGACGGTGCACTATGCACACGACATGACACACAACACTTAATGGAGAGCTTTTTAAGAAGCACTACAAGTGCACACTTGCTGAGTAAATAAGCAATTTTTCAAATAATTTAATCCACGAATAAATTACTAGCATGGCATTGACAGAAATAAACACATGCTGATATTCGGTAATGCAAGCACATACTACGCTAACAGCAAACACATCTACGTATAACGCTAGCATGGCTAAAACAGAAATTAGTAGGAGCGGGATAAACGAGTTATACCCTCCAGTAGGCCAGCGGCGGCGGCGGCAGCAGCAGCGGCATCCTCGGCGGCCTTCTTCTCGGCTTCGGCGGCGGCTTTGTCGGCGTCGGTGGACATGGTGATGACGAAGTCGGGGAATAGACGAACGGAGGCGAGCAGTCGCGTAGTCGCTCCCCAAAAACCTAATCGCCCCTCTCCCGTACAGGATCCGGAGAGGCGGGGTTTCGGAGGCCTGCTCTCCCGTCGACCGTGTACGCGGCGGACGGGATGGGATCACCGGCGGTAGCAACAACAACGGAACGGCGGCAGTGGGCGTGGAGGCAGAGATGCGATCTGTTTCGCGTGACGGCTAGGGTTCGCAGCGCCTCACATATATAGGCGCGGCCGCGTGGAGAAACGTGGGCTGAACCCACGTCCAAGTCGGTGACAACCCACGATCTGACGTCTCAGATCGTGGCCCCATCTGTCAAAGACTCTCCGTTCCTGACCGGCAAAAAGAAGCGCATAGGTGTGAGCTCGGCTCAATTCCGCAACCCGCGGCGCGTCGTGACGAGGCGTGGCGTGCGGCGGAGGAGGAGTGCGCGGGAACCACTTCTCTTCTCAAGCTCCAATAGCATGTGGAAGAGAATCCCTTATAAGGAGGTCCAACTCCTTCTCCACTAGCGGTATGGGACTAAACTTCCCACCACACCTAGTGCCATATACCCACATGGGCCCTTAGAGATTAATCTGAAATTGTTAGATGGGCCCAAGGCCCAACTCATATTTCAACAATCCCCCACCAGATCTCAAGGGCCCATTTTGTCCTTTGTTCCAAACACTGTTTTGATATACCAGTATTTCAGTGAAGACCGGTTAAGGTTGAACTTCACCTAGAGCAGGTAGTTACACTCCTTCACAACTGAACAATGGACCATGCCTTGAATTGTCAGTTTGGCGTAAAGAAGTTTCACCACATGTCTTACTAGTACGAGACTGCCGAAGGCTGATCCCTCGGGTGGAGCATATTAGTCACACTCCTGGCCTATTCATGAGCTTGCTAGAGATCACCCCAATCTCATAGACTGTGACCAGCAGTCGGGCTCATATAGGTGTGTTCCTCCAAAGATCACTCTGTAGGACAGCATCTTGCTTATATATATAAGCCTTGGAATACATTAAGACAGTAGTCATCCTACCATACAGTTTTTCGAGAGTATTGCATCTCCAACGGAGTGGGTTAGTAAAATTACTCTCCTCAGTTCACCACTGACTTGTTTTCCCAGGTCCTACTTCACGGGATCTCCGATCACATAGGTTGGGTTACTACCATGGCAACTCATGTGGGTCTCATATCCATCTCCCTCGATGCACTATCTATCACAACACGTGATAGCCCTTTAGTAAAGGGATCTGCCAGATTCTTAGCCGTTTGGATATAATCCAACGCTATCACTCCAGAGTTTCTTAATTTTCTGACAGCTTTCAATCTCATTCTTATGTGTTTGTTGGACTTCATGTTGTCCTTTGAACTCTTCACCTTGACAATAACCGTTTGATTGTCACAGTTCATAAGGATGGCCGGAACCGGCTTGTCAACCACTGGCAAGTCCATCAAAAGATCTCGAAGCCATTCTGCTTCGCCACCAGATGTGTCTAATGCTGTTAATTCTGCTTCCATTGTCGATCTCGTTAAGATCGTTTGCTTGCAAGACTTCCAGGAAACAGCACCACCTCCAAGAGTAAAAACATACCCAGTTGTGGCCTTCATCTCATCAGCATCAGAGATCCAATTCGCATCACTATACCCTTCAAGTACCGACGGGTATTCGGTATAGTGAAGTCCATAGTTCATAGTACCTTTCAAATAGCGCATAACTCTTTCAATAGCATGCCAATGTACATCACCCGGTTTGGAAACAAAACGGCTCAGTTTGCTCACAGCAAACGCGATGTCAAGCCTCGTTGCGCTCGCTAGATACATGAGTGAACCAATAATTTGAGAGTATCTCAATTGATCTTTAGGTATGCCTTCGAACTTTCGAATCAGCACACTAGGATCATATGGTGTTTGAGATGGTTTGCAGTCCGAATATCCAAAACGACTCAACACCTTCTCAACATAATGGGATTGCAGAAGTGTAATCCCACCCTCATCATCTCTCAATAGCTTGATGTTCAAGATAACATCAGCCACTCCAAGGTCCTTCATCTCAAAGTTCTGAGATAAAAAGGACTTAACTTCCTCAATCACTTTGAGGCTAGTTCCAAATATCAGTATGTCATCAACATACAAGCATAGTATAACTCCTTCGCCCCCACCATAGCGATAGTATACACATGTGTCAGCTTCATTAACAAAGAAGCCAACATATGTCAAAGTTTCATTAAATTTCTCATGCCATTGCTTAGGTGCTTGTCTCAGGCCATATAAAGATTTCAGCAACTTACACACCTTTCCTTCCTGACCATCTAACACAAAGCCATCAGGCTGTTGCATGTAGATTTCCTCCTTTAGCTCTCCGTTCAGGAATGCCGTCTTAACATCCATCTGGTGGACGAGAAGACCATGCGAAGCTGCCAACGAGAGTAATACTCGAATGGTGGTCAGTCTGGCCACATGTGAATAAGTGTCGAAGAAATCTTCTTCTTCTTTCTGGGCATAGCCCTTGGCCACAAGCCTAGCCTTGTACTTTTCAATAGTACCGTCGGGCCTAAGCTTCTTCTTGAACACCACTTACATCCCAATGGTTTGCAACCATAGGGACGCTCAATAATCTCCCAAGTCCCGTTAGCCATGATGGAATCCATCTCGCTATGGACCGCATCCTTCCAGTAGTCAGCTTCTGGAGATGCATACGCTTCTGAAATAGAAGTGTGAGTATCATCCACGAGGTACACAAGGAAATCATCACCAAAGGTCTTTACAGTCCTTTGTCTCTTACCCCTACCAAGGGTTTCCTCGTCATCCTCCTCAGGATTTTCATCATGTGTTTGTTCATAATATTCCATAGGAATGGCAGGCTCAGGAGTCTCCTCAGATTCCTGTCTAGAAGTGCTTTGCATATCTCTCATAGGAAAAATATCCTCAAAGAATGTAGCATCCTTAGACTCCATAATTGTACCGACCTTCTGGTCAGGTACCTCAGATTTCACTACTAGAAATCTATAGCCAACGCTATTCTTCGCGTAGCCCAAATTAACGCAGTCCACGGTCTTTGGTCCAAGCTTACGTTTTTTGGGGATCGGCACGTTTACTTTCGCCAAACAGCCCCAAGTACGCAAGTACGAGACTGTTGTTCTTCTCTTCGCCCATTTCTCATAGGGAGTGATCTCATTATCCTTTGTCGGAACTTTATTCAGGACATGACATGATGTCAATATAGCCTCCCCCCACCATGCCTTGGATAAACCCGATGTATCTAACATGGTGTTAACCAAATCAGTTAGAGTACGATTTTTCCGTTCGGCAACCCCGTTTGACTGGGGTGAATAGGGAGGCGTCCTCTCATGAATAATACCATGTTCCGCACAAAAGGAATCAAACTCACTCGAGAAGTACTCTCCACCATGATCTGACCGGACTCGTTTAATTTTCTTTTCAAGTTGATTCTCAACTTCTGCCTTATAGATTTTAATGTAGTGTAGAGCCTCATCTTTAGTATTTAACAGATACACATAGCAATATCTAGTGGAATCATCTATCAATGTCATGAAGTATTTCTTTCCACCTTTAGTCAACACACCATTCATCTCACAAAGATCAAAATGTATGAGTTCTAATGGCGCCAAGTGTCTCTCCTCCGCAGCCTTGTGAGGCTTGCGAGGTTGCTTAGCTTGCACACACGTAAGGCACTTAGAACCTTTGGCTAAAGTGAAACTCGGGATTAAATTCAGTTTTGCTAGCCGCGTCATAACACCGAAACTAATGTGACAAAGACGTGAATGCCAAACTTCAGATTCATTAACACTCGAATGAATATTGTTCACGGCTTTATTACAAAAATCAGCGAGAGAAAGGCGGAACATTCCTCCGCATTGATAACCCTTTCCAACAAATAGTCCATATTTCGTAACAACTACTTTATTAGACTCGAAGACCAACTTAAACCCTTCTCTACACATAAGGGAGCCACTAACAAGGTTCTTCTTGATGGCGGGGACATGCTGCACGTTCTTCAACTGCACGATCCTTCCCGAAGTAAACTTCAGATCGACCGTGCCAACACCATGAACAGAAGCACTCGCGCCATTCCCCATCAATACGGACCCGTGACCTATGGCCTGATAAGAAGAAAACAATGAAATGTTAGCACACACATGAACACCCGCACCTGTGTCCACCCACCAATCGGTGAACTGACAAACTGGAAATACAGTAAATAAATTACCGTACCCAGATGCACCACTTTCATTGTTGCCCACAATCATATTGGCAGACTTGGAGTCCTGCCCTGGCTTCTTGTACTTGTTTGGGCAGCTGCTAGCCCAATGTTCCTCCGAACCACAAGTAAAGAAGCCATCTCCCTTCTTGTTCTTCTTGGAGGTCTTCTTACCTTTCTTCTTAAAGTCGGTATTCTGTTGGACACCGTTCTTTCCCTTGGGCTTGTGGGAATTGAAGTTCTTCTGACGCACCATATTGGCCACAGAAGTTCCTTCGACCCCTTTTCCATGCGAGTCTTTTGCTCTCGAGTTCTGCTCAACACTCAGATGGCCGATGACATCCTCTACTAAGAATTCACGCCTCTGATGTTTCAGAGTGGTAGCAAAATTCCTCCAGGAATTAGGGAGCTTAGTGATTATACAGCCCGCGACAAATTTGCCCGGTAAATCGCACTTCAGAAGCTCAAGCTCCTTAGCGATGCATATTATCTCATGAGCCTGTTCCAATACAGAACGGTTCTCAACCATTTTGTAATCATGGAACTGCTCTATAACATACATCTCGCTCCCAGCATCGGTGGCCCCGAATTTAGATTCGAGCGCCTCCCACAAGTCCTTGGCAACCCGCACATGTAAATATGTGTCAACCAACTTATCTCCGATCACCCTCAGAACTGCTCCAAGAAAGACGACGGTGGCCTCCCTGAACGCCTTCTCCTGTTCAGGATTGAGCGTTCCTGTGGGAGTCACACCGGCAACCCAGAACACGTTCATTGCCGTGAACCATAAGATGGTTTTGGTCTGCCAACGCTTAAAATATGTACCGATAAACTTATCCGGTTTCAGTGCAGCAGCAAAACCACTAGCCGAAAAATTCCTACACAAATTAGGTTTTTGGATTGCTGAGTAAATAGGCAATTTTTCGATTAATTTAATCCACGAATAAATTACTAGCATGACATTGACAGAAATAAACACATGCTGATATTCGGTAATGCAAGCACATACTACGCTAACAGCAGACACATCTACGTATAACGCTAGCATGGCTAAAACAGAAATCAGTAGGAGCGGGATAAACGAGTTATACCCTCCAGTAGGCCAGGCAGAAGCTGCGGCGGCGGCGGCAGCAGCAGTGGCATCCTCAGCGGCCTTCTTCTCGGCTTTGGCGGCGACTTTGTCGGCGTCGGTGGACATGGTGATGACGAAGTTGGGGAACAGACGAACGGAGGCGAGCAGTCGCGTAGTCGCTCCCCAAAAACCTAATCGCCCCTCTCCCGTACAGGATCCGGAGAGGCGGGGTTTCGGAGGCCTGCTCTCCCGTCGACCGTGTACGCGGCGGACGGGATGGGATCACCGGCGGCAGCAATAGCAACGGAACGGCGGCAGTGGGCGTGGAGGCAGAGATGCGATCTGTTTCGCGTGACGGCTAGGGTTCGCAGCGCCTCACATATATAGGCGCGGCTGCGTGGAGAAACGTGGGCTGAACCCACGTTCAAGTCGGTGACAGCTCACGATCTGACGTCTCAGATCGTGGCCCCATCTGTCAAAGACTCTCCGTTCCTGACCGGCAAAAAGAAGCGCATAGGTGTGAGCTCGGCTCGGCTCAATCCTGCAACCCGCGGCGCGTCGTGACGAGGCGTGGCGTACGGCGGAGGAGGAGCGCGCGGGAACCACTTCTCTTAGAAACCGAAAGGATATCCTAGGACAAAAACTTGACCGACACGCCTACGCCATTTCATATGACCAAGCCGCTGCCGCCAGGCAAGCTCTAGACCCTAGCTTGCACAGGCGCCGTCTCCTGCTACTATATGGTTTCAGTGATTTCGCTTTGCATTTTGGCCAACTGACCAAAACATTCAATTGAAATTTTAAAAAATATTTGAATTCCTGTGTACAATTGAAATGTTTGAAATATTTTGACCAAAAAGTAAATATTTAAGTGTCTACTGAAATTTAGTGAAATTCATCAAAATCTCACTGAAAGTGAAAACCATAGAAAGGAGAGTTTGATAAGAAACTACTAGAAGTGCCCATTGGCATTATATGGGAATCTTACAAACCAAACGGGTCTACTAGCACAAAAACTTGACCGGCGCGCCTACGCCCTTTAGTGGGCGGCCACCAGGCAAGCTGATGCGGCATACTCTACCGCAAACATGCCCAATACACAAGTCATGGTGAATACGCCAGTCAATGACAAGGGGTTGCAGGCGACTGCAGCGGTCGTCGGTAAAGGGGTGCAAACGGAGGATATTATGGATGAGGCGACTACAGTGCAGGTCGACCAGACGGATGTCAAAAAATCAGTTAACCAAGTCAAGGACCATAAAATTATTGAGGAAATGACACATCTTAGCAGAGGAAAAGATGGGCACTTGCGTATATTATGTGGTCCAGGCTTTCTGCCAATAATACACAAAGAAGGAGTTAATGTTAATTATGTGAGAGTTGAGAAAAGAATACCAGAAACGCACCATGTTGGGATGCACCAAAATTATCTGTGTTTGCTGATCAGTAAAGGATTCGAGAGCTGCTGCGCGTCGGGTTTGATCCGTTCGCAAGTTTTATTCTTTGCTTTTCTTGTATTGCTTGATCCGAAGAACCGATCTGCTAGTTCATCGTCTACGTCGGCTATTACGAGAATTGTTTGTCGTGTTCGTCGCTGATTTTTGTGTACCGTGAAAGATTGGGCCTACGAACGACTCGCCGTCTAGTCGGGTCACATCAAGGCTCTAGACCCTAGCTTGCACGGGCGCCGTCTCCTGCTCCTACCACCGGCAAGGCACGCATCGTATTGTGAGGAATACATGTGCATGCACGACTACAGTCGTGTCATCGAATAGGAGACGTGGCACCTCAGTTCGCCTGTAGAGGATATCCAAATCGGTGATGAATCGATCCACGAAGAATTAGTCAAAATGGGGATTTGTTGCGTGTCTTCGTGAATCAGCTTCCGTCGTGCGTGCCAAATGGCCTATAAGGTAACGAGAGCTATGATCTTTTTTTTTTGAACAGGAGAGGGATCCCGAAGGATCCCGGGACTTTATTAAAAACAGGAGTACATTTTACAAGCAAACCCAGAAGAAACTAGGAAATACAACCAAGTCCCAAGACTTTGCATAAAGGACCTCCAACGAAGAACAAGAAAAGCGATCGGGTCCTCCGTGCTTGCACAGTTTACACCTCGCCGTCGCCGGGGAACATGACCACTTGGGGCGACGAAGCTGCCATGACCAAAGGCCTTGGCCACCATACAGACGCAGAACTGCCTCCCTTTCAGCTTCAAGGCCAGGAGGAAATCATTTGACTGCCATTCAGCCAGCGGATTCACCGACGGGAGCGCCGAGGCAGGCCATCCACCGCCGATTCCATGTCCAGGGGAGGACAAGAGCATCGGCCGGCGCCATCGCCTGTCGCTCAACGTCGGTGATGTTGAGCTCACCGCGAATCGCCCCTCCAAAGATCTCCACCTCCTCTCCACAACATCACCACCACCTCGGTGGCCTCCGGCGCAGAGAGAAAGGAGAGGTCCGATCTGCACCACAGGGACCACACAAGCCTCAGATCCGGCCCATTCTTTTACCCCAGCGACCGGCGCTCCGGCGGCCGAAGTCGCAGCGCAGATCACCAGTAGAAGAAAGAGCAACACCGGATCTGGTTTATTGAAGGAAAAACGAAACCTATCTAATACACTACAGGGGCCGGTCCCCTCTCTTCCTCCCCTCCGACGGCCGGAGCCACCGGAGGGAGGGAAGAGAGAGTCCGGATGCGGTGGTGATAGGAGTTCGCTCAAGGGAGAGAGAGGGACGGCACCAGGCACGAAACTTGAGAGCTATGATCAAATCTTCATATTTCATATGCTCAATGTGGTTGAAGATCGAAAGTTCACAGGAGCGGACGAACGCGCCTGCTCACGGAATCGCTAGCCACTATCTCGTTTCGTGATGTGAGCCGCATGGGGTATTTTCTGGCGTACAGGTGGTCTGAAAACGCCAGTATTTGGCACACTATACTAACGGTTGTACGCACGTGGATAGCGGATGGCTGTTTGGCAATCGACAGCGTCTCGGTCCTGTCGCGCCCAAGGCGTACACCCGCAGCATCGTTCCGACAACTGTTACTCGGCTTCCGTGTGGATGAGTTGCAGCATCGAGCAATACAGGGTCCACCTGTAAATCAAATCTCGGCCTAACAAATCCATCATGGATTATGGACACCGCACGCGTAACGGCCAGCCATGTGTGCACACCGGCATCTGATGGATGGGTCACGCTGTGATCACTCATTTTTATCTGTTCTGATTCTCTCTTTTTTGGGAACACATAGACACATGCTCTTGCAGGGGAGAAGTTTTTTTTTTTTTGAGAACATCGACATTTATTGATTAAGCAATAAAGTCATACAAAGTCTCCCAGATACACTCCGGAACAGAATGAGAAATACAAAGCACACTAGAGTTTTTACAAGATTTGGCTAAAACATGAGCCACGACATTACATTGCCGACTAACATGCTTGAATGTCGAAGACGCAAACACAACGGCTGCTTGTTTTATATCGTTCACAATAGAGCCAATAGCAGAACGGTAGCGGACATCAGACTTGATCCTTTGCATATGGGAGAAGACATTCATCCAACAATGCATCAATGTGAAGGGTTTGCCCTTTGTCATTTGATACAACGCTCACGCGCGTCCGGGCTAGACAATGGTGTGATCAATAAATTGCAACATTGAGCAAGACAATGAAATGACGTAGAGCAACAAGAAACAAAACTTACGAACTCGTCAAGTGACGCGCCTCTTTTGCCACCTTGTTCGCACTTGTGCAAACGCCCGCAACACATGTTGACGGCCTTATGAATGGCATAACATCGATGGAGTAGCGACTTCGCACCACAATCATGGACCACTTTCAAGTTCTAGGGCGCGTAGTGCTTTTGCTCATTGAACCGAACATGCACACTATGCCAAAAATGTCGCATTTTGGTTCATGCCTTGTGTAGTTTGGCAATGCAACTCTCGATGTTAATCGGGTGCACAACGCACGTATATATGTACAAGGGTAGCCCACGGCCTCATCTATACAAGGAAACTAGAGGCGGGGCCGTTAGGATAATATCCTAACCATATACATGCGAATAGAGCCTACACAATATATTCAACACCCCCCGCAGTCGAAGCGTCACTGGTGACGCATAGATTGGACCGGAACTCCTCGAATGTAGGCGTCGGTAACCCCTTGGTCATGACATCGGCAAACTGCTGAGCGGTGGGAACATGGAGAACGCGAATGCGCCCAAGAGCCACCTGCTCACGCACGAAGTGAATGTCGAGCTCAATATGCTTCGTGCGACGATGATGAACGGGGTTGGTGGAGAGGTAGACAGCAGAGACGTTGCCGCAGTAGATGATGGTGGCCTTGGACACGTCAAGAAGCAACTCCTGGAGAAGTTGGCGGAGCCATGAACACTCGGCAACGGCGTTCGCCACGGCGCGATACTCGGCCTCGGCGCTGGAGCGGGATACCGTGGGTTGTCGTTTAGACGACCACGATATGAGTGAAGGCCCGAGGTAGACACAGTAGCCGGAGGTGGAGCGCCGTGTGTCGGGGCAGCCAGCCCAATCGGCATCAGAGTAGGCCACAAGGTCGGTGGAGGGCGAAGCCGTCAACGTAAGACCGAGAGCCGTAGTGCCGTGGATGTACTGAAGAATCCGCTTCACTAGGTTCCAGTGAGCATCACGGGGGGCGTGCATATGAAGGCACACCTGCTGGACAGCGTACTGCAAGTCAGGCCGAGTAAGCGTCAAGTACTGAAGGGCACCGACGATGGAGCAGTAGAAGGCGGCATCCGGTGCCGGCGAGCCATCAAGTGCGGAGACCTTGGCCTTCGTGTCAATGGGCGTGGGGACAGGCTTGCAATTAAGCATGCCGGCCCGCTCGAGCAGCTCCTGCGCGTACTGCTGCTGATGAAGGAAGAACCCATCGGCACGCCGCACCACCTCGATCCCGAGGAAGTAGTGCAAAGGACCAAGATCCTTGATAGCAAACTCGACGCTGAGGCGCGCGGTGAGCTGACGAAGAAGCTCAGTCGAGGAAGCCGTCAGGATGATGTCATCGACGTAGAGGAGCAGGTAGGCAGTCGCATGGCCCTGGTGATACACAAACAGCGAGGCGTCGGAGCGAGTAGCTCGAAACCCAAGCTGCTGAAGAAAGGCGGCGATGCGCTGGTACCACGCTCGTGGTGCCTGCTCCAACCCGTACAAAGAGCGGGAGAGCAAACACACATGATCCGGATGAGCAGCATCGACGAACCCAGTGGGCTGCTGACAGTAAACCTGCTCGGCAAGGTGGCCATGCAAAAAGGCATTCGAAACGTCCATCTGATGTACCGGCCAGGCGCGAGACACAGCAAGCTGCAGAATGGCATGAATCGTGCCCGGTTTCACAACCGGAGCAAAGGTGTCGGTGAAGTCGACTCCAGCCCGCTGACGAAAGCCACGGACCACCCAACGAGCCTTATATCGCTCGAGAGACCCGTCGGGACCAGTCTTGTGGCGAAAGACCCACTTGCCACTGATGACGTTGGCATGAGGAGGCCGAGGAATGAGCTGCCAGGTGCGATTGCGCTGAAGCGCATCAAACTCCTCCTGCATCGCAGCGAGCCAGTGAGGATCACGGAGAGCGGCTCGAGCTGACGATGGGAGAGGTGACGGCGCAAAGGTCGAGGCAGCGAGAAGGTACTCATCCGCGGAGTAGCGCGTGCTGGGGCGGTGAATGCCTGCTCGGGCACGAGTCATCATGCGTGGTAGCGGGGCCGGCGGATCAACCGAGGGCGAGGTCGAGGAAGAGCCAGTCGGGATCGCGTCCGAGTCAGTCGAGGAGCCAGTGTCAGTGGCGGGAACCGCACGAACTGACGGGGCTGCAGACTCGACGGGTGAAGGGGGCGCTGAGGGCGCTGTAGCGGCAGAGCCAGCCGCCGGGGAGGGTGGCGGCGAAGAGCTGGCCAGGGCAGCCGAAGAGCCCGACGGGGCAGCCGCCGAAGAGCCTGACGGGGCGGCCGCGGTAGCCGAGCTGGGCGCCGGGGACCCCGAGGAGACCACGGGGCTGGGCGACGGAGGGGTCGCCGAAGGGGCCCGACCCGTGGCATAGGTGGGCGCCTCGAAGCCAGGAGGCGGCCCAAGTGCAGCGCGGGAGCGCCCGCCGTGGGGAGCCGGCGGAGGGCCACTGGAGGCCGGCGTCGAGGTCGGCGAGGCATCAGCTGGAGGTACCTGGTGAAACGGAAAAACCCTCTCATCAAAGTAAACGTGCCGTGATGTGAACACGTGGTGGGAAATTGGATCATAACAACGGTAACCTTTGGTGTTTGGTGGGTATCCGAGAAAGATGCATGCCAGGGAGCGAGGTGCGAGTTTGTGAGGAGTAGTGGAAGCGATGCTAGGATAGCAGAGACACCCAAAAACACGTAGGTCGTCGTAGGAAGGAGGGACACCGAAAAGAAGATGATGTGGTGCATAGTTCCCGCGAGCACGACATGGTCGAATGTTAAGAAGAAGTGATGCGGTGGCTAGGGCGTCCGGCCAAAAACGTGGTGGCACGTTAGCATGGAAAAGGAGGGTGCGAACGCAATCATTAAGAGTGCGGAGGACACGTTCGGCACGCCCGTTTTGTTGCGAAGTGTAGGGGCAGGTAAGACGAAAGATCGTACCATGTGTGGTGAGGAGAGTACGGACAGCTAAGTTGTCAAACTCCTTCCCGTTGTCAGTCTGAAGCGCATGAATGGGTCGACCAAACTACATGGAGACATAGGAATAGAAGGCAGTGAGAGTGGATGTGACATCGGATTTGCGCTGCAACGGGAAGGTCCACACATAATGCGAGAAATCATCAAGAATAACAAGATAGTAAATATATCCCGTATTACTTGCAACTGGAGAAGTCCACACATCACTATGAATTAACTCAAACGGGTATGAAGCAACATGAGACAACGCACTAAAGGGAAGACGAACATGTTTGCCGAGGCGACAAGCATGACAAGTATGATCGTCGATCTTATTACAAGTGAAAGAAAAACTCCTAAGAATATGAAAAAGGGTGGCGGGGTTAGGATGACCCAAACGAGCGTGCCAAAGATCCACACGAGCTAAGAAGGCAACTGGAGCGGTGCCGGTGGAGGAGGATGGGTGTACTGGGTAGAGCTCATCGGGGCTGTCACATCGGTGGAGCACCATCCGGGTACGGGCGTCCTTTACAGAAAAGCCGCACTCGTCAAACTCAACAGTAATAGGATTTTCGCGAGTGAGAGATCGAATGGAAACAAGATTCTTAATGAGTTCTGGCGAAACAAGTATGTTAGACATAGACAGTGGCATGGATGACGAGGGAAAGAATGCATGTCCCACATGTGTAATAGGTAGAGAGGAGCCATCACCGACGGTGATGCGAGTGGACGTGTTGACGGGGTGGAAAGTGTGGGGGTTAAAGGGATAAGCGGCCATGTGAGCAGAGGCACCCGTATCCATATACCAATCATCGCCACCGGGGTAGTTAGTCGGTGAGGGAGCCGAAGGAAGAGCCGCAAAGAGGGCCGGATCCCACGGCGCCGGAGGCAGCGGAGGCACCATGTTGGTTGTGTAGTAGGCGCCGGTCGGCTGCGTCGGGGAAGACGGCAGCATGGGGTAGGCATCCTGCGGCTGCAGATGGGCGGAGTAAGCATGGTGCGACGCCGGTCGAGGACCAAGAAGACCGGGAACGGGTGTAAGCGGAACGGACATGGTTGGGGAGGAAGATAGCAAAAGAGGATGACGCAGCCGAGGGAAGGCAGCAGCAACAATTGTGCAGCAGCAGCGGCTAGCAGCAGTAAAATTCGACGGCGCGCCCGGCTAGCGATCGGCTAGCGAGCAGCAGGAAAAGAAAGGAAGCAGCGGCTAGCGCTAGCGATCGCGTCCAGCAGCAGTAGCGATCCAGCAGTAGCGATCGCGTCCAGCAGCAGAGTCCAGCAGCGCTAGCGATCTAGCAGCTAGGCGCGATCCAGCCAGCGATGGGGTTGGGATCGGGAGGCTGCGAGGGCTGCAGAAGGATGCAGCGGCGGCAGGAACTGCGGCGGCGGCCAGAAGGCGCGGCGGCGGCGACAGGGAGCGCAAGACTAGGTTTAGGATCGGGAGACGGAAACTGATACCATGTAGTTTGGCAATGCAACTCTCGATGTTAATCGGGTGCACAACGCACGTATATATGTATAAGGGTAGCCCACAGCCTCATCTATACAAGGAAACTAGAGGCGGGGCCGTTAGGATAATATCCTAACCATATACATGCGAATAGAGCCTACACAATATATTCAACACCCCCCGCAGTCGAAGCGTCACTGGTGACGCATAGATTGGACCGGAACTCCTTGAATGTAGGCGTCAGTAACCCCTTGGTCATGACATCGGCAAACTGCTGAGCGGTGGGAACATGGAGAACGCGAATGCGCCCAAGAGCCACCTGCTCACGCACGAAGTGAATGTCGAGCTCAATATGCTTCGTGCGACGATGATGAACGGGGTTGGTGGAGAGGTAGACAGCAGAGACGTTGTCGCAGTAGATGATGGTGGCCTTGGACACGTCAAGAAGCAACTCCTGGAGAAGTTGGCGGAGCCATGTGTAGGAGATATGCCCTAGAGGCAATAATAAATGCTATTATTTATCTCCATGTTCATGATTAGGTTTGTGTTCCATGCTATAACTGCTATGGTTCTCGAGTCTACAAATAAAACGAGGCTCGGAGGAAGACTCATATGCACGTGTGGGATAATAAACGGTAAAATGTATTCCTAGTCTGGCCTCTAAGACTGGCTCAAGTATTGCATGATGATCCTGTTTTCCTGATCATGGGCATGGCTATGCCGGCAATTTTGAGGGCACAATGTTAGAAGAACATTTGTGTTGAATCGACCCGTATTGATGTTATGCTATGAGATACATTCGTCATAAGTTAATGGTTAATAACACAGAGAAGTTAATGTTTGCACAATTCCTTAGACCATGAGAGTATTGAGTTTCTTCATGCTTGCTTCATGAACTTTGGGGTTTGTTAAACGTCATCCGTAAATGGGTGGCTATTACGGCGGCTTACGGGTTCATGGAAAAGTATGTCAAGTAACTTGATAGCTCAAGATTGGGATTTGCTCCTCCGACGATGGAGAGATATCTCTGGGCCCTCTCGGTGTTATGGTATCCATCATCGTCTGGCCAGACACTTTTGTGATTTGATCACGGGGATGCCGGAACACGGGAACGAGAAAAGAGAATAATACCGATAACGAGGTAACTGGCATAGTGGACAAGTTTTTGATCCACGGGGATGCCTACATGTCTCACCTCAGGTATTTGTAACATATCGTGAAGCAACAGGAATAGCACACGGCAACTGGAGGTTCACTCGAATATTCATTCGTGTGGGTATAGGGATCAATATGGGTGTCCACGGCTCCGATGCCGATCATTGATTGGAAAGTGTTCCGGTCTTGTCTATACTTCACCGAACCTATAGGGTCACACGCTTAAGGGTTATCTTTCTGCTGAATACTAGACAAGGAGTCCGAGAGAAAGTCACTGAAATAGTTTCGGAGACAGCGGAAAAGTTCCGGAGTGAACACCGAAAAAGTTTCGGTAAAACCGAAAAGTTGTTTCGGATAAAACCATTGATCCAAAAAGGTTTCGGCAAGCACCGGGAATGTTTTGGAGGTTGCCAGATTGGTCTGGTAATTTCTGGAATTTTTCTGGAGAAAAACCGAAAAATAAGTTTCGGAGCTGCCAGACTTGTTTACCGGGTAAACGAAGATGGTTTTAAATTAAACCACCATACTGGAAATGTTCCGGAGCGTGTCCAGATAATTTTAGAGGGTGCCGGAAATGTTCTGGGACCTTCTGGAATTTTCAGAAGAAATAGTTTCGGAAAACATCTTGTCCCAGCGAGAGGGGACAAGATCCCACGGATCGTGGGGGCTATTTTTGGGCTGTTTTTGGGGGCGCCCCCTTTAGGGGACAGCCCCCTTGTGGCTGGACAAAGTGTTGGGTGGGGCCCCCATGGTGGGGGGCAGCCCCCACAAATGGTGGAGAGTGTTGGGAGGAAGGTGGGGCCCCATGGGGGAACACCATGGACAAGGGAACATGTTTTCTCCATGTTTGGTGGGAACATGCTTCCTTGTTTGGTGGGTGCATGTTTAGTGGGCTGAAATTTCAGCCCCCCCCTCACCCCTCCCACCACTATATAAGGAGGTGGAGAGGAGCTCTCCATCCCCACTCCAACTCTCATACACATGCCATGCATTATCTGGCTTCTTCTCTCCCTCCCACGAAAAGAGTTTCGTAGAGCCGAAAGGCTGTCTGGGTTCCGGTGGGAACTAGTTCTGGACGGCGAAGCCCTGCCGGATAGATGACACCGTATGTGTGCAACTCTGTAGAGAGATCGTAGTTTCGGTCTTAGTTTGTGAGTGCCTCCCGAAGGGCTGTCCGAGTGACTGTCCGAGTTTCGAAGGTCCTCCCGAAGGGCTGTCCGCGACACCGTCCGGGGGACTGTTCGACCGCCTCCCGGAGGGCTGTCCGAGGGGCGGATGAGGGTATACATCCTCGCGGTTGGGAGGTTGTAAATCCTAGCTGCGGGGATCTGCACCGCCGATCGTCATCGACTCTACTTCCGCTGCGCTACGAGTCGGTAACGAAAAGATCAAACCTTGTATGCAGTCTCCATAGTGGTCCTGGGCTGGTGCGTAGGTCGGAAAATTTTTGTTTTCTGCTGCGTTACCCTACACCATGAACACTCGGCAACGGCGTTCGTCACAGCGCGATACTCGGCCTCGGCGCTGGAGCAGGATACCGTGGGTTGTCGTTTAGACGACCACGATATGAGTGAAGGCCCGAGGTAGACACAGCAGCCGGAGGTGGAGCGCCGTGTGTCGGGGCAGCCAGCCCAATCGGCATCAGAGTAGGCCACAAGGTCGGTGGAGGGCGAAGCCGTCAACGTAAGACCGAGAGCCGTAGTGCCGTGGATGTACCGAAGAATCCGCTTCACTAGGTTCCAGTGAGCATCACGGGGGGCGTGCATATGAAGGCACACCTGCTGGACAGCGTACTGCAAGTCAGGCCGAGTAAGCGTCAAGTACTGAAGGGCACCGACGATGGAGCGGTAGAAGGCGGCATCTGGTGCCGGCGAGCCATCAAGTGCGGAGACCTTGGCCTTCGTGTCAATGGGCGTGGGGACAGGCTTGCAATTAAGCATGCCGGCCCGCTCGAGCAGCTCCTGCGCGTACTGCTGCTGATGAAGGAAGAACCCATCGGCACGCCGCACCACCTCGATCCCGAGGAAGTAGTGCAAAGGACCAAGATCCTTGATAGCAAACTTGGCGCTGAGGCGCGCGGTGAGCTGACGAAGAAGCTCAGTCGAGGAAGCCGTCAGGATGATGTCGTCGACGTAGAGGAGCAGGTAGGCAGTCGCATGGCCCTGGTGATACACAAACAGCGAGGCGTCGGAGCGAGTAGCTCGAAACCCAAGCTGCTGAAGAAAGGCGGCGATGCGCTGGTACCACGCTCGTGGTGCCTGCTCCAACCCGTACAAAGAGCGGGAGAGCAAACACACATGATTCGGATGAGCAGCATCGACGAACCCAGTGGGCTGCTGACAGTAAACCTGCTCGGCAAGCTGGCCATGCAGAAAGGCGTTCGAAACGTCCATCTGATGTACCGGCCAGGCGCGAGACACAGCAAGCTGCAGAATGGCACGGATCGTGCCCGGTTTCACAACCGGAGTAAAGGTGTCGGTGAAGTCGACTCCAGCCCGCTGACGAAAGCCACGGACCACCCAACGAGCCTTATATCGCTCGAGAGACCCGTCGGGACCAGTCTTGTGGCGAAAGACCCACTTGCCACTGATGACGTTGGCATGAGGAGGCCGAGGAATGAGCTGCCAGGTGCGATTGCGCTGAAGCGCATCAAACTCCTCCTGCATCCGTATCCATATACCAATCACCGCCACCGGGGTAGTTAGTCGGTGAGGGAGCCGAAGGAAGAGCCGCAAAGAGGGCCGGATCCCATGGCGCCGGAGGCAGCGGAGGCACCATGTTGGTGGTGTAGTAGGCGCCGGTCGGCTGCGTCGGGGGAGACGGCAGCATGGGGTAGGCATCCTGCGGCTGCAGATGGGCGGAGTAAGCATGGTGCGACGCCGGTCGAGGACCAAGAAGACCGGGAACCATTGTATGCGGAACGGACATGGTTGGGGAGGAAGATAGCAAAAGAGGATGACGCAGCCGAGGGAAGGCAGCAGCAACAATTGTGTGGCAGCAGCGGCTAGCAGCAGTAAAATTCGACGGCGCGCCCGGCTAGCGATCGGCTAGCGAGCAGCAGGAAAAGAAAGGAAGCAGCGGCTAGCGCTAGCGATCGCGTCCAGCAGCAGTAGCGATCCAGCAGTAGCGATCGCGTCCAGCAGCAGAGTCCAGCAGCGCTAGCGATCCAGCAGCTAGGCGCGATCCAGCCAGCGATGGGGTTGGGATCGGGAGGCTGCGAGGGCTGTAGAAGGATGCAGCGGCGGCAGGAACTGCGGCGGCGGCGGCGGCCAGAAGGCGCGGCGGCGGCGGCAGGGAGCGGAAGACTAGGTTTAGGATCGGAAGACAGAAACTGATACCATGTAGTTTGGCAATGCAACTCTCGATGTTAATCGGGTGCACAACGCACGTATATATGTACAAGTGTAGCCCACGGCCTCATCTATACAAGGAAACTAGAGGCGGGGCCGTTACCGTTAGGATAATATCCTAACCATATACATGCGAATAGAGCCTACACAATATATTCAACACCTTGAAACTCCACACTTGTGGCCAACCACTCCTCACAGAACAATTCGTCCTCCTTCACCAAGTACATAGCCATCGTGTTTCCTTCAAAATCAATAACCAGAACATCAAATTATTACACTGTGGCATTTGCCCAAAAACTTGTCGGGCATGGCGTCCTTCATGGACGACGACGGTAGGGGCTGATGGTACCTGGGCGCCGGTAGGATCTGGGGTGGGACGACGGTGTAGACCAATACGGGAAGGTGTTTGGCTGGTGCAACGAAGGTCCGGCAAGGCCGTGGCGGAGGCCAGAATGGTACAACTATGATGTCGGTCTTCGAGGGTGTGGATACAGAGCAGGGGGGGGGGGGGGGACGAAGTTGAAATAGGGCTCCGGATGGGGTATTTTGATGGGTCGGCGGTGTCGGAGTCCATAGTGGCGGGCGTCCGGACTCCGCAAACCTCCCTATGTTTGCGGGATTCCTGACATCCAAACCGGTCCAGACAAATTTGATCATCATTGTTGGATGGCAAAAAATGTTCGAACCGTCCGTTTAGAATACTAGATGATACTGATGATACTCCGCACGTTGCTGCGAGAATTGTTTGCTATATATTTCAGCAAGATTTGATTATATGAACATGAATATTTCGATTCATATATAAAATAAGAACTAAAATTAAAAGTACATGTAATTATAAAATATTTATTCAATATAAGTAGCATAATATAATTATTAAGACATTTGGGTCTTTTTGCATGCATGTTGAATGTTGAGGCAGGCCTTTGTCCATTCATAATTATGCAATGAGGTGACATAATTGTATGTTGAGATAAATATTTTAGTAGGGATCAACTACTTAGCTGTATAGGATTTGCAGGGGATTTGGTGATCCGCGTTGAAGTTGCCCTAATCACAGAAAAATGGTATTCTTGGCTCACCTAAGTCAAGCGACCGGGCATGCCCTCTTTGTGCCTAACAAATCGTGAGCCTCTTTTTCGTGGGGACAAATCTGGCATGTGTGTCATCCATGGACACCATATTCAGGGAAACAACATTTTATTAGTTTGCATGCAAACGAATTAGGCATCCGAGAGACTGAAGCTACTCACTCTGAACCGCTGCGTAAGTGCTGCTCCTCGCCAGCTTGAACAACTCCCTAAGTTTGTCAGATGTGTAAGCAGAATTCCGAGGCCACACTTTGTCTGTCACGTTAGCTGTCTGTCCCAATGGCGCACCATCCATGCGGCCGTCACAGCCACAGCCAGCTCCATCGCACCGTCCCACCTAGCCGACACCCGTACCCGACCCTTTCCACCTCCGTATACCAAGCCGTATTTGCCTCCGTCCATAATTGCCTCCCCCACGTGACCTTGTACCATTGGTCCAGAAAGCAGGAGCATGCGAGCTCGTCCGGTGCATCGCCGCTCTCGTTGAAGATCCACTATTTCGCATTAGGCTCTTGAGTGCACGAGGTCTTTCACATCTACATGTATTTAAAAATTTGGTCATCGTGTATTTAGAAATTGTTCAACACATATTAAAAAAATCCACATGTTATTAAAAATGTGTTCAAGTATTTATAAAAAATGATCTATTCTTACGTGTATTTGAAAAGTTCAACATGTATTTAAAAATTGTTCAACACATATTAAAAAATGTGTATGCTATTAAAAATGTGTTCAAGTATTTATAAAAAGTCATTTATTGTTACGTGTATTTGAAAAGTACAACATGTATTTAAAAACTTGTTCATATTATTAAAAAATTGTTCATGTATTTATAAAAACAATTCATAATTGAAATATGAACATTCATCGCGTGTTAAAACATGTTAGAAATATTTCAAATAATATTCATCACGTATTTCAAAATGTTCAATGTGTTTCCGAAAAATGTTCAACATGCATTAAAAATGTACACCATTGATTGAAAAAAAAATCGACGTGTATCTGAAATTTTTTATAAGTGTATTAAAAACTTTTCAATGTGTATTAGGAAAATATTCAAGTATAAAACATTATATTTATAAACAAACTTCATTTATTTACCATAAATGTTTTTACATTCATTTTAGAAAAATAAAATAAGAATATGAATATTTATGGAAAGCAAAAAAGAATGAAACATGAAAGAAAAACGGAAAGTGAAATAAAAAGGGAAAAAGGAGAGAGGAAAATGTAAATAAATAGGAAATAAGAAATCCAGAAACATAAGATAGAAAATAAATAAAAAGTGAGATCTGGAAGAAAAGTAAAAAAAATGGAAAAAGAAAAATGGGGAAAATACAAAAGGAAACCGAGAAAAAATAGAGAGAAAACTGTTCGCCCAAGAAAAATAGAAGAAGAAAAACGCCCCAACCTAGCAACCCGATGAGGAAAGCAGGCCACAAAAGAAAAACAGGGAAAGAAAAACCGCTCCACGTGAGCGAGCGCTATCTATCGCTCTCAATAACCATCACCAGCAACCTAGCTAGGGAATCCGGCCCAACGTGGTCCTTGACATTGACGGCTAGTACTGAGAGCAACTAATTAAGGAGTGCTCCTTCGTAGCGCTTGTCGCGCGCGGAGCGCTCCCTCGCGCGAAAACCAGCAGATGCGGTTGGTTCCCGGTTTTCCCTTTCTGGTTTCAGGTTTGGTACATTTTGCAGTTTGCCCCTCGTAGTATTTCTTTTTTTCGTTTTTTCCTTTCCGCGCGATAACAGACACAAATACCAGGCAACCGCGTGGTTGTTCCCTGCTTCTGGTTTGTTTCCCTTTAATTTCCGGGAAATGGAGTTTTATGGGGAAAGTACGGGCGGGGGCTTCCAACACTATCAAATGTCAGCTTTCAACACTACCACTTGTCGTCGCGGTGGCACACGGCGCGAGACGTCTCCTGCTCGCCTTCGGCTCGTTAAATTTTCATAAACATCTTGAAGGGGGGGGCATAGGTCGAAGTGTGTCTTGGTCGTGCAGCGTGTTTGTCGTCGCGGTGGCACACGGCGCCTCTGGCGCGAGACATCTCTTGCTCGCCTTCGGCTCGTTAAATTTTCATAAACATCTTGAAGGGGGTGCATAGGTCGAAGTGTGTGTTGGTCGTGCAGCGCGTTTGTCGTCGCGGTGGCACACGGGGCCTCCGGCGCGGGACGTCTCCTGCTCGCCTTCGGCTTGTTAAATTTTCATAAACATCTTGAAGGGGGTGCATAGGTCGAAGTGTGTGTGTTGGTCGTGCAGCGTGTTTGTCGTGCATCGCGTTTGTCGTCGCGGTGGCACACGGCGCCTCCGGCGCGAGACGTCTCCTGCTCGCCTTCGGCTCGTTAAATTTTCATAAACATCTTGAAGGGGGGCATAGGTCGAAGTGTGTGTTGGTCGTGCAGCGCGTTTGTCGTGCAGCGCGTTTGTTGTCGCGGTGGCACACGGCGCCTCCGGCGCGAGACGTCTCCTGCTCGCCTTCGGCTTGTTAAATTTTCATAAACATCTTGAAGGGGGGGCATAGGTCGAAGTGTGTGTTGGTCGTGCAGCGCGTTTGTTGTCACGGTGGCACACGACGCCTCAAGAAGCACGGGAGTTAAGCCTCTCGAGTCTCCAGAGGCATGGGCGTGCGTTCTCAAGAAGCAGGGGAGTTAAGCCTCTGGAGGCACGGGCGAGAAGCATCTTTACGCATGTGTGCGCAGCACGTAATCATTGACGAGGCGCGTGAGGCATGGCTATGGAGTCTCCAGAGGCATGGGCGTGCGTTCTCAAGAAGCACGGGAGTTAAGCCTCTGGAGGCACGGGTGAGAAGCATCTTTACGCATGTGTGCGCAACACGTAATCATTGACGAGGCGCGTGAGGCATGGCTATGGAGTCTCCAGAGGCATGGGCGTGCGTTCTCAAGAAGCACGGGAGTTAAGCCTCTGGAGCCACGGGAATGAATGCTCTGCATGCACAGGTGTGTACTCTAGAGACACGAGCGTGCGGCTTCCAGAGGCTTTGTTGGGAATCCTCTATAGGGACGTGAGTGCGGCTTTCTGTGGCACATGTAAAAATGCACGGACGTGTGCCTCCAGAGGCACGGAATTGCGTGAGAAGTGCAGTGGCACTGTTTTGCTACAGCAAAGTCACGGTTCTGGCATAGAGTTTCAAATGTTTTTGTGAATGGGTTCAGTTAGGAGGCACGGTTTTTCCTTGGGGTAGTGGCACCGTCATGAGAAGCAAGTTCTCTCTTCAACATGAACATCCAACTGCTAATCATAATCAGAGAGAAAAAAATGACATGTATTCAGTGACACGTTCACTCTAAGAGACATGGTTAAGACTGTAGAGGCAGGATGAGATTTATTAACCACTGTAAAAGAGGAACGGTTAAGCCGTCTTGTCAGGTTTGGTTGGAATTAACATCAGTGGCTAATCAAAAGTTTTATTCTTCATTCTTGTTGAAGATCTTGCTAATCTCATCACCCATATTATTAGGTTTGACTTCATTCTTCTCGCTAAGTAACAGCATGTATAGTGCCTCTGCCCTCCAGTCTTCCACTTCATCCTATAAAAATTCACTGATAAGTAAAAAAAAAATCCAAAAATTTCTATATATTGCGGTTTACAGGAGTTTCAAGGAAAACTTATGGTGAAATCATCAATGTCTTCTATGAACTTTACACCATTGTAGAGGAATGCAAGCTTTAGAACAACAAATGGTGATTCACCCTTTTCTACCATTGGAACATCTTGTACAAACTTATACTGCCATTTTGCACTCTTGGGTTTCATTGTTTCGTTTAGTATGACGTCGAAGACTTCTTTAATCCTAGTTACCTGTAATTGCATTTTGTTTTTGTTTTAATAAACATTGACCCAGTGCAATTTGTAAAACTGAAAAATTGGTATTTAGAAATACTTACGATTTTCGCTTTTTGAATGTGATAATCCTCAAACTTTTTTTTTCTTTCCACTTCAGCGGCGTTCATTTTGTCAAGCTTTCGTTCTGCTTCAGCTTCATCAGTAATACCATCAAACGGGTCTCTGCTTTGTTTCTCTACTTCCTCGGGAGTTGTTTCTTGAGGTTCAATAATATGAACTATCCTCGTATATTTGTCCAGCATATATAGGATGTACCGGTTTTCCTTCTCAAGTGGCATGAATATCTGCGTTCAAAAGTTTTTTTGTTAGATGACTGTTTAATATAAAGGAATATGTTAAAGGGAATATTTTGATTTTGTTGTAGAGAAAAGGGCTATTACCATGTTTGCTGTCAAGAGCTTATTCTGTTGATGTTGTTTGAGATACGTGGGAACCAGTTGATGCTTCCTTTTTTGCAATTCACTTCCAAATTTTTTAGGAGGTGTACTGTGATTCTTTATATCTAGTAAATGCTGCACAAACAATAATTGTGATAAAAAAAGGTGTCGGAAAAAACAAATTTAGAAGATAAGAGTCAGAGGTATAATTATAAAAAAAGAGGCGTTGCAAAACAGACGAATTTGTGCTTTTTAAAATTTTACCTCTGCAAAGCTTGGGCCTAATAGTAGCCTATCACTCTCTTCTGAAGCTTGTCTGCTTTCCCAGATATCTGCTATTTCATCGAGCACCCTCTTTTCTATATGATGTGGTATGTTCGTCTGTGCTGGTCTTGGACCGAATGCTGCCTTAAGGTTGGCTCCAGTGAGAAGCGTGCTTTTGCTTTCTCTACGAATGCGCGTAAATACAGTTTTGCTGTGACACAGAAAAATAAAAGAATATTTGAAGTGAGGGTCAATGACAAACTGAATTTGAGAATCTTTTTGTCCTCGGTCCAACTATTTAGAGGTGCAATAGAAAACCACTCACTTGTTGAATCTTTTCTGCCAGCTCTCGCTCATGACTATTTGGAAGAGCTCGGAGGCCTCTTCTGTGTGTTCAAAGTAATGTTCATGTTTTGGGTATGGGTTGCTGCTTCGTCGTTTATTCTTTTTTATCCCACCTGTCTCTGTCGGAGCAGGCAGAAAATTGATGGTTGTTATGTTCATGCTAGAGAGATAACTCAAAACCGTGTCGTTATTTCCTTGCTAAAAAGGTAGCATGCAAGCTTTTGTGATACTAAAAATATAGATTAACACCATGGGTTGTTACAGAGAAAGTAAGCAGAAATAGTTATTTTACCTTTGCTGGCTGAAAAAAGGTTTGAAGTTCTTGGTTTGAATTCTTTTATTCTTCCAGGCAGATCCTCCCACTTTATTTGGTTCGTTTTACCAAATATGGCTGTAAATAGGAACTCCGGTTTCCACTCGGCATCTACCTTGCTATGCTGCAGGAAGGTCATTCATTGGATATTATTTATTTTTCTTGGTGTTCACATGCATGTTGAATTTTTTTGAAGAATTCAAGCAATGCTGATAGTAAAAGAAAATTGTTGCGCGTAGTACTGACTTACATGAAAGTCTTCATCGTCCTTTGTCAGATCAATGCCGTTCCAGTATTTTACAAATTGGACCATGAAGTGTCCGCATTGTGTACCCTGTTGTTTTGGCGAGCAAACTCTCGTAGGCCTTTCTGCTATCCTCGCCCAGTTCGGTTCATTTGTGGCTTTTAGTGCCGTTTCTCCATAATGCTTCTTCATCAGTGCATACATCCTCTTAATCTGATTTTACAGTTTGGTTTTGTCGTTGGATGTGGCCGTTAACAAAAGTAATCGTAGAAAATAACCAAGGTTCAAAGTACATACCAGTTCTGTATGATGTGTATGGTGTTGTTTCCAAGACTTTTTGTCTCCGTGTCTTTATTTCATTGAGTCAAGAATGTCGACGGAACTCGTGTACTTGTTCAAAACATAGACCGTGTGGTGATAAGTTGTGTTATGAGGGATCATAATCTGCGGTGTTGGGCACAGAGAGATTTGAAGATCATGGTTGTTGGTAAAAATTAAATCTCATGTAAATGTGCAAGCTTAAGTGTGTATACTTCTATTCGGTATTAATTCTTAACTTACCAGCTTTTTCTCTAGAAGTTCTTTCCCTCTTACAAGGGGTTCAAACTCTTTCAATGCTTCTTCCTCATTGAATTCTTGTAGTTCTCCTTCGAAATGGCTCAGACCGAGCGCAAGCTGCAAGATAGAGGGCGTGTACTTTTTGTCAAAACATTTCATCAGAGTATTGATGCAAGTGTTGACGTGTACTTTCATACATTTGCAAATTCTGAAGTGAGTATGGCTTTATCGCTTGTGTTGTATTGTTTCTGATGCGTCCATTCTTCGAACAATGCGTTTGTCATTGAGCCCTCCATTTCTGCATCTCCTTTTCTTAGTTGTTGCTTTATGTTTTCCCCGGTAATAGAATCCTCTCGGTTTGAGCTCTTATATACGTTTAGACTGCAAGCAAAAAAGGTTTACACAAAAATAGAGCCACTTGTTAGGTGGTTTTAAAGAGGAGCCGCACGTATCTGCTTTTTCTTTTCAGATGAGAAAGTACTTACTGTCCGCAATCTTGCTGTCCTTCTTCGGTCATTAGATATTCATAAAGAGCTTTTGCCTTGTCCATATAAATGAAATCTCCTGGTACAAATGTTGGAATGTTGACTTTTCCATAGAGCCTGCTCGATGGCTTCAACGGCCTCTTGATTGATATTATGTTTGCTGAGCTGATCTCAGATGATTGAACCGTTGAAGGTTCTGGGGAATCTTGCTACAACCTTGCCAGATGTTGCATTCCTTTTTTGATGTATTCTTCCTCTTCTGCCTGAATTTTGGCTGTTTTGAATTCATTGAACGACATTCCTCACTTTTCAACTAGTTCTATGTAGAGGTTTCGGTCGTCCTTGGTAAGTCTTTGAATAAATTCATCAATTTCTTGATGCTTTTCTGTCGTTTTGGGGGCTAAGAAGTCCAAAGATACGGTACTTGAGATGCCTTGCTGATCGTTTCTGGATCCTAGGGCAGCATCTTGTTTGCTCTTCTCAAGTATCTTTTGTTGTAAGTTCTTCTGATGACTTGTTCCTGCTAATTTGCAATCTTGAGCAACAGGCTACTTCTTCTGCTCGGAAAGTTGTCCTTGCCTAGTCGGTTCGTCGTTCCTTCTGTTATCCTCTTTTAAAGCAGTGCTTGTTTGCTCAGGTTGCTGTGTGCTCAAGATTTTGCTGTTGATGTTTTCCTCGTTAGTGATGACCGTTACCTCTTCATGTTGGTGTTCTATCTGGTCGTCTGGGGGTGGTCGATCTGGTTCTATTGGTGGATCCTTCCGTTCGTGTTCCCTCTGTAAGTTGCTGTTTTGTTGAACATGCTGCTCTGCTCAAGTTTCTTTGACGACTTCCTGGCTGCTTACATGCATAAGTTCTTCGTCTTCACTGCATATATCAATAACTTCTTGCTCTTGAGTGGTTCTCTCAACAGTTTTTTCCTCGGTCTCGGGAGTTGGGGGAAACTCTTCTAGTACGTCACATCTTGTCCGTTGCATTTCCATGTCTCCGATATCGACTTGATGCTTCAGCATATCTGTTAGAATCAAAAAAATTAAAATAAAAATAATTCTAATTAGTACCTGGTGAAGGCTGACAAAAATTTGAGGCTTTGTTTCTGAAAATTACTTGAGCAAAATATTACTTATTTTTGTTTTAAGAAATACTAACCTGTTGTACATTTGATTAACGATAGTACTGTATTGCCTCTGTGTTGGCTGATTAGTTGATATAGAATTTTTTTCCTCAACTCTGGGACTTGTTCTTCTGTCAAAAGCACTGTTGTTCCATCTTGCGAGTAGTGTTTGATGTTCATGTACATATAGAATGCGCAGTCCATTCTGCATGTAGAAGAATGATTGGTTATAAGACGTTGGGGCAGTTTGGGTTAAACTGCCCTAACTTCCTGTATTTATGAATGGAAGTAGAAAATGTTGCAGGAAAGAATAAGAAAAGAAAAAGGTTGGTAGTGTTTACGTCTCTCCCTGAAGCGGCACCTGCATTTTGACCTTTTTGAAATGGTCGATTCTTCTTGGTGAAAGCTGGAGCTCTGTGCTCATTTGCTTCCAGATCTTCTTCACTCTGCTTGTTAGAGTGTTGAAGAATTGTACTGTCCCGGGATATGCAGTTAGAGAGTCAAGGAGTTCGAAGCGCTCTTTTTTCATGTTAAGTGTGATGGTGAAGTAGTGACCGATATCTCCGTGTTTCTTATACCCGCCTATGGAAGCTGGTAGAAAGAACTGCAAGAGGCAAAATAAAAAGAAACCATTTGCAATCCTTCTTAGATTTAGGCATGGTTTGTTGGACATAAAAGAGAACTGTAGAGCCGTAATTGCATTTTCGTATCTGTAACAGGTGATCTGCTTACCATGTCGTAATCTTGCAGTTTTTCTCCTTCTTCCATATTGAAAAATCTTTTAAGCCTGGGAGGTAGTAGTTTATTTCTGATACGTGCTTGGTCTTTATTTTTCAAGCACATTGGATCATTGTCATCGGCTCGCTTTATTGAGTGCTGCTTGTTTTGTCATATGTACATAAAAAGGAATTTGTCAGTTCACTTGTAGACAGAGTTGATCGTTTGATAGACTGATATTCATTGTTGCCGTGATCTTTACTTACAGTGTTATTTAATGATAGAATCTTTCACCCCGTGCCCTTGAGTTCATTTCTCAAGATCACTAGCATTGTTTCGATGGCTACGTTGCTCACTGGATTTCCGATTGTGAAGCTTTCGGCCACATGACCTAGATTCACTTCTAACTTGTTTGTTGTGATGAAAAGCTTATCTCTGCAATGCATATTTAGAAAAATATTTTAGTTTACACAGTTTACAAGTAAAAACATTGGAAGAAATGTGTTCTGTGGCAGTTACATGAACTTACCCTTCTTGCTTTGTCCGTGGCCTGCATACAGTGTTGTACAGGTCTTCGATGGCTTTGCTCATGGGATCACTATCTTTGCTCCCTTTCTCCTTTGTGCCTGCGATGATTTTAAAATTAATGTAAATAATTTCAAGTGGGAAGATAGTACTTAAGTTTATTTTGTGTTAGCTCTTTTGTTGTTTTGTTTTAAGTTACAGATTCTGAGATAGTACTCGAGTTTCTTTTGTCTTGCCTGTTTCGCTGCTAGAAGATATGCCTTGTCCTTTGTCGTTCCTTTGTTGTTCTATTTCCTCTTGTGCTTCCATGTGTTGTTGTCCCTTTTGGGGTGTACATTTGAAGCTGGATTCATCAGTACCCTTCCGTGCAGTTTCTGCTTCTTCATCCTTGTTTGAGTCCGTTGTGCATTGCTGATGGACTTTTCCGTCTTCTTTTTCAGTGTCTGATTCTTTCTCTGAGATATCATCCCCTTGTTTTTCCAGAACACTCTGAGGGTTTGCTTCATTGCCTGCATCCGTGTCCTTGTCTTGTTCAGGTTTCTGCATTGTCATGGAATAGCGTAGTTAAAAACAAATAAATTCACAACTTTAATTTGATTGTACTTATCTCCTATGCGCTAGGAAAATAGCGAAACATCTAGTGCGTCTTTGAGCTATGTGAATGTGAAGAGGTATTGTTTTATGGAGATTTGTGGTTTTGTTTGCAGAAGCTAAGCTTAAATTTTATAGAATCATTTTTTGCAACTTCACCTCTTTAGTCGTTGTTGCCGCTCTCGTCTCTTCCACCTGTTCTTTGTTGAGTGGAGGTTTTTGGGCCTCCTCTTGTTCTTTGTTTTGCTGTTCATCGCCATTGTCCTCGTTTTTCTGTTGCGGCTGTTCAAACATAGAGGTCGGTAAGTGGTGGTGCATTTGAGCTCATATAAGCAGCTTTCGTAACTTTACCTCTTCAATTCTTGTCGGTGCTGTTGTCTCTTGTACTTCTTGTTCGGTGAGTGAATGTTTTTGGACTTTGTCTTTAGTGACATCGCTTTGTATCGTTTGAAGAACATGTTCCCCTTGTTCATTGCCCTCTTCTGGTTGTGTTTGATGGTCTTGAATGTTGGTGCTTTCCTGTGTTTCTTGCCCCTGTTCCAACACAAAAAGTAATTAGGTGGGTCTGCATTTTTGCCAATGCAGTTATTTTTTTATATGTTATAGAAACAGGTTTTGTAAGACCCCTTTCTCTCCAGTGTCAGGACTGTGTACTGCTGGAAAGACGTCTTCTCCTTGTTTCCCGCTCTCCTCTTGTTTTGTGCGTTGACTTTCTATGCCAGTGCTTTCGTTTGTTTCTTTTTTCTGTTCAGGAAAAAATGTAAATAAAGAAGGGTCTCCATTTGTGTCTGTGTAACAATATTATTTTTATGTTACTGAAACAGGTTATGTAACTTCACCTCTTCAGCCGTTGACGCTGGTGGGATGTCTTCTACTTCATGTTAGTCAGCTGAAGGCTGCTCTTTAGTTGGAGCACTGACTTCTATTGGAATGACAACTTGTGTCTGTTTTTCGGCTTCCTCTGGTTGTGCTCCTTGTTGTTCTTTGAGATCAGTGTTCTCGTTTGTTTCCTGCGTCTGTTAAGAGAAAAGGGTGATTCATTTCTTATATTTTTTGTGGCAGCGTCTACTAGCTAGTTCTTCCCTTATAAACCTTTGAAAAAGGTTGTTGTTGAATTTTACCTTTGTGTCGGTGGTTGCGATATTCGTGTCTGTGTTCTCTGTTACTCTGTCAGGTATAACATTCTCTAGTCTGTAATCAATTTGGATGTCCGAGGCTTTCTCCTGTGCATTGGTCATCTGCAATGTTGTGGCAGTGGAAAGCTCTTGTACACCAACTTCCTGTTCAGCGTCGCTTTCATGCGTCTGAGATTCATCGTGGGATTCAGGTTCGACACGGGTCGCCTCTTGTTTTTGGTGTTCTTGTAAGACCTGTAGATGGAACTTGATGAGTTTTCGGTGCATTTTCTCTGCTTATGATGGTTTCCGGTATGTTGTGTAGTGGGTTGCGGAAGTTTACCTCGTCTTCGTTGTTTTGTTCTTGTTCATCTTCTGTGATGTTGACAGTCGGTGGTGGGTCATCTTGTGCTTCATTGGCAGGACTGCTAGGTTGATTGTTGTCCATCTGAGTCTATAATTCGTTGCAGGTTTGTGAGTTATCCCAGAGCCGTATGTTGTTTATAAAGAAAAATGGATGTTTATACTTACGTGTTTGCTGGTTCCGATCCCGATCGTCTCTTGTACTGCTTTTGGGGTCATGGTTGAGGGAGCTTTATCTGTCGTGAGGTTGCTTGATTTGTTGCTTGCATCCTCGTGCTTGGTTTTGTTGACATCATCCTGCTGTTGGCGTTCATCTTGGGCTGCTGTGCTGTTGTCATGTGTCTGGGAGTACGGAACACAAATTTTTTTAGATCAAGTATGAAAACTGCGGTTTAGAGTCAGACGACATCGTGTATTGTAATTATTTACCTGTTTTTCTTGTTCTTGCTCTGCATCTTCTATTTCTCCTGCTACTTTTCGTCCTTGGCTTTGTTGTTCTTCGAAGCTTGTGTTAGTTGGTATGTGCGTCTCCTTCTGCTTCTTTTGTACCTTTTTCTGCTCCTTTGTCTCTGCCTTGTTAATTGTCGTGTTCTCTGTCCTTGTCCTTGTTCTTCCGTTCTCTTGGTTTTCTTCTGCGGTCTTTCTTTTTCACGTTTGTCCGGCTTCCGTTGTGGCTACAACTTCTTTTGTGCAGTTGTCATCCACTAGTGTAGTCGTGGCTCCTGCGTCTACTTGCTCTACCACCTTCAGGGTCCCCTCGTTTGTTTTGATCTTTCTTGCCTTGCAAATCATGTTCTAAAATAGATTGTGTTGTTTGAAAGCTTTCATCGGGGACTTTGTTTGCTCGATCAGTGATTCCCTGGCTTGTTGATCGAAATTTTCCTCTCCATCAGTGCATTGGTGTTCAGCCCTGCTGGTTATCGTGGGTAATAGTGCTGCTTCGTTAAGCACACTTTCCAACATTTCATTGATCCTTTCCAATCCTTGTTCTGATCCTTTGCTTGTGCTTGTGTGAAGTTCCCTGCTTCCACTGGTGCTGCCTGTTGCTTGACGCCGGACCTTGGGTGGGGGTGGTAGCAGCTTGGTCGTGTGCTCGTGATGTTTTTGATGCTATGCTGCTATGAGTTGCATTGAAGATGAAGGTGATTCTTTGTTTCTTTCTTTCGTATAGAAGATCCTCTCTTCTGTTCCTTTCCATGTCTGCCATTGTTTCGTTATAATGAAATTTGTTAGGATGGGGAATATGTTTTTGCAAGGTACAAGGAATTTATAGACAACAGAGCTATACCTGTATGTTGCCAAATTCATAGTCATCTGGCCATGCTTTCCCATCCTTCTTCATGTCTGCTCTAGCTATTTTTGCTACGTCGTTCTCTTTGAGATAGTTTGCTCGTGGTAGTGAGGTCTTGTCCATTCTCATAGCAATTTTGTTCATTTCTCTGGTGTTGGGTAGCAGTAGGGAGTCGAGGTACATGATTACTGGTCCCTGTGCCAAACCATTTAGGAGCTTTTGGTTCTTAATTTTCTGATCTATGGTGTGATTTTGCCATTCGATAGCTCCTGCCTTTATCCTTTCGACGATGACCTGGCAGAAATCCATCTGTGCCATATCTTCGTATTTCATGTCCTTGACCATTATTGCTTGTTTGCTAAAGATAGGAGCGGTTGTCCCACAGACAACCTTGTGGAAAAGAATGAGGAAAAATATTTTAACTGCTTTCCTGTTTGCTTCTGGCTCGTCTATTTTGACCAATTCTTCTAGCTTCTCAAGCAGTGTTCCGGCTGAGAAATCCGGAGTTTCTAAGTCAAGGTCTGACCTCAGTTCCTTCATTGAAGTTGGGGAAGTCTGTGGCCTTGGTGCTGTCTTCTGTTTGCCGTTTGGGTATTGAAAAACCTTATGGATGCCATCCTTGGTAATCTTTATTTGCTTGTCTTCATCAGCGTCCCCGAAGCTTATTGTCATGTTGCCCGTGTTCAAATTTTGGTAGATGTGTGCTGCAAGTGGTCTGGAGATGGAGACTGTTATTTGGCAGTGCTCTATCCTGCCAAATCCTGCCGTCCTGACATCTTGCTTTGATTTTACATTTGTCTTTGTCGGTTTTTGCCTCTCCTTGCTTGACTTGAACGAATGATGCTCCTGCTTTGATTTTACATCTGTCTTCGCCGGTTTTTGCCTCTCCTTGATGATCTGTTGGCAATTCTTTTCCGCTTGTCTTTGTCCTCTTTGCGCGCTTCCGGTTTGATTTTGGCTGTTACAGAAAAAAAGTGCTCTGTTAGAAAGGATCGTTTGATTTTCAGTGGTGAACAGTGGTAACAGAATTTTGTAGATAAATGTGTTTTTACCTTATCGTTGTCGTCCTCTTCGGCATCATTGTTGTGCTCTTCGGCGTCATTGCTGTCTGTAGGAATGAAATCGCATCTTGTTCTGTGTCATTGTCGGCACCATCAGGCTCTGAATCTTTGCTGGCATCATCCTGTTCTTCTTGCACCCGCCGTCGTTTGTTTTCCTTCTTGCTTTCACTTTGTTTATTGGTGGCCGATGGTACTGGTGGCGGGAGTACCATTAGACGCTTTGGCTGTTGCTGCAAAGTACTACTGTCGACGATGAGTTGAGTGTTGTCTTTTCGCTTTTGCCTTTTTGCTCCAGGAGTAACAACAGACTTGGTATCCGATTGCCTCTTTATTTTGCTTGTTGATACCTGTTTGCTCTTAGGCAGTCTGCTGTAAGTTACCAGTGGTACGGCAGGTGCTTTGCTCTGCATGTTTTGTTGTTGCGTGCTTTTTCCTGATGGGTGAGGAGAGACGCTGTCTCTTTCTGCAATTTCAATATTAATTTCAGACAGTGTGTTTTCAATATCACCGTCTTCGTGCGCTGCATAATGATCAGGTAGCAAAAAAGGTTATAGTTTCGTTCGCGAAAAAAAGGGATACAGTTTAAAAAATATATCTTCCAGGATTATACATAAAGAATCTGAAAGTATTAAAAGAGCCTTTTCCTTCCTTTCCTTGGCTTAAAAAGATAATTAGTCCTTTTCCTGATTGAGTCAATCAGGGATAGAAATTAGGATTTACTATAAGGAGTAGTGTTGCTTGGCAAGTGAATGTATTCTGTCCTATGTACTTCTAATAAGTTTAGTGAAGCTAGGGCGAAGGCCTTTTTTGAGATGGACAATACACACTGGAATTGATATCCCATATTGGGAGGAATATTATTTAGCAGAGTGGAAGATTTTAGTGGATAAGATAAAATGTTTTTGAAATAGAAATTTAGATACTGTGTGAACATTTTGAATGTTTTCAAGACTTATAAAAAAACAAACAGGTAGTTTTAATTGTAGACTAGAATATAATTTTTTATGATTGTGTTAAGGAGGACAGTTATATAGTTTTTGTTAGATTGACAGTGGACACTTTGGTTAAACCTTTGACAATACCTTGCTGGATGGCAGGCTCTTCCTCAGGCTTCCTGTTTTCCTTTACACCAGTCATTGCTGCATTAAAAATGGCCAGGTGTTAGAAGGATAGTTTTATCTCAAAGCAAAAGAGGACATACAATGCGTGAAAAATAATTATATGGTTAGTGAGGCACAGGTTGTTTCACCACAGAAGCACAGGTGCACCTATTCCTGGAGCACGGTTTTTAATATGAGAGGCACTTAATTTGAAACATATACAATCAAGGGGCAGGTAAAATCTCGTGTAATTATCACATTTGATACCTCATGACGCTCCCACGGTTTGAATCTACAGTGGTGGCCTTGTTAGTGATGGCAGGTACGTTTTAAGCAGTGTCCTCCGACCAAGATAATTACGCGGGGAGGAGTAGCATTTCTTTTTCACTCTTGTCCACGCTATTCCTATTTGTTAGGGAATTTGAAACAGGCTATTCGATAACTGAGTTCTTGCGCCGGCTAGGGTTTCTGTCCGTGGAAGGGGGGAATCACTAGGAGTGACCTTGTGGATTGGAATGAAGTTGATGAATTGTTACCTTCGGTTGCGGGTGTGGGGTTTCTCGCATCCATCGGCTGATTCTGTCGTCGCTGGTTTTTTTTTTGCGATCTCCGCTGCCGGTCTTGAGAGCGCAGGTCGTCGACGTCAGTTGCCGCCGCCGGGAGGGGATTTTGATGCTGTCGCGGGCACCTTTTGACGGTCTGTATCTCGAAGTGGACGGCGGTTGGGGAAGCGTGGTGGCGGTTGTCCAGTGAGGCGAACTCGATTTCGAATTTTGGTTGGTGTGTGGGTTTGGAGGAGGGGGCAGAATGAAAGAGGAGAGCGTGCGGGAGTGGCGAAGGTTTGGAGATTTCGGGTGGAGAGGGGTAGCAAGAGAGTAGTATTAGAGGGAGGGAGGGTTGGAAATGATCGAACCGTCTCCAATCTTCTACCATCCGTTTGGGCATCAAGGTTGGTGCGGCCTTGCTATGCTTGTTTTGTTTGCTTGCTTCTTACTAAACAGTCAGTTCGGGATGGGACGCTAGCATTTTTTGATTTTAGTGTAGTGAAACAACTAAAAAAAAGAAGCACGTGATAGGCACCGGCGAGAAGCATCTCGAGGCACGGGTGCGCAGCACCTAGTCATCCGCGAAGCATGTGAGGCATGGTGTGGATTGTCCAGAGGCATGGCCGTGCGACCCCCGGAAGCACGGGAGTGAAGCCTCTACAGGCACGGACGTGGGGCTGCTGTAGGCATGGGTATGAATCCTCTGCGTGCACAGGTGTGAAGTCTCCAGAGCCACGGGCGTGTGGCACCAGAGGCATGGGTCCGAATACTCAGTTAGAGAGGCACGGTTGTACATAGGCGGCAGTGGCACACCCTTGTAGCTTGCTGCGCCCGGCAGCACACGGCTATGGCTCCAGTAGGCACCAAGAGGCACGGGGGACCAGCGTCTGGAGTCACGTGTGTGCAGCACCTAGAGTCACGGTGAGGAGCCTCCAGAGGCATGGCCGTGCGACCCCCGGAAGCACGGGAGTGAAGCCTCTACAGGCACGGACGTGGGGCTGCTATAGGCATGTGTATGAATCCTCTGCGTGCACAGGTGTGAAGTCTCCAGAGCCACGGGCGTGTGGCACCAGAGCCATGGGTCCGAATACTCAGTTAGAGAGGCACGGTTGTACATAGGCGGCAGTGGCACAGCCTTGTAGCATGCTGCGCCCGGCAGCACACGGCTGTGGCTCCTGTAGGCACCAAGAGGCACGGGGGACCAGCGTCTGGAGTCACGTGTGTGCAGCACCTAGAGTCACGGCGCGTGGCACGTGAGGTACGGTTGTGCAACCTCAAGGGGCACGGGAGTGAAGCCTCTAGAGGCATGTGTATGAATCCTCTGCGTGCACAGGTGTAAAGTCTTCAGAGGCACGGGCGTGTGGCACCAGAGGCATTGGTATGAATCCTCTGCGTGCACGGGTGTGAAGTCTCTTGAGCCACGGGCGTGTGGCAGCAGAGGCATTGGTCCGAATACTCAGTTAGAGAGACACGTTTATACATAGGCGAGTGGCACAGTCGTGTAGCTTCTACAGGTACATGCAGATGCATACGAATCCACAGGGACGGGTGTGCAGGACAAAGAGGCACATGCGATGAGCATCCGGAGTCACGTGTGTGCAGCACGTAGAGTCACGGCACGTGGCATGTGAGGCACGTCTCTACAGACTCCAAAGGCAAGGGAGTGAAACCTCTACAGGCATGGATGTGGGGTTTCTCGAGGCTAGGCATCGGTATGAATCCTCTGCGTGCACAGGCATAAAGTCTGTAGAGGCATGGGCGTGTGGCACCAGAGTCATGGGTCCGGATACTCATTTATAGAGGCACGGTTTCTTCATAATGTTTTTGTGCCTAGTTCAGTTAGAGAAGCACGGTTGTACATAGACTAGTGGCGCAGTCGGGAGATGCACCGTAAGAGCCATGGTTAAGCTTGTAGAGGCACGGTTGTACATAGACTAGTGGTGCAGTCGGGAGATGCACCGTAAGAGCCATGGTTAAGCTTGTAGAGGCACAGAGGAATTACATGAATAAAAGATTTAGTAGGTACATGATCACAATACGAGGCACGGTTAAACTGTTTTGTGAGGTTTTGATGGAATTAGCCTCATTTGCTAATCAAGAAGTTTTAGTTTGCATTGTTGTTGAAGATCTTTCTAATTTCATCACCCATATTAGTGGGTTTCACTTCATTCTGTTCGCTAAGTAACAGCATGTATAGTGCTTCTGCTCTCCATTGCTCCGTTTCATCCTATGAAAAGTTCAGCAAAACAAGAAAAAAATATCTTTGAATTAGTGCATGCAGGTTTATTATATGTAGCAGAAGTAAAATATACTCCAAAGTTTTTATATAGTGCGTCTAGAATAGTTTCAACGAAAACTTACGTCAAAATTATCTATGTCTTCAATGAAGTCCTTGCCATCGTAGAGAAATGCAAACCTTAGAACAACGAACGGTGATTCACCTTTCTCAACTTTTGGAACACCTTGTACAAAGTGAACGTCCCATTTGCTCTTTTCGTTTTCCATTTGGTTTTTGAATATGATGTTGAAGACTTCTTTAAACCTCGGTACCTGCAATTGCATTTAGTTTTGGTTTTAGAGAATCATGCAGTGCAACTCGTAAATTGAAATAGTGTTATTTACAACACTTGCCACTTTGTTTTTATGGTTGTGGTATTTATCATGGTCCTTCTCTTTTTTCCTTTGAATGGCTGCCATGTCATCAAGTGCTTTATTTGTTTGATAAGTGCGCTGATTTTGTAGTTTTATTAATGCTTGTTCCTTCTTGAATTCTTTGAGAGAGGTTTCTTGAGGTTCAATAATATGTAGTTTCCTCGTATATCTGTCCAGCATAAATAGTATGTACCGGTCTTCCTTCTCGAGTGGTATGAATACCTATGTACAAAAAAAAATTATGTTAGATGAGAGTTTAGTATAAAGGAATATGTTAAAACACATATTTTGATTTTGTTGTAGGCAAAACGGTAATACCATTTTTGCTATGGAGAGCTTCTTCTTTTGATGGTCTTTAAGATGTATGGGAACCAATTGATGCATCCTATCCTCGAAATTAGTTTTAAAGTTGGAAGTAGATGTAGATGTATTCTTTATATCCAGTATATGCTACAGACAATTAATATGAGATAAAGGAGTTAGAAAAAATAATTTGGTAACAATAGATAAAATAGTCGTTGTAAATAGACAAATTCATGTTATGTTCGTGGTTTTTTGAAATTTACCTCTACGAAGCTTGGCCCTAATATTAGTCTATGGCTTTGCTTTGAAGCCCGTCTGCTTTCCCAGATTTCTGCTATCTCATCGAGCACCCTCTTTTCAATGTGGTCACGTTTGTTCTTCTGTGCTGGTTTTGGACCAAATACTGCCTTGAGGCTGGCTGCAGTTAAATATGTGCTTTCGCCGAGTGTACGTGTCCGGCTATATATCTGTGTTCTGTTGACAGGACAGTAAAAGAATTTTTCCTTGTGAGATTCAGTGACAAACAAATTGATAAACAAGAATTTAAGAATGTTTTTAGTTTGGTGTGTTCTTTCTCTGACTGTGTGCTCACTCCAACTAATTTGAGTTGCATAAGGAAACAACTCACCTTTTGAATTTTTTCTGCCAACTCTCACTCATGACTATTTGGTAGAGCTGAGACGCCTTGTCCATGTGTTCAAAGGAGTATTCATGTTCTGGATATTTCATGGTGCTTCCTGCTTCATCCTTGTTTTTTCTCCTTGGTTCTGTCAAATCAGGTAAAAATTTATAACTGTTACTATTAAAAGTAATATGCAAGCTTTTGTCATGCTGAGAAGATAGACCAACCATGAGTTGTTGAAAAGAGTAAACAGAAAATAGTTATATTACCTTTCCAGGTCGAAAAAAAGTTTGTAGTTTCTGGTTTGAAATCTTTGATTTTTCCTGGAAGCTCATCCCACTTTAATTGGTTGGTTTTACCGAATATGACTGTGAATACGTACTCTGGTTTCCATTCGGCATCCACCTTGGTAGGATGCAGGCATGTCATTGGATGTTTTATTTTTTCAAGGTCTCCCCGTATATGTTGAATTTTTTTGAAGAAATCAAGTAATTACGCTATTTAAGTAAATTGTTGCACGTAGTACTGACTTACATGAAAATCCTCTCTAGTATTTTACAAACTGGACCATGAAGTGTCCGCATTGCGTACCCTCTTGTTTCGGCGTCCAAACTCTGTAAGGTCTGTCTGCTATCCTGACCCAATTCGGTTCATTGCTGGCTTTTAGTGCTGATTCTCCGTAATGGTTCTTCATCAGTACGTACATCCTTTTAATCTGTGATTACATTTTGGTTTTGTCGTTTGGATGCGCAGTTGAGAAAAGTAATCATATTGTATTATCGTCAGAAAAAAAATAAAGCAAGGTTCAAAGGACATACCAGTTCTGTACGATTCCTATGGTGTTCCTTCCAAGTCGTATCGTTTTTGAGTATGTAATTCAATGAGTCAAGTATGTCGATGGTACTCCTGTACTTGTTCAGCACATACAGCGTGAAGTGATGTGTCGTGTAATGAGGTATCATGATCTGCGTTGTGTGTCAGAGAGATAGTTGAAAATCATGCGTGCATACTTTTATTCGGTAATAATTCTGAACTTACCATCTTGTTTTGTAGAAGGTTTTTTCCTTTCACAAGGGTTCCAAATGCGTTTAGTGCTTCTACCTCGTCGAATTCTCTTAGGTCTCCGTCTTTAGAATCGAGACCGAGCACCATCTGGAAGAAAGAGTGTACGTAGTTTTAGTTAAGAAATTTATCACAGCAATGGTGGATGTGTTTTTGTGTAAGAGGTACTCATACATTTGCGAACTCTGCTTGTAGTACGATTGTGTCACTTCTGTTGAATTGTTGATGTTCTGCCCATTCTTCCAATAATGCGTTTGCCATCGAGCCCTCCATTTGTGCATTTCCTTGTCGTGCCTGGTCCATCATGGCTTTTCCGGTAATGTTATCTTCTCGCTTTGAGCTTTTATATACGTTTTCTCTGCAAGCAAAAAAGGTTTACGCATAATAGAGTCAGTGGTTAGCTGGTTTTAAGAGTAGCTGCACTTCTCTGTTTCTTGTTTTTGGGAAGAGAGAGAATCTACTTACTTTCCGCATTCTTTCTGTCCTTCTCGGCTCATTAGATATTTATAAAGTGACATGGCCTTGTCCTTATAAATGAAATCTCCTGGCACAAATGTTGGTATGTTGACTTTCTCAGAGACCCTGGTCGATCGCTTCAACGGCCTCTTGATTGAGATTATGTTTGCTGAGCTGATCTCAGATGATTGAATCTTTGAAGGTACAGAGACGGCAGCATCGTGTTTCCTCTTGTCAAGTATCTTTTGTTGTAAGATCTTATTGTCGATGTGCTTCTTTTCTTCAGCAACAGGGTGCTTGTTCAGCTTGGAAAGCTGGTCTTGCGCAGTTTGTGTATCCTTCCTTCTGTTATCCTCTTTTAAACCAGTGTGTGTTTGCTCAAGTTGCTGTGCTATGAAGCTGTTGCTGTTGCTGTTGATGTTTTCTTCATATTGGTGAGTTTCCTGGTGTTCAATCTTTTCTTCTGGGGGTTGTCGATCTGGTTCTATTGGTGGATCGTCGCGTTCGTGTTTCCTCTGTAAATCAGCTTCTGTTTGCCCATGTTGTTGTGAGTCAATTTGTTCAATTGGTTCCTGGCTTCTTACATGTATAACTTCTTGCTCTTCGGTGCATGTGTCAGTAATATCAATAACTTGGTCTTGACTGCTTGTTCCTATAGTTTTTTCCTTGGACTTGGGAGTTGGAGGAAACTCTTCTAGTACGTCACATTTTGTCCATTGCATTTCTGTGTCTCCGATGTCGACTTTATGCTTCAGCATATCTGTTAGAATCAAGAAATAAAAAAAAGTCATTATTAACTGGTAGCTAAAAAATTATGAGGCTTGGTTTCTAAAAATTACTTAAGCAAAGTATTACTTGCTTGTCTTTAGAAATACGAACCTGTGGTATAGTTGATTAATGATAGTACGGTATTGTCTCTGCCTTGGCTGATTAGTTGATATAGAATTTTTTTCCTCAACTTTGGCACATGTTCTTCCGTTAAGACCACTGTTGTTCCATCTTGGGAGTAGTGCTTCACGTTCATGTACATATAGAATGCGCAGTCCATTCTGCATGTAGAAGAATGATTGGTTATTATTGCTGGCTTGTGTCATGAAAATACCTTATATTTTATATAAGACGTTGGGACAGTTTGGATAAAACTGCTCTAACGTCCTGTATTTAGGACTGGAAGTAGTAAATGTTGCAGCAAAAAAAAGAGAGAAAGGTTGGTAGTGTTTACGTCTCTCCTCCCTGAAGCGGCACCTGCATTTTGACCTTTTTGAAATGGTCGATACTTCTTGGTGAAAGCTGGAGCTCTGTGCTCATTTGCTTCCAGATCTTCTTCAATCTGCTTGTTACAGTGTTGAAGAATTGTACTGTCCTGGGATATGCAGTTAGAGAGTCAAGGAGTTCGAAGCACTCTTTTTTCATGTTAACTGTGATGGTGAAATAGTGACCGATATCTCCATCTTTCTTATACCCGCCTATGGAAGCTGGTAGAAAGAACTGCAAGAGGCAAAATAAAAAGAAACCATTTGCAATCCTTCTTAGATTTAGGCATGGTTTCTTGGACATAAAAGAGAACTGTAGAGCCGTTATTCGATTTTCGTATCTGTAACAGGTGATCTGCTTACCATGTCATAATCTTGCAGTTTTTCTCCTTCTTCTATATTGAAAAATCTTTTAAGCCTGGCAGGTAGTAGTTTATTTCTGATCTGTGCTTGGTCTTTATTTTTGAAGCACATTGGATCATTGTCATCGGCTCGCTTTATTGAGTGCTGCTTGTTTTGTCATATGTACGCAAAATGGAATTTGTCAGTTCACTTGTAGACAAAGTTGATCGATTGATATACTTGTATTCAATGTTGCCGTGATCTTTACATACAGTGTTGTTTAATGATAGAATCTTTCGCCCTGTGCCCTTGAGTTCATTTCTCAAGATCACCAGCATGGGCTCGATGGCTTCGCTGCTCATTGGATTTCCGACTGTGAAGCTTTCGGCCACATGACCTAGATTGACATCTAACTTGTTCGTTGTCAGGAAAAGCTTATCTCTGCAATGCATATTTAGAAAAATATTATAGTTTACACAGTTTACATGTAAAAACATTGGAAGAATGTGTTGTGTGGTAGTTACATGAACTTACCCTTCTTGCTTTGTCCGTGGCCTGCATACAGTGTTGTACAGGTCTTCGATGGCTTTGCTCATGGGATCACTATCTTTGCTCCCTTTCTCCTTTGTAAAACCCTAAAGGGACATCATCACATGCAAGCACAAGCGGAAAAAGAAAAAGAAAGGAACGACAAAGGACAAGGCGTATCTTCTAGCAGTGAAACAGGCAAGACAAAAGAAATTTAAGTACTATCTCACAATCTGTAAATTAAAACATAACATCAAAAGAGCCAGCACTAAATAAATTTAGAGGAGAACATAGGGGTCAGTAAATGGGATTGCATTCGTGTCTGTGACGGAAGCTATTTTTTAATTTCACCTTATGTAACTTTTCCTTTTCGGTCGTTGTCCCTGCTCGAGCACCTGCTATTTCCTGTTTGTTAAGTGAAGTATTTTGGGCTTGGTCATGAGTGCCATCCCTGTCTACCATTGGAATATCTTGTTCCCCTTGTTTAATTGTCTCCTCTGGTTGCTTTTGTTGATGTTGAATGTCGGTGCTCTCCTCTGTTTGTTGCGGCTGTTGTAAGACAAAAAAGTAGTTAAATGGGACTGCATATCTGTCTGTGCAGCTATTTTTTTATATATTTGTTGTAGAAACATGTTTTGTAGCTTCACCCCTTCAGTCATTGTCTGCGGTGCCGTGTGTGCTTCTTCTTCTTTGTTTTCTGAATGTTTTGCGTCTTGTCCAGTGGCAGCAGCATTGTCTATTATTTGTAATACCTCTTGCTCAGTTCCAGGGTTGTCTACTACTGTAAAGACACGTTGTCCTTGTTTCTTGTCGTCCTCTTGCTGTGAGTTTTGCTGTTCTACGCCAGTGCTTTCATTTTCTTCTTTTGTCTGTTCAATAAAAAATGTAGATAAAGGTGGGACTTCATTTGTGTGTGCTTAAATATTTTTTATTTTCTTATGTTATAGAAGCAGGTCGTCTAACTTCACCTCTTCAGCCGTTGACGCTGCTGGGGCATTTTGTAGTTCCTGTTTGTCAAATGAAGGTTGGTCTTCATTTGCAGCACTGGCTACTATTGCAGTGACAACTTCCCCTGGCTGTGGTCCTTGTTGATTCTTGACAGCAGCGTGCTCGTTTGTTTCCTGTGTTGTTCAGAGAAAAAGGTTATTCATTCCTTGTAATTCTTGTATTTTCCATATTGTTGTCATAGGCTGTACTAGGTAGTACATCGGTTATAAATCTTCAAAAAAGGGTTGTTGTTGAATTTTACCTCTTTGTTGGTGGTTTGGATGTTTTCGTCTGCGTCTACTCTTTCTTTGTGAGGTATAAGATGGTCTAGTTTGTGGTTATCTGGGATGTTCGGGTCAACTTGTGCTTCGTCGGGCGCTGAGTCTAACTCGGCGGGACTGCGGAGCTGAGTCAAGTAGGTTTGTCAGTTAACTCACAACTCTATGCAGTTTAAAAGTGGAAAAGGGTTGTTTATACTCACGTTTTTGCTTCTTCCTATCCCGGTTGTGTCCTGTACTGCTTTCGCGGTTGTGCTTGATGGAACATCATCTATTGTGAGGTTGGATGATTTGTTCGTTGGATCCTCGTGCTCGGTGTTGTTGCCATCATCGTGCTTTCTGCCTTCATCGTGGGCTGGGATGGGTGCCTGGAGGGTATGAAACAAAAAAATTTAGTGTGAGTATGAGAACAGACTGGCGAAGTCAAACCACATCGTGTATTGTTAATATTTACCACCTTTCCTTGTTCGTGATCTACAACTTTTATTTCTGCTGCTACTTTTCTTTGTTGCTTTTGCTGTTCCTTGACGTTTGTGTTGCTTTGTATGTGCTTCTCCTTGTGTCTCTTTTGTACCTGCTTGTGCTCCTTTGTGTCTTCCCTGTTAATCGTTGTCTTTTGTATCCTGGATCTTGTCTTTCTCTCCTTCTCTTCCTCTCCTTGGGGTGCCTTTCTTTTTCGCGTTTCTTGTGCTACTGTTGTCACTACGTCTTCTTTTGTGAGGTCGTCATCAACTACTCTAGTTGTGTCTTCTGCATGTTCTTGCTCTACTGCTATCAGGTTCCCCTCGTCCTTTTCCTTCTGTCTTGCCTTGCAAATCATGCGCTGGAAGTTACTGTGATGATCGAAAGCTTTTATCAGGGACGTCGTTTGTTCTATCAGTGATTCTCTGGCTTTTTGATCGAAATCTTCCTCTTCATCGGTGTATTGGCATCCTGCTCTGTTTCTTATTGCGGGTAACTGTGATGCTTCGTCAAGCACGTTTTTCAACATTGCATTGATTATTTTGAATCCTTCTGCTGATCCTTCGCCGGTGCTTGTCTCGAGTTCCCTGCTTCCCGTGGTGCTACCCGGTTCTTCACGCCAGACCTTGGGTGGGGGTGGTAGCAGTTTGGTCGTGTGATGGTGATGTTTTTGTTGTTGTGCTTGTATGAGTTGCATTGAAGGCAAAGGTGATTCCGTGTTTCTTTCGTTTGTGTAGAAGATCCTGTCTGCTGTTCCTTTCCATGTCCGCGTTGTTTCGGTAGAATGAAATTTGTTAGAATCGAAAATGTTTTTACAAGGTACAAGCAATTTATGGACGAAAGAGCCATACCTGTATCTTGCCAAATTCATAGTGATCCGGACATCCTTTTCCATCCTTCTTCATGTCTACTCTAGCTACTTTTGTTAGATACTTCTCGATGAGATGGTTCGCTCGTGGTGTCGAGGTCTTGTCCATTCTCTCAGCAATTTTGCGCATTTCTCTGGTGCTTGGTAACAGCAGGGAGTCGAGGTACATGATTATTGGTCCCTGTGCCAATCCATTGAGGTGCTTTTTGTTCTTAAATTCCTGTTTTTCATCTTCGTGTTTTTGCCATTTTTCAGCTCCAGCCTTAATCCCTTCGACAACGACCTGGCAGTAGTCCATCTGTGCCATTTCTTTATAATCCATTTTCTTGACCATTATTGCTTGCTTGCTGAAGATTGGGGCGGTTGTTCCACAGATGACCTTGTGGAAAAGAATGAGGAAAAATATTTGAACTACTTTCCTGTTTGCTTCTGGCTTGTCTATTTCTACTAAGTTTTTTAGCTTTTCAAACAGATCTTTAGTTTTGAAATCTGTTTTTTTGAGGCCTAGTTCTGACGTCAGTTCCTTCATATCTCTGGGGGAAGTCTGCGGCCTTGGTGCTGTCTTCGGTTTGCCGTTTGGGAATCCAAAAGCCTTATGGATGCCTTCCTTGGTAATCTTGATTTTCTTGTCTTCATCAGCTTCTCCAAAGCTTATCGTCATGTTGTCCGTGTTCAGATTTCTGTAGATGTGTGCTGCAAGTGGCCTGTAGATGGAGCCCGTTATCTTGCAGTGCTCTATGCTGCAAAATCATGCCTCCCGAATATCTCTTCGGTGACGTTCTTTAAGTAATCCCCATGCTTGTTTGACGTGTACGAATGTTGCTCCTGCTTTGATTCTACATTTGTTTTCATCGGTTGTTGCCTCTCCTTCATCATCTGTTGGTGCTGCCATTTCGTTCCCGCTTGTCTTTCTCCTCTTTGTGCCCTTCCTGTTTGTTTTTGGCTGTTTCAGAAAAAGAAAAAAGGGGTTTCGTTAGAAAAGGATCATTTGGTTTTCATGGGTAATCAGCGGCAAACAAAAATTCCTAGAGAAATGTGTTTTACATGATCGCTGTTGTCCTCTTCGGCATCATTGCCGTCCTCTGGAGGAATGAAATCGGCATCGCCTTCTGTATCATCGTTGGCACCATCAGGCAATGAATCTTTGTTGGCTTCATCCTGTTGTTGTTGCACCCGTGGTCGTTTGTTTTTCTTCATGCTTTCAGTTTGTTTGTTGCTCGTGGGTGGTGCTGGTGGCGGCAGTACCATTAGAGGCTTTAGCTGTTGCAAGGTATCACTTTCGAGGATGACATCAGTGTTGTTCTTTCGCTTTTTCCTTTCAGCTTCAGGAGGAACAACAGCCTTTGTTTCTGATTGCCTCTCTCGTCTGCTTGTTTTTACTCGTTTGCTCTTGATAGCATCATTTTTATCTGTCTGCCTGCTGTAAGTTACCAGTGGTGTATTGTTTTTGTGCAGGATTGGCATGGCCGCTGCTTCGTTCTGCTTGATTTGTTGCGTACTTTTTTCTGATGGGTGAGGAGAGATGCTGCGTCTATCTTCATTTTGCATGTTAATTCCAGACATGATTGTTTGAATATCACTGTCTTCGTGACCTGCATAATTATCAGGTAACAAAAATGGATATTGATTCGTTTGCAAAAAAGGAAAGGGATATACTTTTGGAAACACACAGGCACAGTTTTATTTGCAGAATATAATACAAGTTTTTATACTTGTGTCAAGGAAAACGGTTAACTTATGCAGGTCGCTATATAGTATTTCTTAGTTGGAAATTGGAGTGGACAGTTTGCTTAAACCTTTGACAGGACCTTTCTGCATGGCAGGCTCTTCCTCAGGCTTCCTGTTTTCCTTTACACCGGTCATTGCTGCATGAAAATGGCCAGGTGTTAGAAGCAGAGTTTAATCTCACAGGAAAATATGACATGCCTTGGGTGGAAAAAATAAATGGTATGGTTGAAGAGGCACATGTTGTTTCACCGTAGAAGCACAGGTGCACTTATTCCTGTACCACAGTTTTTGAAACCAGAGGCACGTAATTTTAAACAGATATAATCAATGTGTGTAGAAAATAACGTGTAATTATCAAGTTTGGTCTGTCTGGATGCTCGCAGAGTTTAAATCTACAGTGGGGTCATTCTTAGTGAAGTCAGGTACGTGTTAAGCAATATCCACCGTCCAAAAATCTGTAATGGGGAGGAGTTGCATTTCAATTGTAGTCTTCACTAAGATATTCCTATCTGTTAGAGAAGTTTAAACAGAGTAATTCAAAAACAGAGTTTCTGCGCCGGCTAGGGTTCCTGACCGTGAAAAGGGGAAAATCACTATGTCCGCCCTCGTGGAATGGAATGGAATGTATGAACTTTTACCTTCATTTGTGTCTGCTGGGTTTCTCGCATCCATCGGATGATTCTGTCGTTGTCTTTGTTGCGATCTCTGCCGCCGGTCTTCAGAGCGCAGGTTCTCGCCGTCAGTCGCCGCCGCCGGGAGGGGTGTTTTGGTGGTGTTGCGGGCACCGTTTTACGGTTTGTGTCTCGCAATGGAGGGCGGTTGGCGAAGTGCGGCGGTGGTTGTCCGGTGAGGCGAACTCGATTTCGTAGTTGGGCTGGTCTGCCGGTTTGGAGGAAGGGGCAGAAGGAAGGAGCAGAGCGTGCGGGAGGCGTAGTGTTCAAGATTTTCCCTGCGAAAGGTGAAGGAGGAGACCAGCAGAGCGAGGGGAATGATCGAAGCGTCTCTAATTTTCCACCGTCCGTATAAGCATCAAGATTCATGCAACAGTGTGTGGGCCTGTCTGCGTTAGTTTTTTCATAACCTGGGTGTTTTTTTTGTTTGCTTCCTACGTGTCAGTCGGTGGGACTCTGGCATTTCTGTGTTATGCAGAGTCACGTTCGTGCGTCTCTGCGTTCCAAATGTCTTCACTCATAGATGCACGGCCATGACTTTTGTGAGAGAGGCATGGACGTGACACGCCATTCATGCCTTCTCGTGTTCCAGACGTTTATAGTGGCTGTTTTAAGTGCGTGGCGTGGAGCATATGCATGTACGATTTTAGATGGGTTGGACGTTCGTGCCTGTTTTGCAAATGTTTTTATAGTTCACTGTGAGAGGCACGAATGTGCGGACACGACAGGCACAGTCATGTATTAAATTGCGGCATGGTCGTGCCTCTGTCTTCTAAATGTATCAGCGATACGCTTCGCTGTGAGAGGCACGGCCGCGACTCCTGTGGAAGCACGAACGTGAAGCATGGAGCTTATGCCTGTGCGATAGTCTCGTTCTGTATTAAGCAGAAAGTAAATCTCCTTGGATCTGTTGGCTCGGAATAATGCCTACGTGTCTCTGTTTAATAAAGAGAAACCCTAAACCATGTGAACGCTACGAACGAACGGTTCGTAGCGTGCCTCGGAAGAACGCCTCGAACTGCAAGAGGCATGGAGCAGAGTCACGTTCTTGCCTCTCTGTTTTTTCGCTGACTCGTTTACTGATTGAGGCACGGACTTGACGCCACTATAGGCAAGGTCCTATATGTTATGCAGGGGCAGCGTCTTGACTCTGTTCACATTGCGCTGACGTCATGTTTAGTGTGAGAGGCGCGGTCGTGCTCCTCTTTTCCTGATGTTTTCCCTGACTTTAGGAGAGGCACGAGAGTGCATACATGAGTGGCACGGTTACATGCGAAGTGGGGTCTCGGTTACGTCTGAAGAAAAGTCACGGTTACATGCGTTTCATTCAGAGAGAATGCCTCTCACACTCCCTTTGTGCGCCACCAGCCCATCCATTTCTCTTGCTCTTCTCGCTCCTGCCTCCCTCCGCCATGGCCGGGAAGAAGAAGACTTCTCTGGAGTGCCGCTTGCAGATGCAGGAGGAGATCCTAGCTGGGGAGGGTTCCTCATCTGTAAGTTGACTCTGTTTCTACTTCTTGCATTTTCTCTCTCTTCCTGCTAGTTGATTTAGTTGTGAATTATTGTTGTCAGGTTCCTCCTAATACCATGAGGATGTGTCTTCGTTCTGCTGGATCAGAGTCAATTGGAGCTAGGCTTAGGCTCCGTCGCGAACTCGAACAGAAACCCTCTACAGTAGGATAGCGGCAGCATGAGGGTGTATCTTCCAGCAGATTAGGGAGGAGTTATGCGTCGAGAAAAAAGAAGAGGGTGGTGAGCAGGGTGGCGGCGGAAAGAGGTAAGATGTCACGTGGCGACGCGGAGGCCTCACGGGCTGGCGACGGCTCTCACAAGGAAATTCATGTTGGAGGCGAACAAACTCAGAGCTCCATGTTAATTAATCTTAATAAGTTGCTCGATCAGATCAGTGCCTCGGTTTCAAAGCTGGAGGATGACAAGTCGTACGAGCAGCTTTTGGGGGTCACCTACAGCTGGAAGAAGCTCTTCGAGGCGAGCAATGCCGAGGTGGAGAAGATGGATGCGATTATCGAAGAACTTCTCGATGAGAAGGCGAAGCTCCTCGTCCAGTGCGACCGTCTGGTGGAGGAATCCGTGGCCGCTGTGAAGCAACGTGCGGAGGAGATGAAGGTCGTGGAGGCTATGAAGAAGGAGATTGAGGAATTCCGTGCCCAGCAATCGAACAAGAAGGTCGCTGGGATCTAAGTAGACAGCAGCTACCCTGATCGTTGTCTGCGTCTGAAGTTATTAAGCAGTGGACTGGAGTTTCTTATTTTGTCTTAAAAGCATAAGTGCCACATTTTTAAAAGCATGAGAGGCGCGCTTTGTAAAGCACATTCGTGAAGTCTTTACAGCCACGGTTCTGTACTAATTAGCGTCACGCTTTGACATTTTCACTCAAAGAGTCACGGATGTGACGCTACGAAAGGCACCGTCGCGTATTTCGAAGAGGCACGGTCACGTATTTCAAAGAGGCACGGTTGTGCAGCAACGGGAGGCACGGTATGCAAATCTTCCTGTTTAGGGGCATGGGACGTAGGCAGCCGTGCTGCTTTTTTCACGTACACTAAGAGGGGTCCTGGCGTGAAGTCAAGGTAGGCACGGTTGATTGAACACTAAGAAGGACCGTGCATCTCGTGACCTCACCGCCATGGCTCTAACAGTGAACGCGGTGGAGGAAATATTTGCAGACCGTGCTTTCGCTATCTGTGAAACCGTGCGTCTGTCGTGGCTTCACGTCCTTGCAGGGGAAACATTTGGAAGATGGAGGGAGGACCCTGAATCTCCTTAATGTGAAACCGTGCTTTCACAGTGAACGTGCCCGTGGAAAATTTTGCAACCGATAGAGGCACGATGCATGTAGAAGCGTGCGTGCGACGTCGAACAGAATCCAGCGATGAAGGTTTGCCTGTAAACAATTAAAACACAATGGGTCACGCCCGTGCCTGGGCTGCGTGTAGAACAGTGCATCTCGTACCTTCAAGGCCGTGCTTTTATTTAATCTTCTGCAGCCCTTGACTTGTTAATAATTAATCTGGAACCCTCCCCTTCCCCTCCCCACTTAACCTTTTTGTATCAGCGCAGTGAATGCCTAGCCTCTAACCCATTTTTTCCATATCCACCGTACGGAGCGGTGGTCGTAGGCGGCGCGACCCCAGCAATGGAGATGGAGATAGAGATGGAGCCAGTGCCCCTAGCACCAAGAGGGCGAGGCTCGCGCCACCGGCGACGCCGTCCTCTGGGGGTGTGGTGGTGGTGGAAGGGGCGACAAGCGGCGACGGTGGTGCGCCCACTGGATCCGAGGAGGGGGAGGAGGAATCTCGTCCGGACCGCATCAGCAACCTGCCGGACGCCATCCTAGGTGAGATTATCTCCCGTCTCCCCACCAAGGAGGGCATCCGCACTCAAGTCCTTGCATCTCGGTGGCGCCCTCTATGGCGCACCGCTCCTCTGAATCTCGACTGCCGCGAGATCCCTGCCGCTCGTGTTTTTAACCTTCGAGAAACAGTTCAGATTGAGATAATCTCCATGGATTCCGGCGGTGAACCCCCCACCTGGGAGCTCGTCCGCGAAAGATACTTCGCAACTCAGTGCCGTGGTAAATCTGAAGCTGATGATTTCAATCTTCCGGAGGCCATCCTCTCCGGCCATGAGGGCGCAGTTCACCGCCTCTCCATCCCGGCGTGCTACCTCCAGTGCAGACCCTATGCCGTCGACTTCTGGCTCCAATCCTCGAAACTCGACAATCTCCGGTTGCTAGAGTTCTTCTACCCAGAGGACAGACTAGCACACACATGCCCTTCATCTGCGCCCTCTGCACCAACGTCCATCTTTCGGTTTGCGTCCTCTCTCCACACCGTCACCTTTGCTCTTTGTCAAATACCAGACAATTATGTACAAATGCTTGAACTACCACTGCTCGAGAGACTTTCGCTTGTATCTGTTGATATATCAGACGTCTCGCTGCAAAGCATGATCCACTCTAGTTGCCCTGCACTCAGATGCCTGCTGCTTGTTTTGAATATGGAAAGCCATTGCATCAGAATAAACTCACCTACCCTTGTAAGCATTGGCATTCGTTGCGACGGCATTGCCGAACTCATTATAGCGGATGCCCCCTCACTTCAATGCCTGATTCACGATATTCAGACCAGGGACTTGCAGATAACTGTCATCTCTGCACCTAAACTGGAGACCTTGGGCAAATTCCCTGATTTTTTCTCTGAATCAAAGGTCACGTATCACCCTACTGTTATCCAGGTACTCACTTTCATCTGCATTTGTTCGAGTAAACAAGTTTCATGTAATCCAACCTTTATTCTATTTTTAATATTATTATCCATGCACCATGCAGGGTTTGCCGACAGTCAGCCTATCAACAGTGCTGTAATTTGTCAAGAGCTTGCTTATCCACATGGTTTACGAAGTGGACACGGTCGTTTCCTTGATGCGATGCTTTCGAAGCCTGGAAAACTTGTTTATCGAGGTGATGATTCTCACACACCTTGAAAGCCCATACAAAGCTTAGTGTACTAATCCGTCCGTCCCAAAAATCTTTGTCTTACATTTGTTTAGATACATCTGTGCACAGACATGTTTTAGTGTTAGATACATCTGTATCTAGACAAAACTAAGAAAAACTTTATTGGGACGGAGGTGATAGAATTAATCGTTCCTTTGCTCTTTCGACATATTCTCTCTTTATAGACGACAAGTATTTTCAATGCTCATGTTTTTCTAGGGAGGTGTCCATTATGGAGTAACAAATAGGTGGCGTCAGAAGCACCGGGTGTTTCTCAATCATCATGACATTCGTTTGAAGACAGTTACTCTGGAAGACTATGAACACTACCGGGCAAACATTGAGTTTGTGACATTCTTTGTTCTGAACGTAAGGGAGCTAGAGACCATCAGGCTTAAGTTTCGCTTCCACAAAGACTTCATGGAAGAATTTTACAAACAGCAGCACAAGGTGCTTCTATGGGACAAAAAGGCTTCTAAACATGCTCGTCTTATATTATCAGCAAGCTGCCACCACGCGTGCTTGGATTTGAAACACAGGCGTGTTGAATACCTGGATTTGACGGATCCGTTCAGCTGTGGATGCTGAAAACAGGGCTGGAGTTAGTTGTTCTTAAGCTTACAGGTTCCAGTGTCGTTGTGCCCTTTTGAGGTTGGCTGATGTGTAAACATGATCAAACGGTGCTTTTAGTTTTTGCATCGTCTGTAAGCTTGGATAGAAACGGTTCTAGATGTGCTCGTCTTCCACTTATGGAAAGTAGTACGCTGGACCCGGGTTAGATTCTCTCAATCATTTTCGACTGATCCACTGTTGTTGTCAACATCTGGTCACAAACAATCACTGTGCTTTTGCGTCGTGTGTTAACTAGTACTTGCCATAAAAATAGTCTGTGTGAATGAGTGGCCTAGAAAACGTTTGGATCACAAAGGCATGACCGTGACTCTGTTTCATATGGAATCTTGCGTCTCGTGACCTTACGGCCGTGCCTCTCACAGTGAACGTGTCGGTGGTAAATTTTTGAATACAAGGAAGCACGATGCACGTACAACCGTCCATGTGTTGCATTTAGAACAATACCTCTTGTATCTACCTCTCATATACACACAAAGGCAGGTGCAGTTGAGTGGGTCAATAAGGTTTCTAAATGCGCTCGCCTTAGATTATCCTCTACATAAAATTGTACTCCACACCTCGGTAGCAACAACACACCCGTGCCAACAGTACCGCTTGTTGGCACGTTCACAGAGAGAGTTACAGACGTGACGCTATGACACGCACGGTCGCATTTTATGTAGAGGCACGACTGTGCGGACGAGAGGCACGGACCTGAAGCCGCGGGAGGCACGGACCTGAAGCCGTGCCTCTGTTTTGCAATTGTTTTCAGTGACACGTTTTCACCGCGGGAGGCACGATTTTAGTTGCATGAGAGGCACGTTGGTGCCTCTGAGGTCGAGATGTTTTCACTGACACGACTCATTGTGAGATGTCGGAAGTAGAGACTCTAGAGGCACGGTTTAGTAGTATAAGAGGCATGGGGGTGACATAATTGGAGGCACGTTTTTCAAGCATGGGATTCACGGGTTACAGTAGCAAAAAGAGGCACGGTCGTGTGCGTGTGTTCCAAACGTCTCTAAAAATGGCACGTTTACTTATTAAGTCCATGCCTATGTTTTCCGACTACTGACTCGTTGACTCGTTAAGGCACAGACCTGATGGCGTTTTCACCCGGAACAGGCATGATCATGTCTCTTATGTTTCAATTGTTTTCAGTTTTACGTTCACTGAGGGAGTCACGAAATTACATCCCGCGAATGCAAGGTCGTCCGTTTGTGTTCCAATTCTTTCCACTGTCACGTTCACTCAGAGAGTCACGGACGTGACGGTACCAAAGCCACGGTCACATATTACGAAGAGGCCCAGACGTGCAGGAAATGGAGGCACAGACGTGAAGGCCCGTGACGCACGGAGGTCAAGCCGTGCGTCTGTTTTCCAAATGTTTTCAGTGACACGTTTTCACTGCTACAGGCACGGTTTTGCGGCATACGAGGCACGTTCGTGCCTCTGTGCTGTAGATGTTTTCACTGACACTACTCATTGTGAGATGTCGGAAGTAGAGCGTCTAGAGGCACGGTTTTAGTAATATAAGAGGCATGGGGGTGATGGTATTGGAGGCACGTTTTCCAAGCAAAAGAGGCAGTCTCGAGGTTCTGGGTTCCCATTGTGGAGGCACAAAATTACATCCAGCAGAGGCACGGTAATTCCTCCGTGTGGAAGTGGAGTGGTCATAGTGTGGACGAGCAGTTGGGGAGACGATAGGAGAGGAGTGGTTTCCAGTGCGCGCAGAGGTCGAGGTATTTAAGAGAGATTGTGGGAATACGAGGCGTCGCTTTGCTAAGTTTGACCGTCTGACGGGTGTCTGCGACGGGGTGCGTTTCGGGCTTCGAAACCAGAACCATCAATAAATTTCTACCTTATTTTCCGCAGTATTCCAAATTAATTGCAAACCTAAACGTCTTCCGAATTTGCAGTATATAAAGGGCACCTACTCCAAAAACACTGCACATCCCCATCCCTCCTCGTCCCTAATTCTCTACAAAAAAACAAGAGTTTCTTGTTCGTAGCTCTTTGCGTGTGCCATGGCCGGTAACCAGGAAGCAACGACCAAGGCCGCGGAAGCAAGAGAGAGGGCCCGCCGTAAGGCGGTAGCCGCAGCAGAGGTGTCCTGCCGCGCTGCCGAGGTCTCGAACGATCTCTCACGGGCAGGTGATTGCTCTCACAAGCGCATTTGTCTTGGAGGCGATCTCGACGAGCCGGCATTGCTGAATTCCTTGGACAGCGACGATGTGCTCGCTGAGCTAATTAAGCAGCAGGAGCTGATCGCCCGCTTGCAGAAGCTGCTGGAGAAGAGCGATGCCTCGGTTGAGAAGGCTACCGGTCTCATCTCGCATCTTCCCAACGAGCTCCACAAGAAGAACGAGGAGGCCGCCCGCTGGATGCAGCTGCACGAGAAGAGCAGTGCCTTGGTGACGAACCTGGAAGCCGTCGTCGAGGAACTTATGGACGAGAATGCGAAGCTCCTCGCCAAGCACAAGCGGCTGGTGGAAGATTCCGCGGCTACTGTCGAGCAACAAGTTGAGGCGATGAAGAAGGAGATCGAGGAACTCCGCGCCGAGCAACCCAGGAAGAAGGTCGCTGATGAGTAAGTAGAGAGGAGTGGACTGAAGTTTCTTATTTTGTCTTGTGTCAAATAGTTGTCAGGAACTTTGTTAGCAAATGTATTTTCGTTTCCTGTATCGCCTTAATTTTCCTTAGTTAGTGAAATCTAATTAGCAGTGGACCGAAGTTTCTTGTTTTGTCTTGTGTAATTTTGGTGTCAGGAACTTTGTTTACAAATGTAATTGGCATGTTCCAACTGTATTCCAACTGTCTGCATATTGTCACGTTCACTCAGAGAGTTAGGGATGTGACGCTACGACACGCACGGTCGCATATTATGTAGAGGCACGACAGTGACGGACGAGAGGCACGGACCTGAAGCCGCGGGAGGCACGGACGTGAAGGCACGCGAGGCACGGACGTGAAGCCGTGCCTCTGTTTCCCAGATGTTCTGAGTGAGACGTTTTCACTGCGAGAGGCACGATTTATGTTGCATGGGAGGCACGTTGGTGTCTCTGTGCTCCAAATGTTTTCACTCAAACGAGTGACTGTGGGCGGCATGGAAGTGAAGCCCCACGAGGACCGGTTTTAGCCCCACAAGAATATGAGGCGTCTCCTCTTGTTGGGATGTGAACGCCATGTGGCGTTGCTCCGGAAGCCCAACGCTTTTAAAGGCATAAGTGCCACGTTTTTAAAAGCATAAGAGGCACGCTTTGAAAAGCACGCACGTGGAGTCTCTACATCCACGGTTCTGTACTAATTAGCATCACGGCCGAACCTTTGTGTTCCAAATTTTTTTCGCTGACTCGTTCAGTTATAGAGGCCTGGACATAGGCCGCCGTGCAGCTTTTTTTACGTACATTAAGAGGTGCTCTGGCATGAAGTCAAGGTAGGCACGGCTTTACAAGTATATGTTTGCGCTTTAAAATTGATATGAGCACGGTCATGTCTGCATGTTCCAATTGTTTTCGTTGATACTTTCACTGAGAGATGTACGGCTATGTGTCTCTTGGAGGCACTGCCCCGGATTATGTAGAGGCACGGGCGTGAAGCAATGGGAGGCACGGACGTGAAACAACGAGAGCCATAGATGTGAAGCCGCGTGATGCACGAATGTGAAGCTACGTGTGGCACCGACGCGAAGCCGTGCCTATGTTTGTCGAATGTTTTTCAGTGACATGTTTACTTTGAGAGGCACGATTTTAGTATCATTGGAGGCATATTCGTGCCTCTGTGTTCCAATTGTCTGCATATTACGTGGAGTTACGGTCGTGACGCTATGACAGGTACGGTCGCATAATATGTTGAGGCACGACAGTGACGGACGAGCAACGAGGGGCACGGACCTGAAGTAATGGGAGGCACGGACGTGAAGCCGCGTGACGCACGGACGTGAAGCCGTGCCTCTTTTTCCAGATGTTTTCAGTGATACATTTTCACTGCGGGAGACACTGCCCCGGATTAATTAGAAGCGCGGGCGTAAAGCCACGGGAGGCACGTACTTTTCTTTGAGAGGCACGATTTTAGTATCATGGGAGGCATGTTCCTGCCTCTGTGTTCCAAATGTTTTAGTAGCATTGGAGGCACGGACGTGAAGGTGTGGGTGGCACGTTTACCAAGCAAACGAGGCACGGCTTTGACCTCTGCATGGCGCGCAGAGGTCGAGGTATTTAAGAGAGATAGTGAGAATATGAGGCGTCTCCGGTGGGTGTGCGAACGCCGCGTGGCGCCGCTCCGGAAACCCAACGGTCTGATGGGCGTCTCCTTTGGTGGGGTCGTGAACGCCGCGTGGCGTCGCTCCGGAAACCCAACGGTCCGACGGGCGTCTCCTCTGGTGGGGTTGTGAACGCCGCGTGGCGCCGCTGCGGAAGCCCAAAGGTCCGACGGGCGTCTCCTCCGGTGGGGATGTGAACGCCGCGTGGTGCCGCTCCAGCTCCTTGCCCGAGGCCAAGGTCCGGCTATTTAAGGCGGACGGTGTCCCCCAACCCTAGCCACATCTTGTTCCTCCCTCTTGCCGCCGCCAGACCGAGCCAATCCATTTCTCTTGCTCTTTTTGCTCCTGACCGCCTCCGCCATGGTTCGGTAGAAGAAGACTACTTACGCCATGCTGACTCCGGAGGGCCGCTTCCAGTTGCAGGAGGAGATCCGTTCGAGGCGCGCCGCGCGGGTCGCAGCCGGCCTGCCTCCGGATTCGCCGGAGCCGGAGGAGAATGAGGAGGAGGAGGAAGACGAGGGTGACGTGTTGGAGCTCATGCAGGGGGTTGATCCAGTGGGGGAAGACGCGGTGGAGCCGGAGGAGGAGACGGCGTCGTTTTCGGGCTTCGCCATGGAGGATGACGAGGAGGAGTTCGTGTTCGGCGAAGCGGCGTTTATGGCGGAGCAGACCGCCATCCTGGAGTCCATCCAGGATGAGGCGTATGTGGAGTCCAACCGGCGCTTCCTCAAGGAAGAACAGGCGAAGACCGATGCGCTTTTCGACGAGCTGGATGCGGAGGAGGAGGCGGAGGCCGACGCCGACCCTAGAATGGAGATAGTGCACATCTCCGACGACGGCGAGTAGTGTAGTCTTGTTGTTAGATGTTTGCTTCGGATGGTTTATTAAGCAGTGGACTGAAGTTTCTTATTTTGCCTTGTGTAATATGGTTGTCAGGAACTCTGTTAGCAAATGTATTTTGGTTTACTGTAACGCGTTAATTTTTCTTAATTAGTCAAAGCTATTTAGCAGTGGAGCGAAGTTTCTTGTTTTGTCTTGGTGTAATTTTGTTGTCATGAACTTTGTTATCAAGTGTAATTTTGTTTCCTGTATCGCGTTAATTTTCCTTGATTTTTCCCATTATATTAATTGTATAATTGGAGGTTTATATGCGGTCGGGTATTCCAACACTATCAGATGTCAATTTTAATCTTTCACTTTGTCAGGCACCGAAGGGAAGCATCTAGACACACGCTCCTCTTCGTGTGTCCCTAAAGTTTTGAGAACCATGTTTAACTGTGAGAGGCATGAGAGAGGCACGGACATGCAGCAGCGGGAGGCACATACGTGAAGGCGCGTGATGCACGGACGTGAAGCCGTGCCTCTGTTGTCCAGATGTTTTCAGTGACACGTTTTCTCTGCGAGAGTCACGATGTTAGTAGCATCAGAGGCACATTCGTGCCTCTGTGCTCCAAATGTTTTCACTGCCACGAGTGACTGGGAGAGGCACGGAAATGTAGCCGCACGGTTTTAGCCCCACGAGAACATGAGGCACGGACGTGAAGTTTCTTGTTTTGTCTTGTGTAATTTTGTTGTCATGAACTTTGTTAACAACTCTAATTTTGTTTCATGTGTCGCGTTATATTCCTTTGATTTTTCCCATTATTTTCTTGGTATAAATGGAGGTTTATGCGGTCGGGTATTCCAACACTATCAGATGTCAATTTTAACCTTTTACCTTGTGAGGCACGGAAGGGAAGCATCCGGAGGCATGCTTTTTAAAGCATAACAAGCACGTCTTCAGTACCACGTTTAACTATGAGAGGCACGGAAGAGAAGTCTCTACAGCCACGGTTCTGTATTAAGTAGCGTCGTTCACTCTTAGAGGCATGGCCATAGACAGCATAGTTCTGCTTTTTTCACATACACCAAGAGGGATCCTGACGTGAAGCCAAGTTAGCCACGGTTTGACAAGTATATGTTCGCGCTTTAAATCGATAATATATAGGAACAACCGTGTCTCTATATTCGAATTGTTTTCAATGATACGTTCACTGAGAGAAGCACGGCCGTGTGTTTCTAGGAGGCACGGTCGATTATACGTTTTCTCTGCCAGAGGCACGATGTTACTAGGATGGGAGGCATGTTCGTGCTTCTGTGCTCCAAATGTTTTCACTGCCACGAGTGACTGTGAGAGGCACGGACGTGAAGTTTCTTGTTTTGTCTTGTGTAATTTTGTTGTCAGGAACTTTGTTAACAAGTGTATTTTTGTTTCCTGTATCGCGTTAATTTTCCTTGATTTTTCCCATTATATTCATGGTATAATCGGAGGTTTATGCGGTCGGGTATTCCAACACTATCAGATGTCAAATTTATTCTTTTACGTTCTGACGCTCGGCAGGGAAGCATCTAGACGCATGCTTTTAAGGGCAAAAGAGGCACGTTCTAACCTCTTTGTGTCCCAAAAGTTTTGAGTACCATGTTTTACTGTGAGAGGCATGAAAGAGACACGGACATGAAGCAACGACAACATCGGAGGTGAAGGCGCGTGATGCACGGACGTGAAGCCGTGTCTCTGTTTTCCAGATGTTTTCAGTGACACGTTTTCTCTGCGAGACGCACAATTTTAGTAGCATGGGAGGCACGGAAGTGAAGTACCATGAGGCATGGTTTTAGCTCATTATATTTTTGCGAACTGGAGGTTTACGGGGTCGGGTATTGCAACAGTGTCAGATGTCAATTTTATTCGTTTAATTTTTGAGGCACGTCAGGGCTGCACCCAGAGGCACGCTTTTAAAAGCATAAGAGGCACGTTTTTAAAATAATAAGATGCAGGTTTTTAAAACAACATTGTCAGAAGTCTCTATAGCCACGGTTCTGTACTAAGTAGCGTCACGGCCGAGCCTCTGTGTTCCAAATATTTTTCGCTGACTCGTTTAGTTACAGAGGCATGGAAATAGGGAGCCGTGCCTTCTAGAATGTGAAGGTACGTGTGGCACGGACGTGAAGCCATGCCTATGTTTGTCAAATGTTTTTTGGTGACATGTTTACTTTGAGAGGCATGATTTTAGTATTATAGGAGGCATGTTCGTGCCGCTGCGGAAGCCCAAAGGTCCGACGGGCGTCTCCGGTGGGTGTGCGAACACCGCGTGGCGCCGCTCCGGAAACCCAACGGTCCGATGGGCGTCTCCTTTGGTGGGGTCGTGAACGCCGCGTGGCGTCACTCCGGAAACCCAACGGTCCGACAGGTGTCTCCTCCGGTGGGGTTGTGAACGCCGCGTGGCGCCGCTGCGGAAGCCCAAAGGTCCGACGGGCGTCTCCTCCGGTGGGTATGTGAACGCCGCGTGGTGCCGCTCCGGCTCCTTGCCCGAGGCCAAGGTCCGGCTATTTAAGGCGGACGGCGTCCCCCAACCCTAGCCACATCTTGTTCCTCCCTCTTCCCGCCGCCCGCCCGAGCCAATCCATTTCTCTTCCTCTTTTTGCTCCAGACCGCCTTCGCGCACGTCCCCCAGCCCTAGCCACATCATCTTCCTCCCTTTGCCCTCCGCCAGCCCATCTGCTGCTCTTCTCTCTCATGACCCCCTACGCCATGGCCGGGTAGAAGAAGACTACCCCGGAGCGCCTCTTCCAGAAGCAGGAGGACATCCGGGCTGGCGAGGGTTCCTCATCTGTAAGTTGACTATGCTTCTACTTCTTGCGTTTTTTCCCTCTTCCTGATAGTTGATTTAGTTTTGAATTATTGTTGTCAGGTTCCTCCTAATACGATGAGGATGTGTCTTCCTGATACTGGATCAGAGTCATTTGGAGCTAGGCTTAGGCTGCCTTGCGAACTTGAAAATAAACCCCCTACAGTAGGAAGCCAGCAGCATGAGGGTGTGTCTTCTATCAGATTAGGTGGCAGTTCTGGAGGAGATCAGACCGAGAGTTCCTTGTTAATTAATCTCAACAAGTTGCGCGATCAGATGCGTGCCTCGGATTCGAATGCATTCGGCCTCATCAATGAACTTATCAGTGACAAGGTGAAGCTCCGCTCTGATCTCGACCAGCCGTTGGAGGTCATCGAAGGCTGGAAGAAGCTCTTCAAGGATAGCGATGCCGAGGTGAAGAAGACGAAGTCCATGATCGCAGAACTTATGGATGAGAAGGCGAAGCTCCTCGTCGAGCACGACCGGCTGCTGGAGTACTCCGTGGCTGCTGTCAAGCAACGTGACGAGGATATGAAGGTCGTGGAGGTGATGAAGAAGGAGATTGAGGATGTCCGCGCCCAGCAACCCAAAGAGAAAATAGAAGGTCGTTGGGGGAGTAAGCAGAGAGCAGCGCCCCTGATTGTTGTCTGCATCTGTAGTTGTTAAGCAGTGGACTGAAGTTTCTTATTTTGTCTTACGTAATTTGGTTGTCAGGAGCTTTGTTAAGAAATGTAGTTTGGTTTCATGTATGGCGTTAATTTTCTTTAATTTTTCTCATTATAATCCTCGGAATTGTTGGTATATGGGGTCGGGTATTGCAACACTGTCAGATGTCTATTTTAACCTTTTACCTTATGAGGCATGGAAGGGAAGCATGCGGAGGCACGGAAGGGAAGCATCCAGAGGCATGCTTTTTAAAGCATAACAAGCACGTTTTTAGTACGACGTTTAACTATGAGAGGCAGGGGCGTGGAGTCTCTACAGCCACGGTTCAATATTAAGTAGCTTGACGGCCGTGCCTCTGTGTTCCAAATATTTTTCTGTGACTCGTTCACTCATAGAGGCATGGACATAGACAACGTCGTGCTGCTTTTTTCACGTACACTAAGAGGGATCCTAACGTGAAGCCAAGGTAGCCACGGTTTTACAAGCATATGTTCGCGCTTTAAATCGATATATAAGGACAACCGTGTCTCTATGTTGCAATTGTTTTCAATGATACGTTCGCTGAGAGAAGCACGGCCGTGTGTTTCTAGTAGGCACGGTCGATCGTCCGTGTCCAAATTGACGTTACGGCAGGCACGATCCCGTATTATGAAGAGGCATGGAAGTGACGCCACAAGAGGCACGGACCTGAAGCAATGAGAGGCGCGGACGTGAAACAATGAGAGGCACCGGTGTGACGCCACGTGAAGCTATGTGTGGCACGGACGTGAAGCCGTGCCTCTGTTTGTCAAATGTTTTTAGTGACACATTTCACTTTGAAAGGTACGGTTTTAGTAGCATAAGAGCCACATTCGTGCCTCTGTGTTCCAAATGTTTTCAATGACACGAGTCTCTTGCGTGCCTCACTGTGTTTGAAATATTTTCTCTGACTTGTTCACTCATAAAGGCATGGACCTCTGTTTTCAGATTCACTTCGTAAAGGCATGGATGTTTAAGGCAATGGAGGCACGGGTGGAGGCACCGGTTTTTGCATAGTATACAGAGGGGTATTTTTGAGTTAATCGCAACAAAACACTTAGCATGTTGCTCTGTTGCAGAGCACAGTAATTCCGTAGTGAATATGTAAACAACTCATGTGGTAAGCAAGGAACATCGCTAAACTATGCAAAAAGATACTTCACCACACCCATTCATTATCCGTTTTTATTCAGCAAATCCATTTATTATTACGACAGATAAATAAAGTAATCCTTGACAGTAATTCACCTTTCTGATTGAGAATTTACAACATCGTCCTCTTGGATATAATTATATGCTCAGTTATATACCGTGACATACCTAAATAGCAAAAGTGCAATGTACGGCATGTTCAAAAACGAAATATAGATAGCACCTACAGCTACTAGCAAAACATTATCAGGAAAGGTTGTTGATTATCAGCCGCAGTAGCTTCATGTTTCCTAAACTTGGCCAGCACTTTTCAATGGTGATAAGGACAGTTGAACCAACCCTTAGCTGAGCTTCACGGGCAAAATCTGAAAAACCGGTCACCTGCATCCGTCCATCTGTTTGTATCGAGTATGTCGTGGTCCTGTCAATTGCATCGTACAACTATGATAGGCTGATTGCACCCTTCTCAGGTAGGTATCCCAGGTTTAGCTTGAGACATCTCACAACAGAAGTTGGGATTCTCTGCAGATTGTAGCGATATAAATAAATAAAATATTTATACAAGGACATAAAACATCGTAATGTAATTACCAAATGAAACGATGAGTAGATCAAAAAAAGATTAAATGACTAACCAAACGACCATTTATGACGTTGGTGACATTCAGACGGTGCACAAAGGGTACGGTGGGGAACTCGTCGGCATCAAAGACAAAGTATATTAACTCTCCCATTTGTCTGAAGGATAGGTTTATGCCTGGACCGTTCACTGTATTCCCAATGTACTCTTTCTCCGAAGCATTTAGATAATCAAGCGCTACAGGGAAAAAAACTCATTTTAAACCAGTTTCCTTGAAGAAATAAACTCATTTTGAACGGGTGAAAAAGTATAGTTATTATACCGAGAAACAAAATTTGAATCCAGGTGATCCAGTTAAAATGACAATCAACAGTATTTCAAAATGTTTTGAAAATAACTATGATTATAATTATAACATAAATTTCATGGACAGAGGTAGGTAGGAGCAGCTTGGTAGTGCAAACAAAGTAAGCTGATAAAGAAAGTTGATAAAGCAGGACAGAAGTTGATGCACTTACCCAGTGATGGCTTGGGAAGGGGTCTGTGACCTCCTCGAGATTCACTAAGCCTCAGGTCTATCTCAATGGACAGACTCCCGGTATCCAGGTTTATGATGATTAGATCTCGATAACGAAGATCATAGTCGCTCATTAACTTTTCCGAGCCAGGTCCATGAATTTTAGATCGGTGAGGTTCATCGGTGATGTAGATCTCATATGACAGATCTTCATTGGTGATCAGTACTGGGTTCCTTTGTTTTCCTTGTTCTTGAAATGCTTCCTGCTTCCAGTGGTTGATTGAAGAAGTGACTTGCTGCCTGCAATAGCATGGCACATACTGCAAAAAAAAAACCTTCAAGTTCTCAGACCGATATGTACAATCAACACAGACAAGGGTTTTCTGATTTCTACAAATTGTTTCAAGATGTAGCATCTCATAAAACATAAAACAATGAAAATTGAAATCATTTCATTATGGGAGAAACTTGAATTTCGTGCCGTCAGAAACATACAGTAGTTGGTAGTAAGTGATGGGCATGGGGTCCAAACATTTCTCCTTACCAGGCATGTCTTGTAGCAACGTGGAAGGGGTAGTGTTATTGTAGTGTGCAGAACGCCTGATTCCATTCCAGGGCAACTGAAGTTGCTACATACATCACAAGACATGGTTTCCCCTGCAATATGTAGCAAAATAAGTTATATATGAAATTCTCGACAGAAGCAATCTTAAGTTATCTTGAAAAATTATTCGGCTAAAGTGGGTATTTTCATAAATAGTCGTTCAAAGACATATTCCTAAAAAGTCATGCGCACAGCATGACAGTTTTACAGCGGTAGTAATAATAAAGGACATATGAAATAATTAAATCAGAGTTAATTGTTCAACAGGGTTGCTTAATTTATGACAATTCAGTATTGACAGCGGTTCACATTGTTGCAATGTCAATCTCACTCAATGAAAGGATCTCTACTTAGTTATAAAAGCAGCAGCATTACGAAATGTGTATTTCGACACAAGATAAACAGAGAGCAGAGGTAATAGTATGTTAATCAGGCGGCTCAAAAAGTGTTTGTAACATTAAAATTACATCTAGTCAGTCAGATCTGCATCCAGTAGTGTCATCCACACCCCTAGCCTAATGTCGCCAACACCAACCACACGGCGTCTCTGAAACGTGTGATCCAGCAAGGTCAACCACGCCCCCAGCCTACACCGCCCAAACCTCCGGCGTCCAGCACCCCGCGGCCGGTTAGCAATACCGCGCAACGTCTCCCCGCTGCCTTCGATGTCCGCCTACCGCTGTTGCTGGCAAGCCCTATCAGGCTTCACTTTAAACTCGACACCTCCCTCGGTGAAGTTTATTTCTCACCTGGAACTTGGACGCCGTAGCTCACTGCCGCTCGTAGCGTCGTTTCTTTCTCCGGCGAGGTCGTTAGAAAAGTGTCGGACACTCGGGCCGTGCACAGGTTCGGGCTCGTACTGCACGGATTTGGCTGAGTTCACAACAAATTTCCAGGCAATTCTTAGCATAATAGCGTAGATGTATCGCTTTAAAACACGAACAAACAAACCAAAGAGATTGAAATGGATCACACCGAAAAACTGATGTGGAAATGAAGACAAAATGTACTAACCCTAGATCGAGTTGGAGAAGCAAGAGAGAAAAGAGGGTGAACTGTACAACAGCTGAGTCAGAGCAGGTATACAGGTTTGCAGAAAATAGAGAGTTATATTACGCGCTTGCTCACTGGCATGGGGCCACAAAGAAGATGATGCGCTTTTTTTTGTTGAAGGAACGCATGTTGCCCTTTGGATGTAGAGGTTGACAGAAAACGATGTCAGTTCCAGAAAAAGGGCACAATAAGACTCAATGCTCTTCCCAGATGCAGCTGATTTGGCAGACAAAGGCACGGACGTGATGAGTCAGAGAGGCACGAACGTGGTGGTTTTAATGAGGCACGGTTTTAAAAGCACATAAGGCACGGCCGTGCCTCTGTTTCCCTAGTGTTTTCCTTGACACGTTCACTCAGAGAGAGGCGCGGTCTTTAAGCAGTTGGGGTACGGTTGTACATGTTCCTGACGCACGATCGTGCTTCTGTTTTCGGAAATGTTTTCCCCTGACGCGGTCACTCGGAGGGACAGGGACGTGAAGCCACGGTAGGCACGGTTCTATAAGGATACGAGGCACGGAATTGCGTCTGTTTTTCCAAATGTTTTCAGTGACACGTTCAGTCAGAGAGGCGCGGTGTTTAAGTAGTTGAGGCATGGTTGTACATGTCATTGACGCACCACCATGCTTCTATTCTTTCGATTTTTACCTCTCTACTTCTCTGACACGTGACGCTCGGTTGTATGTTATGAATAATCACAGTTGTGCGTTTTCTGCTTCTAAAGCACTGTTGTGCAAACATTGCTTTCACTCAGAGGTAAACGGTTTCACGACTGTGCCTCTGTGTTCCAAATGTTTTGACTGACACGTCGAGTGTGAAAGGGATGACCGTGCCTCCGGAGGGACTACCTGCAGCAGACGCACATTCCAGCATGCGTGACAGGCATGCCTCTGTGATCTATGTTTCTTTCTAGCACGTATGAGGTGATTTCTTTGTGTTTTGTGAAATTGTTCACGGCTCTACAAACACATAATGAGAAATTGGAAACAGGAACCACAACATTGATATCATAAATATTCACGTTTTTAAATATGAACTTATCGCCTAAAAAAAAGAGCTTACAGACGGTACGGTGCAAAAAGAATGAGAATTGTTTGACCATGTTTACGCAAGACCCACACTGAATAGGGCAAGTATATCTCTCCACACCTGTTTTCAGCATTCACAGTTGAACGGATCGGACAACTCCAGATATTCAACAGTTGTGTTTTTTAAATCCATGTGCATATGCTTGCAAGTTGTTGTTAATTTAAGCTGAGCACATTTAGAAGCCCTTTTCTCCATTTGTAGTACCTTTTGTTGCTCCTTGTAAAATTCACCCGTGAAATTTTTGTGGAATCCAAACTTAAGCCTGATACTCAGTAGCATCCTTGCATTTAGAATAAAGAATGTCACAAATTCAGTGTTTGCCTCTGTGACTTCATAATCTTCCAGCGTTAATGTCTTCAAACAAATGTCATGATCCTTGAGAAACACCCGCTGCTTTTGACGCCATTCATTTGTTAAACCTCGTTGATCCCATCCTCCTCCCTAAATACACATGAAAACTGAAAAGACTTAAGGTCTATAAAGCATTGCATAGTAGGTATTTGATTTTTTGTTCAGCACACATAAGCTGTTTTTATTTTGTTTCGTGGGGCTATTCATGGCTCTACAAACTCATAATAATACACATGAAGAGCAACTGAACGGTTGATGCTAATATCACATATATATATATATATATATATGGTATGGGCTTTGAACGTGTGTGAAATCATCACCTCAATAAACAAGTTCTGCAGGCATCGAAAGCATCACAACATGCCTACGACCTCATCCAGATTAAAGCATGTCTGTGAGATAAATAAGGTCTTGACAGAATCCAGCACCGCGGATGGGCTGCTTACGGACAGACCCTTCATTGAGCACATAACATTATATTATTAGCTTGTGGATGTCAATCTTGTGTGCTCGAATAATGCAGCTCAAAGTAAACTACCGTGCAATGGCAGTACCTGTATAACTGTAGAGTCAATGACGATCTTTGATTCATCGGATAAATCAGAAATTTTTCCCAAGGTGTCCAGTTTAGGCGCAGAGACAACGTTTATTTCTAGTTGTGCATCTACAGAGTCATGGAGTAGCCTTCGAAGTGAAGGGGCATCCTCAATGATGAGCTTTCCTCTATCAGAACAAATGCCAATGCCTACAAGGCTAGGCGAGTTTATTCGCAGACAGCAGAATTTTTTATTGCAAACAAGCAGGAGCCACTGCATGGCTGGGCAACTGCAGTGGATGACATTTTGCAAAGAGACATCCGATATGTAAACTTCCACTAGTGAAAGTCTTCTGAGCAGTGGGAGGTGAAGCATTTGTACCAGATTGTCTTGTAGTTTGCACATGGCGAAGGTGACGGTGTGAAGTGAGGAGTAAAACCACAAGATGGACACCGGTGGCGAGGGCATAGATGAAGGGCATCTGCGTGGTTGTCTGGACCCTGGGTAGAAGAAATTCGGGAACAGGTAGTAGAACTCTAGCACCTGGAGTTTGTCCAGTTTTTGAGACTGGAGCAACTCATCGACTACACAAGGTTGGCACTGGTGGTAGCTTGTCGGGATGCACAGGCGGTGAACCGGGCCCTCATGGCCAGAGACGATGGCCACAGCAAGGCTGAAATCATCAGCGACAGATTCTCCACGCCAGTCGTGACTAAGAGGTCGGCATTGAGTTCCGACGTATGTTCTCTGCACGACCTGCTTGTTGGGCAGAATGCGGACGATTTCGCAACAGATTGTTTCTAGAGCATTAGTAGGACTAGTGTCAGGGATCACACGGAAGTCGAGGTTGAGAGGTGCGATGCGCCATAGGTGGCGCCACCGAGATGCGAGGACTTGGGTGCGGATGCCATCCTTGATGGGGAGACGAGAGATGATCTCGCCAAGGATGGCGTCCGGGAGGTCGCTGATGCGGTCCAGACGAGATTCAACGTGCTTCTCGGATCCAGTGAGCGGACCCTCGCCGCTCCTCTCCACGACCTTAGCGGGCAGGTGTACAACCGGCGTCGCCCGTGCCGCGAAGCTCATCTTCTTGTTGCTAGAGGCACGCGTCTTCATCTCCATTACCGTGGTCGTGCCACCTCCGTTGCAGCTCTCTGTGCGGTGGATCTGGAAAGAGGGCTAGGGTTTCACGATTCACCTTTTTTTCTCGGAGTATATATATATACCTAAACTAAAAGGGTTCAGTGGGGTGGTGCACCAGTCACGGCCTTGACGTTGGAAGAGGCATGGTTGCACTGAAGCAGAGGCATGCCCGTGCCTTTCCGCTTCAAGTAATTCCACTGACACGTTCATTCACCCTTCGCACACAAGCGAAATTTATGGAGCCCCGGTTCTACGTGCACCAAGGGCACGGACATGCCTTTGTGTTCCAAGTGTTTTCAAGTGACCTGGATTACAAACGAGGCATTAGAGGGTTCTACATGCATCAGACGATGTAGAATTGAAAAACTTTTTAATTATAATTATAAAACTGCTTGCTCGATTTTCGCCTCTAATGTTCCTATCCTTAAGCACTCGAAGCATTGTGCTTGTCGTTGAACTGTGTGATTTTCTGTTGTCGTCTTTTCTGATTTCAACTACTATACACAAGGTTCTACAAAAAACAAAAGGCACGACCGTGCACTGAGAGAGGTTGAGTCTGTACTGCTAGGAGAGGCATGGTGAGCTGTTAGGAGAAGACATAGTACCTGACAACAACAACAACAACCACGACTAGCTCTGCATCAGGTTTGTGTACCCTGGTTTGAATAACACACATACGATACTGAACTGATATCAGTACTTAACATTTATATGATGTAATGCCATCCCTGCATCGTTGCACGTGTCATGCATCAGGCAGTTTTATTGTAGAGACCGGTGATTACCAGCGAGAGCAACTCCTTGTCGCCCACAGTGTGCTTTTGGATAGTGATGAGTACAACCCAACCAAATGTCAGCCTGGCTGCATCTGCAAAAGCAGAAAACTTGGAGATCGCCATCCTTCCATCCTTGTGAATGCAGTAGGTGCCAGGCAAATCAACGGGACTAAATTTTTGAACAAGTCTGATGCTGCCCCTGAGAGGAAGACATCCAAGCTTCATCCTGAGGTCATCGGTAACAACAGCCGGGATTTTCTGTACAAGAACAAATCATTCTGGCATTAAATTAGGAGGACAAACATGCGGAGGGTGGAATAAACAAAGAAACAATGACCTACCAAACGGTCTTTGAGAACGTTGGTGAAACTTAGACAATGCACAAAGGTAATGGCATGGATGTCTTTAGCATTTAAGACTAGTTTAATCGAAACATTTAATACATTGTATAAACTGAGACCTTCAAGAGCTAAAGTATAAAACCATCTATAAGTCACTGTGTTTGAAGCAGTGAATAAAATATAAAATGTACAATAAGCCTTACACACTCCGACTACTGTCAGAACTAATCAAAACATTTAATACATTGTATGGAGAAAGACTGAGCAAAGAAATGCGAGGAACATGTTAAAGTATAATTATAACAAATAATCAGTCAGGTGTCATCTTGGGAGGCAAATACAGCATACCAACGGAAGTTTTGGGAACGGCTTTGCGACTTCCTCGGGATTCACTCAGCATCATATCAATGTGAAAGAAAAATCATCGCCTTGCAAATCCAGTTTAATAATATCACCATAACACAGGTCATAATCGCATATCAACTTTTCCCATCCAGGTCCTTTGGACCTTAGACCTGTGAGTGCCATCAGTAAACTTAATCTTGTATGACAATTCGTCGTTAGTGCCAAACACAAGGTTGATATCCTCTACTTCAAAGCCATCCTCAAAAGCTTCTTCTTTCCATAAAGAAATCAAAGAAAGGACCTGCTTCCGGTAATAGCATGGGACATACTGCAAAAAAATAAGATAAAACAAACATATGTAAAACTTTTAAGTATTTCAGAATAATACTTGGAACCACCATTTTCTTATTTTTAATACAGGACAAGCGTCTTTTAGGCTCAGGCACATGCACTGTTTATGATATTTGATTAAGCCTAAACAACGCAGTTAAACTTCTATTTATACCAAGTGAAAAACAACCATGTGAACCATATTTGCCGAGAAGGAGAATGTGTAGTTTGTGTCTACGGAATAAAAAGAAACGGAAGTGTCGTCTGGTAAAACTATAACTTACGACTTTGCAATCAGTTGGCAGAAAACAATGTATCCAATCAGAATGGATAAAAGATTTGTTATCTAACAAGAGACAATTACCAGGCACGACTCATAATGACGAGGCAAAGGCACAATCAAGAAAGAGTGGTTAACATCAGAATCACCGCCATGACAGTTGAGGTTCCTGCAAACATCACAGGCCATGGTTGTCTGCAAGATATAACAATATATAAGACTGGTGTCCATTTTAATGTTACACAGATACTGGAGTCCAATGAGTAAGACTATGTAGATCTATAACTGTATGTAGATCCATCCAGTTCAAAGACTTAACTAGCAATACATAGAATTAAAAGACTGTAAATCAGTGGTACCGGCGTCGCGGAATGGCGATATCCAATGATGGTAGTGTCTATAAAAACAGACCACACACCTACTGAAATCTATTAGGTGGAAGACTCTAGCGAAAAAGAGCCAACCCCACGCATTCAAAGATTGCTCGCTCAGATCTTTAAAAGGTATAGCATATAGCAATATTCCAACATACATATAACGAGATTACTGTCAGAGTGGGCAACGCAGATCTAATCAACAAAGGAATGAAAAATACTATTTTTTAGGGGAAATGGACGGACCGTGGAGCGAGGCAGAGCAAGGAGGTAAGGGATGAGAACCAGAGTTATCGTCAGAAGAGCAAGTGACTCGGAAATGGATGAACCGTGGAGCGAGGCAGAGCAAAGGGGTAAAGTTGGGAAGTTATAGAGGCAGCTTTGTGAGTCTCGCACCTACGAAAAGTAGACGACTTTTCGTCGCCCCCAACTGCTCATAGCACACAAAAAAATATAAAAAATAAAAATAAAATAAAAGGGATTAGGTGGGATCTTTCTCGAGCCAGGCCAGAACAAACCGGACCAGTCATTTGGTCGAGTCGGACCATGTCAAAACCACCTGCCCGAGGCCTTCTATCTCTGTTGCCGTCCCTCGCTTTCATTTGCCCTCCCCCTCTCTCCTCACAAATTAGACGACGCCGACGGCGCCGCCTCTGCTCACATCCGCCGTGTCATGTCCACATCTAAGATCAGAGAAGAGAGGAAGAACGAACAGTTGAACTTCCTTGAGCTGGATTTTGATTTCTATGTAAGTGATTTCCGGTTACATACGCACTGTTGAACAGGGTTTTTGTTTTGCGAACAATTGATTTGAGCTCTAAACGTAGATGTTTCTTTGTAGGAGAACCCTGATACCATTGAAGACCGAGATTTTACTGGTAACGAGGTGGACCTTCCTCCGTACTGCGTGCTCCACGATACCAAGCCTCTAAGGTGTGTGGCCTTTGAAGGAAGTGACACGGGGAGGAGGTTCTACGGCTGTGCTGTGAAAGTTAGTCACTTTCGAAATCTGTACTAATTTTTAAATGATAGGAGATGTAGTTTACGAAAAAGACTGATCACTTCTTGTATTTTACAGAAATCATTGTGTACTCTTTTTAGTTTCCATAAAATCTAAAGGTCACTACTTATTATACCTAGCTTGCTTCATTTAGATAGTTCTAGATACTACTATTTAAAGATCACTAGTTTCTTAAAATAACTCTCTAAATAAGTTGGCTGAAGAGGTAGCTCCATATTAATTTAAGCTGGTTTCGAAGAAAGTTAGTAACTCCGTGGACATAGGAAGCACAACAGGTGGTGGAGGTACAGAATTAGTGGTGCGAGTGCCTAACCATTGATGAGCCTTTTTTCCGCAGAGAGGTGTGAACTGTGGAGTCGTGGAATGGGTTGACCTCCCTTGGCCTATCATTATGCAGAGGTGCCTACTCAAGCTCTGGAAGATGTTGCATGAGAGCAATGATGATAGGCAAGCACAGAATGAAGAGATAAGCAAGCTTAAAAAGGACAATGAACAAGTGAACCTTAAGCTCAAGAACCTTGTTGCAGATGTGGAAAGAACTAGTGTAACTACCATGGAGATTGACAGGCAGAAGAAGCAAATGGGTATCGATGATAAAGACCTCAAGCGCATTCAGGCGTCTCTCACATGTGCCATTCGGAATCTCAAGCAGGAGAGGGATGAGATTAAGCTGGAGAGGGATTTTCTGAAAGAGGAGGTGCACATGCTGAAGGAGAACAAGAAGAAGGTGCAAAGCGTCATCTATGATCTCTTGGTGCAAGGGTTTGTGAACAATGATGAGCTCCTGATGATCAAGGAAATTCTTGATGACTGATCATTAAGAATTAATTTCTGTTGCAACGTTGAGAGGAATACTCATCTAGTATAACTTTGCGGTTGGACATTGATACAGGTGCCGAACTTATTTTCGCAATCTTTCAAATGCCGTGTGGTGGTCTACATGTATTCTGTTAGATATGAATTCTCTATTGCATTGTAATGAAACTCCAAAAGGCCGTCTAGTGGCCTGTATGCAAGCTACTGGATATGTATGCTCTATTAGATATGTATGCTCACTTGAATATGTACCTGATCTTCTAAATGTTTTTCTTTTCAAATGACACGTGTTGCTGGCAAGGCGCACCCGTGAATCTTTCGGCTGGCACGGTTCCACATGACATGTATTACTAGCGTCTAGCGGGGCACGGTTTTACGCGATGCAGGAGCATGGCACTACCATCGACAAAAATTGAATCTACAGAGAGGCACGGCCGTGACCTTGAGGCGGCACGGCTACTCCTGAAGCAGAGGCACGGCTGTGCAACTGCGTTTCGAATGTTTGCAATCACGCATAACTCATTCGAGATGTGTGTGTGCAACCGCGTGAATCTACCAGGTACACGGTTCAATATGCATCGTGCCTCTGTATGTTCCAAAAATTTCCACGGAAATGTTCATTGTGAGATCACTGGAAGCACGTTTTGACATTAAAAAGATTCACGGTCCTGCCGCTATCTTCCAAATGTTCCTGCTAAAACGCTCACCGACAGACACATGGTTCTTGAGGTACCAGAGGCACAGTCCTGCCTCTGTATTACAAATGTTTCCGGTGACACGTTAATTGTCAGAGTCACGGCCGAATGGTCAGGAGGAGGCACGGTTATACGGGCAGACGAAGCACGATTGTGCTTCGGTATTGCAAATGTTTCCAATACCACATTCATTGTCAGGAGCACGGTCCTACACTAAGAAGAGTCACGGTCGGGGCTAAGTATTCCAAAAGTTTCCGCTGAAACATTCACTGTGAGAGGCACGGACGTGGGGTAGCACGATGCACGGTTTTACATTAAGCAGAGCCACGGGTTTACAAGCAGCGGATCCACGAGTTTACAACCAAGTCTAGAGCTCTTCTTTTTCTAAATGGTTTTTATATGGCAACGACTGTCTGGTTGAGGCAAATACAGTTCTCCAGGTCGTATGAAATGCGTAGGTCTGGGCATTTTGGTTGATCTAACAACAATTATAATATTTTTTTCCTGTGCAGCTGCGCACAGCTCCACATCACAGAACCAATCTAGTAATATAAACCATAACAATTAGAAGACGAGCACGATTAGAAGACTTTCTATCCAATGATTGTTATGACAAGCTTACAGATGATGCAAGAAAGTACAAGGGTTGTTTGATCATGTTTAGACAAAACATAGACTCAAAAGGGCGCAACAACATCTAACTCTATAAGCTTGAACAACTAACTCCAGCCCTGTTTTCAGCAGTCACAGCTGAATGGATCCTTCAAATCCAGCTTTTCAACACGCCTGTGTTTCAAATCCATGCGCGCATGGTCGCAAGATGCTGATAATTTAAGATGGGCGCGATTAGAAGCCTTATTGTCCCAATGGAACAACTTCTGTTGCTGTTCGTAAAATTCTTGCGTGAAGTTTTGGGGGAAGCGAAACTTAATCCTGATGGCCTCTAGCTCCGCTGCATTCAGAATAAAGAACCTCACAAATTCAGTGTTTTTCCCGCTGCGTTCATAATCTTCCAGCGTTATTGTCTTCAAATGAATGATGTGTTCTTTGACAAACACCCGGTGCTTCCGACGCCAATTATTTCTTACACCATCAGCAACGAATCCTCCCTGAAAACACATAAAGGTTGAAAATGCTTAAGGTCTATAGAAAGAGGAATTGAACGATAATTTCTATTACCTCCGATCCAAAAAGTTTGTCGCAGATCGTATCTAACAATAGAACATGTATTGAAACGAGTGTATCTAATTTACAGACAAATATAAAACAAGCTTTTCATCAATGTCTGTGAAAATCATCATCACCTCGACGAACAAGTTCTGTAGGTTTGGAAGGCAGTGCAACAAGTGAACGACCATGTCCACTTCATAAGACATGCTGATAAGCAAGGTCTTGACAGATTGCCGCATTGTAGTTAGGCTGACCGTCTCCAAATCCTTCATAATATTAATATAATAAAGGTTTAATGACATGAAACTCGTTTCCTCAAACAAATGCAGCCGAAAGTATTGTGAAAAGTCAGTACCATAAGACCTGTAGGGCCATGCGAGACCCTGAATTTGCCCAAGGTCTCCAGTCTAGGTGCACAGACGACGGTTACCTGCATGTTGTTGCTCTGAATATTGTGAATCAACTGTTGAAGTGAGGGGGCATCCTCGATGTTGATTTCTCCTTTCTCACCACGGATGCCGATGCTTACAAGGTTAGGCGAGTTTATTCGGATGCAATGCCTTTCTCTATTGCAAACAAGCAGCAGACACTCGAGTGCACGGCAACTAGATTGGATTATGCTTTGCAGCGAGAAGTCTGATATATCAACCTCAACAAGCGAAAGCCTCTTGAGCAGTGGTAGTTCAAGCATTCGTACACAATTGTCTGTTATCTGGCAACAGGCGAAGGTGGCGGTGTGAAGAGAGGAGGAAAACCAAAAGACGGACGTGGGTAGTGAGGGCGCAGATGAAGAGCATGTGCGTGGTTGTTTCACCGTTTGTTTCACGAATCGTGGGAACAGGTAGTAGAACTCAAGCACCCAGAGATTGTCGAGTTTTGGGGATTTGAGCCAGGCGTCGACGGTAGAGGGTCTGCACTGTAGGTAGCACGCCAGGATGGATAGGCCGTGAACCGAGCCCTCATGGCCTGACAGGATGGATTCTGGAAGGTTCGAATCATCATCAGCGACAGATTGTGCACTAAAAAAAGTTCCGATGTATCTTATGCGGACGAGCTCCTCGGTGTAAGGGGAGACCCTAGAGATAATCTCGATATGAACTGTTTCTAGAGCTTTAAAAAGACAAGCGACAGGGATCTCGTGGCAGTCCAGATTCAGAGGAGCGGTGCGCCAAAGAGAGCGCCACCGAGTTGCGAGGATTCGTGTGCAGATGCCCTCCTTGGTGGTGAGACGGGAGATGATATCACCGAGGATGGCGTTCGGGAGGTCGCTGATGCGGTCCGGACCAGATTCCTCCTCGCCCTCCTCGGATCCAGTGGGCGGACCACCCTCGCCGCTTCTCGCCCCCTCGACCACCACCGCACTCCCAGAGGAGGGTGTCACCGGCGGCGCGAGCCTCGCCCTCTTGGTGCTGGGGGCACCGGACTCCATCTCCATTGCCAGGGTCGTGCCGTCTACGACCAGCGCTCTCTGCGGTGTGGAACTGGAAAGACGGTTAGCTCTTCTCTACGCGCAGATCCAAGTGAGTTAAAGTATAACTGAGGAGGGGAGGGGACGGGAGGGGTCGAGGGGCAATTGCAGGACAGCTATATTATTATTATTTTCTTTCCTGACGTGGAAGAAAACAAAGGCACGGCCTCTCAGATACGGGAGGCATTGTTCTACATGCAACAGAGCGACAGCAGCATGGTTCTACATGGATCGTGTCTCTCTGAATTCCAAAATTTTCCGCTGATACGATCACTATGAGAGCCACGGCTGTGAGGTCAAGAGAAGCACTCCTTTAGATTAAGCAGTTGGACGGGTGTAGACAAAGCAGAGCCACGGTCATGCCTCTGTGTTCGAAATGTTTTTCCGCGAACATGTTTGCTTGGAGAGCCTTGGCTGTGAAGCTAGCCGTGGCACACTTTTAAATAAAACACATGCACGGAGATTCCACGGCAAGCACGTCTCAATTTGCTGTAAGAGCACGGACATGAAGCTAGCCGTCAGCAGAAGCATGCTTTTACATTAAGCAGAGTCATGGCCGTGCGTGAGTGTCCCGGATATTTCGGCCGAAACATTCACCCACAGAGTCACGGCCCTGAGGTCGTTGTGAGAGGCACGGCCGTCAAGTCACCCGTGCTTCCGTGTTCCAGATGTCTTTCGTCGCTCGTTCACTTCATACAGAGAGCCACACATTCACTCGATCATATCCTCAAGGGTGGGGTCTCTACAAAAAAAAGGCAAAAACTAGAATGATTTTTGCATTTGTCAGCTGCTTCATGGATGCACAGCACAAAAACAATGTTCTAACAAGCTTACAGACGGTGCATAAAGAACAGGTATTCTTTGATCATGTTTAGACAAAACACAAGCTATCTGCCTGAGAACCATTTTCAGCAGTCACAGGTCAATGGATCCGGCAAATCGATGATTGGACACTACTTTATCCAGATGTGCATTTTTAAATCCAAGTTCATGTGCCTGCAATATGGTGACAATTTAAGGCAAGCACGTCTAGAAGCCTTGTTGCCCCATTGAAGCACCTCTTGTTGATGTTCGTAAAATTCTTCCGTGGAGTCTGGGGGGGAGCGAAACTTAAGCCTCGTGGTCTCTAGCTCCTTTGTATTCAGAATAAAGAACCTTGCAAATTCAACGTTTTTCTGGCAGTGTACATATTTTTTCCAGTGTTACTGTCTTCAAACGAATGTCATGCTGTTTGAGAAACCCCCGGTGCTTGTGACGCCACTTATTTGTTACACCTTCTTCATGACAGACTCCTCCCTAAACATACACAAAGACTGAGAATACTTGAGGTATACAAAAAGAGAAAGAGACTTCCAATAGAGTACGCTATGCATGCTATGTGCTTTCAATGTGTGTGAAAATCATCACCTCGATAAACAAGTTCTGTAGGCTTGGAAAGCATCGCATCAAGGAAACGACCTTGTCCAGATTTAATGACATATGGATAAGCAGGGTCTTGACAGATTGAACCACTATTGATAGGCTGACTACGGACAAAGCCTGCATTGAGCATGGATCATAAAATTAGCAGGATAAAGGTTGCATGACATCAAACTTGTGTACTAGAACAAATAGTTTTGGGGAAAGTCGGTACCTGAATAACTGTAGAACCAAACGAAATCTTCGATCCAGGAGATCCTTCATAAAAATTGCCCAGAGCCTCAAGTTTAGGTGCAGAGAAGACAGTTATCTGCAGGTGCTGGCTCTGAATATCGTGAATCAACCGTTTAAGTGAGGGGGCATCCTCAATAATGAGTTCACCATTCTCACAAAGGATGCAAATGCTTTCAAGTTAGGTGAGTTTATTCTGATGCAATGCTCCAGGTTATTGCAAACAAGAAGCAGCCACTCAAGGGCAGGGCAACTAGATTGGATTATGTTTTGCAGCGACACGTCTGATATATCAACCTCCACAAACGAAAGCCTCTTGAGCAGTGGTAGTTCAAGCAATCGTGCAAAATTTTCTGGTATGTGGCAAAGAGCAAAGGTGACAGTGTGCAGTGAGGAGGAAAACCTCAACATGGAGGTCGGTGGTGAAGGCATAGATGAAGGGCAGTTGTGTGGTACTATCACACTTTTTCTCACGAACTGTGGGAACATGTAATAGAACTCAAGCACATGGAGATTGTCCAGTCTGGGTGATCGAAGCCAGGCATCGACGATAGACGATCTGCACTGGAGGTAACACGTCGGAATGCAAAGGCGGTCAACTGCACCCTCGTGGCCGGACAGGATGGCTTCCGAAAAGCTCAAATCATCAACGACAGATTGTCCACGGCACCGAGTCCCAAAGTATCTTATGCGGATGAGTTCCTTGGTGGGGAGCATGGAGACTATGTCGATATGAACTTTTTCTAGAGGGTAAAAAAGACGACCGACAGGGATCTCACTACAGTCCAGGTTGAGAGGTGCGGTGCGCCATAGACGACGCCACCGAGTTGCGAGGATTTGTGTGCGGATGCCCTCCTTGGTGGGGAGACGGGAGACGATCTCACCGAGGGTGGCGTCCGGGAGGTCGCTGATGCGGTCCGGACAAGATTCCTCTTCGTCCTCCTCGGATGCAGTGGGCGGACCCCCGCCTATTCCCGCCGCTACAGCCAAACTCCCAGAGGACGGAGAAGCCGGTGGCGGGAGCCTCGCCCTCTTGGTGCTGGGGGCACCGGACTTGATCTCCATCTCCAACTCCATTGCCGGGATCACGCCGCCTCCGAGCAGCGCTCTGTGCGGTGTGGATCTGCAAAGACGGTTAGGTCTTCACTGCACGCAGATCCAAAAAGGTTAAAGGATAACTGAGGAGGGGAGAGTCCGGCGGCAGTTGAAGGAAAAGTATAATATATATTTTTTTCTTTCCAAGGACGGCATGATTCCTACATTCATTTTAATCTAAGATAAAGAGGAACAGAGGCACCGCCTTCTAGATACGTGCAGGAACACGGTTCTACATGCATCGTGCTTCTCTGTATTCCAAAATTTTCCGGTGACACGTACACTGGGAGAGGCACGGGCGTGATGTCAGGAGAAGCACGGTTTTAGAATAAGCAGATCCATAGGTGTGGATGCAGAAAACCCACGGTCCTGCCTCTGTGTTGGAAATGTTTTTCCACAAACGTGTTTACTTAATGAGCGGATGACACTGTAGCTACTCGGGGCATGGTTTTAAATAAAGTAGATGCACGGTCATTCCACGGTGTTCCAAACAGTTCCGCTTACATGTTCGCTGCGAGAGGCACGGCCGTGAGGTCATGGGAAGCATGGTTTTAGATTAAGCAGAGTCGCAGTCCTGCGTTCATTTTCTTCCACGTCAGGAAAGAAAAAAAAACTATAGCTTGATGGCAGCGCAGCACAATAACAATGTTGTAACAACCTTACAGACGGTGCAAAAAGTACAAGGATTTCTTGATCACGTCTAGACAAAACCCAAACTGGAAAGGGCACAACAACATCTAGAAGCCCTCATTTCAGCATTCACAGGTGAATGGGTCTGGCAAATCAAAGCCTGGGCACTATTTTGTCCAGATATGCACTTTTAAAAGCAATTTCATGTGGTTGCAATATGTTGATAATTTCATGCGAGCACGTCTAGAAGCCCTGTTGTCCCACTTAAGATCCTCTTGTTGCTGTTTGTAAAATTCCTCCGTGAAGTCTGGGGGGTAGCGAAACTTAAACCTGATGGTGTCAAGCTCCTTTGCATTCAAAATAAAGAATGTCGCAAATTCAATGTTTTTCTTGCAGTGTTCATATTTTTCCAGCGTTACTGTCTTCAAATGAATATTGTGATCTTTGAAAAACAGCCGGTGTTTACGACGCCACTTATTTGTTACACCTTCTTCATAACAGACTCCTCCCTAAAATACATGAAGATATACTTAAGGTCTATAAAGAGAGATACTGCCGAAAGAGCAAATGAACGATTAATCCTAGTACACTATGCATGGTATGGGCTTTCAATATGTGTGAAAATCATCACCTCGATAAGCAAGTTTTGCAGGCTTGGAAAGCATCGCATCATGGCAACGACCTTGTCAAGGTTAAATGACTTGTAGATAAGCAAGGTCTTGACAGATTGAAGCACTGTTGATAAGCTGACTACGGACAAAGCCTACATTGAGCATAGATCATAAAATCAAAAAATAGAATAAAAGGTTGGGTGACATGAAACTTGTGGTCTAGAACAAATGCAACTCACAGTATTCGGGGAACTTGGTACCTGAATAACTGTAGAGCCAAACGAAATCTTCGATTCAGGAAATCCTTCAAAAAATTTGCCCAGCGCCTCAAGTTTAGGTGCAGAAACGACAGTTATCTGCAGGTGCCTACTTTGAATATCGTGGATCAACCGATTAAGTGAGGGGGCATCCTCAATAATGAGTTCACTATTCTCACAAAGGATGCAAATGCTTTCAAGTTTAGGTGAGTTTATTCTGATGCAATGGTCTAGGTTATTGCAAACAAGAAGCAGCCACTCAAGGGCAGGGCAACTAGATTGAATTATGTTTTGCAGCGAGACATCTGATATATCAACCTCCACAAACGAAAGCCTCTTGAGCAGTGGTAGTTCAAGCAATCGTGCAAAATTCTCTAGTATGTGGCAAAGAGCAAAGGTGACGGTGTGCAGTGAGGAGGAAAACCTCAACATGGAGGTCGGTGGTGAAGGCATAGATGAAGGGCAGTTGTGTGGTACTGTCACACTTTTTCTCAAGAACTGTGGGAACATGTAATAGAACTCAAGCACATGGAGATTGTCCAGTCTGGGTGATCGAAGCCAGGCGTCGACGATAGACGATCTGGACTGGAGGTAACACGCCGGGATGCAAAGGCGGTCAACTGCACCCTCGTGGCCGGACAGGATGGCTTCCGGAAGGCTCAAATCATCAACGACAGATTGTCCACGGCACCGAGTCCCAAAGTATCTTGTGCGGATGAGCTTCTTGGTGCCGAGCATCGAGATGATCTCGATATGAACTGCTTCTAGAGGGTTAAAAAGACGAGCGGTAGGGATCTCACTGCAGTCGAGATTCAGAGGAGCTGCGCGCCATAGCGGGCGCCACCGAGATCCGAGGAGTTGTGTGCGGATGCCCTCCTTGGTGGGGAGACGGCAGATGATCTCACCTAGGATGGCGTCCGGGAGGTAGCTGATACGGTCCGGACGAGATTCTTCTTCCTGCTCATCAGATCCAGTGGGCGGACCCTCACCGCTTCCCGCCACTACCGCCAAACCACCAAAGTAATGCATCGCCGGTGGCACGAGCCTCACCCTCTTGGTGCTAGGGAAAGCGGACTCCATCTCCATTGGCGGGATCGCGCCGACCCCGAGAAGCTCTGTGTGCGGTGGATCTAGAAAGACGGTTAGGTCTCCACTGAGGAAAACTACGGCAGGGGAGGGGTCGACAGACAGTATTTTTTTATTTCCTACATTCATTTTAATTTAAGAAGAGAAAGAGGCATGGCCTTGTAGATACGGGAGGCACTGTTCAACATGCAACATAGGCACGGGAGTGCCTCCCTGTGTTTCGATGGTTTCAAGGCACACGTCGATCAGTCGGGCAGGAGCACGGTACTACATGCAGCGTGCTTCCCTGTATTCCAAAAATTTCTGGTGACACGTTTACAGTGAGAGGCACGGGCCTGATGTCAGGAGAAGCACGGTGTTTGTTTAAGCAGATGCACATGGTGTGGACACAGCAAAGCCACGGCCCTGCATTTGTGTTGGAAATGTTTTTCCACAAACATGTTTACTTAGTGAGCGGACGACACTGTAGCTACTCGGGGCATGGTTTTAAATAAAGAAGATGCACGGTCGTTCCACGGTGTTCCAAACAGTTCCGCTTACACGTTCGCTGCGAGAGGCACGGCCATGAGGTCATGAGAAGCATGGTTTTAGATTAAGCAGAGTCACAGTCCTGCCTTCGTTTTCTTCCATGTTAGAAAAGAAAAAAAATATTGTTGTCCTCCAAGTCCAACCGTCCCCTCCCCTCCCCTCCCATCCCAAGTTATCCTCTTAACCTTTTTGGATCTGCGCGCGGTGAAGACCTAACCGTCTTTCCAGTTCCACACCGCACAGAGCGTTGGTCGTAGGCGGCGCGACCCCGGCAATGGAGTTGGAGATGGAGATGGAGATGAAGTCCGGTGCCCCTAGCACCAAGAGGGAGAGGCTCCCGCCACCGGCGACGCCGTCCTCTGGGAGTGCGGTGGTGGTGGAGGGGTCGAGAAGCGGCGACGATGGTGCGCCCACTGGATCCGAGGAGGGCGAGGAGGAATCTGGTCCGGACCGCATCAGCGACCTCTCGGACGCCATCCTCGGTGAGATCATCTCCCGTCTCACCACCAAGGAGGGCATCCGCACACGAATCCTCGCAACTCGGTGGTGCCCTCTTTGGCGCACCGCTCCTCTGAATCTGGACTGCCGCAAGATCCCTGTCGCTCGTCTTTTTAACGCCCTAGAAAAAGTTCATTTCGAGATCATCACCGCGTCTTCCGCCACACCGGAGGAGCTCATCCGCATAACGTACTTTGGAACTTTTCTTAGTGGAGAACCTATCGTTGATGATGATTCCAACCTTCCGGAAGCCATCGTATCCGGCCATGACGGCCCAGTTCACCGCCTATGCATGCCGGCATGCTATCTCCAGTGTAGATCCTCTATCGTCGACTCCTGGCTCCGATCCCCATATCTCGACAATCTCCAGGTGCTTGAGTTCTACTACCTGTTCCCACATAATCTGAGGAAGATGCCATACTACCAATCACATGCGCTTCACGTATGCCATCACCACCTGCGTCCATCTCTCGGTTTTCCTCCTCTCTCCACACCGTCGCCTTTGCTCTTTGCCAGATACCAGACAATTATGTACGAATGCTTGAACTTCCACTCCTCAAGAGACTTTCGCTTGTGGATGTTGATATACCAGACGTCTCGTTACAAATCATGATCCACACTAGTTTCCCTGCACTCAGATGCCTGCTGCTTGTTTGGAATATCAGGAGCCACTGCATCAGAATAAACTCACCTAACCTTATAAGCATAGGCATTCGTGGTCACCACGGGAAACTCGTTATAGACGATGCCCCCTCACTTCAACGGTTGCTTTGCGATGATTATAGCATGGACTTGCGGATAATTATCATCTCTGCACCTAAACTGGAGACCCTGGGCAAATTATGTGATATTTTTAATGAATCGAGCACCGCACATCAACGTACAGTTATTCAGGTACTGACTTTCCACAATACTTTCAGCTGCATTCGTTCGAACAAACAATTTCCATGTAATCCAACCTTCATTCTACTAATATCATGGTATATTCCCCATGAAGTGTTTGCCATCGGTGAGGACATCAACGGCGCTTCAATCTGTCAAGACGTTGCTTATCAGCATGGATTATAATCTGCACGCAGTCTGTGCGTTGATGCAATGCCTTCAGAGCCTGGAGAACTTGTTTATCGAGGTGATGATTCTCACACACATTGAAAGCCCATAGCAAGCAAAGTGTGCTATATGAAAGCCCATCCATATGAAAAAGATTATCTTACATTTGTCTGTAATGGATACACCTGTATATATAGTTGTTCTAGTATTATATACGTCCACATCTAGCCAAATCTAAGAGAAACTTTCTAGGACGAACGTAATAGAGTTAATCGTTTATTTTCTGTTTCGACCTTAAGCATTTTCAATCTTCTTGTATACTTAGGGAGGAGTCTCTAATGAAGAGAGTGTTGCGAATGATTGTTCTTGTGGGCACCATCACGACATTCGTTTGAAGACAGTGACGCTGCAAGGCTATGAACACTGTGAGAAGAACATTCATTTGGCGACATTCTTTATTCTCAATGCAAGGAAGCTGGAGACTATCACGCTTAAGTTTCGCTTCCCCGAAGACTTCACCGAAGCATTTTACAAACAGCAAGAAAAGGTGCTTCAGTGGGACAATAAGGCTTCTAAACATGCTTCCATTAGATTATCATCAAGTTGCGACCACATGCACTTGAATTTAAGGCATGCACGCGTTGAGTACCTGGATTTGACGGATCCATTCATTTGTGAGTGCTGAAAACAGTGTTGGGGTTACATGTTGTTCTCCCCTTTCCAGTTTGGGTTTTACCTCGACGCGATGAAACAATGCTTGTACCTTTTGCACCATCTGTAAGCTTGTAAACAACATTGTAATTGTGCCAAAACTGCTAAGATCAATCTACTTTATGTCTTTTTATCTTGATGCTACAACATTTTATAGTCTCTAGCCCTGTGGAAATGCCAAAAACTTCACACTTCATACAGCACACAAATCAGACACACTGCTGTTAATGTGCTCTTTCTGCACCAAGAAGCTACCTAGAAGTCGAGCCACCGAGTGAGTGAAAACATTTTACTGTCCACCGAATGATCTCACCAAGGATAGCGTCCAGTAGATAGCTGATGCATTCCAGAGGACGGCGTCGCCGATGAGGCGAGCCTCGTTCTCTTGGTACTAGGGGCAGCGGAATCCATCTCCAACTCCATATCCATTGCTGGGATGTCGCGCCGCCTACAACCAGCGCACTGTGCGGCGGGTCTGGAAAAATGGGTTAGATGTTAGGTATTCACTGTGCTCATACAAAAAAGGTTAAGTGGAGAGGGCAAGGCGAGGGGTCCAGATCCACCGCTGCACAAGATTAAATGGAAGCACGGCCTTGAAGGTACGAGATGCAATGTTCTACACGCAACCCAGGCACAGCCGTGACCCTCTGTGTTTTAATTGTTTACAGCCATACGTTCATCAGTAGAATCTGTTGGACGATGGACTCACGCTTCTACATGCAACGTGCCTCTGTGGGTTGCAAAAATTTCCACCGGCACGTTCACTGTAAACAAGAGTCACGGGCGTACCTTTGTGTGTTCGAAAATTGTCCACGGACATATTCAGTGTCAGAGGGCATGGCCGTGATTGTCACTAGGGGCACGGTATTACATAAAGCAAAGCCATGGTCGTGCCTCAGTGTTCCAAATGTTCAGCAGCAACGTTCACCCATAGAGGCATTGACGTGAAACTACGACAGCACGCACGGTTTTACTGTTAGAGCCACGGCCGTCAGGTGACGAAAGACACGGTTCCATGAGAACCAGCGTCACGGCCGTGCCTTTGTGTTCCAAATGTTTTCATATAAGCAAACGAGAAACAAAATCCGTGGCTCTGCTACTAGATTATTTTTATTGTAACAATTAGTTAGCTAGCTTCTTTGTGCGGAAAGACAACATTCACAGCCATGGTTATCCGCTTTATGTTTCAATTACTTCCAGACACGCATTCATAACAGAAGCACGGCCGTGAGACCAAGAGAGCCACGGTTATACGTTCTCCAGACGCACGGCCCTGATTCTGTGTTTCAAATGTTTCCGTGCAACGACCGTAGGCACCACCATGTTGCCATGAGACTCACGGTTCAACACGCAGCAGTGCCATGGTCGTGGCTGTCTGTGTTTCAGTTCTTTTCAACTCTACATCCAGAACATGCACGTTGAGAGACCCACGGCCGCATAAAATTATAAGGAAACCTGTGCCTCTTCTATTCTGCTCCGCTGAGTAAAATTACCTAGAGAAGGAAAATGTGTTCTTCTTAACTTTGTTTTGCTTCTATAGCTGCACGAAACTAACTTACAAGCCATTTTTATTACCACGACACGGGAAAAATAAAACTTTGCCAACAGCCCCACACCCCTCACTTGATGTTTCATCCCTCCACAGACGGTCTTGTTTTTGTATCTTCACCAATCCATTCTTCTTTCTCCACCTTTGTGCATAGCTTTGCAACCTCCTTCCCTGTAATATTATTATCCATAAACAGCAAAAAAGGAAAAAATTAGAAATATGGCGGTCATGGATCTATTCCTTAAGTTCTGGTGTTTAAGCTGCGTTATTACCTTTTAATTTTTTATTCGAACTCTTCTCCGGTATCAAACAGTCTCCATTCGGTTCTTTCTTTTCTTAAAGAAGGTTGGGCACATTCTGTACCTTGTTCCGGGCTTGCCTGCACGCATTCTGTCTGTCTGGCTTGTGTGATATTGGATTCTGGTGTAGATGGAGGACTTCGGTTAATGATGGCTGTTGTCAGTGGGGTTGTTGGAGTTGCTGGTGGTGTTTGCCGTCTTGCTCCTGGGCTTGCAGTGCATTCTCCTGCTCTATTTGATGTCCTCGATGGTGTTGTCGGTGTTGTGGGCCATTTCATTGACCTTGCCCTCTTCTCCTGCTGCACTTTCCTCTTCTCCTCTTCAATCCTCATCCTTTCCTAGACTTCAGGATTTGTGGGGCAGTTTGTTTTCTTGTGACCCTTTAGTCCGCAACGGCCGCACTTGGGTTTGGCTTTGCAGCCTTTTCCTTTCTTCTCAGAACCAGCTTTGATTCGATCTCCTTTTTTCGTACCCTTTGAGCCACTCATGGGAGGGTTTTTGAGAGTTGTGGCAACGATGCCTGTGTATGGTTCCTCAGCAAGTGCCGTCATGACTTTTATTTTCATATCTTGAATACACTCCAGTAGCACATTGTATGCTTTGTCTTTGTGAACAGATATCCGACAACTCAGCGTACGCAAGGCCGAATCTCATAGTTTCATCATCTTGTGCGGTCATGCTATTATCATGACTTGTAGCCAGGACTTTCAAGCTCTCTGATACATTCTTGGTCCATCTGGGGTTGATGAAAGATTTTGGAAGATGTTCGACCATGCCTGTTTGGTCCATCACCTTAAGTATGTGGCAGCACTGTATGCCATCCCTACTCATTTTCTTGCAGCTGCAATTGTATATTTCCTTGTGCTCATCCACATCTACCCTGAATTTAGACCTATCGAATTCCTCGCCTGGGTACGATTTCCACTCTTTTGTTTCATCATAAATCCTTTTTAGAAAGTACTGCCTCCCTTTTGCTAGCTCGGAGCATTTGTAGTATGTCCGGTTCCGTAGCTCTAGCTGGAATCTCCTAAAGATCTTGTTCGTGTATACTTCACTTGCTTTTGTTTCGATTGGAAACCCTGTCTCTCGTGACGGTGTCTTCTCGACTGTTCGGTGTCTTTTCTTGTCGAGCATAGCAAGACAATTTTGCTGAATGATGTGATACGCACCAACAAACCTTGTTATCGTGTCCTTGTGGCTCACATAATTTTTCCACATCGAATTGGTGCTCTCACTCCATGTGGTTGTTGATGAGAAAGGATAGAAGTAGTCCTTGAAGTAGGCTGGCACCCAAAATGTTCGGAGTTCCCAGAGCGTGTTCAGGTGTTTGTTACCTTCTGCCTTGTATAATGAGATCGCATTTTTCCATGAACGTTCAAACTCGTCTGGATTAAGTGAGTTCTTGACTATTCGAAGAGATCATCAGACATCCTTGGATGCTGCGCAAACACTGTTGTGTTGTTTTCCTTCATGTTCTTCCTAATATGCCACCAGCAGAACCTGTGCCTGGTCCTTGGAAGTGCTTCCACGATCGCTGTCTTCATCACCTTGTCCTGGTCTGTTATTATGTAAGTCGGTTCTTTTCCTCCCATCGCCTCGACAAATGTGGTTAGGAGCCACTTGAATGACCCTATCGTCTCGTCCTTTAGAAGGCCTATTCCAAACAGGACGGTTGACCCATGGTTGTCGACAGCAATGATTGGTGCAAACGGTAAGCCATAGATATTTGTAGAAAATGTTGTGTCAAAAGACACGTACTATCCGTACAGGTCGTAATTCATCTTGCACAAGGAGTCTGTCCAGAACAAGCTACGCACCGAGTTGTTCCCGTCTGTCTCCTCCACGTGGTGGAACCCCAGCCTTCTCCTCTGCATATCCGCAAACAGTTTCATCGTGTCCTCGATATCAGTATTCCTTTCTCCAGCCCTGTCCTGGCATGCAATGTTGCTTATGTCGATCGTGTTGAACATAATTTGTCGCCTCGGTTTCCCCATCGCAGTGAAGATCTGCATAACCTTCCTTGGCTCTAACCTTGCCTTCTGCAGAACTTGTATAAAGAATTTCTCCTGAGGTGTCATCTTCTTATAGCATCTCATGAACTTCAGCATCCAATCAGATGGGTGAAGCTGATGATTGTCCTCTAGGCGTATGTTCTTCAGGTACCATATTCCCCTATCTGTATCCCTCTTTGCTGTTATCTGAACTGGGCAGCCTGTCCTGGTCAAGCAGTTGCTCCTTCTGTACTTCGCATGTCTCTCGGTTGTTTTATTCCCCCCTTCCTTGGTGCACTGGAACACCTGCTTGTCAATCTTTTGGTCAGCTACCGATCTTCTGCTGGTCGATCGCTTCACAGCAAAGCCAACCCTTCTGGCATATCTGCAGAAGAAATAGTAGGCCTCATCCAATGTTTTGAATGAAAGGTCACCCACTGGTTCGCGTGCTTCGGTCACTTCCTCAATCGTTGGGAATGTGCCTCCTTTGAACATTTCGTCCATTTCTTTCTCTTCATGCGTTTGCACCCCCATGTTGATGTTGTCTACAGTGTCTTCATTCGTGTCATCGCAGCCACTTCCAGCGGCGTCAGTTTCATGGCCAGATACAAGTCCATTCCTCACAGAGCTGCTGCAGCTCTGTTGTTTGTCACATGCGGGAGCGTCGTTTCTGCATGCCACGGTCCAATCCATAATTGATTCTGCTTCTCGACTGTCACCTTCTTGAATGCTACTCCATGTTTCTCCGGCACTCATGCATCTAAGGGACTGTCCTACTTCTCCAATAACATCTGTGCTGCCGTGGTGGCTGACGCTGTATACTACTTGCTGCTGTGCAGGTTGTTTTCCATTAATGATGGATGCAGGACCATTGTATTTCTTTGGCTCATCTGTTATCCTCACCGTCAAGTCCTGAACGTAATGCATGCAACAAATTAGATATCGCAGGCACATGAGAAATATAATTTTTTTTTCTTTAGAAACAATTGAAAACAGAGGTTTATATACTACATCAGGTGTGTCTCAGCAGAGACTCATCTGGTAGCATTTACGTGGAATACCAGAAACACACATGTGCCTCTTCTGCACATACACGTGGTTGGTATACCAGAGGCATAGCTGTGCTTCTGTTCGCATTTTATCCAGGAGCACAGCAGTGACCCTGCTGCACATACATCTGGACCAGAGGCACAACTGTGCTTCTGCCTAAACTTTACAATCAGGGTGTGCCTCTGGTCGCAAAATATCCAAAACTACGTTACCCCATGCTTGGCAAAGCTGTTTGTGTAGTGAGTTGAAGAGCATAGTTCTGCCGTCACCTTAGTTTTCTCATGTCTCTCCTGTTCAGCAAATCTTGGCGACATCCTCCGTGCATTGGTGATTTCGCTCACAATTCTGAATGCCATCGGTGATCCTTTGGAAGGACCTTTCATGTTCAACACCATGGGTGATCCTTTCAAAGGCCCTTGCCTCAAGTTTTCGGTGTGTCGTGGACTGGACTGACGCTTGATTCCTTGCTCGTAGGCCTATGTATGTGATATACTGTAATTTATACCATGCGAAAACACAAAAAAAAATTGCTGAAAAAAACAGTACAGGTGCTATAGATGTTTTTCCATGTTCGTATTTTGTGGTCACCTATGTTGGTTTCTGCTGATGTTGTGCAGTAAACTTTCTTCCTCCCATGTTTGATTTTGCTGTTGGGCTCTTCTTGCTTGTGCAAACTGTACTCGATCCTTCAACATCTGTGCTTTTGTTGGCAATGTTCCCTCTGCTTGCCTCAATGAAAATCTGGTTACCCTGTACCTCTTCATTATGACCTCCTGGAACTGTTTGGCCGTCAGAACACCTACTCTGTGCTTTTGTGGAAACCTGTGTTTTGAAGCACATAATCATTAGATGCACGTAATCATTAGATGCACGTGCGTCAATTTTGAAGCATTAACAAGTAAATAAACACATAAAATTTCTAGCGTGTTCAAAAGCTGTACAACAAAGTTGGATTTTGAAGATTTTTTCGTTACCTGTGGCGACTAGTTGTTAGAGTTTCTGTGTTGCAACTTTGGATTACACACTGAATACGAGGACGACCCATCAACAGTTTCTTTTTCAACAATCACTCTGCTGCTTAAAATGCTCCTCTTTGCAGGTGTCTGATGCAAAACATGCTCCTGGTTGGGACGTTTGCCGAGAACTTGTATCTCAACCTTGACTCCATTTACTCCAGCCCGCTTTGCATGCACCTGTTGGACGGTATCTGCATCCTTTTTCTTCTCGCTTTGTAGAACTTTATTTTTCTTCCACCTTTCGAGACTTAACTGCGGAGTAGAAATATGAAATAAAGAGTTGTTTACTGCATTCAACCAAGAGATATTCAAAAATTCTTGTTTCTGTAATTGATCTGCTTTTTCGTGTTCAGTGGTGGCGCCTTGACAGTATACATTGCAGAAAAAAAGAGGAAATAACCTCCAACACTAAGATTGAATTGCTTCGGTATTACCTTCCTTTCATAAGCCTTGCCAAAATCGTTCAAAGATAGGCCGACCCTGTTGTCCTGATCAGCTGATGCGATCCTGAACATCTGCACGAAAAAATAGTTATTCAAAAGAAAAAAGTATACATCTACAGCATCAGCTGATGTTACTTTTGCAATTGATAAACAACCTCTTGCATTTTTAGTTGGTTTCTTAATATAGAACTGAGATATATATTTAGTTCTGCAGAATTGAGATTTTTTTTTACTTGAGGAGAAAAGGCAATATCCTGAAAATTACACAGGAACCTCAACACAAGTGACATACTGATGCTAATCTGACACTGCATCATTTAACAAAACATGACCAAAAATTCTACCCAAAGAAACAAACTGATCCTGCAAGTACGAAAGTTAATAAAACAACAGCAAGGGATAATGACAGACACAAGGTAGAAACAAGAAGTTTTATACTATGCATCCCGAGCTCAGGTAAATTAACAACCACAGCACGGCAAACCTCAACAACAAATAGGGCAGTAGGATTGTGATATTGTGTTCATAGACGAGCAGTAGGATTGTGATAATTTTTAATAGAGGATCAATTTTGAATCATGGCCACAGCACCTACTGCTACGAGGCAACTGAAACCATGACATCTTCACAAATTTGACGATTCATAAACTGCCAAGCATCCAAGACGTATCACGACAACATAAATATACTAGGGTGAGTCTACCAGATCACAAGAATAGATTAAAAGGGCACGTGGCAACAATTAAATCTCCTGCGTCAGGAATCAACACGGGGTGAGCTAATCGATTTTTAACTAACCTTCGTTTACGATTTTCAAACAACTAAATCTTATTCCCTGGATGTTCAGAGTGGACCACCTTCGATTTTGTGCGCGATCTACTTTGCTGATCACGGCAACTTGTGGGAGATCTCATAGGATGATTTTGAATTTGAACGAGAGAGAGAGAGAGAGAGAGAGAGAGAGAGAGAGGGGCTGCTTCCTTCGCTTTTCGCGTGGAAGAGGATATTGAGCCAATAGATGGGGTAAGTTTTGCTCTGCGTGAAAGATGCAGCATGTTTTTCGGAGCGAGCACATGTGTTTGGTAAACTAGAGCAGTCGTACTGACATGTGGGCTCTCCAACGGTACGTCTGTCTAACTTGTGGGGCCACCTTTCCCGCGTGAGAGGCGAAGTCCTAAATGAGCCAAACTGACATGTGGGCTATCCAAGGGTTGCTCTGAATAAATTGTGGGGTCGGCCGACCGTGGACGAATTCCAGATCTCATTACATTCTTCTCCATCTGGCGACGGTCGCAGCAGGCGGAGGAGTATCTAGCTCTGCCGAAGAACACCCGCATATTCATCGTTTGATTCCTGCCTCCTCCTCGCTCTTCTCACGAGGAATTATTGGTTTTCTTCCTACTCGCGTGCGTCTACTATTGAGGCAATCCATTATTTCTCGTACCCACTTTCTTACTCGTCGCCGTGGTGCGTCTCCCGGTGATTCATCGTTTGAACGAAAAACTTTAGGGAGGTAGTGCTTCTGCGAGTTGGTTGAGCATCATAGTCGTGGAAACACGGAAGTAGGGCGCGAACCTCGAATCGATTTATTTTTAGAAATCACGGGGCTAATGATCGCTGGTAGGGCTCTTGCGGTTTGCTTCACAGGATAATTGTTACGGGTTATGGGCGTTACTTAGAGTTTAGAGTGACATTTGACTCTTCTGACCACAGATTCATCCTGGCAGATGCATGAGTCTTTTAATTTGAGACATGGTTTTGGTAGTGTAGTTATGTATACAACCTAGAGTGCATGTGAAGGTTAAAGAACTAACGTGAGCACAACTTAAATTAGTTACAGAGCTCAATGAGAGAGCAGTGAGAATTCAGTCTACTGATCCCTATCATAGACAGACGTCAATGAATGTATAAACCTGCAACTTAAAGCAGAGATGCAAAAAAGTTACGTCTGTTAATACAAATAAAATACTAGCAGTTAGTAACTCGGAGTTAACATCCGTCTTATCGCTAATTGAGGTGTTAATGATGATGTCACATGACCTATTATGTAGTGATGGATGAGATGGGCTCCACTCCACAGCTGTCAGAGACTCAGTCTCAGTCTGTGGATGGCACAGAGATTGTCACACAAGATTTCATGGTCGCTGATCAACTAGAGACGGAGAGGTTAAGGATTGAGTCGAAACATGCAGCGCACGAAAAACTTGTTGAGGAGTACAGGAGGAAGAAGCACCTTTCTGGCTGGAAGTAGGTGTTTTTTTTGTGCTTCCCATATGGGTTGACGCATTTGGTTTACAAATAAGTACTTCTCATTCTACATTACTTTTTCATCTGCACTTAATAAGTACTTCCCATAAGTTTTCATCTAAGCTTCTCTTACAAAAGTATTTTGCATACTCATGTATGTTTTAAAAATACATCTGTTCAAAAGTCAATTCCTATTTTATTTCGCAGAAGTGTTACAATGGCTGAGTATGAGGAAGAGTTTAGCACAAAGCTGAGCCTGCAGAAGTTCATTACTGTCTGTGAGAAGCTGACAGAAGCTCAGAAGCAACTAGTCAGAGATATTGGCTTTGCATACCTTCTGGACCTGTTCTGCCGGGAGCTTCCGAGGTGTTTGGTTCGGTGGCTTGTCCGCTATTCATCTTGCCTAGTGGATTCAGATTCTCTGTCAATTCTTACACTGTGCACCGCATCCTAGGGATACCACTGGGAGGTCAAATTATCCCTAAAAAGTGTTCATATGCTTTCAGGTGTCAGATTAAAACTGAGACTCAGTGTGCTGCGCACGCTCCAAACATCAGAGAGCTGACTGATCTGTTGACCCCGGACCTACTGGGAGAGGTGTTTTAGCGGGTTTTTGTGATGTTTGCAACAGCTGTCTTTCTATGCCCAACGACTTACGACTGTGTCAGCCCGGACTACCTAGCGGCTCCCGAAGGACCAGCAGCTGATATCTCATCCAATGATTGGTGTGGGGCTATCCTAGACAAGTTGGTGACGTCACTACAGACCTTCAAGAACAAGGGATTCACAGGCTCATTGTGTGGTTTCCTCCTCATTCCAGTGGTTCGTTCACTTCCTTTTTTAATTCTTTACCTTCCAGCTCAGACTTCCCGAGTATGTGGTTCATTTTTGCCTTTTTGTCTCTGGTAGATAAGCTATTTTGAGTACCTGGATATAAAGGTTATGGATCTGAAACCTAATCTACCTGCAAGGCTTATTATCTGGGATACAGACAGTGTTAAGAATTACGCTAACCTAGACAGACTGTCAACAGAACCCGGAAATTTTGGGAAGAACTCAGTGAGTGTACTTTTTATATTTTTTTTTCTTTGGTCAACTCTTTACCTCAACAAAATGATTTAGCTGCCATACATTAATTTGGCTTGATGCTAATTTTTTTCCCATCTCAGCTGAAGGATATTAGGCGCACGCCTTTCCACCTGTCCACTACCTTTGAAGGGGCGTTTTTTCAAATGAGTCCAAAACTAGACGCGTACCTGCAACAGTTTGTGCCTGAGGACAAATTACCTTCAGTAAGTGAGTTCGACCTTGTGCACCTCTATTTTGTTTCAAATGATATTCTCTAGGTTATTAGGAAACACATACGTGTGCTCCTTGCGTTATTATGTGTGCTCCCATCATGGTTGTACGTTTGCTTCACTACGGTAGGTTAGATGTACTTCATACAGTAGGTTGGGTGTGCTTCCTACAGTTGGTTTCATGTGCTTGCTGGAATATATTACCTGTGCTCCCTACAGTAGGCTGGGTGTGCTTCCATAATCAATATAGCTCTGCTTCCCTAATTATACCTGTGCTCCTACACTAGGTTAGCCGTGCTTCATTCAATAGGTTGGGTGTGCTTTGTCCAGTAGATTTGTTGTGCTTGCACGAATGTGTTAACTATGTACATCAGGTGTGCTTCTATGATCATTATAGCTGTGCCAATCCCTGCGATACGTAAGCCGTGCTTCCCTGTGCTTGCTCATCATGTTGTATTACCTGTGCTTCATGCAGTAAGCCAGGCATTCTTCTTCTTAATTATAGGTTGGGTGTCCTTCCTCCAGTAGGTTTGTTGTGCTTGCTCGAATATGTTACCTGTGCTTCACGCAGTAAGCCAGGCATTCTTCTCCTTAATTATGGGTATTAAATATGTCTGATGTTTTTTTTTTGTTACATTTGCAGGCTAAGGCGAATCTTGGCAAACTTGTTAATGAAATGTACACATAACTTTTTTCTCTGATCCAACCCATCATCGAGGATAAATTGGAGAAGGTTCTCTCTCTCGGCAGGGATTTTGGTGCCAAAGAAGTCAAGACCTGTGACTGTGGAGTTTATTGTAACTTCCAGCAAGACTTCTCGAATGGGAAAGATACTTTGTCATCTCTTCCTTCTTCATTTTCATCACTTCCGTCTTATCGCAAGAAAATTAGTCAAACTTCCTATAGCAGTGGCTCAACCAGTGCTGTTGGCACCACATCATATTCTTCAGAAAATTTAAAGGGTTGTTGTGACACTCCTGAGGAGTCAGACTCCATGGATAAGTACAACAAGGAGCAGTTCCATACTCGTCTAACTGCAGAACATAAAACATCTACTGAGTTCAAGTTGATGTTGGAAGTGAATGAGATCGACTACAACAATGAGGATATTGATGCTGATCTCAGGTCACATCTGGCAGGTGTGAATAACTTCCTGAACAACTGCCTTGATGGCATACCTGTCCATGAGCATTTCGTGCCAACGTCTGAAATGTTGAAGAACGAAGCAATCATCTTAACTGGTGAAAATTCCTCTGAGATTACTGTACCAGCTGCAACCCAGGGTTCTGGAGCTCATGCAGACCGCGATTGTGCGACATACCCACTGGATAAGCTCTTGGAGAAAGCAGGCAAAGCTACTACCACTGAAGAATCCAACTCAGAATCAGTCATTGTGAAACAACAACTGCACGGTCCATTGTCACATGAGAATGTTGAATCATCTGCTTCTCTGATTGCGCAAATGTCAGCTATTACTGAACGAACCAGTGGCCCTGACACCGATGTTAACATCTTTTCAAAAGACATAAAGGAGGTCAATGTGTCCAAAGCTGCACCCAAGATAGACACTGTTATTGAACAATGTTCTTCTTCACAGACAAATGCTCAAGTCGATGTTCTTTCGACTTTGGAAGACGAGGAGAATATTAGTGGATCTGAATCCAAGGTTAGTTGCTACCCTGCCCACACAGTAGCCATCCCCTGTGATAAACAATTGCATCCAGTAGTAATACTCCATATGTTGATGCCGCACCTATCAATACAAACGACAATGTCATTTCAACAGTACATGCACCATGTACCGAGCATCGAGCTATTGTTCCCAGCGTCAGCGCTGCTGTTACCAGAAACGACCATCTGAAACAAACGGACGTACGGATGCCTACTGACAAGAGGTCCTTACCAGAGTCAGTAAATGCAACAAACGAAAGTATGCCACCTGCTAAAAAAAGAGTTAGGATACTAGAACCTGTAAAAAATTCACCCAAAGGTGCAACCAATCAGCATGTACTTGTTCAGAATCGCAAAGCACTGCTTCATTGTGACTTCATTGATAATGATGCAATATGGTCTGACCCAGCTATCTATGAACAAGTTGACAAGGACATTGAACAAAAGAAAAGGAAAGCCATTTCTCAAGAATGCCAACCTGATACTGTGATGCGCTTGTCCAAGCATTCAAGCTCATCAGCGAGATCTACATTTTCTTATTGTCCAGGGTCATCCATGCCCAGAGGATCAGGCTCCAAATCATTGTCAAGCAGTAGTCGCCTCTCATAGCCCTTTGATACATCAAACTCTGTGGGTTTAACTCAAACTGCCTTGTCTGAAAGTTTCACAGCAACTGCTTTGTCCCAACACTACCAGCAGCCAGCTCCTGATTTTAATCTCCACTTCTCCCAACGTCATTGATGTTCAGAAGAATAGTGGTTCACAGAGTTGCCAACGCTCACCTTATGGAATAAACAACCAGACTTACCATCAACAGTGCCAGCAGCAACCTGCTGACTATAATTTCCACTTCACCCAGCACAATGATGTTCAAAATAACAGACGTTCACAGAGCCACCAACGACCACCTGATGAACTGAACCAACAGCATACACATGGAACCCAGTCTCATGGGCAAATTTACAGTGCCTCAGAACCACAGTTAAATGATAAAAACTCTTTCTGCCCTCCTGTACGACATTTTTCCAAAGACATTCCTTCAAGTTCAACCAGCCATCCAACTGTCGGTATGTCAGCAATGCACAAGCAGCAGCAACCACAAGGGCCAGTGCTCCAAAGAAACAAGCAGTATAATAAGGGCCGTCAGCGTATCAGTGAAGGTCAAATGAGCTCCCATGGACCTGTCTTCCAACATCATCACCATCCTTCTCAGCTAGAGCAACCTCGGTTCAATGATACAAGGAATGACTATCAAGATTGCCTTCAAGTCTTGGAAATAAGAGAATCTTCAATCATGGAGAAACATGTGTATGAAACAGTTGTCGATAATACGCCACATATTGGTGTAAATAAGAGGTAATAAGTTAGCTGTTCTTGAACTAGTAAAGCTTTGGTCCCTTATTTTATTATTTTAATATTTTTTGCCAAGCAATTACTGTTACGGTTTTGTAATATATAAATATACATGTCCTTGTAGTTTGTTTGCGCTACATGTTCTTCTGATGGCAGCAGATTACGGGGAGACAGTATTTTTGCATTTTCAACACTCGCCAACTCTCATGTTAAATCAGAAAATCAGGGAAGTTAACGGATGTTTTTGGGGGGGGGGAGGCAGCCTGAGGATATTTCAAATCAAACGACGCTGGGCTGATCATCGAACCTTCGGTTTATCGATGAAGATCTATGGTTATATGGGCACATTCGTTATGGATGCGTACTCAGAGTTGCTGTTGACAGAACAATTTTACGCACCGCCCACAGATCTACACAAGCATATAATGTACTTGGAAGCTTCCGTAAGTTCTGATTTCCAAACTCTTGAATTTTTTAAATAATAATAAAAAACTAGAAACAAAAAAAATGTTGAGTGAAACGGCTTCTCCTTTTTCCAGGAAAAATTCACGGTTGAAGGTGCAAGCACTGAACTTCTAAAGGAACACATCATCGAAAAAACTGTTGGGTACAGACTGCCCAACAAATGTAGATTCGTGAGTTGATCTTACTTACTCTACTGTCCAGTGTTGGTCTTTGTTTCTCGAATTGTTGTTATTATTCTAATAAATGATGCTGTTCAATGTTTCAGATATTAATTCCTGTGAGAAAAAAGAACACTTCATCTACCTGATCGTCGTGAATTTCGACAGGACTCGCTTCTAAATAATGTGTCCTTACATCAATTGCGATGGTATAAAAGAACATTCGGATGTCGTTATTCAAAACTTCAAAAGAGCTTACCAATCATCTTATAATAATTTTCCGCATAACATCAACAACTTCAGTGTTCAGCCTGTGCAGAGTGTATGTAACTCAGAGAGAGAGTGAGTTTCTTGTTACTGCAGCTCTACATCAACCTCTTCTTTTTGTTGTAATACGTATTCAACCTCTTGTGACATATTGATGTCAATTAACAGGGAAGACAGCGGTATTTACATCATGCATTTGATGCCACTCATTGATTTAAAGACTTCCTTTTTTATCAACAAGGTAAGCTTGCTCCCACGGACAAGATGTCGCTATATGTTAAAACAAGCCAGTTGTGTTCATTGTGTTTTACAATAACTTTTGTTAATTTCCTTTTTTCTGTGTTTCCAGATCTATGTGAAGCCAATGAGGGAACAACTAACTTTCAAAATCATGACATCTACCCACAATAAAGGGCCAATATTTGAAGCACTGAGGGACGTCTTCATACAATACAACATAGAGCGCCCAAGAGCAAGTAACAGATGACTACAACCATGCTATAGCTTATTTTACCTGGAGTTGTAGGAACAACACGGTTTCACCTTTTTTAACTGATGTCGTTGCAAGACCAGATACCGTGTTGTGTTCCTGTTAAACAGAGCTGTGCGTTTAAATTTTGAAGTCTTGAAATCATGAATCACAGATGTGTTTGTTCTACATTAAATCGTATTTTCCTACGGAACTTGAAAAAGTGAAGTTTCGGAACATCACTATATTGCATTAGAACATCACTTCCTTGGAGTACATGTGGAAGGAACATTTGCAAAAATAGAAGCACGACTGTGACTCTTCGAAACAAAGGACAGTGACTCCACTAGCTTGACGGACGTGCCTCTCTGACTAGACGAGTCTTCATAACATAGCTGAAAAAATGCAAACAGAGAGGCACGACCGTGCCTCTTAATAACATAGGACCGTGCCTGTCTAAATGTACCTCAGACGCGAAACACGGGGAGTTAGAGAACATGTGACTCCGAGACAATAAAAATACAGGCAGGTGTCTCTACTACACGTGGAACCATGCCTCTACTAGAATCACGGCCGTTGCTCCCTCAGAAACACGGAGGCACATACATGCCTCTGTCACAGATTGAACATTGTACTTCAAATCTTCGAATCATGAATCACAATTGTGTTTTTTTTACTTAAAATCATATTTTTCCCAACAGAACTTGTAAAGGTCAATTTTTTCGAACGGCCGTGCTTGAAATCGCTTACTCAAATTAAACATCTCAGCAGAAACATTTGGAAAAGAGAGCACGACCTTGACTCTTCTTCTTAATATGGGACCGTGCATCCACTAGCTGGATCGACGTGCCTCTCTGAGTAGACAACAAGGCACTACCGTGACTACTCTAAATTTAGCACCGTGCCGCCACTAGCTTCACGGTTGAGCCACTCTAAGTAGACGAGTCATCTGAAATAAACGGAAACTCACAGGCACGACGGTGACCCTTCTTAACATAGGATCGTCCATCACTGTTTTTTCATACATAAAACAGTGAACCGAAAAACCACTTGTGAATTCCCTAACTAAACATCTTCCCACTAGTTTCTACACTGGCAACTGTGCCTCGTCAGACGCACAAGCATTTGGAACATTTCGAACAGAGAGGCGCCTCGCTAAGTAGGCGACTCAGCACATATAATGATAGAACAAAGGCACGACCGTGACTCCTCTTAACATAACCGTGCCCTCACTAGATTCAAGGACGTGCTTCTCTGAGCGACCGTGTCAAACGAAACATTTCAAGCACAGAATTTTCAAATCGCAATAATAGAAACATTACTCAAAACACAAAATGCAAACCTGGCACAGTTCTCAAACACATTAATTCAGAAAAGTAAACACAAAAATACACATAACCTAGCACAGTTCCAAAATACTCAATTATGCTACTGTAGTCTCCCCACTGAAACCTTCCAGCTGTGATGCTGATCTTTGCAGCCCTTCAAGTTGCAGAACTACTCAGAAACGACCTCGACATCTCCAATCAGCAAGAGAGCGACAATGCATCATGTCCCTCATAGACAGATACCGGCGGTAAAGCTCATAGCTCACATATCCGTCCTAAAAGGAAAACCGGAAGAGAATGAAAATTTAGAAGCACAAGCATGCTGTTCTTGCAATAAAACAAAAAAAATTCAAAACAGAAATTCACAAAAATGAAATTTCACTTACAATTGCTGCATATTTGACATGCTCAAATGAAAGTGGCTTCCAACCCCAATAGTTATGGTGACCTATTGGTAAAGCTGACTTCATCGTCGAGTAAGATTCGTCTATGACGGTTGCCGCTAGGTATTCCATAGAGTCCCTTTCTTCGCCGCCTTTGATCATGAACTTCTCTTGAATGTCGATGTGGTACTCTCTTGGAATTCTGATGAAATCTTGAAAAAGAACTTCTCTATCCTTGGTGACGTCTACACTAGCGAAAGATATACCTCTATTTTCAAGGAAATCCTTCAGAACAGGGCACGCCGTCCTAGCCTTGCAGAAGTGATAGACCAGAACATGATTGCGCATCGCCAATTGCATGACGGCGACTTTTCTAAAACCATAACAATCCTCTCGTGTGTACTCCACGTCCAGACCAACAAACTTGTACCTGTCCTCCCGCAACCACTGCTCATACATGGAAATGATCTCCTCCACCTTGTAGGGCTCGTTGGTGTACCACACATCGAGCTTGGTGTTACCATCGGCCGCTATCTCGCGATACTCCATAGTGTTCCTCCCGTCATCCATGGCAGCGAGAAGGAGGGCGACAATGGAGATTAGCTATGGTTCTGTGGCAAGGCTGGGACGCCGCGAGGCCGATGGGAACTGTCTGCGGTTCTGTGGCGAGAATGCGACCTGGTGAACTGCACGAATCGAGGATTATCTAACCAGGATGAAAGACGACTCGGTTACCATGACCATTGATGTCAATTGGAAACCGTGAAAAGACGGTTCTACTTCTGCAGCTTGTGGAATCGTGCACCTCCTAGAGTCACGGCTGTGCAAAATGATGATGGTGTGGAGAAATCGAGGAGACTCTAACTTAATACTAGCACGGTAACTGACACACTAAATATTCACATCGAACAGCCGTCCGATCGGTCATCAGATCGCATTTTTGACCGAATGACCACCGAGAGACGAATGCGAGGAGGCACACAACGACCCTATCGTCCATCTTAGAACCGACGGCGAATACATATACTAGAGCAACGCGAACAGACAGGAACCTCAAGCATCTGAAACACAGCCGTGCTTCTCGTATCTAGACAACCATGCCTCTCTCAGTGTGCGTGCATCTGACTTAGGCACGACCATGCCTCTGAATCAGCTATAACAGTGGTCTCTCATAGCACGGCCGCGCCGCAGCTCCAACAGTCGCAACCAAACCCGCCGTGCGTCTGTTAGAGAACATGTGACTGGCAGACGATAAAAATAGAGGCACGAGAATACACTACATGAGAAACCATGACTCTACTAAAATCACGACGGTTCCTCCCTGGGAAACCATGTGATGTCGAAAAATTTCGATCGCAGAGGCACGGACATGCCTCTTCCTCTCATAGAACCGTGCCTCTTCCACCTTCACGGCCGTGCCTCACGGACCAACGTGTGCCTGAAAACTAAAATTTCACATCACCTCCAACAAACATAATAACTCAAAAAAGTTGTTGCCGTAAGCCCTGACATGGTAGAACATCCTCGTGAACTTGGGTCTGAAAATGCAGCCACAGACTCATGTGAATGATCCTTGTTTCAAAACGAACAAAGGGACTCAGAATATGCTACCATGGTGACAGAGGCACAGACATGCCTCTGCCTCTCATGGAACTATGCATCTTCTACATTCACGACCGTGCTTCTCGGAGCAACGTGTGCCTAAAAACTATAATTTCACATCGACACAGACATGCCTCTGCCTCTCATGGAACCGTGCCATCTCCACCTTCAAGGCCGTGCCTCTCGGAGCAACGTTTGCCTGAAAACTAAAATTTCACATCACCTGCAATAAACTTCATTACTCAAGAAAGTTGCTGCCGTGACCCCTGACATCATATAACATCCTGGTGAACTAGGGTCTGAAAGGCATAGTAGAAACATAACCGTCGACTCATGTGTGTGATCCTTGTTTCAAAATGAACAAAAGGTCATAGAAGAACTGAGGCACCTAGCCAACTATATACTCTATGGATCAGACACAGGTGCGACGAACAGTCGAAGCACCTCCCCCACTTTCTTCGAGCTCGATCTGCACGAACAAAGGAAATAGCTCACCCACGATCTTACTATCATAGGGGACGCCACAGCCGCAAACCTCCAGATCAATCAGTTTTCTCATCTCGATTCTCTTTTTTTTTCTCCTTTCTCCAAGAATGATACACTGAAATTGTAGTCGCATAAAGAAGAAGAATACACTATAAGAGAAGCAAACAAATAGAGAAACCTGAACCATCTGAAACATAGAAGCACACGCATGCTTCTTCCCCACACTGATACCTGCCTCTTGTGTATTCGCGGCCGCGCCTTTGAGAATGAACGAAAGAAGAAAACACTTAAAACTCGAAAAGCACGGCCGTGCATCTGATTCATCTATAATATTGCCTATCGTAGGTTCATGGCAGTGCCTCTCTTTGTGAACACGTGAATGACAACAATCGAAACCCAGACGCACGACAATGCCTTTTCACCACAAACAAGCAGTGCCTCTCCTAAATGTACATACATGCATCTCTCACATCCATGCTTAAGCTTTGCATGGATAGTTTGCTTTTAAGTCTTTTTCCATGGATAGTTAAAAGCACAATCTTATCCGACCAAACATAAAAAATTATATTCTTATAGCATACAAACAAGACAACACAAAACTCTGAAAATAAAAGAAAATTTCCAAACTAGCACTCCGTTCGACTCAACAAAAACAGTGACATTTACTATTTATCATACAAAAGTACTAGTTGTCTTCCAAGCTGTTAACATTTAACCACCATGTATCTCTCTTCGCAGCCCTTGCAGATGGAGTCCTGCTCAGAAACGTCCTCGATGTCTGCGGTCAGCAAGAGAACGAAAATGCATGATGTCCCTCATCGACAGATACCGGCGATAAAGCTCGTAGCTCACATACCCGTCCTAAAATGAAAAGCGCAAGTGAATGAAAATTTTGAAAAAAGACAAGCACGCTATTATTGCAATAAAACAAACAAAGTCAAGACAGATATTAACAAAAATGAAATTTTCACTTACAATTGCGGCATATTTAACATGATCAAAGGAAAGTGGCTTCCAAACTTAGTAGTCATGCGCTCCTAGTGGCAAAGCTGACTTCATCTTCGAGTAGGATTCGTGTATGATGGCTCCCGCTAGGTCAGCCATGGAGTCCCTTTTTTCGCCGCCTTTGATCATGAACTTCTCTTGAATGTCGATGTGGCACTCTCTCGGAATTTTAATGGAATCTTCTAAAAGAACCTCTCTCTCGTTCCTCACGTCTACACTAGCGAAAGTTATACCTCTGTTCTCAAGGAAATCCTTCAGAACAGGGCACTCCGTCCTGGCCTTGCAGAACTGATAGACCAGAACATGCTTCCGCATCGCCAGTTGCATGACGGCGACTTTCCTATACCTATAATAATTCGGTCGTGTGTACTCCAGGTCCAGACCAATAAACTTGTACCTGTCCTCCCGCAACCACTGCTCATACTTGGCAATGATCTCCTCCACCTTGTAGGGCTCATTGGTGTGCCACACGTCAAGCTTGGTGTTCCCGTCCACCGATATCTCGAGATGCTCAGTAGTGTTCCTCCCGTCATCCATGGCAGCGAGGAGGAGGACGACAATTGAGACTGGCTGTGGTTCTGTGGCAAGGCTGGGACGTGGCGAGGCCGATGGGAACTGCCTGCGGTTCTATGGCGAGAATGCGACGTGGTGGCCTGCACGAATCGATGAGTATTTAACCAGGGAGAAAGACGACTCAGTTACCATGCCCATTAATGTGAATTGTGAACCCTGAACAGACGGTTCTGCTTCTGCACCTCCTAGAGTCACGGCTGTGCAAAATGAAGATGGTGTGGAGAAATCGAGGAGACCCTACCTTAATACTAGCACGGTAACTGACACACTGAATAGTCACATCGAACAGCCGTCTGATCGGTCATCAGATCGCCTTTTGACCGATGACAAGCGAGAGAAGAATGCGAGGAAGCAAACAACGACACTATCATCCATCTTAGAATCGACGGCGAATACATATACTAGAGCAGCGCTCACAGAGAGGAACTTCAAGCATCTGAAACGAAGCCATGCTTCTCGTATCTAGACAACCGTGCCTCTCTTAGTGTGCGTGCATCTGACTTAGGCACGACCATGCCTCTGAATCAGCTATAACAGTGGTCTCTCGTAGCACGGCCACGCTGCAGTTCCAACAGTCGCAACCAAACCCGCCGTGCGTCTGTTAGAGAACATCTGAAACGAAGCCGTGCATCTGGTCCACAATAATACGTCCGTCTCATATCTTCACGGTGGTGAATCTATCAGTAAACGAATGAATGGATGCAATTAAAGCTATCAGTGCCTCTACGGGCGTGAAGCCTATGGAGGCACGGTTATGTAGGCACAAAAAGCACGAGTGTCAATTTGACTTACCCGTAACCGTGACTCTCTTATCTTCACGCACGTGCCTCTATGAGTGTGCATGCCATCGAAAACATTTGGAACGCAAAGGCACAGCCATGCCCCTGACTTAGGCACAAACGTGGACTCTACTCTAATAGCTCCACGGCTATTCCAAGGAACATTTGGAAAACAGAAACACAACCGTGGATCTCTGGGTGAACATTTGACTGCAAATATTGCAAACGAACAGCCACGACTGTGATGCTGCTGGATACACAGCAGTGACTCGGCAGTTCTTGAAAACTTTTTGCAGCTGAGACTCTTTCGAGTTTTTGCACTTCAAAGAAAGGAAGAGTATATCACTGAATTTACCTCCCCTAACGAAACGATCATGCCTCTCCTGACGTCATGGCCGTGCATCTCCTATCGTCAGGAACGTGTCTCTCATAAAGTCACATCCGTGCCTCTCTGATTGACTTTGAGTTTAAAGACATTTCGATTAGACAGACACGACCATGCATTTTCGGCTAGTAGAAACGTGCCTCGTATAGCTCTGGGAGGCACGGTGAGCAGGTGGACTAATCCCGTGGGAGGCAGCTGGACGAGTCAAACGTCTCGTGTCCCCGTAACCCGTCGGAATGCGCGCCCATGTACAATAAGCATTCATTCGATTTCGGGAAAAAAAATCGAGCATTCATTCCGTCCCTTGGTGTCTCGCGTTCCCTTATGTTTTATTTTCCAGTCAGCCGCTCTCAGGCACCTCACTCCCTCTCTGCGTGTGCAATCGTCTGCATCTAGGGTTCGTGGTTCTTGGCGCTCCCGTTCTGATTTCCCCTTTAGTTATCCTACGAATTTGACTGGGTTTCTGGATTACAATAATTTTTAAGTTGTTTTTCTTCAGATACTGGTGCGGTGCTTTCTACTAAAGTTCCTCTGCTCCATCCCCGTTCGTCGCCGGCTGCTGGTCTTCTTTTGCAGGTATAAAATATATGCGTCCGCCATGCTCCAGTCCGTGTTTATGTTTTGATCACGTTCTTTTAATTATTCTTTATTTCACGTTTAAGGGTTTACAATTGTGGTCAATTTCTATTTGTCTAGCTTCGTACCTACCTATCTCCCCAGATTTTTACCCCAACCATGAGCAAAAAAACCCAAATCCGCTGCTTTTCTCTTTTGAGGGATGCCTAATTAAACTCGTTTAGCTATAATCATGTTGTATTCACTATTCTAACATCCTTCTAGGTAAGTAAACTATGAAATGTTAGTATTTTTCATAGATTAAATTGGTTGTCAATGAACCTTCTTTTAAATCATGATACTCTGATTGGTTTGACCTACTTGTTCAAATCTGCTATTCCTGTTGCTATTGTTATCTATTAAACCTAGTGTGCTTTTGTATGCCATCTTTTAGTTATTCCATGATTTTTGTTCTTAATTTATATAGGTATGGTTTGCCCTACTTGCCGTCATCCAGACGGCCCTCTTCAACCTCATCCAGAAGCTCTCCGGGAGTTTGAGGTTATTCTTGATGAGAATTGCTGGAGACGCATGGTTAGTGAACATATTAGTTGGCTAAAACACGTTTGAAATCGCAACTGTTGAACTTTTGGTATCCCTTTGTATTTGTACTAGGTTCCCCTACTATTGTCACTTTCATTATCTGTACTAGCTTGCCTGTTTATACCTTAACTGTTTTCATGCCAAATCTCTAGTCATTAATCCATCAAAGTACTATGTTTGTTATCTTTTAGTGTCACATTTGGGTGCACTTTACGCCTATTTTTCAAATTGATGTTCAATAAGTTTGAATTTATAGTTACAGCTCTTTATTTTTTATATTTTCCACAGTATGTACCTTGTAATGTCAGAGCTTTTCTCGCTGAATACATTGATGAGAGGAAGGAGCATGCAAGGATATTGCTTAACAAGCAGGTTGAGCCAGCACTTGTTACCCATGAAGGAAGGTCTTACAATGCTTTGTTTAAGCACAGGCCTAACTACACCAAGTTCTATGGTGATGTTTGGTGCAACCTTGCTGAAGATTATGATCTTCGTGCTGGAGACCGCATAGAATTTGAACTGCCTGATGTGGGACTGAATCTGGCAATCAAAATATATCGCGGTGACAATAGGCTGCTTCCAATACCTCATGTTGGTACGTATTGAATTTCTTAGTTAATTTTTGTCGCTGCTTTTTTTATAAAAAATGCCTGATGTTGTATGCTATTTACCTCCTAATAGATTATATATCTTGTTCTAATTTTACATGCTGGGTGTTTTTCTAGCTCTCGACGATCTTTCTTCTGTTGATTTCGACCACGTTCAGAGTTGTGTATACTCTCGGGATATTGAGCTTACGTACGACCAGACACGCTTCTTACTACAACGCCTTTTTGGAGACATTTTCATCCGTTGCCGCCCGTTTGTCCATGTGCTGACTACCACTAACACCAGAGACAGAATCATGGTTAGTTAACTCTCTCTTTGTTAAAACACCCAACACACTTTCAATCGTACGTCTACAATTACTGTTCTATGATGTCGAATTAATTTTGCTTACATATAATATTATAAATAAATTATACCCTAAACACCCAAAATGTTGATAAAATTTGATTATGCGTTCCTAGTATTTAATGTTTACCATTCAGTACGAAGTGTCTTATCACATAATATTGAATAATTCATTAAACCAACAATACTTTGGTAGCCCTCTTTTTTTTATGTACTTAATTATGAACTTGAACATGCTGACAATCTCATACTACAAATTATTTATTTCTATTATTCAAACGTTGTCATAAAAAAATAGTTTGCTGAATTATCTTCAGTCGCAAATTAACCTCAATGCATGCCACTTTGGTGTTACTCTCATTACGTGCTCTATAAATGTTAAGTTTGTTGTATTCTCTATAAATTTTAACTTGCTGTTTTCATAAGAACTTCTACATATGTTAGATTCAATATTATAAAATTTGTTGTTTGCACACGCAGTTTATTCAGTATTTTCTTTTGAATGTTCAAATGACAAATTAACCGTTCATTATTCTTCTATTATCTCTGTTTCTTTTTAGAAAATTCCAAAGAGTGTTGTTTCAACCTTGAAGAGATGGGTGGACGTGCCAACCAATGCCAAGGTGACCCTTGAAGCTCCTGATGAACCTACACATGTCATCACTCCTTCGTCATACTCAATCTGCAAAAAGGACGGCAGGATGGTGATTGAAAAGTCTTCTTTCAGAGACTTCCTGTCAGCTGCATCTTTTGTTGAAGAGAACATTGTTCTAATCACGTTCAAAGAGTGCAGTGATCGTTCCGTGTCCATCATCCTCCAGCGCATTCCTTAGATTCTGTTAGTACCAGCAGTTGGAAGCAACGGTGTTTCTTAAGGATTTGTTTATTTGGTGGTTGGAATGGACTTCTGGGGTGTTCGGTGATCGTTTCGTGCTGATCATAATCCAGGACAAATGCCTGCTTGCTGTTTGTTTGGTTCTAGAAATGGTACTAATGTAGCTGTTATGGACCAACCGGCTATTTTGAAGTATGGCAATGATCCTTTTCCAAATGATCTTTTTTGAATTATTAGAATTAAATAAATCAAACAACAAAGAAAACAATTTTCTTCAACTGTAAATCAAAATCCAAACAAATATGACACAGTTTTTGCATCAAAAACTATAACCAAGTAAGCAAGTTATTAAAGTTATTCAACCTCTCTTTTCAAAAAAATCCTAAACAATCCCCAGACATAACTCCAAACTATAACCAAGTACGCTATGTTTTCTTTTCAGCATAACACAGTCTTTCTCCAAACGTGAATCCGCTAACAGAGCGTTTCTACTTTAAAATACCAGCGTGCACCCAGTAACATAACTACAGTGACTCATTCAGGAGAGATGTTGTTAACGCAAAAAACACTTCGACCACAGAGGCACGACTGTGGCTCTGCTGCGTGTAGAACTGTGTCTCGACTACCTTCGCGCGCATGTCTCCCCAAGAAAGCGCGTCCATCCGAAACAGCTGGAAATACAGACGCACGTCACGAATAAAACATTTCATTCAACAAAACAAGTGGAGCGTGCCATATCAACAGCATGCACAGACAGGCATATCGAGCTTGTGGTGTCACGACGGTACAAAATACATTGCTCAAACCGCTAAAAAAATTTACTCTAACAGACGCCTGTTTCCCAAAACTGCCTGGAACCGCGAGATGACGTCGCAACTGCTCCTCTCGGTTACCCTTTTGACACGACAAAGTAACGACCCCATTCCTTTTGTACCGCACCCATCTGCCTCATCTTCCTAGGACGTTCCTCGTCGGCAGCCACAAACCCACACAGCCTCCCTACAGCCATGGACGACGAGAAACTAACAACAGAGACCAAACACATCACTGCCCATGGCACAACCGTGCTGGATGTGGTGTACACCAACGAGCCAAAGACTGTGGAGCGAATCATCAAGATGTACGAGCAATGGCTCCAGGAGGAGAAGAACAAGTTCGTCGGCCTCGACCTCGAGTACACGCGTAAGAGCAGTTACACACGCCAAGGGGTCGCCGTCGTGCAACTTGCCATGCGCCAGCATGTCCTCGTGTACCACCACTGCAGGTCCGAGCGGTGCCAGGTGTTGCTTGAATTCCTGCAACGCAAAGCGATCACTTTCGCTAGCGTCGACACCAGGGGCGACAAGATGATGCTTGCCCGTGCATGGATCAGAATTCCAGACGAGCACCACGTCGACATCCAAAGACAGTTCTGTATCAAAGGTGTTGGAGAAAGGGACTCCATGGGTGACCTTGCAGCGGCCATCACCGACCCCTCCTACAAGAACATGAAGAAATCATTCCCGAAGGACAAGCACCAGTACTGGGAGTGGAAGCCGCTCTCCCCGCTACACCTCGAGTACGCAGCAAAAGACGGGTACGTTAGCTACGAGTTGTACCGAAGGATCCTAATCATTAAAGACGGGCTACGTCACCTGCTGCAACCACTGAAAGAACGACTCCGTCCACGTAAGAAGACAGAAGACCGATCCTCGACCGGCTGGAAGCGCCACAAGGGAAACCACGGATGGTGAATTGCTACGTCTTTGGATATCTATATTTAATTAGTAAGTTGATTTAGATTGAGCAAACATATGTTTCTAACTATGATTATAGTACGTCAAAGATGTCGTGTGTGTTATTGTATTATAGTACTTACTTATTATACTTATAGTAAGGATTCATGGTGCTTATGTAATAAAAAATATTATTTGTATCCTTGTTAACTATTTCTGTAAATGCTTTTTTATGATTGGTGACAGCAATTTCAGAAATATTTGTAAGGAACTTCAATATATCCATCTCCAGCTTTCAGAAACAGTATGAGTACTTCCACAAATTTGGGTATTCCATTGTGGAAAGCACTGGGAGCACTTTCAGGCTCTTAAGCGCGTTGAAACAAAATAAATCACGCAGACACCATTGACATCAAACACTGTCTCAATGTAGGAGCGCGCCTCCACTAGCATCACACCACTGACTTTATCAATAAACATGTTAACCGAAAAATAAAATACAACGACAGTGACTCTCTGCATGTACCACCGTGACTCGACTAGGTTCAGGGCAGTGCCTCTCTCAGTAAGAGTGTCACCTGAAATAACCGAAACACAAAGGCACGATTGTGCCTCTACGTAATATAGGACCATGCATCCTCTAGATTGATAGACCGTGCCTCTCCGAGTAAACCTGTTGGCGCAAAAACATTGGAAACAAAGACGCGCCGACGTGGCTCTCCTTAATATACAAGCATGCATCCAGTAGCATCACAACAGCCAATCTCTCAGCAGAGATGTTAACGGAAAAAACATTTGGAACACAGAACCACGAACAATGACTCTGCTGCGGGTACCAACGTGACTATGCTCCATGGACGCAAGGGACAAGCACCACCACTAAACAAAAACATTTGTCACTGTATACACTTCGAAAACAAAAGCACGGCTGTGCCACTAATTTATAAGTAACCATGCCTCCAGTATATTCATGACCATGCTTCTCCGAGTGTAAGCACCAACGGAAACATTTGAAACAAACAAGCAGAACCGTGCCTCCCATTTTTATACATAACCGTGCCTCCAACAGCTGCACGGACCATGCCTCCTTGAGTCTCCATGCCAGGCATACGGAACACAAAGGCACGCCAATACCCGTGATTTACATATAACCGTGCCTCTCATAGTATCACATTTGTCCAAAAAAAAATTTAAAACACAGATGCATACCAGTTTTATATATCTGAATAACATTTATATTCTACCATATATTTAAATAACATCTGTTCTACTTCACAGTCTATAACTAACATCACTACGGCAGAAAGCTGAAGATAACAGCAAGCCCCCCATCACGCTCCTTGAAAGTTATGAGCACCAAGCTGTTTACTTCAATAGATGATGCTTGAAGAAAATCACTGAAACCTTCCTTCTTGAACACCATTCTACCACCCAAGCCAATGAAATAGCGACAAGGGATGCTCACATATATCTCATCATCACGATACTCCAAAGTAACTTCAAGAGTTAAAACGCCAGAACTAGGAACTGACACAAGTTCTTTCAAACTCCTCACAACCATGCTCGGAATAACCTGACGAAAACATCAAGATATTAGAATAAACAAAATTGAAAATCTATAAAAGAGCAAAAAATAAATATAGAAACTGACAAAAACAAAGAAAAATAAATCTAACCATATGATGACCATTAACATTCATGGAAGTAATCCTGTGCACAAAAGGACAGCAGAGTATGTAGTTGTCATCAAATAGTCGTCGCGACATGAAATACAATTGATGATAATTGAGATCAACACCACGAGTGTAAAAACAGCTGCCAACAAGATCCTTCTCAGACTCACTCAGACCTTCGAGTGCTACAAAAAGAAATTTCACAGGATCAAGAGAACAGCAAATCATGTGACGTCAAACAGGGTAAAAACTTCTTTGAAAATAAACCTTACCAACACAGGGTAAAGGGAACAGCATATCTCCACCCCGATAAAAATCAACACCAATCAACGTTCCATAGTGCTCAAGCCTAACAGTCATTATATCACGATTACGGAGACCATAATCAGCCACCAGTTGCTCCCATGAAGAACCATGGAATTTGCTGCTCACCCGACCATGACTAAACAGAACACCATATAATTCACCCTCACTGCTGTGAAAAGCAAGCTCAGGATATTTGTCACCCTTCCGAATAGCTAAAACCCTGCACTGCTCAATGTACCGAGCAAGATGATCTCTAACACTGCACAGAACATACTGCAAAACGAACCAAAACAAAACCATAAATTAGAATAATTTCCATTTAAAACAACAGCAGCAGCACCAAAAGAAATAGGTATGTGTGCAACAACAATTTTCAAAACCAAAATTTGAACAAGTAAACAATGTTAATCTTACAACACGCCTCGAACAGCGCCGATCTAGCACCACAGTGAAAACATCCGCAGAAGAGTCAAAAGAGGAACAAGGGCCACTTGGCATACGGCAAAAAGGGCAAGCCATACCTACAAAGAACACAGTGATTATTAAGAACTGATTGCACAACATAGTTGAAAGTTGACATTTGATAGTGTTGGAAGCCCCCACCCGTAACTACCCCATAAATCTCCATTTCCCGGAAATATAATGGGAAATTAAAGAGAAACAAACCGGAAACAGGGAACCAACGAAGGCAGGCGGTAGGCAGGCGGAAGGCAACGACGACGGCAGGAACGGGGACGGAGCCGTGCACGGCGAACAAATGCCGCCTTAGGCAACCGGTAACAGCGACGACGGGCGGCGAGGACGGCAAACGAAAGGGAAAAACGAAACAACGCACGAAAGTCCAGGCGGCTACGGGGACGGCGACGCGAGAGAGAAACAGATCAAAACTATATTACAATACAGTAAAAGTTGAAGGACTAAAGTGAAAAAAGGAAAAACCAGAAAGGAAAACCGGAAACCGAAAATCACGGGAGGGCTCCTCCGCGCGACAAGTGTCGCGCGCGGAGCGCCCCCGAAAAGTCTCAGGAGCGCTCCGCACGCGACACTTGTCGCGCGCGGAGCGCTACCCGACTAACCTTTGCGGGGAGCGCTCCTCAACTAGTGATTTCGGCTAGTACTACGCAATTGACATGCCCGTCACTGCTGTTTGTACATGGGGGCAGCGCCAAGGCGGCCAAAACGTCGCGTACGGGCACATCTCCGGCGACAGTATATACAGCCACATCAAAATTTACAGGCTGTTCATAACTTCATATATATACAAGCCACATCAAACAGATCGAATCTGTAGCGCATGCATTTGCAAATCAAAAGAATGCAAGCAAACATAAACTAGGCATTGGACACGTTGTCGTTGCAGCTGGCCTGATCCGGATTCCTAGGCTGAGCCTGAGCCTCAGCATCGTTGCCTCCTTCAAAGCACTTCTTCGGCAGGAGCTTCCTGGCCTTGTTCAACACGGTGTCGAACGACAGCAGCACGTGCAACGCGATGAACACGACCACGACGGCGACGAGCGCGATGACGTAGGCGGACGTCTCCCAGTCCCTGCAGCTGCCGGCGGCGTACGCGCCCAGCAGGCCGAGCAGGTCCAACACCACTGCGGTCTGCAACACCCGCAGCGGCGCGCCGGGCTGCCGCTTCTTCATGGTGCGCTGCAGCAGCAGCAGGATGACGACGATGGAGGCCACGAACGACGTCGCGTTGCAGTAGAAGAAGGCCTGGTACCGTGCGGCGTTGAAGTCCAGCAGGATCGGGTTGCCGGCGACGGTGGGTGGGTGCGCCGATGGGGACGGCACGGGCGACGGCGAAGCGGTGTCGTCGTCACCCCAGGTGCCGCCGGGAGGCGCCAGACCCGCCTGGTACGTCACGCTGGCCGCGAGGATGCCCAGAACCATCAGGTACTTGCGCTTCAGGTACCTCTCGCTCTCCCGTTTCTCTTCGGCGGTCATCTCCTTGTTCTTGTTCTTGCGACGACCTCCGCCCGGCGCCGTCGACAACGTCTCGAACAGCAGCTGCGGAATCCATCTCTGCTCTGACCAATTGACTCGGCCCGCGGACACGTAAATTGCGATCTGCATGAAGAGGAAGGTGACCACCACGGCCACGAGCGCAAACACATAGATGGAGGTGCGCAGTTTACGACAGCTGCCGGCGGCGTAGGCACCCATCAGGCCCAGGAGCCCAACCACGATGCAGACATGGAGCGCGTTGCTCCGGATGCTCTGCTTGGACAGCGTCTGGTTCACCAAAAGGAGAATGACGGCCACGGACGCCATGAACCCCGTCGCGTTGCAGTAGAAGAATACCTGGTACCTTACCCCGTAATGGTCGAGGAGGATTGGGTCGCCGGCCCTGCCCCCGTCGCTCTCCGTCAAGAAACCGCCTGGCGGGTTCAGCCCGGTCTGGTACGTGACGGTGGCGGCGAGGATGGCGAGCTGCATCAAGAACTTCCGCTTCCTCTCGAGGTCGTCGGGGTTCCCAGGCCCGGATTGGGAGAGGTTGAGCCACCGTGCAAGCTTTTCGGATATGCATTGCGCCCACTTAATTGGCTTAGTCTCGCGTCCCCGAGCCGAGAACACCATGACCTTGGCGATGGAGTAGATGAAGACGACGACGGCTAGGGCGGCAACGTAGATGGTGGTGGTGTTGTCCCGGCAGCTCCCGGCAACGTAGGCGCCCATGAGGCCGAACAGGTCCAGTATCATGACTGTGTTAAGGGCGGCGCGCCTGACGGGGGCGCCCGAGCTCAGCTCCTTGCTCTGGACGATGACGATGACGACCAGCGACGCCACGAATGCCGCCGTGTTGCAGTGGTAGAACGCCTTGTACCTCTTGGGGTGCATGTCGTGGAGAACCGGGTTCCCCGCGGTGTGCTTCAGATGCCGTTCCGGCCAGACGCCGCCAGGCGGGCTTAGCCCTGCCTGGTAGGTCACCGTCGCCGCCAGTGTCGCCAGCAGAAGCAGAAGCGACCGCGACTCCTCCACATTCTCTGCACCCTTGCCAATGCTGCTGTCGGATCTTCCCGTTTGTCCACCTTGTGGCTGCGGTGCATTAACAATAACATTATCTGGCGGCATGCCCAGCTCCGGCGTCGGCGGCAGGTTCTTCTTCCTACATTAACAAAAAATATTATGGAAATTAAACGAAGCTAGCACCGTGTAAATCAACCGGGCGTGAGCTTGATTACGGACGTGCCCGGCTGCGGCAGGTCGGCGCAGGTCAGTATGCGGCAGATTTGTTGACGGCATTTGGTGAACGTGCCCATGGTGTACCCTGCGATGACCACCTGCAGCAGGATGTACAGGAACACGGCGCCGACGAGGCAGATGATGTAAACGGTGGTGGTGATCCACCTGCAGCTCCCGGCGGCGTAGGCGGCCATGAGCCCCAGCAGCTCCACCAGCACGCACACCGGCAGCGCGTACGAGCTGGCGAGGAGGTCGCTCAGCGTCCTGCTCATGAGCAGCATGATGATGGCGAGGGAGGCGACGAAGGAGGTTGCGTTGGCGTAGAAGAAGGCGTGGTAGCGGATCTTGTAGGGCCCGTCGTGCAGCAGCGGGGCGCCGGCGCGGTGCCCCGCCCGGGTCTCGCTCCAGAAACCTCCCGGCGGCGCCAGCCCAGCGCCGTATGTCAGCGGCGTCGCGAAGGTGGCGAGCAGAAGAAGGAACTTGCGCCGCTCCTTGAGGCGCTTCTCCTCCTCAGGGCTCCTCCAAGCACACGAGTCCATCCGTATTTTCTCCCGGCGCGTCTCGACGTAGACTTGGACGGCGACATAGGCGAAGACTAGGCCGAAGAGCGCGGAGACGTAGATGGACGCGACCACGTCGCGGCAGCTCCCGGCGGCGAAGGCGGCCATGAGGGCGAGCAGGTCGAGCAGCATGGCAGAGCGGAGCACGGTGAGGCCGACGCGGTTGCCGCTGATGCGCCAGTCCAGCAGGAACATAATGATGACCAGCGACGCGACGAAGGCGGCCGCGTTGGAGTAGAAGAAGGCGGTGTACCGGCGCGAGTAGGTGTGCACGAGCACCGGGTCGCCGATGCGAAACGGGTAGACCGCCGGCGCCGGCGGGTGGACGGCGCCGACGCGATGCTGTGGGACGCCACCGTCGCCTCCATCCTCCGACCTGATGCCGCCCGGCGGGTTGAGGCCGGCCACGTATGTGACGCTGGCGACCAGCGTGGCGAGCAGCAGCAGGTACTTGCGCCACTTCCAGAGGAACTCCATGTCCTTCGTCGGCTCCATCGCCATGAATGACTCCCGGTCGGGAACACAGTGTATACCGCTGCACCGTAATATATATGCCCATGATCGGTCCGGCCCGGCCGCCGTGTGGTGTGCTCGTCCCGGGAATCATGGTGATGGAACCGAATCGTTGAAAGGCACACGTTGCTTACACGTTGTATAGCTAATAATATATGCATTGATGCTCCATACCTCCCTTCCCACGCACAAAGAATGGGATGCTCACTCAGACAAAGCTCGCTTTTGATTGGTCCCCGTACGTCGTGTCTCCTCCTTGCTCTCGCATCACACTCGTGACAGCAAAACGAGCTGGATGTATATTGGTGCACGGCACACACGGCAGCGAGCGGAGACTCATGTCTCATGAACATCCACAAATAATTTCAGATTTGCTTCAAACGTTTAAATAGAAGTTTTGAAATGTGGCATCATGAAAGCATGTAATGGAAATTAGCATTAGATATTTAGGGAAATGCCCTCTGGTTCCTGGGTGTATATACACTTGATGTGAGAAAACAAATTAATAATTTTAAAAAAATTAGAAGTTTTTTAGAATAAACTTCACTTTCTTTTGCACTAGTATATAAATTTTCATGAATAAAAAACCACCCTTGACTTCAGGAAAAAAAAAACAAAATATATTACTATTACAAGTCACTAATCTCACAATTTTGGCCGAAATTTTTGTTTTTTTTAAATGAAGTCAACATAAGTTTTTCTTTTTGTGGAATTTTTTTGCAAGTACAAGGGAAGATCAAGTTTATTTCAGAATTGGTTTGACTTTTTATTTAATTATTACTAATTTTTTTCATATAGGGTGTATATACACCCATAGACCAAACGTTCCGGTCCTAGATATTCACCAGAAGTGCGACAACACGTGCGAACCAACCTATGGTGGAATGGTTAGGAGGACAGTAGTATCCCGTGCCCACCAGAGTTCAAGTCCTAGACTTGACATTGGTGGTCGCATTTTCCTGGATTTTTTCCAGGCCTTTCGGCGATGTGCGTTCATTGGGAGGAGACGTTCCCGTCGACTACGAAGGCGTCTATGGCGACTACTTCAATCTCTAGATAATGTAACAGCCCAGTCTCGAAGTCTGAGGTGCGGCGAGAACAGTTTGTCGTGCTGAGGACGTTTTTGAAGGCAAGGTTTGCACTCGAGTTTAGGCGGTCCCGGAAGAGTAACCAAGCAAAGATCCTCACTTTGATAGGAGCTCTATTATGCGAAATTGCTTTGGCAATGGGATCTTCATCTTGCTGGCTCATAACTAGATCACAGGCAGCCCTTGTTGGGAATTTCTTTTCCCGCCAATGAGGAGGCGAGAATCAGGCTCCGTCGTCGGCATTTAGTCCTGCAACACAAATGATAACGAGACAAGCTCACGCGAAGCCGCATGGTTTAGGCAGTTTTGAAGGTTATATTCTAAACTGAATTGCAAGATATTTGCCATCCTGACCATGGGGCTAGTGGAGTGTGAGAATAGGTAGGGGAAAGTGATGTTACTACCGTTGGGAAGCAACGATTCGGTGCCAGGTGCAGCTGGGCATGGACAGTAAAATCATTAAAAATTGGATTTTTTTTAAAAAAAATGATTTTCTTTTACATCCAAGGTGCTTGGATGCATGATGTGTGTGCAAAAATCCGTGATGTTTTGACATTTGAGTAGGTCGTGGCAAAAAAAAAAAATTAGCTGTGACAGAAACTTTGAAAAAGTACACTGTTTGTGCTCGATTTCGTCTTTTTTTGCCAAGAGCTCCTCGAATGTCCAAACATTATGAAAATTTGCAAGCTCCTTGCGTACCCGATCATCTTCAATGCCAAAAAAATTCAGAAGTTTTTAAAATTTACTATTCATCGGGTGTATGAGCCTGGGCTCATACTTGAATTACCGCTATCAGTGAACTAATGAGTTTTAGGCAGAATACGCCACACCTGGGGCGGCCCGTATATTGATAATATATAGGAATTACATGCCTTGAAGTCCAAGAGAGATCTCAACCAAATCACACAATATCTGGAAGGTTGAGATATTCCTATACATAATAACTATACAGAGATATACAAAGATATACTCTAACATCCCCCCTCAGTTTGTGCGTCTGTCGGCAATAGGCATAAACTGGCACGAAACTCAGAGAAAAGCTGCGATGACAAGCCTTTTGTCATAATGTCGGCATACTGTCGAGATGATGGTACATGAAGCACCCGAACCTGACCAAGGGATACTTTCTCACGAACGAAGTGGATGTCGATCTCGATATGCTTGGTGCGGCGGTGCTGAACAGGATTGGAAGCCATGTAAACTGTGCTGACATTATCACAAAAAACAACCGTAGCAGACGTCAGGGGATGATGAAGCTCAACAAGGAGCTGGCGTATCCAGCAGCACTCTGCAACTGTATGAGCCACTGCACGATACTCCGCCTCGGCACTGGAACGAGAAACCGTGGTTTGTCGCTTGGAAGACCAAGAAACCAGGGTGTCACCGAGATAAACACAGTATCCAGAGGTAGAACGCCGAGTGTCGGGGCAGCCGGCCCAGTCGGCGTCGGAGTAAGCCGTGAGAGTCATGGACGGCGAACGAGGGATGTGCAGGCTGAAGTCGAGAGTACCCTTGATGTAGCGCAGAATGCGCTTAACCAAGTGGAGATGCGGCTCCCGCGGGGCATGCATGTAGAGGCAGGCCTGCTGGACAGCATACGCAATGTCTGGACGAGTGAGTGTTAGATACTGCAAGGCACCAGCATAGCTCCGATAGGCGGTGGCGTCGTCGAGAAGAGCTCCCTCCTGGGCCGAGAGTTTGACCTTAACGTCAACTGGAGTGGCCGAGGGATGACAATCAGCCATACCTGCACGCTGAAGAAGATCCAAGGCATACTGCCGCTGGGAGAGAACCATGCCAGTAGCCGTCCGAGTGACCGAGATGCCAAGAAAGAATGACAGAGCTCCGAGATCTGTCATGGCGAACTCGGAGTGCAGCTGCTGAGTCAGGTGCCGGAGAAGCATGGCCGTAGAGGCGGTGATCACAATATCGTCGACGTACAGGAGGATATATGCGAGATCCTGCCCGTGCCGGTAGATGAACAAGGAGACATCTGACTTTGATGCAACAAAGCCGAGCCGATGTGCGTAGAGGGCAAATCGCTGGTACCATGCACGGGGTGCCTGTTTGAGACCATATAACGACTTGTGGAGGCGGCACACATAGTCGGGACAACGCTCGTCAATGAAACCAGGTGGCTGCTGACAGTAAACCTCCTCGTCAAGATTGCCGTTGAGGAAGGCATTCTTGACATCGAGCTGGTGGACCGGCCAGTTCCGCGAGACCGTGAGGCTGAGGACGATGCGGATGGTGGCCGGCTTAACAACCGGGCTGAAAGTCTCGTCGAAGTCAATGCCCGGCTGTTGCGAGTAGCCGCGGACCACCCACCTAGCTTTGTAGCGAGCGAGGCGGCCGTCTGAATGGAATTTATGCTTGAAGATCCACTTCCCTGAAACAACATGAGCATGAGGTGGTCGTGGAACAAGCGACCACGTTTTGTTAGTAACAAGAGCCTCGAACTCATCGTGCATGGCACGACGCCAGTGTGGGTCATTGAGAGCACCCCGGTATGTTTTTGGGATAGGGGAGGGAGTGGAGTCGGATGCCATGAGGTTCATGCGATCAACGGGTTGAAACAGACCGCGTTTGGCACGAGTGAGCATAGTGTGTGTATTGCTAGGGGATGGGGGCCGATGGACGACCACGGGCGGAGACGGCGCGCTGAGATCAGACGAGGGTGAAAGCGAGATGGGTGAGGCGGGAGGCGAGGCTCGTGGCGTCGCGAGCGGCGATGCGGTAGGCGAGGCTTGCGGCGTCGCGAGGGGCGATGCGGGAGGCGAGGCTCGTGGCATCGCTGATCGGGGCGCAGAGCCGGGCCTGTGGAGTGGCCCAGCGGAGCTAGATGGGCTCGGTGGCCCAGCTGGGCTATGCGGGCTGGGTGGCGGCTGTACAGGGGAGACAGGGGTACGTGAGGGTGCGCCATGCATAGCGGGCGCATGCAAAACAGGCGGGGCTGCTGCGGGTGTAGGTTCGGTGGCTGCTAGGTTGAGGAGAAAGTCAAGGGCAGCAAGGTGATTGGATGGGCGATCCGGGGAGTGAGAAAAGGGAAAGACCATCTCATCGAAAATTACATGCCGAGAGACAATGACTCGACGGGTGAGAGGATCAAGACACCGATATCCTTTGTGGTTACCGGGGTACCCAAGAAAAACGCACGCAAGCGAGCGTGGAGCAAGCTTATGCTTGGCGACCGCCGACTGATTGGGATAGCAAAGACATCCAAACACGCGCAACATGCGATAGTCTGGAAGGGTGTTGTGTAGACGGATGTAGGGAACGGCAAACTCGATAGACTGGGATGGTCGTATGTTGACGAGAAGAGTTGCGGTGGCTAGAGCTTCCGCCCAATAGGGAGGTGGCATGGATGACTGAAACAGAAGAGTACGTGTGACATCGTTGAGTGTACGTATGGCGCGCTCGGCCTTGCCGTTCTGAGCGGAGGTGTAGGGACATGAAAGGCGAAGGCGGATGCCGTGGGTGGTAAAGAACGTGGTGATCGTGGAGTTGAGAAATTCGGTCCCGTTGTCAGCTTGCATGGCCACAACTGGACGTGAAAACTGTGTGCGGGCGTAGGCGACAAAGTTTATAAGTGTGGCGGCGGTGTCGGATTTTCTGCAAAGAGGAAACGTCCACATGTAGTGAGAGAAATCATCCACGATAACAAGATAATATTTTAAACCAGAGTTGCTCAAGACAGGCGATGTCCAAAGATCACAATGCACTAATTGAAACGGTTCGACGGTGTTCGAGGTAGACCTAGTGAACGGCAAGCGCACGTGTTTGCCAAGTTGACAAGCGTGACAAACATGCGAGGCTGCTTTATTACATGGAATAGAAGACTGCTTATGAAGATGTGACATGGCGTCACGACCCGGATGACCTAAGCGACGATGCCAAAGCTCGGTGGAGGTGGTGGCGAGAAGTCCATGGGCGTGATGGTTGACGACGGATGATGGAAAAATGTAGAGGTCTCCATGGCTATTGCAGCGGAGGATCACGGCCTTGGTGCGAAGGTCCTTCACAGAGAAACCAAAAGGGTCAAACTCTATTGAGCATAGGTTATCAATAGTGAACCGACGAACTGAAAGCAGATTTTTAATGATATGAGGAACAAGTAAGACTCTGTTAAGAAAGAGCGTGCGTGCAGATGTAAGAATGGATGCATCACCGGTATGAGAAATAGGTAACGTGGAACCGTTGCCTACTGTGACAAGGGAGGAGGGGGAGGCGGGAAGAAGATTGTGAAGCATACCGGGTTCGGAGGCCATGTGAGAGGTGGCTCCTGTGTCCATGACGCACTCACCGACGTTGGAGGCCGAGGCTGCGTTGTTCAGAGCAGCCATGAGCGCGGAGCAGTCCCACATCGGCGACGCGTTGTAGCCGGGAACAGGGGGCGCGTTGGTGCCAAAAGCCTGGCCGTGGAGAGGCGCCAACGACGTGAAGGCCTGCGCTGGAGGAAGCACGGGTGGCCGCGCGCCAAGGAGGCCGGCTCCGTTGCTAGTTCGCAGTGCCTGGGCACCCGACCCCTGTAGGGGCTGACCTGTATACGGATTGAAACAAATCCACGGGCCAACTGCAGAGGACCCGCCACGGTGAGAGTCGCCTCCTCGCTGGGTGTTGTCGCCGGCGCGGTTGCCGGATGAAGACCCGCCGCCGGATCCACCGCCGAAGCCGCCGGACCCGCCGGCGTTTTTCTTCTTGCGCCAATTTCCGTTGTTGCGGTTGCCGCCGCCGCGGTTGCCGTCGCCGCGATCGGAGCCGCGGTTGTTGTTGGAACCGGAGCCGTGGGAAGAGGTGCCACCGTAGCCGTGGGAGGAGGTGTTGGAGCCGGAGCCGGAGCCGTAGAGGGCGGTCTGGTTGCCCACGGTGGTCGAGTTGGCGAGCTGAGTCTCGCGAAGGGTGAGTAGAGAGCGCGTCTGCGCGAACGTCGGGAGCGGGTTCTGCATGGTGACGATGGTGGTGATGTCGGAGTAGCGAGGGTTGAGGCCGCGAAGACAGTTGAGGACGAGGGTCTGGTCAGTGACCGGAGTACCGACGTCGGCGAGGGCGTCGGAGAGGGCCTTCAGGCGATGGCAGTACGCGGTGACCGTGAGGTCGCCTTGCACCAAGCCGCGGAATTCCGCCTCGAGGTAGACGGCGCGCGTCATCTGGTTGTCGAGAAAGAGGTTGGTGATGAGAGTCCAAGCCTCTTGCGCCGTTTGATCCTCCGCCATGATGATGTCGAGGATCTCGTCGGAGATAGAGCCGTAGAGCCAGGACCGGACGACGTAGTCCTCGCGAGTCCAGTCCGCCGTGCGGTCCGCCTCGGCCGTAACGGTGGTGACGTGAGGGAGCAAGTCGTACTTGCCGAGGAGGACACGGATGAGCATCCGCCACTTGGCGAAGTTCGAGGTGTGGAGGTCCAGCGTGACGGGCACGTGGGTGCGCACGCTAGCGACTTGTACGGCCGGAGAAGCGGAGGCGGGCATGGGCGTGGTGACGAGAGCGCCGGCGGTGGAGGTATTGGTGGCAGGCAGGGAGGGCGAGGTGAGGGAGGAGGCTGTTCCCACGGCGGTGCCAGCCATGGCTGCAGCAAGCTGCGATCGGAGATGGGTGCAAGATGCGTGGAGGGGCTGGGTGGATCGTAGATTGTCTGATACCAAGTGAACTAATGAGTTTTAGGCAGAATACGCCACACCTGGGGCGGCCCGTATATTGATAATATATAGGAATTACATGCCTTGAAGGCCAAGAGAGATCTCAACCAAATCACACAATATCTGGAAGGTTGAGATATTCCTATACATAATAACTATACAGAGATATACAAAGATATACTCTAACACTATCATTGTCAGTGTCATATTATTGGAGAGAACACTCAAGAGTGCTCGGGCTATCTTTCATCAATTTATCATTGACGCATCCGGTCGGTAACTCTCTTTTAAGTCCTGGAGTACGGGTGGATGTCGGCTCACATTCACTTCCATTTAGCGATGTCTGGAAATCATCTAGTAGTACTCCCTCCGTTTTTATTTAGTCCTCGTATTAGGTTTAGTCAAAGTCAAGCTTTGTAAACTTTGACAAAATTTATAAACAAAAATATTAACATATACAATAACAAATTAATACCATTAGATTTATTATTGAATGTACTTTCACATCTTATAGATTTGCTATAGTAAATGTTTGTACTTTTTTCTATAAACTTGGTCAAACTTTACGAAGTTTGACTTCAATCAACTCTAATATACAGAGTAAATAAAAACAGAGTGAGTACGACGTAATTCCTTGGTTTTTACACCGCATGCAAGTCAGTAACAGCAAGCCTCGATCGGATAGTACGTATCCTCCTGTCTACCATGTGCCCTTCACCTTCGTTCATCCTCCAAGGCTCCAACTACGTACCCAGCCGGCCCACAGCCCCTCTACTCGAGCACAGGCAAAATGTTGAAGAAGCTATGATCTTGGCCGGCCAACCACCAGACAACTCCCACACACGCACATCCGCGCGTACCGTCAGAAACGCTGCATCACTGTATGTTCCTGGCGCAATTATACTATTGAACATGGCCAGCTCTGGCTAGCATTTAATCGTGTAGTACCACGTCTCTTGTATGACCACGACACGACTGTGATCGTGGCTTTTGCGTATTCCCCACAATACGTACGACGCTTTCAATGCTCCATAGTAGAGTCCTTTTACGGTGCATCCGGCGAATATGGACCGTCCATTGAACTGAATTTGATGGTCCAGATCGGATGCAATACACCCCATAGCGTGTATTATATGAAGGCCTGAGGGGCTTTTTTGGTAAAAACAAACAAACAATGTAGGGGTTCTCTCTCAAAAATTTCGAGAGGTATTTTTTGTACGAATATTATTCATTTCATTTCCGTCACTCAAGTCCCATCCTACACCGCGACTGCGCTACGGTTTGTGCCTTTGCCGGCAGGATGGAGCCGCGCGTTTGCCTCACACCATCTACCACTTGCCCCCGCCCCCCAATCACCACTCGCACCTCCTCTTCACTAAAGAACACGAGCAGAGGCCGTCCTTCCTCGCCGCGGCCGCCGCCCGCCGTCGATCAATTCGGCGCGATCCCACCTCTTTAGTCCTCCATGCGTGTGCCTCTAGCCATGTGGTTAGCCGCTACCTCTTCCCCCCTTTCACTGTGGTTGATTGCGTCATGTTGCTCACCTCTCCGCCATGGCCGCATCTCGATATGGCCATGCATGTCCTTCGGGGGCAAAGCCATGGTTGCACATCTAGGTGCCATTCTCACTGCTGCCGGCCTACTGCGGGACTAGGATGAAGCTAGCCGGCTGTGGGATCGAGGAGATAGGTCTAGAGGGGGGTGAATAGACACTTAACCAACCAAAGTTGCAGATTTTAATTTCTCTTGGAACATAGGCAGATTTTGGCACAAGTTAAGATCACTCCAATACTTTCTACACATGCATATCTAGAGATTGAGCAGCGGAAATAGTAAGGCATGCAAAAGTATGGAATGTAAAGGGTAGAGTATGGAAGATCAAACGCAATAAAGACACGGTGGTTTTTTGCGTGGTTCCGATAGGTGGTGCTATCATACGTCCACGTTGATGGAGACTTCAACCCACGAAGGGTAACGGCTGCGCGAGTCCACGGAGGGCTCCACCCACGAAGGGTCCACGAAGAAGCAACCTTGTCTATTCCACCATGGCTTACGTCCACGAAGGACTAGCCTCACTCGGGTAGATCTTCACGAAGTAGGCGATCTCCTTGCCCTTACAAACTCATTGGTTCAACTCCACATCATGTCGGAGGCTCCCAAGTGACACCTAACCAATCTAGGAGACACCACTCTCCAAAAGATAATAGACTGTGACATCCACATGTATTAAGCACAGTAATCACCTCTTAATCATGCCAAGTCACCATCTTTAACTATGCTTGATCATCATTTGCATCATATCTCAATTCAAATTCCAAGTCAAATTGAAATTCAAATATAAGGTAAAAATAAAAGTTGTTCAAATTTGAAAACCAAAATGTTCATAATGTTGCAAATAATTCTGAGGCATTTATAAGAATATAATCAACATTTATTGAATTAGTTAAATGACCATAACACCCTAAATCAGAACCAAAACAGCAATAATTAAACCCATTTCATTTAATTAAAATTCAAATGAAATCATATTTTCCCCCAAACTAATTTCTGGTAGTAACTAAAATTACACTGTTAATTTTGGGCCAAGTCTCATATTTTACAAAACTAAAATTTGTGTCTAAACGTTTTATAAAACAGAAACTAGAAAAGGAGAAAACAGAAAAACAAAAGATAAAAAGAAAAATAAAACAACCCCCCCCCCCCGGGCCTCGGCCCAGCCGGCCGGCCCACGCCGCTCCCCTCTGGCATATATGGCCTCGCTCGCCAGCGCCACCCCGAAACCCTAACCCCCCACGATCCCCACTCCCCCTCGTCCCCGACGCCGCCGCCGTCGCCGCCCGTCGCCGTCGCCTCGTCGCCCTCGTCGCGTCCTCGTCCTCCCCCACGACGGCCTCCCCGGGCCTCACCCCCCCCCCCCCGTGCATCTACATCGGGGGTGAGGACCCCGTCTCTCCCTTCCTCTCTCTGTCACCGTCGCCGACGCCGTCCGCCGCGGCTCCCGCGCTGCTCGCCTCGCCCGCTGTTGCCACTAGGTTCTCGTGATCACGTCCATCCGGAGCTTTGATTATCTGCAAATTACTTCTTGAATGCACGATGCACTAAATTGATCACGGTCATTTGATAATATTGAAATTTCCTCTGTTACAGATGGATCGCTTGTTTCCGCCGCGTCCCACGACGCAGCTTGTACTTCGGACTTGTGCTCGTGATGCGACTGGTTTTCCAGCTATCCTGATCGCCCTCTTGACCAGATTGGGCTACCGCTGGTACCTCGAGTACATGGTTTACGAGGATTTCCGCGAGTTCAACCAGGAGCAGTACCATGCCGATGTTCGTATCTTTGATCAGGGGGACGACTCCGACACAGAGTTGCACACTTTTCACGGTATTGGCGTGACGATTGATATGGTAGTCCATGATGCTGCCCATTCTGCTGTCGCACGTCTTCGTGGCGAGCATAGTCGCTTGGATGACTCCGAGTTCAGATACATTCCGTATGCCCCTGCTGGAGAGGATACCGGATACTACACAGCTATCTGTGCCCCTTACGAGCGACGTCGATTCGACCCACAGGTTTTGATTCAGTGCACTCAGGCTCTGGATCGCACTGCCCGGGCTCTTGCCGTCGAGTTGTTTGCCACTCGCGCACGTCTCTACGAGGCTATGACACAGTTGCTGCCAGCTGTTCGGGCAGGGATACAGCCAGAGTACATCCTTTACCCGCACAGGACTCAGATGCCTGCAGGTATTGATTGGCCTGCTGTTGGAGGTCGCACCCCCACACGTGGACCACTCCTTCTAGTTCGAGATCGGGTTCTGCATCAGAGTAATCATGGAGCACAGGACCTTTTCGCTGTGGACACTCATCGTCCGCACCTGCAGTTACGTGGTTTCGGTGGTATTCCCCGACGTTGATGTAGCCTTTGCTATGCCCCGTTGTTGTAATTCCCTATCGCGTGCCTGCGCGCCGCCTAGTATGTCTACCTGTTTAAATTTCTGAACTTATGCTCTCTGCTTGTAAACGACTTTGTGTATGGATCTGTATGTCTTAATTGGCTACTGTTATGAATCTATTGCACTACTTATTCGTTGTCGTGTTACATCATGCTTGTCTCTAAACACTTGCAGTGGTTTTTACTAAACTACCCCCTGTTAAATCATAGCAGGATGGTTAGACCAGGTGGTCATGGTCGTGGCCGTGCTGCGAACCCTCCACCCCCGCCAGACTATATGGCAGCTATGATGCAGCAATTTGAGCTGAACCGCCAGTTTATGGTTGGAATCATGGCTCAGTTCCCACACCGGAACCAGAATGCTCAGAATCAGCAAGCTGCCCCAATAACTCTGCAGGACTTTGTGCGTCTCAACCCAACTATTTTTCGCAATTCTGAACAGCCACTGGATGCTGATGACTGGCTTCGCGACATCGCCTACGAGATGGAGTCTGCCAGTGTCGCCCCTGACAACCTTGTCACCTTTGCGTCCTACTTCTTGAAGGGCCCCGCTGCTCAATGGTGGGACACCCACAGGCGTTCACTACCTGCTGGGACAGTCGTTACCTAGATCGAGTTTCAGACTGCTTTTCGTGCCCGTTACATTCCTCAGGGAATCATGGACCAGAAGAAGACAGAGTTTCGCAACCTTACTCATGGCAATAAAATTGTTGAAGCTTATCAGCGGGAATTCCTTGAATTATCCCGCTATGCTGAAGAAGACATTGCCACTGATGCTCGTAGACAGGAGAAATTCCGTAATGGACTGCACCCAGACCTCAAGCTTGCACTTGTTGTTCATGACTTCACCGACTTCGCCACCCTGGTGAACAAGGCTATCCAGGTTGAGACCGCTCAGATAGAACACAAGAAAGCCATCAAGCGCACCCATGACGTTGGCTCATCTTCGGGCTCGTCATCACAGAAACGCCGTATCTGGATTCCCAATAGCATGTACCATCCCGCTGCATCCTCTCCACCGCCGGGGCAGCCAAGATCTCAGGCTCCACTGTTTTGAGCTCCTGCTCCCTGTCCCAATGATGGGCTCTGCTTCAAGTGTGGCCGTCTAGGTCACCGTTCCAGAGAATGCCCTCAGAATCAAAATCAGCTTGCACTTCCCTCTGCTGGCCGTGGTAACAATCAGCCTCGCAACAATAATGCCAGGCCTTCTTATGGTCGTGGTCAAGCTTACCATGTTGACCTGAATGAAGCATAAGATCAGCTTGCTACTGTGAACGGTACTATCCTTGTTCACCCAATACCACCTCCTGTTTTAATTAATCCAGGAGCATCGCATCCAAATTTACGCTAAAATTATTTGCATTCACGCATGACATTAGATGTGAACCGTTGCACAACCCGTTAATGAAAATTTCTCCCGCGGGCCCATGCCAAGCTTCCTTGGTATGAATACCCCGACCTTCTCCTTTCTACCTCTTAATTCTCGGGACGAGAATTTCTTTTAGAGGAGGAGAATTGTGACATCCACATGTATTAAGCATAGTAATCACCTCTTAATCATGCCAAGTCACCATCCTTAACTATGCTTGATCATCATTTGCATCATATCTCAATTCAAATTCCAAGTCAAATTGAAATTCAAATATAAAGTGAAAATAAAAGTTGTTCAAAGTTGAAAACTAAAATGTTCATAATGTTGCAAATAATTCTGAGGCATTTATAAGAATATAATCAACATTTATTGAATTAGTTACATGACCATAACACCCTAAATCAGAACCAAAACAACAATAATTAAACCCATTTCATTTAATTAAAATTCAAATGAAATCATATTTTCCCCAAACTAATTTCTGGTAGTAACTAAAATTGCACTGTTAATTTTGGGCCAAGTCTCATATTTTACAAAACTAAAATTTGTGTCTAAACGTTTTATAAAACATAAACAAGAAAAGGAGAAAACAGAAAAACAAAAGATAAAAAGAAAAATAAAACAAACCCCCCGGGCCTCGGCCCAGCCGGCCGGCCCACGCCGCTCCCCTCTGGCCTATATGCCCTCGCTCGCCAGCGCCACCCCGAAACCCTAATCCCCCACGATCCCCACTCCCCCTCGTCCCCGACGCCGCCGCCGTCGCCGCCCGTCGCCGTCGCCTTGTCGCCCTCGTCGCGTCCTCGTCCTCCCCCACGACGGCCTCCCCGAGCCTCGCCGCCCCCCCCCCCCCGTGCATCTACATCGGGGGTGAGGACCCCGTCTCCCCCTTCCTCTCTCTTTCACCGTCGCCGACGCCGTCCGCCGCGGCTCCCGCGCCGCTCGCCTCGCCGCCGCCCGTGGCCTCGCCCGCTGTTGCCGCGCCCTGCGCCCCGCGTCCGTCCACCCACCGCCTCCCGCGCGCGCTTGCCCGCGCGCTCGCCCGAGCCTGCTCGCCGCGCCGCCCGCTGCCGCCCTCTGCGCTCGTGCCCGCGCTCGCTCCGCTGCCGCTGTTGCCGCACGCGCCCGCCGCCACTGTCTAGCTGCTGACCGGCTCCGCCGCCGCCTGCCCCGCGCGCAGCCACGCCCTCGCCGCGCTGCCTCCGGACACATCCGGCCGTCTCTACTCGCGCGCGCGCTGGCTGGCCCGGACATGTCCGGCCCTGGACAGGCACAGCCCGGACATGTCCGGCTGTGCCACTGACCGCTGGGGCCCAGCCCTGTTTAAATGAAAAAGAAAAAAATGAAAAAGAAAAGAATTAAAATAAATAAATAAATTATGATTATTTAGTTAATTAATTAAATAGTTAATTAACTTAATTAACTTTGTTTAATTAAACTAATTATTTAATTAGTCTAATTAATCTGTAATTAGTTTAATTAACCCCTAAATAGCTAATGTGACACTGACAGGTGGGATCCACTGGTCAGTTTGACCAGTCAAAGTCAGAGTTGACCGCTGACGTCACTGTGACGTCATGCTGACGTTAGCAAATACTGTTTCGGTTAATTCTAATTTAAATAATTAAATAAATCCAGAAAATGATTAAAACTTTGAAAAATCATATAAAATAATCCGTAACTCGGATGAAAATAATTTATATATGAAAATCGATCAGAAAAATATGACGATTCCGAATACGCACTCCGTTCATCTGTCACATGCCCCTAGCATGCTGAACATGGAACCGTCCCCCTCTGTTTCATCTGTCCGAAATGCCAAACGCTGGGAAAACATTCCCGGATGTTTTCCCCTTTCGCCGGTAACGTGTAGTACTGCGATAGGTCACCCCTAACACGGCGTGTTGTCATGTCGTGCATCTGTGTTACATATGTGTGCTTTATATTTACTGTTTCTTCCCCCCTTCTTCTCTCCGGTAGACTCCGAGACCGACGCTGCCCCTGTGATCGACTACGTCCTCGACGACCAGCCCCTTTCAGCAGAGCTTCCAGGCAAGCAAACCCCCTTGACGCATGCCTATATCACCTATTCTTTCTCCCTCCTGCTTGCATTAGAAATTGCTACTGTTCTGTTTTATCCTATTCTGTTGCATAGCCTATTTTTGTAACTGTTATTGATACCTGCCTGTTATCCGAGATACTTAGTATAGTTTGGTTGATAATCCATCGGTGGCCCATCTTCCTTGTTCTAGTTGCCCCGCTTAGTTACTAATGCCCCGATCGATGTGATCGACGGGTTGAGACCTGCACAGCACCGCACACCCCCTAAGTTGTTTGACTCTACAGAGTTATCCTCGAGTGACGAGGGTGATACCTCTTAACTCACTCCCGACGATGCCTTTGTAGCACGGCTAGTCAGACGTGGATTACCGAGGGTGATTCCTCTTCCTCCACCTCCGATGAAGCTTCTGACGTGCAACCCCGCAAGTGTGAATACCATCGAGGGTGATTCCTCTGGGTTCGCCCTGGCGGATTACATCGAGTAGGAATCCATAGAGGCTGATTCCTCGGATTCCCCCTTGATGTGATGAACACACGGATACCCTACTTTTACTACAGTCCCCGGGTAAAGTCAGGTCGACCCCGAGGGGTACCCGCGAGAGTTGTGAAGTCGGGTTGACCTGGAGGGTACCCGCGAGATAATTACGAGGCGCGGCCGGGTAGGCTGAGACCGCCCTAGAGAGGGATGGGCCTGGCCCTTGTTGCACTTCCTCGAGACGGGACGACAGGAGTACTGATCGTCACCGCGAGCTCCTAATAATTCGCTAACGGATTTGGGTATTGATCTGAGTGGGTCGTTGGCCCTATACGCACTACCACCACGCGGGATAATGATTTATGGGGCCCTCGGCGCCGTATGTATCAGCCGAAAGTTCTGTCAGATGTCCAGTTCAGCATTGTGGCCGGGCCGGATCGTGCCATCCAGGTAGAGTTGGCGCTTTATATAAGTATCCACCCTGCACACAACGACCCGGAGTGCACAGGGCGATGGCCCAAGACCCCTGCGCACTTAGGATGTAGACCGGCGGGGACCTCTCTGCTGAGCCTAGGTAGGGCTGCGGTGTGTTGATCAGCCGAGGCCGGGCATGACCCAGGAAAGTGTGTCCGGCCAGCGTTAATCGAGCGTGTTGGGTAACGGTAGTGCACCCCTGCAGGGAAGTTATCTATTCGAATAGCCGTGTCCACGGTAACAGGACGCTCAGTGTTGTATCCCGATCTACTATTACTTGAACTGGATACATGTTAATTAATTGTAAGCTCCGGGATCGCTTTCTCGCTGGGAGTCGAAGAAGGATCCCTAGGCTTTGCTAGAACATGCTTGCTACTTTAATTATGTTACTAATATGCACTCTTCTAATGCTGCAAAACGCTGAAGATGCTAGTCTTCGATAGGCTAGGCCTTTCTCCCTCTGATCTGGCATTTCTACAGTATAGTCCACAGATACAGTCCTTTCCTTTGATACCAATGCATAATTAGTATAGTTCTGATGTCAGTCTTGCGAGTACTTTGGATGAGTACTCACGGGTGCTTTGCTCCTCTTTTCCCCCATACCCGATTGCTGCGACCAGATGATGGAGCCCCGGAGTCAGCTGCCACAGTTGACGACTACTACTACCCCTCTGGAGGAGCTTACTACTACGTGGAGACCGCCGATGACCAGGAGTAGATTCGGAGGCTCCCAGGAAGGAGGCCTTGCCTCTTTCGATCAGAGCCGTTGTTTGTTTTCGCCTTCTTAAGGCATATTGTTTAACTTTGTGTCTGTAAGCAGATAATGTTGCTTCCACTGATGCTTGTATGACTCGAGCTTATGTATTTCGAGCCCTCGAGGCCCCTGGCTTGTAATAAAAGCTTGTATTATTTTATTTTGTGTTTAGAGTTGTGTTGTGATATCTTCCCGTGAGTCTCTGATCTCGATCGTGTGCATTTGCGTGTATGATTAGTGCACGGTCGAGCAGGGGCGTCACATAGACGGTGTGTTGTTGATGAACTCCTTGCTCTTGTGCTTCAAATGATAGTCTTCCCAACACTCAAACAACTCCTCACAGATTTGGCTATGGTGAAAGAAGGATTTGAGTGGAAAGCAACTTGGGAAAGGCTAGAAATCAAGGTTCAAATGGTAGGAATGGAATAACTTGATCTCAACACATGAGTAGGTGGTTCTCTCTCAGAAAATGTGTAGTGGAAGTGTAGGCACGTTCTGATGGCTCTCCTTGCTGAGAAGGAGGTGGTGGAGGGGTATATATAGCCTCCACACAAAATCCAACCGTTACACACTTTTGACCCAACTCGGTCGCACCGAAACCATAATCTAGGTCGCACCGAACTATGTAAAAGATATGAACATTAGGAATCTCGGTGGGACCGATAGGAACAACTCGGATGGACCGAAGTGCAATGGCTAGGGCAAACCTCATCTCGGTGGCACCGATTGCATCAACTCGGTAGGACCGAAGTGAAGCAATAAGGCAACAGAGAGTTGGCAAGCCATCTCGGTGAGACCGATTTGCAAAACTCGACCGAAGTAAGTGCAAATGATTACAGAGAGTTGGCAAGGCCATCTCGGTGGGACCGAGATCCATTTCGGTGGATCCGATTTGTTAGGGTTTTGGCAGTGGCTAAGTCTAGGTGAACTCGGTGGCTCCGGATAGGAAATTTCGGTGGGGCCGAGTTGGAGTGTGGGTTTTGAACATATTTGGATAGAGAGAGTGGTTGAGGGTTTAGGAGTACTGTCACTAAGCACTTGAGCAAAAGGACCATTAAGTAACACCTCATCCCCTTTTAATAGTATTGGCTTTCCTATGGACTCAATGTGATCTTGGATCACTAAACCAAAAATGTAGAGTCTTGATCTTTTGTCAATCCTTGTCCTTAGCATTTTGAAGGGGTTCCACGTCCTCTTGTCCCTGCCACGCCATTGTTGAACTTGTCTGAAATTCACTAGATAAAAGCATTACTCCAACAATATGTATGTTGGCATGAATTACCAAAACCACCAAGGGAGCAAGTGTGCTTTCAATTTCCCCCTTTTTGGTAATTGATGACAACATACATCAAAGCTTCAAATAAGGATATAGCAGAAGTTTGTATGAAAGCTTTGAAGGAAAGCATGTAACATGTATGAGCTCCCCTGAACTCCCCCTGAATAGGTGCATATAAGGTGATGATACCACATGGAAGATATACATGCTACATGTATCTTGGCTATATGCATCAGAGCAACATATATATCATATAGGGTCCACATGTCCATGATTGTCTCCTTGCAAACAACATATACTAGCAAGAGATCAATCATGTTCATGAGTGTGATGCATTTACTTACCTTGAAGTCCTTGATCAAGTACCTGAAGAAATACACTTGAGAAAACAAAGTTAGAAAACACAAGCTAACTTCTTCAATAAAAGACACAAGATCAACAAGAAACCAAGATTGGGATGACATGTAGAGTAGAGTATCACTACGTGAATACTTCTTTGAAGCAGACATGTCCCCAAAGGAAAGAAATAGTTATCTCCCCTTAAAGAACTTCCTCTCCCCCCGAATCTGACATTGGATATTTGGAGCGGGTAAGGTGAGAAAACTAGAACAACCAAAGAACAAACTAATCACGTTTCTCCCCTCTTACAAACATATAGCATTCTCTCCTCTTGTAAGGTGCATCTCTTTTGTAGTGATAAGCTTTGATGTATTCCTCTCTCCCCCTTTGACATCAATTTCCAAGAAGGGATTTCAAGGCTATTGATTAAGTGGGTTTGGTCCTTGAGAAACACAGCTAGCCATTGAGTGGCTCTAGATGCAAGTAGAGGATAAGAATCATTGAGTGGAGCTGGAGCAAAAAATCTCAGGAAATATTTGACAGAAATTCCCTTAGAGCAGCAAAATCGGTGACACCGAGTTGAGTCAATTCGGTGGAACCAAGTTTGATGCAATGGAACATTTTGTCAACTCAGCTCACTAGGCAAAGGAATTCTCACAAAGATTTGCAATGAATTAACTGCAAAACTAGCGAAAAGAAAACAAATTCAGAATAGAAGCAATGCAACATCTAGATGAAGTTTTTTTTAATGAACACTCTAGCAAGAAGAGAACAAACAAAAGAAACACTAGAGAACTTCATCTAGATGGGTCGGCGACTAGGTCACCTATGTTAGAGTATATTGACTTAGGAGTCAAGTGAGAGCACTTGATCATAGGTCATACTCATCGTTTAAGCTCAAAATGGGGTTGCCATTTTTATTTTAAGCATTTTAATGTATTCACATCTTGTTGAGTTGCCTTAGCTCATATCTTTGAGTAAAGCTTCTCTAAGATGTGAGAACTTACATTGGGATTTGGTGGTGATGTCCATCATGTAGTTGAACTTGAAGTGGATGCTCATGAGTTGAAGTTTGGAGCTATCCTATCATGTGTAGTTCATCTTCCTACATGGGTTAGATTTGCAAGGAACAACATGTATATCCAAAGTGACAAGAATGAAGCATAACTCAAAAGTTTGTCAAAGGATATGTTTAGGTTGTCTTGTTCCTTGTTCCACCATCAATTGTCGATACTTGGGTTATACAAGATTGCTTATGATAAGAGTGTGTCGCAACCTTGTGACATGAAGCTTGTCCAAGTACCTACAAAAGGTTAGATACCATACAAGGGAGCAAAATATCTAAGACATAAGATGATCATGAAAGGTATCATGGATTAGTCAAGAATGCTCATGCCCTTGTATGCATCCACATGAACCTCTAGTTCACGTTTGAAGCATCAATGATGTTCAACTCACTTCTCAAGTGACAAAACACTTTCTCATCAAGGGGTTTGGTAAAGATGTCCGCCAATTGTTTGTCGGTACGAACATGTTTAAGGTCAATGTCACCTTTCTCAACATGATCTCGAATGAAGTGGTGATGAACCTCAATATGCTTTGTTCGAGAATGTTGCACGGGATTGTGTGCTATCTTAATAGCACTCTCATTGTCACATAGTAATGGTACATGTCTCACATGCACACCATAGTCTTTAAGAGTTTGTGTCATCCATAGTAATTGAGCACAACATGATCCCGCGGCAATGTATTCCGCTTCGGCAGTAGATAGAGATACTGAATTTTGTTTCTTGGAGGACCAAGACACAAGAGATCTACCAAGAAATTGACATGTACCCGAAGTGGATTTTCTGTCAACCTTGTCTCCGGCATAGTCCGAATCGGAGTAGCCAACAAGATTAAAAGAAGACCGTTTGGGATACCATATGCCAAAGTTTGGTGTATGTAACAAGTATCTCACAATTCTTTTCACCACCTTAAGGTGACACTCTTTTGGTGCCGCTTGGTATCGTGCACACATGCACACACTTAGCATAATGTCGGGACGGGACGCACATAGATATAGCAATGAACCAATCATAGATCGATAAACCCTTTTATCAACCAGTTTGCCATCCTTGGTCAAGTCAAGATGTCCACTCGTGGGCATGGGAGTTTTCATACCTTTACTCTCTTGCATATTGAACTTCTTGAATAAGTCCTTGGTATACTTTGTTTGAGAAACAAAGGTACCCTCCCTAGTTTGCTTGATTTGCAAACCAAGAAAGAATTTGAGTTCACACATCATAGACATCTCGAACTTTTCCGACATCAACCTTCCAAACTTTTCACTAAAAGAGGGGTTAGTAGATCCAAAGATAATATCATCAACATAAATTTGGCATACAAATAATTCTCCATTAACCCTCTTAGTGAACAAAGTTGAATCAATCTTCCCAATTTCAAAGCCTTTTTCAAGAAGGAACTTTGTCAAGCATTTGTACCAAGCTCTAGGGGCTTGTTTAAGACCATAAAGAGCTTTACGAAGTCTGTACACATGATTAGGTTTCTTGGGATTCTCAAAGCCGGGAGGTTGTTTGACATACACTTCCTCCTCAATTTCACCATTTAAGAACGCACTTTTAATATCGATTTGGTAAAGAGTGATATCATGGTGATTGGCATAAGCAAGTAAAATACGAATGGACTCAAGTCTTGCAACGGGGGCGTAGGTCTCACCATAGTCCATACCTCCGACTTGTGTGTAACCTTGTGCTACGAGACGAGCCTTGTTGCGTACAACTTGTCCATTTTCATCTTGCTTATTCCAAAACACCCATTTGGTTCCAATGATGTTTTGCTCTTCCTTAGGCTTCTCAACCAGTGTCCACACTTGGTTTCTCTCAAAGTTGTGTAGCTCCTCGTGCATTGCATTCACCCAATCGGGGTCCTTGAGAGCATCTTCCACCTTCAAGGGTTCAACACTAGAGATAAATGAGTAATGCTCACAAAAGTTAGCTAAACGAGTTTTAGAGCGAGTGATTCTCCCGGATTGGATATCTTCAAGTATTTGTTCGACGGGATGATTCTTGTTGACTCTTGCTCTGACTCGAGGTAGCTTTTGCTTGGGTTGTGGTGAGGCTTCCTCATCATCATCATCTTCTTCTTCTTCGTTGATGTTGTCGTTGTTCGCTTGTGGAGGTGGAGAAAGAGGTTGTGGTGGATCATCTTGTTGCACTTCCTCATTCCCATCGTCTTGATGTGTTCCACTTGTGGATGCCACCATATCAACTTGTCGTTCACCTTGATGTGAAGTTGAGGCTTCCACTTGAATAGACGAGGTACTCTCCTTTACTTCCACGGGGCGAATCTTGCCAATGGGCAAGTCTTGGATTGCTTCCGATGGTTCTTGATCTCCTACATCAAGTGGCAATTGCTCGACTTGCGAGCCGTTAGTCTCATCAAACTTCATATCTACCGTCTCTTCAACTTTTCGAGTGAAGTTGTTGTAGACATGGTAAGTGTGAGAGTTCGATCCATAACCGAGTAGGAAACCTTCATGAGATTTAGGAGCAAATTTTGAACGACGATGCTTATCAAGAATGTAACATTTTGAGCCAAATACTCGAAAGTATCCAACTTGTGGTTTGTTACCGGTGAGCAGTTCATACGCCGTTTTACCAAGAAGCTTGTGAAGGTAAAGTCGATTTGTTGCATGACAAGCTGTTTCAACCGCTTCCGCCCAAAAATGTCTTGGCGTCTTGTATTCATCAAGCATTGTTCTTGCCATCTCAATAAGTATCCGGTTCTTCCTCTCAACAACTCCATTTTGTTGAGGTGTGTACGTAGCCGAGAACTCATGTGAAATACCCTCCTCATCAAGAAAGGTGTCCACATTTGTGTTCTTGAACTCCGTTCCGTTGTCACTCCGAACCTTCTTGATCTTCACTTCAAATTGATTTTGGGCCTTTCTTGCGAAGTTCTTGAAGATCTTTTGTACCTGCGATTTGTCATCAAGAAAGAACACCCACGTAAATTTGGAAAAATCATCAACAATGACCAAACCGAAAGAGTTGCCACCAAGACTCTTATAGGAGTTGGGACCAAAAAGATCCATATGTAGTAGCTCAAGTGGTCTCCTCGTGGTCATAATGTTCTTCACGGGATGGCTTCCTCCAACTTGTTTTCCTGCTTGGCAAGCACTACAAAGTCGATCTTTGTCAAATATAACATCTTTCACTCCAAGAATGTGATCTCCTTTAACAAGTTTATCAAGGTTACGCATGCCAACATGTCCAAGTCTTCTATGCCATAACCAACCTTTAGAAGATTTAGCAATTAAGCATGTACGAGGTTGGGCTCTTTTAGTGAAATCAACAATGTATAGATCACCTCTACGAATGCCGGTAAAGACCATATTATGATTATCTTGACGAAACACTTGGCAATCTACTTTGGTAAATAGAACATTAAAACCAAAATCGGCTAGTATAGATACGGAAAGAAGATTGTAACCAAGAGATTCAACAAGCATAACATTTCGTATGGAACTATCATTGGATATGGCCACCTTACCAAGGCCAAGTACCTTACCCTTTGAGTTGTCTCCAAAAGTCACATACTTGCGTGGACCATCATTTTTAGCGAGCTCTCGAAACATGTCTCTATCTCCAGTCATGTGATCGGTACAACCGCTATCAAGAATCCACTCTTTTCCTCCGGCCATATAATCTTGAAGATTTGCCATAAGACTGAGATTCCTCATGGTCTTCTCAAATTCAATGTCAAAGTCTTCGTCCTCATCATAATAGCCATGCTCAACATCATCATCATCATGCGTGTGATCATCACCTAGGGCAACAGATTCATTAGTTTCATGATCATGACAATGTTCAAGTTTATGGATTCTAATGGCTTCCGTGATAATGTTGCTAATAGTTCTAACATCACCTTTAGCACGCATAAGATCTCGAAACTCAAACAAGCAATTATCAAACTTAGGATCATTAGGACTCATCTTGTGAAAAGCAACAGCCTTATGAAGAATCTTATCGAGACTCTTTAAAGAGTAATCGGGATATCGCTTTTCTAAGTCATGCCATAGAGTATAAGCACATTCAAAGTTTTGCATACAACCAAGCACAACCTTAGGTAATCCTCTAATGATAAGATTGACGGTTCTAAGATTACGAAGCATGTCAATTTCCTCTTCATGAGTAGGATGCAAGGGGTCAATAGGGGGCACATAAGGATTATGAATATACTTGCTCAAGTCAAATTCATCAAAGATATCAAGCATTTCATCCTTCCAAAAGTTGTAATACTCCTCATTCAGAATAGGCACTCTACGTCTAAGACTCCCCAACATAGACACATCCATCTCCCTCCAATGGTGATGAAACCAAGGCAATGGAGACCAAGGCTCTGATACCAATTATGGGATCGAGGAGATAGGTCTAGAGGGGGGGGGTGAATAGACACTTAACCAACCAAAGTTGCAGATTTTAATTTCTCTTGGAACTTAGGCAGATTTTGGCACAAGTTAAGATCACTCCAATACTTTCTACACATGCATATCTAGAGATTGAGCAGCGGAAATAGTAAGGCATGCAAAAGTACGGAATGTAAAGGGTAGAGTATGGAAGATCAAACGCAATGAAGACACGATGGTTTTTGGCGTGGTTCCGATAGGTGGTGCTATCGTAAGTCCACATTGATGGAGACTTCAACCCACGAAGGGTAACGGCTGCGCAAGTCCACGGAGGGCTCCACCCACGAAGGGTCTACGAAGAAGCAACCTTGTCTATTTCACCATGGCTTACGTCCACGAAGGACTAGCCTCACTCGGGTAGATCTTCATGAAGTAGGCGATCTCCTTGCCCTTACAAACTCCTTGGTTCAACTCCACATCATGTCGGAGGCTCCCAAGTGACACCTAACCAATCTAGGAGACACCACTCTCCAAAAGGTAATAGACGGTGTGTTGTTGATGAACTCCTTGCTCTTGTGCTTCAAATGATAGTCTTCCCAACACTCAAACAACTCCTCACAGATTTGGCTATGGTGGAAGAAGGATTTGAGTGGAAAGCAACTTGGGAAAGGCTAGAAATCAAGGTTCAAATGGTAGGAATGGAATAACTTGATCTCAACACATGAGTAGGTGGTTCTCTCTCAAAAAATGTGTAGTGGAAGTGTAGGCACGTTCTGATGGCTCTCCTTGTTGAGAAGGAGGTGGTGGAGGGGTATATATAGCCTCCACACAAAATCCAACTGTTACACACTTTTGACCCAACTCGGTGGCACCGAAACCATAATCTCGGTAGCACCGAACTGTGTAAAAGATATGAACATTAGGAATCTCGGTGGGACCGATAGGAACAACTCGGATGGACCGAAGTGCAATGGCTAGGGCAAACCTCATCTCAGTGGCACCGATTGCATCAACTCGGTAGGACCGAAGTGAAGCAATAAGGCAACAGAGAGTTGGCAAGCCATCTCGGTGAGACCAATTTGCAAAACTCGGTGAGACCGAAGTAAGTGCAAATGACTACAGAGAGTTGTCAAGGCCATCTCGGTGGGACCGAGATCCATTTCGGTGGATCCGATTTGTTAGGGTTTTGGCAGTGGCTAAGTCTAGGTGAACTTGGTGGCTCCGGATAGGAAATTTCGGTGGGGCCAAGTTGGAGTGTGGGTTTTGGACATATTTGGATAGAGAGAGTGGTTGAGGGTTTAGGAGTACTGTCACTAAGCACTTGAACAAAAGGACCATTAAGTAACACCTCATCCCCTTTTAATAGTATTGGCTTTCCTATGGACTCAATGTGATCTTGGATCACTAAACCAAAAATGTAGAGTCTTGATCTTTTGCCAATCCTTATCCTTAGCATTTTGAAGGGGTTCCACGTCCTCTTGTCCCTGCCACGCCATTGTTGAACTTGTCTAAAATTCACTAGATAAAAGCATTAGTTCAACAATATGTATGTTGGCATGAATGACCAAAACCACCAAGGGAGCAAGTGTGCTTTCACCGGCCTGGACGGCGAGGCCCAATTCTGCGACCTCATCCACCTCATGGCCAAAATCTAGGTATGTTGGATTGTTGATCTTGTAGAATTGTTCCGGGAAATCATTTATTATTGATATAATTATACAACAAACTAAAGCTTTATCCTTTTAATTTGACTGATTGGTGAGACTTGGTTGGTTTTGGTTTGGGAGACAACAGAGAGATGATAATATATTAAATTTGGATTGTAGTATAGACAATTGATACCTTGTATTGGTGGATATTTATGTTGGTGGGTTCTTCATGTGCTATTGCTGGATTGGAGTAATCTATGAGGGAGTATGTATGAGTGGTTGATTAACTTGGCCTGGTGGTTTATATAATTTTTAGGTTCAAAGGGGATATCGACTATTTGAGTATTAGTGTAAATTCTTATTATGGTGATTTAGCATTGTAACACTGATTATTGAAGACAGCCCGTCGAATGATGTTGTCATTGGAGATTTATTTGCAGCAACATAGGATTGAGGATGATAACCCTTTTGTACTCACCCATACATCCACATATATTAATTTCCAGGAAACTGTTATATTTGCATGTTACTTCTTCTTACGATTATATAGTGGACATGACCGTTGAAATTTTGTTCATATAATTTTCCTCTTTTTTGTGGGGCTATGACATCGCACAGTGAGTCAGCTAGTTACTACGCCCAACTGCTGGTCTCGCGACACGGTGGTTCATCATGATGCTTCCCCCCCCTACACTCTACTTGTGGTGCTCAGGATGGATGTGAGGAGGTTGTAGCGCGACCGCCCAGCTGTGCCACACAATGGCAGTTTCAACACAAGTGGCTCTCCTCCGGTACTTGCTATACTTTTTTCGTCTGTTTTGTATCATTCGTCCCCATGCTATGTGATGTGATACTAGTCCACAACCGCTGACCATCATGGTGTGGTGTTAGACTGTCAGCTGGCCTGGATTTGACCAGACTCGCTTAATTTAATTTTGGCTGATATGTGATACTTTGTTGAAATTGGATTGGTAGGCTAGACAGATAGGGTAATCAATTTATTTTGTATTTGAGTAATGTATGAGACCCTATATATTTTTGGTTGATGCACTTGGATAAATGTAGCTGGGCATGTGGATTTTGAAATTCAGAAATTAAAAGAAGATACGCAGTATTTGAGGTAGTCTAAATGATTATTTTGGTGATTTAGTTTAACACTAATTAATGAATTGGCTAGATCATCGAAAGAACAAGTTGTAGGAACATAGGAATGAGCATTGGATTGTTAAAACTGTTGCATTGGATTCTTGGAATATTAGCTATGTGCAACGTTTGTTATTTGGATACTTGTGACACAGTGAAAGCCTTCCGAACTAGTGTTGCTGACTGGTAGAAAACATGCACATATGTCACTTTCCACAAAAACTAATAAGTTGCTTGTCAATTCTTCTTATGTTTACATTATGAACAGAACTATAAAAAAAAGTTAGTACAATTTTTCCTGCTCAAGACTGAAACATAAAGTGTTGTCTAATCCTGCTCAAGACGACACGACACTGTACAGCTTAGAGAAATTACAATTAGCGACAGAAAATTTGTAAAAACCACAATTTCTCTCTTATGGACTTCTTCTAGGTTTGTTCGCGCACTGTGCTATTGGTCTGAATCTATCTAGACTCTGATGAAACTAACTATTACTAAAATTCAGATTTGAATTTCACTTTCCTAATTGTGAAACAAGAGAAGCAAATATATATTTGTAGGTGCTCCCATACATATCAAACTTTTTTTGAGAATAATATTGGAAGCAATATTGTGAAGTATTACAACTTTAGTAATCTGCAAAGGACTTCAGGATGGCATGGAAACCTTCTACGGAACGAAAACCCCACCACACCCTAGTCTATTGCTTTATACCCAAGTTGAGACAGCTGGACTAAATGCTTGCACCCACATCATCATCATCATCCACAAACGCATCATCTTCATCCGTGGCTGCATCTGATTGCTTTGCCGACTCCTGTAATCTTGCATGGTACATCTTGAGCCTTTTCATGGATTTCGCGCTGTTATGAGGTGAATTGACAAGGTCAATAGGCAGCATCCTTCTGTAATTGTCGATGTAGCCCTGTATGGTAGGATATGTTAGTATCGTTCTCTAGTTATAGAAAATTGACAAATACATAGGTGTTAATGTACGTACATGGTCATATTCTAGTGTCAATTCTTCTCCCGTAAATAATTCGATGTTCTTCAAGATGTAGAGTACAGAAAGAAGAATTGCAACATGAATTTCTATTAGCAGCATGTCACATATCAACAATGAAAAGCAAATACAAAAGCTAGTATTGTTGACTGACATGTCTTCTTGTGTTGGCACGGGAATAGCATTTACTGGTCATTAGGACACATTAATGTCTCTCCATGCATGGATTCATCATCCATTTATTCGCAGCCATGCACTGAGATGTGCTTCCACCCCACATAGCTGCAAGTCCATAGAATGAGAAGTTGATTGCGATTAATAGTTAGGTACGATGTTCTATGCCTTTGTAGATCAAAGTCTTTGTGTGGCAGTTACTGCAAGACTGCCTCCCATATGGGATGGAGGTGACCAAGTGGCACAACCCTGGGGTTGGGCAATGTCCCTTGTGTGTTGTCCCTGAGATTGAGACTCACATCCTCTTCTCCTTTGCCGCGACGAGATTTATTTGGAGCTTTGTTCGTGAGGCGCTAGGGCCCAACCAGATCGGGACAAGGAGATGCTTCTTATGGCTTGTGTTCGCGGTGTTATCTTGGACCTTGTAGACGATACGCAATAAGATGGTTATTGAGTGGGTCTTTCTTAGGCGGGCCTCTAACTCAATCTTTAAATTCCTTGCATTTTTTAAGCACTGACATCTGCTCTCTAGACAGCGCGAGCGCGGCTGGCTGGGCACATGATGGGCGCGATGATTTATACTTCTCGCCGGCTTGCATCGCCGCAGACCACTTGGTGGTCTTTTTTCCTATTTCTTTTATGCTTTTTGGCATGTTTGTGTTGTTGCCCCAGCAGACTATTTGCTTCCTTGCACTACGCTTGAACTTGTTGTATGGACTTGATGGTTTCTTTATTTATAAAGTAGGACAAAAGCCTGTTTCAAGAGAGAATAGTTACTCCAAGATAATATCGATTATCCCTAAAAAAAATAGCAACACAACAGTCCAAAATTTTTACCAGTATGCCTCTATAGTCTCGAGACTACTATAGTCAGCTGGTGGAGGTCTCGCCATTGTCATGGTGAATTAAAAGTTCTATGACCAACATCAATATTTGTAAGATTCTGGCTTAATAGGAATGATAGACTATTCATATCAACAAAGAATTCCTTCTTTTTCGAAATCCCATTCGCAATGAACCTCAAAGTGGAGCGTGATTTACTTGGAGCGACTTGAGGGTGGGTGATCAACTGGGAAGTTGATCCCGGGTGCACATGACTGAGGACAAACTGCGCAAGAAAGACTAGTGTTGGTCTGTGGGGTCTGTCTAGATCTTGCCAGACATAATGACCGGGAACCGGTGGCTATGGATGTGGAATTACAAATGGTATCAGAGCCAACCGTTGCAGTTACATGGTCCTGTGTGGGTCAATGGCGTAGACATGTACATGGCGCATGTGGATGTCGTGACAAACGCCATAGGCACTTGTGGATGTTGGCACTGGCGTGCATAAACATGTGCTAAGAGGGAACATTACGGCTAGGCCGACAAGGATGTTGGTTCCTTCGAGTGAGGGTGTATGTGCAATCCTGGCTTAATAGGAATGATAGACTACTCTTATCAATAAGGAATTCCTTCTTTTTCGGGAGTCCATTCGCAAGGAACTTCAAAGTTATGTGTTCTTGGCTAGGAGTGATTTCAGGATGGTTGACCGACTGGGAAGTTGATCCCGGGTGCGCACGAGTGAGTATAAACTGCGCAGAAAAGACTAGTGTTGGTCTGTGGGGCCAGTCTAGATCCTACGAGACGTAATGGCCGGGAGCCGGTGGCTATGGCCAGGGCATTTTTTTGTTTGGTTTTCGGCGGAATCAATGTAAGGTTTGCGTGTTCATTCTTGCGTCGGGGTCATGCTAATGTTCTTTGCATCGTTCAAATTTTTATCGTAAAGTTGAACAAGCGAGAATATATGAGGAATCCCAAGAAGTTATGTTAAGTGGGTTGTTCCAACATGCACCACTTCACGTGGATGGCATACATTACCTTTAGGGCACTGCTATGTCTCTTTTATAGTAAGGCAACACAAAGGGTATTTCTCACCCGTTGATAGTCCTAATATGTCTCGGCTATTAGCATGGTGCTACTGCGCTGGTCCAGTACTGTAGTTGCGGGCGATTTTTTTTTTCTGAAGTTTTTTTTTATCGTTTTTTATTATTTTGCATTGGTTTTCTTCGGATTTTCTTCTGTTTTTCCTATTTTTCTCATTTTATTCTTTCCTCTTTGGATTTCTTTGTTTCTTTCTTCGGTATTCACCGGTTTTTATTGGGTTTTTTTAAATCTTCTTTTTTCGTTTTCAACAAAATGTCTATTTTTTTGTACACATAGTACATTTTCCATATACATCAGCAACACTTTTTATGCATGCTTAACATTTTTCAAGTACATAATTAATATTATTTTTAAATATATGTTTTAAACATTTTTTGAATAACTGTTAAATATATTTTTTGAATTATACAAAAAATATTTTTGAAACGCCTGAGCATTCTTTTAATGTAATGTATATTTTTCTAAAATGCACGAAACATTTTTTCTGAATGAAACCAATATTTGCTTTAAATGGGATAACATTGTTTAGAAATGTCACGTATTTTTCTGAAACGCATGAACATTTTTGAAATGTCACATACATCTTTTTAAATAGTAAAAACATTTTCTAAAAGCTAAGCTAACATGAGTTTTACATTGCATGAATGTTTTTAAATGTGCGATGAAAACTTTCAAAATATTAACTAAATTATTACTTCATAATATGTGTATTTAAAATTTTGTAAAATATAAATACATATAAAAAAGAAAAGAAAAACACATACTCGACATCAGCATGATGAAACCACATGGTTACTGGACCAACCCACTACCGTTTTCCTGTAGGCGAGTTCGGCTCCGTCTCGCTAAAGGCTAGACATAGATTTTTTTTAGTGGTAAGGAAAGACATAGATTTTCCCACGAGACAGCATTCCCTTGACTCAGGTGGTCCATTAATGGGCCAGCCCATAATCACGCACTCACGCACACACTCTCGTAGGCGTGTTGCGGCAAAATATCGACCTGCCTCGCATAAGCAACCTAGCGAGGGACGTATTTAGGCCGGCCCATTAGCTATTATAATATGTCCTACCATCTCAGGTTTAGAAACTTCCGGAAGGTTCCGGTCCAGTTTGTTGCCGGTTGTGGGAACCTTCGGTCCGTTTCTTCCCGTTTCCCTTTGTTGTTGTTTACTTGTACAAGTTGTTTTTTGTTTTTTGTTTTATTTTCTCAAACAAATATCTGGAATTTAAAAATTATTTGCTTCTGAAAAAATAGTTCAAAATTTAAAAAATGTTTATCAAGTTTTCCAAAAACTGTTCCCAATAAAAAAAAATTCAAAAATGTCAAAACCCGTTCATATTTACCAAAATATGTTTATAATTTCAAAAATTATTCACATTCTTTAACATATGTTCAAAGTTTTAAAATAAATTCATTGTTTCAAAAAATGTTCAAAATTTTAAAAATTGTTTGCTTTAAAATAAATCAATTTTATTCATAAAATATTGTTGTTTAAAAAACATTGATTTACAGAAAACATTCAATTTTAAAAATTTTGGTCTAGAAATTTTACAAAATTATTTCCAAACAATTCAGAATCTGTACTAGTTTGCTATAGTGTTAGCCGCTGGGGTGCGTGCAGCCGGCTTGTCGGGTGCAATCTAAGCATGGAGGGAGAAAAGAGAGGGGGCGAAGATCGCGCTAGACGTGAGGCCGACGCGGTTGCCGCTGATGCGCCGGTCCAGCAGGAACATGTTGGTGACCAGGGACGCGACGAAGGCGGCGGCGTTGCAGTAGAAGAAGGCATTGTACGTACCGGCGCGAATAGGTGGACACGAGCACTGGGTCGCCCACGCGGTTCGGGTAGACCGCCGGCGCCGGCGCCGTGGGCAGGAGCAGCGGCGCAGGCGGATCGACGGTGCCGACGCGGTGCTCTGTGGCGTTGCTGCTGCCTCCCTTCTGGTCCTCCGACCACACGCCGCCCGGCGGGTTGAGCCCGGCGCTGTAGGTGACGCTGGCGACCAGCGTGGCGAGCAGCAGCAGGTACTTGCGCCACTTCCAGAGGAACTCGATGTCCTCTGTCGGCTCCATCGCCATGAATGACTCCCGGTCGGCAACACACTATGTATACGGTATACCGCACTGCCCACGATCGGAGTAACATATATGTACTCCGGTCCTGTCCGGCCGCCGTCACCAAGACGAACAATCATGGCCATCGAGTGCCCGTAGGCGTCTTCGTTCGGGAACGAATAATCGAAAGGCACACTACGTTGCTTACTCATCGTAGCTAATAATATGTCCGTTGCTGAGTATTGGCTCTGCACGGATGCTCCATATATACCTCCCTCCCCATGAGCAAAGAATGGGATGCTGATCACTCAGACGAAGCTCTCTCTTTGATTGGCCCCCCTCGTACCTAACTTGCTCTCTCCACACTCATGACAGCAATCGAGCTGGAGGTGCACGGCACACAGCACCGAGCGGAGCCGACTGCAAGCGACCCACTGTTATCTTCCAGGTCAAGGCCAGGACGTACTATTGTCTTGCCAGGTCAGCAAGTAGCAACTGCCACTACCAGAATTACCCCTAATCCCGACGACCTATGATATGCCGACGGCCCCCATCGGCATATATGGAGGTATGCCGACGGTCGCCGTCGGCATAGTCAGGCCGTCGGCATATCTGAACATACGCCTACAGTGGCCGTCGGCATAGATGGGCCGTCGGCATAGACGTGGGCCCGGTGACCCTGTGGTTGACGGGCGTTTGACGCTAGGCTTGGTCCACGTCATCGATCCACGGCACGTGCCACGTCATCGATCCGAGGCGTGTCGGTTGGGCACACATCATCGATCCGGGGGCATAGCTATTGCCGTCGGCATATCTGTGTATTATCTGGTTTATTTTTATTATTTTTCATTTTTGATTTTTATCTTTTTTCTAAATTAAAATTTGATTAACTTAAATGTGCCTTATCCAAACATAAACATACATAAATTATATATAGTTTTGGTGTAGAATTTTCCATAGATTATGAATATGTACTTTGTATTTGTTTTCGAGTATGTTAGTGATGTGACCTCATGTTCTTTTGCATATAGATCCCTATACTTTATTAAAATCACAAACAATTGATAATTACAAAAAAAATTGACAAGTTTTATATGTTTTTTATAAGAATCTTGAAAGTGCTAGATCCGCCGGTCAGCTGTGCCAGGGTTAGACGGGACGGGGTACTTGGGGGGGGGGGGTAGCTATGCCGCCAGGTCTTGCGCTGGGCCCTCTTACACGTCTGCAAGTGTGGTGGCAGGTGCAAGCACCCGGCACGCGGCCCCGGAGTGTGCCCCCCTCACGGACGTCGCTGCCGCCGTCGCACGGAGGGGGGAAACGGCCACATCGGGCAGACACGGAGGGAATCTTGCGGTGGGTTGGGCCCGGACCGTGTTCGGGGGTGTACCTATGGGCTGGCATATGACAACCAGGTGAAAAGGTCCATCGGTCAAACCCCGTCCGGCGAAAGTCAAAGGCCTAGATCCGCCGGTCAACTGTGCCAGGGTTAGACGGGACGGGGTACTTGGGGGGGTAGCTATGCCGCCAGGTCTTGCGCTGGGCCCTCTTACACGTCTGCAAGTGTGGTGGCAGGTGCAACCACCCGGCACGCGGCTCCGGAGTATGCCCCCCCTCACGGACGTCGCTGCCACCGTCGCACGGAGGGAGGAAACGGTCACGTCGGGTAGACACGGAGGGAATCTTGCGGTGTGTTGGGCCCGGACCTTGATCGGGGGTGTACCTATGGGCTGGCCTATCAGAACCAGGTGAAAAGGTCCATCGGTCAAAGCCCGTCCGGCGAAAATCAAAGGGCTAGATCTGCCGGTCAACGGTGCCAGGGTTAGACGGGACGGGGTGCTTGGGAGGTAGCTATGCCGCCAGGTCTTGCGCTGGGCCCTCTTACACGTCTGCAAGTGTGGTGGCAGATGCAAGCACCCGGCACGCGGCTCCGGAGTGTGCCCCCCCCCCCTCACGGACGGCGCCACCGCCGTCACCTGGAAGGGGTAAACAGCCACGTCGGGTCGACACGGAGGGAACCTTGTGGTGGGTTGGGCCCGGACCTTGTTCTGAAGTGTTCCCATGGGCTGACCTATCACAACCAGGTGAAAAGGTCCATTGGTCAAAGCCCGTCCGGCGAAAGTCAAAGGGTTAGATCTTCGGGTCAACTGCTCCAGGGTTAGGCCGGCCGGGAGGCTTGGAGGGGTAGCAATGCCACCAGAGCATCACGACGGGTCCTCCCACATGTCTTAAGGTGTGGTGGCATGTATGGAGAGGTAACACGCGGTTCCGGGGTGTGGTCCCCCCTCACGGACGGCGATGACACCGTAGTAACGTCCTGCGGTTCTACTGTTGCATGAATTACGCCGAACACTCGGAGCGTGGTAAAATCATTAGTTTCTTACACGTTGCAGACACACGCGATATAAGATGCATGGCAATTTTTTCATAATTTTCTGAGACGCAGAAGTAAGTGGAAAAATTCCTCTTTCAGGATTGTTCCTCGCATGTCTACGAGGGTGGCTGGGGGCCTTCAGGGGGTAGCAATGCCGCCAGATCTTGCGCTGGGCCCTCTTACACGTCTGGAAGTGTGGTGGCAGGTGCAAGCACCCGGCACGCGGCTCCGGAGTGTGACCCCCCTCACGGACGTCGCTGCCACCGTCGCACGGAGGGGGAAAACGGCCACGTCGGGCAGACACGAAGGGAATCTTGCGGTGGGTTGGGCCCAGACCGTGTTCGGGGGTGTACCTATGGGCTGGCCTATCACAACTAGGTGAAAAGGTCCATCGGTCAAACCCCGTCCGGAGAAAGTCAAAGGCCTAGATCCGGCGGTCAACTGTGCCAGGGTTAGACGGGACGGGGGACTTTGGGGGGTAGCTATGCCGCCAGGTCTTGCGCTGGGCCCTCTTACACGTCTGGAAGTGTGGTGGCAGGTGGAAGCACTCGACACGCGGCTCTGGAGTGTGACCCCCCTCACGGACGTCGCTGAGAAAAGTATCTATTCCGACGGGTAGAATGCAGTCAGTTTGTTTTTTGTGAGAACTAATACACATGTGTAATTTTTATGTGTTAGGAAAAATGTAACATAAAATAATGAAAGGAAATAAAAAACATGAAAATACCTATGCCGACGGCTTTGGTATACTCGTGGCATCCAATCTATGCCGACGACTTAGCCGTCGGCATAGGCCCGCCTTATCCACTCGAACCGTCGGCCCTCCTCCACTCATTCCATTCGTCCCCACCCCGACCCCCTTCCTCCTGCGCCGCCGCCCGTCTCCACCCGCGCCGCCGCCGTCTCCACCGGTCCCGCCCCGCCCTCGCCGCCCAGATCTGCCCGCGCCGCTGCCAGCCCGGCCGGCCACGCCGCCGCCCCGCCCTCGCCACCCCGACCCCCCCCATTCCTCCTGCGCCGCCGCCCGAAACTGCCCGCACCGCCGCCACCCCGTCCGGCCACACCGCCGCCCCGCTCTCGCCACCCTGGCCGGCCTCACCCGCGCCCCGCCTTGACCTCGGCCTGGCCTGCGTCGACCCCGCCCCGCCCCGGCCTCCCCGGCCCACCTGGCCGCGGCTCCGGCCGACCCGAGCCCCTGCCGTGCCGGCCCTGCTGCTCTCCGGCCGGCCCTCCTCTGCTTCTGCTCCGTCCGGCCCTCGCCATCCCCTGCCCGGGCTCCCCTCCTCTGCCAAGGTAGTTTTTTTTATGTATTTTGTTTTAATTTTTTCTGTAGTAATTTTGTAGATGAATGCATGGATATATAGCAGTAGATGAATAGGTAGATGCATGTTAGATAGATGGATGAAATGGATACATACGCAATGTGATAGATAGAAGCTTTGTGGTGATGAGATGAGATGGAAGAGAACATTTTTTACGTTTTTTAGATAGATAGACGAATGTTAAAAGTTGGATATGATGATTGGTTACTTCATGTCAAAATTTAGATCTGTTAAAAAAATTCCTAGTTTGAAGTGTCAATGCTTTATGTGATCGATGAGATGAATCTTGCAATTTTTTTATGCTTCGATGATTTTTAGATGATGATGATGATAGATGATGATTTTTTTATGCTTTGATGATTGTTAGATGACGATAGATGATGATGATGATTAATATATTGTTAATATTGTTAGTTTTTTTGCCTACATGATGCAAAAATAAATGAATGCATGTTTAGATGCTTTAAATATGCTCTATGAGTTGTGATGGTCTAATTTTTTCACTCGGTGGTAATTACAGGAATTGTGGTGTTGCATCTTCCTGCAGTGATCGTCGTCGAAGCTACTTCCTCTACAGCCGAGGGTGAGCTACGAATCCACCTTCACCTCCTATGCTCTTTTAATTATGTCACTAGATTTCATTTTCACGTTAAGTTGCGTAACCTAGGCATCTCCCGTCCGAAAGGGTTGCATCGATAAATATGCATTCAATTGCATATTTATCACCGTAACTTTTTCGGATTGTCCAGCGTTTTCCACGGACAGCCCGAGGATGTGTAGTGTGGCACCCCGGCTCAGAGAGACCGGAACACCCTGTATTCCAGCCCAAAGATCAAGTCTTTTGGAATATGGCACTGCTTGGCATAGAACAAATCAGCTCTTTATTATAAATAAACGGGGTACAAGGGTCTGATATTACAAAGGTTACAGGGGCACGGCGACACTTCGCCTACTAAGGTAGTTCTATGCTAGCAGCGGAACCACTCGTAGCGAAATAACTTCTAGCAGCGGAACGGCGACAACGGTGGTGAACTCCACTCCGCAGGGACTCTAGCTGGAACGCATCCTAGAGCGCAACCTCGGGGTCCTCGACAAACAAGCAATCACGGCATGACCTGCAATCTGGCATGACACGCCAGGTGAGTACTTTGAATGTACTCGCAAGCTCACAGCAACCAAAGCAATCAAGACATACAACAACATGGCATTTACAGGTTAATCATCAAAGATGAACACGATACTACTAGAACAACATGAGCATGGCATGTACATATAATTCATGATATGAACAGGATGATACTAGCACTAGCATGCAAGGGGGTCGACGTTTAAGGTCTCGTGGACCAACTTACTCTGTTCGGAGGTTATCTCGTAACCACCTTAGGTATCAATCTTTCTTACCGTCATGATCATCACACGATCAACTCATGATCAACCATCATCAAGAATACCATCGTGATCATCTCGTGACCACATAAAGATCAACCAACTTCTTTTCTCATCGAACCGGGGTTGTTTATTATTCAGGTTATTATTTCTGTTGACCCATAGTGTGACCTACTATGAACTGTGTCCATGACCGAGGACGCGGCTATCGATAGATTATACACTTTGCAGAGGCATGACAATAGACCGCATTAGGGCCTCCCCATCCAGGCAAGTGTGGTTGCACTGGTGAGCTCGATTCGGTGGCACCATGACTCAGCCAACAGATTTGTTCAAGTTCGATTAATGTCCGGTTTAACTTGAATGGTGATGAGCTGAGTCATAATAAAATACATAATGAAATGACAATGCAGATGAGCATGCTATCAGTGTAAGCATGGATGGGCAACATAATCATTTAACATCATAATGATAAATCATTTGGCCTACGGGATGCACATGAGCATGGCATAAAGATGATCATGAGTATCACAAGTATTTTCATATCAGACAGTAACTACTCATGTGAGCATAACATTATCACTAGCATCGGAAATGAATACAAGAATAAACATGATAAGAATATCATTAGCAATTAATCATATCACTTACTAGATGAAAATGAACATGGCATAAGCATAGGCATGGATTCACAAGCATATTTGAAGCATTCACAAAATAATTAAATAAGCAAACAATTATGAAATATTCAAGTGGAAACCATGGCTACTGCAATGCCGTCATGCAAGTGGCTGTTGTGGCTTGCCTGGGGATGGAGGATACATCGGGGAGAAGTGCGGAGGCACTCGCGGAAAAATCGCCGGAAAAGTTTCCCTCTCTGAGGGGGCTGAATAAGGGCAGGGGCAAAATGGTCATTTTCAGAGTGTGACAACATCATGAAAATGGTACCATCGGAACGGGCTCGACGAACTAAGATCGTGGGCTTTGGAATCACCTGATTCGGAGTTGCGGGTGAAAAGTTACGGCTGTTCGTTCGATAGACAGAAAAACAAATGAAAATTGAGTTTTTTTGCTGCTAAGGGACGAACGTCCGCTATATAACCCTTTCAGCCGGCTGGCTTTAAACAGAAGGCGTCTTCAGGAGAATACGCTTTCGGATAGTGAAAACGTATTTCCAGCCGAAACAACACAGAAATGCGCTTTCAAAAACCGAAGACGTAGTCAAGTGAAATACGCTTTCACTTAAACTCCTGCGGGCCCGGAGTCAACGCGGCTGTGAGGCTTACACGCGGGGCCGAGGGGAGGCGGGGTCCATCGGGCTGGGTCAACTCCTTCCTCCTCGCGCGCGCCCGACGACCAGAGGAGACCGCGCTCCCCGGCGACGAGCCCCGGCGCTACAGGGCGTCTCCGGTGACGCTCCGGCCACCGGCGAGCTCGGCACGCCGCGGCGCATCCACCCAGGTAGGAGACTGAGCTCGGGGAAGGCGGGAGCGCATGCTCCCTCGGCCATGGCGGACGGCGGCTACGGCCGGAGTTCGGGCACGACGCTGCGGTTACTGGAGGAGGAGGGGAAGAGGTGGGGGAAGTTCCAGTGGCTCTCGGGGTTCCTCTGGTGGTGGCTAGCACAGGGCAGGAGGCGCCGTAGAGCTCGAATTTGAGCGGCGACCGATGGCGGAGCTCCGGCCAAAGGAGGGCAGAGGAGCTTCTAGAGCTCAAATGAGAGGGCAGGGGAGGTGATAGGACGGAGGAGAGGAGCTTGGTGTGGTCGGGGGTGCTCGGGGACGGCTTAAATAACTGGGGCGAAGGAGCCATCCTCGGATGTCGCCGCGGCCGGGTGGAGCGCGCTCTGGCGTACCGCGTACGCGTGCGCTCGCAGCAGAGAGGTTGATGGCGACGAGAGGGGGCTAGTGGAGGTGCCAGGCACGCGGGCAAAGCCGCGGCGCACCGCGTGGGACAGGAAGGGCACCTTTATGCCACTGTTCTTACGTGGGCATGCGGTGTCCGCGTCCGGACAGCGACAGGAGGGGAGGGGAGGAGGCTACGTGGAT